>OZ020305.1:64413704-65731204 GCA_963971305.1 Arcuatula senhousia | reverse complement strand
GTCAGGTTATCTTTTCAAACGGAAATATTGCATGTCTATCACAACGGGGTAAGGTATTAAAATATAATTTTCATGGTCAACAATTGGAGACAATTTCTCTTGCGCATGCGTGAGATAACCGCTAGACACTGATAAAATATTTTATATGAAATATGTAGGACTTTTTTAAAACAAATTCTATTGTGGGATTAGTTTTCGTTGTAGAATACTCTTATAGTTATATTTGAATAGAAAAAAATTTCTTCTTTCCGATGATATAATTTTTATTATTTCATGATGTATAGAAATTGCTTCCATTTTCATTTTAAGTAGGGTACCTTTTTCTCCATACAAGTCATTGTAAGAAAATTCGAAAATGAACGGAGTCGGATGTTTGAGGTCGAATATAGGCTTAAAGCTACATATGTAAATTTCCTTATAGTTATGTTTCAAAAATAGACATTCTGCAGATTAAGAATATGTAAAAATGAAAATTTTGTGATTTGAATAAATTGCTTCCATTTTCGTTCAAAAATCAAGTAAAGGGCATTTTTTGTAAAGTCTTCCACTGTGGCAGCCAATTCACACGTATTTGATATCTTATCTGTCATAGATAAGATACGATCGAACCACACTAGCTTGATATGGAAATTATATATACTGTATATTTTATGGTAGTTGTACAAATGTAGTTAGATTGAGCAGTAAGAAATTTGTAGACATGTAGATGTGGACTTTTTTAATAACTTATATTTTTTTATATGATGCTGAAAAAAAAAGATTACAACAAATACGTTAAAAAATAGGATATTTAAAAAAAAAAAAGATGTTAATTCAAAAATTAAGGTGTTGTTAGATAATCTTTAAAAATGAAAATGAATTGTCTGTAGATTAAAAAAATGCACCATCCAGGTTAAACTTTGATAATGCAACTGATAAAAAATTCAAACAAGTTATTCCATTGCGAAATTATATAAGTGGTAATTATTTCATTTCATAGATGAGGGCATTTCTAAAACGACATTTAAATTTGTAAAAAAACGTATCTATAGTTTTTAGATTTTTTAGTAATTAAAATTAATTGAATATGAACATCCATTTTCGTGCTTATTTCGTTTATCCACTCTAAAAACAACGATATAGATTTAAGTTCTTATCACAATGAGGGCCCGTGCTGCGATATTTGGAATTTTTAATAGATCATAAAGATTATCAGTATAATTATCAATTAACACAGCTATTCGAATGATGAATAGAGATAAGTCTTAAACAATGATATTTTAAAAGTAATTGAATTTCAAAAATATTATTGGTTAGCATGGCTTACTTTTAAAAACGAATAGATTCCTTCCTAGCCCATGGTTGTAACATTCATTTTATGATCGTTTGATGAATATTACCGGACAACTTCCATAGAGGTTCTTATTATATTCATGGAGTAAGAAATGCACTGAACACTCAATATGATACACTATAGGTTTTTTATACTCTTTATAGCGATTTACACGAGGTACAACAGGGTACTAGTATTATTGGCCACTTTTAATGCAAAATAAATTTCCAAGCAACACGATTTCGAACGGCTATATTCGGGAAATGAACATGAAAGGGTGATACATTACATGAAATGACCACAGGCGTTTGGGTCCAGGATTTTCTTTTTTATTATAAAATTATATTCACCACCCGGAACCTGCATGGGTACACCTGTTGCATGGTTGGTTGTATAAAAAAATGCGAACGAAAAAACAATCAACGTGACAAGAGCTATGTTTCCGCAACTATATTCCAATGTATCTTTGGAACAACAGTCGCAACAGATACAAGAAAAGATGTCTATAATAATTGATGTCGACAGAAAAAAAACCCAGGAAAAACGACAAGTAGAACTGATTTACTCTTAAGAAGAAGTGTTCCGCCAGGAGTTTACTGTTGCTTTACGTTGACAAAGAATCTCTTTCCATTTTATCTTTTTAAGACATTTTACCTAGAGTCATGTCTACGATTGATAGTTTATTTCACTGAATATCTTACTGTTTTATTTTTTGTTAACAAACCAAACGGCACTGTAATGTTCAGACCGTAGTGTTTCCTCTCCCTTTCACTCCAAATTCCATTTCTACTACGGGATATCTTGTAGTCGTATGACATTCACAATTTCTAGCTATCGCTGATGTTTGGGGGCAGTAGAGTATCAAAAAGAGTGAATGTATATTTACAGAAATGCCGAGCGAAGCGAGTCACGCACATTTTGCAAACTTTTGCTGATTCTACTAGTAATTATTGATAGTTTTGTACAGTCGTATATATTAATCCCGGATCACAGGGACTAACTTGCTCCATTCTATCAACATTTTGTTAGAGTCAATGTGCGGTACGAAAAAAAAACACATGTTTTTTTCGTACTGCACATTGACTCTTAGCAAAAAATTGATAGAAGGGAGCAAGTCCATGTGCCCGTATCCCGAAACTGAAAATCCCGAGCTTCAAAAACTGATATCCCTGGTCTCGATATAATTTTTTCCCGGAATCCCGAACATAAATTGCCCAAATCCAGAAATCCCGAGCTTAAATATGACCAATCTCAGTGTCCCGAAAAAGGTCCTTCCCCCTGATTATTAATGGGAGAAGGTAGGGTCCAAAAAACTAGTTCAACCACGCCATATTTTTATGAGCCTGTCCTAAGACAGGAATTCTTTGTCTCAGCTTTTGTTTGTCCTTGTCATCTTTGTGTTTATTGTTTTATTGCACAAATGGGCATTTTGTTGATAATTCTTGGATTGTTATTGAATTTTGTGTATTGTATTTTTTACAATATCAGCTAATGAAAAAATTTTAAGAGTCTGCTTATGCATGATGTAAGCATAGATCTATGATGTAAGGATCATATTTACATGATTTACATGCACGCGTATTATTATGAAAAGGAGTTTTCATAAACCGATCCTTATTCAAAGTGCTGCCACATATGAACTTTATTCAATTTTATAGAACTAATAAGGGACCATTCGATATTTATCAAAGTACTGGGCCGTTGCAATTTTTCCCCTCTTCAAAATATCTATGTACCCAGCAGACACATCATTAACAAAAATTAAGGCCCAGTTTATTGTCAAAGCAGAAAAAAAATATTGCCCAGCAAAAGATCTTCCTTTTTAATTAAGACCATTGCCCCTTCAGTTACTGGTTGGATGTCAAGAAATACTAAGACCATATTATTCGCTACCAAAGTCTATTTTTATCTTTTTAAACAAATAAGGTGTTGAAATGACTTCAATTGGTGTTTTTTACAAATTAATGATAAAAAAGTGAATGCCCAGCACATGTTCAATTCTAAAAAATCTTTATGCCCAACTGAAAGAAGGTGCAAAAAAACTCTTTGCCCAGTATACAGCAACTTTGATCAATATTGAACGGTCCCTATTAAAAGATTAACATTGCGTGAAAACATAAAACGGCACCCTGAATCTAAAACATTACAGATATGTTTGTATCTTCAAAATCCTTCCAGTTACACGATGAAAACTGATAAAATGCGATAAGAAATTTTACCACAGCGGGATTTGGTCAGTGATAAAATGTTATTTAATGTTACATAATGACATCCCAGATCGATGACTTTCGATAAAGTAACGGGAGATAACTCTTACTGTCATAATTTGAAATAAATTGTTGGGGATGTGAAAACTAGTATCTTTTTTGAATAGTTTATATCAAAAAGTATAATTTGGACCACCGGCTTGGTCAAGAGTAATAACCAAAACTAGCACATTACAATAGTACAATGCATATAAAGTAGAAAATCATATCATTTTATATAAAGTATGCACTACAAATGATCCAAAGTGCACTAAAAATACTGAAAAAAAATACCAGATACGAGATGAACTCGGCAAGTCATTTCTAATCTAAAACTGTTTGAACTGTAAAACTCATTTTTTGGCACAGATTTTTTTAATTCAAAACAGAAAATATATATCTTGGCAAGAACTGAAAACCTCGGCTAATTACACAGATCGCGCATAGCTCTCTACTCGCTTTCGATTATTAAGTTTCAAGATAATTTTCAATTCAAGGACAAGATTATTCTAAACGCTAGTAAAATGTTCATTATTAGTAATTTAAATGGCAACTTTTTTAATAATAAAACCTTTTTAAAAACATTGACAGTGGGCCTGACATGTAATAACAAAGACCGCATATTAAAATTCCAATATGAAATTAAATCTTGCTTATCAAGTATATTGAACCGAACCTAGAACTAATATAAAGGGCTAATTTGAGAGAGGGAGTCTTTGAAGATGAGAACACCCTTACCTCAAGAGAAAGTAATAATAGTTTCTGAAGAGTATTCTTTTTACATAAGAGAAACACCTCTACATTCCCCGTGTCGATTATGGGCCTGTTAAGATTCTGACGGGAAAATTTCGTCGTGAGATTAAATGCAGGGCTGTGAATAGAGGGTACTTATTACGAGTGGTAATCTATATTTGTATTACTGTTCCTATAGTAGAATATCATGTTGACATGTAATTATGACTGTAAACTATATCTTTGTTGTTATTCTCAAATAATCGTCTTCAATTATTTCTATGCTTTACAATAGAAGAAAGTAAATCGTGGTGCCCTTAGACATTTTAGATTGCAGTTATTGTCTATGATATTTACCCTGTTTGGCTTGTCTAGTTGTTTTATCTGGGCTGATTTTTGTCTTCTATCCGGATACTGTGTTTTAAAGGTTTTTTTTTGTGACATTCTTAAGAGGACAATCTAAATTTGCCAGATGTTATATATTAGGTCGCAATATTCTTTAAACTTTTATTTTGCTTGAAAATTTCTTGTGACCTGACTTAAACTGTAGTTCTTATTTTGTTTGTATTCTTATAACTGCATTGTAAATAACATTCGCCTAAAAGTCGTCGCCCGTCTTGAGATTGTATATATAGGTGGTGCCTTGCATGACTGTTTGTTTCATGACTACCGGTACTAAACTTCTCGTTAACAAACTGACTATTTTATTTGTGTTTTCAGATGAGCTAAATTATTAAAGAACAGTAAAGAATACTCCTCACATTCATCATGCCTGGACGACGAAAAATTGACAAAGAGGTGACAGCCATGGCTCATAATGTCAAAGAAAAGCGGTGTCTGGAAAAGAGCATGCACACTCTGGACTTAGAAAAAACATATTCCATGAAGTTAATTAATCTTGATCACAGAGGAATAAAGCTGTCATACAAAAGACTTAAGGATAAAGTTTCTAGGATTAAGTCTCATTTGACAACAGACGAAATAGTTAACCTGAAACAACTCGAAACGAACGGTAAACTCAAAAACACCGGAAGCGGAGTCAATCTTGGAAGTGCGTTAAAAATAGCCGCCGCAGCAAAAAGATTAAAACTTCAGTCGAGTCCTCGTCCGATTTCAACCATTCTACCTGCTCTTCCCACACGTGAAACTACAGATATTTCATTCATAAGACACCAAACGGAACCGTTTAATTTGAAGAGGAGTAATTCAGTGACCGGGGTATTTATTGACATCCCCGAAAACGTATCCGGGGATCGGCGGAATTCAATCAGTGGTCCTTCCATGAGACCTATTAGTGTGGCAAATCACGTGCATGATAAAAAGGATAATAAGGGAGAAAAGGCCAAACAAGAACGTGCAATAACTGCAAACCCAATCTCCCGAGAAAAAACCATGGGTCGTAGTGATACAAAACCAGCGCAACGGGCTAAAAGCTCGATGCCGTCTCACTCACCATATTCATCTCATTCTGCTACCGAAAAAGAACAGCGTACACCGGCAGTGCAACCAGAAACAAAAGCACCGTTTTTATCAGATGATATTGACAGTAATTTAGGTGAGGACCTCTATGAAGAACGCAGACAAGAACTTTTAGAAGAAGAAAAACTGACATATCACGATATTGAACACAAGACAAGAGACTTTCTAACTAGACTGAACACTTATCTAAAAGAAAACCCCATCGCACGATTAGATGACGAGGTGATACCAATGATACACGTATCTGACGCTTTGGAAGGGCCCCCAAATGTTGATGAACGTATTCATAGTGCTAATTCTAAAAAGCGCAAAAAGTTGCTTCAGCAGAGGTCGCCACTTGAACTGAGATCTTTCGCGAACGATGAAGACTACCAGAAAAAGCTTGGTGAGCTCTGGAAGGACATGTATAAATGTAGATATTTACGTATACCTGACGATCGTATCGACCTGTCAGGTATCGTCACTCTCGCCAAAGATCAAATGAGACTATATACTTATCTCAGGGAAACCGAAGCTGACAAACTTCTGCCCTAAAGCTTATATATATATACTCTTGTTCTTGTTAGGTTAATAAATGCAATCACAATCTTACATGTTTTTATTAAAATTCATGCATATTATACATTACATATCGAGTTATAAATATTTTACATGTAAAATGTTGGCTAAAAAGAACAGAAATACGTCTAAACACCAAAAGAAATCTGCCTTGAAAACAAACGAAAGTAAATGAAACAAAATCAAAACCACCTTATTCTCGTAATTTTTTTTTGATACTACTACAAACACTATATCATTTTGATACTTTGACTTTGAAATTTGAATGTCACATTTGATACCTATTAGGGTAGGTTGTTTTTCACCGGTATTGCACATGAAACGCCGAACGGATTGCTTTCGATATTTTAAGCATTAGTCGTGATGGTTAAATGACTGTGTCAATCTCGGTGCTGGATTTGGCTTTCCTGCTCGAACTTTTTAGGGTTTGAGTACTATTCGTTCAATACTTTTGGTTTTTGACCTTCCAATGTTTTTATTATTTTTACTTCTGATGAGAGGTTACTCCTTGAAATATACAAGAATATACAGCATAACCAAATTTCCCGTATTTATACCCGTTTTGGTATTTGTATTTTAACCACTGGGTCGATAACCGCTGCTGGTGAACCAGAGGTCCCCGAGGGTAATCACAAGCCTGGTCGTCAGACTTGTCTGACACGAGTTTACCAATAATTTTTGATACTTTCTTGTCGTTGAAATTTCCAATTGTAAAATTCAAAACTGTTTACAATACCAAGTTTCTTTCCTTGTACTGTACATGGTCGATATCATCGGTGCTGGATTTGGCTTTCCTGTTCTAACTTTTTTGGATTACTTTTCGTTCAATACATTTGGCTTTTGACCTTTCAATGTTTTTATTCAAATGCTGATGATGAGAGGTAACTCCTTGAAATATCCATATACAGCATAACCAAATTACTTGTTTTTATACCCGTTTTGGTATTAGAATTTTAAAATTGTCTAAACCTTAAGGTTGTTCAAACCCTGGGGCATACGTTGACCTTAGTCATACTTTGGGTTCCAATTTTACAATGTTTGGTTATATTGAATCATGTATATGCCGTTCATACTGATATGGTGTTTGGTATTTCCAAGCTTTTGAGTAGGGCGGTCGTGATAATGCTTAAGTAGACGAAACGCGAAGTTTGATTAGATACTTAGCTGTTCAAGAATTAGATTATCTTGATTAGCGGATATCTTCGATGTTGTATTTTCCTTGCCAATTTTAAGGGCATTAAGAATCTTCTCTGTCGATACATATGGAAAGAGCAAACGAAAAAAAAACCAATACAGCACACATACACACTCAAACAAGCGATATTAATATTTGAATCTCGATCGATGTCAAATGAGCAAAATGACAAAAAAAAACCAAGAAATGATCCAGACCATTCAAACACTAGAATGCATTCTTCCATGGATGACGTATGTCGCCTGCGTCTTTAAATATTCGGTAAACAGGAAGAAGATGAATTACGGGCATAAAACATGTGACATGTAGTTGCCGAGAAAAATGCGACGAAAATTTTTGTGACGCCGCACGACGCCGACGCAGGATGATGCAAGAGGACGGATAGTGTAAAAGTAACCCCTAAATGTCGCTTTGCAACACGTTTCAGGCGACATTAAAAAAAACAGGGTACACAACAACACACTGACTCGACAAAGTTTTATGGGTCTTCCAACTGATCATGGATGTGTTCAGATGCTGGAGTCTGCTGACGAGATTTCATCCTCCAAATGTGAATTTACAGCAAGTCTGAGATAATTAAACCAGATTTTATTTTTTTTCTCAGACGAAGTTTATCATACTTATATCAACGCACTTTTGAGATTGGTTTGAAGTTTCATAACCAGCTGCATGTCGTTGGTTCTAATGAACAAAAACAACGGAAGTTATCGAATTTGCGTTGATTTTAATGGACTTAAGGTGACAATAATTTGTTAATATTTGTTATGATTATTAATGACCCACAATTTGGTGTGGAATAATAAAAAAAAAGATTTATACCTAACTGGTTATGAATTTTGCTACGTTTTTTTCCCAGTTGTTTGATGAATTGCATATCTGAAGAGTTTAACAGTAGTATCAAAGAAAATATGTATAAGAAACTAAAGCCTTTATTGGTCTCAAGTTTGAGAGAGGGCTCTTCTTTCAAAGCTGTACATGTCTTTTTTCTTACTTTAGTATAAAAAACTCAAATGTGTTCTTTTTCTAAAATCCAAATCATTAAAATAATGAGCTGATATTATCAGATTAATTATAGTTATTAAATAGGATGACAAATGCCAATATAAATCTTCAGTGGCTGTTATAATTTTTATTTATAAAAAATATAATTTCCGGTGATTAAGATAGAGGAAAATTGCCAACCTAATCACAGTTTAATTAAAAACTCTACTTTATCAGGGTCTTATTCTCTTTTATTGGGGTATAACAAAGTCTCGAATAGTCGATTTTATGGCATGAAACCATTGACTAACGTTCTGGTAAAATGATAAGAGTTGCATTTCTAAATCAAGTAACAAATTATTACATTAATTTCAGGTATGACGTAAGTCAGGACGCTGATATGAGAACGCTAGAGTGTAAATTTACTCAATACAAGTTCTAAATCAAATAGATTACTTGTTAAGGGGAAGTCTGATTTGCATCTCTCATTGCTAATTATACATGTCTATAAAAGAACACTTCATAATATCCGGATTGATATGCTAAAGCTGCGGGACTGAGGAAAAAATATAAGAGCGACACAGAACAAACATTATTGGTTTTATATTAAAAAGGTTACTTGGTAAAATTAACATCAGTCCATATGCTGAAGTGGTTTAATATAGATCTGTAGAAATTGAGTACGGATTCGTATACAGCTAATGCAATACTCATGAACGACTCGGAAATCATAAAATTTCTAACAAACAAGGCTTATAAAAACCTTACAATGTTTTAAATTACGTTGGTAGAGCTTTAATATGAAATGAACATTTGAGTTAGCAAAGTTTGGCATTATTTACAATAGAGTTATGTTGAAAGCAGTAACATGGAGACAACTGCTTTCTGCCTAAAAGGGCCATTTGAACTACATGTGTACAAAAAGGAGATCATCTGCCTAAAAAAGACGATTTTTAGTAGTTTTTGTTCTACAAGGTAAAAAAATAAATCTGTCAAGGTAAATTTGGTCGGATTTCGGTAGTAAGTGAGTGACAGACCTGACTGAAATCGAATCTCATGTTATGGGACCTTGTGAAATCCTACCAACAAGAGCCTCCCAGGAGCCTGAATCGCTCACCTGGTCTTGCTGTCAACCCTATGAAGAACTTTGTAGAACTAAATAAGATGAACATTTAAGCAAGCCACAACTTTTTTTTAAGCAATAGTTTTCATCCTGTAGGCCAAAATCGTGCAAAATGTTATTTTAAATGCCGTCTGACAACTTTGACTCTATATCAACTTTTGTTGAGCGCTTAATGAATTGAACATTTAAGCAAGCAAACACTTTTCTTTATCTGCTATAGTTTTCATTATATAAGATGAAAACATGTTTATTTAGGGGCTGTTATCCCTATAAGGGGTCATCTGACAGCTTCAAGCCTATGGAGACTTTTGTAGTGTTAAATGAGCTGAACATTTAACAAAGCAACAGCTTTTCTCTATCAGCAATAGTTTTCATCCTATAGGCCAAAAACACTATTCTTCGCCTTTAAGGGGCTGTAAACCCTATAAGGGGTCATCTGACAACTCTGACCCTATGGAGACTTTTGTAGAGCTAAATGGGCTGAATATTTAAGCAAGCAACAGCTTTTCTCTATCTGCAATAATTTTCATTCTTCAGGCCAAAAACACTATTTTTTGCCTTAAAGGTGCTGTAACCCATATAAGGGGTCATCTGACAACCTCGACCCTATGGAGACTTATGTAGAGCTAAATGAGCTGAACATTTAAGCAAGCAACAGCTTTTCTCTATTGGCAACAGTATTCATTATAGAAGCCAAAAACATGAAAAAACGCTATTTTTCACCTTTGAGGGGCTGTAACCCCTACAAGGGATCATCTGACAACTTCGACCAAATGGAGACTTTTGTAGAACTTTTGATGCTGAAGCAGTACAATGGCATTAAATTTCATCTATCTCTTATACTTTTTGATTTACAAGCCAAAAACAGTAGTCTGACCCCCCTGGTCTATTTTAAGTAAAGGCGGCCATGTTTTTTGACGGATCAAAAATCGAAACACAAGTTTGGTGCAGGACACCCTAAGGATGATTCATACCAAGTTTCATTAAATACTGTTCAGTAGTTTCAGGGAAGAAGATTTTTGAAAAATTGTTAACAGACAACGACGGACGCAAAGTGATGGCAATAGCTCACCTGGACCTGGTGTTATCTGGCAACTTCAACCTAATGGAGACTTTTGTTCAGCTTAATGAAGTTATATTTAGCAGGCTTTTCTCTACCTGCAATAGTTTTCATTCTATACCATACGTATTATTCAATACGGGTACCTCTATTACAAGACTCGCATGAATGAGCACAAAATTAAGAAGTTTCCTTTTAGAACTAGTGGACACCAAGTTATGGCAAAAGCTTAATTAGCCCTTATAAGCTAAAAATCAGCTTTATACCTGTATATTTCATGCAAGAATCTTAAATGGAAAACTAAAATGGAATTATAACTGTTTATTTTAAAAGGCAAAGTTGAATTTATTAAAATCAAAAGAACAGTCATTGTAAAATCACATAATAATATTTTCATTGATTAACACTGAAATATTTGTGACACATTTTTTTAGCACATTAAGGTCAACCTAAAAGAAGATATTATGCAGATCAAGTGACAAAGCATAAATGGTTTGTGAGTTAAGAAGAGCTAAAATTTATTCCTAAACTTTAAGACACATGTAATGAAGGTAACAGATAAAGGGTTGACAATTTAATAGGAGATGAGTGTCTTAATAATGTGCTTTAGAGGATAAGTGAAAACAAAAGAGTTTATTCCGGACAGTAATAAATGCTTGATAAGAAAAAAACAGGTAATAAAAACATATGGTGACTGTATATCTAGTAGCAACATAGGGTGCATACAATCTAATAAAATGCAACAATATCATTATGATTTTTGATTATGCAATGCCTCCCATACTCATTTCTGAAAGCCCATCATTTGCATTTATGGATTAAAAACTAAAGAGCACCATTGGTGTTTTATGAAAAAAAAAGTTATTATAACAAAAACACAACAATATCAAGGCAAGGGTGGGACTTCTACTGAAGACTGGTGAATTTGTTTGCAGACTTAGTTTGGCTGAAATAAGTTTCTACATTATATACTTCTATATATCATCTGAAATCTTACATATATGTAATAATTAGCATGATAACTAAATATACATGTATACAGCAATTAACATAATATTTTTCATCACCGGTCTTCATTTGGAGTTGAAAAAAAGGAAACAAAAAGAAAGACAGACACACCATGATGAATATTAAATGGCTGACCATTACAAAGTTATTACATATAAAAAAGAACTGGAAAAAAACACAACTGAATAAAATGGAAAAGCATTTAAACAAACACAAACAATAATCAAATTAAAGAAATAAAAAAGAAAATAAAGCACCTTTAAATTAAAGACTAACTAGAATAAAGAACAAACTATGGAAAAAAATTAAAATAATATAAATACAAATGTATAAAAATACAAATATACAAAAAATCTAAAAGCTTAACATAATACATGTACATAAAGCAAACTAACAATTATATCAAACTGTTTTACATGTGACAAGCTCACCTAAGATACCACATTATATTGGAATCTTTATGGAAAATGTCCAACTAACTTTCATGGCTGATGTAAAAGTAATAAAATTTTCCTGTTTGATAGCTTAAACAACACAAAATTGGAAAAACACTTTCATTGACATCATGCTATAGGCTTTGTAACGATCTTAGAGACATCAAACTAGATTTCATAAAATCTGTATTTATGTACAAAAACAAGGTACATAATAAACTGTTAACACAGAGACATGTCTCGCCTGTCGCAACTGGACACAGTATAAAATGAAGTAAAAATCCTCCTTAAACTGATCTTAACTGATGCTTAAGCAGCTGCATACCAAATATAAATGGTGAACCATAACTGCTTTATATAAAACACTAATGACATAAGTAAAAAGTTAAAAAGTGTAAAATCTCAAAGTCAGTAGACCGTGACTGCAGGAGCATACAGATAAAATACTTTTGAAATTGATCTGTACTGATGCTAATGCAAGTGCATACCCAATATCAATGATGTACCATAACTGCTTCATGTTAAACAGACGTAAGAAAAAAGGTTAACCTCGGCCAAATCGGTGTAAAATTTCAAAGTCAGTAGACCGTGACTGCAGAAGCATACAGATGAAATGCTTTTGAAATTGACCTGTACTAATGCTAATGCAAGTGCAAATGCAAAATCAATGGTGAACCATAACTGCTTCATGTTAAACAGACTTAAGAAAAAAGGTTAACCTCGGCCAAATCAGTGTAAAATTTCAAAGTCAGTAGACCGTGACTGCAGGAGCATACAGGTGAAATCCTTTTAAAACTGATCTGTACTGATGCTGATGCAACTGCATACCAAATATCAATGGTGTAACATAACTGCTTCATATTAAACAGACTTAAGAAAAAAGGTTAACCTCGGCCAAATCAGTGTAAAATTTCAAAGTCTGTAGACCGTGACTGCAGGAGCATACAGGTGAAATCCTTTTAAAACTGATCTGTACTGATGCTGATGCAACTGCATACCAAATATCAATGGTGTAACATAACTAGTTCACACAAAACAGACTTAAGCAAAAACATTAACCAATTGTGGACGCCGCCGCCGCCGCCGGAATCACCATACCTAAGTCTCGCCTTTTGCGACATTCGTCGCAGGCGAGACAAAAATCTGAACAAATAATTGACAGACATATATATTGCACATATAAAAAAAAATTTGTAGATTAGGGTATGGGTGGGGGATGTTCGTACTTAACTCTGTATTTTTCATTTTTTGCCCTGTATTTTCTGTTCTTCAACTTTTTTGCCACTTTTTCTCCCTATTCAATATACTGCAAGGGTTAATATTTTCATTTTTGGCTTTTTCTTTATTCTTTAAACCCCCATCCATGCCCTTGTATATTACACAACCTTTATACTTGTTATATTATCATAGTATAATTAATTTAAAAAAAAATATATAACTGTTTCATTGATATAAATCACTTTGATTTCATGAGTTGAGGTTGGAACTTTTCTAAAGCATATTGTATGGACCATATACATAGTGGTCTCATGTAGCCTAGGGACCTGTAGTGCTTATTGGTCATATAGGCCTCCGGTGTCTGGAACTGGAGTCCATACCACTCCCAACATGTATGATAGGCTCCCCACGCTGTCTTGAAACCTTCCTCAACCATCCCCTATAATATAAAACCAGAATACGAAACCTAAATAACTTTTTGTGAACATTTAAATCATAGGTATAGTTCCATTGTTGTGTGTCATGTCAAATTCTCTGGTTAACAGCATTTTTGAAAGGGGAAATATTTGTAATAAATAAAATTATGCATATTTAATGCCTAATAAAAACTAATGGAATTATAATCAGTAAAGATAATTGAGAAGGAAATTAAAGATGTGTTCACCTTCTGAGTCAATAATAAATTTTCCATTAAGACTTTATCCATATTTTTTCAATGCACCTCAGACAAGAATTGATTAACCTTAACATAAATAAACTATCCAACATCACAAACCTCCTGGATCATGCTGGCAGCCAAGGCATATGTTACTCCTACCCAGAATTCCTCACTCTGCACACTGCTCATATCAACCTTCCCATCAGGCCTTGTTCCGTTAATGGCTCCCATGTTACCATCCTCAAACCCCATCACGTTGTATTTGTAGATAGTTTGCAGTGTAGTCTTTATCTGATCTGGAGGAAACACCTAGGAAAGATCAAAATTAATGCTTTGTTACTTTGTGTTACTTATTTTTCATCATAAGAACTTGTTTTAAATGGTTTTTTTTATCAATACTATGTACAAGCTTGCTTTGTTGTTGATTGGTTGAGGAATTCAACTTTTAATCATAAGGGCATTAATACTGTAGGATTCAAAAATATTCAATGTTGCCCATGTACTTGTCTCAAATTCATTTACCTTCACTTTGAGAACACAGCTTTTCTGGTTCATACATTATTGATTATACAACAGTAACAGCACAAAATTAGAAAAAAAAAACAAAAAACAAAAAAGAATAACAAAGAATCAAACAAAACCCAAATGCAATAAGAAGCTTTCTTCCATGGTTTAAAATGTCTCAATGTCAGTGATTTTGCCATACTTTTGTTCAGTCAGAAAAGTTTTGTGATCTTATAAAAACATATTTCCTAATAATAGGAAAAATTTCCCACTAAATATATCAGTTACAGGGTAAGGAATTCTAAATTATCACTGCACCCATGTCTACTAACAAAGGTAAGTTGTACATACTGAATCGTCCTTTAGCCCTGAAGCTTGCAGAAACCAGTAACCAGCTAACTGATCAGACATTATACTGTCATGGTGGTTGCTGGTCGTACTACAGTCGTAGTTATAGTAACGTCCTGAAAATTGAACAAGTGTTACTATGGTGATCACTACATCTATAAATCAAAGGTTGCCAAATAGATTATGTATATATTGATTTACAAATGTACAGTTATTGACTAATTGAAATGATATGTGAAACTTGTGCTGTACGGGATCTGTAAAGCAAAAAAGTCAGTTTGCTAAAAAACATAAATTATCTTGAATTGTTCACCATAACTTGACTGTTGTATTCATTAATGCCTATAGAAGGGTGAGTTTTTGAAAAAGGTTTTGAAAATGTAATTGAGTATTGATATCATAATCTCAAGCCAAAATTATAAATTTAATGAAAGTTTTGATATAACTTGTTTACTTTTTCCTAACACGATCAAACAAAATTTATTTCAATGTTCTCAATATTATTGAGCTTTTGAGTTTTTTTTTAATTCAAAGCCTTACTACCTTTAATATGGTTGCTCCTTTAGTGGTTTAAATGTTTGTATGCTTCAAAAGTAAGAATATAGTTCATGTTTCAGTTATTACAGAAGGACATCCTACCATTCCACAGCTTAGTTTGGAAGGCTTCTTTGCCTTTTTCCAGTATGTCTGTATAGTAATTCATTTCCTCTGTGTGGCCAATGATCTTACTGATTTCTATGTACATCTTAAGGGCAGTCAGCCACATCCCTCCACAATAGGCACTGTAACAATACAACATTATCATTATGTGGAATTCTGTGAAATGTTTTATATCATTGCTATGGCAAGATCTACCTTAATTTGTTAACCATATTTTCAGTTTTGACATTACTTAGATTATGCTTTATGATTAACATATTACTGTGGTTTCATTATTATTCGTGGGGTATCAATTTTCGTGTTTTTCGTTGGTGGTCTTGGCCAATGAAATTTGACACCCAAAGAAAGGGAAATTTAACATTGATCTGTATGCTGCAGACTTCAGAACCAGGACTTTAAGAATACATGAAATTATCATTTCTCATCAAACCACAAAAATTGGTACCCACGAAAATAAATGAATCCACAGTATGTAATTCTAACACAGAACTGAAATACTTTTTAAAATCTTTATCTATAAGGTTGATTATAGTGTTTTCTTTTAGGACCCCTTTTATAAGGAATGCAGATATATGTCTTATATACATTTACTATTGTAAAAAGAAATCTGTTAACAACAAGGTCTGATACAGAGATTGGATCTTGGAAGATGACCACAATTCTGCAATACTTTAAACATAATCATACAAGAAATAATCAACAGTCAGATGTTGTACCTTGCTCCAGTCATGGTCCAGGCATCAAACGTTTGGTCAGCAAATCCTCCATTTTCTATCAGTCCATCCCCATCCTTATCCCACTGCCTGGCATGCTCCATTACAGCCTAGAAGAGAATCAAAAGGAATAAAGATTTAAACACAGAGAATTATACTTGTGACATTCCCACCCAGTATCTATCAGTCCATCCCTATCCTTATCCCACTGCCTGGCATGCTCCATTACAGCCTAGAACAGAATCAAAAGGTATAAAGATTTAAACACAGAGAATTATACTTGTGACATTCCCAACCAGTATCTATCAGTCCATCCCTATCCTTATCCCACTGCCTGGCATGCTCCATTACAGCCTAGAACAGAATCAAAAGGTATAAAGATTTAAACACAGAGCATTATACTTGTGACATTCCCAACCAGTATCTATCAGTCCATCCCTATCCTTATCCCACTGCCTGGCATGCTCCATTACAGCCTAGAACAGAATCAAAAGGTATAAAGATTTAAACACAGAGAATTATACTTGTGACATTCACACCCAGTATCTATCAGTCCATCCCCATCCTTATCCCACTGCCTGGCATGCTCCATTACAGCCTAGAAGAGAATCAAAAGACATAATAAAGATTTAAACATGGAGAATTATACTTGTGACATTCCCACCCAGTATCTATCAGTCCATCCCTATCCTTATCCCACTGCCTGGCATGCTCCATTACAGCCTAGAAGAAAATCAAAAGACAAAATAAAGATTTAAACACAGAGAATTATACTTGTGACATTCACACCCAGTATCTATCAGTCCATCCTCATCCTTATCCCACTGCCTGGCATGCTCCATTACAGCCTAGAAGAGAATCAAAAGACATAATAAAGATTTAAACACAGAGAATCATACTTGTGACATTCCCACCCAGTATCTATCAGTCCATCCCTATCCTTATCCCACTGCCTGGCATGCTCCATTACAGCCTAGAACAGAATCAAAAGACATAAAGATTTAAACACAGAGAATTATACTTGTGACATTCCCAACCAGTATCTATCAGTCCATCCCTATCCTTATCCCACTGTCTGGCATGCTCCATTACAGCCTAGAACAGAATCAAAAGACATAAAGATTTAAACACAGAGCATTATACTTGTGACATTCCCAACCAGTATCTATCAGTCCATCCCTATCCTTATCCCACTGTCTGGCATGCTCCATTACAGCCTAGAACAGAATCAAAAGACATAAAGATTTAAACACAGAGAATTATACTTGTGACATTCCCAACCAGTATCTATCAGTCCATCCCCATCCTTATCCCACTGCCTGGCATGCTCCATTACAGCCTAGAAGAGAATCAAAAGACATAATAAAGATTTAAACACAGAGAATTATACTTGTGACATTCCCAACCAGTATCTATCAGTCCATCCCTATCCTTATCCCACTGCCTGGCATGCTCCATTACAGCCTAGAACAGAATCAAAAAGGTATAAAGATTTAAACATGGAGAATTATACTTGTGACATTCCCAACCAGTATCTATCAGTCCATCCCTATCCTTATCCCACTGCCTGGCATGCTCCATTACAGCCTAGAACAGAATCAAAAGACATAAAGATTTAAACATGGAGAATTATACTAGTGACATTCCCACCAAGTATCTATCAGTCCATCCCTATCCTTATCCCACTGCCTGGCATGCTCCATTAGAGCCTAGAAGAGAATCAAAAGACATAAAGATTTAAACATGGAGAATTATACTTGTGACATTCCCACCCAGTATCTATCAGTCCTTCCCTATCCTTATCCCACTGCCTGGCATGCTCCATTACAGCCTAGAAGAGAATCAAAAGACATAATAAAGATTAAAACACAGAGCATTATACTTGTGACATTCCCAACCAGTATCTATCAGTCCTTCCCCATCCTTATCCCACTGCCTGGCATGCTCCATTACAGCCTAGAAGAGAATCAAAAGACATAATAAAGATTTAAACATGGAGAATCATACTTGTGACATTCCCACCCAGTATCTATCAGTCCTTCCCTATCCTTATCCCACTGCCTGGCATGCTCCATTACAGCCTAGAACAGAATCAAAAGGTATAAAGATTTAAACACAGAGAATTATACTTGTGACATTCCCAACCAGTATCTATCAGTCCATCCCTATCCTTATCCCACTGCCTGGCATGCTCCATTACAGCCTAGAAGAGAATCAAAAGACATAATAAAGATTTAAACACAGAGAATTATACTAGTGACATTCCCAACCAGTATCTATCAGTCCATCCCTATCCTTATCCCACTGCCTGGCATGCTCCATTAGAGCCTAGAAGAGAATCAAAAGACATAATAAAGATTTAAACACTGAGAATTATACTTGTGACATTCCCACCAAGTATCTATCAGTCCATCCCTATCCTTATCCCACTGCCTGGCATGCTCCATTACAGCCTAGAAGAGAATCAAAAGACATAATAAAGATTTAAACATGGAGAATTATACTTGTGACATTCCCACCCAGTATCTATCAGTCCATCCCTATCCTTATCCCACTGCCTGGCATGCTCCATTACAGCCTAGAAGAGAATCAAAAGACATAATAAAGATTAAAACACAGAGCATTATACTTGTGACATTCCCAACCAGTATCTATCAGTCCTTCCCCATCCTTATCCCACTGCCTGGCATGCTCCATTACAGCCTAGAAGAGAATCAAAAGACATAATAAAGATTTAAACACAGAGCATTATACTTGTGACATTCCCAACCAGTATCTATCAGTCCATCCCTATCCTTATCCCACTGTCTGGCATGCTCCATTACAGCCTAGAACAGAATCAAAAGACAAAGATTTAAACACAGAGAATCATACTTGTGACATTCCCAACCAGTATCTATCAGTCCATCCCTATCCTTATCCCACTGCCTGGCATGCTCCATTACAGCCTAGAACAGAATCAAAAGGTATAAAGATTTAAACACAGAGAATTATACTTGTGACATTCCCACCCTGTATCTATCAGTCCATCCCCATCCTTATCCCACTGCCTGGCATGCTCCATTACAGCCTAGAACAGAATCAAAAGACATAATAAAGATTAAAACACAGAGCATTATACTTGTGACATTCCCAACCAGTATCTATCAGTCCATCCCTATCCTTATCCCACTGCCTGGCATGCTCCATTACAGCCTAGAAAAGAATCAAACGACATAATAAAGATTTAAACATGGGGAATTATACTTGTGACATTCCCAACCAGTATCTATCAGTCCATCCCTATCCTTATCCCACTGCCTGGCATGCTCCATTACAGCCTAGAAGAGAATCAAAAGACATAATAAAGATTAAAACACAGAGCATTATACTTGTGACATTCCCAACCAGTATCTATCAGTCCATCCCTATCCTTATCCCACTGCCTGGCATGCTCCATTACAGCCTAGAAAAGAATCAAACGACATAATAAAGATTTAAACATGGGGAATTATACTTGTGACATTCCCAACCAGTATCTATCAGTCCATCCCTATCCTTATCCCACTGCCTGGCATGCTCCATTACAGCCTAGAAAAGAATCAAACGACATAATAAAGATTTAAACATGGGGAATTATACTTGTGACATTCCCAACCAGTATCTATCAGTCCTTCCCCATCCTTATCCCACTGCCTGGCATGCTCCATTACAGCCTAGAAGAGAATCAAAAGACATAATAAAGATTTAAACACAGAGAATTATACTAGTGACATTCCCACCCAGTATCTATCAGTCCATCCCCATCCTTATCCCACTGCCTGGCATGCTCCATTACAGCCTAGAAGAGAATCAAAAAGGTATAAAGATTTAAACATGGGGAATTATACTAGTGACATTCCCACCCAGTATCTATCAGTCCATCCCCATCCTTATCCCACTGCCTGGCATGCTCCATTACAGCCTAGAAGAGAATCAAAAAGGTATAAAGATTTAAACATGGGGAATTATACTTGTGACATTCCCATCCTGTATCTATCAGTCCATCCCCATCCTTATCCCACTGCCTGGCATGCTCCATTACAGCCTAGAAGAGAATCAAAAAGGTATAAAGATTTAAACATGGGGAATTATACTAGTGACATTCCCACCCAGTATCTATCAGTCCATCCCCATCCTTATCCCACTGCCTGGCATGCTCCATTACAGCCTAGAAAAGAATCAAAAGACATAAAGATTTAAACACAGAGAATTATACTTGTGACATTCCCATCCTTTATCTATCAGTCCATCCCCATCCTTATCCCACTGCCTGGCATGCTCCATTACAGCCTAGAAGAGAATCAAAAAGGTATAAAGATTTAAACATGGGGAATTATACTTGTGACATTCCCATCCTGTATCTATCAGTCCATCCCCATCCTTATCCCACTGCCTGGCATGCTCCATTGGAGACTAGAACAGAATCAAAAGGTATAAAGATTTAAACATGGGGAATTATACTTGTGACATTCCCATCCTTTATCTATCAGTCCATCCCCATCCTTATCCCACTGCCTGGCATGCTCCATTACAGCCTAGAAGAGAATCAAAAGGTATAAAGATTTAAACATGGGGAATTATACTTGTGACATTCCCATCCTGTATCTATCAGTCCATCCCCATCCTTATCCCACTGCCTGGCATGCTCCATTACAGCCTAGAAGAGAATCAAAAGGTATAAAGATTTAAACATGGGGGATTATAATTGTGACTTGTGTCTGTCAATCGCCATCCATAATTCCTAGTCACACTCTCTAACATGTTCCATTTCTGTCCAAAATGACAAAATGTATCATATTGTCAAAATTTTAAATAGTGAGTATAAGGGCACATGAACAAATTTTAGTCAATTTTCAAAAGTTACAAGCCATGCAGGTTGTTTAATAGTTTTAAGATTGCCATGGTGCTATGTGTTAAATTTCTAGATTAAATTACTGTATAAGTGGTTATTTTCGCAGTGATTTAATTTTCGCGGCATTCGTTTGTACGCGAAAATTAGAATACGCGAAATATTAATCCATCATATTTAAGTAATAGTAAGGATATGAAACCGCGAAAATTACATTAAGCGAAGATAAAAACACCCCGTTTTACACCAAAAACGCGAAATTTTCCACACGCGAAAAAAACCACTTATACGGTACTACATTTAAAGCTGAAAATCATAAAGGAAGACTCACTGTTGTATGACTGATGTCAGAGATGGAGTCATATAAGCCCAGTGTTTGAGTGTACAGAACACAAAACATATCAATCTGTATATTGATAAAAACCTAAATTAACTTTTATTGGTCAATATTTTTTCTCTGTATATACCTTACACACAGGATACATGTCCTTCAGATAATCTTCATCCTGGTTATTGCTATAGTCTCTGTAGGTCTGTAGGATGAACTTTAAATTGAGATCTTTCCAGTCATGTGTCGGGTGTACTATATAGGCATTCACTCTCTCCCAGGGCTCATCCTCTGTAATATAAAAAGCTACGCCGAGCGCAGCATGATACGACCGCAACAAGATGAACCCTGTACATTGGAGGCCCAATATGGATAGTCTATTGCTTTGGTCACATGCAGCCCATGGTGGACTTACAAAGCTTTTTTACACATGCATCCTATGGTGGACTTTAAAATGCATATTTGACACATATATATTTACAATAACATTTAATAGAAAAAAAAAAATTATTTCTAAATTCATTGACATTTTTGACACAATTTAGCCCCTTTTGGCCCTTTTTTTAAAAAAAGGTTCGGACCACAAACCCCAAATGAAATAACAAGCTTCCTTCAGTGTATATAATCATCATATTTAAACTTCATAACAATTGGCTGGCCCACTACAGCTAAATTTTCTTGTGTAAAACCATTTGCCTTGACCAACTTTTAAAAATGGCGTTTTTTGCCCCTTCGACCCCTTATATCTCAAAAACAGTAAGATATATTGCAAATCTGATTGACAAATGCAGGCAGGGATTTTCACAAGGATTCCAATGAAAAAAAGATTTTGAAAATCGGACCACAAATAAAAAAGTTGATTTTTTGGGTGAGGCCCGTCTTTGGCCCCCTGTAGCAATGTAACTGTTCAATAAACATCAAAACCATTGACACATTTTGTTGACAGAATTTAATGAGGAATTCAATAAAAAAAGAATTTTCAAAATCTATTGAATAATAAACATTCTACAACAGTTTTGTCAATACACCCGTTTTAGCCCCTTTTGGTCCTTTTTTCCAAAACGGTAAGGGCCACCAACCCCAAATACAATAGGAACCTTCCTCTAGTGGTTACAAACATCATATCAAAACTTCATAACAATTGGCTAGCCCAGTACAACTAAATTTTTGGTATAAAATTATTTGCCTTGACAAACTTTTAAAAATGGTGTTTTTGGCCCCTTTGACCCCTAATTTTTCAAAAACCGTAAGAGATATTGCAAATCTGATTGAAAAACGCAGGCAGGGATTTTCACAAGGATTCCAATGAAAAAAAGATTTTGAAAATCGGACCACAAATAAAAAAGTCATTTTTTTGGGTGTGGCCCCTTTTGGACCCCCTGTAGCAATGTTACGGTTCAATATAAATCAAAACCATTGACACATTTTGTTGACAGAATTTAATGAGGAATTCAATAAAAAAAGAATTTTCAAAATCTATTGAATAATAAACATTCTACAACAGTTTTGTCAATACACCCGTTTTAGCCCCTTTTGGCCCTTTTTTCCAAAACGGTAAGGGCCACCAACCCCAAATACAATAGGAACCTTCCTCTAGTGGTTACAAACATCATATTAAAATTTCATAACAATTGGTCAATATTTACTTAAGTTATTGCACGGAAACCAAATGTCCCCAGACGACGACGACGACGACGACAACGACGACGACATCGCCATAACATTATACGATCGCAAAAATTTGCGGTCGTATAATAAAAACTATAAAATGAGATCTTTCAAATGATGAGTCAGATGTACTATGAAGGCATTTACTCTATCCCAAGGTTCATCCTCTGTAAAATAAACAAGAAGAAGTAAAATCATTCCAGCTGGAATTGAATTATTCCACAGATATACATAAAAAGTTACATTCTGATAGAACATCAAGTTAATAACAGGTCAAGAAAAGAGACAAGATCCAGCTATAATCTTACCAGGGTCACCAAGGTCATGAGGAACTGCATTTTTCACTTTGTATATTCCTCTGTTTCCCTCCATACAATACACTATAGGTCTAGTATCCTCAGACATGGTGGATAATGCTAAAAAATAATAAAAGTTTTAACTTATCATATCTACCATCTTCATCACTACAGGTACTGTTTTTTATTTTTCATGAGTGTTTTAATAGATAAATTTAACTAACTGTGGATTATGTTAGGTGTACACTTGATAACTCAGTAGCTATTATACTCATTATTCAAAGCGGGGTTCTTAGACAGACATATGGGGACCTTATCATGGTTGCTCTTTAATGATTTCCAATGAAATGAAATATGTACATTGTAGATCCCTCTGTAGAATTCAAAACATGCAAATAATTTCAACTTTCTGTTTATAGTTAACAATTCCAGTCATGCCAGTTGGGGATAAATTTGTGTTTTTCTGATTTTCATATTCTATTTTTGAAGAACAAACCAATGTCATGGGGAATATTTTCGAAGGAATTTTGTGATCATGATTTTTAACAGAAAATAAACCCTCATGTTAACAGCAGCTTTTTCATATCATAAACTGAATGATCATATAGTTTATTGTGTGCATGACTTATAATTCAAACTGAACTTCTCTGTCATAAATTGTCTACTATACCTACCCATATCATATTGTATAGACAGCTGTAGTTTAGGCCATAACATAAGGAAGGCAAAGGATGCATAGTGGTGAACATCGTAGGTGTTAATCATCCTGTATTCATGGCCTATAATATAAATTGTTTTAGTCTGACAGTCAGTCATATAAATGTTGATCACATCTATATGACTGCTGTGTTTTGTATGTAGCTTTGTGCAAGCTTATCAATAGGGGGAAGGTTGGATCCGAAAAACTAGTTTAACCCCGCCACATTTTATATGTGCCTGTCCTAAGCCAGGAAACTTTGCCAAAGCCTTTGTTTGTCCTTGTCATTCTATGTTAACTGTTTTATGTCAAGAATTGAGTCTTTCGTTGATGATTTAGGGATTGGTTTTGATACTTTTGTATTGTATTGTGAGTCTTGGGCCAATGCAAGACGGTAAGCAGTGACCTATGGTCATGTTGAAGACTGCTTGCTGTTTTCCGTTGTGATTTTTTGAATTGCTGTTTGTTTATGTTTGTTGTGTCGCGTACACTTATTCCACATCTCAATATCGTATAAAGAAGAACATTATTTAAAAAACATGTTTAATTCCAGCATTCATAAGAAAACTTATCAGGAAATGCCATGCCTATAATTTTTTAACAAACACCTGGCATTTCAATACTCTGCTCTATAATATAGCTAAAGACATGACATATCTAAATACTCTCATGAATGCCTGTATCTGTTAATTTGTAAAATACTATGATTATGATTATGGTGGAAATTGAAACAAACTACAAGGAAACAAAGCTTGTTAAATTCTTCTCTATTTTATATCTTACTATTCTACAGGGCATTCCCATAACACACACCCCCCTCTGACAACCCATAACATCCCATTACATCATTATGTAAGAACAACCTACCCTCAAGATAACCAAACTTTCCATACTCTTCTATAACTTTAGGTAGGGAGCCATCTTGTTGTCTATGGTATTGTCCATCCTTCTCTACCACTGGGTCTAGCCATAACGTCCCTCCATCACTGACATAGTACAGTTCATTGAACAAAGCTGATTTATACCAGGAGGGCAGGTTACTGTTCAATTAAATAAGATTTACAAAATGCTTCAATGTGCAAACCATACAATTCTATGAATTAAGAAAAAAATTATTTATCCCTATCTATTTGCTAAGAAACATGTACATTCTTAAGTCCATTTTAGTTGCAAGCCGACAAGAAGCAGCCACAGGATAAATCAATGGCTGCTGTTTTATTTCCAATTTTGAATTTTAAAACATAGGTATTAAACTATGACTATTTTCTATTACATGTATCAGACAGAAAATGTCTTACTTATTTGACAATATTGGATTCTGCCATTCCTCGATTTTCTGTTCCCAAACATGATAGTTCTTCAAGGCATAGCTACACATTCTGGGGCAGGCATCACCCTTACTTCCAAACCATCTTGTATATCGTCTGTAAAACACACAAAAGATTTATGATGGAATGAAATGGGATTTATCTAATTCATTTTTACAATTATATAATTAATGGAAAGAATGAAGTAAGAGTATCATAAATAATTATTGATAAAACAAAGATATGTCCAAAAGACATAATGCCCCATCTTGCAACATTTATTTTTTCCGCAATCACTAAAGCATCACTAGGTGCACCTACCATCCCAATATGGTTGCTATGGCACATGTCAGTAAGTGGGAACGGACTTTAACCATTATTCTGTACGAGTTCATCCATTCGGAAAATATAGGTCAAATCCAGCTTCTGAAGTATGTGTTGTGCTAAGCATCACTAGGTGCACCTACCATCCCAATATGGTTGCTATGGCACTTGTCAGTAAGTGGGAATGGACTTTAACCATTAATCTGTAAGTGTTCATCCATGCAGAAAATATAGGTCACAGCCAGCATTCGATGCATGCATTATACTAAGCATCACTAGGTGCACCCACCACACAAATATGGTTGATGTGGCACTTGTCACTAAGTGGAAATAGACTTTAATCATTCTTTTGTTAGTGGTCATTCATGCGGAAAATATAGGTCACATCCAGCATCCAAAGCTTGCATTGTGCATAGCATCAATAGGTGAAACTACCATACCAATATGATTGACGTGGCATTTGTCAGTAAGTGGGAATTTGGAAATATGGGATTTGGGACGGACAGACGAACGAACAGACCCGAACACTATATGCCCTTCTACTTTCGTAGATGGGGCATAAAAATATTTATTGAAAATACCGAAGAGTAAAAGACATTACCTTAGATACTTGTGTTTCTTTGCTTTGAAGTGAATAAGTGGCATATCCCATGTCAGTGTGAACTCTAGGTCTCTGTTTTCATCAGGTTTTACACAGGCAGACAGACAGACAGCTGTACCTATCTCTGTACCTTTGGCAGTGCTAGCTGTCTTTCCTGTAATTAGACAATTAGTATCAGACATTAGTTTTAGACTCTTAGACAGAGAGAAAGACAGACATACAGCCTTCCCTATCTTGGTACATTTTGCACTGCTAGATAAACTCAATTTCTAATACTGGGCGAACACTGGTTTCTCTATTTCATATATTATGATATATCTAATCAACATTTTTTTATTATCTGTGCTGCATAAACAAATTCATTATTAGGACACTTCTAAGACACTACTAGAAGGTGTTTGTACATTAGTTATGAGTATGTAGGGCATAATTGCCAATATGAGAAGATTTGACAAATTGGAAAATTTATTGAAATATGCAGTACTAGAAAAAAAGACAATAAACTAGCACATTTCAAACTCATGAGCTGATCTTGTTTCCTTCTCCTTTATCAAAGTAACTGTATATATATTTTATTGAGTAATTCCAAACCAAAACACCCAAATTGTTTTTTTAATCACTGAGATATATAACAATCAAAATTATACTTATTTATTTTGGTTACACACCACATTTAACATATATATAAAGTTCAATGAGGCTATAAGCATTGTTAACCAGAATAAACAGACAAAAGGCAACACCTATCCGATCAAATTAATAAACAACAAAAATTATTACTGTAAACCAACATTTTTTCGCAAGAGATTTATATTCACGTATTTAACGAGGAACGGAAACTAGTGAAAATAAATCGTTGCAAATTCAATCATTTTTATTGTAATTTAATTGCTTTTACGACAAATCGCAATAACAAAAAGCCGCAAAATAGCTCAATGACACTAAGGCGAAATATTGTAGTCCAGAAAATAAATTGGTTTACAGTATGCCTATTCTACATGAAATGTTAATTACATATACAGACCAAAGGTTCCCAGGAGCCTGAATCCCTCACCTGGATTTAATGACCAATAGGATGACCAATTTTAGGGTATATGAGGGGAAAAAAAGAAAGAAATCATCTTATATACAACTTTAACCTACATACCGGTAGGCTTTTTATAGAGCTCATTTAGTTGGAACAATTCAGCAAGCAAAAGCTTTTCCTTATCTTTAACCTATTTCAATGTAAAAGACATAAACAAACAGTTTTGACAATTAGGAGTCCTTCCTCTTATATTGGCATCTGACAATTTTGACCCATTGAAGGCTTTTCAGAGCTCAATGTCCTGAAGGTTTAAGAAAACAACAACATTTCTATATCTGTATAAATAGATTTTTCTTTATTGGCCCAAAACATGAACAAACATTATTTTTCTACATTTAAAGACCAGAGTCCAAATAAGGGTTCATCTGAGAACTTTGACAAAATGAGAACTTTTGCAGAGCTCAATATAATGAAGGTTTAAGAAACCAACAGCTTTTATCTATCTGTTTCATTCTATTGTCCAAAAACATGAAAAAATGCTATTTTTGACCATGAATGGACTAGGATCATCTAACAACTTTGACCCAATGAAGATTTTTTTAATGTTCAATGAGCTGAAGGTTTAAGCAAGCAACAGCTTATCTTTATCTGTTATAGACATTATTCTATTGGCTAAAAACATAAAAAAAAACCCACTATTTTTGACTAAATGGAAAATTTCTCCTATAAGCGGTTATTTGAAAACTTTGACACAGTGAGAGGTAAATACTCTATTCTAATTGGTGTTAACATATTAGACACACGAACTTGAAAATCTTCAGGTGTCTCCATAAAGGCCATTACCTCACAGAATCAGCGTTAAATGTCAAGCTTTTTAAAAACAATATCATTTTTAAGCTAAAAATTACAAACATAAAGTTTTTTTCTTGATAGCATGTTAATTTTTTTTTCTAGATTATATCATCATTATACGACAAGTTTTTCCAATAAGATAACACTGATTCTGTTTGAATGTCAGTGTTCTCCCCAAAAACTTTTAATAGCATCCTGGTATCTTCCATTTTCACAATAGCATCTTCTGACTTGAAACTATAGCATCACATTCCCTATTGAATATATTATAAATGATTTCAGATATCATCACATTTGAACAGGATAGCATCACATTGCCAAGATGCTATAAGGGCATGGGGAGAACACTGAATGTGTTATATCTGTTTCAATAAAAAAACTCAAAATTTACCCTTGCATTTTCTTAAAGAACATCTGTAAAAAATGCAGCATACTTTTGTGACATTTTTATGCCAATACGTTCAAATAGAAATGCATCAAAGGGAATATTTCAAGAGTAGTAACACATAAAATTTAGGGAAATTTGTGTCATCTATTTAACTGAAAAAACCTTGGTAAGATTGAATTATTACATTCTAACAATTTTTTTTAACCTTAGAAAACATATAAATTCAGAAGTAAAATTTAAAGCACATTAATTTTGGTCATTTATCAAAAACAACAAAAATTCATAAATTTACTTGATATTCTTATTTTGCTCAAAAGATAGGGTAATTCAATCTTCATTGTTATTTTCAATCGTACTGACAAATTCATGAAAATGTTTTGATAAATGCAACAAAGAATACTGTGACCAAGCTCACTAAAGGATAAACCCACTTTATATTGGACTGACATTGCAAAAATAAAGTACAATTATCTCCCCTCAGTGATATCTAAGAGCGGTGAAATTTCTTCATGCACCTCCATTTACTGAGGATTCATTTATTTTTGAGGGGATGAATTTTCGTGGATTGCTAAACAAAGTCTGATTGTTAGACCTTAATTCATAGTTCTGAAGTTTGCAGTAGCAAATCAATGTGAAATTTCCTTTGGTTTGGAACCAAGGTTTGTGGATCAGCCCAAAAAAGGAAAACCATTACAATTGATACCCAGCAAAAAATAATGAAACTACCTTCATGTGAAAATTCATCAAAATCCATCAAGCTAGTAAGGAGGGGTTGTACTTACAATATGTGGACAGATGATTACTATATACCCCAAAACTTTGTTTGCAGGGGCATGAATATAATGTTTCTGCATTGCACATAATGATAGACAATATCATTTTGGATTTACCGGTAAAGCAATGAAACTCAGAATGCAAAAATACAACTCAAAATATGTTCTTAAGGCTTTAAAAATTGCATAAAATTAAATGCATTTCTATTGTTATTTGATATATATACATGTACATACACCCATGCTCTATACATGAATATATTAGAAAGTAAATTATACCTTTAGGAGGCAGGATAAGACTAAGGAGAAACTGTATAATATTCAGTAATGCCTGCAGTGCTATAGAGTAAAATGGTGCATCAATTTGGCTATCTTTACTAGCATCTACAATGGAAACACTATTAGTTTAAAGCATATACAATGAACTGAATGAAGCATTGAAACTTTGCTAGGGGTTTAAGCAATTATATATTTCTTATAATGAGTGATATTGATGTTTGCTGTAAAAAGTGACTTCGTGCTGCAAGACTATCAGTCCACTAACATAATCTTACAAGTAGTATTTAAACATAGGAATAAGTGATGACATTCTATATACACCAAAACCTTCATGCTATTTTACACGTGATGTGCTTTGTTGTACATTGTACTATATCTATGTGTATGAAACTTACCAGTGGCTGATTGTAGTTTACCATCCTCTCTGAGATCTTCCCACAATTCCTGACCTGAACCTTTCGGGTTAAATTCTGACTTAGTGCTTATATCTACCCCTTCCTGTTAAATATTTACATATAATGATTGTATTCTACTGTTAACCACATTAATTGTAGATCAGATATTAAATATACTTCTGATGATAAACAATAACAATATACCATCTTCTCAATAAAAAAAAGTTCAAAGGCTCTTACGGTAATACATGTAGGTATATTCTATCAAAACAATTAGATTTATTTAGTCTGGAAGTTCAAAGAGAAAACATCCTGTATTCTATCCATTACAAAGCTAACCTCATTAAGCAGTATTGATGATAAGAGGGAATTAATGGACTCAAACATTTCAAAGATTTAAACAGTCATCCATGAACAAATATAGGTCACAGCCAGCTTCTGAAGCCTTTACTGTGCTATGCATCACTATGCACACCTACTACATGTTAAAATGGTATAGTAAGCAAAATGATTTGAAAATATATACCTTCTTACAGTAAAAATTTCAACTCAACTCAACTTAACAAGCTTAAGTTAATTGAGAAAATAGTGCATTTTGTTTTTGCACCAAAATGTAGATGTGAACTGATCAAGTTGAGAATGTTAAACAAGACAATACATTCTCTGCAAGTTTTATGTCATTTAAGCATAAGCCTTGTTGGATAAAGAAAATTCAAGAACAAATCATAATTCCATCTTCATCCAATAACCAATATTACATTCATAGATTCTTAATGCTACTTTTACACCTTGATAGCACCAGCTAATCCGTATGTGCAATCCATTTCTCTGATAACTTGATTGATTTTCATTCCTGCAACCTTCTGCCCCTCTGCCTCACTTTCAAATGGTTCAGTCCAGTTGCCAGGGTTACCATCTTCTTTGACACCTCTCCCATTTTTGAATGTAAATGTAATACTGACATCTAACTGTTCTTCACCCAAGTTCTCGACATTCCATATGAAGACAGCCATTGGAAAACTTGTGTCCTAAAAAATAAAACAGGCATTTCCTGGGAAAACACTTTAAAACAATGAAATAGGTTTTGAAGTAGCTTTGTTGTGGTATCATTAGTTCATACTTTCTAATCAATCTAACAGCTTAAAACATAATAACCACAATAAGCTGTTATCCCTAAGGTAGCACGTAAATACTTTTAGAGCATACCTGTCTAAAATTATACACAAGAAATTGTGAAACAAAAACAAACAAGCATTCTGAGAGTATTGCAAAACAATACATGGTCCCCTGCCAGCCTCATTTTTCAGAAACTCGTAAAAATTTGCCAAACCAATGAAAACCTAAACTTGATCAGTCCCTTATCTACAAGGGATAATAAAAAAGTGCAGAAATAAAATTTCAGTGGATTTTCAAACTTCAAAGGGACATAACTCCCGTAAAAATTTGTGGACCAGCACAAAACTCAAATTGATTTGTAACTCATCATGGTTAACTCACATACAAAAAATCAGTTCATTATCTATAAGCATTTAGAAAAAAGTGCAGAAAACTATAATTTCAGTGAATTTCAATATTTAAAGGGCCATAACTCCTGTAAAAATTTTGAACCGACATGAAACTCAAACTTGATTTATAACTCATCATGGTTAACTCACATACCAAAAAATCAGTTCATTATCTATAAGCAGTTAGGAAAAAAGTGCGGAAAACTGAAATTTCAGTGAATTTTCAACATTCAAAGGGCCATAACTCCCATAAAAATTTGTGGACCACCACGAAACTCAAACTTAATCTGAAACTTATCATGGTAAATACACACACCAAAAAATCTGTTCATTATCTATAAGCATTTAGAAAAAAAGTGCGGAAAACTGAGGCGTGACAGATGGACAGACAGACGGACGGACACAGCCCAAAACTATAGTCACATTCGGCTTTTGCCAGTAGAGGGCTAATAAAACAAGAATTAAAACAAAATAATGTCTTGTCTGCCAGCACCATGAAAATTGCCTAGTTATATTTCTAAAAATATGAAAGTCATTCAAACCAAAAGCCAATGTCAAGATCAAAAGAGGGGCTGCAACTGTGCTACGCTACTACTGGGGGCCAGGGATAGGGTAATGGTAATGGGCAATCGTAAACGATTGTAATCAATGACAAAATATTGAGTAATCCAAAGTAATCAGTAATCTATACTTATACCAAGTTTCATCAACCTAGGACTTGTAGTTCTTGAGATATTAAGGTGCTCATAAATCCTTAACATTGCTATTATATGTACTAGTATTGAAAATTGTCAAAGTCATTCAACTGGAAAATCAAGGTCAAGGTTAAAAGATGAGGATGCAACTGTGCTAAGCTACTACTGGGGCATATATATACCAAGTTTCATCAACCTAGAACTTATAGTTCTTGAGATATGAAGGTGGTCATAAAACCTTAACATAAAAGTTAACGCTGTGGCCTGTAAAGTTACACCGCTTCGCAGGCAAGACAAAAATGAAAACCACCAACAAATGTTAAAAAGAAAGAGAATTCAGGTGCTCAAGAAAAGTAAAAAGTTCCTGCATGTTGCAGCACACAATGAAAATTGAACAATTACATACATGTAACACACTATCTAACAACTGTTTTTACATTTTGTTTGGGTATGGTAAACTGACCTTGGTCAATTGGGAGACACAACTCTGAGCTTGTTTTCTGGTATGTTATACTGACCTTATAGTCATGTGGGAAGACAGGAGATATCTGTCGACACACAACTCTGAGCTTGTGTTCTGGTATGTTATAGACCGTCCAAGCCCTAGGGTACAAGGCATGATATGTAGCATTCTGTTTCTGGAAGCCCCACTCCCATGAACGCAGATGGCGCCCTTTCTTCCCTGTCAAGACTTTCTGATAAACGGTCTTGTTGTTCTTTCTAATGCATAAAATAAACTACAAAGAAGATATTCATATAAACATACTTCCCAAATGTAGCCTAATCATATATTAAGAGATAAATCAACAATAAAGGCACAATGGTGTAAAATTAGTAAAGTATTATAAACTGAAGGTTTTTTACCGTAAATACATTTTACATAAAATGTAACATAAGTTTAATTGAGAATTTTAAAAAAGCTTTTTTCTTAACAAAATTAAATCTATTTGAAGAACTAATCTTTTTCAATAATGTGGATAAGTAGTTTGACAAATCATGATTCTATTAAAATGCCTATACCATGTCAAGGCAACTTTTATACCTTCAGCGAATGAGTAAGTTGGTATTAGTGTTTCATGGACTATTTAGTATACTAGTACACATTTGTCATATAGGGCAGTCAACTAAAACATCTGAACCCAATTCAAAAACAATTATTTTATTTTTTATTTGTGAGCTTTCATTGCCAAGTCCACTTAAAATTTGATAACCCTGATTTTATCTAAAATGTTGGAAAATACATTAGCTACTTTTTCTAAATCTTACAGCATCAGCAGGAACAACTGTATGTTCATAGACTCCAGGAACCATTTGGAAACGACAGAATTCCCCTCTATACCCTCGGCCAATGGTACCACATCCTATACCACCTATGGGGCAACCTAGAAAACAACAATTATAATGAGCAAATGACAGAATTCCCCTCTATACCCTCGGCCAATAGTACCACATCTTATACCACCTATTGGATAACCTAAAAAACAAATATAATATGCAAATGACCAAATTCCCCTCTATACCCTCAGCCAATGGTACCACATCCTATAATCGCCTATGGGACAACCTGAAAAACAATAATCATAATGAGCAGACAACAGAATTCCCTTCAATACCCTCATCCAATCATGGTACCACATCCTATACCACCCATTGGATAACCTAAAAATATATAAATGACTAAAACTTACTTCATTATAGCAAAATGTTACATTTAAGTGTCCTAAAAGCAGGATATACAGATAAAATTAACAGAGGTTGTAGCATAATACCTCATCACTTCCTGTGGCATGGTATAAAATTAAAAACCAACATACTGTTACAGAACTTAAATTCATTGGCAATAATTTTCATGGATTTGAAATAAAATGCATAATTTAGTGGGTTTTTCAATTGCAGTTTTGATAAATCTATTAAAAAGTTTTTATTCATTGGTATCAAATTTCATGGTTTGTCTGATCCATGAAAGATAATACTTTCCCGGTGTTTCATGGTTTGTCTGATACTTTCCCAGATCAGATGAACCAATTGTTGACTAAGTAGAACCATCTTGGTTACAGCTGAGGAGTAGATGGACCTTACCATAGATAGGGTTATGCGTCACTTGGTTCAGGTGATCTATGAACATTAATCTCCCTTGTCTTCTGTGTCTTATCCATTCCTTCATATACCTGAAACATGTTTGGTAAATGTATTACATTTTGTTGCTTTATTTACATAATTACAATTTATAAATGAACAAAAAAATGTAGTTATGCTAAGCCATTCAAAGGAAGTTTCAAGAGCTAGGATACATCTGATCTTTCTAAATGATAGGGAAAAGTGAAAGTAACCTGTTGATGCCTTTTGTCACAACAGATGCATGGTCCAGAACCTAACTACCCTTCTATCACATCTTCATCAAAATCTTATGGCAAATGCTTTATACATGTAGCCTGAAGTTGTGACATTCTATCCAGGAAGACACAGTACTCCCCACAAGCTCTGGAATAATGAATCAGTTGTAATATGTAAACTCCATAGGATACAGCGGATGGAATGTTGCTACACAAGAAGGGAAAGTTGAAGTCATCACGTTGTCATATAGAGCTTTGTACAAAGCTTTCCCAGTGTGTCAATTTTGATATAAAATTAAGACATGAAGCAGACCTCATAGAACCAGTAGTGTCTTTTATCTCAAGTTCCTTGGAATATATGAGATGTAAATAGTCACCAACAAGTTGGGCACAGCCCACCAAATAGGGAGTAGTTACTACAAATGAGAAACTACTCTTCAAATGAGTAACTGTTTCAATATGACAAAAAATAAAAATTAAAAGATTTTTGAAAAGCAATTTGAAATGATTAGGCAGAGCCTTATGAAGTCAAATAGCTATCTGATTTTCGCGGTTTTTTTCCGTCTAGACAGGGTAAATCGGTCAGTCAATATTGCTACCAGAGGATCTATTACAGGACATTAATCGTGTATTGTATTTTAAATGTTATACGGATTGTCTAAAATAAGAGGTACATTTTTATACCCCAACATAAATGCGATATAAATGTGCACTACATATTGTGTATCAATAGTTGACGTTTACTTAAGCATTGTTGACCTTTGTCCTTTGATCAAGTGGGCGGAGCTAAATAAAAGATTTCTTAACAAATGTGAAAGTGTGTGGAGCAAAACCGATGTGCTATGTTTCAAGTTTATGAAACACAGATCATTCTTTATTTCTAGTGCTTAGATTTAGCTCTGCCTTTTAACGCTTTAGCGCTTTGATTTTTTATTTGAAATGGCACATCTTTATAATAACAATTGAAACAACATTTCCAAAATAAGTTTGTGTTTTTTTTTCTAAAATGATATTTCATACACATTTTTTGGAAGAGGTTCACAATTTTATAAAGACATATATGCCATCTTGAGTCAAAATATTCTTTTTCAATAATTATTTTTTTATCATTGTGAAAGTTTTACCCATTTGAGGTAAGTTACTCATTTTGGTAACTACTCGCTATTTGGTGGGTTGCGCCAAACCTGACAAAATCCAGATTGTTTAGTGCGTAACTGGAGAGCATGATCCACACAACCATCACCACAGTCCAGGGATCAAATCCGGACCAACCTGTTGACAAACCAGCTTGTTACCAAATGAGCTAAAGATGTAACCTCTAGCAGATTCGATAACTTGCTGCTTTTTATTACTTCTAGAAACCAGGTATTCAAACTGTCCTGTTACACTTCCCCTTCCTCAAGAGTCTTCATATCTCAATCAACGACTCTTAACAACTCACAACTAGCTCTCTAAACCTTGCAGGTTTTTTAAGTTGGGTGCCAAATGTGACTGGATAGCATGATCCACATCACCAGGGATAGAACTCATACTGACCTGGTGACAAGTCAGCTCAGGTACCAAATGAGCTAAAGATTTAAACCTCTAGCTCATCATCATCATCATCTTCCTGATACGGGAGTAGACTCCGTGTGGAGTGTGGAACTTCCCTTAGCTGAGTCAAAAACTTGCGGCTTTTTATTACCTACTAGAATGCAGGTATTAAAACTGTCCCGTTACAAGTGAAAGGACATCATCAATATCATGTAATGAAATGTGAGATTAAAGGATTAAAAAAGTCTTTGATCCTTTTTGTCTCTTCTTCTTCCGGTTACTGGTCACATTCAACTAAATGAATATACTGCCAGTGCGCATGCCCTCCCCCCTCCCCCCACCAATCTGGATCTAAATGAGTGCTGCCACTTGAGATTTGAAAATCTCAAGTGACTCTGCCTGGGCAATATCTGGAGGCAGACTGTTCCAATCGTTCACTGTATTGCAGAAGAATGACCATTTTCTATAATCTTTAGTGGTTGATGGTACTGAGAAACAATGTTGTTGTGTTTTTCTTGATGTTCGAGTGGGCTTTTTGAGATATTTGTCTGGATTTATCGCCACTTTGTTGTTGACAATTTTATACATCATTGCTAGCCTGGATTCTTTTCTCCTATCCTTCAAACTTTTCCACCCCAGTTGTTCTAACATGTCTACTACACTTGATCTATTCCTATATCTTCCCAATACGTAGCGTGCCGATCTTCTCTGTATTTTCTCAAGTTGGTCAATGTGCCCCCGTTGGTATGGGTCCCACACAGTGCTGGCATATTCTAGTTGAGGTCGAACGAGTGATTTATAAGCCCTTTCTTTGATTTGTCTTGATTTTATGTGTAGATTTCGCTTGAGGAATCCTAGTGTCTTATTTGCTTTGCTGCAAAGGTTGGTGATGTGGTTTCCCCAATTTAGGTCGCTTGTAATTGTACAGCCTAGGTATTTTGTTGCTTGCTCATGCTCTAGCTTGTGGCCATGTAGAATGTAGTCATGGATAATGGGGTTCCTCTTTTTGGCTACAGTTAATACAGTACAGTGTCAAGTTCGGGTATTTCTGAACTGAGGTACTTGTGACTAATTGCTATTAGGACTCCTCCACCTTTGCGACCATTTCTGTCTTTTCTATATACCTTGTAGTTAGGTGTGATAATCTGGCTATCTGTTATATTGGAGTCAAGCCAGGTTTCAGTTGCAATTATTATATCTGGTTTTAGACTGTCTATGGCGTTTTCAATCTGATGTTGTTTATTTTTGATTGATTGGCAGTTGACATTTATTACACGTAGTGGTGTGAAGTGCTTCCTATTTCTCGCTATTCTTTTGTTTCTATCTGGAGTAGATGAGTGTACTGGTATTGGTATGTTTTTCATGTCTGCTGATGAGTCATTGTAGCTTGATAAAATCAAGAACTGGTTTGTTGTCTCGATCATTGTTGATGAATGACAGATGTTGCTATAGTTAGGTGTTCCACACATAATACAGTCCCATCTTACAGAATCTCCCTCGTCATTCAGTATACTGTAAGTTCCAGTGTGAACATCTTGGCAGTCAATGTGGTACCAGTAGTTGCATGTATCACAAATCAGTGCCCTGTTTTCCCATGTAACAGGTTGGTCACAGGTTCCGCATGGGTATACAGTGCTGTTGTTCATGTCAGTGGTCATTGGTCCTGGATTAGGGTTTACATCATTTGATGCAATCAGCATTACCAATGCAAGGTAGTGTAGATTTTTCCTGGTAGGTGGTAGCTTTTTATATAGGATGTTTACTGAATATTTGAGGATATTGTTGCTGTGTTCTATTTGGTTGGTATTCCATCCTTCATGATCAAGGAGGAGACTTGATGTCAATATCATTAGAAGTAATGACAATCTCATTTTGTTTTAATATGCAAGATGCTTATTTATACCTGGTGGCTGTTGTTGTAAACAAGACTGCCTTGTTCAGAGATGAACAAGATGCTTATTTACTTGATGGCTGTGGTTGTAAACAAGACTGCCTTATTCAGAGATGAACAAGATGTTTATTTACTTGATGGCTGTGGTTGTAAACAAGACTGCCTTATTCAGAGATGAACAAGATGCTAATTTACTTGATGGCTGTGGCTGTAAACAAGACTGCCTTATTCAGAGATGAACAAGATGCTTATTTACTTGATGGCTGTGGTTGTAAACAAGACTGCCTTATTCAGAGATGAACAAGATGCTTATTTACTTGATGGCTGTGGTTGTAAACAAGACTGCCTTATTCAGAGATGAACAAGATGCTTATTTACTTGATGGCTGTGGCTGTAAACAAGACTGCCTTGTTCAGAGATGAACAAGATGCTTATTTACTTGATGGCTGTGGTTGTAAACAAGACTGCCTTGTTCAGAGATGAACAAGATGCCTATTTACTTGATGGCTGTGGCTGTAAACAAGACTGCCTTGTTCAGAGATGAACAAGATGCTTACATGTATTTACTTGATGGCTGTGGTTGTAAACAAGATGAACAAGATGAACAAGATGCTTATTTACTTGATGGCTGTGGTTGTAAACAAGACTGCCTTATTCAGAGATGAACAAGATGCTTATTTACTTGGTGGCTGTGGTTGTAATACAAGACTGCCTTGCTCAAAGCTGAACGAGATACTTGTTTACTTGGTTTGTGTACTGTACTGTATTATCATGCTATTTATAGTAACACAAACAGGAGATCGAGTATGTAGAGTATTCTTGGAATGTTTTCGTTTTGGACCGTTTTTTTGTCGGGTAGCTGTCTCTTGGTGGTTTTTGGAACAGTCTTACCTATCAGTTTGTATTTTTAAACAAATAAACCCCAATATTTTAGAAAACAAATTTGCTGATAATTTTTTTCGTCCTTCCTTTTGCCGCATGCGCACGGACCTCATAGTGATTGTAAGTAGTCCACTTTGTTTGTATGAAGAAACAAATTGGCAAGCAGTGGTGCACAATTCCTGCCCATTGGGATGTCGATTGTCTGCTGAAAAACATGTCTACCAACATGACCAAACTGTAGACCAAAAATGTTGTCGATAAGAAAATTCAGCATAACAAATTTAAAGAACGTGTTGAACAACATGTTCTGTTAACATTATCGAACATAACTTATCTTATTACCTGTAACTAAGACCAAGAATAGAAGGGATTAGATTTAATCTTGGCTTTACAAAGGGATCACATTTTTCTTTGCATTCATGGTCAAGATTCACTCTCCAACCAAAATTTGGGATGTTTTTAATTTCTTCTTTAGGAGTTGTTATGCTGCTAGCGGGAGAATGGTCTATTATTCTTCTACTAGCCATCATTCCATCACTTGGAATGAAATTGAAACCGGATGTTGATAAATCTCCCCGTATTTGTGTCCGCTTTTACCCGCATTTATGTAACTTCCGTTGTTAATTTTGTTGCATAAATTTTTCAAAAAATAATTTTCCAAGATGTTTTCAAGATGCTGCAGGCCAAAAGCTATAAATCAAACAGTAAGTATAGCAATATCCTTGTTTTTTGTCAAACTATTTTGTTTGTAAGTCCCAAAAGAACACCCCAGCAAGTTGGTTTCCAAACTCTGAGTCTGACCTTTGATCATGAAGAGTTTCACTTTCAGATTTTCAAATGTTATGCTATCCAAAATTTCTGGGGAGGACATAATTCTAAAAATAAAACCTTCTAATGCTTGCTTGCTCGCGAGGTTACTTATGGGGTTCCATTTTACTTAAAATTCTTAATGGATTGGAACAGTCGCCTAAAAGGACTAAAGCCACGAACCCTCATATTTGGCCCTCAATCGGGCCATTTTTTCAAATTCATTTGTTAGATAAGATTTTTGTGGCCAAGTAGTCTAGAATGATTACTTGTTACAAAACAAAATCAATTTTAAAGTTTTCTGTACTTGTGACGTTGTAATGATGTCATAAAGTGACACTAACATTGAAAATATGCTAATTTCAGCTAACTTTCACAATTTTCCACCTGGTTTTTGGTGAAAATGACATAGGCGCCACCCCTCGCCCACAAATATTTTTGCTTAAATTATATAAATACATTATTTTCTTCATATTTCAACAAAAATTTCGATGGGCGAGGGGTGGCGCCACATAGAAAATCATAAAATTGTGACTGAAAAACAAGTCATTTTGGCCAAAAAGTGAAAAATCACTGATTTAGGCTATTTTTGAAGGGTTAGGGTACTTAAAAATTCATTTATACACCATAATCAAATCTTTTCTCTTTCAACACAGACATTCAGCTATACATACACAAATTTTGGTGTAAAACAAACCAATTTTGATATTTGAGTATTAACAGGGCCAAATATGGGGGTTCGTGGCTCTAGTCCTTTTGATGATTTTCCGTTCCAAAACACTCAAATATTGACTTTTTCTGAAAATTTTGTGAAAAAGACAATTGTACTGATACGATAAGCATCATATAAAGGAAAAGTCTTGAAACATGAGGGAAACTCCGAATGAATTTTATAATGTTTCACTTTCGTTTTAAATAATAATATGAGGCAGGTAAATCCTGTTACGCTCCCGAGGTTTCAATTTTTTTTTTTTTTTTTTTTTTGGTTCGAAAATAAAAACAAACTACCTTTTCTTGTGGGTTACGTGAGCGTTTAATGACGTCTAAAATTTTCAAAGATAAAAACGTTAAAAAGACGCCGAAAGTTCGGGAAAACAAGCGCGTGCTATACGTTGAAGGAAAATTCAGCTCATAGTACAACTAAAATATTGACATTTCTACCATTATCGCTCCCTTTGGGAGCGTATTAATTGGTACAATGTAAAGTCCCGAGAATTTCTACAAATACATGTAGTCTAATATACTTTCTTTTTCATATCTGTGCAATTATCCTGATTACCTAGTAGATAATATAGACTTCTAAATTTCTTTGAATTCAAATGCCCTGTAAAAAAATTGTGAAGTGCTGAATTTCTTTGCATTTCAATGTAGTGAATTGTTTAAGATTGTTTATCAAGGCTCACCAAACCAGGCGAAGTGGGCGAAAAAGACGCCCTGGAAAGTTAAATTTCGCTCTTTTAATGGGGTAGTTCGATTCACCGAAATCCCCGGTATTTACCAAAATCCCCTCATAACTCACCGAAATCCCATTGTTTTGTGGAATAATACCCTCAAAATCAATAACACCATCATCGATTTGCCTTATAAAGATAGTTTTATACAAAAATAATGTATTTTAAAGTTTGTATTCATTTTTATTGGTGTGCCGTATATAGTCTATATTATTTCAATCCAATATGGCGTCCTATACAGGTATTATCATAGTGCTAAAACTAGTATACAGACCCGATAGCAATTATGTTGTATACACATTTTAAACTTAAACATAAAACATTAAAATATAGAAATAATAAGTAGTGTAAACGAGTATCGGCTACTCTATATTGTGCCATACTGACCAAACTACGCATCAATTCTTTATACTGAGTGCCCACCATGTCTTGCAGTATTTCCAACAGATCTAGGAGTGGCTTTGACTTCCAATCAATTGCCCTTTTCAATACATGATTAAGGGAATCGCAATTGCTATTATTAAATTTTATTTTTGAGGTTTTGCTGTGTCATATGATAAAACATTTTTTTTTATTTATTATATATTGTATTGTTGTATGCGGATCATTCCGTGTGTATTTTGTCCCGTTTCGAATGTTAGGCAAACCAAAATCTATCAATCAACCAGGTGCATTTAATGAATTATTAGCAATTGGGATTTTATTTAGCGTTTTATTTCATGATAAAAGTAATAGCTTGAATCGTTTTCTTTTCATAACTTTTATTTAACAAAACTTAAATATTTTACTTTTTTAATATACAAACTTGGTAATTTTAACTGGAGACTGACATTCTGAAAAGAAAAAAAAACAAACTAATAACTCAAAATGAGAACAGCGTCTATAATTAATTGTGGAAATACTAATTATTGATTAAACATGCAATTTGCAAACGATCTGATTGTACGGTTTACAGCACGTGCCGTATAATCCGATCAACAGAAACGGGTGCCATAAATCGATCATCGCTGGGTATAGGCGTGCCATTAATTAATATACGCATTCATTGACATTGAAGAATTATTATGATGATTAAAAATTTAATATTTTAAAAACTGATTGAAATCTAAGATTTACGGAGAAAAAATTTCATAAACACAAATTAAATATGTATATATAACGGCATTTTATTTATTATCCCACCACTCACACCATTCTGTTACTAAATACATCTGAAAAACCATGAACGTTTTAGTACTTGGACACAGCTTTGTTGAACGCCTCCGTAAATGACTTGAAGACCCAAGAAAACCACACCAATGGATAGACCCTACTAACTATGGCACTAACTGCCATGCCCAATGACAAGTTAATGTACACTTGTAATCACGGTTTCAGCGGCGGGTACGTAACCACACTTACCAAGTAGATCAGATCCGGACTATTGGTTCACTACAAGCCAAGGATAGTAATTCTACAAATTGCTAGAAATGATTGCAGCGAAAACTTATTTGACGAAAAACAATTCGCAAAAGATCTAGTCATCGAATGCACTACCATAGGAGCAGCTGTTTTGTTAATGGCAGTTCTCCAACGCTCCCGAGTTAGTCATATACACCAGCTGAATATGAAGAAAGAAGAACCATTGCTAACAAAGTTTTCCTGAACGTGGCTAAAGAACACAAAGCAGTTGGCTACTTCAAACCTATCAAAATCTATCATAGGGAATGTGAAGCTACAGATAAAGTGCACTTCAATGATCTAGGATATTCAGCAATGCTCCAAGCACTAAGAAAAAGGTTTAAGTTGGTTTGTGAACTATTTATCCAGATTGTAATTGTACTTTATTTACATATAACATTTGTATTTTACATAGTGTAAATACGTTACTCTTGTTTATTATTATTATTAATATTATTTAAGAAAAGAAATAAAATTTATTTTAATTGCTATAGTTATTGATTCATGAGATTTTATGATGAAATAAAATAAAATTGATACCATGTGGTTAAATCCAAATGACAATCATGGAAATCTATATATACTTATTCTTTTTATATTGAAAAAAAAAAACAAAAAAACCAACTATTTTTTAATACTTTCTCGGAATATCGATACTCATTTTAGCAAGACCATCACCTGTATACATGTAGGACGCCATATTGGATTTCAATGAATTTTACACATCGCACAAATAAATTTGTATACAGACTTCAAAATACTTTCTTTCTCATTAAAAACTATTGTTTTTAATCAAATCGATGCTGATATACTCGATTTTGAGGGTATTATTCCACAAAACCAAGGATTTCGGTATTTTCTGAGGGGATTTCGATGTTTCTAAGGGGATTTCGGTAAATACCGGGATTTCGGTGAATCGAACTACCGCTTTTAATGTCAAAGGGAGAAGTTGAAGTCGCCTTCTAAGGCCAAACAAAAAAGTATGTGTGTTTACTGTCACATGCTGAAAAAAATTAGGGTCGGTAGGTAGGAAATTATTTTTTTTTTTATTTTTTTTTTTACCTTGAGTCTATGGAGGCAGCTTTGTGACTTTAACAGTGCTTAATGGAAAATGCTCAAAAAAACTTTAGGGTAGGGGGGTAAAAATTAGGTAGGGTCGGGTGACAGTAAACTCACCTACTTTTTTTTTTGGCCTAAAATCGCGGTAATCGCCGACATTTCCCGTTTCTTTAAAAGATTAAACAAAGCTACCTGTTTATTTGGTCATTTTACCTATCCCAGAGCTAATTAACAACCTGACATGATGTCCTGTCACTGTTAATTACCAAATTCAAAAGTTTATTATCTTGTTAATAAACCAATTAGCGTCCAAGCCCGACGGCGATAGTCGGCTTGTACTTGTTAGATGGATCTAACTCCCAGTCATTAATTGGCTTCCAGGATTGATAAAAACTTAATATTACTGTGATTTATTCACAAATAATTGACCAATTAACTGTAATTAATCTTTATTATTCATTTTGAAAGTTAAATTTCTGAAGTTAAAGAAAAAAAATATTGAACAGAGTTATGCCCCTTTAAAATTAATAAATTTAAAAACTCTTAATCTTTCTACACATACTTTTGTGTTCTTTTACCTTTAGTTCAAAGAATGATATTATTAAATAAAAATAAACACCAACAAAGAATTTGAGCATAAAAATTATTGCAAATTATTTTTTTCATTTAGAAAATCACCTTTCTGATTATTTTCAGAACCTCAGCTGGGTTTATATACCTTTTCCTAAATTTGAAAATTTCTCAATATGTCTGGAGAAATAAAGATAAAATAAGTAATAAATCTGTAGTAAGACTTAAAAATAAATACATGTAGCATCAGCAATCTCTATAGTTATGCCATAAGGAAGAACCTTACCATGACTAAAGAATACCACTTTTAATTTACTTATAAATAAAACTTATAGAGATTTCATATGTAGGAAATATAAAGCACTTTACTAAGTATTATTGTAGATTATTTAGTTAATTTGTTTCAACGGTAGTGTCATGCGCCTCTCACTTCTCCCTTATTTGTTGTCACTTCTCCCTACTTGGCTCAGAAGGAGAAGTCACTTCTCCCTGTCATCCTGAAGTGTGGTGACCCCTGGTTTATAATTTCTTTAAAAGTATTTTATAATTTTTTCAATATAAAAATAAAGGTAAAAACTTGTTAAAACTTCATATTCAGCATTTAATATTGAGTTATTATTTCTTTTAAAGGTTGATATTAACATATTCATTTCTTTTTGTAGGCTTTTCTACTCAGTAGGTTTCAAAGTACTTTAGTCATTGCTGAACATGACAACCAGAAATTAGTTCCTATCACACTGAATACAATCACTGCAGCCAAGAAGATTGGGGGTGATATAACATGTCTTGTAGCTGGATCTCAATGTGCTAAGGTGGGTTCTTTTGTTTGGTTTGTTATCATGGTTATTGGATAATACCAAGAGCTTAACATGTTTAATTAAAGATTCTCTTCATATACATCTACATATATATTGAAGACATCTCCAAATGTTTATTAACTTACAAATTTTTGTTTTTCTGAAGAAGAGTTTGTATAGAAAACAATGAGATGTGGAATAAGTGTACGCAACACAGATCAATTAGCAAGTCAAAATTAGAAAGACCTTATGGCAAAACAGCCAGTAGCACTGCTCGCCATTTAGCGATCGGCCCAAGGTAAAACAAAAATGCATACAGTTCAAATCCAGTATTAAAATAGTCAAAGAAAGACCCTATTAACCGAGGAAAAGAAAATTGTTCATGTTAGAATAAGATATACTTATACTTTATACGTATTACCATGATTACAGGTTGCTGAAGAAGTCAGTAAAATTCCTGGCATCAGCAAAGTGTTGTTAGCTGACAATGAAGGCTTCAAGGGTTTTCTTCCAGGTTTGTATCAGCAAAGTGTTGTTAGCTGACAATGAAGGTTTAAAAGGGTGTCTTTCAGGTTTGTATCAGCAAAGTGTTGTTAGCTGACAATGAGGGCTTCAAATGTTTTCTTCAAGGTTTGTATCAGCAAACTGTTGTTAGCTGACAATGAAGGCTTCAAGGGTTTTCTTCCAGGTTTGTATCAGCAAAGTGTTGTTAGCTGACAATGAAGGCTTCAAGGGTTTTCTTCCAGGTTTGTATCAGCAAAGTGTTGTTAGCTGACAATGAGGGCTTAAAGGGGTGTCTTTAAGATGTATATCAGCAAAGTGTTGTTAGCTGACAATGAGGGTTTAAAAGGGTGTCTTCCAGGTTTGTATCAGCAAAGTGTTGTTAGCTGACAATGAGGGCTTAAAATGTTTTCTTCAAGGTTTGTATCAGCAAACTGTTGTTCGCCGACAATGAGGGCTTAAAGGGGTGTCTTTAGATTTGTATCAGCAAAGTGTTGTTGTAGCTGATAATAAGGTCTTCAAGGGTTTTCTTTCAGGTTTGTATCAGGCTCTTCAAGGTTTGTACCAGGACAATGTTGTTAGCTGACAATGAGGGCTTCAAGGGGTTTATTCCAGGTTTTTTCATCAAATAAATGTTTATTACTGACAAGTACTCGACATCTCTTTTTATAGAAGTCTTCAAATAATTAAATCTACTTTTATATTTCTCATTATTTATATTGAATAGTTATTATGTCATTCTCTTTGATGTGTTACATTTGTTGTATTAAATGGGTGAATTCTTTGGGATTTGCTGTTTCTAATCTTAGTATTTTAGGAACAGTATTTTGTAGTCATGAATTTGTTTCTTTTAAACAGAATCTATGACCCCTTTGCTGTTAGCTACACAGAAGCAGTTTAACTTCAGTCACATTTTAGCTGGGGCAACAGCCATGGGTAAAGTAAGTTTATATTCTCCTAGGAGCTATGACCAGTCAAAGTTCTGAAGGACAGCTATAGATAAAACCGGTTGATATTCTTTCAAGATCTGTAATTATAATTACTTTAGTCAAATTTAACATTTATCTTAGCTGGAGTGAAATACTGGTACAAAAATGTAGCATAAGTTATATATTATCTACCAACATGTATGTTCAGAGTGTTAAATTTTATCTATTAACAGGCTCAAGGAAATATTAGTTAATATTTAGTGAAAATTCATCTTATGCATAAATGAGAAACTTGGGGGTGTAAAATAATATTTCCTTATTGGTAATTCATGTAATATGTAAGTTTAAAATATTAATCTATTTTTTTTTTTATTCCTTTTTATACCCCGCCACACGAAGTGGCAGGGTATTATGTTATACCCTCAGTTTTTTTCGGTGTCTGTCCGTCCGTCCGTCTGTCCGTCTGTCTGTCCGTCTGTCTGTCCGTCCCCCGAAGGTTTCCGACCAATAACTTGAAAACGCGTCAAAGGATTTGAATGATATTTTACACAGCTGTTTAGTACAATAAAATACAGGTCAAGTTCGATTTCCAGCATGATCCAAAAAATAGTTTTCGAGATAGGCCACTTTGAAAAATCAAATTTCATGAAATTTTTAGTTTCCGACCAATAACTTGAAAACGCGTCAAAGGATTTGAATGATATTTTGCACAGCTGTTTAGTACAATAAAATACAGGTCAAGTTCGATTTCCAGCATGATCCAAAAAATAGTTTTCGAGATAGGCCACTTTGAAAAATCAAATTTCATGAAATTTTGAGTTTCCGACCAATAACTTGAAAACGCGTCAAAGGATTTGAATGATATTTTGCACAGCTGTTTAGTACAATAAAATACAGGTCAAGTGTAATTTCCAACATGATCCGAAGAACAGTTTTCGAGATAGGCTACTTTGAAATCAAATTTTATGAACTTTTGATATTATAACGTGGCGGGGTATCATTTAATGTCCCATTACATGCCCTATTTTTTTAGGGAGTGCTCCCAAGATTAGCAGCTAAACTAGATGTATCCCCAATATCTGACATAATTGGTATAAAAGATAAAGATACCTTTGTCCGCACTATATATGCAGGTATTAATGTATAAATTAGATCTTTTTTTTTCATTTAGTAGCTTTCTTTAAAAAATCTAATTTTATTGGTGAAAACTTCACAATTAAAGAAAAGCAGCAAATAGCAGATTGTATTTATAGCTGGATTTCACATGTGAAAAATAAGCAGAGGTACCAATTGAGCATCTTAATGTCAAAAGTCTGAAAGGCAAGAGACAAAACCAGTAAATGCAAACAAGAACAGGACTAAAAATGACAATATAAAACACTGAAACACAAAAACAATTGAAAATCAATCTTCAAAGTTTGAATAGTTTTTGGACAGGTGGCCTGGGATAATATTTTTGTAACAGTTTTCTCAGTAGCTGTCCGTATCATGGGATATCCTTTCAGGTTTTTCGCCTGTCTAATCTCTGTTTGCTGACTTATTCCATTTTTGACATACATGGTCAATGGTAGAAAATTTTTGTAACTGATTTCTCAGCAACTACGTATCACAGCCTTTTGATTTTTTACATGCAGCATCGGCAAGTATGGGGTTCCATATCATGGGGTTCAATTACAGGTCTGTTCCTTACCCACAGAAATTCTTGTTAAAAAAATCCAGCCATTTCGGTCTTTGACTCAATTTCCAGAATTTTACTGTAACATCACATATTTTCTTACCATTTCTAAATTGTTCTATTTGTCAGAAAAAAAACATTCTTATTCTTGTATTTAAATGATTTTTGTAGGAAATGCCATCCAGACATTGAAATCCTCAGAGAATATCAAGGTTATAACAGTAAGAGGTACAGCATTTGAAGCTTCGCCTGTAGATGGAGGTAGTGCTGGATCAGAAAGTGGTAAGTTGTTAAGGATTTTAAGACCTTATTTACATAGTTAAAGATACCTTTCTACACAATTTAATAGTGCAGTTCTCTGTAAGAATCAGGCAAAATCGAAAATGTTTGATTCATGATTTTAAAAACACACGGTTTTGACAATGCATTGTCTTTCAAAATAGCCTTCTAATGAGGAAACAATCATTAGTTGTCATCTCCAATGTCAGAGGATGGAGAAATTTTTTTGTTATAATGATAGGGATTTAGTATGACTTGACACGAGTATTACCCTTAGATCCAAATTTTATATGCATTTCAACCAAAATATATCTCAAATTTCTGTCACTTTTGAGGAGTGCCAATACATGTTTTGTCATCTCCAGTGTCAGATTCGAATTTCTAATATACATAAAAATTGTCCACGGGTTTCTTCTATTTTTTTTTTAAATATGTTACTTTTTAAGTATTTTGAAGAGTAGTTTGAAATCAAACTTGTGTGTTTTTTAAATCATGATTCACTCATTGCCTGATTCTTACAGAGAATAGCACTTAATGCAAGTATGGGTTGTATTTTTTTGTTAGTTTCATGCACATCTGTATAATCTGCAGATTGAATGAGAACATTTATTACTATAAAATACAGAATATAGATATGTGTATTTAAATTAAGAAAATCTTGTTTGCAAACAAAAATTTTCTGTTTGCAATTCAGTATTTGATACTATTGGAATTGTATGAATTGATAAAATTGATAAAAACAATATTGTATTACATCTACAAAATCAAATGTTAGCAAACAACATCAGTATTTGATACTATTGGAATTGTATGAATTGATAAAATTGATAAAAACAATATTGTATTACATCTACAAAATCAAATGTTAGCAAACAGCATTGATTATATATTGATTATTATAATTTACACAAAATGGACATGTCAGTTTATGCCAAAATGTCAAACAATAAATACTTTTGTACATGTCCATTTTTAGCCCCCTCTGTTGATGGTAAAAATGAGTTGTCAGAATTTGTTTCTCAAGAGTTGAGTAAAAGTGATCGCCCAGAACTCACTGCAGCAAAAACAGTAATATCAGGAGGTAAGAAATAACTCACTGCATCAAAAACAGTAATATTAGGAGGTAAAAAATAAAGTGATCGACCAGAGCTCACTGCAGCCAAAACAGTAATATCAGGAGGTAAGAAATAACTCACTGCAGCAAAAAACAGTGATATCAGGAGGTAAGAAATAACTCACTGCTGCAAAAACAGTGATATCAGGAGGTAAGAAATAACTCACTGCTGCAAAAACAGTGATATCAGGAGGTAAGAAATAACTCACTGCTGCAAAAACAGTGATATCAGGAGTTAAGAAATAACTCACTGCAGCCAAAACAGTAATATCAGGAGTTAAGAAATAACTCACTGCAGCAAAAACAGTTATATTAGGAGGTAGGAAATATATTTGTATCTATAGAGGCATGATATATTCTATAGATTAGATTAAATAACTGGGATGATCAATCTCAAATGACCAAAAAGACAAAACAAGGCTTGACTTTTAAAGTAATGGTGATTTACCCAGATTTCATGTTGCCAAACCTTATTATTCCATTGCAATACTAGGATGTGGTAGCAACACAAAACTCTACCCTACCCAGTTGTGAGTTTTTGTTTTTAATTGTGATGTCAACCCAAATTGTTGGAAATGTGAGCATGACTTGGGTGTTCATATTAGAATGTTGGGTTTCATGTTGCCAAACCTTATTATTCCATTGCAATACTAGGATGTGGTAGCAACACAAAACTCTACCCTACCCAGTTGTGAGTTTTTGTTTTTAATTGTGATGTCAACCCAAATTGTTGGAAATGTGAGCATGACTTGGGTGTCCATATTAGAATGTTGGGTTATTTAAAAATTTGATGTATTTTGAGAATTTGAGATGTTATAAAACCTAACAGATAAGGTTGTTTAGCATTAATGCTGGCTTTGTATCATTGACATTCAGGTAATTAAATTTTAATGCTGCACTTATATTATCACAGGTAGAGGTATGAAGAATGGTGATAACTTTAAGATGTTGTATGACCTAGCAGATAAAATGGGAGCAGCCGTAGGAGCCTCCAGAGCTGCCGTAGATGCTGGCTTTGTACCCAATGACATGCAAGTTGGACAGACAGGAAAGATAGTAGCTCCTGTAAGTCCTTTATTTATGTTTTACAAATTTAGTAAAGGGTAAAAATAAGTTATTGAATTTACTCATAATACTAAGTTCACTAAATAAAAAAATGTTTAGCTTCTCAGGCCCCTGTCTCATTTGTTCTTAGGCAGCCTAATTGTCCTGTTTTATTCCTTTTTCATAAAAGAAAAACAAAAAATTACCTGCCTCATTACATTTTTTAAGTGTTTACAATGTAAAAGTTGCCTCGTCTACTGTTTGGACCAATGAAAAAATAAATTAGGCTTCCTTTTCTCATCTGTTTTTTTTTTTTTTATAAAAATGGCCTGAGAAGCTAATAATTAATTTTGTATGGTCTAAGTGGATTATTTCATTTTTTCACAAAGTCTTTATTCAAAAGCACAATAATAATGATTTCCTGTGAAGTAGGCATTGAAAGAAATAAACTGAAAACAAAATAAAATTCTCTGTACATGTTAAAAATACAAAAAATACATAGTGGTACCATCTTACCCTTATATTTCATTATCATTATTTCTTGCTATGTAATGGACATACAGGCTTTGATGCAACACATCGTACTAGGAATGTATGTACTTTGTAATTATAAGTTCCCCTTTTTACATTTATTACTCATAAAATCAGAACTACAAGCAAGTTAACTAAGAACATCATTTCAAAATGGAACCTAAATTTCAGTTATCTCCCCTTACATAAATGATATCCAGAGGAAATGATTTTTTTTTCATGCAAATCTCCATATAATGTGCCCCTGTCATGTAAAAATTAAGTTTCATTAATTAGGTCCATAAAGTGTGAGTGAGTTGTTCGACTTATGAGGTGTACAGGCTAAAACTCTTACTATGCCTCTGCATAAATAGATCTTGGAGTCCTGTAGTTTTTTTTTCACAAGGTTTTGTGAAAGTTTTTTGCACAAAATGTCAAAAACACAGATCTGAAATCGTACAGTGTTTAGGTACCAATTGAAGTTTCCCTATGTTCAAATTTCCTGAAATTTGAAAAACTTTTTTTTTGCCCAATTTAGTTAAAACAATGTTAACATTAATAACTACATGTATTTGATGTTTCAGGATCTGTATATAGCTGTAGGTATTTCTGGTGCTATCCAACATTTAGCTGGTATGAAGGACAGTAAAGTCATTGTGGCTGTCAACAAAGACCCAGAGGCACCAATATTCCAGGTCGCAGATTATGGACTGGTACAAGATTTATTTAAGGTATATTAATCCTTTATATGCCAAATTATGTTTATGTCAACCTTAGAACTCCATTTTTGCATATTACATTTTATTTATACCCCAGCTTTGTTTGAAACAAAATTTAGTGACAGTTTTCTCAGCCAATACATGATACAGAAGCCTGAAGTTTGAGTTTTATCCTATCCACTGTAGTACCATCAAGTGTTTAGTCATTTCCTGGTTGTAGCCAAATATTTATTTTTTATAAATAAAACATAATTGTGAAAGCAAAAATATCATCAGTGTGCGAAAGATTATAGATTTACCTTGTTTTTTATAGATATACCTTGTTTTTTATAGATTTACCTTGTTTTATTGGTATTTTCTTTAAGATATTTAAAATTTTATGGAATTGCACAAGATCAAAAGGTTCTTAAAGAAGTTTTTGCCACAGGATATAATGCAAAAAATTCTTTATAGCATCATAATTTCTTCAAAATTGTTCTAATAGAATCAATGGATATACATATATAAATTTACATTGCTGATAATTTTATAAATATGGTCATGTTTTGCAATATGATCTGTAAGACATTGGACAAAGTTATTAAATCAATGCTAAAATTTTCTCAGCATGTGTCACAAAGAGAGTTGCATGTATAGTTATACATGTATTGTTAAGTAGAAATTAGGTGATAGATTTTTTATAATTACGGTCTAAAATGTATAATTTATTTTTTATTAGGCTATTCCAGAAATGTCAGAAGTGGTAGGAAAGAAGTAAGGCTGAGAGATACAAGATTTCTATGCAGAGGCATTTAAACAGTGTTATTTGTGGTATTTAATGCCCTTTGAAGATGGATATGACAGGACATATAAATAGTGACCAAATTGTTGAACAAATTGTATTATAAATGTATTAAATTATCTGTGATTTAAATGTGTTGAACATGTACTTCAAATTAAAAGTTTGCAAATGTTTAAAACCAATATGATATCCTAGACCAAAAAGTGATGTCTTGATTATTATTTGTTCTGTTTTCGTTTATTATGTCTTTTCCCACTTTTGTGGGGAGACACCTTGATTTTGGACCAGTCCTTCAGTCACAAAGTTATTCCACTCAACAGAATTTTAATCCTCAAAATTTTCTGGGAGCAAAATCGCTTAGAATTTAAGATTTTTAGAAAAACTTCATCAATCATGGTTTCCTCTTGACTCCTCAAACTACAAGACAAAATATTTTACAAATTTAAATTTGGGAGTTACAGATCTTTGAAATAAGAATTTTGTTGGAAATGGGTAAGGACATAATTTTTGCAGACAAAACAAACATAACTTGAATTGATTTGATTGAAATATTTTTTCTTGGGCTAACTCCAATATTGTGGACATGAACCACTGTTCTTAGTTGAAGGGTACTGGCTGTTTTCCATTGCATTATTAAATTTTTGTCATTACCTGTGCATTCATGTAATTCGAAATTCTCCTTCATTGCAAAACACATTACAATCAGAGCACATGTATAAGCAAGTAACCCAGTGTCTGCCATTTTGAATTCTAGTTGCACTACCTAAAGATGTAGTGCATACCGCAGTTCTAATTGTTCCAGCACACTCTTTTTCCTCAACTAAAATTTCAACATTTTTGATTAGTTAGATTTTGAGTTGAGGAAGGATTTGAGGAAATACTCAATTTGAGATGTGTTATGAAACTGGGGCCTGGTTCACCTATTTGCTAGATTCGGTCAAGAACATCCCTGATTGACGAAAGAAATACATCCCTAATCTCAGCAACTGCAAGTGGTAGAAGGATGATATTGAATCAGTGGGTACATCCTTGATAGTAGGTGGCATTCGTACTTCAACTTGACCTACATTTTCTGCACGAATGACTAAATCATATTTTTTCAAATTTAAGTAGTAGAGGAATGATATGTGGTAAGTGGGTATATTCTGTTCCAGATTTAGGTCACCTTGACTTACATTTTAATGTAATGGGTGAGGGGATTAGCTGTGGTGTGAGACTTCTGGATTTCATTATTTTATCTATTATTTATGCCCCCATGATGACATGTTGGGGGCGTTAGGTGTTACTCATGTCTGTCCGTCCATCCCTAAGAATTTCTGTCAAGCTTTTCTCAGAAACCATACATGGGAATGATGTGAAACTTGGTAGGATGACTCAGTATGACAAACTGTATGTTCTAAGCGATTTTCAGACCTGTTGGACATGTACTTCTTGTTCGGGACTGGGCCAATATGAAAAACTATGAAAATCAACTTGAAATTTCAGTCATGATTTTCTCATATACCGTACATGGGAATGATTTGAAACTTAGTAGGATGGTTCAGTATGATAAAGTGTATGTCCTAAGTGACTTTCAAACCTGTCGGATATCTAATTCCTGTTTAGGACTGGGTCGATGTGAAAAGCTATGAAAATCGGTTGAATATTTCCGTCAAGCTTTTCTCAGAAACCTTACATTGGAATAATTTGAAACTTGGTAGGATGGTTCAGTTTGACAAATTGTATATCCGAAGCGACTTTCAGGTCTGTCAAACATTGACTTCCTGTTTTGGACTAGGCCAATATGAAAATCAACTAGAAATTTCCGTCTAGCTTTTCTCAATAACATGTACATGGGAATGATTTGAAACCAGGTAGGATGGTTCAGTATGACAAACTGTACATTCTAAAGGACTTTCAGGTCTGTGGGACATCTACGTTTGTTTGGGAACTCACGATGGCATCTGTATTCCATGGACACATTCCATCTTTATTATACCCCCGCTTCGAATAAGTGGGGGTATACTGTTTTACCCTTGTCTGTCTGTCCGTCCGTTTGTTACAAAACTTCCGTTGCAGTTTACTAAGCAACTACATGAGATAGAGGTCTAATATTTTGTATACAGCTTTATCCTATAGTACCATATTATGGTGTATAGGGATTTTATCCTCCTAGGTAGTCTTCTGTTTACTGAATACTTTAATAAGTTTTTACACATAATGGACATAAATGCAAAATTTCTGTCACAGTTTCCCAAGCAACTACACGAGATAGATGTCTGATATTTTTGTAAACAGCTTTATCCTATAGTACCATATGGTGTATACCGATTTTATGGTCCTAGGTAGTCTACTTACTGTTCCCCGAATACTTAGGTTTTTAAAACATATTGGATGTGCATGCAAAATTTTTGTCAGTTTACTAATTTAAGCAACTACATCATGACATGAGATAGATACAATATGGTGTATACCAATTGAATGCTCCAAGGTCATCTACTTGCTGTTTAACTTAGGTTTTGGGAGCAGGGGTATCACTCGTTAGCATAAGCTCACAGATTTACTTGTTTTTGTCTTCTTAAGAAAAAATCTATTGGATTTCTTGTGAAAATGTGGTGTGGCAAGTCCAACAAAGAATGCTAGTGACAAAAACTTTTCAGTTCACCATGTGCTGCTAATGTCAAGGGCAATTGACTATATCCATATTGGGCCTCAAACATACAGGGTCCACAACATGTGCTGAAGCTGCAAACATGCTGTGCTCAATGCTTTTTATCTGTGTAGTTCATTGTGACTTTATTGACTTTGTGTGCTATCAGTTGAATGAAAAAATTGTGAGAGCATGAGCAGATTTTGCTGAAATTTGTGGGATTTTTTGGCACCAAATGTAGTTGATCATATCACAATATCATTTCATTCAGAAAATGGTGCAGGTTTTTGGACTAATTTAAATTTGAGCGTTATCAGTTATGTTTACACATTTTGAACAGTCACTTAATGATTTTTCAGCATTGTCTGTCACCACATGTAGTTGATAAAGCCACTTTGATGAGTTATAGGAATTGATTCACTTTGTGCATTTTAATCCCAACTAGAAAATGTGTCTATGAGCCACAGGATGGCCCTCCCATTCTTGAAATATCATTGACCCTAAATGTGTATTACCTGGGATATGGACCTTTACCAAGAAATTGATCAAAAGTGTTCATGTGTAAAATATAGGTCGCTGTGACATTATTTCTAGTGGGTGGTGCCATGTTACCAAGACTCATCAAGTAGTGAAATATTATTGACCCCTAACATGTAGTATTCAAGTTATGGACCTTAACCAAGAACTTAACCAAAGTCATTCATGCGTAAAATATAGGTCACAGTGACCTCATTTCTAGTGGATGGCGTCACCTTACCCAAAACACATCTAGTGGTGAAATATCATTGACCCCCAACATCTAGTATCCAAGTTATGGACCTTAACTAAGAACTTAACCAAAGTCGTTCATGCATAAAATATAGATCACAGTGACCTAATTTTTATTGGGTGGTGTCATGTTACCCAAGATACATTTAGTGGTGAAATACCATGACCATCAACATGTAGTATCTGAGATATGGATCTTAACCAAGAACTTAACCAAAATCATTCATGCTTAAAATATAGGTCACAGTGACCTAATTTCTAGTGGGTGGTGTAGCCCTACCCAAGACCCATCTGGTGGTGAAATATCATTGACTCCCAACATCAAGTATCCGAGTAATGGACCTTAACCAAGAACTTAACCAAAGTGTTACGGATGTACGGATGGACGGACAAGGGTAAAACTATATGTCCGATCCACATACGTGGTCGGGCCATAAAAATATCTCCAAATGACATAATACCCGGCTGTCAAGTTTTAATGAGCTGCATGCGCGAGATTCGACAAAAAATAGAAAAATCAAAGGAAAGAAATTTGCCGCCAAATTGTCGACTAGATGTGCGAGTCTTACGCGAGTTGCATGACACTTTGACAGGTCTGTACCCCACCTCACAACCTTTTGGACAGAGGGATGAACGGACAGGCCTGAACACTTTATGCCCCCTACTTTCATAGATGGAGAAAATAAATTGTGGATGCAACTTCAAAGGCCAAAATTGCTGAACAAATACTGTTTTGGGCTTTAATTTTAATGTGACAGGAGACATACTGGTAACCATGTATACCAGTAGTTTGTTCATTTCTTCCACTTGAATTTTTCAAAATTGTTTTATCAAAAGATTTGACTGTTAAAAGGAATAAATGCTTTTACTATACAAGTAAGCAGTGTTGATTTTGGAACTTTGTGTACTGAGTGTTTGAATACCAATTTGTTTAGTTGTAATTTATGGTGTGCTTTTTTTTTGGGGGGGGGGGGGGGTATGTTTGTGTAGTTTGTTTTTGTGTCTACCCATTTTCAGGACATTCGATTCACCCTATAGTGCACCTCAGCTTCTTTTATCAATTTTACCTTTTAACTTAAAAATTTCTGAAATTATTATTATAATTGTCACTGGCAGCATTCAAAATCCAAATGAATTTGAAAATGTGCCTATGAGCAACAGGGTGGCCCTCCCGTTCTTGAAATATCATTGACCCCCAATGTGTACAACCTGAGTAATGGACCTTAACCAAAGTCTTTCATGCATAAAATATATGTCACAGTGACCTAATTTCTAGTTGGTGGTGTAGTCCTACCTAAGACACATCTAGTGGTGAAATATCATTGACCTCCAACAACCAGTATCCAAGTGATGGACCTTAACCAAAGTCATTCATGCATAAAATATAGGTCGCAGGGACCTAATTTCTAGTGGGTGGTGTCACCTTACCCAAGACACATCTAGTGGTGAAATATCATAGACCCCCCCCCAACATCTAGTATCTAAGTTATGGACCTTATCCAAAGTCGTTCATAGATAAAATATAGGTCACACTGACCTTATTTCTAGTGGGTGGTGTCACCTTACCGAAGACACATCTAGTGGTGAAATATCATTGACCACCCCAACATCTAGTATCTAAGTTATGGACCTTATCCAAAGTCGTTCATACATAAGTGGGAGGTGTAGCCCTACCCAAGACCAATCTTCTGGTGAAATATCATTGACCCCCATTATCTAGTATCCGCGGAATTGACCTTAACCAAGAACGTAACCAAAGTCATTCAAGCGTAAAATAAAGGTCAAGGTGACCTAATTTCTAGTGGGTGGTGTCACCTTACCCAAAACACATCTAGTGGTGAAATATCATTGATCCCCAACATCTTGTATCGGAGTAATGGACCTTAACCAAGAACTTAACCAAAGTGTTGCGGACGGACGGACGGACAAGGGTAAAACTATATGGCCAATCCACATATGTGGTCAGGCCATAAAAATAAACATCAAGTTATAAATGTTGCACATAACTATGACAAACACAATGATCCTGAATTTCTGTTTAATATCAACAGGACTTGTGAATTATCATAATAACTTCAAGGCCAGTGAATAAAAGACATGGTTGGAGCACAGATGCTCATCTTTATTGATTCTCAGATTTCAACTTCCATAATATACATAAAATGATAAAACTTATCTTTCTGTAACAAAGCTAGTTTTAACAGATAACAAACAAGTTGTTTCAAAGGCAATAGTCATATGGACTTGGCACTTGAAACATGTCCACTGGTATAAATTAATGCATGTTTATACACTTGATACTTTTCACTGGCTATACAAGAAAGACTTCATTTAAACATTGTTTTTTACAAACATTGAGCAACAGAGAAACTTTCCTTCCATAAAAATATCATTGTCATTTAATATCATTTTTAGCAAGTAAATGGGACTTTATATAACACAGATGTCTTGTTTGCACATGTTAAAAACTATGTCCCACAAAAAAATTAAACAGAATATAAAACATGGTTCAAATTAACATCTGTATGTATGTTCTTACATAACAATATAACATGTCTTTCTTACATAGCCAGTTTGTCCTGAAAGCACCTTGTCACCAGCTGTTCTGGTGAGACTTATTGAAAGACAGTTGGTATTCTTTACCAAGGTTCCTCTAATACATTACTTTTATCATTTACTGATACTTTTTTCTATTCCATGAATCAGTCAACGGTTGGAATGTTTTCTAGTTTCAAGCTGATTTGGAATGTTGAGTACAAATTAATGGCTTTTTTCAAATACATGTACCGGTAATCGAAGTAATGATTTGGTTTAAAGTATTTGGCAGAATCTATTTTTAGAAAGCAACAATAATATTACTCTATTTTATTGACCGGGTTGGTCACGGGTCAATTATTTCGGGACTCTTCGTTTAAATCTTACCTAAAAGACTGAGAAATTTAAGCTCCGCCCAACCTTGCGAATAAAATAGAGTAATAATTAGGAAACAAATCATTTGTATATTTACTTACAATATGTTAGACCAAGGGGTCACTTCTGTCAGTTTAATGACAAGTTAAACATTTAAAATGATCTTTTTATAGGATGATTAGCTCATTGCTTGTGATGTAAACTATAGAACAGCTTGCTTGTTGACTGATTTATGGAACATTTAGATTGAACACATGATGGTATTAGAATGTTATTACCACTATTTATAAATATAGATGTTTTGTGTCACATGACATATTTTCATTGGTGTAACTTGTACAATACTGGAAATCATTATTTTTTTATATCACCTACAATTCATATTTTAACCTTCAACAGCAAATGAAATTAAGAATACTGTGAGAGGGTCAAATATGGGCCTTACTGCATCTTTTTCTTTTTATCTGTCCAAATTTGTCTGAAAACTGTGGAAAATGCCTCTGATCATAATATAAGCATGTTTCACAGATTGTACAAGTTTACAATGTTATCTCTCTTGTTGTTCTCAGCATCTTTGTGCTCCGTTCTAGAGCTTATGATACATCAAACAATTAAAGCATAAAAATATATACACAACACACTCAAGATAATACATACTAATAGATGCAACAAACTTACATTGTAATAATAATCTTTAATAATTGTAAAGGACAATTGGTGATTTATAGAACTGACTTATCTGTGTGACCGGTAAAATTTGCTGAAGCTACAAGACCAGAAAACCAGTAAATACTTTTCTATAGAACAGTTACTTAAAAGCATCTATGGTCTTTTCTAAAAATTGATCACAACAAAGATTCTTTTTACCTCTTGAGCAAGAAAATGAATATTTTAAATCTTTCTAATAGACGGAATTAACCAGACATTTCTTGTATTTTATAAAACTATTAACAATGTGACTGCTCTTGAGTTGACAAATGACTTGAATTTTCATGTCTGGTGAAACAAAATCACATTCTTAAGGGGTTCTGGGAACATAAATACATATGACTGTATATTTTGACAATAAGTTTCTAAAGAATTAATATTTTTTGTCAACTACATAGCTACATAACTTGTCTGTTGAGATGAATCTTACATAGAAACAACATACAAAATAAATAACATTTTTTTAATCTCTTGATCTTAACATCTTGAGAGTTAAAATATACTTGTGTATCTACCAGTTCTCGCAACTCATGGTCTGTTCATTTAAAATGATTGTTTCCACTTATTTTATCAATATACATACATACATCAAATTTGCTGTTCATCCCATCCTCAATGAATGTACATACATGTCTTTTTTAAACAAAAGAAAACAATGGATGTTATACCTGTTCAAGATATCAATACAATATTGTAACTTAGGACTTGAATAACTAGTCAATAAAATTCTCAGTGAAGCACATCGTAACCTTCACTACATATATAAACATTTATCACCATGTCACATGATATAATTTACAAGGCATCGCTTTATCACCCGTCAGATATCACATTGTCGTTAATCACTTTGTTACCCGTAATTACGATCTTATATATGACTTTGATCTTTATCACATTTAAAACATAAAATATAACAACACAAAACACTGTTACTAAGACTTATAATTAACAAGTAATCTTGAAATATTTAAATTTGCTGATTCAAGATTTAACAAAGTATAAATGTCAGATGTAGCACTTTTAGGATTTAAGCAAATGTCATTTTGTAATTAAACAGGATTTACAAACTTTATATCATTTTCAGTAACCCTATTAGACAAGACCTGCATAAAATCAGTTTGGCACAAGTTGATCTTCTTTTAGTTTTTTTTAACAACATGAGTGACAGTTGTTAATTCTTTTCAATATAACTGATGTATTATTGATACAAATGCATTTAGTTGGACTTAAATAATGCAACAGATATCAACTTATTAAAACACTAGGCATTAAATGCTGAAACAACTGAAATACAGATTCTTAAAAAAAAAAAAATTACAACATTGTTCAAATTACATTTAAATTAAATTAAAGGTATAGTGTCTACGATTTTGGCAACATTTTAAAAGACATTTATTTCAGTCATTACAGTTTGACTTCCCCCAAAAAATAAGATGAATACATGAAATTTTGCAATTCATTTAATAATTAGCTTATATTTTGGATTTAAAATTTGGTCTTGAATTATTATATTCCAGACAAAAATTCAAGTGTTCCACCCAAAGGCATGCCAATCAAAATGCACTAAGCTGCCTTATCCAATGGTTTTGACCTATTTTCAAAACAATTCACAGCATCATAATTACCTCTGACCAGAGCACACATGTTCCTTTGTTATTAATTTGATTGACAGCATGTGGGGAGGTACACAGTATATTAGATTCCATTTTCTTTAAGCAATTAATGGCTAATTAGTGTACCTGATTTAAAATTTTAAGTGTTCATCTATCATTATTTATAATTTTATAAGTTGCAAGTACAAAATGCAAATAAACAAAATTTCATCAAAATGGTAGACACTATCCCTTTAATAAGAATTCAAAAATAACTGTTCAAATGAACCTTATTGTTTAAACATTTTATTTTTGAATTTTGATTGGTTAGTTAATGTTGATGATGATAAATGAGCAAAGAAAGCTTCATTAAGCATACAAAGTAAACAGGCCTATAGCACATCTATGAAAAGATATTAGAAACATAATGAGCATTTTAAAGCAAGAAAATGATCATCAATATTTTTACATTTTTTTATTTCCTAATCCCTGCAAACGACTTTGCTAAAACCATTTAAAGTTAATGATAAACATACAAGAAAGCAAAGCAGTAAAGACTTGGAGAATATGAAAAAAAAAAAAACAAATAAATTTCCTCCAGTCTTATATGGTAGGACAAAGTGATTAATGAAAGCTAACTGTGTAACATTTATTTCTATCCACAATAGAGCATAACCACTTTCCAAAATTATGTGGAATTTTAATGTATCCTATATCCATCACTCAACGAACTTTGTAAGTTAAGTTTTGGGATATCTGACATTTTTTTCAGAATCAGGTTTTTACCATCAAATTAGAGTTAAATATTTTGCCAATAAATCCCTATTTTTTTTTTTTCAATATCTTTAATATATAATAGAGAAGTGAATAACAAAGTTTTACCAAATTCTGTTTATTCTGTCATGAGCTTGAACTGGAAATCAGAGAAAACCTTTTCCAATAAAATTTTAGCATCAATTATTTAGGAACCAGGTCATGAAAGTAACATTTTTTTTTCTTTTCTTATTTTATACCCTTACCTGTTATCTTTTCATTAAGGCATCAAATTTTAAATCTATTTAATTTTAAAACATCATTAATTGTGGTTTTAATTTATTGAATGGATACACAAACAGATATAAAGATGACACAACACTTCCCTTTCCTTTTTTCTATATTCCTAAAATGACCCCATATTTTTAAAATATGAAAATGCTAAAATAATGGTGTTAATTGGGACTTGTTAAATCTGAGATCTGTTTCACTAAGAAAGACTTTGGTTGTTGTACAGGTAAATGTTAAAAACCATTAAGGTAATATGTACATTGATTTCATAGGAAGCATATAAATAACTGAGGCTTTATATAGACTACAAATCAATCATATCATAAGATAAATGACAAAATGAAACTAAATAACAACATATGTACATATTTACAACAAAATGCAGATAAAAATATAGCATTAAAATGTTGGATTAAAATACCATTGAGATTTTCTGTTTTTCAATATCTCAAGCATATCATACTCTTTTAATTGGCTTAATGCCCTAAATAAATATAGCAACAATCAACAATAGTTTGGTCGTCTTTGTATAACATGACCAAAATCAACAAAAAGATGGTAAAATAAATAACAATTGTATAACAACACTAAGATCTTAGGTTTTCTTTGATTGCACTGAGTAGGCGTAGCTAGCTCTTAACATGCTGACATAGCTACTATAGATCATAGATGATATTACAGAAATGGTGGTTCACTAGGTGTCTTTCAATATGTATTTAAAGTGTCTCAGTTTTCAGTCTAGTTCAAAACTTTTGAAGTCAAGCTTAATTTGTTTTGTTCTTCTAATTTTCACTTAAATCATAAGCACATAAGTATACACCTTGCTGTCATAATGAACCACCATATCTCTAAGTCAATGTACAACATGTAAACAATAAAAATAAAACAACAAACAAATTCAAATGCACTGTACGATAGTAAAACAAGATAAAATGATAGCACAAACACATTGCAATAAAATAACTTTGATTAAAAATTAACTTTTCTCCTGACTTCTGGCATTTCAAGTTATCACAAAATATTGCACTCAGATCTATTTTGTTATTGGCACGTATGGTTTGATATTATATCACATTGTTCACTATAATAATAAAAGTTATTACATTGTAATTTTTTATCACAAGTCATTACATTGTAATACCCTTGCCCTGGAATTTTGTTTATATAAAAGTTGCTTTTACATCAAGCTGGAATGTTTGTTTGGCAAGAGATGACTAGAATATTATATGTATAACGACTTATTAGCACAACAAATTCATATTCAACCATATAACATCTATTAATACTTATTTTCAGGTGGTATAAATATTATCAATAAACAAATACCAAAATCATTAAATCAAACTTGTTTGTTGAGACATTCAAATACTTTGGGCATAAATCAATTGAATACAATGGGGTGAAATAATCTAGGAATTACATCATATCAATTATGTTAATAAGTGTTAACATCCTGTATTTTCATCATGTTCATTTAAATTCATAAATCAACCAAAATATAACTATCCACTCCAAAAACCTTATCCCCCTGGGCAATAAAATGGTTGATGCAAAAACAGCATCGATGATGTAAATAAACATAAATATCAAAGCAAATACTATTAATGATTTTGTCTGTAACATTAAATAGAAAAAAGATTTACAAGCAAATGAAGCTGTATATATATAACAGAAGAATTGGAATTCTGATGCACATTCTGGTATGCGTTTGCTGATGTTTTTGGCCGTTGGTTTCTGCTGCTTATTTTGGCTGCTGGTCGGACAATAAAATGTCGATGTAGGCAAGTTCTGCATCGGCCTGAGCATCAAATACTGCTTGTGGAAGGTCTGTGTCTTCCTTGGGATACCATGGCCATTTCAAGCTGTTGGAAACCTGAAATCAAATAATTGCTTCAACTTGAATGCATTAATTAGTTAAATAGTACGCAACCACATGTTCAATAGCTGAAATTCAATTTAGCATTTATTTTTTGGCTACCAATCTTATGTATGCATTCTACATCTTATTTTTACCAATCATATTTATTTGTGCTTACCAGTTTTCTTTAAGTGTGTCTTTTTAGTCGTCTTGTTTTTTCATGTTGTTATCATGTATCTTTTGCAACAATGAAGTTTGCTGTTGCCTTTAAAACTTTGATTACCCCCTTTAAACTTCTTTGATTTTACCAACTCATATATTAACCCCAAAAAATACAAACCAGGCTTTATATGTTTCACAAAAGCTTTCAGGAATATACTTTATCTACTACATGTAATAACTGTGTATAGAAAGTTCTGTAAAATATATTTCTTTACATACACTGAGTACAAAGTCATCATCTACATAAGCATAACGAGCTGGTGTGTTGTCATCATCATCCATAGTGGCAATACAAGACAGAGGTATATCTAATGTTTTCAACTGTTCACCACGGAGTCTGGCTATGGCTAATACATCATCATCCAGAATCTCATAACCTACAAAAAACAATCAATATACACATTTTTTTTATTCTAAATACACACATTTATGTTGTGAAGGAAAATAAGGGTATATACATTGCCCATAAATATTAAACCTTATATACAATAAGATGTCAAATTTTACATCAATGTAAACTGTACACTCTTGTAACTTTTTAAGAAAAGCAATGATAAAAGACTTTATTGTGCAAAAGTTATTTAATTTTATTACCTATCAATGTAAATTCTTCCAGTTTGTTGCATCTCCAAGCCAGCATAACAAATGCATCTTCTTCCATGTTGCTGAAGTAGGGGGCTGGGTATCCTTCATTCAGACCATCAATGATATAGACTGCCTTCAATGTATCCTTGTAGTGGGAAGAGAAGTAGTTGATGGCCGTTGGGTTGAGATCTGTACAGAACATCTGTCTGTAACATGTCAGAGGAATAGATGGCTGCAGAACATCTAGTAGTCCTTGAACACCATCATAGGAATGGATTAAATTCATTGTAACAGACAGGTCAGGACAGTTTTTCCGTATTTTCATCCATGCATAGTTTGTTACCTTCTCTTGTTCAGAGTCAATACCATGAAGATTGATGACAAGTGTTTTCAAGGTGTGCTTACATCCTGAACTGAAAACACCTAGAAGATCGTTACTCAGATGGTCATAGTCAATACTGAGATGCTTTAAAGCAGAAAAGTTTTGAAACTGTGATGTACTGAGATCAATTATACCATAGTTCTCAGAGTCCTCTTTTATGCTGGCAAGATGTAAGCTCTCTAACAATCTTGGACAATTCTTATTGAGAAGGTCAAGAATATTACTTGAGTGTTCTAACAGCTCTTCTGCAAACCCAAGTGAAAAATGCTTTAGTCTTTTACTGTTTCTGACAATACTCTCAAGACTGTCTAAAAACCTAAAATAAAAACAAAACAATTATAAAATTTTCCTTAAAAAAGTATAGTTTTTACTAACTATTTGTACAAGATATACTGGGAATTAATAAAATGTAACTGCTTTGAACATGTATGTGTACACATGAACATATGTTATTTACTTCTACAGTCTACCTACATGTGCATGCATAAAGTGATTGCAAAAATGAACCTTTTGGCCTTTAGGACCAAGGCCAAACAAAAAAGTATGTGTGTTTACTGTCACATGCTGAAAAAAATTAGGGTCGGTAGGTAGGAAATTATTTTTTTAAAATTTTTTTTTTTTACCTTAGAGTCTATGAGGGCAGCTTTGTGACTTTAACAGTGCTTAATGGAAAATGCTCAAAAAAACTTTAGGGTAGGGGGGGGGGGGGGTAAAAAATAGGTAGGGTCGGGTGACAGTAAACTCACCTACCTTTTTTTTTGGCCCAAGCTGAAATTCTAACAGGTTATGCTAATTTAAGCGAAATCTGATTTGATTGAAAGAACATCATGCTTGCCAGAATATGGTCAGCCTGTCATTAGTTGATGAAAAAGAATTGGAGTGAAAACAGTGGATAACAATTTTAAGACCAAAAAAATTTTTCATGTATAAATGTACTGTACCATTTTAATTGTTAATTTGCTCTACATGTAAATTGACTTAGGAAACCTATTTTAAACACGTGGCTTTGTTGACATCCCACGATTTAAACGTTTTGATTGGTTGTTATTAATAACCGTGTCAAAGGTCAAACTGTATTTGTAAATATTTACGTCACGGTCTTACCTGTCAATAAAATACGTCGTATCAGTTTCGGGCCATTCTATGTGACAGCTTGATGGCTTCAACGAAAAAGATGTCAAGTTCTTGTTGTTACAAAGAATTTCAAGTATTTGGCAGCATTCACGAACTTCTCTGTGATTATGAGAGTTGAAAATTATCTGAACTTCACCAACATATCGTCCACATCTGTCTGTTAAAAATTTGGTCCTCTGTCTGTCTGAATATCTCGTTGTAAAACGAATGTTTTGCCAAAACTTTGGATGAAAAAGACAGTGCCTCCATCGGCTGCAACAAATCGATGCATTAAGTCTGTCTTTTTGCGAAAGATAGGATAAAATATCCACAATAATTACACTGGGCAACGAGCCCCATTGCGGACTCGCTGCCATCTTCGAAAATTTCAGCTGACGTCAAGTCACGTGACAATTATTCCGTATTTAAAATAGAAAAGTCTAGACGGGTTCCGAATGAAGATACTTGATTCCCGCGCTATTTAAAATTTTTTAAATAGAGAAAATGTTAAAATAGAGTGTGGATGGGGTTTTAAGAATAGAGAATAAAGGCCAAAAAATAATAAACAGATCAAGAAAAATGACAAAAAAAAGAATAGAGAATAATGACACATTTAGTATCAAGAATAATTAGTAAAGTAGCCAAAACATTAAAAAAATAGAGAATAAAAGGCAACAAATTTAAAGCATACAGAATAGAGGGCACCCCATCCATAACTTGCTCTTAAAAACAGTCTGATTAAGAGAAACATAATTTTGGAAAATTAAACTATAAACATACTGTCCAATTACCTAAAATATACAAAATTTTCCCAGGAACCCAACCTCCCCCCATTTATTGACTTCTTGAACTTAAGACTTGGGATTGATTTCATTAAGCATAATGTTAGTTTTAATTTAATTTTCTGTCCTATCTGTATAATTATTAAAGTCAGGAACTTTTGTTACAGAGTCAAATTAGGACCTTGATGGAAATATGTATTTAAGATTAACTGTAGGGTGTATACTGCAAGAGTCCCAACATCTATATTGGTTTTTCTAGATTCAAATGCAACAGTTAACATAGCAATGCATGGATGTAAATAAATGCAACATGAAAAGGACCATATAGAAAAAGAAGAATGTTTTATTAACCAAAAGCATGGGCCCACAAGGGGCATGATACAGAGAAATTAACACAATGTAATAACAATTAATTTATAAGTTATATAGGAAGTATAAAATTATCACCTATATAATAGTAAAGTATATATTTTATTTACAATATATTTGAAGTCACTAAGATTATAATTAGTATTCTTATTATAAGCACTCAGGTACAACTCAGACGAGGAGATCGGTCTATTAATGGAGGCAATGGTGTACAGTTAGATTAAAAAAGTTATATACATGTATAATATAATTCTACAAGTAAGTTACAATACCAGGATGGCCATCCTCGTGCCAAAAGCAGATAGTCCGATCATACACTAGCAAGGTAATATATCTGCAGATGGCACCGAGGGACAATGCTCTATGGCACATTCCAGTCTTGGCCCTTGTATATGTAAACAACGTAAGGGGCTATTTAATATCTAACTATTTCATCACTACTTGTCATTCTATACAACAGTTATGGGAAACAAGAGGCTCCCAAGAGCCTGAATCGCTCACCTGAACTACACAGATACATACATTTGTAGATATTATTGTGCTTAACCATATGTGATTTAAATTTATGAAATATCTTGGTTAGTTTTCAAGATATTGGGCTTAATAAGTGCAAATTTGGCAAACATTATGAAAAAGAACAACAACTCCCACATCAGCAGTCAGATCTTTTCCAAAATTTCAGGACAGGTAGATCTTAATATGCTGATTACTTTTGATTCTTGCACCATTTTGATATCTGAAACCAGTTTTGAGTTATTAGCAAAAAAATGAAATTTGCCCCTATGTTCTATTTTTAGCCATGGTGGCCATGTTTTTTTACAAATAAAAAATCTGAACGATAGAGTTGTAGCATATAAGCTATCAAACAGTGTGCCATGTTAAGATGCAGTTTGTCTTAAGGTTTCACACAAGTCAGGGGAAAAGTAATGAACAATGGTAAATATTGACGCTTTAAGGGCCATAACTCCTAAAAGAAATGGTTCTACAGCTTTGACTTAATTACATGAATTGTAGATCTTGATGTGCTTAATCATATGCAATTTGAATTTTTGAAATATCTTGAATAGTTTTCAAGATATAGGGCTAAATAAGTGAAAAAATTTGAAAAAAATCCAGAAAAAGGGCAATAACTCCTATGTTGTTTGTTGGATCTTCTTGAAAATTTCAGAGCAGGTAGATCTTGAGATGCTAATCACTTTTGTATCCCATCAGAATTTTGATATCTGTTACCGTTTTTGAGTTATTTGCAAAAAACTGTAATTTGACCCCTATGTTCTATTTTAAGCCATTGAGGCCATATTTTTTGACGAATCAAAAATCTGAACAATAGAATTGTAGCATTAATGCTATTAAACAACTGTGCCAAGTTTAGTTGAAATTGGATGTATGGTGTCAGACAAGTTAATCTTTGAAATTCAGGGTAAAAGTAATGAAAAATGGTAAAATTTGACGCTTTAAGGGCCATACCTCCTAAAAGAAATGGTTCTACAGCTTTGACCTAATTACATGAAATGTAGATCTTGATGTGCTTAATCATATGCAATTTGAATTTTTAAAATATCGTGTATAGTTTTCAAGATATAGGGCTAAATAAGTGCAAAATTTTGAAAAAATCCAGAAAAAGGGCAATAACTCCTACATCGGTTGTTGGATCTTCTTGAAAATTTCTGGGCAGGTAGATCTTGAGGTGCTGATCACTTTAACCCAGCCAGAATTTTGATATCTGTTACCATTTTTGAGTTATTTGCAAAAAACTGCAATTTACCCCTATGTTCTATTTTTAGCCATGGCGGCCATGTTTTTCAACGAATCAAAAATCCCCACGCTAGTTTTATACTACCTATGCTAATTAACAACTGTGCCAAATTTAAAAGCCATTGGACTTATGGTGTTAGAGGAGTTAACGTTTGAAAAATGTTAACGACGACGGACACCAAGTGATGGCAAAAGCTCACATGGACCTTTGGTCCAGGTGAGCTAAAAAGACATTAAAGGATCACCAAAAATTGATGACAACTTAAACAGAGTTTATTAATCTCAAGATCCTAAAAACATAAGATTTTTTCATCTCCTTCCAATAAAGTGCAGTACTTTTCTGAGATGTATTGCACTTGTCCATACAGGTTGTGACAACAAACGTGCAGACTATGTACAGATGATCTGTAAAACTTTTCATCATCCTATAAAAGTGATTTACTGTAAACTTATTAGTTTCAGGGTTGCTATTTCTTTGCAGTTTCTTGAACATTTTCTGGATTTTAGGTATCATATTAGCTAAGTTTTTATTTAAAAGGTGGTTCAAGGCTGAAATAGCTGATAAAAGATTGTCTTAATTAACTGCCAATCCAAGCTGTCAATTTCTCACCTCTTAACATAAACAATATCTTGACCAATTAACAGATTAAGTGTTTAAAAACCTCTGGAATATGTGTAAAGGGGCGCATTTCAATTGAGCGAATTTGAAAATGACCCCACCTTTCATTTGAGCGAATTTTTCTATTTCAATTGAGCGAATATTTTTTTCCAAGTCAATACAGGTAAATAAAGGTAAATGGCTAAAAAAATTATACAAAAAATAGGACAGACTATGAATAAAAATTCGATTTTATAGCCTTAGACAGATTACAGATATATTTTAAAAAATAATAGCTGATAATATAACTTTACATAAAACATATCAAAATCAGCTGTAGTGGTTGCGAAACAAAACAATCGATTTACAGGTTCAATACCTTGATTTCTTTTTATTCTTTCTAGCTATCTATTATTATACTTGGAAAGACTTAGAGTTCACTACTTGTCGTTCTTATATACATGTACCCGTATTCAAAGACATGATTGAACATGGATTTGAAGGTGACAGAAACCAATAAAGGAAAAAAGTGTCTTTTATTTGATGGTTATTCCTTTATCTGACAAAGTTTTATTCTTTTAGCATGTGAAATATTATTTTAATAAACATATTGTTTGCATATTTGTTCTATCTATATATGAATAACTTTATGGTACAAAAGAAAATAATCGTAGTAATTACCTGTAAAATAATTCGCTCAAATGATTTTTTTTCTCTCGCTCAAATGAAACTTTTTTCTGCTCAATTGAAATGCCAATTCGCTCAAATGAAGTGCACCGGTGTAAAGTGTTTTGTTTATCCTTGTCTTATTAATCTATTAAATGTTTATGACCTTTAAAGCTTGTCACATAACTGTTCAAGGTCAGCAAAATCATCTTTTTTTTCTTTTTTTTTTTATAAATTTGCATATTAAAATCTTTTGTCAAAATTATCAGAGAAGATCACCTTACTTTCATATTTTGACATTTGTCTGACAACACAGTGTTTTGTTTTAACCTCTATCAAACCAATCGATTGCAATATAAGCAGTTTGGCACCATCAACCTCATTACGTTGTTCAAAACACCATTTCTTTTGAAATGCCTATACTTATTTCACTTCCTCAAGTGCACCTATTGTTTGTGCTATTTTCTTGCACATTTTGACTCTGATTGTTCTTCTTTTAGTTACTTTGATGATAGCGTTATTATATTCTTGAAATCTTGAAGGTTAGACCTGAGAAATTTATTTAATTTACTTCCTACAAGCCTGGAATTTTTTTTTATAATGCTTTCTCTCTTCAAATTGTGGAGATTTTTGTCATATATAATGTTTTCCTATGCTCGATTGTTAATGAGTCATCACATTGTTTCATTTGTTTTGAGCAAATAATCAACCGAAAATTGTGCACATTGCAAGTTAGTATTCTTTAAGACTGCTTACCAGTACCAAAGTTTTTCATTAGCTGTAAATTTTTTAAAACTGTTAAAATGTTGTATCATGTACCTTTATTTCATGTCTTAATATTTTTCTATGGAATACTGGTTAATTGGAAGCCTACTCATCAGCAAAACTAACACTGTTTAGCAGTAAAAACAGCAAAGCAGCAAAGATTCATTTTCTTTTCCTTCCATAAGAACAAGAACATGCCTTGGAGACGATGCCACCATTCTACAATCACTGAATCCAGCATATAAACTTGATGATTCCATGATGTAAACAAAGCATTTAACTTTAATAGTTGTTGTGTGATATTAGATGGACTAGTTAAAAATACATAATTGTTGCATTGATCATTTTATTGTCATCTTACAGAGTATGACAGGCAGACAGACATTCAGGATGTCAAACATCTGTTGAATATCAATTAAGTTCATGGCCAATCCTAGCCTAATTTACACGATGATGATCCTTCATCAAGGGAGATAACTCATACAAACAATATCGATCATTCTTGATCTGAGAAACTAAACACATTAAATATGTTATAAATCTGCATATACATTTGTATGGTTTACAGTTTGTTGGTCCGACGAATTTCTATGGTAACCTTTTGGTGTCATATTTATATGGCTTTTCTATGGTAATCTGGTGGGGCCACTACATAGTAGTCTACTTGATTGAAGAGTGTGGAAGAGTTCTTGTGTATGTATCTGAAAAAGGATTTAATCATAATGTATTTTAACATTTGTTCAAACTGCTTCTAATTTCTAAACTAAGTATTTTAAAAATGATCAGGAAATATAAAAAAAACCCAAAAAAAAACGTGTCAGATCTGTATTTGTTTTTGTTGTTTGGTGAAAGATAGATTCACATAGATTCTTCAATTTGTGGTCTGAAGCAAACATACTGTTAAAGGGTGAAGGCTATCAAGAAAACCATGTTAACTGACGAAATAATAACTCTTTAAGTTTTACAGTTATTTCTATAGATAAAGATGGCTCATATCTACAGTTCTGACAAATTTTACAATTTCAAACCTATATGATTGTTTTCTATAAAATTCTAAAATGATGAAATAAATATCAGTATCTTATTAATTTTATGATAAAGCAGGTCTCATGTAAATGTAAAGATAGAATCAATGTCTAATATTCAACAAAAGGGATAAAGACTTACTTCATAAAGTCTTGAATGTGTGACAATAACAGCTGGATACTCTTTTCATCTAATGCTGTGTAAGCTAATGATCCACCGAGGTTAACTGAAAACCATAAAGCATATACACATGCACAAATTTTTACATACATCTTTGATCAATGGAAAAGCAAGAGTATAACGATAAGAACAAATAAATGAATAATTTTTCATATAACATCTTATCTAAATCAAAACATAGAATGAGAAAATCAAAATCATTCTCAAAAAACTAATTTGTACAGATTTTATTTTTTTTAGTTAAAATCCAGAAATACATAATAAAGAGGTGATTTAAGCATATCTATAATACATGTGTTCAAAATCAAATGGATTTAGAAAAAGAGTTTTATATGTTGTATATTTTATTCTACTTACCAAAAAGACGTAGCAAGTGAATAGAACCATAAATACCAGACATCGGTGTATCAGGGTGCTCTTTTAAAATCTGCAAAAATCAAAGTTGAACAATAGAAAAGAAAGTTTGCTTGTTTAAGAGAAGTTAAATGAGCGACAGACCTGAACATGCAGTCAACCATGTGAGATCCCTACCAGAAGCTGCACACCAAATATTGAAAGCCTACAAATAAAAGTAGTTGAAAGGTTTGTTATGAAAAATTTTTTACCCTTCAAAAATTAAAGTTTTGTATGCACAAAGTTTCCGTTGTGATTTTTTGAATTGCTGTTTGTTTATGTTTGTTGTGTCGCGTACACTTATTCCACATCTCAATATCGTACAACTACATATAATGTCCTTCCTACATACCTAGTTTTGTTCAATTCAGTTCAATATTTTCAGAGGTGTTGCACTGACAAACTTTGTGATCGACAGACAGCAGACATGACAAAAACAATATGTCTCCACTCAAAGATGGAGGGAGAAATAGTTCTAAGTCAACTCATTCAAAAAGAAGTCGAAAAGCAACAGACTTAAAATGCATCCCATTATATTCGTGTGTTGGTGCTGAACACCCTGGGCCATATAGGGCAGTCAGTTTTGATGGTGGAGGAAACTAAAGTACCTTGGGAAAACCATCGACTTTGAGCAGGTAACTCACAAACCTAATTATATGCAGGTGGGAAAGTCCCTTTCGTGTAAATTTCAAACTGGGAATCAATCCAACAACCTGCAGTGGTAATTGACAAGTGATCAATAGTGTGGTATTTTAACCAACTCCTTCTCTAAAGCTAAATACCAAATATCAAGAGCCTACAGATAATTGTAGCTGTGAAATATGTTACAAATAAAAAGCTACGCTGAGCAGAGCATGATACTACCACATGGTGGACTCACAAAGATTTTTGACAAATGCATTGTTTGGTGAACTTGCATATTATATTTGTCCAAAAAAAAACCTTTGATCGCTAATTTTCCCAAAAAGGAGATTTTGCAAAACTGACTGAAAACCCCCAGACAGGAATTTTTACAAGGATTTAAATGGATATTAAAGTTTGTTTTTGCCTACAAAAACGATGTCTCCCTCCGTTTCCGCAAAAAGTTCTAAGTTCAAAGGGCCATTTCTCCCACAAAAATTTGAGGATCAAAATTTCCTGTTCATATGCACAACTACATATGGTGCCCTTCCTAATTACCATGTTTCATTGAATTCGGTTCCGTAGTTTCAGAGGAGTTGCGCTGACAAGATGATAAATGAGAATTTTAAGCAATTTTATAAGTTCAAAGGGCAATAACTCCCACTAAAATTTGAGGATAAAAATTTCCTGGTAAAATGCACAACTATTTATGGTGTCCTTCCTATATATCAAGTTTCATTGAATTTGGTTCAGTAGTTTCAGAGGCGTTGCGCTGACAAGATGATAAATAAGGAATTTCAATAAATTCCTAAGTTCAAACGGCCATAACTCCCACAAAAATTTGAGAATCAAAATTTCCTGATAATATGCACAGCAAAATATGGTGTACTTCCTACATACCAAGTTTCATTGAATTCAGTTCATTAGTTTCAGAGGAGTTGCGCTGACAAGATGATAAATGAGGATTTTCCGCAATTTTCTAAGTTCAAAGGGCCATAACTCCCACAAAAATTTGAGGATCAAAATTTCCTGGTAAGATGCACAACTACGTATGGTGTACTTCCTATATACCAAGTTTCATTGAATTCGGTTCAGTAGTTTCAGAGGAGTTGCGCTGACAAGATGATAAATGAGGATTTTCAGCAATTTTCTAAGTTCAAAGTGCCATTACTCCCACAAAAAATTGAGGATCAAAATACCAAGTTTCGTTGAATTCGTTTCAGTATTTTCAGAGGAGTTGCTCTGACAAAATGATAAATGAGGATTTCCAACTATTTTCTAAGTTCAAAGTGTCATAACTCCCACAAAAATTTGAGGATCAAAATTTCCTGATAACATGCACAACAACATATAGTGTACTTCCTATATACCAAGTTTCATTGAATTCGGTTCTGTAGTTTCAGAGGAGTTGCGCTGACAACTTTTTGATGGACAGACAGACGGACAAAAGTGGGGGGAGACATAAAAATGAATTTGAAATTCCAACCACAGACAGACAAGTTGATTTTTTTAGTGTGCCCCCTTTTTGACCCCTCGTAGCAATGTAATGAAGCAAGATATATCAAAACTATTGTTACATTTTGTTGAAAGAATTTTCTAAGTACATAACCATTTCATATATGACAGTACCCACAAAGTTAAAAGTATCTTACCTCACCGTACTGTGGTCTTTCAAACTTGTACAATAACTGTGTACCCAACATCACATTGAAGTATTCTCTAATTCCTTGTGTTATTTCTATAATAGCATCCCTATCAATCAAAGAAAAATAAAAACCTCATAAAGACAATATTAAGGATGGTCATTCTTCATGTTTCAGAATTTCAGTCTGATTTCGAAAGTCCTCTGGGCTATTCCAGAAATAAATGTATGGGAGGGGTCGGAAGGCACTTTTTAGCTCACCTGGCCAAAGGCCATGTGAGCTTATGCCATCACTATGCTGAACCAATTTAACTGAAACTTTGCAGGAATGGTATATGACATGTTGGCAACAAACGATCCTCATTTTGAAATGATTCGATAAAAAACATGGCTGCTGTTACTAATAAAAAGCTACGCCGAGCGCAGCATGATACGACCGCAACAAGATGAATCCTGTACATTGGAGGCCCAATATGGATAGTCTATTGCTTCGGTCACATGCAGCCCATGGTGGACTTACAAAGCCTTTTTTACACATGCATCCTGTGGTGGACTTTATAATGCATATTTGACACATATATATTTACAATAACATATAATAGAAAAAAAATCTTATTTCTAAATTCGTTGACATTTTTGACACAATTTAGCCCCTTTTGGCCCTTTTTTAAAAATAAGATTAGGACCACAAACCCCAAATGCGATAAAAAGCTTCCTTCAGTGTATATAATCATCATATTTAAACTTCATAACAATTGGCTGGCCCACTACAGCTAAATTTCTTGTGTAAAACCATTTGCCTTGACCAACTTTTAAAAATGGCGTTTTTGCCCCTTTGACCCCTAATTTCTCAAAAACCGTAAGAGATATTGCAAATCTGATTGATAAATGCAGGCAGGGATTTTCACAAGGATTCCAATGAAAAAATAGATTTTGAAAATCGGACCACAAATAAAAAAGTCATTTTTTTGGGAGTGGCGCCTTTTCGACCCTGTGTAGCAATGTAACGGTTCAATATAAATCAAAACCATTGACACATTTTGTTGACAGAATTTAATGAGGAATTCAATAAAAAAAGAATTTTCAAAATCTATAAAATAATAAACATTCTACAACAGTTTTGTCAATACACCCGTTTTAGCTCCTTTTGGCCCTTTTTTCCAAAACGGTAAGGGCCACCAACCCCAAAAACAATAGGAACCTTCCTCTAGTGGTTACAAACATCATACCAAAACTTCATAACAATTGGCTGGCCCACTACAGCTAAATTTCTTGTGTAAAACCATTTGCCTTGACCAACTTTTAAAAATGACGTTTTTGGCCCCTTTGACCCCTAATTTCTCAAAAACCGTAAGAGATATTGCAAATCTGATTGAAAAATGCAGGCAGGGATTTTTACAAGGATTCCAATGAAAAAAAGATTTTGAAAATCGGACCACAAATAAAAAAGTCATTTTTTTGGGTGTGGCCCCTTTTTGACCCCCTGTAGCAATGTAACGGTTCAATATACATCAAAACCATTGACACATTTTGTTGACAGAATTTAATGAGGAATTCAATAAAAAAAGAATTTTCAAAATCTATAAAATAATAAACATTCTACAACAGTTTTGTCAATACACCCGTTTTAGCCCCTTTTGGCCCTTTTTTCCAAAACGGTAAGGGCCACCAACCCCAAATACAATAGGAACCTTCCTTTAGTGGTTACAAACATCATATTAAAATTTCATAACAATTGGTCAATATTTACTTAAGTTATCGCACGGAAACCAAATGTCCCCAGACGACGACGACGACGACGACAACGACGACGACATCGCCATAACATTATACGATCGCAAAAATTTTGCGGTCGTATAAAAATAGAACATAGGGTAAAACCACTAAAAATGGCTTACAACTCAGCAACTATATATAACAGATAAAAAAAATCCAAAGGATCTTTGGCTCTTCAGAATCAAAAGCTCTACAAAAGTCTCCATTAAGTAGAAGTTGTCAGATGAACCCTTATAGGGGTTATAGCCCTTTAGAGGTCAAAAATAGCCTTTTTTCATGTTTTTGCCCTATAGAATGAAATCTATTGCAGATAGAGAAAAGCTGTTGCTTGCTTAAATGATCAGCTCATTTAGCTCTATAAAAGTCTTCATAGGGTTGAAGTTGTCAGATGACCCCTTATAGGGGTTACAGCCCCTTAAAGGCGAAAAACAGTGTTTTTGGCCTGTAGAATGAAAACTATTGCTGATAGAGAAAAGCTGTTGCTTGCTTAAATGATCAGCTCATTTAGCTTTATAAAATTCATAATAGAGTTGAAGTTGTCAGATGACCCCTTATAGGGGTTGCAGCCCCTTAAAGGCGAAAAATAGTGTTTTTTGCCTATAAAATGAAAACTATTGCAGATAAAGAAAAGCTGTTGCTAGCTTAAATGTTCAGCTCATTTAGCTCTACGAAAGTCTCCATAGGGTCGAAGTTGTCAGATGACCCCTTATAGGGGTTACAGCCCCTTAAAGGCAAAAATAGTGTTTTTGACCTATAAAATGAAAACTATTGCTGATAGAGAAAAGCTGTTGCTTGCTTAAATGATCAGCTTATTTAGCTCTATAAAAGTCATCATAGGGTTGAAGTTGTCAGATGACCCCTTATAGGGGTTACAGCCCCTAAATAAACATGTTTTCATGTTTTTGGCTTATATAATGAAAACTATAGCAGATAAAGAAAAGTGGTTGCTTGCTTAAAAGTTCAGTACATTAAGCTCTTAATAAAAGTCTCCATAGAGTCAAAGTGTTCAGACAGCCCTTAAAATTACATTTTGCATGATTTTGGCTTACAGAATGAAAACTATTGCTGAAAAACAAAAACTGTTGCTTGCTTAAATGTTAATCTTATTCAGTTCTACAAAGTTCTTCATAGGGTTGACATCAAGACCAGGTGAGCGATTCAGGCTCCTGGGAGCCTCTTGATTTTTATACCCACCATGCATTAAATTTTACTTTTTTCCCCTTGATGTTGCATGTGAGAAATAGCTAAAAATACCACCACCCATAAAATTTTAATTATAGTGCCTTCCCCCCCCCCCCTTACAATCAATTCTGGAAATTTTTTGCACACTGACTTCTCCTTTTTATGGCATTTTCTAATTATATAGACCTTTAAACCCAACTATATAAAATTACTTGAAATTCTTGATACAACAAAAGGCCAAAAACGATGTAATGTTACATTTAAGAAAATTTAGAGAAGTCTGACTTCCCGCCAGATTTTTGATGTCATAAATTTATATGTATAAATAGACTGGTCAGAGAGTATTTCTCACCAATTTTACTTCATTAGTGGTTTTTGCCATGGTGCTGATTATTGTGCTATTTGTCAGTTCAAAATATCATGGGTGGCTTATTAAGGTAATTCTTTTATTTTTAAGATCAGGTGATATTTCCAATCTGACTGTCCAAGTAATTTCACAATAAATATTTGATAGCCTGATGGTAACGTTGACTTGCTAGTGAGATCTACTCTGTGACCAGTATGCTACATTTGCTATTGCTTACTTGTTTGGATTATTTCCCTTTGTTTTGGTTCGTACATATTCATCCAAGATGTCATCCACGGTTGTTTTACAAGGAAGTGATACAAGCTAAAATAAAACGAACTTCAAAATTCAAATAACTGAAGGGAGAAATGTAAAAATACATAAAATAAGAGGAAAACCTTTGTAACAGGCTTATTGTTGAAAGTTGATGTTTTATTTCTTAATTAACACTTTCATGCATCAATAGGAAACAATAATGTTATATTGGATGTGATGTGTTATTTGACATTCTAATATGGACCACGCCCATGAACAAAGGAAACCATGATGACAAGCCGTGTGTAAATTTCCAATAAACACCGGGTCACAGTTACTTTAACGCTAAAATCAATGACGTCATAATATATTTTGCGCACAAAAACAACAAAAATGGCAAACATTTTGTCTTGCACTATAGGTCAACTGAAAACACAAAAATTGCATATAAGAATAGATTTTAACATCCATTGTTTTCGTTTATTTAACCCCTTGCTCCGCTGCACTCCACTCAGGGTAAAATAATAACAAAAACAATGGCAACCCATGTTAAAATCTCCGATAAACCACGGACGGCCATGGATTATTTCTTACCGTATTTTGCCGTGTATAGTGCGCAGTTTTTTACATTTTTTTCCTGATTCTAACATAGGGGTGCGCACAATACATCCCGATACGAGATTTTCATACATTTTCGTGAACATCGGCAACGACAAAAGATCGATGTTTGTCAGACTTTTGACACAAGATTCATCCATGATTGAACACAATAATCATAACTCACATGGTTTCTATTGAATCCTGTTCATTATTAGTATCTCTAAATAAATTTTATCATGCTTTTATCGAATAAAAATATAATTCCAGTGTCTTCATGTGTTTGTTTATTAATTTCATTTTCATATCGACCGCCATTGTTGTTGTTGTTGTAGTGGGTAAATTCCTCCGTTGACTTTGGAGCACCATTTTGAAACAAGTTGGTAAAAACATTTGTGTTCTTAAAAAAATACTTTTGTCCAATTTCTTTATTCAAAATAAGAATAATAAAATATGATTCTAATTTATTTATTCATTCTTCCTTTACTTGTTTCCTTTCTGAATCAATATTGTGTATCCCCCTCAGTTACCTCATTTAAATAATTCTAAAAATAGAATGGTTTGTTTACATGATTGTGTATTTTCTTTCATGTAATTATTTGAGCAACTTGAGTAAGATATTTCCTTATTGTTTTGTGAATAAATACTCATCCCAAGCTGGAGATAATTTAGATTTACTGGTAATTATTTGTTTTGACACTTTGCCAATTTGCACAAAACATCGATATTTTGGCTTGGACAATTAACAATTAAAGCCATTCAGCTGTAATACTTCAGGATTGTTTGAATAGTAATTTGTTGATCATTACTGATTTGACACCTTTATTGTTTTTATCAAAAGATGTGAGCTTGGGTTAACACTTGTTGTTTGTTAATTGAAAAGGGGGACCATTACCGGGATTTACGATCTTGCTTTCATAATAAAATACACAAATAATATAACAGTTTATTTTTATTTTCACAAATAATTACAAAACAATTTTATTTTCATTAAAAAATCTTCATCTGTAGTCTTTCTACCTGAAAAAAGAGACAAATTTTCAGGGTTCTCTGTCATAGAAAAAGATCGCCGATTTTACACAAAACTTGGTTTTTTCCCCAGATTTTCATCATGAAAAGGGGGTGCGCATTGTACATAAATGCGCACTATACACGGCAAAATACAGTAATTAACATTTTCATGTGTCAATGACCTGATTGATAGTGTAAAATGTACTGCATATGTACACTTCTATTTATTGAGAATGCTCTTAAGGTACATTTGAGGTGTTGCCAATATACTAAATTCCCCCAAATCATAACAATCAAATACTCAAATTTAAAATGCAGTATTGTAATATCCTATATGATGATAGAACAAGAATATGTCCAAAAGACATAATGCCCCGTCTCGCAACATTTATTTTTTATGCAATCACTAAAGCATCACTAGGTGCACCTACCATACCAATATAGTTGCTATGTCAGTAAGAAGGAATGGACTTTAACCATTCTTCTAAAAGCGGTAATTCATGCAGAAAATATAGGTCACAGTCAGCTTCCGAAGTATGCATTGTGCTTAGCATCACTAGGTGCACCAACCATACCAATATAGTTGATGTGGCACATGTCAGTAAGTGGGAATGGATTTTAACCATTATTCTGTAAGAGTTCATCCATGCTGAAAATATAGGTCACATCCAGTTTCTGAATAAAAGAAAATGAGATGTGGAATAAGTGTACACGACACAACCTACAATATAAATGTAAATTTAAAACATCCACAATGGAAAACAGCCTTCAATGTGACCAACAGTCACTTCTCGCTGTTTTTCAATTGGCCCATGGATTGAAAATAAACTACATATGATTCAAACAATACAAACATAAGCTTTGATAAAGATTCCTGGCTTAGAACAGGCACATTAAAAATGTGGCGGGGTTGGTTGCTATGGCACTTATCAGTAAGTGGGAATGGACTTAAACCATTATTCTGTAAGAGTTCATCCATGCCGAAAATGTAGGTCACTGTCAGCATCCAAAGCATGCATTATGCTTAGCATCACTAGGTGCACCTACCATACCAATATGGTTGCTATGGCACTTGTCAGTAAGAAGGAATGGACTTAAACCATTCTTCTATAAGTGGTCATTCATGGCGAAAATATAGGTCACAGCCAGCATCCAAAGCATGCATTGTGCTTAGCATCACTAGGTGCACCTACCAAATAAATATGGTTGATATGGCACTTGTCAGTAAGTGGGAATAGACTTTAACCATTCTTCTGTAAATGGTCATTCATGAAGAAAATATAGGTCACATCCAGCATCCGAAGCATAGCATCAATAGAAGCACATACCATACCAGTATGATTGATGTGGCATTTGTCAGTAAGTGGGACTATGGAAATATTGGAATTCGGGACGGAAGGACGAACGGACGGAGGAACAGACCCGAACACTATATGATCCCTCTACTTTCATAGATGGGGCATAAAAATAATGCTTCAAAAATAATTTATAGGATTTTTGCTTCAAGAGAGAAAATATCCAAAATAAAGTCTTCATTCTATTTTCATAATCTTTAAATTTGACTACTTCAATTTACAAATTGGTATGACAAAGATTGATAATGTGACCAAACCTGTTTTTGTCTAGTAATTAGGTCCCAGTCATCCACAAGATATGGCTTTAACTCCTCCGGCATCTTGATTTTAACCTCTATTTTTGTCAAGTAATCCTCCTCCTGTCAGAAAATAAAAGATGATTTTTTGGATCACAAAGTAGTGAAAATGAAAATTGAGGTAATGTGTAATTAGTTCAGTTGTTATCTTTTTGATTGAGTGTAAACAAGGGGTATGGTGTCACAAACTACTTACAGTTTCTACAGTGACTTCAGTCCTTGCTCCTCTTGTTTTCCTTTTAGGATCTGTTGTTGAAGGTGTGGATGATATACTTGATGAACTTTCTTGTGATGCTGCCTACAAACAGAAAATCAACAGCAGTCAGCTTATATTTTTTTTCTACTCTGGCATAAATACTGTTTAGAAATGAATGTAGTGCTTAGCTGCTTAAAGAAATTCCTTTTTTCTACAGTTGTCATGATTGATATGTGTACAAGTGTCTAGTGTTAATGGAAATCTAAATCATAATTCTAAACAAGATTTACCCACTGACCCAATATCATCTCTCTATCACTTGCAGGTGCTGAGATATCTTTAACCTTAGTCATTCGTGCATAAATTGTAGGTGAAGGTGGCTTAATTTTGGTATTGATGCTGACTATCTTCAACGATATTCCCACTGACCAAATATCATCCCTCTTTGATGTGTATTTCATAGGTTATTGACAAAATAAAAACCATTCTGTGCTAATGAACAAACCAATGCTATCTCCCCTCCCAAACTCTGTTGGGCTCAGGGATAAAAACTGTAAGCGGCAGCTCAAAAATAAATACTGCTTGCTTCCCAGAAATCAATCAGATCAGAAAAATAAATAAGAGATGAACATCGAAATTATGTCATAAACCTTGCGTAAAAGTTTCTGAAATTCGTAAAATTCTATTGAGTGTTAAGAAAGAGTTGCATATAAGAGAACCATACTCTTGGCCGTAACAGACAAGAAAACAACCCTTAACTTCTTTCCAAGCAATTTATAACAAAAAGTAAACAAGGATAAAAAAGTTATTTTAAAATGGACAGATAAGATCTAAATCTGAATACCTGTATGATTATTTAAAGAACCAACTTTAGTTTTTTTTTTTAAATACATAAATAAAATCCATCATTTATAACATCCTACCACAGAGGGCGTTGATGGGGCTTCTGTTGGTTGTACAGCATCTGACCTAGCACGTTTACGTTTTGACTCGGTGTCCTGTGATGGGGTGGGTGTTGATGATGCACTTTCTCGTCCTAAAATAAAGATTTATAAGTTAAGCATCACACTGGAACAAAGCTATATATCTTTCATATCTGTGGGGTTTTCTATTTATAAAAGAACTCAGATAAGTATTGTAATTCTTTTTATGTTCTAAAAACAGAAAAATCTTATTTCATTTTTTTTATGTATTCCAAAGTTTTTTTGTTATAGCAATTGAAATAAGAGTAAGCAAACTCAAAACACAAAGGATTAGTACAATTGCAATAACAAGGAATCACTATTTACTAAGTAGACTACAGTTCCATCGACTACATCTTTGTTGGTGTGACAATGGTAAGTTATATTGTCTACCATAACAGTGATCTTACCTTTATCCTTTTTAACCTTTTCTACAGATGGAGTGGATGGTCTGTCTTTATCTTTTGATTTGTCTTTCTCTTTGTTCTTATCTTGTTTCTCTTTTTCTTTTTCTCTTTCTGCCTTTTTGGCAGCTGCTTTTGCCTTTTTCTGAGTACTGTAAATATGAAAGTAAAAAGAATGTTAATAATAAATAAATAAATAAATAAATAAATCTTTATTTCCAATCATAGGGCCCTATATAGAGCATGACAATCACAATGTATATCAATGATTACAATGAAACAAAACATAAAAAATACATAAGTATTGTAACAAAAGACAATTAATGTTAAATTACACATACATCTCTATTTGTTAATGTTATCTCTTTTTTCATATAATATTTGTAAAAATTCAGCCAGTTTATAGTTAAAATCATAGTCTTCGTTTGTCATTATCCAACAGAATAAGCTAATAGAGTTAAGCGATATCAATGAAGGGAATTTATTTTGTAAAGTGTTTAGAAAATCTGATCTCAAACTAGAGTATAAAGGACATGTTAACAAAAAATGAATTTCATCTTCTATATTTCCTGTATTACAATAAAGACAAATTCTGTCTGTTCTTGCTAATTTTTCTAATTTTCCAGAATTAATGTTTAGTCTTCGTTCGTGTCTACCAAGCTCAATACGTAGTTTATGATTGCTTAATCTAAATCTAGTAATAATTTTTCTTTTATCAAAATTACTAATATTTAAATATTCTTCAAAGGAAAAAATACTTTTGAATCCAAAATAAGTATCTAGTTTTCCAGAATCATTTATGGTACTGTTCCTTATATTATTCCAACTACACAAAAAATTATTCCTTAAACATTTTAATAGTGATAATTTAAATTTATTTTTACTCATTTCTCTACATACATTTAAATCCAGGTTAAGTTTATTACAATATAATAATAATGTGGAGTACCAGCTACAACCTGTCTTAAGATTGTTTTTGTACTCATTGTATGCAGATTGTAGTAACTCACTGGGGTTGTGTTCTAGCTTATACCAATATAACAAAAAATGTTTGATAATATCTACATATAAGGGGTATTTTCCTAACTCACTTAAAACACCAATATTTGTACATTGTTTTGAAACCCCTAAAACATATTTGCAGAATTTTATATTTAGCTTTTCTGCTTCCCAGTCTTTAAAAATGTCATACAATGATAAGGATTTCCTTTTTTCAGTTACATTTACAACACCCCAATTTTCACAACCATACAGCAAAATAGGTTTAATACAATGGTCAAATAAATGAAGATAAAGTTTAACATTGGAAGTAGCAGATTTTAAATCACTGTACATTTTAAAACATGCCTTCATACCTTTCTTATAAAGTTGTTTTCTGGCTTCATTAAATTTCCCTGTGTTTTCAATAATTAAACCAAGGTATTTATACTCTTTAACACATTCAATAAAATTGTCTCCTATACGGAAACTATCTTTTATAACTTTTCCATTATTATTGAATATTATGACTTTAGATTTAGTAAAGTTAATTTCTAGGCACCATTCTTTACAATATTCATTTAATAAATCTAGTTTGCTCTGTAGACCATCTTTTGTATCTGACAGAAGCACTAAATCATCCGCGTATAACAAACAGGGAATCTTTTTATTGTCTATCAATATAGAGTTTGTGTTTCGCTCTAGCTCAAAAGGTAAATCGTTCAAGAAAAATTTAAACAGGTTGGGGCTAAGAACATCACCTTGCCTCACCCCTACTTTTGAGGAGAAAAAATTTTAATAGAAATAGAGGCTCCCAGGTGCTAAAGCTTTCTACCTAGTGTGCATGCAACATGATCTACATGTACCTGGTAAGTAAGTTAGGATATGAAACACTCTAAAAGATCAGGTACACTAAGTAACAAAGTTATAAGAAAAAAAATCAGTAAATATTGATGGAAAACAGTTAAAGTGACAACTTACTTTTACTTTTAACTTAATTTACATGTGATTTTATTGTTCAATTACTTTCATGCAAGTGCATATTTGTATGACGCAGTATCTCTAATATGGTACTGGTGCATATGCATACAAAGTTCTATCAACCTAAGACAGCTCTTAAGCTAACACAAGGCTCCCAGGAGCCTGAATGGCTCATTTTAATTTATAAGGGTCTACTCTATGAGCTATAACACCTAAAAGGGACCACATGACTAATTTGACAGAAAGAAGACTTTGTAGAGATTTTTCATCTGAAAATTTATTCAAGCAACAGTTTTTCTCTAGCTGCAATAGTTGAACTCTATTTAAAGCAGAAAAAAAAACTTAATGCAACCACACCAAATTTGTGGTCACATAAAACACAATTATTTACCTTTGACAATTTTAGGGATGTTCCATTAAAATTTACATGGGAGGAAGGATCTTTGTTCAAGGACCCAGCCTCCACCAATTAAGAACAAATCCTCACACACTCACCAAAAAAAAATTGCGTTTTAATCCATTATTAAAAAAAAAAAATTAAAAAGGCATCCTTCTCATGTTGATTCTAATGAAACCACCCTTAATCCAACCAAGATTTTTGTAGAGCTTGATTAGCAGCAGCTTATTTCTACATTCAAAGTTTGTCAAACTGGTGACAAAATGCTTGTTTTGATCTTTTAATGACCATTATATATACGCTGTTGGGACCTGTGATTAGGAAAAAAACTTTGTAGACTTTTCTGAAGGATACAGATTTTTTTTCAATTTTGTGTGTTTTCAGAGTAATCATGCTAATTGGCCAAATAAAATGATTCTACCCTATGTTCTATTTTTAGCACAACAGCCATGTTTTTATTGGATCAATTCAAAATGAGAATCATTATGGCTTTTGGCCAATTGAGCTTAAAAGGTACTCCCTCTTTTTGTATATAGTGAGTTATCTCCCATTTGCAGATTTATCTTCTCTTTCCAGAAGGTATATTATACTCGTTAATGTGGGAAAATTTAAGTTTATCTGCATTTATTTTTTAGTTGATCCAAAAAATTCTAAAAGTTAATTAGAGTTATTTTCAAGAATGTATTTAACATGTTTTCCTAACCTAACTAGGTCCAATAAGTCCATTAAATAATTTATAAAAAATAAAAACCTAATTGTTCCCATCATTGCAATGTAATATACCTACCGTAATGGAGGATAACTCTTGCAAATGGGAGATAACTCACTAATTACGAAAATAGGGAATGAAAATAAACAATCCTTATGTTTTCCTCCAGAATCTCAGACAAGAAAAGATGTACAGAGGAAATACGCTTACATATGAGCTTTTTGTAATTCTTTCTGTTTCTGAAAGCCAGCATCATTACATTTCAGTACTCTAGTTTCAGGAACCCATTCATCCCAACTACAAAACAGAAAACAAATATGACAAGGAATTACATTACATTACCGTGGCTTCATTCATTTTCCTACACTTTTTTGCTGTTTCCAATGTTGATAACAAAAGTGTTATTGAAGTTCACAATAGAGAGACAGTATAAACAAGTTCATTTACATGTATTTAGCAATATCTTACATGAAAATTAATCCCATGTTATGGGACCCCACCCTGATAGTGTATACCAAATATTAAGTGGCTATGATAAGTAGTTGTTGAGAAAAACTGTTATGAAAATTTGACCCAGCAGCTGCCCAACATTTACTATTCTATAACCTGATTTTTCACTCCATGTAATAAGGCAAAAAATGAATTGACAAAAACTATTTTTTTTCATGATGTTCAACTACTTGCCTTTTGTTCCATCCATTATAGTGTATAAAATATCTGTTGGTTTTATCTTTTGTTTCAGCCTTCACACACTAAGATAAAAATAATATCTAGATGAAACAAATGCTTATCCAAGCACACATACACAATCATTTGATGTACTTTCAAGGCTTTCAATTTGAACACAAAATTTAAAGTTTAGATATCAGTTTCAATTTTCATTTTGTCTGTGTTTAACCTAGCGTGTGGGGTATGGACAAGGAAACTTTGGCTGCATATTAAGTCCGTCAGTGTTGTTTGAGAGCCTGGACAGCTATTCATTGAACCATTCCAAACTAGAGTGTTTGCATTCATTTTCTACAGGTCTGCCAACTTAACTTTTGAAATCAGGTTATTACTTAATTCTTTGAGGTTTCCTATTATAATCATTGTAAAATAGAGACAAATCAATTGTGAAAATCCGGAAGGTTGGTAGAAATTCTATGAAAGTTAGCTCTTTATCTATATATAACATTTTTGTTTAGTCTACCAGTAATTAAATTCTTCATAAAGTTTGACATTTTCATCTTTGAACACAATAATTTTTCAGTATCAAATATTAAGCAATTGTCCTGTTTATCTATTATATACCTTAGCTTCATACAACAAAGGCCCATGAAAACAAAGAACTTTCTCTCCTGAAATTAGACAAAATTATCTGTTTATAATTATATAAATAAATAACACATGTATGATTTTAAAGTAGAAGCAGTACCATAGAGTTAACAAAAGTCTGTTCAAGCACACAGAGTCAAATAATAACTACAAACAGTGTGAAAGACACAAAAGGAGACCCACTTCTAAGTCAGTTCATTTTTTTCATTTCAAATATTTTATTGAATAAACAAAAGGATTGGATAACAGGCAAAGCCTATAAGGATCCTCTCCTATAAACAGATGGTGATAACAAGGCATGCAAAATAACATATATACACATTACAAATAATCACAAAGCATTGGATATAAACATAAAAGTTTGAATAATAAGAACTTGGATGGAGAAATTGAATAGCTGATTTATGTTTAAATGTATAGAGAAAAAATAGCTTATTAATAAAATTATGGAGACTACATATTGGGCATGTTTCATATTAACAATAGTTCTACACTCCCTTGTTATTTAAATAATTTAAATGAAATAGAGAGTTTATTTGAATTTAAAGAAATTTGACAATGGTAGTAATGAGATTAAGAATACATTACTAAAATGGGACAATGGTTATACATGTATAACCAGGAATGGAGCTTTTGAAATAGTAGGAAATTAGAAGACTAAGTAAATCTTTTTGTTTCTTTAATGAATTCTAGTACTGCTTGAGCAATTTCTATATTATCATCTGGAGAGAGATTGGAATTCTTTCCAAGTAGAGTATCAACATCCAAATGAACATTAAACTGTGATATATTATCAAATAAGATAGCTCTTTGGCGCTCATAAAGTGGACATTGAAAAAAGTAGTGTGAATTATCTTCTATGTTACAACCACAGTCACATTCTGAGCTCTCTGACAAGTGAGATAGATATAAGTGGTGGTTTAAGTTACTTACTTCATTACGAAGACAGCAGTAATTAATATTAAGATGTCTTGGACCAATAAGATAATGCGCAGGGGGACAAATATGATCAGAACTCAATTTATTCTTAAACATATTGATAGAAGGCAGGTTTTGAACATCAGCATCCAATCTGTTCCAGGCATCAAGAGCAGATGGAACAAAACTGGATTTGTAGGTCTGAGTGCGAGCTCTGGGGACATTGAAAAATCTGGGATTTCTAAGGGGGTATTGTTGATCGAAGTTAATATAGGAGATAATATGTTCAGATACATAACTAGGAAGGTATCCATGCAAAGCCTTATATATAAAAACTAATTTCTGAATTTTTCTTCTATATTGCAATGAATCCCAACCAAGTTCTTTGTAAAGTTTAAATCGGGATGTTCCCCTGCGCATACCAGTGATGATTCTTGCTGCTTCATACTGAACTGACTCTAACATATCAGACTCTTGTTTCGTGCAGTTATCCCATACAATACTACCATATTCTAGGATAGGCCTAATGAAAGCTATATATAATTTTTCAAGAGACTTACGGTCAATATCATATTTGAGAAGTCTCAAAATATTTAGTCTAGCACAAGCTTTAGAGTAGATTTCATTAATGTGATCTCTCCAGAGGCCCTGATAGTGAAAATTTAATCCAAGGTGTTTATGGCTATAAGTAATTTCTAGTTCGGTATCATTCATAAATAAGGGGGCAACATCTACGTGATTTTTTCTAGTAAAAAGCATAGATTTAGTCTTGGACGCATTAAAGGTCACACCCCAATCATTGGCCCAGATTGAAAGTTCATCTAGGTCATTGTTTAATGATTCAGTGGCTATATCAAGGTCATCCACTATGCAGTAGAGACAAGTGTCATCTGCAAAGAGTTTAATCTTATTAGACACAACTCCTACAATATCATTGACATATAGTAAAAATAGATAAGGACCTAGGATAGAACCTTGAGGTACACCGGCGTGAATAGCTTGCCATGTTGAATGGTAGCCGTCCATGCATACTCGTTGTTGTCGATCATGCAAATAATTTTCAAACCACTTAAGCAGGTTGCCTTTTACCCCATATTTTTGTAATTTATATAAAAGTCCTCTGTGCCATACCCTATCAAAAGCCTTGGAGACATCACAAAATACAAATCTAACATCTTTACCTATGTCTAGATTTTTCATAATTACATCATAAATAATCAATAGTTGGTTGACAGTGGAGTCCTTGTGGCGAAAGCCAGATTGGTCATCAGTAATAATTCTATTTTGGATCAGATAGTTGTGAAGATGCTTGAAAATAATCTTTTCCAATATCTTGCCAAAGCAGGCAGTGACAGATATTGGTCTATAATTAGAAACATTCTCACAGCCACCTTTTCCTTTATATATAGCAGAGACATTAGCCATCTTCCAACTGTTAGGAACTACTCCATAACATAAACTTTTATTAAAGAGTATAGTAATGGGTTTGACTAAAGACCGAAAGATAGATTTGATAAATTTTGGTGGAAGGTTGTCTGGTCCACCAGGCTTGTCAGTATTTAATATCTCAAAATGGTCAATAACCTCTCTTTCAGTGATAACAAAATCTGAGAGCACAAAAGGTGACAATGGTGGTATTTGGGGGAGGTTAGGTTCTCTCTCCAGTGATGAGACTGATGCAAAATAGTTGTTGATTGCAGAGGCCTTTTCAACTGGGTGGTAAAAAATGTCACCCTGCACTTTAATGGGGCTTTTTGTTGAAGTTTTATTTTTGAATTTTGTTACATTTTTAGCAATTCTCCACCATTTACCAGGTGGTATATTTTTATCAACAAGAGAATTATGTAGATCAACCATATACTTTTTTTTAGCTTCTCGTACCATATCAATGACTTCATTGCGTAGTTTTCTAAATTTCTCCCAGTCAGATGCAAGGTTTCTAGATTTAGCTTTTTTATGAAGACGATTCCTTTTTCGCATTTTGCGTTTGATTTCAGTTTTAATCCAAGGCTTGTCTTTTGGCCTCACTAGAATTGTCTTTTTAGGAATAAATCTTTCCATGGCAAATGATATTTCACTATAAATATTATCAGAAATAAGATTTACATTTGAAGAATTTTCAAATCTACTTTCCCAGTTTATACCTTGCAAATGCTGGTTGATACCCAAATAATTTGCATTATCATAGTCAAAAAGTACCTTTTCATATGATCTTTCACGTGTAGTAGAAAAATTTACGTAAACAACAACTGGGCAGTGATCACTACAGAAATTGGGTAATACATGGCATTCATTTATCATACTACAATTGTTGGTTAGAACAACATCTATCAAAGTAGAAGATGTAGGTGTAATTCTAGTTGGTTCAGATACTACATTCTTAAGACCATATTGTTCACATAAGATATTTAGTCTGTGATTTTTGCTTATTTTCAACATATCAACATTAATATCACCAAGAAGTATAACATTTTCATTACCTGTGTCTATTCATTTATTGAAAATAGAGTCAAAATTGTCCCACACAGATATTCTAGCATCAGGTGGTCTGTAAAAACAGCACAGAATAATTTTTTTGTTATTTATTGAGATTTCTGTGCATAAAGATTCAAGAAGGTGGTCTTCAAGGTCAGCTCTACGTTTAGCTAGAAGATTATTGCGAACGTATAGTACTATACCACCACCTTTATTACATAGCCTGTCTTTTCTGAAATCGGCAGGACTATGAAAGTTATCAATCAGAATATCAGAACTAGATATTGTGTGGTCTAACTTGGACTCAGTAATACAAATGATGTCATGGTCACCCAATTCATTATATATTATATCAGTCTTATTACGTATAGAGTTGACATTAAGATTAACAATAGAGATGTTTCTTTGTGCTAGACGACAATCAGTTATAGGCCCTGGGTTTTTATGAATATCATTGCCAAGCATAAGTATTAGCTTTAACACATAGAAATAAAACACAATATTGTTAAAATTGAGAATATTTGAGAGATTATAATCTCTTATGAACTCAAGGGTACACATATCTGCAAGCAGCAGCTTATTAACCATAGTCAGAAATGTAGAAAATGACAAGTTTAATCATACAGTACCCTTGAGTGTTTGTAAACCTGGTTTCAATAAAAATTAATTTTCTTCTAATTACTACAATAGGTATTACTCCATTCCTTGATCTTGAGCTGTCGCATGTAAAGGGGGAGGGAAAAAATAAGGGGAATGCTAAAATAAAACAAAATGAAAACACAAAAAACTGAAAGAACATTGCAAAAAAAAAAAAAAAAAAAAATACTCCTAAATGCATGAAAGATAGCTAAAGGAGATTATTTTTGACTCTTAGTCTGAGAAAAATATAGTAAAAGATTGAGTATCGAGCTGTAGGTAGGAATTGATCATGTCTAAAGATTTGGATTAGACGAGTTTATTTCGACACTTCCAAAGTCAAGGTAAGTATCGGTTATGTGTGAATTTTACAGGGGTTAGGTATTTAATAATTGAAATAAGTCTAGAACTGGACATAGCTAAAAACTGGTGGAATCTTGGAAAATGTGGATCAGGAAACCGGAAGTCGTAAACAAAAACATTGACAATAATCGATAACCGATAACGGTGAAGGAATGATATAATCCGTAAAAAATAATCAATAGCTTACAGGTTATAACATAGACCTGTATATTTTGAGGTCTATGGTTAAAATAAATAGATAATTTATAAATAAAAGCTATCATTAATATTATACAGATTGACAGTACACAGATATAATCATGATAATGTTATGTGTTCATTTAAGTACTACATTAGGGGTAGATGTAATAGCGTCATTGTCTCGTTGTGATAGAAACTCGGCAGCACTAGCATTGAGGGTAGACGTTTCTGGGAATATTTCAGTCTGAGTGAATCCTCGAGTTACGGCCCTAGATCTCGGGGTTGTTACTTGGGCCCGACCATCGTTATCATGGATGATTCTGAGGTTAAGGAACTGGGATAGGTCTGCTTCAGATTTTATGTGCACAGTTTGTTTATTGTCTTTGGTTCTGACCAGGATCTTACCGTCAGATGTCCAGCAGTTTTTGATTAATTCATCTTGGTATAGTTTTCTTGTTTTAGCGAATAGTGTCATTCTCTTGTTAGTAAGGGCTTCATTGACATATATTTTGTGTCGCCTTCGTTCGTTGACCTCCTTAAGGTTTTTCTTGTTTGAGTAGACAAGAGCACGGTCACGGTATGAAATGAATCGAACAATGATATTTCTGGTTTTGTCTGGTGTTCTTGGACCTACTCGGTGAGTCCTCCCAATATGTTGGAGAGTGATTCTTGGGTTGTCTTCTTCCTTTATACCAAGTATGTCTTGATTTATGATTTTGATGATAATGTCATCAGTGTCTTCATCTGGTTGTTCAGGAATGCCACAGAACTTGAGGCAGGTTCTTCTAGAATACTGTTCCATGTCATCCATTCGTTGCTCAAGTGCGTTGATATGGTCTTTCATGGAGTCAATAATGTCTGAATGGAAACAATCAGTAATGATGCTCTTTATCTTTTGGTTACGGAGCAGTTCCGAAATAAGAGCTTTTATTGATCCCTCATCTTTTGACACATTTTCTACAAAGTCGCTAATGCTTTGGTCAGAGAAGCTGGTGGAATCGCTAGTTCTCTGCCTTTTAAGTGATTGTGACTCGGAACGTGAGCGATAAATAGAACTATGGTGGTTTTGAGTACCATTATATCTACCATTAGCATTGCGTGACCCTCTTCCTCCACGTCCACGACCAGGCTTCCCCATGGTTATTTGGGTCTTGGTATACGTTAGAGTTTTAAGATTCTAGGTCGTTTAGGATACATATAAAATCACTTTGTAAGAATGCTTTTGGTTGGCATGTAAAGTTTTTACAGCGTTTAACCAGCGTAAAAATGATCTAGATTTAATGGCGATGAGTCGTACTCACTGTTTGTTATTGTCAACATACGTGTCCACAAAAATCCATATTTGAATTATATTCTAAAGAAAAATTTGCAGTTTTTTCATAGAAACTGGAACATTACACGAATGTCCAATAGATTCACATAAGATGAATGATGGCTACAGCTACTAGCATCGTTTTAAATCAAAAATGTCTCTCCTTAACTTATCGGGCACCTGCCTATTCCGCCATCTTGACCACGGTATTGTAAAAATCCTTTTGGGCAAGTGAAATTGAGAGAAAATTTATTTTAGATAAATAGAACAAAAACAAAAAAATCAAGGATTCGGGCAAGTGATTCTCAAATGCTAATTTCCTGGACTGACTTCTTCATATTAGGCTCTAGACTGAAAAAAATGTAAGCTATACCCTCTTCTTCATATTAGGCTCTAGACTGAAAAAAATGTAAGCTATCTCCTATGAATAGCATCTGAGAGCAATTATGACTACCGGTAATATTTTTATTTTTTCATGCACATCTCCATATAATGTACTTCTTTCATGTAAAATTACATCAAAAACCATCAATCAATTTAGGATATGCCCTTCTGAGATAGTTCAAACAAAGAGACTTGATGTTGACTATATTGAAGGCCAGGTTTTCCAGAAAAAGATGAAAAAAGGCTTGGTCAACATGTTGCCATCCTAAGATGATATAGATGCATTTTCAACTTATAGTGACAAATTAAATATGTAGAACAACATTTGAGACATTTTTTTCTTCCCCTAACACAAGATTATCAGAGATGGCACTTGCATAAAGAGTTGCACAAGGACTTTGGTTTTTGTTAATATGTTTTTAATTTTATACAGATTTTTTTCTCATCCTCTTGTTCTGATTATTTCCATTATTGAAATTAGATTAATTGATTGAATGAAAATGGAATTTTGCTTAAATGAATAATGAAATCAAATTTGTAATTATACAAAAAAATGTAGCATGTGAAGCTTTAATATTATTGTTATTAACTTAATTATATTAATGTTATTCACTTAATAAGATTATAAGTACTGATAACTGATTAGGCAAAAAAAATATATGTCTGTTTCCTGCTTCCCTACCTATCCTATTTTTGGGCCCTACCCTAAAGTTTTATTGGCATTATGGAACAATTACTGTTAAAGTTGGGATTGCTTCCCCATTGACTCAATGTAAAATAATTTTGTAAAAAAAAAAAATCCTACCTACCTACCCTAATTTTAAGAGTAGGAAGGAGGAAACAAGCATATATTTTGTTTTGGCCTTATATACTTGAAAACTTGAAGTTGATTCTGACAGTTGTGTAAATCATAAATTGCCTATTGAAACTGAAAGATTGCAAGACATTGAAGCAACAGAAAGTGTAATGTATGCAACAACAAAAAACAGCGATGAATACTATTACGCTCCCGAAGGGAGCGATAATGGAAGAAATGTCAATATTCTAGTTGTACTATGGGCTCAATTTTCCTTCAACGTCCGGTAAATCACGCGCTGCTTCCCGGACTTTCTGCGTCTTTTTAACGCTTTTTTCTTTGAAAATTCATGACGTCATTAAGCGCACAAAGGACCCACAAGAAAAGCTACTTTGTTTTTATTTACGAATAAGAATTTGTTAATTGTCCAATAAACATTTGAAAACTTATTTTAGCTTGTAAAATATTTAAGGATATGTTCAAACTTCGGGAGCGTCACAGGTTTAACCTGCCTCATATTATTTATTAGACAGATATACAGTAGACCAATGAATTATAAGAAATCTTACAAGGAATCAAAACATATTAAAGTTTAAGAATCTAATGACCACATGCTAATGACATTGGAAGAGAAGTGCCAATTGCAAAACAGCAAGCAGCAACCGCTGGTCACAATGAAGGCTGCTGGTTGTTTTCCGTCGTTTGTGGATTTTGTCTTTTGGTATTACATATTATGTTGTTTGATTACCCTTTTAGTAAACCTTTGCTTCTTTTTAACAAGACGATTTCATAATTCTTTAGATTCAGTCTTCTCAGTTTTTATTATTACATGTTATATTTTCGTCTTAATGACATATAACGATCTACAGACCTTCTTGGAACTTGTATTTCGGCGGCATCTTTTCAATCGCAATGTGATTTTTTGTTTGTTTGTTAAGAACGTCATCACATCATGGGTATAAGGTTTAGCAAAATTTCAGACAAAAAAATCCCGTATTGGTTCCCAAAGATGATATCATCGCTTCACATTATCAAAGACCTGTAAATGATATAGATTGGCAGTTTTTTAATTGTTCAGTATATGTATAAATATATCATTGGTTAATGATTGAGGGTTGGTTAATTTTTCTATTTTTTTTTGTCTTTCTATGAATTTAATCAGAATAAATTGCATTAAACAGACAAAAGATTAATGTCTATGTAAAAAATTCATATGAATTGGTCCGGGGAATAGGTTAAGAAATAAATTTTTGTGACAATTTAAAGTGAAAACTTTGTGAAAATCTAGAATAAAATGTATTTTCACGTAAAAATGGGAAGTATGTGTTCTTTTGATACCCCTTTTAAACTTTGTGAAAATCTAGTATAAAATGTATTTTCACATAAAAATGGGAAGTATGTGTTCTTTTGATACCCCTTTAAAGTGCCAAAAAAAAACCATTTAGGAATGGACGTATAAAGTATCATGTAAAAATCTTATATGGTTTTTAAGATATAAAAATCTTATATGGTTTGTAAGATATTACAGTTTAAAGTTGTATTTTTCACATTGTTTATTTTACACAAAATCTCCGATTTATTAACATGAGATATTGAAAGATATCACCAACTTGCCGCAAATCAATTCTTATATAGGCTTACAACAGGTCTAGCTAGCTGTGATATTATCCATTCATTTTTTATAAAAGCAGAAGGATAGGACAATTTAACTTCAGAAATGGGACTTGTTTTTGTTCTGGTCAGAATACTTTTTTGTGCAGCACCATAGACCTATTCTTATATACAGGCGCATGGCCCAGCGTAATCTATACAAGCACAAAACTTGTGATCTGCTACACAATACAGACCTGACTAGCTCATATATATCTAACATGGACTTAAGTTTTTGAATGTGAACCGATTAATACGCTGCCTGCAGGACCAAAAGTGGTATCGACGGTTGGGATTCTTTGTTCTTTAGAATTTCGGTCTTTATTCTGTATTATTTAAGCCTTTTTGCCACCTTTTTTATTCATACTTTATATATTAGTTTAAGGGGCATTAAATTCCTTTTTATACCCCGCCACACGAAGTGGCAGGGTATTATGTTATACCCTCAGTTTCGTTCGGTGTCCGTCTGTTCGTCTGTCCGTCCGTCCGCCGCCTGAAGGTTTCCGGATGATATCTTGAAAAGGCGTCAAGGGATTTGAATGATATTTCGCACCATTGTTGAGTACAATAACAGGAGATTGAATTCAATTTTCAGGATGAAGCAAGCAAAGGTGTACCAAAGGGGTAATCAGTATCATAAAACCGTGAAGACAAAGACAAAACCGGCAGACAAAAAATCATCATAACAAAACAAACCACATAACAACATAAAACACACACACATAACAACAAAACCGCATTCAGCAACGCGAACTCAAGTCGAAACGAGAGTGAACTCAGGTGCTCCGGAAGAGTAAGCAGTTCCTGCTTGCTATAGCACACCCGTCACGTTGCCAAAGATCGATTAAGTGTTTGTCAAATCCGAAAAGGATGACATTACAAAACTCTATGTCAAACCAACATCTGTGCTCATCTGAGAGATAGAAATCCCGTATTTGCATACAAGCACATGATGTCGTCCGTAAAATTTCTTGAGTGATGACAACAACCTGGGAGCAACGTACCCCTGTGTTAACAATTTGCTTGTCAGCCGTGTAGCTCTATCAAGGAAGTCGTTGTACTCCCCACATGCTCTGGAATAACGAATCAATTGTGATACGTAAACTCCATATGCTGGAGCGGACGGAATGTTGCTACACAGAAAGGGAAAGTTAACTATTGGAAAGTTGAAGTCATCACGTTTGTCATAGAGCTTTGTACAAAGCCTTCCTTGTGTGTCAATTTCGAGAAATAGATCCAAATATGAAGCAGACCTCCTAGAATCTGTAGTGTCCTTTACCTCAAGTTCCTTCGGATATATGAGATGTAAATAGTCACCAAATCGAGGATTGTTTAGTGAAAGGACATCATCAATATAACGAAATGTGAGATTGAAGGATAAAGCAAGTTTGCGGTCCTTTTTGTCTAGAAGTGATTGTAAGAAGTCTGCTTCATATGAATGAAGAAACAAATCGGCAAGCAATGGTGCACAATTTGTGCCCATTGGGATACCTATTGTTTGCTGAAAAACACGTCCACCAAACTGTACAAATATGTTGTCGATTAGAAAGTTGAGCATTTCTATTACCGGTATTTGATCTTCTGTAAATTTGTTTTTCTTGCTAGACTCTTGGATGACAAAGTAAGTCTTTTTATAACCGACTACCAAATACTTGTACCTGCGTTTTCCATTCTTTTTGATAAAGCTACGTTTAATCAGCTGTGCCAAACGAGATTTTAATTGTGAATGTGGAATTGAAGTATATAATGTAGAGAAATCAAACGTTTTAATGCTATTACATGATGAAAATGACTTAGAATGGAGATTTTCCATCAGTTCTTTAGAATTTTTGAGAATCCACATTTGATTGACGCCATTTCTAGAGTAACAACAATCGAAATACTTTTGAAGGCTTGATTTTATTGCCGTCAATATTGATGTTAACAAAACTGAAAGAGGCTTAGTTGTACATTTGGATGACCCAGCAATAAATCGTTGCTTGTATGGAGTTTTATGTAACTTTGGAATCCAATACAAGGATGGAACGTCATCGTTCTTTTTGTCAACAGAAATGTCAAAGGAAGAAATTACAGAATTATGATTGTTGATTATTTCCTCCTTTGACAGTGTTGTTGCTGTATATGTGGTGCTTTTGCTAGTACAACCAACCCCTAATTCAGCTGTTAAACAATCAATATAGTGTCTTTTGCATACGAAAATGATGTTGGATGTTCGGTAAAATATTTTTTGAACTTTGAAAAATTAAATTTTATCTAAGAAAGATAACGCAATCTTTAATTTTAAGATAATTCATGTGGACAAAAATAGTTAACGTACATTCTTACCCTAATACAATATTATAATACTCTATGTTGACGAATATTTAATATATCGTGGCGGAGTATCATTAAATGACCAATAAGATGCCCTTTTTTTAAGTAATTTTATTATTCTTTATCGGTTAATCATTGCCATGATGGACAAATTTTGTTCTTGTAATGACAAAATATCCAAGTATATCATTATGACAAATGCTTTGATAGTATACTTTATGTCATGCGTTCTGAAAAGAGTCCTGATTAACACAGGACATTTGTCTGTGGCGGATACAGAAATTTTCAAACGGGGGGGGGGGGGGGGGGGGGGCGCGAAATTATAAAAAAATCCTTCTGGGACCTCTTGTTTCATACAGTTCATAACCAAATTTTTCAATCAAACGGGAGGGGGGGCGCGCCCGGCGGTACGCCGGTCCTAGATCCGCCTTTGTTTGTAGCTGGAATTTAGTGAAGTCATAACAAAATCCAAGGGTAGAGTCTGCTTTGTTTAATTAGTAGTTTCCGAAACTTTCGAATTTAATTGACACAGCAACACCCCCCCCCCCCTTCAATAAAATATCCAACAACAACAAATTAATTGACAACAAAAAAGAGAAAAACGAAAAAATATGATGGGACTGATATAAACGATAATATTTATCGATCAAGGATTGCTCTGCTTTAAAAATTTTTCGTTGAAGTTTTATTTGTAGTCTATATAAGATATTTATTTGGAGGAGAAGGGGGATTCATTTTTGTACATAAAAATTTGGGGAGATTTCTTAAGAGTGTCTATTTCAAATAACTCTCAGCTTCGTTAGGTTTAAAACCTCTATAAATGACACAGGCACTTAATTGTTTCTATCAATATAAAAAGTTCTTAATTTTACACATACTCGAACCCCCCCCCCCAATTATTGCCTGTGATAAATGTCTGATGATTGTCTCATTTTATAACATAAGTATTTTTAAACGCACCCTGATGTAATATACTAATTTTAGCCTGAGATAATTAAACTAAATTTATTTTTAATTTTCTCAGTTTTAGCACAACCTAATTATTAATTATAACAAATGACATCATAAAAGATAAGAAAGATGATTGGGTTGTTTTTGTCACGTGGTTTCATTATATAAATTTCAGAAAAATTGCGCATCCGGGTAGACGCAATTTACATCGAAACGAGAAACACACCATACGATAGATAAATAATAATACGTAAAAATCCAGTAAGTATTATTAAAATATGTAAAGGAAATACCATTGCAAGTAAATCTTTCTTTTTCAAGTATTTTTATTCTAATTGTTTGCCTATTTTACGCGATAAACCAAAGATCTTTAAAGGAAGTAATTTGGTTGAAACACCACCCAATTCCGCCATCTTGTTTCATTTATCAATTTCATAAATTATTTAAACGAAAGTGGTATTGTTTACAACTTCAGTTAGCTAACGTTTTCTATTTAAGAAGTATTTCACAAAGAAATAGCTCACATCTATCAAATACTACCGAATTTGAAAGAAAACGGGGACATACCAGAATTAAAGATTATAATTTATAGAATGGTAGCTACCCCCAATTGGTAGTCAACAAGTGCCTGTGCGTAGCCCATTGTGTTCAGTTCACAGGGCCGTAGCCAGAATTTTTCAAAAGGTGGTGCAAACTTTCCAGAGGGGGGTGCGTTTTGATGAAAATTGGTGAAAAATAGGGTTGTAAACCTCAGTTTTGTCAATTTCCTTAGGAAATTAAGAAAAAATCTCTCATAAAGGGGGTGCATTCACACCCCCTGCCTACGGCATTGGTTCAGTTAAATAGAATTCTCCAATGAATGCCATAAAATTATTATCAGATTAAAACCGTTTTGTTTGAAGGGGTATGAAATATTTATAGGTAAGACACATATTTAATCAGCATTTGATTTGATTCAAGACTGTGGCATCATCCTTAACTAATGTTACAGGGATGCCTTTAATGTGACTGTGAGGCAAACCCTTGTGCCTCTGCCAGTTAAAAACTGCCTAATGACATTGCACCAACAAATTATGTTGCTGTCTCATAATCATCAAATGTACAATTTATATAACTTATGTCATGTAACCCAAATTCGTCATTTTTTTCTGTGCCATAATTATTTGACACACAGTAAGATATTGAAATTTTACCATGGAAATCCTCAATATCCTGTTGTAATTTCCAGTGAAAAGGTTTAGTCCTGGACTTTGTTGTCTTTGTAAAATGCTGACAAACATACCCTACTTCACTAAATTTTTGTTTTGACGATGTAACCCAATTTCAGCATTTACAAAACTTTAGATAATGCATTCCACAAGCAAGGCGGGCACTCAACAACACATATTTTACAAGCCCCCAAAGCCTTGTAACAGCCATGGCTGTAGGGCCGGTGGCCAATTTCAAAGACCTATAAAAAACCAACAGCAACAAAAATGGTTATCATTATGTTGCATTTAGTTGAAAATTGAAAAAGAATTCTTCTACATATTTGTTTTTTTATTTTTTCAGACATGCAGATCTTTGTCAAGACACTCACTGGTAAAACCATTACCCTGGAAGTTGAGCCATCTGACACCATTGAAAATGTCAAAGCTAAGATCCAAGATAAAGAAGGTATTCCACCAGACCAACAGAGATTGATCTTTGCCGGCAAACAGTTGGAAGATGGCAGAACCCTGTCTGACTACAACATCCAGAAAGAATCCACACTCCATCTTGTACTCAGATTGAGAGGTGGTATGCAGATCTTTGTCAAGACCCTCACTGGTAAAACCATTACCCTGGAAGTTGAGCCATCTGACACCATTGAAAATGTCAAAGCTAAGATCCAAGATAAAGAAGGTATTCCACCAGACCAACAGAGATTGATCTTTGCCGGCAAACAGTTGGAAGATGGCAGAACCCTGTCTGACTACAACATCCAGAAAGAATCCACACTCCATCTTGTACTCAGATTGAGAGGTGGTATGCAGATCTTTGTCAAGACTCTCACTGGTAAAACCATTACCCTGGAAGTTGAGCCATCTGACACCATTGAAAATGTCAAAGCTAAGATCCAAGATAAAGAAGGTATTCCACCAGACCAACAGAGATTGATCTTTGCCGGCAAACAGTTGGAAGATGGCAGAACCCTGTCTGACTACAACATCCAGAAAGAATCCACACTCCATCTTGTACTCAGATTGAGAGGTGGTATGCAGATCTTTGTCAAGACCCTCACTGGTAAAACCATTACCCTGGAAGTTGAGCCATCTGACACCATTGAAAATGTCAAAGCTAAGATCCAAGATAAAGAAGGTATTCCACCAGACCAACAGAGATTGATCTTTGCTGGCAAACAGTTGGAAGATGGCAGAACCCTGTCTGACTACAACATCCAGAAAGAATCCACACTCCATCTTGTACTCAGATTGAGAGGTGGTATGCAGATCTTTGTCAAGACTCTCACTGGTAAAACCATTACCCTGGAAGTTGAGCCATCTGACACCATTGAAAATGTCAAAGCTAAGATCCAAGATAAAGAAGGTATTCCACCAGACCAACAGAGATTGATCTTTGCCGGCAAACAGTTGGAAGATGGCAGAACCCTGTCTGACTACAACATCCAGAAAGAATCCACACTCCATCTTGTACTCAGATTGAGAGGTGGTATGCAGATCTTTGTCAAGACCCTCACTGGTAAAACCATTACCCTGGAAGTTGAGCCATCTGACACCATTGAAAATGTCAAAGCTAAGATCCAAGATAAAGAAGGTATTCCACCAGACCAACAGAGATTGATCTTTGCCGGCAAACAGTTGGAAGATGGCAGAACCCTGTCTGACTACAACATCCAGAAAGAATCCACACTCCATCTTGTACTCAGATTGAGAGGTGGTATGCAGATCTTTGTCAAGACCCTCACTGGTAAAACCATTACCCTGGAAGTTGAGCCATCTGACACCATTGAAAATGTCAAAGCTAAGATCCAAGATAAAGAAGGTATTCCACCAGACCAACAGAGATTGATCTTTGCTGGCAAACAGTTGGAAGATGGCAGAACCCTGTCTGACTACAACATCCAGAAAGAATCCACACTCCATCTTGTACTCAGATTGAGAGGTGGTATGCAGATCTTTGTCAAGACTCTCACTGGTAAAACCATTACCCTGGAAGTTGAGCCATCTGACACCATTGAAAATGTCAAAGCTAAGATCCAAGATAAAGAAGGTATTCCACCAGACCAACAGAGATTGATCTTTGCCGGCAAACAGTTGGAAGATGGCAGAACCCTGTCTGATTACAACATTCAGAAAGAATCCACGCTTCATTTAGTCCTGCGTCTCCGTGGAGGACAGTAGTTCAGTTAAAAGTTTGAACAGTTTTATATTCATTGTAACGATTTAACTTATTGGAACATTCAAAATTCATGTTTATTCAAAATTATTTTTTGGACATTTTAAATTGATCTACATTTTGGCAATTATTATGAAAAAGAATTTTTGGTGCAATCTATCTCTTTATCATTTTATATTTTGGCCAGTCACAGTCTCCCACTATTTGCAAAGCTAGGGAAAATAGTAATTCTGTATTTGGAGTCATAGTTGTAATTTTTGCATCACTTTGAGTGAAATTCATGAAACTTTCACATTTAATTTTGTGAAAAAGAAGTCTTGATTTGGATCACATTGCAAGGTATTTCAAGACATACTCATTTATGAAGCAATAGGTTGTTCAGCAAAACTTGAATAATTGTATTGGAAAGTTCTTGGCATGAATGGAAAATCCCTGTTTGAAACTTTTGTTATTTGGTGTGCAGTTTGGACACCTTTTGGTTTAAAATAGTCAAATATGGAAGTGGGTACATTAATGTTGCAAGTGATGTGTTAAAAGTTTAAAGATTTTTTATGCCCAATCTAGGAAAGTAGAGTGGCATATAGTGTTCGGGTTCGTTCGTCTGTCCGTCCCAAATCCACCTTATTTACTAAGTCCCACTTACTGACAAATACCACATCAGTCATATTGGTATGGAAGGTACATCTCGTGGTGCCAAGCACAATGCATGCTTCGGATGCTGAATGTGACCTATACACATACAGAAGAATGGTTAAAGTCTATTCCCACTTACTGACAAGTGCCAAATCAACCATATTGGTATGGTAGGTGCATATAGTGATGCTTAGCACAATGCATGCTTCGGATGCTAACTGTGACCTATATTTTCCCCATGTATGACCACTTATTGAAGAATGGTAAGTCCATTCCTCATTACTGACAAGTTCCATAGCAACCATATTGGTATGAAAGGTGCACCTAGTGAATGCGGGGAAAAAATGTTGCGAGGTGGGGCATTATGTCTTTTGGACATATTCTTGTTTTGTCCCCTCTAAATGTTAAGGGGCATATGGTCCAATCAACCATCACGTTTAAGTGACTTTACCATGAAGGAAGTATGATATCAAAAAACTTCATTCAAATAAACATCAATATCAAAACAAAAATCACTGCACCCGTCTCGCCAAGGTTGGTTGATTATAGATGAGAAAGATGGTTTTATGCTCAAGATTACCTACAGATTGAAGTTACAATACCATGAAAGTATGGTATCGTCATGAAACTTGGTACATGTACTCCCAAATATATTCAAACAACAATCTTCATGGTTGATCATTTACAGAAAAAAATCATTAAAATAAACCCCTGCAAGTGGTTCATTGATGCAGAAACAAGAACAAAAACATGGTGCTTGACGGGTTCCCCAGCCTTTCTGCTAAAGCAAGAGAATATGGGTATCTTGGATTGATTTCCGGAGCATACATATGAAAACCTGGAATGAATTTCATGAAACTGAGTCAAGAGTGACGAAAGACAGATGTGAAACTGAGCGAGACCGGTGGTGCTGTACTGACGGTAGCGTTGGAAGTTTTTTTAGCACCTCAGTGGCGGATCCAGGGGGTCTGGACCCCCCCCCCTTTCGTGGGAAAATTATGTGATTTTCATGCAAAATTTGGGCAAAAATCATCAAATTATAGTTTTGGACCCCCCCTTTTCAAAAATCCTGGAACCGCCACTGCTTGAGTCCTAAGTTGATGAAACTTGGTATGCATATTTAGCTCAGCATAGTTGCATCCCATCTGATATCTCTTGACCTCGATTTTCCGGTAGAGGCATTTTTTTATACGAATTTCGACCACAATTCGTATAAAAAAAATGTGGTCGTCGTCTTGGGACATTTGGTTTCCGTTCGATAACTTAAGTAAATCTTAACCGATTGTAATGACATTTTGATATGCTTCTATCCACTAAAGGAAGGTTGGTCTTGCATTCGAAAAAAGGTCTAAAATGGGTGTATTGACAAAAAATCTGTAGGATATTTGAAGACATTTGGTTTCCTTGCGATAATTTGTTTAAATACAGCTACAATAATGTAGCTCCTTTGACATTGTTGATTGGGCGGAGCTACAATGCGGTCCCATTGCTCGTAACGCCGAAAGTGATTTGTTAAATTTGGTACTTAAATATTGCTTACAATATTTAAATGACGAACGCTGTTAAAATTTACCGTCATATCCATTTTTGAAGTCTCTTGATAACTTATTTTTTTTAATGGAAAATAACAGATTTTGAGAATTGGACTTACTGAACACAAAAACTCAAAAACTATTAACAATACAGTTCTGAAACTTTGTACAACTGTTTAGTAGCATGTCATGATTTGCATACTCAAATATCGTGCAAATCTGTTCATTATACCCCCAGACGTAAGAGAGGGGGCTAATTGCAATCACATTGTCTGTCCGTCTGTCCGTCCGGTTCAATTTCTCTGCTTCTACTGGATGGATTGGTTTCAAATTTGGTACACAGCTTCAGCATGATGAGTTATACAATGCCTACCCTTTCCAGGTCAGTCCAACATCATCTTCCTGTTTTCCAAGCCGACTTAGACTTTTTTAGGGGAAAACAAATTTGAAATGTGAAATTTTCGTAACAGATTTCTCGGGTTCTACTGGATGGATTGGTTTCAAATTTGATACACAGCTTCAGCATGATGAGTTATACCGTGCCTCCCCTTTCCAAGGCAGTCCATCATCTACTTCCTGTTTTTTCGAGCCGACTTAGACTTTTAAGGGTAAAAATTTTGAAAAGTGAAATTTTTCGTAACAGATTTCTCGGCTTCTACTGGATGGATTGGTTTCAAATTTGGCACACCGCTTCAGCATGATGATACCGTGCCTCCCCTTTCTAAGGCAGTCCATCATCTACTTCCTGTTTTTTTGAGCCGACTTAGACTTTTAAGGGTAAAAAATTTGAAAAGTGAAATTTTTCGTAACAGATTTCTCGGCTTCTACTGGATGGATTGGTTTTAAATTTGGTACACAGCTTCAGTATGATTAGTTGTACCGTGCCTCCCCTTTCCAATGCAGTTCATCATCTACTTCCTGTTTGCGAGCTGACTTAGACTTTTTATGGGTCAAAAATAGACAATTTTTCGTAACAGATTTCATGGCTTCTAAAGAAGGGATTGATTTCAAATTTTGTATACAGCTTTAGCATGATGAGTTGTACCGTGCCTCCCCTTTCCAGGACTGTTGGTCATCTACTTCCTGTTTTCTGAATGGCCGAGTGGGGGCATGCTTAGCACGACTTAGTGCAACCCCTTGTTATTTTTGGAAAAAAAAACTTCATTTTTGGAAAATCACAGATTTTGAGAATTGGAATTTTTGAACAATAAAACTAAAATGCTATTAAAAATACAGCTCTGAAGTTTCATACAAACTCCATGGAACACGCCTTAGTGGTTCGTATGATTTTGAAAACACTTAGATTTTTTTGCCGCGGGCCCTTTCCGACTTTGTCAGTATTCTAGTTTAATGAAACTTGGTATGATTGATCCTTAGGGTGTCCTGTTACGATTTATGATCTTTTATAAAACATGGCCCCTGTTGCTTAAAATAGACCAGAGGGTCAGACAACGGTTTTTGGCTTGTAAATCAGAAAGTATAAGAGATAGAGAAAATATGATGCAACCTTCCTTCTTCAACGTCCAAAGCTCTACAAAGGTCTCCAATGATTCGAACCTGTCAGATGATCCCCTATAGGGGTTATGGCCCTTCACAGAAAAAAAGCGCTATAGGGGTTATGGCCCTTTACAGATCAAAAAAAGCGTTTTTCATGTTTTTGTCCATGTGCAATAGAGAAAAGCTGTTGCTTGCTTAAACATTCGTCTCATTATTAGCTCTACAAAAGTCTCAATTGGGTCGAAGCTGTCAGATGACCCTTTAAAGCTTAAAAATAGCTTTTTTCATGTTCTTGTTTACAGAAAACTATTGCAGATGGAGAAAAGCTGTTGCTTGCTTATACTTTCGTCTCATTAAGCTCTACAAAAGTCTCCATTGGATTGAAACTGTCTGAAACCACTGAATGGATTGCTTTGAAATTTTGCACAATTGATCTTTAGGATGGTCTCTACCACGTTTGTGAAATTTATGCACGCCGACCAACAAAGATGGCCCCTGTTGCTAGAAATAAAACAGGGGTATCATACCATTGTTTTTGGCTTATAGATCACAAAGTATAAGAGATAGAGAAAATCCTATGCAACCTTCCTGTTTTAGCATCATTAGCTCTACAAAACTCTCCATTGGGTCGAAGTTGTGAGACGACTTTTTCTTGGATTTCAGCTCACCTGGACCGATGTTGTTTGTTAACAATTTTTCAAAAATCTTCTCAAAAACTACTACTAAACAGAATTTAATGAAACTTGATATGAATGATCCTAAGAGTGTCCTGCACCAAACTTGTGTTTTGTTTTTTTGATCCGTCAAAATATGACCACTGTTACTAGAAATAGACCAGGGGATCAGACTACTGTTTTTGGCTTGTAAATAAAAAAAGTATCAGAGAAATATGAGATCTGATGCCACCCTACTGCTTCAGCATAAAAATTTCTACAACAGTCTCGATTTGTTTGAAGTTGTCAGATTACCTCTTATACATATGTTATAGGGGTTACAGCCACTAAAATTGTTTTTGCTTATAGAATGAAAACTATTGCAGATAGAGAGAAGCTGTTGCTTGCTTAAATGTTCAATTAGCTCTACAAAAGTCTTCATATGGTCGAAGTTGTCAGCTGACCCCTTATAGGGATTACAGCCCCAAAAATAAAGGTTTTTCGTGTTTTTTTTCCTCTAGAAGGAAAACTATTGCAGATAGAGAAAAGCTGTTTCTAGCTTAAATGTTATGCTCACTTAGCTCTTTAGAAGTTTGCATAGGGTCAAAGTTGTCAGATGACCCCTTACAGGGGTTGCGGCCCTTTAAAGGTGAAAAACAGTGTTTTAGGCCTATAGAATGAAAACTATTGCACATAAAGAAAGGCTGTTTCATGCTTAAACGTTTAGCTCATTTAGCTCTACAAAAGCCTTCATAGGGTCTAAGTTGTCAGAGGACCCTTTATAGAGATTACAGCAAGTTTTCATGTTTTTGGCCTATAGATTGAAAACTATAGCAAATAGAAAAAAGCGACTGCTTGTTTAAACGTTCACCTCATTAAGCTTTAAAAAAATCTCCATCTCCAAAGTTGTCAGATGACCCCTTATAGGAGTAACGGCCCCTAAAATAACATTCTACATGTTTTTGGCCTACAGAATGAAAACTATTGCTGAAAGAGAGAAGCAGTTGCTTGCTTAAATGTTCAGCTTATTTAGCTCTTCAAAGTTTCCATAGGATCGAAGTTGTCAGATGACCCCTTATAGGGGTTACACCTTAAAGGTGAAACCCCCTTATAGGGGTGACGACCCCTTAAAGGTAAATAATAATGTTTTGGCCTATTGAATGAAAACTATTGCAGATAGTGAAAAGCTGTTGCTTGCTTGGGTCATTCTAAAAAAATGTCTATATTTCGAGGTAGGCAAACTTGAATACTAGAATTGCTCAGAGAAAGTTTGTAATTTACTTATTGGTATCCTCTATCATTTCAGTAAACAAAACAAGCAAAGAGTAAAAATCAAATCGAATATATTTTGAATTTTTTTTAGTCATTGTCCTTCAGGGTTGATTTGGCTGTCCTTGATGTTACCACATAAAAAACGTTGCAATGAAAGAAAGCTTTAATCTTTTATTTAAAAATTCATGCATAACTTGCCACATAGGGACAGAGCAAGTACTTTGCAAGCGTCAGAAATAAAGGTTAGCTCAAAAATTTGTTTTTAAGAGCATCAAAAGACAGTGATTTTAAACAGTTCAGCAAACAGGTCAAAACTAACTAACATATCAAACGCAACATATGACATTTCACTTCTTCATTAACATTATGATGAACAATAAGGTTAACTAGTTTCAGTTGCAAAATATCATTGTTCAGAGGGTTATGTATAAGACAACAATTGAGCAAATTAGACTGGTAACATCAGGGACAATGCGTAACATCACGGACAACTAATAGCAATAAATAAAGACTTCTTGACAATAAATGTTTATTTAAATGCAATAAATAACATGTTTTGGGGCAATATCTAATAAATTATGTAGATGGGCTATCTTTATCATTAAATATCGCATTTTATGACTGATTAAACTTCACTGAATGTCCACTATGTTACCGGCTATTTGTCTCTGATGTTACCACTATTTTAGCAACAAATACAATAATTTTTTCCCCAAAGTATTGACACAATTGCGTTTCGATATCTTAAGCTGTTGTATTAAAGTATTTGTGCCACTTTCTAACTAACAGAATGCAAAACCAGATGATTTGTTGTACCTTTACAAACATGTCCTGTATGTTACAAAAAATGTCTCAGCTGTTACTGTCAAAATGTCCCTCCTGTTACCGATTCTAAGGTTGAAATATTATACTTAAACCATGAACTCTGAGAAAGAAAATATATTTATAACACTCTATATGGCTAAAATCAGTGATTAGAGTAATTTTAGCGCTTTTAAATCAGAAGCCATATACAAAGAAGACGGATTCAAGAATCTTTTACTTATAATTTGTCTGTCCTGTTACACTTCTGAACAGTAACAGCAGGGAACAGTAACATCAGGGAATTACGGGAACATTATTTGCTTAAATTATTAAATGATCGTGTCTCCATCATTCTTTTGGGTCTCAGATATGATTGGTCAAGATGTAAAATTTACCCATAGCAGCTACAACCACATACCTCTATAGTCTCTAAGATATCGCGGTAACATTATGGACAAGGAAAAAAATTACGCCTCCAATTCAGCTTACATTCTTAACATTGTAATGAAGATATGTAAATTTTTCTCAAAAATGTAACTGTAACTTAGATAAATGGATGTGTTTGGATGTTTCTATGTCCTTATTTGTTGCCTGATAAGGATACACGTACAATTTATTTTCAATTCTATCTACCAGTAACAGCAAAGACATTTTCAGAGGGGACATTTTTTGATTCGCCAGAAAAAAGTTTTCAATGATGTCTATCCCATTATATTTTATAGATAAGACAGATAGATGGCCAAAGAAAAAACCCATCATGATTTCCATAGTCTACTTGCACATTATCATATTTTTTAAGGACATTTAACTTAAAAAATTACTCATAGGACAGACGATTTTGGTCAATTTTTGAGTTTTAAAATTGCGCTGTCATGTCATTTTTAAAGATGGCGTTTATTTGTTTATGTCAGAAGTGCATCTTGGTGCATATTTTACTCAAGACAAAATATATTGTACGTGGAAATATTTTGACTGCCACGTAATATGGACATTTTTTGAGAATGACCCGCTTAACATTCTGCTCATAAAGCTCTACAAAAGTCTTCATAGGGTCGAAATTGGCAGATGATCCCTTAAAGGGGTTATGGCCCTTTAAATGTAAAAATAGTGATTTTAGCTTATAGAATTAAAACTATTGCAGATAGAGAAAATATTTTCTTGCTTAAACATTCAGCCCTTTTAACTCGATCTACAAAGGTTGTTTAGGGTTGACATCAAAACCAGGTGAGCTATTCAGGCACCTGGGAGCCGATTGTTTCTCCTTAATCGTCAAAATTGACCATTGTCAAAGTTTTTAAACTTAATCTTAAAAACTGTAAGAACTTGACTTTGCAAAATTGTTCAGCTAATTAAGATCTAAAAATGGATTCGGGGTCAAAATTATCAGATCATTATCCCCCTTTTATATACTTGTTTGGTTTTTCAAAGGGAACACGTGAAAGGGAAACTTTTATTCTTGATCTTGAGGGTGTTATCCTAATTTGTTTCTTAAATGTTACTTACCAATATTAAGCACGAAAGAATATGGAATATGTGCCAGAAAGACACGATCCACATATTGAAATGATTTTGATAAACCTTCAACAGCAAAATTTCACTGCGTGTGAAGCGCTTTTACTGGATTAACCTTCATCAGACACGCTCGGAGTAGAAAACTTTGAAAACCGGTAGAATAATAGATTTGATAAAACAAAAAAAAACAGAAGCCAAATTTTTTTTACTACAATGACCAGACAGATAAATTTATAAAATTTTGAAGAAATACTAAGTAGTCTTACGTTGTCAAATTTTAGAAATATGTAAACTGCTCCTTACCAACACATATTCCAGTACTCGAAAATATATAAGAACATACAACTGAAGCACGGGGAAGCTTTGTACATGTTGTACACTAAGTAAGAGACTTTAGAATAAGAGATCAGGTGAGCGATTCAGGCTCCTGGGAGCTTCTTGTTTATTTGTAGTCCGATTTTGAAAAAAAATCATTGGAATCCTTGTGAAAACCCCTAGCTGCCTTCCTTTTTGGCCGGATTTCATTAGTGAAAATCCGGGTTATAAAATGGTGAATGTCGGGCGGGCGGCGGTCGGAGAAAATACTTTCATAACAGTTTTCACAGCAACTACTAATCACAGCCTCTTGATATGTGGTATGCAGCATCAGCATGGGCTCCCATAGGGTGAGATTCGATTTCAGGTCTGTCGCTCACGTACTTCCTGTTTACCAACTTAATTAATTTTTGACATAAATGTCCAATTATAGAAAATTTTCGTAACAGTTTTCACAGCAACTACTTATCACAACCTCTTGATATTTAGTATGCAGCATCAACATGGGCTCCCATCAGTCTGATTAAAATCTGCCCTCTCACTTGCTCCCGTTTATTGATATGTCGCGTGGGAGCTCGACATATCAATAAACGGGAGCAAGTGAGAGGGCTGATTTTAATCAGACTGGGCTCCAATAGGGTGGGATTCGATTTCAGTTCTGTCACTCACCTACTCCTGTTTACCGACTTAGTTATTTTTTGACATAAATGTCCAATAATAGAAAATTTTAGTAACAGTTTTCTCAGCAACTACTAATCTACTACTGTCAACTAAATGTGTCAATAATTTTAATGCATCTTGCTCCAGTGCTATGCTACAGGGGGTTACAAATCTTGCCATGTTTGGGGTCAATGGTAGTTCACCACCAGATGTGTCTTGGGTAACAATACACCACCCAATAGAAATTGGGTCACTGTGATCTATATTCTATTCATGAACAACTTTGGTCTAGTTCTTTGTTGGATACTACATGTAAGGGGTCAATCTTAAGGTCCATATCTTGGATACTACATATGTTAGGACTCAACGATATTTCACTAATAGATGAGCCTTGGTAACACGGCACCACTCACTAGGTCACTGCAACCTATATTTTACATAACCAATTTGGATTTATTTCTTGGTTAAGGTCAATTTCCCAGGTAATACACATTAGGGTCAATGATATTTCAAGAACGGGAGGGCCATCCTGTGGATCCTAAACACATTGCAATTGTAATTTATTTTGGTCTGCATTTGAAAAAAAGAATTCCTTTTGCGATGTTGAAAGAAAGTCAACCAAAGGCTGCGTGTGTCAAAAAAAAACTTTGTCAGTTCACTATGGGCTGCGTGTGTCCAAAGCAATTGACTATATCATATTGGGTCTAAAAGGTACAGGGTTTATCATGCTGCGCTCGGTGAAGCTTTTTTATTATTTTTGTCCGATTTTCAAAATCCTTTTTTATTGAAATCCTTGAGAAAATCCCTGCCTGCGTTTTTCAATCAAATTTCCAATATCTCTAACCATTTTTTGAGAAATTAGGGGTCGAACGGGCAAAAAACGTCATTTTTTATTAAAGTTTGTCAAGGCATTTTATCAGTAAAGCACTGATAATGAAGCATATTGTTTATAAACCTATAACTTATAGTTTCTGCTAACATTGCTATATTGTTATTTATTGTCAGTAACTAAATTAGAAAATCAAGGTCAAGGACAAGCTTCGCCGAGCACATTCGTTCGACATGTTGCGGCGCTCGGCGAAGGGGCCGGAGTATCCATAGTAATAATATTTCCGACATTAAACTGACTGCCTTATATAGCCAATGTGCTTCGAAAAGGGCGTTAAACCATAACACACACAAACACACAAAGGAAAATCTTAATTTATTATTTTTTATTAATTCTAATTTAAAACCTCTTAAGGGCTATTTATTTATTCGATTTAACCTTTAACATGTGGATTGACCCACCATATAATTCAATTTTACTCCCATCTTAACCAAAGTACAACATCTTTGATTACTTTTATTTTTCCTGTATGATGGCATTGCGGTCCTGGAATGTCAGAAGACAGTATTAACACAGCCAACCATCTTGGACAACAATCACGGTCGTTCTTGTCGCTCTTGAAAGTTTGGTGCTGCTAAATGCCTATTCAATGCAACTCGGAACCCAAGCGGTGGAGTGGGAAATGAGGAGAGGAAATCCCTTTTTCAAGCCCCCTTTAAGGTCAAGCATTATTATTTTGTCTATAGAAAAAGGTATATACGGTGAGCGTGCTTACAAAATGACACCCCTACTTCATATTGACTGAGAAAATTAGTTATCTCAAATCTAGAACACCATTCTGAAACAAAATAAAACAGAAGTCCAACTTCCTCCCCTATATGATATCAGGGAGCGATATTTTTTTTCTCATGTGCATCTCTATATGAAATACTTCATTCATATGTTAAGTGTCATATCAAAATTCATCAAGCGGTTCAGGAGGAATTTTATTTACAGGCATACAGGTGATTTCTATACACCACGAACTTTTGCAGATAGAGAAAAGTGGCTGTCGGTGTGCTTGTCCAGCTTTATCAGAACTATTTTTAGCAGTCGTTCATTTTGTTCACATACCTTCACATGTCACAAAATTTTAACAAAAGCAGACAGAAAAATTAAGGCTTTTACTTAAATTGCAGAAAAAATGTCAATTTACAAGTTTTTCCTAAGTCTCCATTGATTCGAAAAAGTTTGTCAGATACTTACATTCACTGATAATTTGGAGAAAACATGTTTATGGGACGCCCAATCAGGAAGAAAAAGTCAGACAAATCTGAACATCGCTTAGGACATACTAATGCCATTTTATCATACCACTTGCCAAATTCCGAATGTTTTTAAAAATGCTCGGCGCGGAAATTTCATATCGACACAGCTAGCGCCAAACAAAAATTAGGTGTCTAACATTTCTAAAAATGACTTTGGACATTCAGTATGTAATGGTGAAAGTTCAAACACTATGACAAATTTTATAAATCATACTCATGTGAGATTTCCGAGAAGAGATTGACGAATTGACATGAATATATATATTAACCCTTAACTGTAGTGCGAGTTATTTTTCTTTTAAAGAAATGTGTTTTGTGCTTCTATAGTGGATAAACAAACCTGAGCTGTAGCTTTCTAAAATATGGCCTATGAAAAAAATCGTGAAAAAATTATAAAATATAAAAAGAAATAACACAACCATATGCATTCGCCAACCATATTAAAGTTATTTTTCTTAAACACGTAAGAGAACTCAGAGAATGATTAAGTGACAAAACTATTGTTTTTTTTTATGTTTTGGTTTCTTATAAAAGAAAAAAAATAAATGAAATAAAACGACAAAAAAAAAAACTTTATGAAATCCAAAACAGTTTAAATGAGTATAAGAAATGTCATGAATATTTTAGTTGTACTATGAGCTGAATTTTCTTTAAACGTCCGGTTTAACACGCTCGTTTTCCCAACTTTCGGTGTCTTTTAAACGCCTTTTTCTATGAAAATTTCCGACGTCATTAAGCGCTCATGTGACCCACAAGTAAAGCTAGCCGTTTGGTTTTATTTTCGAAAATTAGATAATTCAATTCAGCGTACTATAAACATTTTTAAATTCATTAAAGCTTGAGAAATATTTAAAAATATAAGGTACATAGCAACTTCGGGAGCGTCTTAGGTTAAACCTGGTTCATATTATTTTTTTTTTGTTTTATGGGTACGTAAACTGGCCTCCTGGTTAATATCCTAAGCGGCCTTCCTTCGGGGTCACCGGATATAAATATGAAGATATGAAGATTTTTACCCAGGATCCCAGGTTAATGGGTACGTTACAGGGTTAGATTAAGGTTTTGGCATGTCTCAATTTTATACGTTTCCGGTAGGGGAAAAACAAAAAAAAAAGGAGCGTGAGATCGTAACATTAAAATATTGAGATGTCTGGCCGCAGAAGACATGATTCCTATAGTGACGAGGAAGATGGTAATAACAGTGTTAAAAAATATATTTCTCGACCCGCAGTGAGCATTACAAATTTGTCAAATAGCTTGTACATAGTTTCAAAGTTCCGATACAATGTAGCCATAAATTACATTTGAAGTTCGGGGGTTTGTACATGTAGTTGTAAAGTTATTTTTTCGGTATTAATCAGGTTGGAGCAATTGCCTGAAATATGTTAAATCCCTGAATCAAATTTTCAGACTTCAACAAAATAGTGGCATTTTCTAAATGAATCATTCAGAAGTATTGATATCATAGCATCTTCAAAATTAATACAATGTCTTTTTAAATGCTTCTACAGATACTGGTCAAAGAGTAGATCTTGCCATCAAGTAATTCTTGCCATCTGATTTTCAAACATCTATTGTGATATTGTTTTGAATGTCAGGTCAGAAATTCAACCTGATATTGAAACAAGAAATAAAGGCCTTTAAAATGAGCCTTTTGGTGACAAAATTTACAGTTAAATGAACAAATAATCAGCAAAATGGCAAGAACTGCTTTTGAGTCAAAAGTGGAGAGAAGTTCTCTGTGACCAATTCAGCTTTTTCTGTAGTCCTGTTCAAAAACTCACCCTGAATTCTGATCTTGATTCTTCTAGTTTCATTTTTTCAAGAGCAGTTTCCCTTTTTGGTTCAGCCACATGATGTGAATAATGTTGAGCTAAGGAAAACACCAATTTACCCCTATCTGATTTTGGGGTCAATTTGGCTCCCTGATTCAAATAAACTGGTTTGAATTGAAGTCTTAGATGTAAACGTAGGTAAAAGTAGTTTTAAACTTTGGCAGACAAGTTGATGATTTAGGTTAATTTTAAGTGATATTCAATGGCAAGGCTGGTACTCTGCACGTCTGAAAAATAGTTTGTCATGATTGTACACAAAATTTATTATCTGACCTTAAATTGAATTGTTAACGTGTGTGAGTTGAGTACATTTTATAACTGGCATACATGTATGACAATGTTAACAGTGATGATGTCTGAATTTTAATTCAAATTATTATTAGCTAAGTCATCAACAACTACAAAAATAACTTTGTTTTTTGTTTGCTACTGTGTTCTTTCATTGCATTTTGTGTACAATTTTGACAGAATAAGAAACTAAAGCATATCAAAGCTGTCATTATGTTTTATTTGTGTGATATCTCTTCAATTAAAAGCTCAATACAGCTTATGTTTACTGTTTGTAAATGTACCGAAAAAAGTATTCATATTCATAAATCCACTTGAAAGTCTGCTATCCCTAAAATCAGGGATCTGCTCCAACCTGTTAATGTGCCACTTATAAATACATGTAGAAATCCTTCACAAACTTAAACTTGATTAAGGTTGTAATGTAACCTATGTTGGGACGCAAGATAATAATAAAAAATCAATATGGTACAATGTATGCAATGGTACCATAATACATCATAGAAACAAGGAGACTAAGACTAAGAAACTTTATTTGAAGTCGGGTTAAACAAACATAATAAACGTAAGCTCTGTAGAGCTTTTTGCCAACCAACAAATAACAACACATAAATGGAGTGGCCATGAGCAGATAGCCTCTGTGTTTGCCATGACACCAGCAGAATGATGATGCAGATGGTGACAATCTAACTTATCAAAACAGGGGCGTAGCTAGGTAGAAATGTAGAATACGCAAAGCTACGGCAAGGGGTCTGGGGGCCGCTCAAGGCCCCCAGTGGGTCCAGGGCAAAGCCCCCCCCCCCCCCCCCCCCCCCCCCCCCCCGGAAGCTCCTTGAATATTGCAAAAACGGAGGCTAATAAAATCGTTGTTCTCCGTGATAAGGAACCAACCATTTAACTTGAAAGGTGGGCCTTGGTTTTTCCTAAAAAATATTCTGAGTAAAAAAAATATTCTGTCAGCTGAAGTTTATAGGAAAAAATACTTTGCAAAAGGTTTCCTGATATATAAAATAATGCTTATAATGAAAAAAAAAATCATGCCAACATTGAAGGCTGCTGGTTGTTTTAAATTGCCGCTTATTATATATGTAGGCTGTGTCATATAAACGTATTCTAAATCTCATCTTCTATTTTAAAAAAAATAAATAGTCTTTCTTTTGCGAAAAAAAAAAATCCAATCAGAAAAAAACAATGCCTCCTTCCTACAAGTTGGTCGGTCCCTAAATAAAGTCGATAATTTTTGTATAGTTGTTTAATTTTATAAGAAATTTGAACTCTGTGTAGTCATGGCTTTAAGTTTCCTATACTGTAGAGATTCTTGACCTATGAATGTTTGTGTTCAAGACGGTATTTTTTTCTGTTTCATTTAAAATGCCAAACATAAATGCAGCACAACGATTTTATTTATAATTAAACAAGACAACAAATCTATTTTTGAATTTATTATATTTTCAAGTTTAAGCAGTGCATACTTATGCAGATCCAAAAAAAGATGTGGAGGGGGTAGAGAGTCACTGTAATCACTATGTTTATGTTACTTGGTCTTACTCCTAATTGTAGCTGTGTTCTGTCCTTACAGAATTTTGCGATCTTTTATTGGCACTTTTATCATGGAATATTTATAGGAAGCATCATGTGATCGTATACTGAAAATACGGGATTTCGATCCCCTGGCCATGGCTTTGTCTTGGTGTTATGGATTTTGAAATTTGTATGCCCCTTTAATTAATACCTACTAAAAATGGAAAACTGCACACAAATACATGCAAGAACCACTCCTAAGATAAAGCAGACAAACTTTCAACATGGGAGGTGCATAGCTACTACAAAGTTAAAAAAATTGAGTTTCACGAAAATCCATGTGTATGAGTTGAGGATTAGGAAACGGTACCCTGAGATATTGGGTGCACGGCTAACGGGCGTGCGTACAATGATTCACCCTATCAAAAGTAGTTACATATACACTTTTAAGCGGAGGTACATGTATTATTACTTACATGACATAGGTGGGTAATATGTAATATTTTTGATCAACAATTCTGTAGGAGGTGATAGTGGCCAGTGGAGAAAGGGTGAACAGTAAAAATGTTTTGCGAAATTCGATTTAAAAACAGTATTTTTTATTTTTGCTGATTTGACCATGTGTACGCAACTGCGTTTTTGCGTACGGGTTGCTACGCGCCTGCAAAAACATATGGTGATCCATTTAATTTTTTAAATGTAAATAATTTTTGTGAGATCTGTCATTTTCCCTTGTAGTGCTGAGAGTGCTTGCATGCCAGATATTGAAAGAAAAATATACATTTTGTACATCCATTTGTTGTCAAAAATAAACAGATATTTATATATATATTGGGCTTGAATGCAGGATTTTTCTTCTTCTTGAATTTTATTTGTGTGTTATTTTTTTAATTTCTGAAAATGACAAAAGTTTTTAATGACTTTGTAGGTCATGCATCTGTGAGGAAGAGAAGAAGGGTGTCAGAAAATGTTGATATTGAAGACAGACTAGAGTCTCTTATTACAAGAGTTGGAGAAAAGGTAACAGGTTTAATTTGTAACCCTAACCCTTTACAACATAAAATGCCACAATAATGTAGAATATTTGGTACCCATTAGACATGTTACTACTGTCAGTACCACTTTATGTTACCAGTACATTGTATATTAATTTCACGCAAAGCTGGTTTTATAAGACTCTCATTTTCATGTGAAAATCATGCGCATGACAATGAAATACGCAATTCATGATATTCATGTCATTGGCATCCATGCCATTTAAGATTTTCTAATCAATTTCATGTTGAATTGTCATGAAAATTATGCAAGAAATGTGTTGAATGACTCTGTTGCATCATGTGTTGCACAATATCTTGTGTAGTAACACGATAATTACATGTAGTAGAGATATTCATACATTTACTAATTTTTTATTAGGCCCCTGCTTGAAAAGTGGGGGTATATAGTGATAGGGGTGTCCGGCGTCATTCCGTATAACCATATGGTACCCATCTCTTATCCACAACTACCTACTGCTAACAACCTTGGTAGATTTTTATGAAACTTTCACACAATCTTTGTTACATCATGTAGATGTCAACGTTAACTCCTACAGTATTTAAAAAAATAATGATCAGAATGATTTAACGGGGTCCCATGCATAGCAAAACATGGACTCAGCTGTTTGACTTCAAGGGATTACCCATCTCTTATCTGCAACTCCTCCTAAACCCCTTGATGAATTTTAATGAAACTTTCACACAATCTTTGTTACATAATATAGATATGCACCTATTTCAAAATTTGATCAGAATGATTTTTGGGGTTTCCCATAGCAAAAACTAGACTTAATTGGTTTACTACAAGTGATCATGAGAATCCATCTCTTATCCACAACTCCTCTGAAATCCTTCAATGGATTTTCATAAAACTTTCACATGATCTTCGTTACATAATGTTGATGTGCACCTTTTATTTTGAATTTCTTCTGATTGATATTTGGGGGTGGGGGTATTTATTTGTGGGCTGCTGCTCACAGTTTTTCTAGTTTCTGATAATTAGAAGTAATTTAAAACTCCAGCATGCATTCTGAATTTTAAGTCAAATTATCCAATCAACTAAACAAAACAAAGAAAATTTCAGTTACATGAGTTACATGTACTGAGATTTCACAATTTTAAGTGTGTACCAATTTTCATGGCTTTCGTGGATTGCACTCATCAACGATGAGAATAAGAAACCTAGAAGTGTAAATTTTATATTAGGAATGTGTGCAAACCTCAATATTAAAAAAACAAAAACAAGGAAAAATTCTTTTTCAGGTAAACAAAAAAAAAGGATCCCTAACAAAATAAATGATTCCACAGTATGTCAAGTTTAGAATAAAGAAATTGATACAGAAAATACACATAAATTGTAGTTTTGTGTAAAAAGAATAAGGAATTAATGATGACTAAAAAATAACAATAGCTTACAATGTTTTTGTTATAAATTTATTATTTGATCATATTTTGCAGAGCACGTCATCTCTAGAAAGTAATTTGGAGGGTCTAGCCAGTGTATTAGAAGCTGACTTACAGAACTATAAAACTAAGATTTTGAAAATTTTAGTAGAATGGTAAACCTAGATTTCTTGTAATAAGTTATGATTTTCCTAGTTAGGGCCCTGCATCGAAGATGCAAATGCCTTGTAGTTTTCACTTTGTCCGTCTGTCCGTCCGTCCGTCCGTCAACAATTCTTGTGAACACTAAAACTCAAAAATTATTAACACCACAGTTCTGAAATTTTGTAAAGCTACTTAGTAGCATGTCATAATTTGCATATTAAAATTTCAGGCAAATCTGATTAATATTTTTGTAAAATTGTAAAAAAGTGAAACACATGTTGAAATTTTTACATAAGCACGATGCATGCATAAAATCATATGAATATATTTCAAATTATTTTGAAATCTACACATGTGATACATGTGTGGCAGGAAACATCTAATTCACATGCGTGTCACACATATGTGAAACACATGTGACACATATGTATCACATGCGTGGCATTTTTACCGGTGTAATACAGCTCTGAAGTTTCATACACATTCCATGGAACACGCCTTAGTGGTTATAATCAAAGTTCATATGATTTTGAAAACACTTAGATTTTTTGCCGTGGGGCTCTTTCTATTCTGACAATTGACAATATCAGCTTACTAAATATTTTATAAAGAAATTTATACATGTATCATACATCCACCATTTAGTAAACAAGTTCTTATTACTGTACATTTTTTATTGGGGGAGGGAAATCTTTGTTGTACAAAATCTGTGCTTACTTTAAGATTTGCTTAAGTTTCTTATTCTCTCAAAATTGTACATAAAATGCAATGAAAGAACACAGTAGCAAACAAAAATCAAAGTTTTTTTTACTGTCATTTGTTGTTGCTACAATATTATTTGTGGTTTTTTGATATTGCTAGACCATGTGATATTTTGATATTGCTAGACCATTTTCTATGTTTTTGTTTTAGTGTGACAGCATTACCAGAGAAAATGGCAGTATATACCACACTTGTAGGTTTACTGAATGCTAAAAACTACAACTGTGGTGGAGAGGTATGTACTACTTATGTAGACTGGTGTTACCTCCCCTATTTATTTGGTGCCCATCCAACAAGGGACTTGTAATGGGTAAACATGTGCAAACATTTCGATACAAAATTCTGAATAAAAACATGGCCGCCTCCATATGACTGTAATTTGTCTGAAGCGAAGCAAAAACTAGAAACAGTTACAACACAAAAACTTTTGCAATGCTTTCTTTTATTTGTCATATTTAAATTCATAAAGGTTTTCCTATTACACAGACTTTTGAAAGTCTGATTTTACCGATTTTTGTGTCTGATATTCAGCGTGACGTCAGACTTTTCTTTGACATCAAAAGTTCAGGCATTTCATGAAAATACTTATGGAACTCCATGAAGAAGATTACACAGAAAGTATTGCAGTTGAGGCTGGAAAAGCCAGCCTACTACTTATGTTGATATACACATTTACTGAATGCTAAAAATTACAACTGTGGCAGCAAAATATGTATTACTAGAGAAAATGGCTCTGTACACCCAGTTGTAGGTTTACTGAATGTTAAAATTTACAACTTAAGACATAATATGCCTAACCATACCAAATCATCTTTTACAAACAATTGTTAATGAAAAAAGAGTCATATACTTAGGGCTGTTCCAGCAAAACATACATGGGGCGGGGGGGGAAAGCACTTCTTTGAAAGGGGAGTCACCCATAGAATTAAATTTTTGAACTAACATTATTTTCATTGAGTTTACACAAGCTTTTAAAGCCCACCCATAGTGGCAATTTAATTTTGCCTTCCCTCTGTCCCATGTATGTTTTGCTGGAACAGCCCTTATAAATATTTATGGTTAACTTGTGTAAGATGCTTATATTGATTGATATGATTTAATTTATTTTTCCTTTATAAAAAAATATCTTACATTTTCCCCCCTTCTGCCATGAATTTTTCAGCCAATTTAAAAAAAAGAAGATTTTTTGGCAAACTAGGTTCATTATTAAAATGGCAGAATTTTTTTATCAAATTGGATAAAAAATAAAATTTGCCAGCCTGCCCCATATTTTAAGAAATTTGGATGAGGAATTATTTTTATAATGGCCTAATGAGGACTTTTTGAAAAATAAACAAACATTTTTTTATGTCAAATAAGGTAGTTTAACTATTCAATACTACACCACTCAAAAGACAGTGGACAATTATTATCACACTTTTGTTACAATTGTTTATTGTAGGAATCTAATTAAATTTTTGAAGACAGCTTAAACACTAGGAACCCCTTGCTTTGCCTTATAATTTATTTATCTTTTACTACAGTTTACAGAATTGTTAGTTCGACACTTAAAAGAAAAATTGAAAACTGGAGAATTTGATCAAGCTCTGTTAATTGTAAGTTATTAGAAGTTACATTATAAGATTTTTGTCAAAAGAATTGCTATTCATTCTCTTTAATTTTACCATATGTAATGCTTTTTAGCCTTGTTTTCCCCTAGAATACAATTAAGTATTGAACTTTGAAGTAGTTTTTCTCAAATTAAAAGAGACTTATAGCTAACTTATACATGTAGCAACATTTTTACGGTTAGTTTTATCAGAAGTATAAAATGAAAATTGTAAGCATTTTTATCAAATATTTATTCTTATTTTGAGTTTCTGACAATTATGGGATTGCAGTAACTGCCAGTAAGGCTAAATTGAATTTCTCATCTATTGTGTTGAACCTTGGCAAAATGATTATAGAAATATTTTTTGTTTTTAAGCAGAGTGACTTCAATAAATGTAAAAAAGTAGAATATATAATTGAACCCAGTTTACATTTTAAAGGTGCGTTTCCTGGCAGATTTGGTGAACTGTCATGTGATAGTAGCAGGCTCTCTCTTAGCTATGTTTGATAACTTTTTAGAAGTAACACTTGAGGATAACATACCACAGGTACTTGATTTATGACATGGAATTTACATAATTCCCAAGATTGGAAAAGTAGATCATATTATAAACCACTGTAATTCACTAAAAAAACCTTTACAGCCTAGATTTTGATTCTATCTGTATTTTCAGTATAGAAAGTCAAATTAATAAAACAACCAGTCCAGGCTGTAGACCCCTGGTTTCTTACCAGCAGTCTGGTTATTATTTTCCAGCTCTTAAATATATTTCAATAGCATTGTTTTCTAGTTAAGCCAGCATTGTAAGTTTTGGTCTTTTCAAAAGTTTTTTCTTTGGTTATGAATTTGCAAATAGTGTTTGGGTGTGTTCTTTTGTCCCAACCCAGTTTACCTACAGGTTTATACGTTAAACTTTATACACTTGTACAGCAGGATATGAAAAATACAAAAAAATCATAGAAATAATCACCTGGCATAAACTTCATGGTTTACTTATTGCAGGAAAAAAATGTTGCAAGACTGGGCATTATTTCTTTTGCACTTGTTCTTGTATTAGCAACTCTTTTTTATATTTTCTATTTTAGGTCAGATCAGATGTATATATTTATTTAGTGATGGCATCACTACCTTGGGTAAGTATCTTTGACTGGAGTGTGATGAATACAATCAGTGGCAGATCCAGATATTTTATTTGGGGGACACTAATCAAAGAGGGGTCTAGGCATCATCATGTTTCAGCGATTTCCTATCCTATTAACTTTTGATACCCTGCAACACGGAAGTGGTGAGGTATTATGTTATACCCTCAGTTTCTTTCGGAGTCTGTCTGTCCGTCCCCCAAAGGTTTCTTGATGATAACTTGATAACGCGTCAAGGGATTTGAATGATATTTTGCACAGCTGTTGAGTACAATAAAATACAGGTCAAGTTCAATTTTCAGGGATCGGAAAAACATTGAAGATTTGCCACTTTTTAAATTTTCCTAATTTGAAAATGGTGAATTTTTCTGGTCTAAGAAAGAGAACTCATTTCTTTATTGTCTCTATACAGATATATAGTTTACAAATATTTAACTATTGATGAATATCATGGCAGGGTATCATTTAATGTCCCATTAGATGTCCTATTTTTAAGGGAGGCCCAAGCCCCACTTATAGTTTATTGCCAGTTTTATGATTGGTTTTGAATAGTATGCTTTATATTTTCAATCTAGGGCCAAATTCAAAATGATGTGCAACAACTGCTGTTCACATTGAAGGCTGCTGGCTGTAGTCCATTGTGGATGTTTAAATTGCTATTGATTTATGTATGACTTTCAATTACACTTATTCTTTATCTCATTATCTTTTATTAAGGATGTTGGAGGGTCAGCTTTTAAGATTTTTGACATTTTTTTCGGAATCATTGGGGTTTTTCCATCAAAATAAGGCCCAAAAAAATTGCAAGGTAACCCCTACTTTTCTTTTGTGTAAGGTCTTCAATACACCATAAAAATCTGTTTTACAAATTTATTTTAAATTCTTATCACTTTTTCACATGTTTAAACAGCTAAATTATGCTAATGTTAAAGCTATGATAAAACCAGAGAAAACCTTTTCCCGCCAAATTTTGAACTCTTATTATCTTTAAAACGAGTGTGGTAACCTATCAAATTTTTTTAGCTTATTTTGTATTTTAAATTATACCCTTATGATTTAAGGCATTAATTTCAAAACCTCATCACTTTCAAAGTCACCCTCCAACATCCTTAATCTAATATTCAAGATAGTGCTGTAATGTTGTTGGTTTTTTAGGTAGGAAAAGAACTGCAGGAAAAGAAAGAACAAGAGTTTTCTAAGCTGATTATATCGATTGACAACTATGTTACGTATGTATAACTCTCATCTTAAAAGATGCTCTCAGTTTTCCATAAGTTATAATCTTTACACCTTTATATTGCGATTCGTATAAGCAATGTTAAAAAGGTGAAACAACTAAGAAATTTGATATATCATTAATAAAACAAAATCCATGGATCACATTGACAATTTATCAGCTAGAAACATTAAGTGAACCATCAAGGGTTTATAGTTTTCATCTTGATTTATAGGTTTCTGTTCACATGAAAACCTCAAAATTTCACCACTGCCTATGTAATGAATTTATTAATTCTGATACTTGTAGTAAACGACAGAAGATCCATGCACCGACATTGAGGGTTTGGTCTTCAGATGATCCACATCCACAAGAGGAGGTAACTGCTAATATAGAAAACACATTGTCAGTTAATTTTATTTTGGTCAAAATAGAAAGTAGAATTGCTAATCATGTATTTTGATGGTTTGCCAAAGAAAGTAATGGGACATGTAACTTAACCGTCTGTCCAACTGTCTGTCTGTTTCGGCGTTTGATTTACATTTATGGTAATGCTGATTTCTTAAAAACTGTCAGGTTGATGTTTATAAAATTTGTACACTTATAGAATATATCAAGGACTTTAAATTGCAACATATATGTGCTAAACAGTTCACAGTGTCCTAAGAGAAATGCTTGCTTATTTAAATAATGGTTAAAAATTGCCTCTATTTCTAAATTTTGATGTCTGCTAATATTGTTGTTAGTTATTTATTTAATATTGCTGTAAGTTTGTTTAAAGATTTGTTAACAGCCATGAAACCACAGTAACAATATTTCTATTTTCATTGTTTTTAGTACTTAGACTGTCTGTGGTCTCAGATAAAGAATCTCAGGGCTGCTAAGTGGGTAGAGAAACAGATAATGAGACCATACCTGGCATTCGACGGAGTTTTATGTGAAGCTCTCCAGCACACCCTACCACAGATCATCCCTCCCTCACACAATGATGAAATGAGCTACCCATTGCCACGGATCGTGTTCAGGATGTTTGATTATACAGATGTACCAGAGGTAACTCAACTAAGACTTGAGAAAATATGTAAATTATTTATTAGTTAAATCCCCCCTTTAAAGAAGAGGGATACAATGTATTATGTTTTTACCTGTGTTAATATTTCAGATTCTGTTGTTGAACAGTTCTGTCACACTTTTCATTTCCTGATCACTAGAGCAAGATATCACTAGTGAGCATTGGATCAAATGTTTTTAACTAGATATTATTGCATTAGTTATTTAGAATCTAACACAAATTATCTCCTACTTACTTATCCTAACCATCAATGTTGGAAGAGAAAGTGTCAACAAAACTCTGTCATCAGTTTCTGTCTTTAGCAAGTGACTGAGCACAACTGACTAAAGAGATCATTTTCAATGGATCCTCCAAGACAAATTCAGATCATGACTGGCAAGTTTGCACATTTCAGAGCTTTATATACATTCAGATAAACTTTTGCTTTGATTAAGAGTCTGACATCTGTGTGTTAATGACAATTGCTAGTTGTTCTTTTGATAAAGTTTTGAGAATAAGTTTATTTTTGTACTCGTAGGGACCAAGTTTACCTGGAAGTCATGCAATAGAAAGATATCTTATAGAAGAACAGCTTAGACGTATCATATGGACACATTCTCTGGACCGTAAAGACTGGTAAGGGAGTCTATTTATATTTTAAATGTATCATGAACAAGAATAAAAATAAATGTATTCAAAAATGAAAGTTTTAAAATGATAGAAAAGCATCAAGAATATTAGAAGTTCTGACAATGAAAAGACTGGCTTGCTATAAAGGGCATTCAAAATAGAATCAAGAACATTGTTGATAATTATATCAACCTCTAGAAGGAAACATTTAGTCAGAAATAACAAGAAGATGTAATGAAGATACATGCATATAGGCTTTAAAGGAAAAAAAGACTAGGTCCTGACAGTCATACTGATATTTTACGACTACATTATTTTGTTTATGATGGTATGAATTCTTTTATAACATTACAGCCACATAACTGAGTTACACTTATGATAATCCATGCCTTTATAATTTTATTTTCTATTTCTTACAGTGCAGCCACATTACTGAGTTATCCTTCCAAAAGTAAAGTACCAATTAACTACATGATTGTAGAGGTCAGTAGACTATTTCTAACACTTCAATAAGTAAACAATAAGACACAAGTTCATTAATACAGAATTTACATTGGAAAAACCATATCAATTTCCTGTAAAAATTAGCAGTCTAACACATATTATTTTCCTGAATTTTACATGTCTTATTTTTTTAATATCATAAACGCGTCATTTATAACTTGCCTACCCTGTTTTAACTTTAGGCACTTACATATAAGATGTTTTTAAGAAAGTAAGATGTTAATAGCTATGGTGTGATTGTTACTAACTTTTTTGTACAACCTTTTCTCTATTGAAAATCTTGCACAAAGCACAAAAATAACACATAGTAAAAAATTGACTAATAGTTCAATTCAAGATGTGGAAGACCTCTCTAAGAACACCCACTGTTACTGACAGCTAGCTTACAAGCATCTATCGACTGCTTTTACAATCAAATATATTACGCTCCCAAAGGGAGCGATAATGGTAGAAATGTCAATATTTTAGTTGTACTATGAGCTGAATTTTCCTTCAACGTCCGGTTTAGCACACCCTTGTTTTCCCGAACTTTCGGCATGTTTTTAATGTTTTTATCTTTGAAAATTTTAGACGTCATTAAACGCTCACAAAATCCACAAGAAAAGCTAGTTTGTTTTTATTTTCGAACAAAAAAAAATTAATTGAAACTTCGAGAGCGTAACCGGTTTTACCTTCCTCATATTACTTTTAAATGAGAAACAATACTCCAAACAAGTGGTTGCTCTTATCATCAGTAATGTAATTTTGAACAAGATCCTTTATCTTGAATTGTGATCTACCATATTTCTATAAGTGTAAGCATTGTACTATTGGGTTCATTATAAAACTTTTTTTCAGGTGATGTTTGAACAGTTTTTCTTGTTACCACGACAACCAAAGCTTGAGATATTTTATGGATCAACATTTATAGAGCTCTGTAAACTACAGCCAGGTTCAATGCCACAAGTTGTATCCTTAGAATTTATTAGCTTATTATGATCATTTACTAATATCTAAATGATAATATTCCACCATTTCTTTTAAATGCATAAAAATGGTGAGGACCATTGCTATCTTCAATTTCTCTGGTATGTCTTTGCCTTGTTTTATCTTTTCTCTGGATTATATGAGAATATATGAATTTGATATCCTAATTTAATGGTTTTTTTTGTAACCTTTATACAACAAAACTAATAAAGGATATAGTATATAGGAATTGGTCTGTCAATCTGTTCACATACATTCAGGAATTGAATAAGAACTTTGCATTAAAATATAATATCATGTAGAATTTAAGTTTTTTCACTCTCAGATATTATTCAGGAGCCATATTTGGAATATCATTTTCTCTCTATTAAAGGTTTAAGGGGTGTTTTTGATTTGTTCTAGTTAAAACACTCTATATTGGAATATTTAGAAAATAACCTTAACTTTGATCAGCTTGCACAGGCAACTGAGATCCTATTTGAGAGACTTGATACAATGAACTTAACATGTGTAGAAAGGTAAGACTATACATTTACATTTGGATTTTTCTTTCTAGGAAAATCCAGTACAGGAACCAGTGAACAACGTTGATATGAAGATCCTTCGTTTCTTCTAGATTCTTATAATTAAGCAGTACAACAATTGTTATTGGTGGAATACAGAGATAAGCAGATCATTATTAGTTATATTTCCTATATTGTCATTTATCGGGGAAAGATGAGTTGCATGAATATTGTTGAAGGAAAAAAAATCATGATATACTGAAAGTTGCTTGAAAAATAATTGTTATGAATGGATGATGTCTTGCTCATGACAATGTACTCTTTAGTGTGGATATGTTCTTTTAACAGATTTACTAACTAGTTTGCCTACCACTTGAGTTATTTTGCTGGGTTATTTTCTTTTAACAGATTTACCAACTGGTTTGCCTACCACTTGAGTAATTTTTGCTCGGTTATTTTCTTTTGACAGATTTACCAACTGGTTTGCCTACTACTTGAGTAATTTTTGCTTGGTTATTTTCTTTTAACAGATTTACCAACTGGTTTGCCTACCACTTGAGTAATTTTTGCTCGGTTATTTTCTTTTAACAGATTTACCAACTGGTTTGCCTACCACTTGAGTAATTTTTGCTCGGTTATTTTCTTTTAACAGATTTACCAACTGGTTTGCCCTACCACTTGAGTTATTTTGCTGGCTTATTTTCTTTTGACAGATTTATCAACTGGTTTGCCCTACCACTTGAGTTATTTTGCTGGGCTATTTTCTTTTGACAGATTTACCAACTAGTTTGCCTACCACTTGAGTTGTTTTGCTTGGCTATTTTCTTTTGACAGATTTACTAACTGGTTTGCCTACCACTTGAGTTATTTTGCTTGGCTATTTTCTTTTGACAGATTTATCAGCTGGTTTGACTACCACTCGAGTTATTTTGCTTGGCTATTTTCTTTTGACAGATTTACTAACTGGTTTGCCTACCACTTGAGTAATTTCCAGTTTAGATGGAGTTGGGATGATTGGAATATTTGTCTCCAGATGGACTCAGAATTACCTAAACCTAAGTTTGTCAAAGAAGTACTCATCAAATGTATGAGGTATGTCACTACTGCTAAAGCTAGACATTCAATCTTTATGTATTGGTTTTCTACAAGAATGAGGATTAAGAAATGCCACTTACATTCAACATAATTTTTTTTTACAAAAAGAAATTTTTGAAATGTCTTATCTTTCAATTTTTTAAACATCCTGATCAGAAATTAAAACTACAACATTTATTTTCATATTTAGCTTTTACTTTATTTCAATTCAATTACTGTATTAAATTATGCACGGTTGCCTTTGAAGTAATATTAATGCTGACACTTTTGGTTATTTACTTTTGCAGATGTGAACAAATTATGAGAGTTGTGACGGTTTATATTCAATAAAAATAACACTATTTCTTACTTTACAAGGAATATCTTCTGTTCGACAGGTTGTCATACCATCAAAGAATTGTAGAAACATGTCCTGAAGATTTCGCTCCCTTGATTCCAGAGAAACCACAGTCACATTTCAAATACGAACAGGAAGGCTCTGGTTCCCTGCCTGGTACAATGACAGCTCACCAGCTCATACAAGCCATCAAATCTAAATGTACACCAGAAGAAACTATGGTCATCCTCAAAGATTTACCTAATCCTCTCAAAGAAGATGATGAAAGTATGTTATTTCAATAAAGTTCAAAAAGTAATGATAATATACTGTCCAGTAATTGTAAACATAGTAATTTTTGTGGTGTATTAATTTTCGCTACATTTACTCTCAATGAAAATCTGCGAAAAATAGTACACATGAATATGCAATTGTATATAAATCAAAGTATGATTATTGAAAGCTGTAAAAATTTATACCTGCAAAATATGACATTTGATTGAATGTGCGAAAATAAAAACATTTACAATATTTGACTCTTTATCTTATTTTCAAGCAACTTCATCAATTTATTTTGATAATACTTCTAGTATGATATTACAGTTTAATTTGGATGCCAATTAAAACAATTATTTATAAATTTGTACCAGATATTTATTATGTAGCTTAAGTGGCAATGTTCACCTACTACAAATATAAATCAAGGTGATTGATTTATAACGTGTTCTTATATTTTACAGCTGACCCCACCTACCATCCTCTCAGAATTGATGTTTTTGTATCAACTTTACTACATCTAGGAAACAAATCATTCAGTCATTCATTTGCTGCCATTGCTAAGTAAGTATATCACTCTATAACAGTAAGTCAATTAAATATATAACTGCCATAATTGTTTTATGTTGTTTCGTGAAAATGCCTTTAAAGTTGTGTAAGACTAGGTTTGCTTTTCAATTGTTCAATTTTGTCATATATTTTTTGGTCAATTCAAATGATATACACATAAGCTTGTTTCCCAATCCAGGATAAATAAGTATGTATAAAGTAAATGGTATACACATGTGCTATCAACATATGTTTGTTTAACTTTTGGTTTAATAAAAATCAGTCGTAAACAGAATTAATGCATTTGTGTTATTCTTTGACCTTTAGATATATGGAATCTGAATTTTTATTCAACCTATTTCTTAACATATAACATTAGCTCTAGTGATGGTGATATTTTCAGTGTATATACAAGATGGCAAGTTAACACATTACTTATATCTTAAAATGATAGTACAATGGAATACTAATTTCAGATTCCATCACATTTTAAAGTTATTAGCTGACACGGAGGAGGGACAGATTTGGGTTTTACGGACCATGTTTGAAGTTTGGAGATCTCATCAACAGGTATCAGTTGTCAGGCGTAGCAAAATTTATTGTCTGGAACTTTGTTGTCATTTGTATTTCGAACACACGTGAAGGTTAGCACTGCTGGTGGAGTTTAAATTCCCAGAGGTTAGCCCGCTCCGGCACCAACACTTTTGAGTTGGAGAATACATCAAAGCTTTAAATTATCCGTCTACCGGTAAATTTCAAAATTGTCTAAACCCTAAGGTTCTTCCTACCCCAGACATAGGTTGAAAATCTTAGTAATAATTTGGTTCCCCAGTTTGGTATTTTTGGTTATACTGTTCTATGCTCTTCATATTCATACAATGTTTGGCATTTTCAATTGTTTGGGTAGAGCGCCTCTGATGAGTCTTGGATAGACGAAACGCGTGTCAGGCGTAGCAAAATTTATTGTCTGGAACTTTGTTGTCATTTGTATTTCGAACACACGTGAAGGTTAGCACTGCTGGTGGAGTTTAAATTCCCTGAGGTAAGCCCGCTCCGGCACCAACACTTTTGAGTTGGAGAATACATCAAAGCTTTAAATTATCCGTCTAAATTTCAAAATTGTCTAAACCCTAAGGTTCTTCCTACCCCAGACATAGGTTGAAAATCTTAGTAATAATTTGGTTCCCCAGTTTGGTATTTTTGGTTATACTGTTCTATGCTCTTCATATTCATACAATGTTTGGCATTTTCAATTGTTTGGGTAGAGCGCCTCTGATGAGTCTTGGATAGACGAAACGCGCGTCAGGCGTAGCAAAATTTATTGTCTGGAACTTTGTTGTCATTTGTATTTCGAACACACGTGAAGGTTAGCACTGCTGGTGGAGTTTAAATTCCCCGAGGTTAGCCCGCTCCGGCACCAACACTTTTGAGTTGGAGAATACATCAAAGCTTTAAATTATCCGTCTAAATTTCAAAATTGTCTAAACCCTAAGGTTCTTCCTACCCCAGACATAGGTTGAAAATCTTAGTAATAATTTGGTTCCCCAGTTTGGTATTTTTTGTTATACTGTTCTATGCTCTTCATATTCATACAATGTTTGGCATTTTCAATTGTTTGGGTAGAGCGCCTCTGATGAGTCTTGGATAGACGAAACGCGCGTCAGGCGTAGCAAAATTTATTGTCTGGAACTTTGTTGTCATTTGTATTACTATACAGAATTTGCCTAAAAAGTATCTATAATTCAATAAATTCAAACAACATTTTTGGCCAGATTTCACAAAATCTGGTTTATGAAATGGTGAATGTCAGGTGTATGGGCAAGGAAAATTTTTCGTTACAGTTTTCTCAGCAACTATTTTTAAAAGCCCTTTGATATTTGGTTTACAGTACTAGTATGTGGTCCTATAAAGTGGGATTATATTTTAGGTCTTTCGCTCACCTTCTTCCTATTTAATGAAACAGATTCATTGCATTAAACTTTACATATAAAATAAACACAAAATCTGTGAAAAAATATAAGACATAAGATACTGAAGTTGTTTCACTTGTTCTAAAATTCAGTTATATTATTCTATGATTTATGGTTTGATCTATTTTCAGATGATGGTTGTTTTGGTTGATAAATTATTAAAGACACAAATCATAGAACCTTCAGCGGTGGCTAACTGGTTATTTTCCAGTGAGATGCAGCCAGAATTTACAAAGTAAGTAACAGAATTTTGAGTAGCATTCAACATATGGGTCTAGTTGAATTTTGAGTAGTTTCCAACATATTTTTTGATTATCTTAGTTCTTTAATCACTACCAAATAATCTCAACTGTAAAGAAGAAAAAATCAAATAGGAATTGATATATATATATATATTTTGGTCCATTTGTTTCACATTTGTTTATTTTAGCCTTTTAAGTGAAACCAAAAATTGATCCGTGTGAACCTTAAAAAGGATTACAGGAAATATCTATTGTAGAGAGTAGTTTAAATAATGGTGGTCCAGACACTATGCTTCTGTCATTCTCATTCCACTATAAGCTTACAGCTTATAAATAAGCTTTTTTTAACTTATAATTTGTAATTGATTGTAGGTTTTATGTTTGGGAAATCATGCACAGTACCATCACAAAGATGAGCAAACATGTAGACAAACTACAGAAAGAAGTAGATGATGCTAAAGATAAGCTAGATGCTTACAAAAGAAGGGTGAGTTGTCTGAAAAAAGGGGGGGGGTAGTAATGAACACATTACAGAGAAAAATATAATAATAAAGGTAAGGTAGATATTTACAAAAGAAAGGGGGAGTTAACAGATAGGGAGGCTAAAAATTAAAAGTTATATAGACAATTGACAGAAAGTAGTTTATGATTCTAAAGATCATCTAGTTTGTTTCTGTAGACATATCTTGTAATCACAACTCCTTAACCAATTAAAGATATACACAGTGAAATTTATTGGCCTTGGAATATCACTCTTGGGCAAAAACTTGTTTTTTTTAGTACCAATTTTCGTGGCTTGATGAAAAATGATCAGTTCATGGATTCTTAAATTCATGGTTAAGAAGTCTACAGCATACAGATCAATGATAAATTTCCTTTTCTTTGGGTATCAAATTTCGTGGGCCAAGGCCACCCAGAAAAACCACGAAAATTTATACCCAACGTATAATAATGAAACCACAGTAATTTTTGATCAGTGTATAGTGCCAAATTAAGTGTGTGCTTTCACTACATGTATTGAGGTATTGGGAATTTTTTTTTAGATAAATGATGGTTTAGATGATGATGACGATGATGATGTACCAACAGAATCACTGATAGAGAGAATGGAAGAGAGGTTAGATCTGGCTCAGAATCAACAAAAAAGACTCTTCCTTATCATATTCCAGGTAATTACTTTACATGTACATGTTTATCTTTATCCATGAGTTCTCTCCTTATAAACAATTGATTATAGCAGGAATATTGATGTTACAATATGTCACTTTTATTTTTTAGCAGGAATATTGATGTTACAATATGTCACTTTCATTTTTTAGCAGGAATATTGATGTTACAATATGTCACTTTCATTTTTTAGCAGGAATATTGATGTTACAATATGTCACTTTCATTTTTTAGCAGGAATATTGATGTTACAATATGTCACTTTCATTTTTTAGCAGGAATATTGATGTTACAATATGTCACTTTCATTTTTCAGAGGTTTATTATGGTACTATCAGATCACTTAGCTAACTGTGAGGCCAACGGTATAGACTATAACACACCCTGGTATAAATGGTGCATAGAAAGACTACAGCAAATATTTCTTATTGTAAGTAAATCATTTTATCAAATGTCATTAACGGTTTTTCAAGGATCACAAAACTAGGTTTTATTTTAGTATTTAGGTATCACCCTGTTTGTCTATTCAACCCTTTGTTTTTCTACCCATATGTTAAACTTCTCCTATATGTCTTCTTGGATTTTAATGAAAGTAATAAGGAAGTATATCATATGAAGATTTGTGTGAAGAAATTTTATTGCTGTCAGATATCATTCAAGGGAGATAATTGAACTTAAGTTTTTATTTCAATAAATAGTTCAATATTAAGCAGGGGAAGGGGTTATAGTTTTTTGTAAGCTTGCTTATAGTTTTCAGAGTTGAACCTTACAATAGCAATAATTTTGTTATATTTCAAACAAATTAGTTCTGAGATTTGATATTCAGCATTTTAACAAGATAACAAATACAAATTTAAGACTTGAATTAAAAAAAAAGAACATGAACAATTTACTTTGCATTAACATTATTTAAATAACAATGTATTCTTGAATAAAAGGTTTCAAGAAACATGAATGACTATGTTAATGATGTTTTAAAAATTCTTTATTTTCACTGCGATATTTTATTCCCATTTCCATTTTTTTCAGCATCATGAGTTGGTTTACAGATATATCAGTACATTAGAGACACTGTTATTTACCAGCGATATAGACTTTCATATTCTGGAGATATTCCAGCAGTTCTGTGCTCTACGTTCCTGATCCTCATCATCACGCCTGTCAATCATTTTATATGTCATTGTATAAAATTGTTTGTAAAACATTTCACATGTTTTGCCAGAGTGCAAGACACATTCATAAAAGGATTTTAAAACATATATTATTTTGTTGACTTGTTAATGGTCAGATTATTTGTTACACTATGGATCCATAAACTGGTTTACTCTGTGTATGATGGGAAAAAATGATAATGTAACATCCTCATATTTTCACCCCATCGAATGAATCTGTAGAGTAATGTATAATGTAGTACCATCTGTTAGTGTTGGTGTTAATCAGTCTGTCTGTGGTTTCAGTTGATAATTTGAAAACTTGTCCACTATTTTTTGTGAAGTTTTAAAGCTTGTCAGTACAAAAAAGAAATGTATAAATATTGATTTTCAGGAAACCAAAGAAATATTTGAAAAAGGCAGCATATTCATTAAAAGGGTGATGGGTTTTGATTTAATTACACTTACTAAAGATAATATGAAAACAAACCTTGATCATATGTAACAATTTAGATAAATATTTTGCTAGGCAAAGCTTTATATGATATTGAAGTAAATTAACATCTAATTATCCAACTGATTTTGTTATTTTTATAATCTGTATGAATGGCCATCAGAATAAGGCAACCAATACTCCAACCTTTAAAAAAGAAAAAATGGAAATTGTTTTCAATATTTATTTTCTAGAATTATTGAGTGGCCCAATGCATTACACAATATGAAAATTGCTCATATATGTATCACTTTTGAAATAGAAATTTCTATGAAAATACAGCCATTGTTATTTTTTTTTCCCTTTTTATATGACTGCCATTTTCTAGTCCCATTGCCCATGGTCTAAGTAGCATTGCCTTTATCAGATAAAATATTATATATCTAGAAAAGAACATAGAAGAGAAACTAAATCAGCCCATTAGTATCCACAAAATATAGTCCAATACAAATGAATTATCATGATATTGTTTTTCTTTTAAATGAAAAATATTCATTTGATTTTTAACATCAAAGCATTAGTCACAAATCTTTTATGCTCAACTTGGAAAAGGCAATGGTATTGCTATCTCTTGGCATTCAAGATCCATTTTTTCTGTCTGGTTTTCCATTGTTCATTGGGTCAAGTCAGGTTCAAAGGCTTGTAACTCAAAAATATGACAGCTTGAACAAATATGATGGATCTTAGACCCTTTTTTCCTTTATGAAATTAGGGGCTAAAAGGAGCCAAAATCGAATCTTTAATTCATTGTCCGATTTCCCAAAAAAAACTGATTTCACCAATAATTTTTTGTCACGTAGTGAATTTATAAAATTGAAGAATAATTATACGACACTCCCCTCCCCAAAATTGCCGTTAGGGACCAAAAGGGTAAAATTTTGAGACTGTTATTTGTTTTGATCTGCTTTAAGAAAAAATGACTTCCTTGTGAAATGTAGATGGAAAGACCACCAAAGGCTGAATGAGTCAAAAGACTTTGTCAGTCCACCATGGGCTGCATGTGTCAACTGAAGAAATTGACTATCAATATTGGGCCTAAAACGTACAGGGTTCGACATGTTGCGGTCGTATCATGCCGCGATCGGTGAAGCTTTTTATTTCGCTGCCCAGCCTGTTCAGGTATTTTCCTACTCTTTTTAGCACATTTAGTTTTCTTGAAGCCTTTTTACATAAGTTTGCTACATGAGTATTGAATTTAAGTTGGTAATCAATAGTGATTCCTAAAAGCTTTACTTCATCTTCACGTTTGATTTGGTTGTTATTTAAATCAAAAGTTATGTTTTTATCTTTTGTTTTGTTGCCAATAGCTATAGCCTGGAACTTATCAGGATTTGCCTTCATTTGGTTGAAAGAAAACCAGTCTATTAATTTTAGGCTATCATTTTCCAAAGTTTTAATAAGGTTGTCAAGATCATATCCCTCATAAGAAAGAGTGTTGTCATCTGCATAGTTGTAGAGTGAACTGTCCTCAATAAAATAAAAGATATCGTTTAAGAAAATATTAAAAAGCACAGGACCAAGTATGGATCCTTGTTGTACCCCCTTATAGATTTTATCCCAGTTACTAAATGAATTTCCCAATTTGACACACTGTTTCCTATGAGAAAGGTAGTATTGGAGAAGTTTAAGAGCATTGTCTGATAGACCATAAGATTTTAATTTATTAAAGCAAGTAAAGTCTAACAATCCACGACCTTGGGTTGCATGACCCCGGTGAACTCTGGTAAACTTGAGAATAATCTCTCTGTTGAAATTTGCATCAATGGAACTTGATCTCTTTGATCAGTTAAAGTAACAGCTATACAAACAAGATTATCTTGTTTTAGGAAAGAGAAATTTACCTGTATGAAAATTTTACCTGTTTGAAAAATTTACCTGTAGAAATTCAATCCCTACAAAGTGCGACACGATAAATTTGTTTTTGCGTGACAACAGTAAGGTTTTTGCTGATCTCCTAAATGCATTGTGGGAAAAAACAGAGGAAAATTAAGACGATATTGACTTTTTCGAGGTCAGTTTAGTTTATAGACTAATTGATTTGTAAAAAATATGTCAAGTGTTTTTTAAAATGTACCGACCATATACTTAATGAATATTGAAACAATTCAAAATCATTTAATTGTCAAAATTAAACATTGTTACTAATTTCAAAAATATCGTTATTTCGTCAAAAAACAATTGTAAAAATTAACCAAAAAAGGTTTTGTGACTCTTTTATCAAATATTAAACGTTTAGCATCTTTCTTACAAATAGTTATAAAGATATCGTGAAGTAATTTACGTTTTCCTCCAAACACGTTACGGTTTTTTCGTGAATACTGTAAGATTTGTTCGGAACCTGTGACGGTTTTCGAGTGACACAGCCTAAGACTGCGACGGTTTCCTCCTTATAATTAGGTTTTTACCTGCGTCGCCGAACGGGAAAACATGTGTAGTAATCGGGCCACTCCGTCCGTCTCCGTCCGTCCGTCCGTCGCACTGTAGGAGTGCCTGTCTTGTGTAATCAGAATCTCAAAGCTAAACACTGGATCTTTTTGAAATATTACACAGTGATTACATATAAATTGAAGATGTGCACCTCTCCTTATGGGTCATTTTATAATTCCGATTAGAAATAAGGGGCTCAAAATTAACCGAAAACCGATTTTTTTTTAATTAGTTTCCACAATTATTTTTGTTGTGGTTGACCAAATGCTATGAAACTTTACAGTAATGTCACTAGTCATAAAAGAAAGGGTAGGCTTGATTTTGTGTGTCCCCTCTTTTTTCGATTAGAAATTAGGGGCCAAAAGGGAGTAAAAATCAAATATGTCCTTGTCAAATATTTTCCCTTCGGAGAAAACGATTTAAAAAACGAAAAATATACACCCACCGCTAGTAACTGTTTTACTACTGACCAAAAATTCAGTTTCTTTGATTTGTTATTAAGAACAACAATGACCTCAATGTAATTTTTACAAAAATCGAAAGAACGCCCTTTAACTTTTACACTAAAACAAAATCCATGAATGCTTTTGAAATTGTATTAATTTATGCTTAATATATACTTATATCTTATATCTTAAAATTTTAAACAATTTTAATCTTAAACTAATATTTTATCCCCCATGCGGGTTCCTGGTGGCGAATAAGCCTGTAGCAGCGCGTAAAAAGTCCACTTATGAGCGCGCAGAAACCTGACATGTGGGAAGTCTGCTTTGCCCTCGAAACGGCTGAAGTGTGTGCCACAGTTGCTTGAATGGGACAGCCCTGTCATAATGAAAGCCGGTGTCCACACCGGGTCTCCCGATACAGCGAGTACGGAGTGGTACGATCTTCACGGAGCAATCTTAAATTGTCAATATGACGGTAGATGTCAAACTTTTCTTCATTTATTGAGGGTCGGTAGGATCTTTTGCGGGACAGCGGGAAAGCCCATTTATTTCAACACACATTTATTTTCGCGGGAATCCGGGATTTCTTGTTTTATTTGCCGGGACTTCGGGATCACACCACCTCCTACCCCCCTTTATTCATAACAGTTTATAGCAGACATGTATGTTGTTGTCAACTGAATATATATTGGGCCCCATGCCCAGCAAATTTGGGCTTTTTATGTAATAAAACAAATAATCTGTGGACGATCACTTCCAAATAAACAAGTTGAAAAAGTCGTCCATAGATTTTTTGTTTTACTACTTACAAGCCCAAATTTGCTGACAATGAGGCCCAATATATGCTCCGTTGACAACAACATACATGTCTGCTATAAACTGTCACGAAAAAATGATAAAGTAAAAGTCTGATATCTATACCATCATGTTCGACAATTTTAGATTGCTCCGTGAAAATAAAATCACTCCGTACTCGCTGTATGAGGAGACCCGCGGTCGTCACGCCATATTAATCTTATGTGAAAAACCTGATCGCAATCCCCATTCATACCCCGTGTTAAAGAACCCAGCTGCCGGTCCCATTAAAAGAAAAACCCGTAGGATCGCCTTGCAGGATGTTAATTGCCCGGCCGCTCCTACCCATCTCTAAACAGAGGCTGATCCAGAAACTCTGAAAAGAGGGGGCCTACTGACTGGCCTAAGAGGGGGCCCGCTTTCATCACGCTTCACTGATTTCCTATATATTCAACCAAATTTTTCCTCCAAAAGGGGGACCCGGGCCCCCAGCCCCCCCCCCTGGATCCGCCTTTGCTAAACCTTTTGAAGTAACAGAGAAAAGTCTCATTCCGAATGGTCTTTTCCCCCGGCATTTCCGCGATCCTCCACTTCACTGTCCTTTTTGTGCTCAAAGTTTATCACCGCGATTTATGTTCATCTTCATGATAGCCGAAGTTGTGTTGATTTGGAGTAAAGCAACTATTATTAGCGAATTAACTACATTTACCTAATGTTTTATTTATAATTTTAAATGTACCTACGTGTACCAATGTGACCCAACGTTTATACATTTATATTTAGGATGTATAAATACGGATTCCCCATTGGTACCTGTGCTTCTTTTATATTGTTGAATATGTAGATGAATAAGGTTGTGAAATGAAAATGTAAAATAACATTTCCTATAGAAAATTGTTCGGCATTCCCGCTTCTATTTTTATTACAGTAATTTCTATATAAGTTTTATATAAATCGACGGTACAATATATGAATACTATTCTTGTACCGATTTTTATATTTGTTGCACGATTTCGTTATAAAACTAACAGTAAAATACCCATTTATCAGTCTGTCGTTTATTTATTTAATAAAAAAACAACCAAAAGCTCTATAATTGTATTTTCAAGGCCAATTTAAAACAACAAAAAAATCAACTTTAACCCGAAAAAACCGTTGCTTCGTTCATCGAAAACCGTCGCCTACACACTAAAAAACCTTATATAGCAAAAGGTAACACACGAAAAAACCTTACCAAAATAAAATATTTTGGTTGGCATTTTTGTTCTTTTGCTTTGTGACAGAAGGCTGATTCCAAGTCATGAGTTTTGGCAAATAAGTAAAGTCTATATAGGTATAGATAAACTTACATTACGTTGAGGTTCCTTGTCATAAATCGTCTGAAGGTAGAAAAACAAGGCTTACAAGATGGAAATCTTATATTTTTTTCTTCTTTATTAAACATTTTTATATAAAAAAATATTCATAGCGATTCGTTAGAATACAGGGTTAAATGTCAATACTTTTTAAAGACCTAAACCGTTAAATAAGACACTGATAATTGATACGTTTTCATTTTTGTCGTATGTAAAATTTACCTATCACCGCAAAAACCTTACTGTTGTCACGCAAAAACATTTTTGTCGTGTCGCACTTTGTAGGGATTGAAATTGAATAGTACGAACTGAACTAATGAAATGCTATACAGACTACCTGTAGTAGGTTACATGTTTTTTTTAGGAAATACTTGTATTCAAAAACTATTTTCTATATCAGAGTACTTTTAGCATATTAAAAATATTTTTTTTATGAAATGCTTATATAATCATTTTTTTTATGGTTTTTACAACTCTATTCATCATAGTTTGTCCTCAGATATATCTGAAATATCTGATATTACTGATTATTCAGATTTCTTATACATTTTTAGTCATAAACGAGGTCATTCTTATCGAAAGTATACTGTTGAATGACTTTAGATTACATTGACTGTTTAAGTGTCTATCTGTATATATAGTTTTTGGGCTCGTTCAGAAGGGGTACCAATATCCCCCCCAATCTTTTATCAAATATTCCATTTCCGAAAAAAAGTGTTTGCCAATATCCCATATCAGGATTGAAATTTCCCATTACGGGAAATAAAATATGAGCAGAAGCGGTTTCCATATTTGCTTCATGTTATACATGTATTTTCAATTCTATGTGAATCAAATGGTATGGTCTTTGATGGTGTAAAATGTAAATGATGCATAAGTAAAAAGATTTTGTCCTTAGTGTAACATTATATTAAACAGATTTTGATTTGAAAAGTAAAAAACTATAAAATTGATGGTCATATTACCATCTTTGATGTAGGAGTTTTCTTCCTTCAGAGTAGGAGTTTTCTTCCTACAGTGTAGGAGTTTTTTCCTTAGTGTAGGAGTTTTTTTCCTTCAAGCAAAAAAAATTCATACCCATAACAAGTTAATCTCCTCTGTATAGATGTCAATTTAACTGATCACGGTAATCATCTTCCATTGTTGCAAATTTCAATAGAGGGATTAAGTTGTAGTTTACCTAATTTCATTAAGGAGTACCAATATAAACACGGGGATTATAATTCTTTATTACAGCTAGAAATGGACTATAATCCACGTGTTTATATTTGTACTCCTCAATGAAATTAGGTAAACTACAACTTAATCCTTCTATTGAAATTTGCAACAATGGAAGATGATCTCTGTGATCAGTAAAATTGACATCTATACAGATGAGATTAACTTGTTCTTGGAAAGAGAAATTTACCTACAGGAAAAAAATGCCTGTTGAATTTTCAATTTAAAAAGTCAGATTAGTCTACAATAGAAAGAAGATTAGTGAACAATACAAATATGATAGTCTTCATTCTAGCTTTGTTTGCTGTAACTGCCACTTGAAATTGTTGGAAAAAATCTTGCTTATTTTGCAGTTTTGAGTTTATTAAGAGCTTAAAGGATACAGATTTGCGCTTTTCATTATTTGTATAAAATGTTAGTCTGTTTCTTGAAGTGTATTAAAAAATACATGAAATATAATATAACATTTGCACGAAATAACTCATTTTCTTTTACCTGAAATCATATAATTTTAGGTTTGCATAGTTTAATTTTGGTTGTAGTGGGGTAAACTGATTGTCTGAGCAGTAGCTGAATGTTATAAATTTTTTGGATTTTTAACTTTTTTTAATCTTTAGGTTTTTTTTTGGTTATTATAAGATTAAAAATGTTTGCAGGGTAGCTTCATTCTCTTCTGTTCGAGGTCTTCATCATAAATATATGTTTTTCTTCAAATTCTAATAACTTTTTTACAGGTTATGCTATTATATGTTAATTAAAGCTTAAAGCCATGAAAAAGACAAAGACAATCTTTTCCGGCATAAACTATTATTATCTTTAAAACAAAAATACAGTAAAATCAAAATGTTTAGCTTACATGTATTTTTAAAATCGTCATCTTCGAACTTCCTTTCTATTCTTCATTTAATTTAAAGAAAAACTCGCATTTTCATAGAAAGAAAAATCTTTTCATGTAATAGCTTTGTTTTTTTTCAATTTGAGATTCACTTTTTTAACATGCTATGCTATGGTCTTTGATGGTGTAATGTAACATTATATTAAACAGATTTTGATTTAAAAAGTAAGAAACTATCCAATTGGTGGTCATATTATCATCTTTGATGAAGAATTTTCTTCCTTCAGAGTAGGAGTTTTCTTCCTACAGTGAAGGAGTTATTTTCCTTCAGTGTAGGAGTTTTTTTCCTTCAAGCAAAAAAATTCATACCCATAGCAAGTTAATCTCCTCTGTATAGATATCAATTTTACTGATCACAGTAATCATCTTCCATTGTTGCAAATTTCAATAGAGGGATTAAGTTGTAGTTTACCTATTTTCACTGAGGAGTACAAATATAAACACGTGGATTATAGTCCGTTTTTAGCTGTAGCAGTAAGAAGGAGGTTATGTGGGAGGCAGTCGAATGCTTTGGATAGATCCATAAGTATAGCTGCAATGAATTTATTTTCATCAAGGGCCTTTTTCCAGTCCTCTATAATTTTCAAAAGAGCTGTTTTACAGCCATAGCCAGAGCGGAAAGCCGAAAGATATGGGTGAAAAATGTTATCAAAATATGAAGTTAATTGGTTATAAATTGCACGTTCAAAAATTTTTGAGATATATGGTCAAATGCTTACTGGTCTATAATTACTTTTATCCAAAGCATTATTTTTCTTGTGTATTGGTACAACTTGTGCTTCCTTTATTTTTTCAGGAAATACAGAGGATTTTATACTTTGATGTTCCGTACCAATAAAACATATGTGGGATTGATTTTGGGGGTCCTCCATTTTTTATTGAGAATTGAGAGACCCAAAAAGGGTACAAAAGGTAACTTATTTTTGGTCCTTTGCAACTCATTTCTGGTCATGTAGTGGATTAATGTTTGCAACCCTTTTCTTCTATTATGAAATTAAAGACCAACGGAATCAAAATTGAATTTATTAACTTTTTTATTATTTTCCGATTTCAATTATTTATTTTGCTAATTAATTCTTGTCAAATAGTGGATTTATGAAATTCAAGATTTTTTGCGACACCTCCTTGCCTATAGAACCGATAGGAGCCAAACGGGGCAAAAAATGAACGTAGCAGATACCCTTAATTAGGGGTTAAAAGGGATAATACAAATGTATTTTAAACTGTATTTTTTTGGTCTGCTTTTGAAAAAAAAATCTATTGAATTCTTTGTAAAATGTTGGTGGAGAGTCCATTAAAGAAGCATGTGCCAAAAAACTTGTTCAGTCCACCAGGGGCTGCATGTGTTCAGAGCAATTGACTATCCATGTTTGGCCTCATACGTACAGGGTTCAACATGTTGCGGTCGTATCATGCTTGGTGAAGCTTTTTATTCAAGAAAATCATGATACCTCAACATACCATCACCATGGAACAATAAGTTTTTAAAATAAATAAGCTTATACCGCAAGTTTGTCAGAGAAAAAAAATCAAGAGTTGCAACTCTAGAATCGAGTGGGTTCTGCTTATTTGAATTTTTCATGTACTATACAAATATGCATAGTATGGATAATATTTGCGGACAGTTTCTTTCAATCTTTTTATTGCTATATCTTTTGATAAATAATATGACGACGAAAACCTCAAAAACTTTAAATGAAAAAGGAACCCATTTACTGCGCTGAGAATATCGACCATCAATCATATAAAAAAAAACCTAAATATTGGTTTAATTCGATCAGTCAAATAATCAATCAATTCAAAAAACACGAATGTCGACTTTAAACGATCGATCAACTGACTTTAAAGTTTACAGGTGAAAGTGTTTTATCTAATTGGGACGTTGACTTTTATATTCATAAAAGAGTGTTGTGACCATGCATGCATCATTATCTTAATGCAACTAAAAATTGCTTTAGATGGGTTTGGGGGAAAGCGATGGTCTCGGTGTCAGGTTGCATCATATAAAGATTGAAAAAAACGCTTATCAAAACTATGACCAAGTTATTCGAAAATTTGCGGGCTTGTCGGCTTAGTGACAAGACACTTAAAATACCATGTTTCAAGTATGATTTTAAAGCAATTAATGAATTTATGTCCATGTAAATTTTAATAGAGTGTTATAAAGGTTCGTCATGGACAAAAGAAAGTTATTAGCGATGCCTGAAGTGATTTAACTTTATGGACCGGGACCTATAGATACTTTATAGATCGATATTAAAGCTTCTCTTTGCGGCAGCAGATGCAAAGATAACTTTATCAACGATATTTGAATTATCTTTATTCTATATTAGAGCCGATATTGATTACCATCGCAATTTCTCATAATGAAATAAGTCGATTTTCTTTGGTTTGGTATGTCATTTATTTTAGAAGTGGGTCATAACAACATTCATGTTATCGGTTTACACACCTGAGTTCAAGCCAGGTACACAAAAACCTGATAAATCATTGAAAGTATTACAATACGCCCCAGGTAATCGTCATATCGGATCACCTGATAAACATTCCGATTTACACGTATATGATGTGTAACTTATCAAAAGCCAGATAAATCGATAGACCGTAAACTTAGTGTATAGACGCTTTTATTTCCGATTTAGATATCGGCCTTGCCGTCTTGTGTATTCACAAGTAATTGAGAGAAATGTCGATTAAGCTGGAAGCAGAGGCCGATACTATTACGGATTCTGAAATTTACAAGTTCCCTGGACGTTCTAAAAGTTCGGTATGGAATTACTTTGGATTCCAGAAAGGATATGACGGACAACTGGATAAAAGTAAGGCTGTGTGTAAGATATGTCGTCATGGAATACGTTATTCAGGAAATACGACCAATCTACATTGTCATCTTACTAAACATAAACGAAATGGTGTGGATATAAGCGAAACGATGAACGGAGCCTGGATGGGGATTGATTATAAATTCGTCGATTCTATCGTTCAGTCGACAATGGAGGACATAAAGCCCGATATAAGCATTCAATCGACGTCTTCCGACAACGACAAATCGAATCAGCGATCGAAACATCAGCAACTGAATGATACGATTGTCAACTTTTTCATCGAACATTTGTTGCCTCTCTCTGTCGTGGAGAGTACGTCGTTTTATTCAATGATTGCCGCCGCAGATCCAATGTTTACGGTACCTGATAAGGAATATCTATATGATCATCTGATTCTTCCATCTTACATGGAAACGAAGCAATCGATAGAGAAGGAAATATCAGAAAGTGAAGTGATTACTTCAGTGGAGATATGGGAATCGATAGACAGAGAGAAAAATGTCTCGATATCGTGCCAACTCATCAACGCTCAGTGGACGATGCGATCCTTCCTCCTGAAAACAACACAGCTATGCAACCTACAAAATAAGGCGCAGTTTCTTTCATTTTTGCAGGCAACGAATCAGGAATGGGGAATAAAACGGATTGTTGCGTTAGTCAACAATTGTTCTACTCTTACAGAACAGGCTAGCATGTCTATCTGTTCCTCGAACATACCGTTCTGCAAAAAAGTACTTGATGACGCAGGCGTAGCACTCGTTACGGATCCGGCATTGAAATCTCTAGTCGAATATACAATCTTCATCATTGGAAACATTTTACAGAACAGTCAATCTGAATGTTACTTGAAGATTTATGGAATGGTGAAGGATTACTCAGAAATAACGATAAAAACAATTCGTTGGACTACATTTAGCTCTGCAATCTCGTGTATTCTCGAAAATAAAGCAAAAATCATTGATGGTGTAAAAGTAGAAAGTGCCTCGGTGGCATCAAAAGAGCGATGGAATGAGATGAAAGGTGTGGCTGAAATCACAAACGCTTTATTAAAAGCCTATAACTTACTAACAGAACCTCAAACTGTCGTTTCCTCTATGATTTTACCTGTTCTGAAAAAGCTGGAAACCGTGTTGGAAAAGAAAACGGATGGCAGCGAGTCAAAGTTGATTGCCTCACTTAAGCAATCAACGTGGGTTAAAGTCTCGGATCGGTTCAGAAATGTAGACATTAGAAACTTTCTTTTGTTGAGTTCTCTTCTCGATCCACGTTATAAAGGTCTCAAATTTGTCGACAAAGCAGGAACCGCACAAGCTAGACATTTGCTTGAAGTTGTAGCAACTGATTTATACAGAGAGGGTAATTTCGAAAAGATGAAGTCAAGCGACGATGACGATATAATTGTTGTCGAAGAGTCTGGCGACATCATCCGTATCGAGCCCATGAGAAAGCGTTCAAGACTTGACAGTGAACAGACGACGACAGAAGACGATTGGCTTGCAGACGTGATCTCAAACGATGGCAAATCCAAACAGACAGTCTCGGACAAGGATGAGAAGGTCATGATTGAGATTGACCATTATTATTCAACCCCACAAGCTCAAACACCACCCCTTCAGTGGTGGGCGGGGAGAGAGAAATTGTACCCGGTGCTGTCTCGCCTGGCTAGGAGGTATCTTTGCATGTCAAACAGCTTAATAAGTGACAATCAGTCGATGAGGAGTGCTAAACTCGCACCAGAGCCTTTTGACAAACTTTTGGTGCTGCATCACAACTATTTTGTTGGAGAACGTTGAATGGACTTCGTGATGGATCATGTGCAAATTACATTCCAAAACCAAAGTGTTCTTGTTATAGACTTAAGGAAATACATTATACTAGTATAATTCAAAACTTGTCTTCTTTTGATTTTGTCCCGACGTCCATGCATAAAAGCATCTGTCAGCAAAATATCCTAACCGTTCCCTTTTGGGAAATTTGAAACGAAGCTTTAATTTAGCAGATAAATACAAATTATGCTAATGTACACCTGGGAGATTTTTGTTTCATGGTAGAATTCGGCTTAATAGAATTTCATGAAACTTACATTATATTAACCGTTCTCTTTTGCGATCATCACGTTGACGACAGTGCTTTTCGGAGATTTGAAACGAAGCTTTAATTTAGCAGAATCTTTATACAAATTATACTAAGGTACATCTGGCAGACTTTTGTTTCATGGTAGAATTCGGCTTTCCGTTTGTCATCACGTCCGAAACCGATTGGCAGGGCGAAAAAAATCTTAATAGAACTTCATGAAACTTACATTGAAGCAGCCTTTTGGTTCAATGGTTAATTAACAAAGGTCTATGTTACAAGTTTTTAGAAGGTTTCGGAAGCATAAATTTCATTAAACCTACACACAATAACACTTCCAACTTCGACACATTGAAGATTTGTGCTTGAAAAAGACACTAAATATCAAGGATACTGAAGTCAGAGGTCAGATTACAAGTCTTTAAAAGGTTTTCAAGACTCACATACTAGCAAGAATGTCAAAGTAAAACATATTCGGTAAACATGGAACATCTCGCTACAATGCTCAAATATAAATGAAACCTAAACAAGGAGACAAGAAATGCATTTGTACGTCCATGTTGGCAATTGTCTATTGTTAAACTGTTGTGAGCACCTTCATATCTTAAGAACCCTTACGTCCTAGGCTGATAAAACTTGGCTTATCTGCATATGATCTTATGTCACTAGTTGAACAGCACATTTGTTATTCCATTTGGTTGTGTATAGGGGACCGACCATTTAACTTGAACTTGGTTTATTTTGAAAATGATTTTTGATAAAAAAAAATATTCTGAAGAAGTATTTCTGCTATATAATAACATAATGCTTATAATGAAAACAAATATTCTGTCGTGACGCCTTAAAAAACATTTATTCCGTGCTCTGTGCGGAAAAAAATTCTGACCAGAACAAAAACCCAAGCTAAATGGTTGGTCTCTAAATAAATAAAAATAATTAAAAGTGCCTTTTAATTGAATAACAGATGTGCAGTAAATATGCATGACACAAAATAAAATTATAAATATTGACACACTTTGACAAGCAATGGAAGGGCGCTTTTATTGTTGTTCATTCTAAAGTCACAAGGACATGAAAGAGGGCTCAATGTTAAGCAAAGCACCCCACTGCAAGTTTAGGACGATCATTTGCCCCGTTTGAGCACAGGCGTTTGGGTCCAGGTTTTTTTTTTAATTATCAATAACCTGCATATCAAAATTTTCATCCCGTCTCAATACTATTCCACGTGGAAATAGTAATATAGTGAGGGTCAGATTTTTTTTACAAACACGCAATAAGAAAACTAAAATCCTGGACCCAAATGCCTGTGGGTTAGAGTGGAATTCTTTGCGAAACGTCGTTAATTGGAGTTTAAAATTTGATCAGTTAGTCAGCTATTGCTTTATTCCCAAGCAGCACGATTTCGGCTATATCCGGGTGATGAACATGAAAGGTGCGATACAATGAACAGGAAATGATGATTAAGTAGGGGGAAAGGGGGACACATGGCCAATGGGGGAGGAGAGTTATGACTGCCACTAGAAAAGGAATGAAGGGTAGGAACGGGCAATCCAGCAATGGGATTCTAAATCCCCACTCTGATAGAGATCTACAGCATGCAGGGTTCTTTAACGTACGAGGAGCGTGACATTTTTTCAAACATAGTGCACCACCATGGTTTGCAGTCAGGAGGGTTTTCGAGCCTGACGATCCCGGCAGGGCTGCTCCATTCAACCACCTGGGGAGATCTGGTGTAAATTTTGAGCGCTCTTAAGTGGACCTTTACCAACAAGCTTAGCGCTGCTGCAGGCCTAACCCGCACACGGGGGATACAACTTTGGTATATGAGACTGCGAATTGTTAACATTTCGAGCGCACATTTGGTAATAGGATTGAATGGCGATTGATGTTTTAGACAGAGATTCAAATTTACCTTATCTTTATTGTGTAATATTTTTATTTAATTTTAAAGAAGAATTTTAGTGATTATTGAAGATAGGTAACAAATCATTGGGATACTAGCTTTATCAAATCAAAAACCCAGAAAACGCCGATCTCCCGAATTCGTCACTTTTTATGGCTCCCTGACCGGGAGTCTTCGAATGCGTACGCACAAACACAGCATCTCCCTGTGACGCTTGAGTGACGACATGACCGGTTACGGTATTGTATCCACAGTAAGCATATGTGCTTCCAAGGACGTTCCCGTTTAGTGTAAGGTCGGTTGTGTGTGCCAAATGGCAAGCCACTCTAGTGGACCAGGTAAAGGAGTAGATACCGTCCTTAGGCACAGTAAAGATACCAGTAAAATTGTTATAAGAATGACCAATGTTTGTAACCAGCGTATCGTAAACCAGGATATGGTGGCCTCCAGGGTCAGGTTCGTCACGTGACATATATGCATAGAAGGCGTATTTATCCCGTATTTCTGCACCTGCAAAAGAACCAATCATATTACACCAAAAGGAACGTTTATGTCGTATGGTTTCGCATTGTATCTTTCAAAGTGTCTTATGAACAACCTACCAATATAGTTTGGTTGACATGTTTTTCATGCAGCAGAAAATCAGTATTACAAATGGACACACAAATTTTGCGCCATTGCTTGCTGATTTTTTTCTCCTTTTATACAAGCAGACAAAATGACCACTTTAAACGCGACCATTTCAACTTTCCCTTGTTGTGAAGTAACATTCACCTAGCAAATGGAGTTTTAATGTCTCGCAATTTATGCATTACAAAGCCTGTGATATATACAAGGTTTGACTTTCCTTGTGTCATACGAAAATTGCTATATGGAGTTATTTTCCTTGTCATTCAAGAAATTCTACGGAGATAGTAGACAAATATGGGATTTCGATCCCTAAGAATTTTCCAGAGTCCAGTTTTGTCGTCCTGTTACAGGATTCCATGGACACAAAAATGAACGTTGGTAGGCAACAAACAGGAACTTCTTTCCCCTTCAGAACACCTGAGTTTACTCTCGTTTCGAATTGAGTTTGTAAATTACCTGCATGTTATTATCCTTTCATGTTTTGACAATAAATTTATACCTACCTTCTAAGAGTCTCCTAGTTATTTCATGAGAATCTAGACGAGCCAGATTCCAGTGCATAACCTTGTTCTCTGATCGGAGTTTAGCATTTTCTCCCTCAATACCGTTTATCCTTATTTTTAAGGCATCAATTATGTCTACGAGGGCCGACACTTTTTTGGATTGTTCACTTGCATTTTCTTCCAACTGACGAATCTTTGTGCCGATATAATCCGACTTAAAAGGTAAGACTGGTGCAAAACATAGGAGGCAATATACAATTAAAGAAAGAATGGCCATCTTAATAATACACAATAGATATTACCAGAGAGATAAGAGACAACAGGAAAACACGTCGTAGTTTGGAGAGATAAAACTCAAATTGAAATACAAAATATCATTTAATGACATATATAATATACAAAGTATTATTATAGACAAACACAATATTAAGATGTTTTTATAAAACAGTAAAATGCAGCACGTACAAAATAAAACAAATCCTTCACAAAGTACCCTGTCCATCTAAAAGCCTTGCCAATCACTCTGTGCATCCGAGTCATACTCTGGGTCAACCTTAAAACATTTGATTCCATTCTTTAATGCTGGGGTCCCTTTCCCCCTACCTGTAATACATAATGAAACAATTTCATTTATAAAAGCAAACGTAGTACATCATTTAAACGTTTCAAGAAAATTTACGAATACATGGAATATAGTGATCAGATCCAAACAGAATACAAAACTGGTAGCTTTTAACATAATGTTAGGATAAACGCAACAGTCCCGACTTTGTACAGACATACCATTCCAACAATGGACAAAAGCTAGGATTGATTGCATAAAATCTCCCATTTCCAGGGGCGAAGTTATTAATTTGGTACGTAGAACGAATACAAACGACCACTTATTTGAAATGGACCTTAGTCCTAGACCCAACGTGTTCGCTTTCCTTGCTGTACATTTGATTAATATCGTAATTAACTATTACCAAACGGTGAAACCCTTTACTTATTTAATGCTCATCTATGCATGTTTTTCGATTGAATGTGAAAGAAATGTGCATGGAAATGTGAACATTTGCCAATATTATAAACAAAGTTACCTTACTCAACGCCATAAAGAACTCAATTTTAATATTTTAGCATTAAAATAAATTTTAACTGAAAACTTAACCCAAGGGGACAAAGCTTCGTTTCAAATAATACGACTTCCTTAATATTTCATTCCAACATGAAATATTGTTCTCTCAAACATATGAACAGTTAAAGTGTTTACAAATTATTGGACATTTCATTTGAATGGGAAAACTAGAAAATCTATATAAATAATCTACAGAAGTAATGATATAGTATTATTCTTGTGATCCATCAACCGATGTGTCTTTGGAGGTTTCTGATGACGGATATTACAGTAAAGAGATTAAATAACCAGATGACATGATTCCCTTGTCACTGACATGTAGGCGTTAAAAGCTATTATTCCTCCATTTCAAACTAGGTCAAAATTATGACATTCGAGAACAAGTTATTTTTATCAAACATTCCAATTCTAACATTCGAAGCAGTTGGCAGAGTTGCCACTATTTTGTTGCTGCAAAATTCAAGGGTTTTTCCAGGACTTTTCAAGGGTATTTTAGTCATTTTCAAGAATGAAAATAGTCGACAAAATTTCAGTCCCCCGATGAAATTTTCTGCGAAACAATTCAATCATCACCTTTGATTATGGAACTATCAAATTCCAGGGTTTTTCAAGGATATTTTCATTTTTTTCAAAATTTTAGGTCTTTTCCAGGACCTTGAACTGACGAATCAAATTCAAGGGTTTTTCCAGGTTTCAAGGATGTGTGGCAACCCTGAGTTGGTACAGTGAAATAACATTTCCACCTTGGTTCTTTCATCATATTATACTTACCACTAAGCTTAACAAGCCACAGCAAATGAAAGGTATACCTACCTAAAACCTGACATGTAGTACCAGCTTTATACCTACCTAAAACCCTGGGATGCAGTACCAGCTTTACACCTACCTAAAACCCTGGCATGCAGTACCAGCTTTATACCTACCTAAAACCCTGGGATGCAGTACCAGCTTTAAACCTACCTAAAACCCTGGGATGCAGTACCAGCTTTACACCTACCTAAAACCCTGGCATGAAGTACCAGCTTTATACCTACCTAAAACCTTGGCATGCAGTACCAGCTTTATACCTACCTAAAACCCTGGGATGCAGTACCAGCTTTAAACCTACCTAAAACCCTGGGATGCAGTACCAGCTTTATACCTACCTAAAACCCTGGCATGTAGTACCAGCTTTATACCTACCTAAAACCCTGGCATGCAGTACCAGCTTTATACCTACCTAAAACCCTGGGATGCAGTACCAGCTTTATACCTACCTAAAACAAAGGCATGAAGTACCAGCTTTATACCTACCTAAAACCCTGACATGCAATACCAGCTTTATACCTACCTAAAACCCTGGTATGCAGTACCAGCTTTATACCTACCTAAAACCCTGGGATGCAGTACCAGCTTTATACCTACCTAAAACAAAGGCATGAAGTACCAGCTTTATACCTACCTAAAACCCTGACATGCAATACCAGCTTTATACCTACCTAAAACAAAGGCATGAAGTACCAGCTTTATACCTACCTAAAACCCGGGCATGCAGTACCAGCTTTATACCTACCTAAAACCCTGGTATGCAGTACCAGCTTTATACCTACCTAAAACCCTGGGATGCAGTACCAGCTTTATACCTACCTAAAACAAAGGCATGAGGTACCAGCTTTATACCTACCTAAAACCCTGGCATGTAGTACCAGCTTTATACTTACCTAAAGCCCTGGCATGCAGTACAACCTTTATACCTACCTAAAACCCTGGCATACAGTACCAGCTTTATACCTACCTAAAACCCTGGCATGCAGTACCAGCTTTAAACCTACCTAAAACCCTGGCATGCAGTACCAGCTTTAAACCTACCTAAAACCTTGGCATGCAGTACCAGCTTTATACCTACCTAAAACCCTGGGATGCAGTACCAGCTTTACACCTACCTAAAACCCTGGGATGCAGTACCAGCTTTACACCTACCTAAAACCCTGGCATGAAGTACCAGCTTTATACCTACCTAAAACCATGGCATGCAGTACCAGCTTTATACCTACCTAAAACCCTGGGATGCAGTACCAGCTTTATACCTACCTAAAACCCTGGGATGCAGTACCAGCTTTATACCTACCTAAAACCTTGGCATGCAGTACCAGCTTTATACCTACCTAAAACTCTGACATGCAGTACCAGCTTTATACCTACCTAAAACCCTGGTATGCAGTACCAGCTTTATACCTACCTAAAACCCTGGGATGCAGTACCAGCTTTACACCTACCTAAAACCCTGGGATGCAGTACCAGCTTTACACCTACCTAAAACCCTGGCATGAAGTACCAGCTTTATACCTACCTAAAACCATGGCATGCAGTACCAGCTTTATACCTACCTAAAACCCTGGGATGCAGTACCAGCTCTATACCTACCTCAAACCCTGGCATGTAGTACCAGCTTTATACCTACCTAAAACCATGGCATGTAGTACCAGCTTTATACCTACATAAAACCCTGACATGTACCAGCTTTAAACCTACCTAAAACCCTGGGATGCAGTACCAGCTTTATACCTACCTAAAACCCTGGCATGCAGTACCAGCTTTATACCTACCTAAAAGCCTGGCATGTACCAGCTTTATACCTACCTAAAACCCTGACATGCAGTACCAGCTTTATACCTACCTAAAACCATGGCATGTAGTACCAGCTTTATACCTACCTAAAACCCTGGCATGTAGTACCAGCATTATACCTACCTAAAACCCTGGCATGCAGTACCAGCTTTATACCTACCTAAAACCCTGGCATGTAGTACCAGCTTTATACCTACCTAAAACCCTGGCATGCAGTACCAGCTTTAAACCTACCTAAAACCCTGGCATGCAGTACCAGCTTTACACCTACCTAAAACCCTGGGATGCAGTACCAGCTCTATACCTACCTAAAACCCTGGGATGCAGTACCAGCTTTACACCTACCTAAAACCCTGGCATGCAGTACCAGCTTTATACCTACCTAAAACAAAGGCATGAAGTACCAGCTTTATACCTACCTAAAACCCTGGCATGTACCAGCTTTATACCTACCTAAAACAAAGGCATGATGTACCAGCTTTATACCTACCTAAAACCCTGGCATGCAGTACCAGCTTTTTACCTACCTAAAACCCTGGCATGCAGTACAAGCTTTATACCTACCTAAAACCCTGGCATGCAGTACAAGCTTTATACCTACCTAAAACCCTGGCATGTACCAGCTTTATACCTACCTAAAACCCTGGCATGCAGTACCAGCTTTATACCTACCTAAAACCCTGGCATGCAGTACCAGCTTTGTACTTACCTAAAACCCTGGCATGCATTACCAGCTTTGTACCTACCTAAAACCCTGGCATGCAGTACCAGCTTTGTTGTTTTCTCCGGTTCTGTTGAGCTTTTCATAAAAAGAATTTCCTTCAGAAGCTTTTCTTTGTGAGCATGAAAATGAAGTATCAAAGAATGACCATCGCCTGAAAAAAAGATATCCCCATTTACGATAACCATGGCAATAAACATGGTAAAGACATAAAAAAGATTAAATCTGGAATTGGATCTTCACGCTATAGTTCTGGATCAACTATAAATGGGATAAGATCGGTCAATGAAAGCGAGTCACGCCATCAGTTCTATAAAATTTTCACAACAGAATCATATTGAAACTTAATCCAAAAAAACTGTTAGAACAAATAATACATGTATCATTTTAAGATAGAAAGGTGGAAAGTGACTGTTGAATTAAAATGAACTATTTCTCTTATAAACAAGTGGGGCCACTAAAAGTATGTCTCGCCTGTCTGCACCATCACATAAATCAAATACCTAAGCTTTCATTTCTTGATATAAATACAAAAAGTGTCTGTTTACCTAATATCAGATGTCTAGCTATAATACTTCATTGTCCACAAAAGTCTTAAAAAAAAGTTTACGGCCTGAAAAAGGACCCAAGTTCACGGAGTCAATGGAGCGTGAAAATGGGGTCAGGGTCACACGGCATGGTGACAGTTGCGTAGACCATAACATGAACTGTCTGTATACCAAATATCAGATGCCTAGCTATTATACTTTTCAATAAATTCATATCTACCACAAAAGTCTTACAAAAAAGTTTACGGCCTGAAAAAAATCTAAGTTCACAGAGTCACTGGAGCGTGCAAATGGGGCCAGGGTCACACGGCATGGTGACAGTTGGGTAGTCCCTAACCTGAACTGTCTGTATACCAAATATCAGATGCCTAGCTATTATACTTTTCCAGCAATTCATTGTCAACGAAAGTCCTATAAAAAGTTTACGCCGCCGCCGTCGCCGCCGCCGGAAAGTAATACCTATGTCTCGCCTTCAGCGATTATTCGTCGCAGGCAAACAAAAACAAAAAATAAAATAAATAAAAAATAAACCAACAAAGAAACCTACCATTTTCTGTAGGTGAAATCTGTTGAATGGATGCGTGTACATTCTGTAAAGGATCGGCATCCACCGATTCGCCAAGGTTATCCCGAACACAGAAGGTCACTTCATAATGATGATGTACTTTTAGAAATCCAAGATGTACGTCTATGGTTTCTTCGTTGACTTGTTTCACTTGGATTTCCATGTTGTGGGATTCCACTTGTTCTGGGGCAAAATGAACGTGCCCACCCTCATGGTGTCCCCCTCCATTGGCTAAAATTATAAATAATGACACAAAAACCAAATGTTTGTCCTTAGTTAAAACATGCATGAAAACAAGATGAAAAAGAAAACAAACCTAAACAATTGTTCTATATTTATCAAACTTTTAAGTTGATTGAGATATAGAGCAATCTCAAAAAATAATTACGATTGAACAAACAAAACCTCCATAAAATCGCTAAACAGATTCGGGGTCTCCACTTGTCCAATGGAGTTTTGCTTTTTTGCTAAATTGTGCAGAAGTCCATAAAGTCTAATTTGAAGAAGAAGTTCTCTGCTACTCAGTCTTCAAACCTACGTATGCAAATAATATTTTATTATTTAGGAAGCAACAGAGAAAAGGAGCATATCGTAAGGCCGGAACTAGGTGCTTAGGTGATAAATTCATGGAAAAGACTTAATAATAAACATCGTAAATTGCAAAGCACTAAATTAAGTTGGTTGAACCAAGACTTAATATTGCATGGTTTCTCTAGAGCATTTTCATATACAGTCAGGCCTACAGTGTAAATAAAGATTGGTTTTAAGTTTATTTTTTGACGGACGAGATGACAAATACATCAGTCAACATCTTTCTTCAGGGAATTATACTTGTTGGATGATATAAGAAGACATCTTTGCCAGGGAAAATAACAACTGTGTAAAAAATAATAGCATTTTCATCGCTTAACATCCATATAGTATATAATTTACTGTAGACAGCTTTTGCTAGCGAATCACACGAGGAAAAAACACTATTTCAGATCAGAATAATAAAAAGAAATTGAAAAAGAACGTTACCATATCGACTACCACAAATAAAGATTGTTTCCACCCAAGGATTAGAAAAAAGAACAATGTTGTATATCATGGATATTAATTTAATTTGTCAGATAGCAGGTTATTGTGTGACAGGAGGACCAATAGACGCCTCTAGGCTTCATGGGTTTAAAAATTAATCCCGATTCTACTCCGTTGTCATAGCAACAATATATATATATATCAAATACAACTAAATTTTATGTTTGGTTGTAAAGTCAAACACAAAATCATTGAATCAACTACACATAAAAGAAGTGAAATATACCATTACCATAAATATCATCCAGTAATGGGGGCTTTAGGGTATGACACGTGTAATACAAATAAGTAACCTGTCTACTAAGGTCAGAAGTCGATCCTATACAGCTTGTTACTGCTTCATACAAAGACTTATCAATAAAATAATGCTGCAAAATATCGGTAGAATTATAAAATGGGTGTCAAATGTGGTAATGCAAATATTAAATATCCAGATTGACTAACTATTAAGCTAACAACAACAAAAATCATAAAATTTGTCTTCATAGACACGTCCGCAAAGCTGAAATGTCTGAAACTGCTTAAAATATGCTTGCGGGAAAAAAATCTCAATTCAAAAAGAAAATCCAACAAACTACATTAAAAATAAATTATCTTTTGAATATAGACGATAATGAGATGTGGAATAAGTGTACGCGACATAACCTACAATATAAACGATAATTTAAAGCATCGGCAACGGAAAGCAGCCATTGTAGCAGCCTTCATTGTGACCAGCGGTCGCTGCTCGCTGTCTTGCAATTGGTCCTAGTTTTTTTGGGCCCAACCTTTCTCCTATTAATAATCAATAACAAGCACAAACTAACACACAGTAAAAATCAAATCGATACAGGTTCAATTCAACAAGAGAGACAACAAGTTACTGACAACTAACTAAAAAGCAGCTATCGACTGAGTGAAAAAAAAATATTACATGTCGAGCTGATTGTAAATTAAAGATCATTGAACATCTGTCTAAATCACCAAGATTTATATGTCGTCTTTAAAAGAAATAGGCTAATGCTGTAAAAGAAATATTTTTTTTTAGTATGCTAAGCTAATATAGACGATGCAGTGAAGTAAATATCGGACATTGCTCGCAACGGAGCAAGGCCGAAAGCGAAATCACACTGGGCATAATATAATCCATTAGGCATATTTGGTACTAAAATATTGCTTATAGTATTAAAATGACGAATCCAGTTAAAATTTTCCGACATTTTGCGCAATTGAAAAGACTCAAGTGAAAATATCAATTTTTGAAGTCTCTGGATCCTGATATTGAAAATGTGGGTTTATGTTTGTATTTAGTCGAATTTATGTTAAGCAATCAACAATCAATCAATCAATCAATCAGTCAAGAAGAGGGTCATTCAATGCACTTTGGAATTGGGCTTGAATCATATGTATTTTATTTTCAATCCAGGGGCCAATTGAAAAACAGCGAGCAGCGACCACTGGTCACATTGAAGGCTGCTGGCTGTTTTCCATTGTGGATATTTAAAATATACGTTTATAATGTAGGTTGTGTCGCGTACACTTATTCCACATCTCATTTTCTTCTATATTTATAACAAATTAATAGTTACCCATGGCCTGTTAATCGAAATTTGATCCAATAATATTCAGAGTGTTATTGGTAATTTCGTACCATCATAAAGCTTTGTTTAAGTTGGAGAAAGAAATTCGATTTGCTCCATTGGGGGTAATGGGACCGCATTGTAGCTCTGCCAAAGATGTCAAAGGAGCTAAATTATTGTAGCTAAATATCAGCCCGGTTGTTACAAAAGCTTCCCAAGGAGACCTTCAAGATTCAGCCATTGAAAGCAACTTTTTATTGCACTTAAATCAATGTAATGACTACAATTATTGTGAATTTATGATTGGTTTTGAAAATCCCTGTAATTTATTATGACCCGAAAGGGTGCCTTAATTAGCAAAGTAACTAAAGATTGTTTTGTGTCTGGTCTTGTATCGAGTATTCATTTTTAAAAGTTCAACGACGATTTTTTTCCCTTTTAAAAATGGTATTAGATATTACACACATATACAACAGCACAAATATTATTCAGGAAACTGGTTATTTGATTTGATTTTGAATTACTGAGGATTAAACAAATACTTTAAGTTCATCAAAGTTAATTTGTGTACAGTAGAGACACAGAAAAAAGACACTAAAACCTTACTACTTGAAACTTGAAGAAAACTTTAACCAATAAATTTCTTACCAGCTGGTTTTTCTAAGATAGTTTCCATTTATAGTCTGAATCAAATATCAAGCACTCCGGTACAATTACCAATATACAATCATCTCAAACCAAGATAAAATCGCGAATACCAACAAACGGGCGACAACTCTAAAGCATAAACAAAAAAGAAGGTATGAATTTTAGGAAAAAAATCCCGTATATGTGTTCATATTTTTGTTGCTGACTTTGTAGAAATACCAACTACACTCAGTAAGATACCACTATAAATAAAGGGGAATGTGGTGTTTTGGCTGCAAAACTTTTATTAAAAAAAAAAAATAATAATAAATAAAAAAATAGGCGCACAAAAAAAATCTAGGTTCTGAAAATAAAGAGGCAGGATGGAAAAAAGGTACATAGCCCGCTCACTATAAAAATCGAATGGTCATTCACTAAATTTAAGGAGATAACTAACACATGTTCAAACTGGCAGCTACGTATCAAATCGATTGCCGGCAATGTGTCCAGAAAAGATACCAAAGCATGGAAGTTAAAAAGACATGGAGTCTAATCATCCAAATTTCAAGAACTAGGATACACCTGGCAGACATCTTCGTCTTGCAAAGGACAGGAAAAAGTGAATGACCTTTAAGGCCTTATGTCGCAGCGGGAATGCAGAGGATAAGACCATAAATATATATAAATAAAACAATAATGTAAAACCACTTTTGAAACTACATCACAATCAATAAAAAAATAAAGAAAGAATATGTCCATGGGATACGGATGCCCCCACTGGCCCAAAACAGGAACTAGAAGTCCGACAGGTCTGAAAGTTGCTTAGGACATACAGTTTGTCATACTGACCCATCCTACTAAGTTTCAAATCATTCTCATTTATGGTTCCGGAGAAATGCTTGACGAAAAAGTTCAGTCGTGTTCACATATTTTCACATCGGCCTAAGTCCAAAACAGGAAGTAGATGTCTGACAGGTCTGAAAATCGCTTAGGACGTACATTTCGTCATACTTAACCATCCTACCAAGTTTTAAATCATTCTCATGTGTGGTTGCTGAGTAAAGCTTGACGAAAATTTTCAGTCATGTTCACATCGGCCTTAGTCCTAAGTAGATGTCCAATAGGTCTGAAAATCGCTTAGGACGTACAGTTTGTCATACTGGACCACCATACCAAGTTTCAAATCATTCTTGTGTACAATTTCTGAGAAAAGTTTAACGGAAATTGTCATAGTCATGTTCACATATTTTCACGTTGGCCTAAATTCAAATCAGGAAGTAGGCGTCCGACAGGTCTGAAAATAGCTTTGGACGTACAGTTTCTGGTAGTGAACCATCCCACCAAGTTTCAAATCATTCTCGTGAACGGTTTCTGAGAAAAGTTTGACGGAAATTTGTACGGACGGACATGAGTAAAATTCAATGCCCCCCGACATGTCGTCGCGGGGGCATAAAAATAATAATAAAACCATATCTTTAGAACTTTTATACATCTTTAAATGAAATAAAAAGCTACTTCGGGTGCAGAATGATACGACCGCAAGAAATTGAACCCTGTACGTTGGAGGCCCAATATGGATTTTCAAAGGCTTTGAACACATGCAGCACCTGGTGGAATCACAAAGGTTTTTGACACATGCGTTCTGTGGTGGACTCTAAATGAAAAGTTCATATTTGACATATTTATGCAAACTGTTATGATTGACGTATTTGGTCCATAATTTCCCCCAAAATCTGATTGAAAAACGCACCCAGGGATTTTGACAAGGATTCTAATTAAAAAATAAGATTTTGAAAATCGGACCACAATTATAGATAATAAACATTCTAGATCATCTTTGTCAATACACCCGTTTTAGTCTCTTTTGACCCTTTTTCTAAAACAGTAGGGGCCACAAACCCAAAATACAATATCAACCTTCCTTTAGTGGTTCCAAATATCATGTCAAAATTTCGTAACAATTATTCAATATTAACTCAAGATATCGCACGGAAACCAAATGTCCCCAGACACACTATATGGAAAGAACGAAAGGGAAAAACGGTTGATTTCTGTGCCCGATGTAGTTTATTGCTGTGCGCAAAATGAAGTCGTCTGTGTTTTTTTTTCCTTTTTACTTAATTATTGAATACTTACATATCCTGCAGCGTCGGTGATTTCAACATTAGATAGTAACGATTTAGTTAATTCTAGTATTAAGTTTTACTTGCATTTTTATGTCATAAGCTATTTTTTATTAAAAAAGTCAATAATTTATAAATAAAACACGTTTTTTCTGACAAATTACATAAATAAAACACTTGCAGATGAAAATAAATTGAACAAAAAGTGTTCATGGTGTATTTAAGTATATATATAATTTTATTGTTGATAAATAAAGTTTGATAATGCATAGGTTCAAGACAGATCGATGAAATAAAAGTAGGTGTTAAAATTTGCACCGCGAATGTATATTTCTGTGCCGATTTTCTACATGGGAATGTATATTTCAGAGCCCGCGGAAGTTTATTCGTGTGGTTGCGAATGTTTCATTCTGAGCTATAAATACTTGGCATTGGAAAATCAGATCAAACAAGTAAATCTGTGAGCTAATGCTCACTAGTGATACCCCCGCTCCCCAAACTAAGCCATGCATACAAGTCTAAATACTTGGTAAACAGGAGTGGTTGACCTATGAACATAAAATCGCTATACACTATATGGGACTATAGGATAAAGCTGTATACAAAATATCAGACCTCTATCTCATGTAGTTGTTTGGGAAATTGTGACGGAAATTTAGCATTTATGTCCATTATGTGTAAAAACCTAAGTATTGGGTTAACAGGAAGTAGACTACCTAGAAGCATTAAATCAATATCCACCATATGGCACTATAGGATAAAGCTGTATACAAAATATCATACCTTTATCTCATGTAGTTGCTTGGGAAACTTTGACGGAAATTTTGCATTTATGTCCATTATGTGTATAAACCTAAGTATTCGATAAACAGAAAGTAGACTACCTAGGAGCTTAAAATCGGTATACACCATATGGCACTATAGGATAAAGCTGTATACAAAATATCATACCTTTATCTCATGTAGTTGCTTGGGAAACTTTGACGGAAATTTTGCATTTATGTCCATTATGTGTAAAAACCTAAGTATTCGATAAACAGGAAGTAGACTACCTAGGAGCATAAAATCAGTATACACCATATGGCACTATAGGATAAAGCTGTATACAAAATATCAGACTTTTATCTCATGTAGTTGCTTGGGAAACTTTGAAGAAAATTTTGCATTTATGTCCAATATGTGTAAAAACCTAAGTATTCGGTAAACAGGAAGTAGACTACCTAGGAGCATAAAATCAGTATACACCATATGGCACTATAGGATAAAAAAATCGGTATACACCATATGGCACTATAGGATAAAGCTGTATACAAAATATCATACCTTTATCTCATGTAGTTGCTTGGGAAACTTTGACGGAAATTTTGCATTTATGTCCATTATGTGTAAAAACCTAAGTATTCGATAAACAGGAAGTAGACTACCTAGGAGCATAAAATCAGTATACACCATATGGCACTATAGGATAAAGCTGTATACAAAATATCAGACTTTTATCTCATGTAGTTGCTTGGGAAACTTTGAAGAAAATTTTGCATTTATGTCCAATATGTGTAAAAACCTAAGTATTCGGTAAACAGGAAGTAGACTACCTAGGAGCATAAAATCAGTATACACCATATGGCACTATAGGATAAAGCTGTATACAAAATATCATACCTTTATCTCATGTAGTTGCTTGGGAAACTTTGACGGAAATTTTGCATTTATGTCCATTATGTGTAAAAACCTAAGTATTCGATAAACAGGAAGTAGACTACCTAGGAGCATAAAATCAGTATACACCATATGGCACTATAGGATAAAGCTGTATACAAAATATCAGACTTTTATCTCATGTAGTTGCTTGGGAAACTTTGACGGAAATTTTGCATTAATGTCCAATATGTGTAAAAACCTAAGTATTCGGTAAACAGGAAGTAGACTACCTAGGAGCATAAAATCGGTATACACCATATGGCACTATAGGATAAAGCTGTATACAAAATATCAGACCTCTATCTCATGTAGTTACTTAGAAAACTGCGACGGAAGTTTTGTTACGGACGGACGGACGGACGGACAAGGGTAAAACAGTATACCCCCCTCTTCTTCGAAGCGGGGGTATAATAATGTAAATATAACTTTAATTCTAACTCCAAACCAGGATCATTTTAAATTGAGTGTTCATTTACAATTCCTGTCTAAACCATCTACTGTTTTACTTATTCTATAAATTACAAAAATAATATATAAAGCTCTTTTAAACAAAGCACGACAAAATTTATTTGTGATAAAATCTATATTTATACATGTATTGAGTAATTCTTGTATTCTGTAAACCTGTGATATTTTTTTGGCACCATCTTTGCTTTTCCTGGTATAATACTGCGTTTAAGTTCACATAGTTTTAAATTTAAACCGTAATCTTATTGTCCATTTAGACTTCAATGGAGGACACATATCTCGCCGTGTATTTTTTCGATTTAGGTGCAGCAATGACAGCGCGAAAATCGCAAAATAAAACTGTCTGGATAATTTTCTGGTTTACAGTAGTCGGTTTGTTTATGATAACATTGCAAAATAACATTTCCGCACAATAAAACTAACAGTTTTAAACCCAACTTCAATAGACAATGGGGGTTCCAAAACATCATCAAAGTCAACAACGGTTATTTTAATTTTTGTTTCATCTGGTACAATGTGTTTTCATTTAAAATTGCATCTTCTGGTTTAGAATCAAATCTTAAATGTTTAAACTTGTTCTTTTTCTCATTCACTCTAATTTTACAAGATTGCTACAGGTAGCGAATGTCCCCCGCCGCCGTATTAAAGTTTAAAATTAACTAAAATTTGAAGAATTAAAATTGCATAGGGATATGATCAACTACATATCATGACAAACAATCATACAAAATTTCTTCAGAATCCGTTGAGCGGTTTCAGAGGAGTTGAGCTTACAAAGTGTTCCTATGACCTTAAATGAACAAAGTCGATGAAGTCCCATAACTCCTATAAAATTTGTTTAATCATTATGGCGGTGCGATATGATCAACTACATATCATGACAAACAATCCTACAACTGAAATTTCATCAAAATCCGTTGAGCGGTCTCAGAGGAGTTGCGCTCACAAAAGTGTGACGGACGCACGGACGGATTGACGAAGACCATTACCATGTCCCTCCGTCACGTTACGGCGGGGACAAATATTTTTAATTTTTCCTTGGGATGGTTATGGACAAAATGCAAAAATTGTATCGTCGAATATGCCAGAAGAAAATTCACAATATTCGCATTTAAATTTTCTGAAATTGAAAATAAAACTTTCCATCAGTGCCTCTAGCCTTTTTTTTTAAGCATATTCATGTTATTACATCAAATAATAAAAATAAATAGCACAGAAATAATTACAACAATTTTTGCTGCACAGAAATCAACATTCGTAAACTCGGAAATAAACGTCAGCATTTCTTCAACCCATTTTACTGAGTGTTTACAAAACAAAAAATCAGTTATTTATTGTAGGTTTTTAGTTGACCTTTCATGAGATATTCTATCAAATAAGGATTTTAAACGCGAACTGCTACTTAGAGATGAGTTTTTCTATAAATAAAAGGCTTTTTCTATTTTGATAAGTTTTATCAAAACACATTAATAAACTTTCGCTACTTTAAAAACTGTTCTCAAATAAACCACAGCGTGCACAGAACTTAACAGCAGCAGGGCACACAATAAACATTCGCCTCATAAGTTAAACACAGCTGTAACATCACTTGAGAAGACAATTACTTATCTTCGACAGTAGAATATGTTCTAAACAATCATAAAGTATATTTACACTTACTAATTGCTCACAGATGTACCATAAAATTATGCGATTTTCAACATTTTAACTTTTTGTTTTTTCATCGCGATATTTCTTACATTATTTATCTATTGGTTTAAAAATGGTTAGAAAACAATAGAGTGACAAGTAAGAAACTAAAAATGAACCTTAACAACACTAGTATTTCTATTTTTCTTACCTAAATGACATATTTTCGTCTTTCGGATGTTTACAATCGTCTGTTTTACCCAGAATACCACAATGACACAGGAGTAAACTACAGAGTTTGGAGTTTGGAATTTCAGAGTTTGGCTTTAGTGCCGTGTGGAGGTCGTAGAAAGCTTCCCCGTGCTTCAGTTGTATGCTCTTATATATTTTCGAGTACTGGAATATGTGTTGGAAAGGCACAGTTTACATATTTCCAAATTTTGACAACGTTTGGCTATTTCTTTAAAAATTGATAAATTTATTTGTTTGGTCATTGTTCTAATATTTTTTGGCTTCTGTTTTTGTTTTATCAAATCTTATATACTACCGGTTTTCCAAAGTTTTTACTCCTAGCGTGTCTGATGAAGGTTAATCCAGAAAAGCGCTTCACACGCAGCGAAATTTTGCATTGTACATTTATCAAAATCATTTCAATATGTGGATCGTGTCTTTCTGGCACATATTCCATATTCTTTCGTATTTAATATACCGGGGCACAGAAATCAACCGTTTTTCCCTTTCGCTCTTTCCATACAGTGAGACAACATCGCCATATCAATGGAATAGTTATTGCAACAATTACTATTTTCTATTCAAAAACATTGACCTATAAATGAAGACAGTAGTTTTAGAACACGAAATGATTTACTATAAAAACAGGACTTTAAAAAAGCATACAAAGGGTGATAATGCATGCTGTTTGGTTGTCATTTCCATTCCGAGCGAGATGTAGACGCCACACAAAGGCTTTCGCGATGTTTTTGTCATTCTCTATTTTTAATCTGTTTTGTCAAACCGAAAAAAAATCTTAGCAAAAAAATATATTATATCAGTTTATAATTTTGAGTTTTTCATCATAATGTGCTGTGAAATATAAAGACAACGTTTTTTTTCAAGTTGCATTTGATAGCCCGGTATTGGACTGTACGTCAAACATCAATAGTGTACCATTACTTGTTCACATAATACAGACTAAGAAAAACATTTACGTCTTGCCAAATAAATACTAGTATATAATCTTAAAGTCAGTACACCGTGACTGTGGGAGCATACAAAGAAAATGCCCTTAAAATTGATCTGCACTGATGCTAATGCAACTACATACCAAATTTCAATGGTGTACCAAATCCAGGCTTAAGAAAAAAAACGTTAACATTGGCTAAATCAGTATAAAATCGCAAAGTCAGTAGACCATGATTGGATGAGCATACAGATAAAATTTGATTTGTACTGATGCTAATGCTACTGTAAACTAAATATCAATGGTGTACCACAACTGCTTCATGTTAAACAGGCTTAAGAAAAAATATTAAAACATTTAGCCAAACCAGTATAAAATCTCAAAGTCACTAGAATGTGACTGCAGGAGCATACGCACAAAATGCCCTTAAAATTGATCTGCACTGATGCAAATGCAACTGCATACCAAATATCAATGGTGTACCATAACTGCTTCATGTTAACTTAACAAAACACGTTAACATTGGCGAAATCAGTATAAAATTGCAGAGTCAGGAGACCGTGACTGCAGAGCATACAGATAAATTCTCTTGGAATTGATCTGTACTGATGCTAATGCAACTGCATACCAAATATCAATGGTGTACTTTAACTTGTTAACATAAAACAGACTTAAGCAAAAACTTTAACAATTGTGGACGCCGCCGTCGTCGGAATCAGCATACCTAAGTCTCGCCTTTCGCGACATTCGTTGCAGGCGAGACAAAAATGATCAAAAACATAGATAAAGTGGAGGTAGAAGACATCCTACCCTTAGCAAACAACAACACCACCAGGGGCGACAAATACAAAATACATAAGAAACAATGCTGTACTAAAAAAAGACTAAATAATTTCTCCCAGAGGGTTGTCACTCTCTCTGACACCATTAAAAATTGTAAAACAATCTCAACTTTTAAGAAAGAACTTTTAAGCGAAAACGGAAAAGTTCCAAATTATTACTATTCCGGGACACGACTGGGACAAATACTACATGCGCGTTTAAGATTAAACTCTAGGTCCTTAAATTATGATCTGTTCATAAAAAAACCTAGTAGACTCCCCAAACTGTCGATGTGGAAGCATAGAAACAACAAATCATTTCCTTTTATTTATCCTATTTATGATGCCCAACGTCTCGAAATGTTTAATTACTTTGTTCAGTTTCAAATAAACTTACGCCTTGAGGTACTACTATATGGTTCAACTGTCTTGAATGACTGCGAAAACGAAACCTCATTTAAATATGTCCAAACTTTCATTATCAAATCAAAAAGATTCGCACCCGGCCAAAGCTAAGTGTTAGTTATTCCCCTGAGGGCGGATGCCCGATGGGGGATAACTGATTTATACCACGGGACTGTTAGAGGGTGCTAAATGAAAGTTTATGATGATTAATGAGGGGGGTCTTTCAGGAATTTAGCCTTATCTACTGATAAAGCATGATTAGTGCTGGGTATCTCGTTACATTTTATGACATATAGTCCATCAGCCAGGTCCGGAAAAAAATAATTTGAGTGGATACCCCTGTAGACCGATTTTTTATTGCAGAAATCAAAAGACAAACATGTGAACTTTATTTTGCAACTTGTTATACTTTGCAAAAAGATGCGGAAACTGGTATAACAGAGGCCCCTTTAGGGGTACTATAAACTGTCAAAAATTTCAACCCTTATAAAACATTCTATTATACTTATTAAAGTCTACTACAATATTATTGAAAGGAAAACTTTTAACATATTAAATGTTGTCCAGACAACCAACGACAGACAAAAGTTTGTTAAAATTTTCACTCAAAGAAGTCTTATAGGGAGATAATACAAGGAATGACTAAAATGAGTTTTTTTTCATTTTCTTTTTTTATTTCCTAAAAAAATAGGATAGCTAGGTGGAATATTTTGTGGAAAGAATCTACCTACAACATAACAAATTAAATAAAACAATTCCATTAAAATATTTGTGATACCGGTTGAAAAGTTTCGGTATTTATGAATGTAGTCCCAGTCGCCTGAAATCTATATTTTTTTTCATGTGTAAATACAAATGATCAACATAATGTGTTTCATTATATATTTTTTCAATTTTAGTTTATATATTTGACCTTTTTGAAACTATAGTATCAAAATATAAGAACGTTAGTCTTAATTGTCGTTTAAAAGTTGCCATAATTACACGTACATGTGCATTTTGGATCATTTTGCAAGGCAGCATACAACATGTATACAATAATGGCGCTGCATGTTTGACCGTTTGTTGCACTTAGTTACAAAAGGGATAAAAGTAACTGTTATCGAGGAAATATGCCAGCCAATTAATAAAGTTCTATATGGATTTTTTTTTCAATTTATTGGACGCTTTGTTATGATTGTTTTGCCTTTTGAAATTACTACTAGTATATTTGTAAATACTTTGAAGATCCATATTTAGCTTCTTCATTGTTGGCAGTTGTTTCATGTACCGTCTTCTAAAGAATCTAGATTTTAACGAAATTCAAATCAATAAGCGTACTTCTAAAACAACAAAAAGGAAGCTCTCATTACAATCGTAACTAAATATATTTTGAAAAACAGGCCTTTTTATTGTGAACTTTTTTATGCTGCTGAGCAATGTCGTAGAGTTTGGTCAATTTTTCCCAGAAAGAAGTTAACTAAACGAAGTTGAAATCACCAAACCGTTGAAGTTAGTGATTGTGCTAACCGACGAATGAATTGAAAGAAACAAACAGGCACAAATAGGGCATTCGAGTGTCAAAAGTCCGAAAGGGCAACGACAAAACCGGTAAACATGAACAAGAACAGCACGAAGAAACACGAAACACAAAATCAACCGATCGGAAATCAACAACGCCAACTCAAGTCGTAACAAGAGTTAACTCGGGTGCTCCGGAAGAGTAGGCGGTTTTTGGTTGCTATAGCACATCCGTCGTGTTGCTAATTTTCAATTCAGTGTGTCAAATCTGGTAAAGGAAGACAAAACAAATTTCTAAGACCAACCAACATCTGCACTCATTTGAGAGATTGTCTACGAGTGCACGGTGTCTACCGTACAATTTCTTGAGCGAAGAAAGCAACCGTGGAGCAACATAACCCTGTGTTAGCCTTTTCTGTGTCAAACGTGACGCTCTGCCAAGGAATCGATGTAATTGCCTCAAGCTCTGGAGTAACGAATCAACTGTGATACGAACACTTCATAAGCCGGAGCGGACGGAATGTTGCTACACAAAAAGGGAAAGTTGAAGTCATCACGTTTGTCATAGAGCTTTGTTGAAGTATTCCTTGAGAGTCATTTACGAGATGTAAATCTAAATATGAAGCAGACTTCCAAGAATCCATTGTGTCCCTTATCTCAGGTTCCTGAGGATATATGAGATGGAGAAAGTCACCAAATAGAGAATTGTTCAGTGAAAGGACATTATCAATACTTGTATAACGGAACGTGAGATAAAAAGAGATAGCTAGTCTAGTTCTCCACGAGTACAATATGTCCCGTCTTATACTTCATTCAAAATTTCTAAAAAAAAATCAAAGAAAACTACTTGTCCTGATTTTGTGTTAAAATGCGAATACTGTAATCTTACTATTTGTGTGGTTTTTAAGTTTGCTGATTTCAGTTTTTCCCATTTTTCATGAAATTACATAAAAAAAGAAATAATGGTACACTAATGATATAAGTTTCTGTAGACCTAAAATGCTTGTATTCTTTGTGTGTCGCCAGTAACATTAGACAGAAGCGACATACATAGGCTCACTTTTTGATTGTTCGTCTTCTTAAATCGAGCGTCGCTCTGCAAAGTTATTAAGTATTCCGTCTCAATTTTTATGTAACTTAACTCTATATTTCTTAATAGAGTTAAGGAATTACTCAACTACTTCCTGTTAACAGAATACTTTATAGACAAAAATACAAAATTCTGACATCGTTTGGGCCAAAGAAACTGAGTAAACGGATACAAACTTTCTATGGGAACAGACACTTCAAGGTTAAGAGCATATGCTGGTACATGAAGATCAACGTGCCCTATGCAATAGAAAAAAGCTTCAGCACCATTTTCCATTCATTTACAGCTGACCAGTACCAGTATTGCCTGAGGAACTTTGGTGTGCTTTTGATTCTTAACAACAGCAATCGCCCGAAAAATCCTAATTGTTCGTCTGTGTATGTGGTGGAGTCTTTGGGAATGTTTAGGAATGAGATGACATTGCTGTTAAATCTTTAGAATGGAATGCAGTGTTGTAAAAATCCATCATTAATGAGGACTTCTTGTCTTCTAGTACTCTTTTTTATGAGACAGGCCATTACCACGAAAAGAGGGGGTGGGTTTGTTCCGACCAGACAATTATTTTTTTCATAAAGGTGTCTCGAGACAAATTTTTGTTTTCATTATTAGCATTATTCTATATGGCAGAAATCCTTCTTCAAAATATTTTATCCTCTGTTACTTAAATATTTTTCATCAAAATTCAGATTCAGAATATTATTTTAGAAAAACACCAACCCCCTCATCCATTCTTTGATTTCATAACAATAGAATTGGAAAAAAAACGAAATTTACAAAACGACATCGTTACATTATTTTAAGGCGACAGCTCGATATAAATTGTCGCCAGAAATAAAGAATAGATAAGTTATAAGTAAAAAGTAATGTAAATATTTCATATAAGTTTAAATAAAGTCAAACGCACCTGACCTAAAGTAAAGTCTAACAGGCCAAAAACAAGAAAACGTGATTAATTGGTTATAACTTTGTTTTCAATAATGTAAAAAATCACCTTTTCTGTATTATAACTTCTTTTATGTTGGTTTTAAAAAAATACCATAGAAATGACTTAAAATCATTAAAAATATTGATTCTAAAAATAGAAAAAGTGACCTTCACATTTAATAATTTAAAAAATAAAACCATATCGGTCAAACCATTACAATCCGCACATGGACATTAAAAATGGATTTTTCTGTAAAACACTGTTTTTATCAAATCCTGGTGGTTTTAATATTTTTTAATTGTGATCATTGTAATTAGGTGAATCTTGTTGAGTAACTTTTACCTGTGATACGTGCGAAGTCATAGGAAGACATTCGCAAATTGTAAAAATAGGGAAATTTTGAACGTAATAATTAGCAATTTTAAATCTAAAAAATATCTTTTTTAGACATTCTTATGATGCAAATTCTTTTCCTAAGTCAAAAATCCCTATGCATACAATAGATTTATAAAACAGTAATTGAAGTATTCAACCCCATGTTCAATTTATTGAAAGTAAATGAATGACTACTTTTCAATTGCTCACCAGAGGGTCCAGAAAAAAGATAATTACGCTATTTTTCGCATATTTTATACAAGTATAACATTTTGAATTATGAAGCTTAGATGTTATACTAAATTTATGTACCATAAAAATTCGGTCTACGGGGGTATCCACTCAACTTTTAAATATGACGTCTTTTCAGAGTTGGCTGATGGACTAATAGTGGTATAAGCTAAACTAAACTCACACTTTGCATTTCATCTACTTGCCTCTTTGTTTTTTTTTCACCGCACAACCTTCTTAGAACTATCAATGTATCATTAATTTGTATATATTTTCTTCTTCATAAGGTCATACATTTTTTTAATTCACCTTGTGTTATTGTTGATTTCTTTCTGTCAATAATATATATATTTGATATATTTGATATGCAACATTTAGAATATGTTATATTGATATAATATGATTAATTTGTAAGTTGTAATTACTATCAGGAGACAGATTTATATAAGCTCTCTGTGTTTGTTTCTGAATCCTCTTGTTTAATATGTTATTAAACATATATTTAAATGTATGTATGTCATTGGGTTTGATTCTGTCAAAGCTATAAAATGACCAGACTTGAGATAGGGGAAGTAAGACTTGTAAGAGACAGACCAGTTACAAAATCCTACGATATGGTACCCCAAACTGAGGATGCATACCAAATATCAATAGGATATATGATAAGTATTTTCTGAGAAAACGATTTAATAAAAAACGAAAAATATCACCAACCACGAATTCATTTGTTCTTAGATTTAATTAAGAGAACAGCGATGACCTCATGTAATTTTTACAAAAATCAAAGGTACGTCCTTTCACTTTTACACTAAAAACAAAACTATGAACGGTTTTGAAATTGTATTAATTTATGGTTATTCTAAACTTATATCTTAAAATTCTAAGCCTAATTATTTCAATCCTAAACTACTATTTTAACCCTCCCTTGCGGGTTCTGGGTGGCGAATAGGCCTTCAACAGCGCGGTAAAAAAGCCCACTTATGAGCGCACAGAAGCCTGGCTTGTGGTCAGACTGCTTTGTCCTCGAAACGGCTGAGATGTGTGTTTCAGGTGGTTGAATTGGACAGCCCTGTCATTATGAAAGCCGGGGTCGTCAAGCTATAATATTATGTGAAAAACCTGATCGCAAACCACATTGGTACACCGTGTTAAAGAACCACGCTGCAGGTCCCAATAAAAGGAAAACCTGTAGGATCGCCAAGCGGCCGTTCCTGCCCATCTCTTAACCTTCTCAAGTGACAGAGAAAAGTCTCATCCCCGAATGGCTTTGTGCCCCCCGGTATTTCCGTGGTCCTCCACTTCACTGTCCTTTCGTGCTCATTTTATCACCGCTTCCTGATTTAGCCAAAGTTGTGCTCCTTTGGAGTAAAGCAACTATTATAAGCGAATTAACTACATTTATTGTGTAACTAAAGAAGCAGAGGTAAAAATGGGATATCCGAATGTCAAAAGTCCGAAAGAGCAGAGACAAAACACCAACAAGAACGGGACAAAAACAGACAACATGTAAACCATGGAAACACAAAAATATCTGAATATCAATCAACAACACGAACTCCAGTCGAATCCGAAAGAGTAAGCAGTTCTCGCTTGCTATAGAACACCCGTATAATGTTTAATTTATTATCTTAAATGTACCTACGTGTACCAATGTGACCCAACATACATATATTTAGGATGTATAAATTCGGATGCCCCATTGGTACCTGTGCTTCTTTTATGTTGTTGAATATGTAGATGCATGAGGTTGTGAAATGAAAATGGAAAACAGCATTTCCTAAATAAAAATTGTTCGGTATTTCCGCTTCTATTTTTATTACAGTAATTTTTAAAGTTTTATATAAATCGACTGTACAATATTCGAATACTATTCTTTGTTATATTTGTTGCACGATTTTGTTATAAAACTAACAATAAAATACCAATTCATCGGTCTGTAGCTCATTTATCTAATTTAAAGCAATTACTAGTAAACTATCAAATTATATTTTTAAGGCCAATTAAAAAAAAAATCAACTTTATCCCGAAGAAACCGTCACTTCGTTCATCAAAACCCGTCGCCTAAACATGAAAAAAAACCTATATAGCAAAAAGTAACACACGAACAAACCTTACCAAAATAAAATAATTTGGATGGCATTTTTTTTCTTATGCTAAAAATGTGACAGAAAACTAATTCCAAATCATGAGTGTTGGCAAATAAGTAAAGTCTATATAAGAATAAGATAAACTTGCATTACGGTGAGGTTCCTTGTCATAAATCGTCTGAAGGTAGAAAAACAAGGCTTACAAGATGGAAATCTTACATTTTTTCTTCTTTATTAAACGTTCTTATTTAACAATATATACCTAGCGATTCGTTAGAATACAGGGTTAAATGTTTATATTTGTTCCAGACCAATTTCGTTCATTTAGACACTGATAATTGATACGTTTTCATTTATGTCGTATGCAAAATGTACCTATATCCGCAAAAACCTTACTGTTGACACGCAAAAACATTTTTGTCATGTCGCACTTTGTAGGGATTGGTTGTAAACAATTGGAAGTTGTTACCAGCAGATATCAATCAATCAATCATTCAATTCTTTATTGGAAAAAGCACAGTATAACTGAAGCGTGATCCATGATATATATGTTACAGTAAATATGTGTAATCAGTAAATACGCGTATTTACTGAAATTTAGTTAATACGTGAATTTACTAAGTCACCCAGTAAATACGTGTATTTTCTAAAAAATGGTCAGTAAATACATAAATTTCCTGAAATTAAGAAGAGATTTTACACGCTTTTACTGATGCTTACTTTGTAAGATAACACTTTGTAGAATATTATTTTCCGTGTCAAATTTGTTATAAAGTTAATACAAAATTTTACCATTCTTCAAAAATGTGACATTTTGGTGAATTGTACATTTTTTTAACATTTTCATTTTTTTGTGGTTAATAGTTCCGATTTATTGACCAAGTGTGTACCCTAGGTGGCTGAATAGAGCGGCGGTGGTCAATTTCGTGCACGTTAAAGATGCCTTACTGGCTTAGTGGACTGCGTGCCAAGTAGTGCACCACTTAGGTTAAATTTTCCACCCTTTCCCCTGTACCGCTCTTATAATTTATTGTTCCTATGTTTCCCACATATTTTTCATCATCATTTCATGGTTATATTATCATTTTTTTCATGTTCATCGCCTTTAAATTACCTATATAGTGTTGCAAGGATGTAAAACACCAACTAACTCACTTACTTATGAATAATATCCATTTTGTTTCTAATTCAACCTGACTTTGAAAAAAGTAAATTGTTGTTTGTTTCATTTTGTTAGACAATATTTCATTCATAAACAAAACAGACAGAAACTAGCAGCACGAGTTTGACTATCAGGGAGATTAACATGAAAGGGATGACAAAATGAACATGAATGATGATGAGATTGAGGATATTTGTAACACAACTCCAATCCGGGATGAAGGGATGTAATCATGCCTCCTGCAGTGGATCCCGTGAAACCTACTCTTATCGTGACCTGGAGTAGGGTTCTTCAACGTGCGAGAAACCTAAAATATTTCCTAACAAGATATTGTACTATGGTTTTGGATAAGGTTTTCCCCATTATACCCTGAAGACCCCGGAAATTATTACGTCAGAGCCAGCCATGCAATATCTACCGCGTTGGGCACATGTCCCAGTTGCTCTTTGAACCATGTGGCTTAGCCCGACATCAGGTTCTGAGCACTTTAAAGTAGACTTTTATTGACTAACGTAGCGCTGCTGCGCGTTAATAGGGATGTTCATCGCCACTTTTAATAACAAAAGGGTTTCACAAAGCTTACTACAAAAATATATTAAGTATTATTACCAAAAGGCTTGTAAAATCTCATAAGCCCTTAATAAATGTTAAGCATCGTCAAAGTTTGATGTTTTAAACCTAAAATTGAAGTTAGATACTACATTTGGTGTCACCAACCTTGTCCAGTAAATACGTGTAAAATTTGCAAGAAAAATCAGTAAATACACGTATTTACTGGTCAACTCAGGAAATACATGTATTTACTAAATCACCCAGTAAATACATGAATTTACTGACAGTTTTAGGAAATTCACGTATTTACTGATTACATGAATTTACTGTAACATATACACAATTTCATGTTTACAAAAAGTAACATACCATAAACATGATTATTAAACAAAAAAAAAAAACAAAAAGAAAGAGAGAGATAATAGATAAATTAATTAATACAATAGATAAATCATAGTTCAGTGTAAGTATTAATATTATTAATAACAAAGTGGCTACGATTACCTGGATTTACCTGGAAAAGTAACAATAAGAAAAAAATTATTGTTACCTGACGCCGGAAGTCAAAGTAAAATATTAACCGGTCCACGGATGCGGACCTGTTTTTATTAAAGTAACAATAAGAAATTTTCTTAATGTTACCGCTCGTTATTTTTTCCTGAAAATGTGTTTACTTACAACGAAATTCTTGTTTATTATTTATTCATGTTATTAGCATGATACAGTCACATGAAAACAATAATAAAATCTGAATTAGGATGAATTTAAGTGCCAAGTTATTTCATTTTTGGTTACATTTCCTACACATCCAGTAGGTTGCTTTGGGTGGATTTTTAAGTCCGACACATGACAGATGATACCATTCCAGGCAACCATCACAAACAATGGAGGCCCGAATATGGACATCATGACTTCTGTGCCTGTCTTTGAGTTTTCTAATTTACTCGAACTTCTTTTATAAAGTTTAACAAATTTGGTTTCTTGGAACGAATTTAACTTCTGTTCAAATTCGATAAGTTAATTGAATTTTTCTCCAATTGAAAATTTACCACCGGTATCTCGGAAGCCATTTTGGTGCGTACAAGCCCTGGCATATCGAATTAGTTGTAAAATACAGACACCGTATGCAGGTGACGTTGGTTAGTTACTTTCCAGGTTAGGAAAATTAATAATTCTAAAATTAAAATCGTCTCTTTTATCGTAATTTTTTGAACTGAGATGACCATCCGGGTCAAATTCGAGATGTAGATCCAAGAATGATGTAAAGCAAGTGGATTCTGTGGTTTCTTTAATTTCTAGTTCTGGAGGATAGTATATTGAAGGAATCCATCTGCAAAACGACGAGTTGTTGACAGAGAGGACGTCATCAATATATCTGAAAGTGAGATTAAATGACCTTGCCTCTTTCATCTTCTTGTTCTTTACGGGTTCTTGAAGAAATTCAGACTCGTTTGAGTATAAAAACAGACCAAATGAATTAACCTGGGCGATATTAAAGAAAAGACAGTGTTTCATTATATGGATTTTCATGACCACAGTTCAAGCCACCGGTGATTTTATAAGTTAAAATAAATAATTGTTAATTTCAAGTTTTCAATTACAAACTCATTATATATAATGAAATGTACATATTGTTAATAATATTCTGAAATACAAGAATATTCAAATTCATATAATCAGGTAACAATAACGCCAGGTAACAATAAAAAAAAACCTTATTGTTACTTAAAACAGGTCCGCGTCCGTTACACGGTTTTCCGTTAGTCCGTCCTTCCGGTGTCAAGTAACAATAATTTTTTTCTTATTGTTACTTTTCCAGGTAACTCTATCCAGTGCCTATTAATAATGTAAATATTCAGAATGACAGATCTGACATTGAATCAGTAATGTTTTCTTGTAATATATTTACTCGTTTTGGCGTTTCTCAAAGGCTTCTTTTAGAACTGAGCAAATCTTTTTCATGTCCTTTAGGTTATTTGGGTTTAAAATTTCTGATAACAGATTTGAATTGGGAGGTTGCGACTAATAGTGTAAGTGTTTCTAAGAGTTGGCTATTCAAGCATTGGATGAACTTGGACATTATTTAAAATTCGTTTCCGATTTTTTATTATTTAAACGGGGATTAGAGAAAATATTTTCATGATTGATCCTAGGGGCACATACATATATTGATCTAAAGAACAGACAAACAGACAAAACTCTGGTAACATGCACTTCTATATATATGGTCCCCTTCTTACATATTAAGTTTCGTCGAAATCGGTTCAGTAGTTTCAGAGGAGTTGCGCTGACAAGATGATAAATGAGGATTTTCAGCAAATTTTATGCTGAAAGGGCCATAACACCCACACAATTTTTAGGATAAAAGTTTCTTGGTAATATGCACAACTACATACGGTGTCCTTCCTACATACCAAGTTTTGTTGAATTCAGCCCTCTACCTCTTGTAGTTGCTTAAAAAAATGTGACAGAAATTTTGCATGCATGTCCATTACGTGTAAAAACCTAAGTATTCGGTACACAAGAAGTAAATGACCTAGGAACATGAAATCGGTATACACAATATGGTACTATTAGGATAAAGCTATGTACAAAATATCAGACCCCTAACTCATTTAGTTGCTGAGAAAACTGCGACGGAAATTATGTTATGGACAGACGAACCAACAGACAAGGGTAAAACAGTATACCCTTCATCGAAACGGGGGTATAAATATGGGTCAAGGTGACCTTATTTTAATATAGATGCTAATCACTATCCAAGATGTACCCACTGACCCAATATCATCTCTTGTACTTGCTGAGATGAGGACCTTAACCAAAACTTTAACCCGAGTCATTCATGCAGAATATATAGGTCAAGGTTACTCTATTTTTATACGAATGATGGTAATTATCCAAGATGTACCCACTGACCAAATACCATTTTTCTATCACTTGCAGTTATATGAACCTTAACCAAAACTTTAACCGGAGTGATTCATGCAAAAAATGTAGGTCAAGGTGTATTAATTTTGGTACAGAAGCTGGTTACAACCAAGATGTACCCACTGAGCCAGTAACACCTGTTAATTGCTTGCGGTTGCTGAGATATAACCTTAACCTTTTTCCTTCATGCGGAAAATATAGGTCGAAGTCACTTGATTTTGGTACTGATGCTGACGACCATCAAAGATGTATCCACTGAACAAATATTATCCCTCTATGATGTTTACTTCCCAAGTTATTAACAAAACAAAAACCATTATGTACATATGTATGTACGTACAAACGAACGAACCAAACGCTATATCCCCTCCCAAACTCTGTTGGGCTCCGGGATAATTAAAAAAATGTCTGTCAAAATATGAGTTATTTTTTTTATCAAAACTGTATTATAACTTTTCCAAACTTTTCTAAAGGCATTAAAGAGTGTGAAATTCAAGAAAATCCTTTGTTTGTTTGTATAAAGTTTAATAATGATAACCTCTTAAGTCTTAAGAGATAACATAAATGATATCATGAAAAAGTTGAATCCTGTAGGTAAACCTAAGAATAATATCCATCCTTTTTCTTTGATCAACCAGACAGGAACAATTTTATGCTGATTTTTGTATGCTCATACCCTGATGCATGTTAAAATAAATTTCATCATTTCACCATACCTCCTTCATGGATAAGTAACTTCAACCTGAATGTATACTGGTATAGCTGATTTGGGACAAACAGAACAGAACACTTCTTGTCCCTCTACTTTCCTTGGTGGGTAATAAAACCTTCAATATAACTTGTGTTCTAAAGCCATGGCCATTTTCATGTATATGTATACACATTTCCATAGATAGTTTATAGGGGACATCCTCAAGAAGAACTACATTAATTAAAGTTTGTTTTTGCCTACAAAAACAATGTCTCCCCCCGTTTCCCCAAAAAGTTCTAAGTCAAAAGGTCCTTACTCCCACAAAAATTAGATGATCAAATTTTCCTTGTAATATGCACAACTACATATGGTGTCCTTCCTATATACCAAGTTTCTTTAAATTTGGTTCAGTTGTTTTAGAGGAGTTGGGCTGATAAGATGATAATTGAGGATTTTCAGCAAATTCCTAAGTTCAAATGGCCATAACTCCCCCAAAAATTTGAGGATCAAAATTTTCTGGTAGTATGCACAACTACATATGGTGTCCTTCCTATATACCAAGTTTGGTTGAATTCGGTTCAGTGGTTTTAGAGGAGTTGCGCTGACAAGACGATAAATGAGGATTTTCAGCAATTTTTTAAGTTCAAAGGGCCATAACTCCCACAAAAATTTGAGGCTCAAAATTTCCTGGTAATATGCACAACTACATATGATGTCCTTTCTATATACAAAGTTTCATTGAATTCGGTTCAGTAGTTTCAGAGGAGTTGCGCTGACAAACTTTGTGACGGACAGACGGACACGACAAAAACAATATGTCTCCCCACAAAAGTGGGTGGAGACATAATTTAGGTTACATTTGACAAAGCTGATTTAGTGAAGATTTTCTAGACCAACTATCCCTAACCACCAAAATAACAGGAAAATAGTATGAACAGATTTTTATTTTATAAGCTGAAATTCAAAAAACCATTTACGAATTAACTGTAATAATTTAGTTTATTGAACCATAAACTAAATTATTCATGGTGCATACCATTAAAAAATAAGTTTATATTACAGTTAATATTTATAAATTTATTTATTGATATATTCAGAGCAAAAATTTAGTAAAAATAATATTTTTCCATGAAAATTGGTATATTAATATTTACACCTGTCAATCACATTGCACATGGCGTCCGTGCAACTTCAAAGTGTACATTAGCTTCATATTATGTCATATCATTTTTTTATAGTTGAATAAACCTGGAAATCCCTCCAAAAATACTTGCCCAAGTCATTTGATTATACTTCCTTTATGATATAAGGCATGGTTTAAATGATCGTTAATCCAATCAAATTCTTTTGACTTTTCAGAAGTTTACAAGAAAATGAACCCAATTTTCTTTCAATGCAAATGCAACTAATAATTTTCCAAAAATTATTTATTGTTTGTTATTATTGACAATGGTTTCCATTGTAACCTTGCTAGTCATTTTTGACCATTTCTCATACAGTGAAATATTGTCAATTAAAATCCCATTTTTAAGGGAAATTCAATCCATATCCAATATAACTTTTTTATTTGCTTAATTCTAAACATCATTGACAATATTCAATACAGGTCCAACCTTTACATATATGTGTAGTCAGAACAAAGCTATTAAATATGTTAAAAATCTGTAATATTTTTGTACAAAATTAATACCAGTCCCCCACTTTCTGACTCTAATTTCTTAACACATTGACTTCCAAAAAGATGCCCCTCTTTTTCTGCAATCAAATAAGTTGATGCCAGGGTACAAGCTTATGATAATTTTTGTAAGCTCATATTGTGTTGTACATGTATGTAATCTCATGATGATGCAACACATCCTTAATGTACAGTACAAACAGGGACTTATTGCTATGACTGTCTTTGAGAGACAGCCATGTCTGACATGTCTCATACCCTGCCTGACCAAAGCAATAAAAATTTTATATCCTGCTGTTTTCATATTCCGAGTGAACAGGAAAAAGGTAATAGATTTGTCAACTTGTCACACTTACCTGTAAAATTTTATGTACCTTAATTAATACTTTTTTATAAATGTTCTGGTTTTTTTTATTTTCTTTAAAAACAAAGTCTAATTTAGTTGAATAAAAGAAATTTGATTTGACCAAAAATAAATATTTCAACTCATGATCATTTAATAATGAGTAAAATACATTCTAACTACCCGAATGAAAAATATTGAAAAGACTTTTTGAATTCTTATTATTTAACATTATTTTTTTTTAACATAATCAAAACCATGTTAAGCTTTTTATAAAGACAGTCAAGATATAGATATTTTGATTAAAAATTATTTAAAAACTATTTAAAAAAACAATGGCTGTAATTTCTCAATCACAATTTTTAGAACATTTTTTTAAATATGTTTTCTCTTTAAATTTTTTTTTTAATTATTAATTTTTTTTCATCATTATAATAAAAAAGTGGTTTTACATTTACTTTTTTATATTAATTCATGTCATGGTTTCATAATTTTTATTTTTTTACTTGAGGTGAATAGGAAACTGGTCATAAATATGTCATCTTGTCATATTTACCTGAATGATTTTTTAAAGGAATTTAACATTCTCTTTTCTAAAGAATAATTCTTAAAAAAAATAATATCTAAATAAAATTGATTGAATATGAAAAATTAATTTCAATAAAAATACATATAGAAAACATGTTACATGTATATGCATCTACATGTATACAACTTCAACAAAGTTATAAATTTATAAATGAAAAATATTTTGTGAATTTCTGACTTTTTAACAATATTTAAAAAACAATTACCAATAATTTTAAAATCATATTTTCAAAAATCTTTTTTTTTTCTTTAACATGTTACTTTATAACTCGAAATACCTTTTTTGGAGGTGGAAATGAATAATCATTACAATTAAATTGTAAACTGTAGAATTTATGCATGATTGTTTTGCAACCACTTCATGCTGTTTTATTACCCTGTCTCCGAGAGGCAGATGTCTGATTTCCTGTCTGACATCAAAAGTTAGACACTGTCTCTGAGAGGCATCTTTCACAATATGTCCCTGTTTGTACTGTAACTTAAACCTGAAGATAAAGCTCATTTAGGACGGAACGACAAACTTACCCAAAAACTATATGCCCGTCTTCTATCTCTTGAGGGGTATTATGGGGTAGCAGTTTTTCTGGTTATTGCAGGAAGGTATTCCATAAAATTTTAGTGTCAGGTTTATATTTATTTCTTTAATAAATTACTCTGTTACATCCAGAGTGGCCAATGGCCCATAGTGGACCTAAATGTGTGGTTAATGCCATGATTTATGCACATGAAAGACTCCTCCCAGGACAATAAAGTTGTGCACCATGTAGACAAAACTTTCCACCCCTTACCATTTTCTTTGTTTTGTATCAAATCTCCTCTATTTCTCATCGACATCATTTTGTGAGCCATGAAAATAAGAGCAAACACTTAGTTAATAATGAATTGCTTGCCAGCACATAAAAATTTCAAATTCCAAGAATTCATAAATTTATAAATATTTGGGGGAAAATTAAATTTGAATGATAACATTGCCTAAAGTATCATCGAAAACAAGCATAGTTGCTCAACTGAAATTCAAATGTCAAGGTCATAAGATAACTTGTATGGTTTAGCCCTGATGCATATACATACCCAGTTTCATTCACCTAAGGCTTATAGTTCTTGAAAATGGTCAGTCACTCAGAAGGAAAATCTAGATCAAGGTCAAGTAATAGGGATGCAACTGTACTATGCTACTACAGGGTCATATACCAAAATTTCATTGCCATTACACTTTTAAAGTTTATAAAACAATGAGTTATTCTTAGCTTTTATATATTTAAAGTATAACTAATGAGGGGTGGGGAATATCAATTTTAATGTCACGAGTCTCGAATAATGCCAGGATTCAACAAGTGCGCGGAACTTGTTCCGCCCAGAGTTGAATCCCCTTGCGTTATTCGACACGAGAGACATTAAAATTGATATTCGTCACCCCAAATTAGTTATACTATTTATTATATAGATAATTTAAAAAAACGTGACTAATATATCATCAAAATAATGAAAACGAAAGAAGTTATTGATTAATTGTGTATTGCGCACTAATCTATGGTACGTATTTTTCGCGGGAAACTTCACGAGGATTAGATAAATTCGCACGCGAGTTAGATAAATCCTGTAATTAACTCCGTGAAAATCTAGAAATTTATCTAACTGGGAAATCACGATATTTCACCTATATCTATATAATAAATTATTTTATATTCTCTGAAAGATAACAAAGTCCCTTAAGAAATTTAACACTGAAAACAATACCTAAGGTTCACTCTGCTTAGGAGGCAAGACAAAAACATATGTCTGCTCATTGGAGACAATATAAAAAAGAGTGTCTTATAAAGAGTTTATCAAAAGAAAAGGTATCATTAACTAACATTTACAACAAACACTATCACAGTAAGCATCTCAATGTCTGTTGCCACATGACAATTCAGTTTTGTCATTATCTCCCCTGGGACTGAATTTGATTAATTGTCACTATCTCACTGATTGTTCTAATTACTGAACTTTGTCATGAACCTTCTTCTGATTCTGTATTATCATGCTTTCGCTTTGGTCTATACCTAAAAAATATCAAATTCATATTTATATTCAACTTTAAAATATAACCCCAAAAAAAACCTTTTCAAAACAAATAAAATTCAAAATTTTTTGTGCTTAAAATAATGAATCAAATATCAAGATTGCATTATTAGTGAAAATTAGAACCAGTTACCATAACAGTCATTCATTATATAAATTGTTAAGGAGATGTGCACCTAAAAGTAATAGTAATTATATGCAAGGCTGCCAACTTTTGAAATTTCGAACAAGAGTTGACACTAAAGTACGTCTCGCCTGACGGCACCATCACAGAACTCATTGCAGGTCTAGCTGGGCCTTCAGAAAAGTTAAGGTCAAGGTCATGTGACAGATGACAGAATTCCATTTAACCATCAGAATCAGAAAAATGTCTTAAGTTTGTTCTAGATACCATAGGCATAGTTATTGAGAAACAATGAAAAAAGACCATCATTTACTAAGCCATTGAACCATGAAAATGGGGTCAGGGTCACACAACATGGTGTCAGTTGCGTAGACCGAAGCCCCAAATGTCTGTATGCCAAATATCAGATGCCTAGCTATTATACTTTTAACTTAATTTATTTTTGAGAAGTTCTACAATAGTGGCCATTGTCGCATTTATGAAGAGCACTATTGCAGTAGTTTGCTAGAATGTTGAGCCCAAAAAATTCTGCAGAAGGTTCCATAAGCTGGGGATATCAATGGACCCTTTTTTAGCTCACCTGACCCGAATGTGAGCTTTTGTCATCACTTGGCGTCCGTCGTCCGTCCGTCATCCATACAAAAAGTTTTTATTGTCCCAAAAATCATCTAAGTCCACAGAGCTACTGAACCATGAAAATTGTGTCAAGGTCACGGGACATGGTGTCAGTTGCAAAGACCATAACTCCATGTGTCTGTATACCAGATATCAGATGCCTAGCTATTATATTTTTCACTTAATTCATATCCACAAAAGTCTTACAAAGAGGTTTTTTGGCCCCAAAAATCATCCAAGTCCACAGAGTCACTGTACCATGAAAATGGGGTCAGGGTCAAATGGCATGGCACCAGTTGCATAGACCATAACCCAAAATGTCTGTATATCAGATGCCTAGCTATTATGTTTTTCACTTAATTCATTTTCCACAAAAGTCTTACAAAGGGTTTTTTTTGGCCCCCAAAAAACATCTAAGTTCACAGAGTTGCTGAACCATAAAATTGTGGTCAGGGTTAAACATTATGGTGCCAGTTGCATAGACCATGACCCCAACTGTCTGTATACCAAATATCACATGCCTAGCTATTATATTTTTCTTGTTATTCATTTTCCACAAAAGTCTTACAAAAAGGTTTACGTAGACACCACTGGAAAGTAATACTTATGTCTCACCTTTCAGCGACAGGCAAGAAAAAAATGTTTTTTTATTATTTCAATGATTTTTCAAGTAATAACATAGAATAAAGAAAAATATAGACCTGAAAATCAGAAAAATGTTTCTAAAAATTGTTTCTCATGTTACAAAATTGACTTAAAGTGTAAGTTCACGATTTTTGAGTATTTAGTTTATTTGATTTATTATAATGAGAGTAGGCATCATGCCAGGTTTGGGCATTGAAAACGATATATCAAGAAAGATATTCGTAATTTTATTCCAATACACAAGATCATATGGGCGCGTCCATGCTATGAACAATGATGAATTATGGGATAGCTCAATTGGAGATGTGACATCACATCTCCAATGATAAATACATTAACCAATTGACGATATTTGTAACATAAGACCGATGTTGTCGATCATAATAATGATTTGAAATATGAATAATTTGACATTAATAAATTGTTTAATCCCGCGTTTTTTTTTATCGAAATAGCAAGATAATAGTTCTTAAACCTTAAATTGTTTTAAAATAATCAAGTATAATTCCAAATAGTACATAACCTGAAATATTTATTGACACAGTAGCCCTAGTTTTCAATCCTTTTTCAAATATCTAAGACAATAAATTCAGTTCTTGATGAATACACAGGTGTCAATTAAAATCATTAACCTTTTAGACGATCTGCCGCACCCCGTTGGTTAATTACAGGTATAATTGACAGATATCATAGATCAATTAAGGTGCTCCTCCAATCAAAGATTTCCTAGCTTACAGCACTCAATCCGCTTTAGACACACCCACCACAGCTTGATTTTAATAATTTCGACCGGCACATCTTTTAATAATTTCTTAATTAGTATACGGTATAATTAATCAGCAGGTGTCAATTAATACCAACTGTTCACTCCATTGACTACCTTTCTCTTACAATTATCAATCAGCCAAAACGTGGCGCTACATCGTGTTTGTGCATGGTTACCCAAATTAAAAATGTGTTTTAAGAGTTTTAGTTCCCACTTTTTTCCGTTTTTGAAGTGTTGGAAAAACATTTAATTAACTGCATAATTATTTGCAAGACAAAAAGATTCCTACAGTTTATTGTTTTTATATGTTTTTAATTAGAAAAGGTATTTTACTAACATTTTCGCACTTCAATGCTCAAACGACACTGATGGACCAAAGGGGTTGATTTTCGTTAAAAGAAAGTGTTCTAGAACCCATTCCAACCAGGTAAATGTCAACTTCTAATACACAGGAAACAATATTAAACCCCTGTGGTGCCAATAGTTTACACGGGGGTACTAAACATACACAGGAAACGGCAGGTGAACCCCTGTTGTGCCAGTGGTTTGTAGAAGGGAATAAAGTCTTATACACAGAAAACAATAAGTAAGCCCCTGTGGTGCGATGGTTTGCACGGAAGAACTAATTATCATAATATCACTTCAAACGAAACATGCAAGGTAATCCCAGTAGGGTGTCAGGGAACCATGGATTTTAAACAGGATGTATAAAACAAATAGTATAGGGCAATTCTACATACTGAAAATTGAAATAAATATTTTCCGAAAATGTCTGTATGGCGAATAAAAAAAAAATATTTAAAAATTCTATATTTTTCTACGAATTAATTCTGAACTTAACAATTGGTACCATTTTAAAACGTTTCACAATCAATCATTAGACTGACTTTTATTTTATCATTCCCGACTTAATTTTAATTATTTCAAATTGTCCGTTGTGGTACACATCGGTAAATACCACATGGGGTTAGGATGCAACATTCACTCTGTGAATTGGCTTTGAGCAGCACCATCTAGTACAAATCACGTGACCCTCCATGGATAGAATTTTTTTTACTTTCAAAAGCCAATTTTATCCTAACTATGCATATTTGAGCGCTAGGAATTTCGCCAAAGTTATTTTTATATGATAGTTTTTCAATGTACAAATTTTGAAAAAATGGCGAACTTACACTTTAATGAAAACAAATCATGGGTACACGGGTTAGTTTAAAGATATAAGCATTTAAAAAATTGGTGAGAAATCCAACCTCTCATGATTTTACATTGAAATATTATTCAAACAGTTTTTAAATTATTATGGAAATTATGATTAAATCTGATTGAATTTTTTAATGACTGATTACTTTGACATGATATTGGGAATAATGAAAAGAATAAAAGGGATCAATAGGTAAACCAATTACTGTGGAATTAAATAGATAAAGGCAGATGATATTAAAAAAAGGTTCATATCACCTTAAGAAATGGTTTGAAACTAATAGTTGGTTCATATTTGGACACTTAGAAAACTATGTGCACATTTAGAATTTCTTCCTAGGGTAAGGTACCATGGGTTGATTATTTTTCCCAGGTTCAAAAATATAGAACATGATTTGACCTCTTTTCTGTAAGAGTCAATGACCTACTCTTCAAATAAAATTGTAAATTCAGATCAACTTAGGTTGCATACCATACTACCCAGGATGCTCTCTTTCTGTAAAAACAACCTTTTATGTACCTGGGTTTTTATTTCGAATGCCTGATTTAATAGTTAATATTAGTTATTTCTGACCAAAATAAATACCCAATTGCAATGAAATTTCTTCTTCAGTTCTGGACAGGTTTTGAGTATTTGAATAAGTTTACCTTTCCCATTTTCTGTGATCTAACTCTGTAAAATCTTCCACAGTAGATATATCTTTTAGATATTTAGACAGTTTTAATAACTCAGTATCTTTATGTCTGTTAAGATGGGCTTCCCGGAACGCTCTTATCTAAAAGTAGATGTAATGAATAAATAAGTCATCTATAAATAGTCCATTTAAAGGCCTTTTTCTGTCACAATCATTAGGTAACAGCAAATAACTGAACCGGGACAATAAATTTCAAATGTCCCAGCAGATCATCCAAAATATTTGAATTTATTTAAGAAAATATATTTAAGGCCTCAATGCTCCTGACTTAGTAATAAGAAATGGTGGATGGAATCAGGTTTCACGGTGCCAAATCTCCCTCTTCCATTTTGATAAATCTTAGTGCCACAACATTGTTCTGAGACAGAATAAGGAAGTGAGGCCAGGGGCGGGTCCAGAGTTTAATGAAAGGGGGGGGCGTAATTGCAATAAATGTAAATTTTCGATGAAAATTTGAAGTAGTTTTGTGAATTTAATACGAAAAAAAATAAAATTCTCAATTAAAGGGAGGGCGTATGCCCCCTCCCCTCCTTGGATCCGCCACTGGAGGCCGCACTAAGTCCAGCATAGACATTAACACAATCATGAATCATGATCTTTGCTTGAATTTTGTACCAGATTTAGCAACATTTAGTATCTAAAAGTTCAAGGTTTTCAAAGTCTCAAGGATGTCAGGCCACCTGTTTTACAGATATAATATTTTAAGGACAGTTTCCTTGACATGAAGCCAGTTACAGTATCATGTCTGTAAAAAAATTAAGAAAAATTAAACATTCAAAATTTTTTTATAAATTAAGTGTGTATATTTAAGGATTTAACATGAGAATAGTACTTACTCTAAGACCTGTTTTAGGGTTCATGATGAAGTTTCTTCTAATATCATCAAACATTATAGTATTAGATGGATTCCACTGTTCAAACTGATTCCATATCACACCTAATGGTTTAACCTATGAATAGTTTAAAGAAATTTGTAAAACATCAAAGTTTGCATGTGAAAATGTTGTTTGTGAAAAACTGTTTTTTTTAAATCTACTTAATGGAAAACAAAAATATATAGAGACCTTTTGGGACTTGGCATGTAAAATAACAAGAAAACAATAATATTATTTCATTTTCAGAGCAAAAAAGAAACTTTTCTGCCCATCCATATAGCCTGTCCCTATCAAGCCTACATCCTTTGTCAATTCTTCTAATCACATGTAAAGACCTGTCTGTTTCCTTGTGATATTTCACTGTAATTTAAATGTAATAACTAAGCATGTAGTTGTCCTAAACAACAAAAGTGTTTTCATTGCTTTATTTTTATTTCAATATTAAATATTATTGTGATTTTGTGTCATGCATATTCACTCCACATCCTTTATTATAAGTGTAAAATCAATGAAAAGAGCTAAGTGTTATTTAAAGAATAATACGGAGATTCTGCAGTCTTTTGTACTGGCCTAACACATAAACCTACTTCAACCTTTGCAATATATTACCTCTATGACACCATATTTAGGTGTATGAACAGTAATCATAGCCAGAGAATCTAACATAAAACACAGCTTATAATTAGGATTATTACTGACTCCTAGTTCCTTCATTTTTACTTCAATCCACTTCATCGATGTAGCAGCTATAAAAAAAAACTAAAGTAATGTCTTCTTGTAACAGAATTATACACGTGTTTCAACAAGCAAAATGGCTAACATTTCTACAGCATCAGACTTCACACTTGATTTCTATTGATTTTGTCGTGCTGTTTGTCCTTTGTTTACTATGATAATATTCTTGACAGTCTCCTTGTTTTTATCCAATATGAATTTCAAGATGTTTCAATATATAAATTGGTCAAATGTTAAGTTTTAGGGCTACTCCAGAAAAAAATATATATGGGGTTTGAAGACAATTTGTATTATCAAAGATAGGTGATGAGTTTGTAAGGAAATTTAATTTAAACATTCCTTAAGGAAAAATGTAGAAAATTGTATGGACGGTGGAGGCTGGAAAAAATTGCCTTCCAACTTGTCTTAATTAGTGGGGATGCAATTCACAGTATGTACCGAAATCATAGTATTTTGATCAACCGTTAAATTTTCGATATGGTCAGACTGCTAACCATACAACCCATATTGTACTCTTGATAAACTTTACCCAAATCATACAGTTCTTCTATCTCATTGTTTCTCTTTTGTTTTATGACAGCCTATGTATTTTGCTTTAATACTTTACTAAATAAAACTGGGTTTTTCAGTGCACGGGAGTAGAATTGTCAACAAAATTGCTGCACATGCACAAATGAGTTAAAATCTGGAAAAAACATTACCAACTTACGGGAATTACAGTCAAAGAAATTTTTGCTTCAAAGAAGTTTTTGTATCGTGATATGTACCAAGATGAAATATTAAAATACATATTGTTTGCCAGAAGAGTGTATTGTTACACCACTACTCTTAATATCTTTATGTCTAGAATAGGCCAGCCCTTCTTTGAAATTTTACTCATGCATACTCTTATCAGCATTTGGGACCTTGGCATAACACCTTACAATTCCATTTTGAAAAATCCAGTTTTTTTTTAATCCCGATCATATTGTACGTAAACACTTACACCATATAACTATGTCATAGTCCTCATAAGCTGTTTGTAAAAACTCATGCAAGAAAGGTCTCATTAACTCATTTGCTGTCTCTGCTACAGATCTATGGTCTATAAAATAAAGTAATTCAACATAAATTAAGCTTACATGTTGCCACAAGAGCAGATGCACAAATTAACATGACAATTTTTACTTTTGATTAATTAGGAATGTAGTTAAATCATGTTAAATGGACGAAACATATATTTAAATACTAGATGGAGCCTTCACTGGAAGGCACATGTCGCCTGCGTATCTATGTTTGTTTGCCAAACAGGAAGTAGTTAATTTTCGGGCATAAAATCGCATTACACCTTTTAGTACTATGCGATGAATCTACATACCAAATATCAAGAGGCTGTGGCATGTAGTTGCCTGGAAAACTGCTACAAAAATTTGGCATCTATGTCAATTAAAAAAAAACATTAATCATTCGTCAAACAGGAAGTAGTTATTTTTCTGGCATAAAATCGCTTTACACCTTATAGTACTATGTGATGAAGCTACATACCGAATACTAGATGGAGCCTTCCCCGGATCGCATTTGTGGCCTGTGTATCTATGTTTGTTCGCCAAACAGGAAGTAGTTAATTTTCGGGCATGAAATCGCCTTACACCTTATAGTACTATGCGATGAAGCTACAAACCAAATATCAAGAGGCTGTGGCAGGTAGTTGCCTGGAAAACTGTGACGAAAATTTTGCATCTATGTCCATTAAATATAAACATTAAGTATTCGTCAAACAGGAAGTAGTTATTTTTCAGGCATAAAATCCCTTTACACCTTATAGTACTATGCAATGAAGCTACGTACCAAATATCAAGAGGCTGTGGCATGTAGTTGCCTGGAAAACTGTGACGAAAATTTGGCATCTATGTCCAGTATATATAAAACATTTAGTGTTCGTCAAACAGGAAGTAGTTATGTTTCGGGCATAAAATCGCTTTACACCTTATAGTACTATGCGATGAAGCTACATACCAAATATTAAGAGGCTGTGGCATGTAGTTGCCTGGAAAACTGCGACGAAAATTTGGCATCTATGTCCATTATATATAAAACGTTAAGTATGCGTCAAACAGGAAGTAGTCATTTTTCGAGCATAAAATCTCTTTCACCTTAAAGTGCTATGTGATGAAGCTACATACCAAAAGTCAAGAGTCTGTGGCATGTAGTTGCCTTAAAAACTGTGACGGAAATTTTTGTGACGCCCCATAGTTCCAAAGTAACCCCTATATGTCGCTTCTGCAACATGTTGCAGGCGACATAATAAGCAGTCCTAGTCAATTACTTTGCTTGTGCTAAGACCCCCTAACTGAGGCTCCAACAGGGTAAAAAAAAACTATGACTGGAACAGGACCTTAACTTTATTTGGTTAAAATACAACTGCCTTGAAATTCATGAAAACCGACCTACTACCTTAAAATATACAGTAAAATCAACCTTAAAGAGAACTTGGTCACTATTCACTGAAAAATCAAGGCATACCTAGTGGGAACCTTAAACCTTAAAGCCCTGCCACAGCTGCCTTCTCTTCATGATTTTATAAAATTAACTTACCAAACAACGTATAATCAATATCTAAAACTAAAAGTTTTTTCCCTGGTCTTGGTTCATTGATCATTTCTATTTTATAATCTTTCACTCTTTTATCAATCTTGGATAGGTATTCTTCTCTAAAAATATAAAAGAAATGTGTCTCAATATTACAAGATATAAGCAACTTGTGAAACTTCATGGCAGATTTTACCCCACACCACTTCAATCATACTAAAATATCAGTATCAATTTACTTGTTTTATCATCAATGCTTTTTTTCCTGAATTTCGAGACATGAGTGTATTGAATAAACACATATATCTAGAAGTAAAACCTCACCACTTCAATTTGACCAAACAATTTAAAACTAGATGGAGCTTTCCCCGGAAGGCATATGTCGCCTGCGTATCTATATTTGTTCGCCAAACAGGAACTAGTTAATTTTCGGGCATTAAATCGCCTTACACCTTATAGTACTATGCTATTAAGCTACATACCAAATATCAAGTGGCTGTGGCATGTAGTTGCCTGGAAAACTGCGACAAAAATTTGGCATCTATGTCCATTATATATAAAATGTTAAGTATTCGTCAAACAGGAAGTAATTATTTTTCGGGCATAAAATTGCTTTACACCTTATAGTACTATGCCATGAAGCTACATACCAAATATCAAGAGGCTGTGGCATGTAGTTGCCTGAAAAACTGCAACGAAAATTTGGCATCTAAGTCCATTATATATAAAACCTTAAGTATTCGTCAAACAGGAAGTAGTTATTTTTCGGGCATAACATCGCTTTACACCTTATAGTACTATGCCATGAAGCTACATACCAAATATCAAGAGGCTGTGGCATGTAGTTGCCTGGAAAACTGTGACGAAAATTTGGCATCTATGTCCATTATATATAAAACCTTAAGTATTCGTCAAACAGGAAGTAGTTATTTTTCGGGCATAAAATTGCTTAACACCTTTTAGTACTATGCAATGAAGCTACATACCAAATATCAAGAGGCTGTGGCATGTAGTTGCCTGGAAAACTGCGACGGAAATTTTTGTGACACCGCAGGACGCAGGACGACGACGCAAGACAACGGATAGTGCCAAAGTAACCCCTATATGTCGCTTCTGCAACACGTTGCAGGCGACATAAAAAGAACAAATACAATTTACAATGAAAGAACCTTAGTTAGCACGCTCACATACCCCACACTTTCCGATACTGGACTATAAAAATAACATTGAGCTCATAAATTTTTGCAAATAAAAAACTTACTTGATATTTTACATACACATGTACATATGTAAGATACTTCTTGCATACAAAGTTTCATTAAATTCTGTTCAAAAGTTATGGAGGAATTGCGTTCACAAACTGTGATCATGATTTTTGGCAGGATTTCTAAGTCTTAACAGCCATAACTCCCACAAAAATTTGGGGCTAAAAAATTCCTGGTACTGTAAACCAATTAATTTTCGCGTGCTATAAACTTTCGCGAGATTCGCGGAAGCTTTGCATACATGAAAGTTTATAGCCGCGAAATAGTCTGAGTGAAAAGGTTGTAATGATGGAGAATTACGAAACCGCGAAAGATTATCTCTGTGAAAATGTTCATTCTAAGGAAACCGCGAAAGTTTGTAGCCGCGAAAATTAATTGGTTTACAGTAATATGCACAACTACATATTGTGTACTTCTTGCATACCAAGTTTCGATAAAATCTGTTCAGTAGTTTAGGAGTAGGGTTCACAAACTTTGATTATGATTTTTGGCAGAATTTCTATTCTCCATAGGGCCATTACTCCGACAAAAATTTGCAAATAAAAAAATCCTAGTAATATGCACATCAATATATTGTGTACTTCTTGCATACCAAGTTTTGTTTTCTGTTTAGATGTTTAGGAGGAGTTGCATTCACAAACTAAACTGTGATCATGATTTTTTGCCTAAATTTTGAAGTCAACAATGCACAACAACATATGGTGTACTTCTTGCATACCAAGTTTCGTTAAATTCTGTTCAGTAGTTTAAGAGGAGTTGCACTCACAAACTGTGATTTCAGACGGATGGACCAGTCAAAAACATTATACACTCTGCAACTTCGTTGCAAGGGGTACAATAATTATCAGGAAAAGCACTAATTCAACAAATTTTAGAGAAAATATCAATAAAGCAATATTTTCAAAGTATGTTATATTAACCTGTTTTCTATAGCAATTTCTTCTTCCTCTATATCAAAATCATTGATAACTTCTGGTAAATCAGCTGGTGGCTCTTTTACTTTGTCCTGAAAAATAATTTTGTCTTAACAACTCTTCAAGAAGTGTGTACTTTGTAGGTTGTTGACAAGACAACATGGAGCTGATGTTAAAAAGCCATATGTCTATGAATATGAGGCAGGTTTTTAACCTGTGACGCTCCCGAAGTTAAAACGTAATAAAATTATTTTTAAGCATAAATGATCGTTGAACATGTTTATAACGCGATATATATTCTAAAAAATATAATCGAAAATAAAAGCAAACTAGCTTTTCTCGTGGGTCACATATGCGCTTGATGACGTTTGTAATTTTTAAAGACAAAAAGCGTTAAATGACGCTGAATGTTCGGGAAAACAAGCGTGATTTACCGGACGTTGAAGGAAAATTCAGCCCATAGTACAACCAAAGTATTGATATTTCTACCATTATGGCTCCCTTCGGGAGCGTATAATTTATTTGATTAAAATTTAACTAGAAGTTCAAACTCACTCAAAAGACTCCCAGCTTCAAAATTGAACTATTCATTGAGAACACTTGTAGTCCATTTACCTGCCTTAATTGATATTCAAGAGCAATGAAACTTCTTCGTGCATTACTCCATATGATGTTCTTGCCTTCATGTTAAGTGTTATACCATAATCCACCCAGCTGTAAAGGAGGAGTTGTGCTTACAAGACATTTAGAAAGACAGACAGACCAGGTGGTTCCTATGCAGCCTTTGCTTGCAGGGTTGTTGTACTTTTTATTAATGTGTAATGCTTAATTTGATTGGTTGTCAATTATAACAATGTAGACATACAAGTTCTTCTTCCCTTGTTCCCATCATCATCAGTTTTGTACTGGATTTTAACTTCATCTCTGTCAAAAGTACTGTGTCATCTGGTGGTTTACCTAAAATATAAAATAAACTTTTGTTACAAAGAGATGTCTTGCCATGCAGTATAGATTGACAATTGTAAAAAAAACTAACAGTAAAATCTGAAGTCAAATCAGTAGACTGGCTGCAAAAGTTTTCCTTAAATGTGTGCATTTTCCTTTATATTTAGTGATATAATAAATGGTAAACAATATTAACGTTTGCACTTTCAATCCTTGACTAAAACGAGTAACCCAGGCCCGGGCCAACATCTGCTAACCCAAATATTTCAAAATGCTCTAAAATCTTTATTTTTGAATAATTTTCTTTGAAATTTGAAAATAATGTGTAAAAGTATAATATCTTATTATCTATTTTTTTGATTTTCCAAATGAAAATTCGTAAATTTTAATTTCAAGGCAATTTTCAATTTTTAGGTGACTAAAATGTGTAACCCAATGAAAAGTGGAAAATTCATATTTTTCCATATTAAACACATTTGAACCTAACAGGAACTTAACAACGATGAAATGATACAAATAAGTGAGGGACAAGTACATGTTTTAATTAAAATTACGATAAGATATTGCCTTTAAAGCGGTTTTTCTATTTTTTTATCGACCCGGGCCGCCAATTGTCGAAATGGTATGATACGGGTGTTGCTAAAATATGACCAGCGTAACCGATATAATTGATGCATTAACTATCAAAATGGGGGTATATTTTTTGTTATAAAAAATTGTAACTGATGGAAACACTTTCAAAATGCTTTCTAGATATTTTTATTCATTGAAACAAAACCATAGTATTATAAATCGAATTGTTTTATATCGGTACTGTTGTACTTCTTTTAGCTCTACCCGGGCCACTGGTCGACGGCCCGGGTCCGTAGAAATGTATGATAATAGCTTTAAAACGAAAATTCGAATACATTTTCGACCAACTCATGGCCTATTATAAATTTTTATCCATATCTTTAATTATTATCTCCACTTTTTCGTATTGTAAGTGTTTTGGATGCGCAAATCGAGTATTTCCACTTTTCGACGGGTTAAACATTTTAGTCATCTTAAAATCGAAAATTGCCTCGAAATTAAAATTTACCAATTCTTATTTGAAAATCGAAAATAAACAATAAGATAGTATAATTTTACACCTTACTTCCAAATTTCATCCAAAAATATTAAGAAATAGAGTTATTATAGCATTTTGAAATATTTGGGTTAGCGTATGTTGGCCCAGGCCCGGATTACTCGTTTTAGTCACCACCGTTATACGCTCCGGAAGGAAGCGATGATGGAAGAAATGTTAATATGAGAAAGACATTGCCTTCAAAGCTCACATATATACAAAAATATAATCTTTTCCATTGATAATTTCGAATAATGCCTAGACGAGATAATTTGGGCCGATGTAATACTATTTCCCGCAATTTTTCAGCATGTGCAGACATTTTCGAAAAGTTCCAAAAATCGAATTTTTCCAGTGAGAATGATTTTTCTTCCATAGTATTTTGAGTCTCCTGCAATTTGGCAGACTCTCTACAATAGTGAGCTTCGCTACGCTCGCATAATATTTTAGTGAGTTGCACTATGAGCTGAAATTTCCTTCAACGTCCAGTCTTTCATGCTTGTTTTCTCAAACTTTCGGTGTCTTTTTAAGGCTTTTTTCCTTTAAAATTTTAGGCGTCATTAAAAGCTCATGAGTCATGTAGCCCAAAAGAAAAGCTACTTTGTTTTTGTTTTCGAACAAAAAACTGAATGAAATCAATTGTAACTTCGGGAGCGTTACAGGTGTAACCTGCCTCATATTAAGAGCATTTTGAAATATTTGGATTAGCGTATGTTGGCCCGGGCCCGGGTTATTCGTTTCAGTCACCACCTTAATTTTTGCACATGTTCTTTTAGCACCTTTGTATTTTAGGCCCATAATTTTTTGTCTCTCTGGTAAAACACCAGTAGCATGCTTTATTTCATTCTTTAAATCTATCACAGTAAAAGAGTCTTTTATGTCTATTTTGTATTCTTTTCCACTCCATTTGACAGTAAGAAATGACATTTCCGATCCTTCTCCCGCCATCTTTCAACAAAATAAGTAAAGCTAGCAAAAATAATTAGGATTTCCCCTGTTTCTCTCTTTAATTTGTTTAAAAATTCAATTCGATGATATGTTACATATCTTTGACATTTCTTAACATATTATTATACACAAGCTTAACATTTATTGACATTAAATGAGGTTCGAAACTTTATTAAATCCCCGTGACAAAAGTACTTCCGGTTGAAAATATTGATCAAAAACCGAAAAGAAAATGTTCAGAGTAACTTGGTGTGTCTTTATTTTATCGTTAATATCACAATCAGAATGCATAAAAGCTTGTTAACAATTTTTCGATAAGTGAAAGGCTATGGTACCACAATTATGAAACTTTTCAGTTATTGTTTGCAATAGCAATTTTGTAATTGATCCACAGTAGCTTGTGAACAGTAAAAAATATATCTTGTGAACAGTAATAAATATATATATAATATGAGAAAGACATTGCCTTAAAAGCTCGCGTAGATAATTTCATTGAAAATTTCGAATAATGCCTGGGACGAGATAATTTGGGACGATGTATTACTATTTCCCGCAATTTTTCAGCACGCGCAGACATTTTCGAAAACTTCCGAAAATCGAATGTCCGGACAACCGGAAACAGAACGATTTTTCTTCCATAGTATTTTGAGTTTCGTGCAATTTGGCATACTTTCTACATTAGAGAGCTCGCTACGCTCGCATATAATCTTCTATCCTTATCTATATATATAGCCTGCGGCTACAATTACTAGGCTACCGGAAACAATTAGAATTTTTTATTGTTACTCTGTGACTAAAATGGAAACGGCTTTGGGATACAGCACCTAAGTGACCTTTTTAATCTGGAATCTCATGAGTGTCACACAAAAAAAATAAATTAGGATTGCTCGCCTTATTGTTACTTGCAAAATGAAAAAAAAAAATACCATGAAAATAATATGAGACAGGTAAAAGCTCCCGAAATTACAATTCATTTAAGTTGCAGTTTTTTATATCTTTATTTCTTTTTTACTCTTCTCTGTTTTGATATAGAAATGGCTCAAGAAAATTGAAAAAAAATAAAATGGCACATTTTTTTCTGGCATGTAGACTATCGAAAACTTCTGAAAAATACAAAGATTTCTTCCATCATATTTTGAGTTTTGTGTAATTTTAGTATTTCTGGCATGCAGATTATTTAAAACCTTTGAAAATTTCAAAAGACTGACCAAAAGATTTTCTTCCATCATATTTTGGGTCTTGTGCAATTTGGCATACCTTCTACATTAAGGAGAAGCTTCCTTCCATGTTATGAAAAAATAATTGTCAATATAATATTAAGGTCACAAAAATTATTATTTTCCTTGCACAGTATTACGTAGATCAATTGCAATTAAGTACTTCAAAGTTGACTTGTTTATTCCACCTGTCAGCAAATCTTACTAATGAAGCAATATCATGATCAAGCTGCCAGTATTAATTATCAAATTCACAAGGTTGTATCTCTTAATTGGGCATCTCAGGTCAAGTTGATAGACATAGATCACAGATGATAATTTCATCAAATCTTGAAAATAAGGTATAGACAGTTATACTAATGCCCTTTCAAAAAACTTATCTTCTATAATTTAGTTTGAAAAAAAAACTTTGAAAAGATTTGCATTAAAAATATTTTTTATCATAAGATACACATGTACATGAAAGATTTTTAAGGGCAATAATTTGTCATTGTAACTCCCTGACCTATATTTTCCACTTTTAAAATCGCAAGTCAAGTTGTAAAGGTTATTTGAAAGTTGCATTTGAATTTAGTGCAATATATTCAGTAATAATGCCCATACATTTTAGTTTTATACAGTTTCTTTTCAATTTTAGAATTGATGTAATATGGCCACCATTGAAAAACTTATAAAGGCTTTTGAAGCCTTGAAAGTATTTCATCCCCAAGGAGCACCTGCAGAAGATTCCAAGTAGGTGTCATTATGTTATACATGTTACATGACCTAAAATTTGTTCAGATATGCCAGTCATAATATAAACAGCAAAGCCAATCCTTTTTATGGCTATTTTGTTGGTTGTACAAATGTACATGTACTACTTTTAGATATGTCCTCTTTGAAAAATTTACTTTTAACATGTTAATAGAGATTTAATTGGAGGATAAAATCATGATAACGATGAAACTAAACAACAACAACAACAGTGACATCAATGACTTCAACACTGCCTGATGATATTATATAAACAGTGAAGCATGCTTATGACACAAAATTGAATTATATATATCGAAAATTCCAAAACTTTTGTTCATTGTTTTCAACCAATTGATTGCATGGTTATGAAATTGTATCAAAATACATTAGTTTGATGTTCCTTATTAATCATTTCATAGTTGCAATTAAATAAACTTACATTCACAGGAAAAAAGATGTAGTTGTTACAAAAAAAGACAAGATATTGAACTGTAATGTTGTAGCTGACTGTATTTGTGCTACCAATATGAGGTATATAAGAATTTGGGTTCAGTCCATCTGTTACTTGTGGGGATTGAGCATATTTTCATAAAATTGGGCACTGCAAGCTATGATATGCAAAATGTATATGTGTACAAGTATTGGACTCTTCGAATTCCTTCAAAATGTTAAAATGTAAATCTAAATGCTATCAATGATTTTTTTTTTAAGATTTCAACACTTTTCAACCAGACCAGTTTTTTTATAATAAACATTTTTCACCTGTCTGAATTTCAATTTGAGGTAGCATTATTACGAGCCATGTTTATATTTTAATATATTAAATTAAATTATAAAGTAACCAATAGATTGAGAAACAATTTAACATGTAAAGAAATCTAAAGAGAAAAATTTGACTGTAGATTTGCATTTAATTGTCGTCTTTTCTGTTCAGGGCCATCACAGATTTTCCTAAGTTTCTTGGGATTGCCATGGAAACATTTCTTGGTCTGTGTGATGATGCAGAGTCAGATGTCAGAATGGTAGCAGACGAATGTCTTAACAAAACCATCAAGGTAAGTTCACTTGTGTCTGAACAAATGCCATCAAGGTTAATTTCTCTTGTATCTGAACAAAACCATCAAAGCTAGTTCTCTTGGGTCTGAAAAAACCATTAAAGAAAGTTCTCATTTGTCTGAACAAAACCATCAAGGTTAGTTCTCTTGTGTCTGAACAAAACCATCAAGGTTAGTTCTCTTGTGTCTGAAGAAAACCATCAAGGTTAGTTCTCTTGTGTCTGAACAAAACCATCAAGTAAAAATCTCTTGCGTCTGAACAAAAACATCAAGGTTAGTTCTCTTGGGTCTGAACAAAACCATCAAGTAAAAATCTCTTGGGTCTGAACAAAACCTTCAAAGTTAGTTCTCTTGTGTCTGAACAAAACCATCAAAGTTAGTTCTCTTGTGTCTGAACAAAACCATCAAAGTAAGTTCTCTTCTATCTGAACAAAACCATCAAAGTTAGTTCTCATGTGTCTGAACAAAACCATCAAAGTTAGTTCTCTTGTGTCTGAACAAAACCATCAAAGTTAGTTCTCTTGTATCTGAACAAAACCATCAAAGTTAGTTCTCATGTGTCTGAACAAAACCATCAAAGTTAGTTCTCATGTGTCTGAACAAAACCATCATAGTTAGTTCTCTTAGATCTGAACAAAACCATCATAGTTAGTTCTCATGTGTTTGAACAAAGCGCAGTCTGCACCGTTAGCCACTAGTCCGATGCCCCAGACTAGTAAAAATTTGTTGGGACTAGTGAAAAAAAGCCAAGATTTTATATAGACATTTAAGGAAAAAACCTTTAAAACTTGTTGTCGGACTAGTTGTTGAAAAAGTTTTTGGTGCAGACTAAAAGCCATCAAGGTTAAATGCTTTTGTCTTAACAAAACCATCAAGTTAGTTCTCTCATGTCTGTACAAAACAATCAAGGTTACTTAGGTCAGTGCTTTTACAGTATTTTGATGATGGGGAACACATTGTCATTCTGCCCATTTGTAAAACTTCACATAAGTCCTTTACATTTCATAATTTGTTTTGATATTGTATGATTGAATGCTTAATCTTTCCAGTTACTAGACTGATTATAATGAACAAATTAAAATGTGAATACAAAGTTCTCAGCTCATTGTATGTTTGGCATGATTTGTAGATAAGTTGTTAGCATGGTAAGCAGAAGAACCATGCCCTGAATCAGGTCACTGTGTCCTGGAGTCAGGTCACTGTGTCCTGGAGTCAGGTCACTGTGTCCATTCCTCTGTGTATCTGTCCATATGTTGAATATACCATGGTTTTCATATTATTCATCACATAACAATGTTAGTGGTTTTCATGGAATACTGTCAACCACGCAAATAAATTCCAACAAAAATTTTTTTGTTGAAAAGCCATAAAGAAATGGTTCCCACAAAACTCAAATATCTTACACTAAATCTTTTTGATATATTATAAAGTGATAAGACTGATTACAAAAACATTAATGATTGGTGTGGTGCAGGTTTGTCGTATAATGTGTGTTACTTGAATTATGTAATATTGTACATCGATATTTCTGTTTTGTACAGATACTGTTAGAGACTAACTTGGGAAGGCTACAAGTAGAGCTTTACAAAGAGATAAAGAAGAATGGTGCAGCCAGATGTCTGAGAGCAGCATTGTGGAGGTTTGCTGATATGGCTCATCTTATTAGACCACAGAAAAGCAGGTCAGATTCAATTTTATCCAATTATAGGGACATATTAATGTATTTTAGGATGTCAGATTTATATTTTTAAAGTTTGAGACACTTATCATTCTTTGTATGCAGTGCTAGCGATTTGTTTTGATCATCGATGCAGAAACCTAATGTAAATTAGTGTTTGTAAAATTCCCATGTTTTCTGGACATTTGTTGGATTATGTCTTGATACCTTATCAAATCACTTTTACTTACTTGCCAAATGTCTGACAGACCTCACAGTGACTGCCTTTGTTCACAAGATCTTTTGGGACAGAAGTAGGCAATATAGTTATGGATGATGTATGTGATAAAAAATAATAGATTTGGTTGACTTAATAGGAAGTATTCATTACTCATTTTAATCCCTTAAAGGTCAAATTGCTAGTAAAAAGAACATTTAATCTTTCATGCACATGTATCCATTTTAGACCTTACACACCATGCCTTGTAAAGTCATAAAAGAAAGAAGATGTTTCTATTTAATATCATGTTTATATCTATGATGTTTCTAATTTTAGACCTTACATTGTAAACCTCCTACCCTGCCTTGCTCGATCATGTAAGAGAGAAGATGAGTCCATCCAGGAAACGTTATCAGTAGCTATGCAGAAAATTTGTCCACCATTAATGGGATTTGCTACAGAATCTGAAGTTAAGGTAAAAACATAAGCATTGAAAAATGCTCTTTTGTATTATAAAATATACCATGTCAAGAAATATAAATACAGTACTTCTTTACAAATTTTGGGTAAAAATATTACAATTTTTGTCACTTTTCTGACTCCATTTTTGTCCAAACTTAGCACAGACAAATGGTCAATTTCATGACATATTCGACAATAGACTTGTTCTGACTTTGCAGACATGTAAATTTTACTATTGTCTTTGAGGTTTAGGATAAGTCCAATAAAAATGTTACATTGACTATGAATGGAGTATATTTGAAAAAAGGGGTTTGACAGTTGCCTTTTTGTTGATATTTTAGAAATAGTCCTAAATGGCTACCATGGTTGCATTGGCAATGGAGGTCAAAATAGCAAATGTGGTAAAATTTTCGTTATCAACTTTTGAAATTAAATGATGTGTCACTTTTATTTAGAAATTTTTATTCATTTGGGAGATTTGGTATTAAAATTGTTTTTCATGTGTTTTATGTATTGCTTTTGTTTTTGAAATCTCTTTTTAAAGAGTTTATTCCAAACCTCAAATTAAACCTAGCTATGTATTTTTATTTTTCTAGGCTCTTCTGAAAGCATTCCTCCCAAACCTCCGATCCAACTTAGCGTCATGTAGAAGGAATGCTGCCTCTAGTCTGGTACTGATATGTAGATACAGTAGAAGTCCTAATTCATTCTTCAAATACCTACTGGCTGTTCTAGTTGGTAAGACCCCTAACACTTCTGTCTTACTATTTAGTAGAAATTTTCTGATTTGTTCATTTGTATCTAGCTATGCAATGTTTTTTTTAAACTATCTTAAAAAGAGGTGTTTTATTTATTCCAACTTACAGTTCCTCCACCAGCAGGCATAGATTTAGAGGTAATCGGAAAGAAAGTCACAGGAAAAAAGGTCACAGTTTTGATAGGAGAAAAAGTCGCAGGAAAAAAGGTCATAAGAAAAAAAGTCACAGGAAATAAAGTCACAATGTATTTTCATTGATCTGTATATTAAATATTTAATATACAGGTCTATGGTATTTTATAGTCCTTATTGAACTAAGTGTTATTATTTTTTTATTTTTAAACTATTCTTCTATATTTTCTTTTTTGTTGTTGTTATTTCATTTTTTTAATTAAAAAAAAAATCTCGGAAAAAGTGTAAGATATGAATAAAAACTCATTTGGTGTTATTGACCATAATGAAAATTACCAGTAATTTTACTTACAAATTACTTATTTTATATAGTTATAGTAAAAACATTTTTATCTATGTAGTTTTGTATGAAGTCTTGCTTACTATCACTTTTTAAAAAATGTTGAATAATATTTATTTTTCGTTTAAAAGACAAATAGAAAATTCTAAATTGTTTGCCGGTGACTTTTGTATTCTTGTTATTTTCATTTTTCATGTTTAATTACATTTTTCATTATTATCATATCTATGACTAAATCATTAATAAATATTAGAAATATACAGAATAAAAATACATAATTTTAATATATATTTTTTAATCATTCAAATATTATATGTATACATTGTGACTTTATTTCCTGTGACTTGTTTTCTTGTGACCTTTTTTCCTGTGACTTTTCTTCCGTGACTTTTTTTCCTACATTCGATTTAGAGGGGGAGTGAAGGGCGTGTACCCCCCCTAAAACTGGCAAAAAGGATTTTTTTTTTGCATAAAATTCATGTAAAAAAAGCACACACAAAATTAGGGCCTCTCTCTGCTTGTCCACAAAAATTTTCACACTCCCAAACTATAATCCTGGATCCACCCCTGACCAGTAAAATTGGCATTATTCCCTTTCATGATAAATTGAAACTTTTTAAAAATCAAACTCTGTAGATGGCAATTTTACTTTTAACATCAAATTAGTAGAGAATATTGTCTGTTTCAGATCATGTTATCCCAGTAGATGGAGATCAACCACAGTACCATTTGTTAGGTACCCTCCTATGTCTGAGGACCTTAATCCCTCACCTGTCAGATCCCTCACACATGGACCATGGTCTGAAGGGAAGTTTTGGTAACACCTCTAAAGATATGGAAGATACAGGAAATAAAGAACTATTAATCAAGGTTAGATTGAGTTAATGGTAAACACAGTAGACTTGAAAAAAAGTGACAAATTTTGAATCTTAATGAGGAAAACAATTTGCATTGATTTATGTTATGTATTTGTTTAAATCAGGAATTTATGAATCCACCACTATGCATTTTATTCCCAAACCTCTAAAATTAAGTACCTTCACAGTAGGGTTCTATTTTCGGAGCTGTAAATGATAAAAACATGTGTTTGAGAAGAAAACTAACTTTTGATTAAACTTCTAGGCCTTACAGATAATTGTTTACCTGATGGGTCACTCAGACCATAACATAGTGAATGCAGCACTAGAGGCATGCCAACAGCTGTTAAAACACCCTACACCAGCCCTGCTGTCTATACTCAATACCAAAGGAAGTATCACCAAGACAACAGTATATAAAGCAGATGTATTCCTTCAGACCTCAGATTTGGGTAAGCTTACAGTTCTGTTTTTAGCTTGGATTTTTTTTCAGTAGTATTTATATAGTGGACTAGAAAAGTAGTTTGGTTGCATTAACCATGGCTTACTTTTTAATATTGTGCTATTGCAATGCATTATATTGCAAAATATTCCAAGTAACTAAGCCAACAAAAATGATTAATTTGGTTATGCTGTTTATTCATATTTCAAGGAGTAACCTCTCATTAGCAACATGTGAAGATCAAACCAAAAGTATTCCAGTCCCTCCATTTTGATTCTTTGTCTTGAAAAGTCTGTATCACATAAGTCTATGGCTATGTTCCTAGTCCTAAAACAAAGTATTAAAGGTGAAACTTTCATTTTACACAAAACTTATTGGGCCAATCTTCACTCATATGAATCAATACTTACAATGTACAAGTAAAACATTATAGATTAATTATTGAAAAAAATAAATGAGCAACTTAAATTTCTGACAACACTCCTCTCGTAGCTTTAACTGTCAGTTCCACTACTATTTGATGAATTATAAATGTTGTGTTTGTGTTGTAGGGATGAATGCAGTACCAAGTATATCCAAGTTAGCTGAGGAGATAACCATTGATGATGACACGGACATCTCTGAGTCCATAGCAGATGATCTTGCGGAACCATCACAGTTAATGTCAGATATAGAGAACAGTTTACCAGATAAAAAAACAGATGAAACTGACGATAAGACGGATGAAACAGAAAACATTAAGATTGATAGTGGTATGAACCAGGTTGTGTTCACGACCTCAGAGACTGAGTACTCGGGTCTTGCCATCGGAGATTTGAATGATGATAAATCTGATAGGTCCAACTTGTCCCAGGTCAGGACAGGAAGTCAGGAAACCTTAGACAGTGTGCCTAGTATGAGCCCTACCCACCAAAATCAGCCACAAATCTCTGTAACACAAGATATGAATGGTAATCCAGAAATAGACATGGACATTCCATCAGAATGTACAGACATTACCACTAAAGATTCAGAAATTGTAGCAGAGAGAATAGGATCACTGACAGATGATGACCAGAAGCCTATTGTTTACATTTCAAGATACATATGTTGTAAATATCTCCTGGCGGGAAAGAAAGGGGAGATTATATCTGATAGGAAAGTCCGAGTTAGTATCAAATCATTGGCCCTTGGATGTTTGAGTTGTGTGTTCAATATTTCTCCAGAGACATTCTTCTACAACTTGTTTAAAGATTGTGATAATGGTAAGATCTCTGACAGTTTCTGGTGTACATTTATCTATTTTTGGCCAGATTTCACGTAGTGAAAAATCCGGGTTATAAATTGGTGAATGTCGGGTGGGCATGCGGCGGGCGGGCGGCGTGCGCACGGGGAAAATTTTTCGTAACAGTTTTTTCAGCCACTCAGTCTGTGCCAAAAACTTTTTCAGCCACTAGACATTTGGGCTAGCAAATTTCTAATTCCACCAGACCGAATCAGATTCAAGCAGACCGATTTTTTTTTCAGTCTAAAAGTACCATACCAAGCACTGCACCAGTAAACAATACAATGACATGACAAAAGAAATGAGCTTGGTCTAACAACATGTAATATTTTTTTCCAGATTTTTAATGGGTAAATCTCAGAGTGCCTTCTTTTACTTTGAGAAATATAATAGCAGACAAGGAAAGATATATTCTGTTTTATTTTTCAATACATATTGATGTTTTAAAATATATTGCATTTTGCATGCATATTGCATAATACATTGGCCATGTCAGTCATTCATCTTTATTTATTTTCTTGGTTGATGAACAATATCAAAAAAACACCATTGAGGATGTTCAAAATGGCAGATTTTCGTTCATTTTTATTTGGCATCTTTCCATTCAACGTACATATCCCCGTATAAATTGTACGTGTCTCCCAAAGAAAAAAAAATCATTTGAAAGTTGAGAATCTCTTTTCCGATGACAAAAATTATCCGTTATTTCAAGAAAATTCTGAAGAGTTAGTAACAAATTAATATAATCAAGTATCTTGTTACCCTCGGACACGTTTAAAATCATCCATATAAACGTACTGTGTTTAAAATGACTTAAAACTGCGATTTATTTATCTGAATTTCTCCATTTTTTTGTAAATAATTCAAGAATACCTTGACCTTTATTAACTGACCAATGCGCATATGCAAGAGGAAACCATTCCATTCGGAAGGTTTTGCGCATGTTGGTAGTGTAGAGCGTTAACTCTCTACATTGAATGCGGGATTTCCCCCTGACGTCACGGAATCAGTTTTTAGATTATATATTTATTGAAAATGGCCGATTTCAAGGAGACGCTGATATAAAAACGGAGAAAAACAGATCTTTATTGGATAATAAATGAAAGATAAATGCAAGAATACTGAATAATATATATAAGTTACTACTTTCAATTCACTAGACCGATCGGACCAGTAACTACCGAAATTAACTAGACCGATCAGATTTCTAATAGACACGGGCATCGGGCTAGTCGTTAACGTCGCACACTGGCCCACTTGATATTTGGTATACAGCATCGGGGTGGGGTCCCATAAGGTGGGATACGATTTCAGGTCTGTCGCTCACCTACTTCCTGTTTAATGAAATCCGGCCATTTTTGACTGTGACAGATTTTTTTAAAGATAATTTAGATAGTCAGGTCACTTCAAGAAATTTTAGTATCATTTTAAGTATAAAGTGTTCCTATAATTGCATTTGTCAATAATCATCCAGCAACATAATGTGAAAACTTGTTTGCAATACAAATTAATTTTTGAGTTGGATATCAACTGTTATTCAATATTTTCCTTTAAACACATTTTGTCATTTGTTTTGGTTCATTTATTTTATTATTATATCAGATCATGACCAACTTATACAGGATGTTATGTTATATGCCAGTCATCTAGATCCTCAACTGAAGGGAAATATAACTCTACTTATCGGAAACTTAGTAAGATCGGCCCTCAAGGCAGCAAAGGGGAACTTCAAAAAATGGACGATATGTCAAGGATTTGATAAAGCTGGTAAGATGTATGTCATGTAAAGGCTTACTACTGTAAATATTTATGGCCGACCCACTGTAAGTTTTAAAGCCTAGGCATACTAGTGATCAGTAGACACAAAAGACAACAACATAAAAACAAAACAACACAACACAGAAAACATGTACAACAACTAAAATGTGATCAGCAATGCGAACAAACTTCAAAACAATGATGAACTCTGGGTAAGCAGTGCCTGCTAATTAAAACACACTCCTCATATTGCAGATGATCAATAAAGTGTAGGTCAAATTCAGTTAAGGACAACAGAACAAACACTTGATGACAAATAAATTTACAACATTTGTTTTCCTTTATTGTAGGTGTGACTATTTCTTCCCTGTTCGAGACAATCCTTGGTGTATTAGATGATAGCTCATCAGTGGCGGTTAGATTAGCTTTGTCCTCATTACAGCTCTGTATCCATGATTTACTACTGAGTGTTAACAGTGATATAGGTCTGATGTCACTACTTAAGTTGTTAGAAATCAGAGAAAACCCTTACTGGCTGGTCAAGGTAAAAAGGTTTAACTATGTGTTTCCCTAATTAAAACATTTTCTTATTAGTATTTTATCAAATTGTTTCAAGATCCAAGAACTATTTCATAATCTGTGTATAGTTTGTATAAAGGTTAAGAATCCATGGTGTACGAATGGAGAGCATATTAATGTTACAAGCCTGAAAAAGACCCAGACAAAATCAAAGAAGTACAAATAAAAAAACCTAAGTTTAAATTAGATGTAAAATTTGAGTTGGACAAGTCTTTTGTTTATATAGGTTGAGATACTTGAGCTGGTAGGAACAATAAACTACAGAGTGGTGACACAACTAGAGTCGTGTTGTAGTGATGTACAGAGGGGAGATAATCATTATTTAGGGGTATGTATTAATAGAAGTAAATCATCTACAATAATTTGTATAATAAGGGCTCCCAAGTGGAACTCATCATTAGTTATCCATCTAGATCCTCGATCTATGAGTAAGCATTGTAAGACAATTTTAAAAACAGGTATAGATATAACCAAGAATTATTTCTAGATTTTAGGTCTGAATCTAATGCAAATGTGCCAGTTTAAACTGTATCACATAATTTTCTTAACATTATAATTTGCACAGCTTTTATTTTGTTTTTAGAAGTTACATTTACAAGACAGGATTTTGTCAGACATTGTGATGACATATTTTGGATCTGATGATTCTAGAGTTAGACATAATGCTGCACAAACTCTTGTCAGGTCAGTACAGAGTTGTTTATATCTATTTGTAGAAATGAGTTTTCTATTTGCATAAATTTATGTATACTGCCTACAGAAGTAATTTAATTGAAGGTCAAGAACAGTTATCTGTAAAATGGATTAGAGTGATGCTATCAGTAAGCTTGGTTTGAATCAAAGATGTAATAGAGCTAGAGGAGAGATTTTTATGAACTGCCATGACAAATAAATTTTGCTCTGTGTTTGTCAGTCAAACTTTTATGTTTGGGATAACTGGCAAATTTTGTAAATTTTATTAATCATAAGAAGGACCAAAAAATATGCAATTCCAACAAATATATGACACGGGTCATTGATGTCTTGGGGGACACATTTTCTTGTCAAATATTTCAGTTTGAATTATGGTGAAGAATTGCATACCATGAGCCAAAAAGAAAGGCTAACTTTTTAAAGATTTTTTGTCTCAAATTTAAGTTTTATCTGCATTTTGTATAAAAATATTGTAATATACATATTTTTTTCCAGAATGATTCCTAACCTGTTCTTCCCTGTTGACCATTCCTTACACGATCCTGTGATATCAGAAGCTCGCTTCCAGGTCGATCAGCTGACCAATCATTTCAGTCGAGACAATACATTAGAGTTACCTCCCCTTGTCCTGGGTCTAGTCAGACCATATCATGTGATCAATCATGTGGCTGTCCAGTCAGATGTAGAAAGTAACCTATCCAGAGTGGTGATGACTTTACTCCATAATCTCAACATGTCTGACTCCAAACTTTTAACAGTGAGTCAATCTTTAAGGTGTTAAGTCTACTTTAAGATCGTGGATTTCTTACATTCATGTATTTATGTTTTATTGAATTGCACTAGCAAGTAAATGGTTGTAGTCAGAACTAGAAAACCTGCAAAAGATGAGAGCTGAAGCAAATTATCTTAACTTAAGACCCTTTTGAACAATCTGATATGATAAGCTTTTATCCAACCATGTTTATCTGTTAGCCTATTATATAATGTATCATCATGTTTTGACAGTATGGATGTTGCCATGCCTTGTGTTTGCTGTCTGAGACATTCCCTGCCACTGTCTACTGCCACTCCTGGTGCTGTGGCCCTCCTACACCCCTGGTGCCAAAAAACACAGCTCATAAACAAGCCAGTAAACGACCTCCATCAAGGTCACTCAGTTCATCAAGGTAAATATCTAAACAAGCAAGTAAGCAACCTCTACATGGTCACTCAGTTCTTTAAGTTAACTATTCATAAAATGTCACAATTTTTATGGCCCGACCACGTATGTGGATCGGACATATAGTTTTACCCTCGTCCGTCTGTACGTCCGTTCTTCCGTAACACTTTGGTTAAGTTTTTGGTTAAGGTCCATAACTCGGATACTAGATGTTGGGGGTCAATGATATTTCACCACCAGATGGGTCTTGGGTAGGGCTACACCACCCACTAGAAATTAGGTCACTGTGACCTATATTTTATGCATGAACGACTTTGGTTAAGTTCTTGGTTAAGGTCCATAACTTAGATACTAGATGTTGGGGGTCAATGATATTTCACTACTAGATGTGTCCTAGGTAAGGTGACACCGCCCACTAGAAATTAGGTCACTGTGACCTATATTTTACGTATGAATGACTTTGGTTAAGTTCTTGGTTAAGGTCCATATCTCAGATACTACATGTTGATGGTCAATGGTTTTTCACCACTTGATGGGTCTTAGGTAACATGACACCACCCAATAAAAATTAGGTCACTGTGATCTATATTTTATGCATGAACAACTTCGGTAAAGTTCTTGGTTAAGGTCCATAACTTGGATACTAGATGTTTGGGGTCAATGATATTTCACCACTAGATGTGTATTGGGTAAGGTGACACCATCCACTAGAAATGAGGTCACTGTGACCTATTTTTTACGCATGAATGACTTTGGTTAAGTTCTTGGTTAAGGTCCATATCTTGAATACTACATGTTAGGGGTCAATAATATTTTACTACTTGATGAGTCTTTGTATCATGGCACCACCCACCAGAAATAAGGTCACTGCGACCTATATTTTACACATAAACACTTTTAATAAATTTCTTGGTAAAGGTCCATATCCCAGGTAGTACACATTGAGGGTCAATGATGTTTCAAGACAGGAGGGCCATCCTGTGGCTCATAGACACATTATCTAGTTAGAGAATATTTGTATCCCATTTCGAAGAAGAGGGGGATATACTGGTTTAAGTCTGTCTGTCCTTCTGTCCCAAACATAATTTTCGCAACAGTTTTCTCAGCAAATGCTATTCACAGTGACTTTAAATTTGGTATATAGCTTCAGTATGAGGTCCTTTATTGCAAGCACCAAAATTAGGTTTGTCAGATTGCGACTAAGTCAATGGTCAATAGTTGAAAATTTTCATAACAGTTTTCTCTGCAAATACTAATCACGTGGAATTGATATTTGGTATATTGCTTCAGTATGAGGTCCTTTATTGGGAGTACTCAAATTAAGTATGTAAGTTTCTACTTCCTGTTAACCGACTAAGTAAATTTTCAACATTACTACTCATCACAGGAACTTGATATTTGGTATATGACTTCAATATGAGGTCTTTTATTGCAAGTTCCAAAATTAGGGGGTCAGATATCTACTTCCTGTTTACCTGCATAGTCAATTTATTTTTTTTTGGGGGGGGGGGGTAGTGGGGGTATACTGAGTAGGCAGTGGCTCACATATTTCTTGTTTATTTAGGCAATCTGATTGGTCTTGTTTATCAAGAAAAGTTTTAAAATGTATATTTCTATTTATCTTTTTAAGTTTTCTAAAGGTACCCTATTATTTTTTAGTACATACAGTATAGATGAAGTGACAACAGGTTCTGGCGGTGGTCTACTGACTATAGTTTTGTCGTTACTGACGTCACACATGATCAGCCTAGATATTACAGCTCACAGTGATGCTCTCAAGTTGGCTGGAAATCTTGTAGCAGGTAAAATAACAAGATGATCTGTGTATTGCTTCATTTTGAAGTATTAAAAAGTTATTTTTTTATTTGTTGACACAAGAACAAAAACTGAATGAAAAATTACTAGACAAAAGAACTGAGAGTGTATATCTTAAAGAATCATTTAATTTATTTTGTTCCTCTGTATACATTATGCTTTAGGCAATCTAAGGTTTAATTTCATAACTAGATTTGTGAGTGATACGAATAAATCATTCCTTCCATTCATAACAAAGAAAATCAAGTGGTTCGAATTGCACATTCAAATTTAAGACGTTTTCTTCTTCAGAAAACGTAATTGATTAAATTATTTACCCACCACTGATAGTTCTATTAATGTCAACATTCTGGCCAAGACTTCCAAGTGGAAAACACAAAAAGAACTAACTATCCTCTATCTTGCATTTGAGAAATCATTTAGTCCATTCCTGTCTCCAGGTGAACATATAAGAAGGATGCAAAAACTCAAAATTTATGGGCCAAGTGGTCTAAGGTGCTGGTTTAAATACCACACTATTGATCACTAACCAATCACCTCTCAGCTGGTGTTGGAGTCTGTTTGTAATTTCAAAAAAGGGACTACCCCAACTGTATGTGATTAGGTTTGTCAATTACCTGTCCAAGGTCAGTGGTTTCCTCCAGGTACTCCGGTTTTCTCCACCATTAAAACTGGAAGCCCTACATGGCCCAGGTGGATAAAGGACGTTAAAACCAATACACACATACACACACACATAATTTATTGATTAAATAATTTGCTACTAATCTTTTTTTATGTAAAATGTATATGGCATAGAGTAAATTTCATATACATATATATATATATATATATTTTTGATAGGTGCCACATACAAGACATTGAAGATAGTGGATGACAACAGCAGTGGTGGTTCAGAGGAGAACCCAGAATCTAAATGGGCAGCCATCTCTGATAGAGTCTTAGTACCTCTCATAGAACAGCTCTTTACTCATGTAGCAAGGTAAGTCTCATATAAATGTTCAGTATAAACTATAAAACATTATAATACCCTTGCTTTGAAGAAGAAGGGGGTAAACTGGTTAACCTCTGTCCATCCGTCCCTCCTTCTGTCTGTCTGTCTGTCTGTCTGCAACATAACTTTTGTATTAGTTTTCTCAGCAACTACTACTCACAGTTACTTAAAATTTAGTATATGGTTTTAATATGAGGTCCTTTATTGTAAGTACCAAAATTATGTCAGTCTCTGATTTCTACTTCCTGTTTACCGACTTAATAAAAAAACAACATATTTCAGATTACTGAACATATTTGCTCATGTGATAGAAGAGACAACTCCAGGCCCACCTCAGATAAAACCCACATTACCATCCTTACCAAATGCCCCATCATTGAGCCCCATCAAAAGGAAGTCCAAGGTAGATAACTCTTCAGGCAGCAATACAAATACACCTGAGAAGACAACCCCATCCAAACAAACCAAAGGTAAGGAATTCTAAAGAGAAAAAAACAGGTAAGAAATAAATACATAGTCAGAACTTTTTTGTTCACTGTATCATTATTTTGGCTCTAGAATATCATCTTTTGTTTTACTCTTAATAATAAATGTTTCACCTTGCTTGTTATGACCTAACATTTACTTTAAGCTCACCTCTGAAAGTGACATGGCTTATATGCTAACCTGAGTGTGTCTGTTTTGTCCACTGTAAGAAATGCTTTAAATCCTGACAAGTACCAAATAAACTAGTGTTTTATATATCACAATCATGTGGCATGGATGATCTTTATCAATATTCCTTAATTCTTTATTGCAGAAAAAGAGAAAGAACCTGAGAGGGATAGAAACAGGAAGGATGCCCTGGGCCAGTTTTATAGCTCTCCTCATTATATGAAGTTGTATGAAGTCTTTAAGGGAGCTTACTCAAATTACCAGGTGAAATAATTAAACTGGATGTTTATCATTTCCTTATCACATGAAATTTTGTAGATAATTAGGGTTATGAAGTTTTTGATAAATGTATTGTCTTACTTAACATTTAGATGTCATCATTAGTCACTAGTATTACCAGGTATTAATTCAAAACATCAATTAAGTAGCCGTCTCTGTAAGAATCATGCAAAACGCAAAAATAGTGGCAGATGCATATTTTTGAAAACTGGTTCTTTTTATCGGAATTTTATCTTTATGATGAGAAATGAATGTAAATTAAATTTTAGCCCAATCGGTTCATTAGTTCTCGTTTAATACACAATACAAATTTGGTTACATTGTGTATGAAAATAAGTGCGGGAAAAAGTCCCGCCAATTTTTTTTCTTAACAAACCAACCAAAAATATCACTTTAAGTATCCGACTGATATTTTTGTTGAAATTCAAGTATAATGGCCTGCTTTTTAAGAAAATATCAACAATTTTTAGAGACCCTTCCGAACTTTTAAGTTAAGAGGCCAAGAAAATTGGTTGGGTTGTGTATGAAAAAAGTTCGGGAAATTTTCCCGCCAAAATTTTGAATGTCAATTTGCAGATAGTCTAATGGACCAATTTCACTTATGTTGATATTTTTCGCTAAAGTGGTCCAAGATGAATAACTAGCCAAAAAATTGTTAAAACCCAAGATAATAAGTAAATCACCTTTTGCATGATTTTTACTGAGACAGGCTCTTAAGATCCAATTATGACTTATGTTATAGAAAGAAAACAAATAATTTTTTTTTTCATTAAACTATATTTATTTCTATATGATAATCAAAAGTTTTATGCAGGTAAGTATATATAGTTCATAAACAGGGGTTTACTTGGAAAACCATCAATTTCTTTATGATAGTCAAAATAGGTTTCTTTAGAATGTTTTAAACTGGGTATTACTTTTAGAAACCTTTACATTTAAGGATTTAAGATTTTTAACTTGAGTTTTTCAGATATATGTAGTAAGTTTTCTATTTTTGTTGATTGGATTTTTACTGATTTCTTATTGCAATGTCAGACTTTCAAACACAACTTTCAATCCACACTCTTTCAAACTTATTTGTATATGTTTTTGACATTTTTTGACATGTATTTAACAGAGATCATTAGACCTGAGTTCTGCAGATAAGTTTTGTTCACTAGTGAAGACATCCTTGGAAGTACTGTCACAGATTCTGGAGATATCTACCATATCAGATATAGGGAAAACAACAGAGGAGTTCCTAAGTTACCTCAAAGTTACAGTCACTCTAGAACCAACTGTTACTATCCTGTGTGTTCAACAGGTTTGTTAATTGAAAAGTTATTTTTTTAGAGAACACAAATATTAGTGAAAACAGATTTTTTATTAGGTATTTAACATAATGCTCAACTTAAAATTGTTCAGTTAATTAATGTATTATCACAGTTATAAGGTTGTGTCAAATTTCACATGGTATTTTGTAATCGTAACCAAAAACATATTCAAAATCAAACCTTAAAAATCATGTAGCATTATCAGAAAAATGATTTATTTCAAGTTATATCATGTATGATGCAGAACATTATTTTTAACTATTTAAAACACTTTATTTGTTCAGATGCTGAAAGCATTATTTGGTACCAACATAGTGAGTCAGTGGGAGCCACAACAGATGCCTGCCGTGTCGCACAAACCAGGGAAAGCCACACGACTGACTGGCAATGTTAAACCTGGACTGTACTATCATTGTTTTACTCAGCCGTATGCTCATTTTACTCAGTCACTAGCGAGTGCCACATTCAAAGCAACCTCACAGTCAGATACAGAAGACTCTCTCAGGTAAAGATGATGTTTCATGTAGTTTTTTCAATAAATTAGGTTGTCATATTTAACATCTAGCTGTATGTGAAAACTTCTCATCAAAATGGAATAAATAAACATTATATACTTTGCAACATCTAATTTTGCAATGAATTATATACTGTATATATATAATATATTTATGTAATTCAAAGTTAAAAGAAACAACGACCTTCCAATAGCATGTTTATCTAATTATCAAGTATAGTTAATTTGGTTGTCATATTTAACATCTAACTGTTTGTGAAAACTTCTTATCAACATAGAATGAGTTAAAATTATATACTTTGCAACATCTAATTTTGCAATGAAATATATATTTATTTATGTAATTTAAAGTTAGAACAACATTTCTCCAATGGCATATTTATCTTATTATCAATTATAGTTGATTTGGTTGTAAAATTTCACAGCAAAAGTACAAAAATGTCATAAAAGATCAAAAACAGTAAAAACAAAAATTCAATAACCAAGTCGGGATACTGGCAGCATATTCTGAAGTTTTTAACATTACCTTACCAGCAATTGATATGCTCCCTTTAAAATGAACATAATTTTGATATTCATGTCAAATTGTTTTTTTTTTTATTTTCAGCAATCTAAATTGGATCAGAAAATGTGTGGAGAGAAAGATTCCAGCTATACTGAAGCCTAGCAGTAAAACTGACAAGGTTTAAATTAAGTTTCTGTTTTTACACACTTACTAGGAATCAAAAACAAGGATTACCAAACAATGATAATCAAAGCTCAGATTGACTAACCAGTCTATCCAAATGTTACAAAAACTAATGTGGTTATACAAAATATAAATTAAATTAAACAAATTTCAGTGGTACTTGCTTTTAACATTTATTTTATAGAATAATTCCACTGGAAATGAGATTATGATTTGTCTGTTCAAACATGGTGAGAAATTAATTCTCGACAAATTATTGGTCAGTTTCAAGAAGTGGTGAATGTTGTGCTGGCAGTTGGTGGAAATTTTTTTTCTTATATAACAATTTAACTCAGCAGATTCTAATTACCTCTTTTTGATATTTGGTATGCAGCAACAACATTGGGTTTTATGTCCTGGCTTTCAATTTCAGGTGTGTTGCTTAAACAAAATTTGTTGATATTTTTACTTTAGCAGATATGTAAAACTATTTATCACTTTTCCAGTCTGCCATAGCAGCCTACATTCGTCTGTTTGAGCCCCTGGTGATTAAAGCCCTGAAGCAGTACACAGTGACCAGTATGGTCCCCCTACAGAGACAAGTCTTAGATCTCCTGTCACAGCTAATACAACTCAGGGTCAACTACTGTCTTCTGGACTCAGACCAAGTCTTCATTGGATTTATCATCAAACAGTTTGAATTTATAGAGGAGGGACAAATCAGGTATTTATCAGTTTAAAAAAGAGGATAGATTAGGGTTGAGGTAACTACTTTGGAATAGATTATTGACTATTTTAATCTGTTCACCACTTAAAAAGTTGGTAAATAGGTAATTGTAATGATGGTGAGACATAAGAGCATTATATGATGCATGTATTTTCAATAACAGGAAAACCCTTGCTTTAAAGTGAATGAAGCTAACAGTTATGTTATTTTAATGTTTGGGTTTTTTTTCTAGAAAAATTTCTTTGTTGGCAGTTATTGAAGACATCTTAAATTTGGTTTAATATTGATTTTCTCAACTTAAATATGGTTAATATTTCTGTTATAGAAGTGAAGTAATAAAGGTATGCAAACTTTTAAAGCTCATTCTTAATGAGAAGTATGATTTACAAAAATTCATAAATGCTTAATGCATGATTGGTCCATTTTTTGGGCTTACGATTCATAAGTTTTAGTCTCGCCTGCAAAGCATAGTGAGGCATTAAGTATTGCCTTACTGGTGATAGGGACATGTAATGTACTGTTAGATTCTGTCATTTAAGATATTCAAAATATTTAGTTCCAAACATAATATATTTCAGGGATTCAGAAGATTTAGTACCCAACATATTTAACTTCCTGGTTATGCTGTCCTATGAGAAGTTCCACAGTAAATCTGTCATTATGATGCCTAAGATTATCCAGCTGTGTGATGGAATAATGGCCAGTGGGCTAGATCCCGTTACACATGGTAATTTCAATAAAAAAAAATCATCTGAAGAATTTTTATTTATTTAATTATCTAACAGGAATAAGGAATGCTTCTTTTTCAGTACTTTAAATTATACCCCCACTCGTAAGAGAGGGGGCTATATTGCAATCACCTTGTCCGTCCGTCCGTCTGTCCGTCCGTCTGTCCGTCTGTCCGTCCGGTTCAATTTCTCTGCTTCTACTGGATGGATTGGTTTCAAATTTGGTACACAGCTTCAGCATGATGAGTTATACTATGCCTACCCTTTCCAGGTCAGTCCATCATCTACTTCCTGTTTTCCAAGCCAACTTGAACTTTTTTAGGGGAAAAAAAAATTGAAATGCGAAATTTTTCGTAACAGATTTCTCGGCTTCTACTGGATGGATTGGTTTCAAATTTGGTACACAGCTTTAACATGATGAGTTATACCGTGCCTCCCATTTCCAGGTCAGTCCATCATCTACTTCTTGTTTTTCGAGCCGACTTAGACTTTTAAGGGTAAAAAATTTGAAAAGTGAAATTTTTCGTAACAGATTTCTCGGCTTCTACTGGATGGATTGGTTTCAAATTTGGTACACAGCTTCAGCATGATTAGTTATACCGTGCCTCCCCTTTCCAGGTCAGTCCATCATCTACTTCCTGTTTTCCGAGCTGACTTAGACTTTTTATGGGTCAAAAATAGACAATTTTTCGTAACAGATTTTTTGGCTTCTAGTGAAGGGATTGATTTCAAATTTGGTATACAGCTTTAGCATGATGAGTTGTAACGTGCCTCCCCTTTCCAGGTCAGTTGGTCATCTACTTCCTGTTTCTGAATGGCTGAGTGGGGGTATGCTTAGCACGACTTAGTGCAACCCCTTGTTTTTTAGCTCACCTGGACCGAAGGTCCATGTGAGCTATTACCATCACTTGGCGTCCGTCGTCGTCGTCTGTCGTCGTCGTCGTCTGTTGTGGTCGTCGTCTGTCGTCGTCGTCGTCTGTTAACAATTTTTCAAAAATCTTCTCCTCTGAAACTACCAAACAGAATTTAATGAAACTTGGTATGAATGTTCCTTAGGGTGTCCTGCACCAAACTTGTGTTTTGATTTTTGATCCGTTAAAAAACATGGCTGCTGTTACTAAAAAATAGACTAGGGGGGTCAGACTACTGTTTTTGGCTTATAAATCAAAAAGTATAAGAGATAGAGGAAATCTGAGGCCACGCTACTGATTCAGCATGAAAAGCTCTACAAAAGTCTCCATTTGGTCAAAGTTGTCAGATGACCCCTTATAGGTGTTACGGCCCCTTAAAGGTGAAAAATAGCATTTTTTCATGTTTTTGGCCTACAGAAAGAAAACTATTGCAGATAAAGATTAGCTGTTGCTTGCTAAAATGTTCAGCTCATTTAACTCTACAAAAGTCTCCATAGGGTCGAAGTTGTCAGATGACCCCTTATAGGGGTTACGGCCCCTTAAAGGTGAAAAATAGCCATTTTTCATGTTTTTGGCCTACAGAATGAAAACTATTGCAGATAGAGATTAGCTGTTGCTTGCTTAAATGTTTAGCTCATTTAGCTCTACAGAAGTCTCATTAGGATCGAAGTTGTCAGATAAACCCTTATAGGGGTAACGACCCCTGAAAAATGGCATTTTTTCATGTTTTTGGCCTACAGAATGAAAACTATTGCACATAGAGATTAGCTGTTGCTTGCTTAAATGTTCAGCTCATTGAGCTCTACAAAATTCTCCATAGGGTCGAAGTTGTCAGATGACCCATTATAGGGGTTACGGCCCCTGAAAAATAGCAATTTTTCATGTTTTTGTCCTACAGAATGAAAACTATTGCAGAAAGAGATTAGCTGTTGCTTGCTTAAATGTTCAGCTCATTTAGCTCTACAAAATTCTCCATAGGGTCGAAGTTGTCAGATGACCTCTTATAGGGGTTACGGCCCCTGAAAAAAGCGATTTTTCATGTTTTTGGCCTACAGAATGAAAACTATTGCAGATAGAGATTAGCTGTTGCTTGCTTAAATGTTCAGCTCATTTAGCTCTACAAAAGTCTCCACAGGGTCGAAGTTGTCAGATGACTCTTTATAGGGGTTATGGCCCCTTATAGGTGAAAAATGGTGTTTTTGGCCTATAGAATGAAAACTATTGCAGGTAGAGAAAAGCTGTTGCTTGCTTAAATGTTCAGCTCATTTAGCTCTACAAAAGTATAGGGTCAACATCAAGACCAGGTGAGCGATTCAGGCTCCTGGGAGCCTCTTGTTTTTCTACCAGTTGAATCATACAACGTGACCAAAGGTTGTGTTTGCCGTCATATATGGCCCAAGATTAAAAATACAATACTCAAAATTCAATATCAATCAGCAAATTACAAACAAAAGACCTGTTTCGGAACAATAAGCACAAAGATGACCGGGACAAACAAAAGCACCAATATTCAAATCATCAGTGAAAGACCCCTCTCTTTGTAAAATGATTGCTTTTGAAATCATTCCTACCAAGAATATTTAAATTTAATATATTTATTGACATTTACTTTATAATCTGCATATTATAGGAATTGGAGTGCCCTTTTAAACTTAGCTTATTTATAATAAATCAAAATGGATTTTATTAAAAAAGATATTATTTTTTTTACACAGCTATACCAGCATTGAAGCCCATTGTGTATGATCTGTTTTTGTTAAGAGGAGTCAATAAAGCTGATATCAGTAAAGATTTGGAGACCCAGAGGGAAGTGGTTGTCTCCATGTTACTTAGACTTGTTCAGTACTATCAGGTATGTAGTAGAGACCTAGAGGGGAGTTGTTGTATCAATGTTACTTAGACTGGTTCAGTACTATCAGGTATGTAGTAGAGACCCAGAGGGAAGTGGTCGTCCATATGTTACTGAGACTGGTTCAGTACTATCAGGTATGTATAATCATCACTATAAAATAGGCCAAAGACATAAAAGGTTATATCGAACAACCGAATTCCTAAGTTATGCAAATTATTGCTTTGGTCTTATTATACACGAATCCAGGAGGGAATATATCATTTTGGTTGATTTGTTCCTATAAAGGAACATACACCCATACTTATGTAAAGTCATTTTTTAGTGTAAAGAACTATAAAGCAACTTTACATCATATAGGGATGTTATTTGGTCAGTGGGTGCATCTTGGATCGCAGAATTGGGTTGCTCCCACCTTTATTTTGTAGTTTAAGTTTTGGTTTTTGTCAATATCTCAGCAACTGCAAGTGGTAGAGAGATGATACTTGGTTGGTGGATATAACTTGGGTGGTAAACATCATTTGTTCTTGAATAAGGTCACATTTACCAACATTTTGTTGTTAAAAGGACACAGGATAAGCTGTTGTATGTGACTTGTCCATTTCCATATTCTTTTTGGCTCTTATATGTGATAGTATTCTTTTTAAATTTACAAGTATTTCAACCAGAGAAAAAGCTGTTTACATGACATCTCTTTGATGAAGTATTTTCCTTTCTGTATTTACAGACATTAGACATCTTAGTTATTGTGTTACAACAGAGTCACAAGGAGAGTGAGGAAAGATGGAAACGTTTGTCTCGACAAATCACTGATGTAATACTACCTGCTCTAGCTAGGCAACAGGTATTTAACAAAATATTAGATGGATGTAAACCATTAACAAGATAAATCACTGATAGAATCCTATCAGTTCCTGTCAGACAATAGGAATTTTACTGGCTTATGTTAATAAAAATGAAAGGTTCCAATGGGACACTTGAATGTCAGAAGTCTGAAAGCATGCAGACAAAATTAGTAAATACAAAGGAGAACAGCACGAAAAAAAATCAGACAACACAGATCAACACAAAAATTTTGATATGACATACTTATAACTTAAAAAAAAAAATGTGTATCAAAATTTTAACTGATGCCATAGCAATATCAAATCGTGTTTATGATCATCATTGTTGTGTTTATGGTGATAATCATTTTTAAAGTGTACCCAAATCTATGTTTCTTTGTTGCAGATAAACATGGACAGTGCAGCAGCTTTAGATGTTCTACACAGATTGTTTGAATCTCTGGCTCCTATTGTATTCAGACCTGTAGATTCATTACTGAAGACCCTGCTTCAGAAACCTCCTTCTCTGGTATGTGTTTTAAGACTCTCAAATTTCCAAAACAAAAGAAAACAGAAGGCAAAATTGAAGATTGCTTTTATCTTTACTTGGTACCGGCATTTCAAAGGGAAATGTGGGTTGAGCCATGCAAAATGAGACAGAACCTCTTAAAGTTGTTTTTTTTTCTGAAGAATTGTGGAAAGATTAAGGAGTTTTGGTATCAGTTAAAAGAATGTTTGTTATAACTAATTATTTTATTTTAGGAGAACTCTATTTTACAAACATAACAAAAACAAAAACAGATAGCACTAAGTAAACAGAAAGTTTTTTTCTTGGTGAATTCTAATAATTCACTTGTTCAAACTGTTCTTTTCTCCATTTAATTCTTCTGTTTTGGAACCAGACTTTGACTTGTGACACTGACAGGTTTAAGGACTCGGCCAGCTGTATTCTGAAATAAAAGAAGAAAATGGGATGAATAAGATTTTAAACCCATTGAAAATATCTTCAATTTTTTATCATGAACTTAAGAAATCAAATTGTCTTGAATAAGAATACACATGTCCATATGTACTAATGTCACAAAATGTTTAAAGGATTTTGACAGTGGACATTATCATTTTTATAAGTTGATGTTTAATTGGGTGACAATGAATTTTAAATGAATGTTTATACTTCTTTTCTTTTTGAATATAAAGTCTTACAACTGATCAGTTGTAATTGTTTATAATGGCATTTGGTATTAAATGTAATTTGTTTTCCCCCTATATGTCAAACATCTATAAATTATTAACTAGCCTAACCTTTCATCTCCAACACAGTACTGCTGTTTCTCAAATTCTTCCTCTAATGCTATCAACTGTTCTGGTGTAAAGGCTGTTCTGAATCTCTTGGACTTTACTGTTGTCTTCTGGTCTGTTGGTCCTAGTATTCAAAGTGTCAAACATGGTTAAATTTTTTAAGATATTTTAGCTGTTGGTTCTGCATTGTTGTGTTGACATTGTTGTTATTTGTACAAGATTGAAATTTTGTTTTATTTTTGAAAAAGTGGTGTTATGCTTGTTCTCGAATTTTTTATGTTAATGTATCTTAAATGTTGAAGTATCACTACTTACTTGTGACATTCTGTATAAGTTGTTCTAACTCCCTCAAACATGGGGATTCAACCTGTTGCCTTGGTGATGTGTATGGATGTGATCTCTCCTGTCGTCTGCTGTGATGTGATAGCATTTTCCTACCTCCATGTCTAGAGAGTCTACCTGTTGGTGTGACATCAGTAGACACAGACTTAGAATCAGGTGTCTGTAGATAAGCACTTCTAAGTCCTAATGGAGAGTCTTGACTTGGGTTTGACAATGGACTAAACATTTCTGTAGGTCTGTACCCACATGTCATGAATGGGCTAAAGATTGGTCCTTGAACAGTTAAGTGGTTTACCATGGTCCATGGGCTGCCATTGTTGTGAGATGAGGGATCCTCTGTCATCAGTGTTTCTCTCTTGTCTGGTGTAGTGTAATTGACAACAGATCTTTCTTCTTTGATGGAGTTCAATAAGACATGATTAACATGTGATGTTGGTTCCCCTCTGTTTGACACCGGTATCACTGATTTAACATCCTTCTCCATGTTGAGTAAGGAGTCTATACTGAATGCTTTAGCTCTCTGGCTTAGCTGTGGTTCTTCATTACCATATCCAAACTGAGAATGGTAACCAGGAAAGGTGTCTGGATGTCTACTGGTGGTGGTAAATCTAGACTTCATCGACAGGTCCATTGTAGGAAAAAGTATTTTTTCTGGAAGATTATCTGATAGATTAGTAAGATTGAAGATGTTTGTGATGTCCTGGATAATCTTGTCATATTTATACAAGTTTTAGAGTAATTATCTAATTAATTAACCAACAAATACTTCATTCTAAGTACCTAACCCTAATGCAGTGTTTTGATTGGTTGATGAGGTGTAGTAATTGCCTAATGTGTGATCAGGTGATACAGACAGGTGTTGCTGTGTTTAGAACCAATCAAAACATATCATAATTTTCCTGGAGGAGTTCATTAGTTGGCAAAAGGTTTTTGAAACTTTGAGAAAAAATGTATAGTTTGTCTTATAATGAAGATGAATTTATAATAAATAAAATTTTGGATAATACCTTTTTCTTTTTTATTTTTAAACATAAATTAATAAACTTGAATTTTTAAAGCGTGTACCTTATATTATTTTTTCTTCTTTTTTCCCCATTTTATATACATGTAGAAGATCATAGGAGAGTTGTATTTTAAATAATAATTTATTTTATAAAAATATGACAAATAATTATATATTTTATTCACATCAAGTTTAATCTAACATATAAATGATTTTATAAATATAGAGGCATATAATACAGTGCTTTATACAGTTTTGGTTTTCATATGTCTGTGGTAGGATTTTAACAGGTACTTTTTAACTCCATATTAAATCTAAGATTAAATTTATAAGATAATAGTTTTCTTAAACTTGTGCTTTCTCTGTTTTATGTGTATATTAGTTTTTTATACCCCGCCACACGAAGTGGCAGGGTATTATGTTATACCCTCAGTTTTTTTCGGTGTCTGTCCGTCCGTCCGTCTGTCCGTCCGTCTGTCTGTCCGTCCCCCGAAGGTTTCCGACCAATAACTTGAAAACGCGTCAAAGGATTTGAATGATATTTTACACAGCTGTTTAGTACAATAAAATACAGGTCAAGTTCGATTTCCAGCATGATCCAAAAAATAGTTTTTGAGATAGCCCACTTTGAAAAATCAAATTTCATGAAATTTTGAGTTTCGGACCAATAACTTGAAAACGCGTCAAAGGATTTGAATGATATTTTACACAGCTGTTTAGTACAATAAAATACAGGTCAAGTTCGATTTCCAGCATGAACCAAAAAATAGTTTTCGAGATAGGCCACTTTGAAAAATCAAATTTCATGAAATTTTTAGTTTCCGACCAATAACTTTAAAACGTGTCAAAGGATTTGAATGATATTTTGCACAGCTGTTAAGTACCATAAAATACAGGTCAAGTTCGATTTCCAGCATGATCCAAAAAATAGTTTTCAAGATAGGCCACTTTGAAAAATCAAATTTCATGAAATTTTGAGTTTCGGACCAATAACTTGAAAACGCGTCAAAGGATTTGAATGATATTTTGCACAGCTGTTTAGTACAATAAAATACAGGTCAAGTGTAATTTCCAACATGATCCGAAGAACAGTTTTTGAGATAGGCTACTTTGAAATCAAATTTTATGAACTTTTGATATTATAACGTGGCGGGGTATCATTTAATGTCCCATTACATGCCCTATTTTTCTCTCCTCTATTCAAAAAAGTTTTTTAATAAAAAATACAACATCATTCTTGTAGATTGTAGAAAAAAGTTCATTCTTGCTAAAAAGAACAAAACAAACTTGATGTGATTTTTGTGATACATTTTTTCAAATCAATAAGTTTATTAGAAGATGAAGAAAGATTAGAGCTGATAAACACTTAATTACATGTATCACAAACTAAAAATAATTGTTTTCAACTTTTAACACCAGGTAAGTCAATAATTGGTTGTATTACACCCAGGATTATTGTTTTAAATCTTTTTACACTTGATTATTAGATAATTACATGTATTACACCATTTTACATTGTCATACAAGTACATCACACTTTATTGGAGGGGTAGTTTATTAGTGGGGTAATTATACATATTGCCCTCAGATAACAATCAGAGTTCTTCAATGATTTTAAGCTTCCTGTCCTCAGGTCTTTCCTATTATTGTTTTGTTGAAGATGAAAAAAGTTGGATTAATGAGGAAAATATACCTGTTAATTTTTATGTTTTTTGAACAAATGCTAATAAGATATATGAAAAAAATCTCCTACCAAATTACAACTGTACAGAACATTTGCCTTTCTATTCTATGTGAAGTTTCTGTCCTCATTGACCTAAACTTTTTTGGGGTCAAATTATCTTTGACTGGTTTTAATATTATTTTAACTACCTCAAAATATAATGAAGTGAATAGATTTGTAATATTTTAAAAAAATTCAGTTTCAAAATTATCACCTTGATAACTTTGAAATTGAAGTTATCATCAAGTTGATGCCATCAATTCACAAATGTTCGCTATCCATCATTCAATAGTTTTTTCTCTTAGATAATTTCGTTGTATTCATTTTGAGTGTATCTTAAATTCTACATGCAAATACAAATACAAAATTACCAAAAGAACTTTCTCTGGATTCACCAGCAATTCTGTGGTATCTCAAAACTGACATATTGAACAAATTGCTTGTAGCCCTAAATTTCCAGACCTCTTTGGAGAGTTTACAACAATAGTTATGTTTTTGTTTTCCAAACCTCAGTAAAAAGTTTAAAGCAATAGTTTTTTCTTTTATTTTCTAGACTTCAATAGGGATGTTACAGTGACGTTTTATATTATTATTTTTTAGACCTCATTAGATTGTTTAAAGGAATGTTTTATTTGTCTTTAGAGAGTTTACGACATAAGTTTGTTTTTATTTTCTAGACCTCAGTAGAAAGTTTACAGCGATGGTTTTGTATGGTGCTGTCATTGTTACGGGTTCTGATGGCTCACTCCAAAGAAGATGTAGTCCTCACTAGGATGGCTGAGCTAAAACTCAAACTAATGGTGTTTAAGGGAGACATAACAGATCTGACTGAGGATGATAGACTCAAGGTTTTAGCATTTCCTCCAGAGGAAACTATTGCATGGTAAATTTTAAATTTGATAATTGATTTCATGAAGTTTATGTGGCAGTGGTCTCTTTAATTTGTCTCATTGGTATCTTATTTTTGAAATAAACTGAATTGAATTCTTCTTCTTTTCATTTACAAAATACTTATATTTTATAAAAGTTGATTGTATTTTTAACACCAATTTTTAAAAAGTTTTGTAGTTATGAATAACATTATTCTTATGAGATTTTGTAAACAAAGATATATGAAGTCAACTGAATACTTTCTACTTTTACGTTTAAATTACATAAATGTGTAATTCTTGGGACCCTGACATATACTCAAAGTTTATTGAAAAAAAAACAAATAAATGGCCCTGAAAGAGACATATGAAATAAAATTACATAATATGATTGTATAAAATATCAATATAATAAAACAATTTCATAAATATATTTGAAATATGGTATATATGATTAATATGACAGATAGTTACAAGTTTGTGTTTATATAGACTCAGGGTATCAAAGTTGGTACATGTATAAAAAAAACGTTATTTGAAGCAGTACTATTCGAAAGGAATTAACAGATGCTGGTTACTATTTCTTTATTTTCATTATTCAGTAACCATAGGATGTTATCGTTCGAGGACATGTTATTGTAATTCGAATAATTTACAGATTATGTGACTTTTTTGTATTTATAGGTTTTTACTACAGATTATTGGGAAGTGTGTTGATACTATAGATAGAAATGCTGGAGTGACAGGAATGGAATCATGTGACTTTCTTATGGTCCAGCTGTCACAGCTGCTGTTGTACATAACTCATATGTTTCAGTCAGGTAATATAAACACTAGTATTGAAAGTATACTGTTTGTTTTCATTGCTTGTTAAATTCACAACCTCTTCTAATGTTATTGTTGGACAAAAGTTCCACAAAATGTAACCATCAGTATGACAACAGGGTAAAACAAAAATGTCTTATTTCATTCCGTTTGTACATTCATTTTTAATGTCTTTTGTTTCCTACTTAATTGCAGGGATGTTCAGAAAGGTAGCTACAATGTCTATGCAGATTTCTACCCATGATGCTCCTCAGTGTTTATATAACATCAGACAGTTGAACCAGTACTTCCTGTCCTTCTCCATGACCTCGCCGACCTTGACCTTACAATGGTGTAACATCCTAATCCTCCTGAACTTTGATGATCAGACACTGTGGTCAGATGTCATGCAGACACCAAAAAGATTCCTTAAGCCAGGCATGAGGTTTGTATCAGATAGGCAATGATCCAAAGTACACAATGTTACAACTTAATACAAATTGAAACCCATTTTGTTTTTGCTGGTTTTTCAAAAAAAAAGGGGGGTGGTTTTTTTTGTAAGAAATGAATATGAGCAAACCAGTGACCCACGAAAATATTTTCAGACAGTTAAATATTTTCGTGGGTCACAGGTTAGCTCATACTTTTTTAGCTCACCTGGACCAAAGGTCCATGTGAGCTATTGCCATCACTTGGCGTCCGTCGTCGTCGTCGTCGTCGTCGTCGTCGTCGTCGTCGTCGTCGTCGTCGTCGTCCGTTAACAATTTTTCAAAAATCTTCTCCTCTGAAACTACTGAACAGAATTGAATGAAACTTGGTATGATTGATCCTTAGGGTGTCCTGCACCAAACTTGTGTTTCGATTTTTGATCTGTCAAAAAACATGGCCGCCGTTACTAAAAATAGACTAGGGGGGTCAGACTACTGTTTTTGGCTTATAAATCAAAAAGTATAAGAGATAGAGGAAATCTGAGGCCACGCTACTGATTCAGCATCAAAAGCTCTACAAAAGTCTCCATTTGGTCAAAGTTGTCAGATGACCCCTTATAGGGGTTACGGCCCCTTAAAGGTGAAAAATAGCATTTTTTCATGTTTTTGGCCTACAGAATGAAAACTATTGCAGATAGAGATTAGCTGTTGCTTGCTTAAATGTTAAGCTCATTTAGCTCTACGAAAGTCTCCATAGGGTCGAAGTTGTCAGATGACCCCTTATAGGGGTTATGGCCCCTTAAAGGTGAAAAATTGCCATTTTTCATGTTTTTGGCCTAGTAGAATGGAAACTATTGCACATAGAGATTAGCTGTTGCTTGCTTAAATGTTCAGCTCATTTAGCTCTACAAAATTCTCCATAGGGTCCAAGTTGTCAGATGACCCCTTATAGGGGTTACGGCCCATGAAAAATAGCGATTTTTCATGGTTTTTGTCCTACAGAATGAAAACTATTGCAGATAGAGATTAGCTGTTGCTTGCTTAAATGTTCAGCTCATTTAGCTCTACAAAATTCTCCATAGGGTCGAAGTTGTCAGATGACCCCTTATAGGGGTTACGGCCCCTGAAAAATAGCTATTTTTCATGTTTTTGGCCTACATAATGAAAACTATTGCAGATAGAGATAAGCTGTTGCTTGCTTAAATGTTCGGCTCATTTAGCTCTACAAAATTCTCCATAGGGTCAAAGTTGTCAGAAGACCCCTTATAAAGGGTTACAGCCCCTGAAAAAAAGATTTTTTCATGTTTTTGGCCTACAGAATGAAAACTATTGCAGATAGAGATTAGCTGTTGCTTGCTTAAATGTTCAGCTCATTTAGCTCTACAAAAGTCTCCATAGGGTCGAAGTTGTCAGATGACTCCTTATAGGGGTTATGGCCCCTTATAGGTGAAAAATGGTGTTTTTGGCCTATAGAATGAAAACTATTGCAGGTAGAGAAAAGCTGTTGCTTGCTTAAATGTTCAGCTCATTTAGCTCTACAAAAGTATAGGGTCAACATCAAGACCAGGTGAGCGATTCAGGCTCCTGGGAGCCTCTTGTTTTATTTAAAAACTTATGAAAATTTACCATATTTCAAGCTTTTTGGAGAAAAAGACGCATTTCTAACATACTTTGCACACCACTGAGAAGAAAACTGGTAAATCTTATGGTTGAAACATAAAAATTATTTAAAAAATCACCACTTTTGATTTTTCAAAGAAATTTGTCAGTTTTGAAAAAGGGGCCCAAAACAGCTTTTATCATATCTTGTCCTTTATAGGTTTTCTCAGCAACTACATCTTATTGGTTACTGATCTTTGACTGGCAGCTTCATCAAAATTCTTGATTTATGGTTTTTGTCTCGCCTGCGACTTTAGTCGCTGAAGGCGAGACATAGGTATTACTTTCTGGCGGTGGCGACGGTGTAAACTTTTTTTGTAAGACTTTTGTGGAAAATGAATTACAAGAAAAGTATAATAGCTAGGCATCTGATATTTGGTATACAGACAGTTGGGGTTATGGTCTACGCAACTGGCACCATGCCATTTGACCTTGACCCCAATTTCATGGTTCAGCGACTCTGTGAACTTAGATGTTTTTTCGGCAAAAAAAAACGTTTGTAAAACTTTTGTGGAAAATGAATTAAGTGAAAAGTATAATAGCTAGGCATCTGATATCTAGTTTACAGACACATCAGGTTATGGTCTATGCAACTGGTACCCTGCCGTTTGACCATGACCACAATTTCATGGTTCAGCAACTCTGTGAACTAAGATGTTTTTTCGGGCCAAAAAAACCCTTTGTAAGACTTTTGTGGAAAATGAATTAAGTGAAAAGTATAATAGCTAGGCATCTGATATCTAGTATACAGACACATCGGGTTATGGTCTATGCAACTGGCACCATGCCATTTGACCCTGACGCCATTTTCATGGTTCAGTGACTCTGTGGACTTAGACGATTTTTGGGGCAAAAAAACCTTTTTGATAGACTGTTGTGGAAAATGAATTAAGTGAAAAGTATAATACCTAGGCATCTGATATCTGGTATACAGACACCTGGAGCTTTGGTCTACTGATACCATGTCCTGTGACCTTGACACAATTTTGATGGTTCAGTGACTCTGTGGACTTAGATGATATTTGGGACAATTAAAACTTTTGTGGAAAATAAATTAAGTTAAAAGTATAATAGCGAGGCATTTGATATTTGGTATACAGACATTTGAGGTTTCGGTCTACACAACTGACACCATGTTGAGTGACCCTGACTCCATTTTCAGGGTTCAATGACTTTGTGAATGTAGATGATTTTTGGGTGGAAAATGAGTTAAGTGAAAAGTATAATATTATAGCAAGGCATCTGATATTTGGGGATTATGGTATACACAACTGACATCACCATGTAATGTGACCTTCACCCCATTTTCACGGTTGAATGACTCATTGAATGTTTGTCTTTTTCATTGTTTCTCAATAACTATGGTATCTAGAACAAACTTCAGACATTTTTGTGATGGTTAAATGGAATTCTGTCATCTGTCACATGACCTTGACCTCAACTTTTCTGATGGCCGAGCTAGACCTTCAATGAGTTCTGTGATGGTGCTGACAGGCGAGACATACTTTAGTGACAACTCTTGTTAATATAAGTGTCTGTTATGATCATGGCATGTATACTTTCTTTTCACTAAGTAGTCAAAATACCAGAAACATAAATTTTTCTTTCAGAACTCTACCCTTGTAGTATGCCCCTCAATAACTTGTCAGATATTGTCAATGAATGAATACAATGTTGTTGCTATTACAGCCAATCACTAACAGTTGATGGACCAATGACTCCTTTAACTCAGTGTTGTAACCTAGAGATCCTCAGACAAGGTGGACTAGTTCTCTTCTGTGATTATGTTGTAAGTACTGCCATCGTTTATGTAATCTAGAGATCCTAAGACAAGGTGGACTAGTTCTCTTCTGTGATTATGTGGTAAGTACTGCCATCGTTTCTAAATGGAGATTAGAATATTGTGTAAAAACTCAAGCAAAAGACACTTGAAGTTTGTGAAATCCTAAAAAAATTCAAATTAAATATGTATGTGGCATCCATTTTATGGAGACCCTATCAAATTTTCAAATTTTTCATTAATTTATTTGTAATATTTATATTTTTGGCCCAATAACAGTTTGTAAGTAATCATCATAACTTATTTAGTGCAGAAACATGGAAATGATAACTCAGTCATCATTCTGTTAAGTTACAGGGTACCATATTTCATTACAATATCATTTCAGTGTGAGAATTTGAATGATGCAGAGCAGTTGACATGGCTTGTTATAAACCACGTTGGTGATTTGATTGAGCTGGTTCAGGAGTCTCCAGTACTGGATTTTGTGAGGTAAGGCCTGTACATTCAGGTACATTTACTTGTTTATTTGATTTTTATGCCCTGCCTACAAAAGTAGAGGGGCATCTAGTGTTTGGGTCTCTCCGTCCGTCTGTCTGTTTGTCCATTTGTCTGTCCTTCACAAATCCCCAAATTCCCAAATTACCGCTCACTGATAATTGCCACATCAATCATATTGGCATGGTAAGTGCACCTAGTGATGCTGTTTACTATAATCTATTAAATATTTCTTATTGCTGTTTGGTTTGCTTATACTGTATTTTTTTTTTCAGTGCCATACATAGAAACCCAGCAGCCAGTAGTTTATTTATTCAAGCCATCCATGCTCGCTGTGAGAACGTTACACGGCCTTCGGTGATAAAACGAACATTGAAATGTTTAGAAGCGATTCATTTGAGTCAGACAGGAGCTTTAATTACGTTACTGATTGATAAGTTTTTGAACACCCATCATTTGGCTGTGTCCAGGATTTGTGATTCCATTGTCTGTAAAAGGTTGGAGCTGTTACTAGCCGACAGTGTTGAGGTAGGGAAATGGATTAAGGGCTATGAATATTTTAATTTAGATATTTTGATGAGAACCTTTCGGGTGAAACTACTTTTCAATATTCAATTAATAATATAAGATAATGAGATGTAAAAATAAATCACAACCTACATGTATCATTTTTTTATTGCATGTATTACCATACAGACTAAAACTAAGTTTGTGATATATCAAAATAGTTGTAGACTTTTATTTTCGTGAGTATAAGAATTTTCAATCTAAAAAAAAAGGTGACATTTCAAAAACAAGGCTCACAGGCCTGTAATAAATTGGGTAAGTCAGTTAATTTCCAAATGTTGGTGTATCATCCAGGTATTCTGGTTTCCTCAACTATGAATCTGAAAACACTGTATGCTATAAATCTCCAGGACTTGACCACTCACTTACTTACTTAATGATTGAATCTGTTTTTATTTTAGGAAGCAAGGATGCAGTTGCCTACAGAAGATTTAGACAAACTGCTACGATTCATGGAAACACAAGCCCTTACAAAAAGGTTGGATCAAATGAAATCTATATTTTTAAATAAAATATCATAACCCAGGCATTGAAAAAACTTATTCTGTGAAAGTACTCAGTATTTTTCATTGTTTTTTGGGGGGAAAAATTCAAACAACAATATTTGATTTTCATTGTAAAAGAAATGAAATGTTTCTGTGACAGAATGGAAACCACAAACTCAATAAACAATGTACTGGTGACACTTCTGTAAAGTGCAGACTTATTGTAAAATTTGTTTCACAGTGCTTGTGTATCCCATTTCAGGTCATGATTACAAGTATGTAACCAAACACTCACTTGGGAAACACACTGTCTTAATTTACATTTAGAGAAATTTCTCATGAAGATTTATCAATTTTAATTTACTTTATCCTTATATACATACATATAAGAAAGATATTATATTATTATACCCCACACAACGAAGTTTCCAAGGGTATAATGTTTTTGACTGGTCCGTCCTTCCGTCAGTCAGTCAGTCTGTTGGTCTGTCCGCGATCAAAATTTTGGTAACAGATATCTCAGCTATTATTAATCGTAGGCTTTTGATATTTGGTAAGCAGCTTCAGGTGGGGGTCCCATATGGTGGGATACGTTTTCAGGTCTGTCAATCATCTGCTTCCTGTTTAACGAGCCGACTTAGACTTTTTTCTCTTAATTTGTAGGGTTGAAAATTTTCGTAACAGATTTCTCAGCAACTATTAATTGTAATTGTAATGTATATGATATTTAGTATTTAGCTTCAGGTAGGGGTCCCATATGGTGGGATTGGTTTTCAGGTCTGTTGATCATCTACTTCCTGTTAAACGAACTTACTTTAAATTTTTTTACTAAATTTTCGGGGTTGAAAATTTTCGTCACAGATTTCTCAGCAACTATTAATCATAGTCTTTTGATGTTTTGTACCTAGCTTTAGGAATCCCATATGGTGGGATACATTTTTAGGTCTGTCACTCTATTACCTCCTACTTAACAAGCTGACTTGGAAAGACAACAACTCTGACTTTTTTATTCCTAACTCGAAATAGATAATCTCTGTCCATAATGTGGACGTGTGGGGTATGTGAGCATGCTCACTAAGGTTCTTTCATTTAAATGACAATGACAACAGGCTAAGAATCTGTCAAGAATATTCTTATAAGGAGAGTAAAACATTGACGCAATTAATTTTATAATTGTTTTGTTGCAGGCATGCTAGGTTGTTATCTCTGCTAGAGAAATTCCGACATAAGATCTGTCCAGATGATGATATTTGTTTCTCTACAGAGAGACCACACCCTCTAACCCTACCCACAAAGATAACAGATATTCAGCTCAATAAGGTATCATGTACATATACCATTAAACAAAAAAATCCTGTGGTTTTTATTTTCTGCTTGATCCAATGAACAGAGTGCAACATATTTTTTTATGTAAAATTGATGTTCAAATAAGAGTAGTAATAACATAACATCAAATGAACTGTATATCAATAAAGCTAGAGGTACTATTAAACTTGTTAACTGAGCAATGTACATTTACAGTAAACAGCCTATAATATTTCTAGGTATCTTGTAAATTGAGTCTATTTTCTCATTTTCAGGATTGCTTTGTATCCATTGTAAAGGAGCAGTGTTATAGACTTGACTGTGATACCAGGGAGTGTGCTCAATTACTGAAACAGCTGGAGTATGCTGATGTCCTCTCTATTACAATGACCAAGGTAAGTTATAGACCGTGGGAGTGTGCTCATTTACTGAAACAGCTGGAGTATGCTGATGTCCTCTCTATTACAATGACTAAGGTAAGTTATAGACCGTGGGAGTGTGCTCATTTACTGAAACAGCTGGAGTATGCTGATGTCCTCTCTATTACAATGACTAAGGTAAGTTATAGACCGTGGGAGTGTGCTCATTTACTGAAACAGCTGGAGTATGCTGGTGTCCTCTCTATTACAATGACTAAGGTAAGTTATAGACCGTGGGAGTGTGCTCATTTACTGAAACAGCTGGAGTATGCTGATGTCCTCTCTATTACTATGACTAAGGTAAGTTATAGACCGTGGGAGTGTGCTCATTTACTGAAACAGCTGGAGTATGCTGGTATCCTCTCTATTACAATGACTAAGGTAAGTTATAGACTGTGGGAGTGTGCTCATTTACTGAAACAGCTGGAGTATGCTGGTGTCCTCTCTATTACAATGACTAAGGTAAGTTATAGACAGTGGGAGTGTGCTCATTTACTGAAACAGCTGGAGTATGCTGATGTCCTCTCTATTACAATGACTAAGGTAAGTTATAGACAGTGGGAGTGTGCTCATTTACTGAAACAGCTGGAGTATGCTGATGTCCTCTCTATAACTATGACTAAGGTAAGTTATAGACAGTGGGAGTGTGCTCATTTACTGAAACAGCTGGAGTATGCTGATGTCCTCTCTATTACAATGACTAAGGTAAGTTATAGACAGTGGGAGTGTGCTCATTTACTGAAACAGCTGGAGTATGCTGATGTCCTCTCTATAACTATGACTAAGGTAAGTTATAGGCTGTGGGAGTGTGCTCATTTACTGAAACAGCTGGAGTATGCTGATGTCCTCTCTATTACAATGACTAAGGTAAGTTATAGACAGTGGGAGTGTGCTCATTTACTGAAACAGCTGGAGTATGCTGGTGTCCTCTCTATTACAATGACTAAGGTAAGTTATAGACTGTGGGAGTGTGCTCATTTACTGAAACAGCTGGAGTATGCTGATGTCCTCTCTATTACAATGACTAAGGTAAGTTATAGACCGTGGGAGTGTGCTCATTTACTGAAACAGCTGGAGTATGCTGATGTCCTCTCTATTACAATGACTAAGGTAAGTTATAGACAGTGGGAGTGTGCTCATTTACTGAAACAGCTGGAGTATGCTGATGTCCTCTCTATTACAATGACTAAGGTAAGTTACAGACCGTGGGAGTGTGCTCATTTACTGAAACAGCTGGAGTATGCTGATGTCCTCTCTATTACAATGACCAAGGTAAGTTATAGACAGTGGGAGTGTGCTCATTTACTGAAACAGCTGGAGTATGCTGATGTCCTCTCTATTACAATGACTAAGGTAAGTTATAGACCGTGGGAGTGTGCTCATTTACTGAAACAGCTGGAGTATGCTGATGTCCTCTCTATTACAATGACTAAGGTAAGTTATAGACTGTGGGAGTATGCTCATTTACTGAAACAGCTGGAGTATGCTGATGTCCTCTCTATAACTATGACTAAGGTAAGTTATAGACAGTGGGAGTGTGCTCATTTACTGAAACAGCTGGAGTATGCTGATGTCCTCTCTATTACAATGACTAAGGTAAGTTACAGACCGTGGGAGTATGCTCATTTACTGAAACAGCTGGAGTATGCTGATGTCCTCTCTATTACAATGACTAAGGTAAGTTATAGACCGTGGGAGTGTTCTCAATTACTGAAACAGCTGGAGTATGCTGGTATCCTCTCTATTACAATGACTAAGGTAAGTTATAGACAGTGGGAGTATGCTCATTTACTGAAACAGCTGGAGTATGCTGATGTCCTCTCTATTACAATGACCAAGGTAAGTTATAGACCGTGGGAGTATGCTCATTTACTGAAACAGCTGGAGTATGCTGATGTCCTCTCTATTACAATGACTAAGGTAAGTTACAGACCGTGGGAGTGTGCTCATTTACTGAAACAGCTGGAGTATGCTGATGTCCTCTCTATTACAATGACTAAGGTAAGTTACAGACCGTGGGAGTGTGCTCATTTACTGAAACAGCTGGAGTATGCTGGTGTCCTCTCTATTACAATGACTAAGGTAAGTTATAGACCGTGGGAGTGTGCTCATTTACTGAAACAGCTGGAATATGCTGATGTCCTCTCTATAACTATGACTAAGGTAAGTTGTAGACCGTGGGAGTGTGCTCATTTACTGAAACAGCTGGAGTATGCTGATGTCCTCTCTATTTCAATGACTAAGGTAAAGGAACGACAATTTTCTTATAAGTTACTTTTCAAGGAAGTAAAGAAATATTTTGATTTTAATGGATTAAACTCTGTAAAAATATCCATTTCCATAATTTATTTAACTGTTCATAAAAATATGTGAAAAATGAATCTGAATACCGGCATATGAAAAGCATGGAAACCAATGGGAACAAGTTTTAACAGGGAAAAGGGAAAATTGAAAAAATAATTTCACATTATTTAAGGATATTTGTACACATAGTACTTATTTATGTTCATTTAAATGCATCCATTTTTGTCTCACCTGCGAAGACAAGCAAGACATAGGTGTTACCTTTTCTGGCGGCAGCAGCAATGGGGTTAACTTTTGTGTTATGGTTTTATGAGCATCTCCACATCTCAAGAACTATAAGTCCTAGGTTAAAGAAACTTGTATATGCCCCAGTAGTAGCTTAGCATAGTTGTATCCCCATCTTTTGACTTTGACCTTGATTTTCTAGTTGAATGACTGACAATTTTCAATACATAAAATAGCAATGTTAAAAGTTTTATTAGCACCTCCATATCTCAGAACTATAAGTCATAGGTTGATGAAACTTGATATGCATATGCCCCAGTATTAGCTCAGTACAGTTGAATCCCCTTATATTGACTTTGACCCTGATTTTCCAGTTGAGTGACTTTGACAATTTTCAATACATATAATAGCAATGTTAAGGTACTATAAGTCCTAGGTTGAAGAACTTTGATGACCATATGCCACAATAGTAGCTTAGCAGAGTTGCATCCCCATCTTTATCCTTTGACCTTGATTTTCTGGTTGAGTGACATTGACAATTTTCAATACATATATAGCAATATTAAAGTTTTATGAGCACCACCATATTCAAGAACTGTAAGTCTTAGGTTGTTAAACTTGGTATGCATATGCCACAGTTGTAGCATAGCACAGGTGCATTCCCATCTTTTGACCTTGACATTGATTTTCTGGTTTAATGACTTTGATAGTTTTTGAGGAATAACAAGCTATTTTGATGGTGCCGTCAGACAAGACATACTTTAGTGATTTTTTTTAAAGTGGACTAATGATATTATTTGATTGTAGGAGTTTAGCCTAAGTATACTTAGAGAGTGTCTTTACTTGGGAGCTTACCACACAATGATAAAAGACAATGAGACTGTTGTCGTGTTAGATAACGAAGGAAATCGTGTGTTACAGGAGCCAGAGTTTGATCCATTGTTCCAGGCAGCTCAGTTAACATTGAACAGACATTTTAACAACATTGTAAATCTACTGCCCATACCTCATCAGATATTAACATTTGAGAAATCCATCCTCCATCAGTCACGCTACGAGGAGAAGTTAGAGGATGTTTTGACAGACTCGTCCTGGATTGATATGATATTTTCTCTGACTAATTCATTAACTGTGTATTTACAAGCTTTGTCTACATTCCCATGGCAACCAGAAGTGCCGTCTGATTCCGTCTGTGATATTTGCAGGTTTTGTGTTTTGTCAGCAGAGGTAAGTTGCCATGGCAACCATATTTGATAGTTTGTTTTAGTTGATATCTCTATGGAAGAGTAGAACTGATGATGGGGGGGGGGGACATATCTAAAATCTTAAATGAAAAAAGAAGATACAAATGTGTCTAAAAATAGCACAAAACATTCAAACTAATTAAGTGTGGATCTGTTTACAAAAAACAGATACAATTACAAAGTGAATATAATCAATGTCTAGAAATGTAATTAAACACACTAATGTGTAATAAATTGAATAATATATTTAAATAATTGTGGCAATATTTCGAAATCACAAGATTTCTTCATCAGGCCATAGATTGGAATTTTCTTAGTCAGAATACGTCTTTTAAAACAAACTTTGAGCACGTGTGTGTTTTAGTGCTACATTCCAATAGGAGCATAAGATATTTAAGAGTTAGAAAAATGATTAAGTAAAAAAAGCACTGTAAAAATGAACTAAACAAACATTGAACATGGTGAAATATTCAAAATACTATTTTTTGACTTGTTTTTTAAAGATCTTTTGGTCTTTTTCATTCAGACCATCAGGTTCTAGTGTTCGGAGCTGATACATCCAAAACTTTTTTTCAAAAAAGAAGATACACATATACAAGTAATAAAGTAAGAACAACACAAGACCACATAAAACATCACATAATAGCCTAACTTCAAACATCTGACTATTTCAATACTTCATTAAACAAGAATTAATGGTTGTACTAGGGAGGTAATAGAATTTCTCACATAACTGGGGGACTGATAAGGGTGAAGACTTACACAAATATGTACTCCAGAAACATTGGTGGTTATTTACTTTTTGCAAAGAAGAAATTGTAGCTTTTAGGGGAAACTATTAATTAAAAATATTAATCTTCCTGCAGGTCTGTAAGTGAGACCACCTTAGATCTGTCCACCAGTCTTGTAATTGCATCTCGTTCTAGGCTGCTAGATTGCTTTTAATAAAACTTTACACTTAATTTAATGAAATTTCAGGAATTTTAATCATGCTCTTTCAGACTATTGACTGGATGTTACATCATAACCAGTTACCCACATCAGAACAGATAGGTTCCTGTTTACAATGTGTCTGGTTTTACTGTATTTATCTTATTTCTAGGTTATTGACTGGATGTTACATCATAACCAGTTACCCACCTCAGAACAGATAGGCTCCTGTTTACATTGTGTCTGTCTAGTCCTTCAGAACCAACAGCTGTCCCAGCAGGTTGATAAACAAGTCACATGGTTGTGTTCACTAGTCTCCATGGTATACCAAGTTGTTTTATCATGTAAGTATGACTTCGTGGTGTATTTTTATACCCATACTTTGGAGAAGAGATTGGAAGCATGTAGTGTACTGTTTTTCCCTTGTTTGTCAGTTTCTTCCTTTGTCAATTCAGACAAAAAGTTCCTTCACTGTTTTTCTTCAATTTCCTGACCCAGAAGCCTGATATTCTGTATCTTGCTTTATAGAGCCATATGCTGTATAGTGATTTTATGCTCATAGATCATAAATTTTCTGTTTACTGAGTATATTAGTACTTTCAAATAATGACATACATGCAAAATTTACACCAGTTACTCTTCAACTACATGATGGCTATTCCAGGTAAAAAAAACTAGAAAAACTGTGAGCAGCAACTCACAAATAATACCTGCAGTCCCCTAAAATCAATCAGATCAAATTGATAGAAGGTGCACATCTGTATTATTTTACAAAGATTGTATGAAAATTTCATGAAAATCTATTGAGAGTTGTTTAGGAGAAGATTGGTAACCATTTCAGGCATTGTTGTCTAATGGCTAAGTCCATGTTTGCTATAAATAAACCCATAAATGAGATCAAATTTCAAAGTTAAGAGGTGCACATTTACATTATGTCACAAAGATTATGTTGAAATTCATGAATATCTATTGAGAATTTAAGAAGTAGTTGCAAATAAGAGATAGGTAAACCTTTGTCTTCTAATGGCCAAGACCATGTCTCGCTATGGGAAATCTAAAAATCCATCAGATCAAATTTTAAAATATGAGGTGCATATCTGCATTTTGTCACATAGATGCGGAAAAGAGATGGGTACCCTAAGATGTAATAGAAGGATGGATGGAGACATAGGCTGACACCCTTATCACTTTATATGTTGATTTTAAAAAAAAACAGACTTGTAAATAAGGTGGCTTTTAACACCTTCATACAGAATAAGAAATAAATAACAATTTGCTCATAACTGCCTGGTCCTGGGAGAAATCTTGCCATTTTGTTACAATGATTTCTATTGAAATTATTGACAATTTTAAGAGTTATCTCCCTTTCTTCCATTTTTCCAATGCATTCTATATAATTTTTTTCTCTCATGACCAGGACTAGCTTGGTAAAAGAGCACAAAAGATCAAATCAGGGTGCTAGTAGGAGTAACATATAAAAAATAAATTGGTGTAGGCTTTCCACCCATGAATTGCTCTTTGCATGATTCTTATAAAAAGTGGTACTTAATTGATATATTGTAAAGTCTTTATTTTTTCTAGATGAAGTATTACCAGGAGAAAAGTTAATTAAATCTCCTGCACATGATACATCTGAAGACCAAAGTAGTCAACAAACAGGTAACGACGTTATAAGATAGTCAATAGGATAAGGAAACTCAGTGAAGTAAATATAAGATGGAAGATGACATTTCTGGTAGGTGAAGAAAAGTATTGAGGAAAACATGTCTGAAAAATATAAAAATATGTTCAAGTTTTCTTATTATTTATTGAATTTTTTTAGTTGATTTTTCAATGTTCCAATACTTCATAACTGCTAACAAGTTTAGCTTCCAATTAATCTCAAAATGATTTCATATTATTTCAAAAGAGAGGTACATGTATAATAATACTTGATATTTATTCTCTTACAGAGATTCAGCATGTACTGAAAGCCTGTGATAGAGTATCAGATTTAATCATCTGTCTTCATACAAGGTTAAAGGGACCATCTAAACTACTGCCAGCCTTCATCAGTTGCCACATCAAAAACATTATCTTAGGTGGGTAAATTTTGATTGATTCTTATATGGCCTTGAATTTATGAATTGACACCCATGAAGTTTCATATGAAGATCTTGTTAACCCTTGTCAAACATATTTTTTGTTTAATGTTTTATAGCCTACTCTACATGTGCTAGTGTCATTGTTTTCATTCAAAGACGTTCATTTACTTCCAGGTTTAAGTCGATAGGTGTAATCAACAGTTATATATAATTGAATCCATGACTATAAGTCATATAACAGTTTCCAGTGAGACCTAGGTTTACAGCTTCTTAACTGCTGAAATAGGCCATGTCATGATATGCTTTGCACACAAAACATGGATATATCTTGCGCAATAGGTCCACCGAACACACAAGAATGGCATATTAGAATCAAAATGATTCATGGACCCATGTTTTTAGTCATTTTACCATGGGTATCCATTGTATTCTTTATTTTATCCCTCACTAACCTGAGCTACACTCAGTGAAATAAACTAACACAAACAATGGCAACCAAAAATGGTAGGCAGCCATGAATTTAGTCTTAAATCAAATCTGCCAAATATATTGTAGACCTTCAATTCATATACATGTTTAATTGACCCAGTGGTTTCAAAATACATACAACCTTGTCTAATATGTGTTTTTTTTTAGTTCATTGGTCATTAGTTTTAAAATAAATTCTCCATTCTTTCTTTAGGTTTAAGTAGACAGACTGTGATCAATAGCTATGCCAGAATCCCAGGGATTGTGTGGAAGCTGGGCTGGGCTCCTACCCCTACAGGAAATCCAAGGACACAGTTGCCCCCCTTACCGCTAGATCTTCTACAAGATAAAGATGTGCTGAAGGAGTTTGTCTTCAGAGTTAATACATTTGGTAAGATCAAAGCCATCAATTGAATCTGTGGAATATGAAATGAAGTCTGATATTTGATCAGAAATACTCAGGAGGAAGGGATTTTTGGCCTTAAAACAAGACAAAAATTTGTTGATTAAGGCATTTAATTGTTGTCCTTATACATAAGCCTATTAGCATTACAAAACCATTTACATAGTAAAACAATTGGAATGTTGGCAGTTGAAATGAATTGTAGCTTTATTTTTCTTTATTTTATGAATATTGAACAAGACCTAGTCAAAAACATGGTCATTGACCCCCAGTCCGAAAACCGATGGTATTTAAACAATAGAATGTGAGCTCTTCATCGGAAAAGATAGGAAAGTCAATTCGAATGTTTATCCTGGTTGTCAAGTGAATCAAAAGTTCTTTTAAGTACAAAATTTCTTCCAATTTTAGGTAATGCTGATAAAATAAACTTTTTGAATTAAAAAGAGTTTTTAAAAGTAACAGATTGCATTTTTATGCATGTTATTATGTGGATATTTATGAAATGCATACGGTGCAAACTGAAATGGATCGCACAACTTTAACTTTTATATAAAAAATTGAAAAAAATCACACTATTTGTTTAAATGTATATCTTCCCATATGCAAATTTTCAGACATGTACTGCAAGAGGTTAAGCCAAAATAAAATTAAGATAAAGACCTATTTTTCTAGTCCGTCTTGACAACCTTCTCTTTAAAAGTACACGATTTACCTGTTGAATTTGATTACGTCATAGAACATGTTTACCTTTTTGACCGGTATCCGTAAATTGGGATCAACAACATGTGAATTTGCATTGTATTGGATTAAATGTCCAATTCAATCTTCAGTCATCCGTTTTAAAAATAGGAATGCCCCCCTTTTATCATGTTTATTATTAATGAAAGATAGAACTTGGTTGTGTCCCTTGAAAGTATTTCATAGTTACACATTGAATTCAAATGGATCGTTGAGTGATAACAGTAAAATATAATTTCCAAACTAATATCTGTCGTAAGAAAAGGTAATAACCTAACATGCCCACAAGTTTCGAGAATGTACTGCAGGTATTATGCCTTGTGTGATTTTTTTAAGGTTGAGTTGACATTTTCATTTTTTCCAACGTCCAGCAAGTTTCACTCGATTTGTTAAAATATGCACTTTTGTTGACCTTATATACAACTGTTTACGCAACAGAAAAGATTCTTTAATAACATGACATGTCCAACGTATATGATAGTAGTCGGGTCCATGTACAATAAATGAAAGTTGAAGATTGTTTACATGCCGTCGCCATCGTCGTTGTCATCGTTAAAAATTTAAAAACACATTAGCTTTTTTCCGCAGGGGAGACAATTGAATACCACTAGATATTAGACTGCCCCTTCACCTTTATTCCAGAGAAGGATCCAGGTGGTGTTCTGGGGGGGAATAAACCCCCTTTCCCTCAGAAAATTTTGTTATTTTCATCTACATTTTCAACATAACAGGTTGGATTAGCAGACAACAGTTTGAAGAGACATGGATGAGTTTGTTACCTATACTGAACCCTGTTAATGTTGATGAGGAAACTGAAGAAATTATAAGTCCAGAGGTAAAGTCCAAAGGTCTAAATACATTCCAAAGTGTCCTAAAGATTTACCTTCAGTTTGAAGTGGATTAAATGATTTTGAACTTTTGTGAATATATTAGAATAAAGTATAAGTTCTTGTAGGTAGAGAAATCAATACTTTTTCTGTATCTGTAAAATTTGAGAATACACTATAACTATAACCCAGTTGGTAAATTTGTGCATGCAATTTCAACCATTTTGTTACTGTCGTTATAACTTCTATGTAGAAATATAGATTCATCAAAATTATGCAGTTGTGATAGAAGATAAAACTAATCTGTATTTTGTTGAATTTTCATTTGATACTCTAAAGATGAATGTTATCTTTGAATTTACTTTCCAGGTCAAGTTATACATAAGATATCAATGTAATTGGATATGAGAGAATGAATTACATTGGAATAAATTGTATTTCATAAACAAAAAATCAAGAGAACCTTGTGTAAATCATCTTTACAGTTAAATCTGACTCCTTAATGTACTTCATTGCTATTATAAAAACAATCTGACAAAGAAGGATAATGATGGTTTTTTCATAAGACTCACATGTTTACTGTCTATTCAACAGGAGGAGGTAGAGAGAGCACAATGTATGGTCATAGCTGTTAAATGTGTAACCTCCATGTTACTTCAGTCAACCTTGACCCCTGTACCTGGTAACCCTAGCAACAGTGTTTATGAGATGAGACCAAGAGACAAACCTTTGGGATTCCTTCATACAAGGTAAGGAATTGAATTTGTACCTTTACAAGTGCTCATGAAGAATAAACAGTTCAAATGCAAGAAAAGAAGATAAGATTTCTTGGATTCTTACCTGAATTTTTATTTGTTGCTAGAAATTTTTTCTTACAGTATGTAAATACTGATACCTACATGTTTTTATTTTGTAGATGTGGTAAAAAATTAACTGCCATCAGAGGTGTGATAGAACAAGAAGTACAAAACCTCTATAACAGAAGGTAAATCGTGAACTAGGTTTTGGGATAATGGTTTCTATCTTTTGTTTTTGTCTATTTAACTTACTTATGCATTCAAGTTAGTTTCTTATAGGCTAAAGATGGAACTTCATTAAACTTTGTTTCCTGTCTTTTTTAAATAGGAGAGTTAAACATCTGTGTAAGAAAGGGGGTTATTTCAAATACATGTATGTGCTGAATTCTCTTGTTTTGATAATGTTAGATCAGCATTAATTCATGGTACATTCCAAAAACATTATAGGAGCGCATTGTTATGTCATGTAGTAAATCAAAATATTGCCTATGAATGTCTTACAGTAACAGTGGACAGTTGTATTATAACGGAGGGAAAGATGACACCAAGCTCCTAATGTACATGTTTGATAGTAACCTAGAGAGGGAGATAGGGTCAGAAAACTACAACTTAGGACAGGTTAGTGAAACCTTGTGGCAGTAAAATCTATCTTAACAGAACCCTTTTTAATCCTAACCTGGTTTAAAAAACTCATATTTCAATTCCTACTGTCTACTCTGAACAAATTCTACAAAGGGATTGGAATAGACAGATTTCACTGTACAAAATAAGAATATTTGTTTTCCCTAAAGATGCATACATACATTCTGCAACCTTATGCACACTCTGATTAAATAGTTTTAAGGATGAAAATTTGTCCCTGCACTTTTTATATACTGATCAAATCTTAAACTTTTTCATCCTTCACATTATAGATATCAGTAGAGAGTATTTGGTCAGTAGTTGGAGCACTCAGTACGAGGATTGTAGAATCAGACACATCTGAATCACCTGACAGTCCTACGGACCCTACCAAGAAAGGTCAACAACAGTTCCCACTGATCACTATAGAGAAAAGAGAGCGATCAATGACATTTAACAGTATAGATATCAACTCCTGTCTACAGTTCCTCATAGACCTGTATGGCCAATGGTTGTCCAGCCAAGCTAGTCCTAAACCTCCTCTGATGCTGAGGAATGAAGTCATTAAATCAGTAAGTATAGAGCAACCTAATGGTTCTTTACTGTAAATTTATACTCGTCTGTCCATCCCCATCTTTGCTAGCCGAGGGTTTCGAACCGTGAAGATGAGAGATAGCGGATCGTAACCCTTGGCTAGCGAAGATGGTCCATCCCTCATCTCATAAAGCTTTAAAAAATCTTAAATTTAATTTCTATGTTATTTTGTTCAGTGTCTGTGACAAACAATTACATGAATTGTTTTGCATGGAGGGTCACTTATTTGGATATTGGGAACAGGGGTGCCGCCAGCGCTTCAAAAACACCCTCCCCCCATTCATATAGTTCAGAAATGAAAAATATATACCCATTCATATATTTGGCTGTAAAATCAATACCCATACATATTAATGTATTAATCAAATTTATTAAGAACATGCATATATTTATAACAGAGGTTTCCATGCATACAGAACATAACCAAAAAGTATTAAGGGACCGACCATTTAACTTGAATGGTGGGGGCTTGTTTTTTTTCCTAAAAAAAAATATTTTGAACATGATTTTTTTTATTAAAAAAAATAAATTCGGCAGCAGAGGGTAAGAAAAAGATATTCTGAAGAAGTTTTTTTCTGCTTTATAAAATAATGGTAGTATTAATGAATATAAATATTCTGTTACCACACCTTAATAAAATGTTGGACTTAGTAATCATTGAACCACAATTTCCATCAAGTTTTCCTCACATACTGTGATATGAAATTTGGCAACATGGTTTGATACAAATTGTGTCCCCTGCGATTTTCTTCTTTCTTGTTGGTACCCTATGATTTGTTTATAGCATTCCTAAAAGGAGTTGGGAGTATCATATTAACATGGACATAGGTCTAGTTTAAAGCATGTTTTATTCTTTGCAGATTGTATGCCTATCAGATGTATTTGTTGAAAGAGACCAGTATGACTGGATGTTGAACATATTACTGGAGACTCAGAGAATACACCCCGTAGAAGATGAAATGATTAATCAGTATCTCAATGTTGGTATATGTAAAGCTGCAGCAGTCGTTGGTGTGGTGAGTATATATTACTGGAGACTTAGAGGATACACCCTGTAGAAGATGAAATGATTAATCAGTATTTCAATGTTGGTATATGTAAAGCAGCAGCTGTCTTTGGTGTGGTGAGTATATATTACTGGAGACTCAGAGGATACATCCTGTAGAAGATGAAATGATTAATCAGTATCTCAATGTTGGTATATGTAAAGCAGCAGCTGTCTTTGGTGTGGTGAGTATATATTACTGGAGACTCAGAGAATACATCCCGTAGAAGATGAAATGATTAATCAGTATCTCAATGTTGGTATATGTAAAGCTGCAGCAATTGTTGGTGTGCTGAGTATATATTACTGGAGACTTAGAGGATACATCCTGTAGAAGATGAAATGATTAATCAGTATTTCAATGTTGGTATATGTAAAGCTGCAGCTGTTGTTGGTGTGGTGAGTATATATTACTGGAGACTCAGAAGATACATCCCGTAGAAGATGAAATGATTAATCAGTATTTCAATGTTGGTATATGTAAAGCTGCAGCAGTCGTTGGTGTGGTGAGTATATATTACTGGAGACTCAGAAGATACATCCCGTAGAAGATGATATGATTAATCAGTATCTCAATGTTGGTATATGTAAAGCTGGAGCTGTCGTTGGTGTGGTGAGTATATATTACTGGAGACTCAGAGGATACACCCTGTAGAAGATGAAATGATTAATCAGTATTTCAATGTTGGTATATGTAAAGCTGCAGCTGTTGTTGGTGTGGTGAGTATATATTACTGGAGACTCAGAAAATACATCCTGTAGAAGATGAAATGATTAATCAGTATTTCAATGTTGGTATATGTAAAGCAGCAGCTGTCTTTGGTGTGGTGAGTATATATTACTGGAGACTTAGAGGATACACCCTGTAGAAGATGAAATGATTAATCAGTATTTCAATGTTGGTATATGTAAAGCAGCAGCTGTCTTTGGTGTGGTGAGTATATATTACTGGAGACTCAGAGAATTCACCCTGTAGAAGATGAAATGATTAATCAGTATCTCAATGTTGGTATATGTAAAGCTGCAGCTGTCGTTGGTGTGGTGAGTATATATTACTGGAGACTCAGAGGATACATCCTGTAGAAGATGAAATGATTAATCAGTATTTCAATGTTGGTATATGTAAAGCTGCAGCAGTCGTTGGTGTGGTGAGTATATATTACTGGAGACTCAGAAGATACATCCCGTAGAAGATGATATGATTAATCAGTATCTCAATGTTGGTATATGTAAAGCAGCAGCTGTCTTTGGTGTGGTGAGTATATATTACTGGAGACTTAGAGGATACACCCTGTAGAAGATGAAATGTTTAATCAGTATCTCAATGTTGGTATATGTAAAGCTGCAGCAATTGTTGGTGTGCTGAGTATATATTACTGGAGACTTAGAGGATACACCCTGTAGAAGATGAAATGATTAATCAGTATCTCAATGTTGGTATATGTAAAGCTGCAGCAATTGTTGGTGTGCTGAGTATATATTACTGGAGACTTAGAGGATACATCCCGTAGAAGATGAAATGATTAATCAGTATCTCAATGTTGGTATATGTAAAGCTGCAGCAATTGTTGGTGTGCTGAGTATATATTACTGGAGACTTAGAGGATACACCCTGTAGAAGATGAAATGATTAATCAGTATCTCAATGTTGGTATATGTAAAGCTGCAGCAATTGTTGGTGTGCTGAGTATATATTACTGGAGACTCAGAAGATACACCCCGTAGAAGATGAAATGATTAATCAGTTTCTCAATGTTGGTATATGTAAAGCAGCAGCTGTCTTTGGTGTGGTGAGTATATATTACTGGAGACTTAGAGGATACACCCTGTAGAAGATGAAATGATTAATCAGTATTTCAATGTTGGTATATGTAAAGCAGCAGCTGTCTTTGGTGTGGTGAGTATATATTACTGGAGACTTAGAGGATACACCCTGTAGAAGATGAAATGATTAATCAGTATTTCAATGTTGGTATATGTAAAGCTGCAGCTGTTGTTGGTGTGGTGAGTATATATTACTGGAGACTCAGAAGATACATCCCGTAGAAGATGATATGATTAATCAGTATCTCAATGTTGGTATATGTAAAGCAGCAGCAGTCGTTGGTGTGGTGAGTATATAAATGATTTTCCTATATCAATTTCTCATCAGCATGCCATTTGACTTCACATTGGGACTTGGAAGTGCAGGATGGTTTTGATAAATAGGTAAGCTAGACCTAAGTTATTTGCTTGGGTAAGGTTGGTACAATGTTGCATGTAGAGATTATGTGAAGTACAGGATGACTAACCCTGGTCTGAAACAGTTCCCCCTTTAACCGTTATTTGAATGTACATGTATTTAAAGTCTTGACATACATGGTCATGTGACTAGTCTCAGACTTCAGTCTCTCTGTCAAATCTTTATGATATAGAAAAAAAGTTTTGTATGATTATACATTGTACAACATTTTTTCTAACATTCAAATGTACTAAGATTAAAAAAAATCTTATAAAGGATCTTTGCTTTGTGTATAGCATTATAGATTATTTTACAGGACTCCTCAATAGTGACTAAGATCCTGGGAGTTTTAGACTATGGCCTGAAGACCCCACATCTCCCCAGTAGGATCTCAGCTCTCCATGGTATCCTATATCTCCTTGAGGCTGGCATCCCAGAGATGAATAAAACCATCATCCCTGTCACAACAGATTTCCTACTGAAAAACCTCTCCTCTGTTAATCAGTGAGTATGTCACAACAGATTTCCTCCTGAAAAACCTCTCCTCTGTTAATCAGTGAGTATACTCTGTTCTCATTATATTGTGGGTTCCATTTTATCATGGTATTTACGTTCATTTCAACCAAATATTCAACTGTGACGTCACCGTTTTTATATAGCTACGTACCACGATATTATCAGATACCAGTATACAGCTTGATCAAGTTTATACTTATAACTTCTCAAAAAGTAACTAATCACATGTTAAAGATTGTATTTAGTTCTGTTTTTATGCCCCCGCGACGACATGTCGGGGGGCATTAAGTTTTACTCATGTCCGTCCATCCGTACGTACGTACGTCCGTACGTCCGTCCGTACGAATTTCCGTCAAGCTTTTCTCAGAAACCGTAAATGGGAATAACTTGAAACTTGGTAGGATGGTTTAGTATGACAAACTATACGTCCTAAGCGAATTTTAGACCTGTCGGACATCTACTTCCTGTTTGAGGCTGGATCGACTCCAAAATCGACATGAAAATTTCCGTCAAGCTTTTCTCAGAAACCGTAAATGGGAATAACTTGAAACTTGGTAGGATGGTTCAGTATGACAAACTATACGTCCTAAGCGAATTTTAGACCTGTCGGACATCTACTTCCTGTTTTAGGCTGGATCGACTCCAAAATCGACATGAAAATTTCTGTCAAGCTTTTCTCAGAAACCGTACATGGGAATGATTTGAAACTTGGTAGGATGGTTTAGTATGATAAACTATGCGTCCTAAGCGACTTTCAGACCTGTCGGACTTCGACTTTTTTTTTAGGCCAGCGGGGGCATCCGTGTCCCATGGACACATTCTTTCTTTATTTACAATGAAGCAGTTGCGTTTGAGTTAAAAAATTCACATGCCCCAATTATACTGTTACAGAGATCTGTACCTATGGAAAGTATATTACGAGCCATTCAATTATTTTCAAAACATAAAGGTGCTATGTGAACCTTTCTTGCAAGTTAAGGGATGTTTTTTCCAGCAGGGCATAAATATCTTTTTGAGAAATGTTTATTTTACCTCCTTATACATTTGTATGAAGGCTGTTTTAATTGGTAAAAAGCTGTATGGGTCTATCAGTAAAAAAAATAACAAATGTTTCAAAATTATGTATTTTTAAATCGGATATCACATAAAAGATTTGTTTTAACTTAAGTGCTAGAAAAATCTGTACACCTAAAAAGACAATTGGCTTCAGGTAATAGAAGTTTAAGTTAAATGTTTCTGTTGTAGAACATGTATCATCACGAGCCAGACCTATGTCTTGACCATGTGGGCTACGGCTTTCTACATCATGGAGAATTATCATGTCGATCTCAAAGATCTGGAATTCCCTAGTAAAATATTACAGGTATGTTAACAAACTGATCATGGTCTGGTCATATGGAGATAAATATTGGCCTATACTTATTGTCATATATTGATGATATGATGACACAAAGTTTTGTCTGTACATTTATTAATTTTTTTGTTTCATATGTTTTAGTAGCACATTGGTTTTCTTGTAGCAACATCTTTTTAGCTCACCTGGACCGAAGGTCCAGGTGAGCTATTGCCATCACTTGGCGTCTGTCGTCGTCCATTGTCGTCTCCGTCATCGTTAACTTTTCTTTGAAAATCTTCTCTTCTGAAACAACTGAAGGGATTGCTTTGAAACTTTGCACACTTCATCTATGGGATGTCCTATACCAAGATTGCACAAATGGTGACCGCCGTCCAAACAACTTGGCCGCCATTACTAAAAATAGACCAGGGGGGTCAGACTACTGTTTTTGGCTTGTAAATCAAAAAGTATAAGAGATAGATGAAATCCGATGTCACGCTACTGCTTCAGCATCAAAAGCTCTACAAAAGTCTGTATTGAGTCGAAGTTGCCAGATGACCCCTTAAAGGTGAAAAATAGCATTTTTTCATGTTTTGGGATTATAGAATGAAAACTATTACAGATAGAGAAAAGTTGATGCTTGCTTAAATGTTCAGCTCATTTAGCTCTACAAAAGTCTCCCTAGGGTCGAAGTTGTCAGATGTCCCCTTATAGGGGTTACGGCCCCTAAAATAACGTTCTTTCATGTTTTTGGCCTATTGAATGAAAACTATTACAAATAGAGAAAAGTTGTTGCTTGCTTAAGTGTTCTGCTCATTTAGCTGTATAAAAGTCTCCATAGGGTTGAAGTTGTCAGATGTCCCCTTATAGGGGTTACGGCCCCTAAAATAACGTTTTTTTTTTCATGTTTTTGGCCTATAGAATGAAAACTATAGCAGATAGAGAGAAGTTGTTGCTTGTTTAAATGATTAGCTTATTTAGCTCTACAAAAGTCTCCCTAGGGTCGAAGTTGTCAGATGTCCCCTTAAAGGGGTTACGGCCCCTAAAATAACGTTCTTTCATGTTTTTGGCCTATAGAATGAAAACTATAGGAGATAGAGAGAAGCTGTTGCTTGCTTAAATGTTCAGTTCATTTAGCTCTACAAAAGTTTTCATAGGGTCAAAGTTGTCAGATGACTCCTTATAGGGGTTATGGCCCTTTTTCATGGTTTGGGCCTACGGCTACAGAATGAAAACTATAGTAGAAAGAGAAAAGCTGGTACTTGTTTAAATGTTCAGCTCATTTAGCTCTAGAAAAGTCTTTATAGGGTGGACATCAAGACCAGGTGAGCGATTCAGGCTCCTGGGAGCCTCTTGTTTACCTCTTTTTTTCTTCTGCTTGATGGGGTTGTGAAAATAGATCAATAGATCTTTCTAAGATTTCCTGTAATTAAATTTTACAATTAAGTTGTCTAAATAGTTGAGTCTATAGCTGTAAAACTCAACTCTTGTGTACATATATAATATTTCATAAGTATGATTCACTTTGCAGTAATATATTTTTGTCACAGTTTGCAGTCACGACAGCCTCAGGAAATGAAGAAAGCGTATCTACTGCAGTATATCTGGCTATATTGAAAGGTCTAGAGAGGCTCCTGTTGACAGATGTATTATCTCAGCAAGACTCAGAAGTTATCATGAAACTTGGTGTGGACAGGTAATTTTAGAACTACACTTGCCCAATGTTTCACTTTTAATCATCAAACCTTATGCCTGTCACACTCAGAGCAGGAACATTGTAATGCTGATCTTCCATCAATGTATGCTTAAGTCTAGCACACTTTTGTAAACATCTCTTACACTCACAATGCTCAAAAGGTTTCTTAAAATCTATAGTTACTATTTTCTTCCGTAAATGACTCTTTTCAGTGTGAGATGACCAGGTTGAGATGCGAGCACGTGCAGCGATCTCACACTGGTCAATTAACCAATAAATACCGTCGGTACTGATATTGATCGATGATGTCGACCAATGAAATGCAATGTTATTTTAAACTTTCGGTTTTTAGAATGAAGTCACCTAAGGTTTCAGAATATAAAAATTTCATTTTTAAGGAAGAAATAGGTACTTACACGCGTTCTTGGAAAACCGGCAATGATCTTTCACTCATGATAGAATTTTTGGGGTCTTTTGACTCGTTCTGCTGCGCTCCACTCGCAAAAAGACTGAAAAATTCTATCACTCATGAAAGATCAGCCGGTCTTTTCCAAGAACTTATGTAAGAATGTATAATTCTTTTAAATCAAGTATGAAATTAAGCTTTGATTAACAAAAACAATTAAGCCCTGACAAAAAGAAGACAACAGAAAAATATCAAAGTAAATTTTATCATTGTGTTTATTTTAGGTTATGTCTACCTAGTCCACAAAGGTCACTGGCAGCTCTGGGATTGGTTTTTACCTGCATGTATTCTGGTTAGTCTTAATTAGGGTTTTTGTATATTTCTAGAAAGAAAGTGAACATTTTTATCAACGTTACAAAGTAGTATTTTACAAAATTGAAGGATTAACAAATCCATGAAATTGGTGAAAATAGGTCAGCAACAAACAATAATCATTCTTCTATTATCATCATTTCTAATTATTATCATATACTAATAATCATTTATACCCCAACACATGAAGTGGATAGGATTACATGTCAATACTTCTGTTGCCAGGTGGTTTCTAGATGATAACTTGAAAACACATCAAAGGGTTGAAAAAATATACAGTTGTCTAGCATAATGACATGAATATCAAGTTTAATTTCCAGCAAACTTGGAGAAAAATCACTTAAATATTTAAATTATTAATTTCATCACTCTGGATCAAGGAAGGATTACTCAAATTGATTTTTTTATATTTTTATGTGATTTTTATCAAAATTAAGATAATAGTTTTTAAGTTCTTTGATGGGTAAATGCGGCATTTAATGTCCAATTTAGTGCCCAATTTTTTTCTACAGGTAAACAGTATGACCAGTACAGCCCTGTGCCTCGGGAGATCAACTAATCCAGTGCTTATAACTTTGATGTTGTATTTTTTCTCCAGGTAAACAGTATGACCAGTACAGCCCTGTACCTCGGGAGACCAAGAAATCCAGTGCTTATAACTTTGATGTTGTATTTTTTCTCCAGGTAAACAGTATGACCAGTACAGCCCTGTACCTCGGGAGACCAAGAAATCCAGTGCTTATAACTTTGATGTTGTATTTTTTCTCCAGGTAAACAGTATGACCAGTACAGCCCTGTACCTCGAGAGACCAAGAAATCCAGTGCTTATAACTTTGATGTTGTATTTTTTCTCCAGGTAAACAGTATGACCAGTACAGCCCTGTACCTCGGGAGACCAAGAAATCCAGTGCTTATAACTTTGATGTTGTATTTTTTCTCCAGGTAAACAGTATGACCAGTACAGCCCTGTACCTCGGGAGACCAAGAAATCCAGTGCTTATAACTTTGATGTTGTATTTTTTCTCCAGGTAAACAGTATGACCAGTACAGCCCTGTTCCTCGGGAGACCAAGAAATCCAGTGCTTATAACTTTGATGTTGTATTTTTTCTCCAGGTAAACAGTATGACCAGTACAGCCCTGTACCTCGAGAGACCAAGAAATCCAGTGCTTATAACTTTGATGTTGTATTTTTTCTCCAGGTAAACAGTATGACCAGTACAGCCCTGTTCCTCGGGAGACCAAGAAATCCAGTGCTTATAACTTTGATGTTGTATTTTTTCTCCAGGTAAACAGTATGACCAGTACAGCCCTGTACCTCGGGAGACCAAGAAATCCAGTGCTTATAACTTTGATGTTGTATTTTTTCTCCAGGTAAACAGTATGACCAGTACAGCCCTGTACCTCGAGAGACCAAGAAATCCAGTGCTTATAACTTTGATGTTGTATTTTTTCTCCAGGTAAACAGTATGACCAGTACAGCCCTGTACCTCGGGAGACCAAGAAATCCAGTGCTTATAACTTTGATGTTGTATTTTTTCTCCAGGTAAACAGTATGACCAGTACAGCCCTGTTCCTCGGGAGACCAAGAAATCCAGTGCTTATAACTTTGATGTTGTATTTTTTCTCCAGGTAAACAGTATGACCAGTACAGCCCTGTACCTCGAGAGACCAAGAAATCCAGTGCTTATAACTTTGATGTTGTATTTTTTCTCCAGGTAAACAGTATGACCAGTACAGCCCTGTACCTCGGGAGACCAGGAAATCCAGTGCTTATAACTTTGATGTTGTATTTTTTCTTCAGGTAAACAGTATGACCAGTACAGCCCTGTACCTCGGGAGACCAAGAAATCCAGTGCTTATAACTTTGATGTTGTATTTTTTCTCCAGGTAAACAGTATGACCAGTACAGCCCTGTACCTCGGGAGACCAAGAAATCCAGTGCTTATAACTTTGATGTTGTATTTTTTCTCCAGGTAAACAGTATGACCAGTACAGCCCTGTACCTCGGGAGACCAAGAAATCCAGTGCTTATAACTTTGATGTTGTCTATCAGGATCCTGAGTCACTGATACTGGCCATGGAAAGGGTCACAGTCTTGTTTGATAGGTAGCTACTATATTATTATATTTACTTAGTTGTTATCTTAATGTTTTGTTTCTTTTAAAATAAATGTTCAATACATAAAGGATGATTTATTAACAGTCATGGTTGAAAATAAAACTTTTTAAGCTTTTTCCTTGGTCTTTTTAAAAATAACTAGCACTAAGCAGATTCCACTGATCATGTTTATGGCTTTTACTGTTTCTTTTTATGTGGTTTCAACTGCATTCTTCCTTTATTTTAATAAAAAATGATTTTATTTATTCCAGAATCAAAAAAGGTTATCCCTATGAAGCTAGAGTTATAACTCGAGTCTTACCAACATTTCTGGCAGATTTCTTTCCACCACAAGATATCATGAATAAGGTGATAGGAGAATTTATATCAAGTCAGCAGCCGTACCCCCAATTGGTAGCCCAAGTGGTCTTTCAGGTTAGCATTTCATTATATCCTAAATTAATGACCCAAAGTTGGAGGCTTAAATTGTCTCTCAGGTGAGTAATCCTTTATACATACACAATTGATGGCTCAAGTTATCCTCAGGTGAGCAATCAATTATACCCACCATGGGTGGCCCAAGTTGTCCTTCAGATGAGCAATCCGTTACAGACAGCTTGTGGCAAAGAGGATCTTATGATATTTATAATTGGTTGTAGGAGATTTCTTTTACAAGCTTTAAAGTTCATAAAACAACTAAAATATTTTATCTAGATTTTTATTGCAGTGTTACAAAATGAATTCTCATTCAACATTTTAATCTAATGTACAATTTTTTCTCTTAGATATTTAGTAACGTACATGATAATCATCACATTACTTGTACATGAATGGGTAATGCTATCATTATCTAACTTAACACAGAGGCCATCCATCGTCTTAGCTGTATAGAGTGTGACATATTTCTTGTTTTTATTTCAGGTTTTCAGTAACTTACATGATAATCAGCAGACATTACTTGTACAGGATTGGGTGATGCTATCACTATCTAACTTTACACAGAGAACACCCATATCTCTAGCTGTATGGAGCTTAACATGTTTCTTCATCAGTGCATCAACCAATAAGTGGCTGAGATCTCTGTATCCTTTATATCATATATCAGTTTTATTATGCTCCTTGCAATCACGTGAAGTAAAAGACTTATTCAAAACACCATAAAACTACAGGTAGCTAAGGCATTTATGTCTGTAAGACACAGATGATGCCCCAGGGATATATGGAAAAATAGACTTTGACTCGAAAGTGCAAAAAAAAAAAACCTCCAGAAAACTGTAATTTAAAAAAAAAATTCTAAGTCCAAAGGCCATAATTTCGGTGAAAATCAGCGGACCTGAACAAATGAACAAAACATGAGTAACTCACTATGATAGACTCACATACCAAAAATGAGCTAAATATCTGCAAGCATGTGGAAAAAAGGTCTGAAAACATTTTCCATTAAAAAAAATAAGTTTCAGTGAAAATCAACAGACTGGAATACCAACTTTGATCTGTAACTCATCATGATAAACTAACATACCAAAGATCAGCTTAATATCTGCAAGCATATGTGTAAAAAGTCTGGAAAACTGTTATTTTCATAAAATTTTCTAGGTCCAAGGGCCATAATTTAGGCGAAAATCAACAGACCATAACGGAATTTAAACTTGATTTGTAACTTATCATGATTGACTAATACACCAAAACTCAGCTTAATATCTGCAAGCATATGAGAAAATAATGGAAAACTTTTTTTCATCAAAAATTTTTAAGTCCAAGGGCCATAATTTCGAAGAAAGTCAATATACTGGAACAAAATGCGAAGTTGATCTGTAACTCATGATAGACTGACATACCAAAAAATCAGCTCATAGTCCATCATCAGAAACATAGTTCATAATCAATATATCCCCCCCCCTCAACTATTGTTTTGGGGGCATAAAAAGGAGGTAATACTGTGTTCAATTAGTGAAAATCCTAACTAATTTGTCAATTAATGATTATCAGACTGTCAAAGTATAAACATAAAACTCAAATTCTTTGGATGCTATAAATAAATAAAGCAATAACTTTTATTTAGAGTCGGCATATATATACATAATAAGAAACATAAGCACTGATGTGCTTTTGCCCGACATAAAGAATTATGAAAATAACATTGCCTCTGATTTGTGACAGTATTTGTAAAGAAGGCCTCTGTAATCAATGTTTATGTTCAAACCTCCTTATTCATTGATTATGTATTAAAGTGTGTAATCATAAGCCATTTCAGTTCTCTTATCTAAACATTTGTAATCCTTCCTTAACTGTTGTTTAGATTCTCACATGTTGTGAACAGAATGGGGAAGATGGACATTGTAGACACTCGTTTATTTTGTATAGCAGCTTTAAGTTTTTACAATCAACTAAATGATGATGCTCAGCTGCGAGCCTTTATTTCCACATTCCAGATGGTAATATCACTAGGACCACCCTACACTCAACTACTAGAGCTTCTGTCAGATAAGAAGTAGAGACATTGCTGTGTATTGTGACATTTACCATAAAAATGATACTTATTAGTAATAATTACCAAATTATTTTAAGGAAATAAACATGGATGCTTTTTGTTACTTTTTTTGGAAAACTTTCTGTCCATGTTGTTTGTAATCTTCTTTGTTAATTTTCCAGACTATTAATTCTTTAGGAGAACCCAAAGTGATGAATTTTAATTAATTTTAATTTAATTAATTAGAAGGGTTAAAGAACATGTGCAGAGTTAAAGAACATTGCATTTTATGTTTGTTTTTATCTCCCCTGCAATGTCTTAGGGGCTTCATCCTGTGTCTTGAGCTTCACAAAAATTTCTATCACAGTTTTCACGGCTCTAGAAATTTGGCATGTAGCTTCCTTTTGTAGAACTATGGAGTGTAAAGCCATTTTATGCCTGTAAATCATCTACTGCCTGCTGACCAAATATTTTAAGATGAAGGTGACATGCGTTTTCAATGGTAGACTGCCATTCTAGTTTGTATTTTGTTCCATATATTTAATGTTTTTCATTTGTACCTCAATAAACAGGTGCTTTTAAATGCATTTAGATAATGTTCTGTTTACAAATGTTTAAGTCAACTGTTTTATCAATTATAAGTCTCAATGCTGAAGACTGATTGTCATTATTTTGATTTCTATGAAGTTAAGAATTGTCTTTGATTTGGGTCTTGGTATCCATCACCTCCAATCAGAACAGTTTAAGATTGAGAAATCGTTACGTGTATGATATTTTAAATAGTTTCTGCAGCTGTATATCATTATTTTTATATTCATTCCTATTTAACTTAAATCTCTTTAGAATTCTAAGGAAGACAAAATATGCATGTCAATTTTCTCAATATATGTAAAGTCTATTTACTATAATAATTAACATTCCAATTTGTAAATATTTCTAGTTTTTATCAGAATCTGGTTTATTAATTCATTTTTCAGACCTTTAATACATGTATATATAAAAAAAATCCAACCTGTCATCATGTAAACAAGATTCAGCACTAGCCACCTATTAGTACATGTACATGTATAAGTTTAAGCCATGATCATGTTAAACTCCCAAATCAGTACGTTCTAGTTTCTGATTGTATTTACTGTTTCGTTGGAGAAACCAACTTTCATTGTCATTCAAGTTACACTTCTGTCAGTAAATAATTTATAGAATTATATCTACAAGTTATATTATGTGCAATAGTAATGTCAAAGTGCTTTGTTGTTATTTATTTTGTTTGTTATTTGTTACCTGCTAATTTAAGAGTTATAGATCATAGAAATGTGTACTACTAAAACTATTCATGTTGTATTGTGATCTAAAATCAGGCGTCTTTTCCAGCCAAGGGTTTTGGTCCGCTAACTCTCCTCTTGAAATTTAGTTTTAGCAGATTGTAACCCTTGGCTTGCAAAGATGAAAATCACTTGTTTGTAAGCTTTACAATGTCATTTTTTGTATCTTATTGAAAGCAAAAATAAACATTATCTTAAATTATAAGTTGTCCATAAATGCCAAACCTAGTTACCGGTACTCTGTTTTCAGTAAGGAAAATATATGGTCATTCCTACAAGACAATTTTATCTTAATTTTGTGCTGAAAAAGCAGAAAATGTACTTAGTTTTAAACACTATGTAACTATGATATATGATAAAAAAAAACAATGTTTATGCCCCATCTATGAAAGAAGGGGGGGGGGGCGTATAATGTTCAGGTCTGTTTGTCTGTTTGTTCATCTCTCAAATATTGCAAGATGGAGCATTATGTCTTTCAGACCTATTCTTGTTTTTTTTTCTATGTTTCACCGAGTCTGATGATTACCTATTTAGATTTGCAAATACCTTGGTTTATACATACATGAAGAAATATGAACCAAACTAACAATATTGTATCAATAATCAGTTTTAATACAAATATCAATAACACTCATTAACTCATTTGAGATTTCTATTTTCATAAATATCATCAATCAATTCTGAATGGAGATTCCACAATGTTCAATCACTATCGTCTAGTTCTCTAGAGTACATTTCTTAAGACTACTAGGTATCATAAAGACTGATTCATCTATGGGTCCACTTTCTATTGATAGGAACTCAAACAGCTCAGCATCAACAAACATTCTGAAAAAAATCATAACAATATCATGAATACTGTAAACCGGGAAATTTTCGCGCAGTCTTATTTTCGCGGTATGACGACTGAATTTTAGTTCAAGAAGTTTTAAATTCGCGCTGAAATGTTATTGTCCATAGAATACAATAGAAGACAAGTTTATTTGCGCCGTTTAATTTTCGCGCTAGCAACATCATTGCGAAAATCACTAAAATAAAGATGCGGTGAAAATTTCCCGGTTTACAGTAGCTGATAATTCAACTGTACTCACTTCTGATAGATTTGTATGTTACTTAAGATCAAAATACACGTTGGTAAGTGATTTGTCTGCTTCTTTGATAATTTTCTTCATTATGTTGACAGAATTTTTAAAACAAGAGGCTCCCAAGAGCCTGAATCGCTCACCTGAACTACACAGATACATATATTTGTAGGTATTATTGTGCTTAACCATATGCGATTTAAATTTATGAAATATCTTGGTTAGTTTTCAAGATATTGGGCTTAATAAGTGCAAATTTGGCAAAAATTAGGAAAAAGAACAATAACTCCCACATCAGCAGTCAGATCTTTTCCGAAATTTCAAGACAGGTAGATCTTAATATGTTGATCACTTTTGATTCTTGCACAATTTTGATATCTGAAACCAGTTTTGAGTTATTAGCAAAAAAATGAAATTTGCCCCTATGTTCTATTTTAGCCATGGTGGCCATGTTTTTTTACGAATCAAAAATCTGACCAATAGAGTTGTATCATATAAGCTATCAAACAGTGTGCCATGTTAAGATGCAGTTGGTCTTACCGTTTCAGACAAGTCGAGGGAAAAGTAATGAACAATGGTAAATATTGACGTTTTAAGGGCCATAATTCCTAAAAGAAATGGTTCTACAGCTTTGACCTAATTACACGAATTGTAGATCTTGATGTGCTTAATCATATGCAATTTGAATTTTTGAAATATCTTGTATAGTTTTCAAGATATAGGGCTAAATAAGTGGAAAAAAAATTTAAAAATCCAGAAAAAGGGCAATAACTCCTATGTCGTTTGTTGGATCTTCTTGAAAATTTCAGAGCAGGTAGATCTTGAGATGCTAATCACTTTTGTCTCCCATCAGAATTTTGATATCTGTTACCGTTTTTGAGTTATTTGCAAAAAACTGTATTTTGACCCCTATGTTCTATTTTAAGCCATGGAGGCCATATTTTTTTACGAATCAAAAATCCGAACGATAAAATTGTAGCATTAATGCTATTTAACAACTGTGCCAAGTTTGGTTGAAGTTGGATGTATGGTGTCAGACAAGTAAATCTTTCAAATTCAGGGTAAAAGTAATGAAAAATGGTAAATTTTGAGGCTTTAAGGGCCATAACTCCTAAAAAAAATGGTTTCTACAGCTTTGACCTAATTACATGAAATGTAGATCTTGATGTGCTTAATCATATGCAAGTAGAATTTTTAAAATATCTTGTATAGTTTTCAAGATATAGGGCTAAATAAGTGAAACATTTTGAAAAAAATCCAGAAAAGGGCAATAACTCCTACATCGGTTGTTGGATCTTCTTGAAAATTTCTGGGCAGGTAAATCTTGAGGTGCTGATCACTTTTACCCTATGCCAGAATTTTGATATCTGTAACCGTTTTCGAGTTATTTGCAAAAAACTGCAATTTACCCCTATGTTCTATTTTTAGCCATGGCGGCCATGTTTTTCAACGAATCAAAAATCCCCACGCTAGTTTTATACTACCTATGCTAATTAACAACTGTGCCAAATTTAAAAGCCATTAGACTTATGGTGTTAGAGGAGTTAACGTTTGAAAAATGTTAACGACGACGGACGACGACGGACGCCAAGTGATGGCAATAGCTCACATGGACCTTCGGTCCAGGTGAGCTAAAAAGGCAAATGTACAAGTAAGATTGTAAATGCATGCATCTGAAATGTGTCAAACAAATGGTCACATTAAAGGGGGTAGGCTGTTTCCCATAGAAGATTTTTAAATTGCCATTGTTCATTGAGGTTTCCACATTTCATTATTTTCTATGATTTCGGATACAATTAAGTATTTCATTATTTTGTGTCCTTATGTGTTATTCTTTCCTCTGAGATATCATAAGTTCTTACTTGTATGGTAATCCTGTCTCCGAGTGGAAGAAATAGTCCAGGGAGAACAGGAAATACTCTGCCTTCCAATGGTCATATGTTGTCACATTATCTCTGGCCCTCTCTACAAACTGTATGTCTGGTAGTAAAGGATTGGGTGGGAAGATCTTTGGTATCTTGCTGGAAGAAATGATAACGAAGAACAATAAAATATCTGTCCTAGCATTATCTGGAAGTGACAACACTTACCATTTGATTTGTATAGATCAAATAATTGTAGCACACTCATTTGACTCACAGGGGGCTTTAATTCTGGTCATTTAATAACAAGTTAATATAGGTCAAACCAGAAACATACAAGTCTTTGGTTTCGCATCATTTAACCTAAATATCTATAGTTAAAAACATGTGCTGTCATCCAATAACAGATCATGTGCAGTTATTAAAAACATCATTCATCTCATCTTAGTTGCTGCACTTGGCTATGGGACAAGCGTTGTGTATATACGTTATTGAGATGTGGAATAAGTGTACGCGACACAACAAACATAAACAAACAGCAATTCAAAAAATCACAACGGAAAACAGCAAGCAGTCTTCAACATACATTCTTACATTAAGTGAATGACTTTGTAATGTTGAAAACAAAAAGCAGTTCCATAGCTGCAAACACTTGTTTGCAAAATAAATGAGTTTGTACCTTAGATACAATCTATGAAGAAAAAAAATCAAGAGACAAACCACTTAATGTGGCTTTGCTTGTTGCTTTGCTTTTTACCTGGCAGTACATTTGACATAATTATGGTGGTTTAGGATCTAACATTGTAGTAAATTTGACATATTGTGTGGGTAGGTACCTTACCTGGCAGTACATATGACATAGTGGGTTGGTATCTTACCTGGCAGTACATATGACATAGTGGGTTTGTATCTTACCTGGCAGTACATATGACATAGTGGGTTGGTATCTTACCTGGCAGTACATATGACATAGTGGGTTGGTATCTTACCTGGAAGAACATATGACATAGTGGGTTGGTTTCTTACCTTGAAAGTACATTTTAGCATATGGTGGTTAAGGATCTCACCTGGCAGTACATCTGACATATGATGGATTTGGATCTCAACTGGCAGTACATTTGACATGATGGATTTGGATCTCACCTGGCACTACATTTGACATATGATGGGTTTGGATCTCACCTGGCACTACATTTGACATATGATGGATTTGGATCTCACCTGGCACTACATTTGACATATGATGGGTTAGGATCTCACCTAGCGGTACATCTGACATATGATGGATTTGGACCTCACCTGGTAGTACATTTGACATATGATGGATTTGGATCTTACCTGGCAGTACATTTGACAAATACTGGTTTGGGATCTCACCTGGCATGTTTGACTTAATTACGGCAGTGTTAGAATGTCATCTGGCAGTTCATTTGACAAAATGTGGATTATAAGGTTAGGCTCATTTCACCTTGATGTACATTTGATATATTGTGGGCTAGGATCATCTCACCTGGCAGTACATTTGTCATAAAGTTGATAACGATCTTATCAAGTAGGACATATGTAGTGGGTTGATATTTCACCTGGCTGTACATTTTGTCATATGGTGGGTTAGGATCTCCTCTGAAAGTACATTTTTCAAAAAGGGGTTGGGATCTCATCTGGTAGTACATATATTTGGTTGGGATCTCACTTTGCTGTACATTTGTCATATAGGGGTAAGGATCTCATCTGGTAGTACATATATTTGGTTGGGATCTCACTTTGCCGTACATTTGTCATATAGGGGGTAAGGATCTCATCTGGTAGTACATATATTTGGTTGGGATCTCACTTTGCCGTACATTTGTCATATAGGGGTAAGGATCTCATCTGGTAGTACATATATTTGGTTGGGATCTCACTTTGCCGTACATTTGTCATATAGGGGGTACAGATCTCATCTGGAAGTACATTGTACATACATTAGGTTTGGGTCTCACTTGGCAGTACATTCGTCATAGTGGGTTATGGTCTTATCTGGCAGAACATGTGACATGATGTGGGACACACGTGGCAGTACTTTTGAAATATGATGGGGTTGAATCTCACCTTGTAGTACATTTGACATGTGATTGGAAAGGAACTCACCTGGCATTACATCTGATATATGGAAGGTTTGTATCTCACCTGGCAGTACATTTCACAGATAATGGGTTGGGATCTCAATGACAGTACATTTGACATATGGTGGAATGGGATCTCACAAGACAGTATATTTTACATTAGGTTGGTTGGGAACTCTCCTAGCAGTAAATGTTTCATATGGTGAATTGGAATCTCACCTGACAGTATATTTAACATATGATGGGTTTGAATCTCACCTGGCATTACATTTGACAAATGATGGGTAAGGATCTCACCAGGCAGTACATCTGGCATATGGTTTGTTTGGATCTCACCTGGCAGTATATCTGACATATGATGGATTTGGATCCCACCTGGCAGTACATTTGACATGTGATTGGTATGGATCTCACCTGGCAGTTTATCTGACATATGGCGGGTTGGGATTTCGCATTGTAAATTGGACATATGATGAGCTTGGATTTCACCCGCCAGTACATTTGACATATGGCGTTTTTGGATCTCACCTGGCATCACATTTGACATATGGTGGGTTGGAATCTCACCTGGCAGTACATTTGACACATGATAGGGTAGTATCTCTCCCGGCAGTTCATTAGACATATGGGTTGGAATCTCACCTGGCATTACATCTGACATGTGGTTGATATGGATCTCACCTGGCAGTACATTTGACATATGATGGGCTGGGATCTCGCCTAGCATTACATTTGACTTTTGTCGGTTTTGGATCTCACCTGGCATTACATTTGACATACAATGGGTTTTGATCTTACCTGGCAGTACATTTAAATTAGTGAGTTTGTATCATCTTACCTGGCAGTACATTTGACATACGGTGGGTTAGGATCTGGTAGTATGGTGAATTGTAGCCCTTCTCTATAGTGGTAAAGGTACATGTAAAGTGGTTCTCCTAATTTCTCACAGGCATAGGCATCATCTGTGTCTAGTGCATATATGTAGGTGGTGTTGGATTCTAGAATGAAGAATAGACTAGTAGGCGGTATGTCTACATTCTGCTTTGTTCTTTGATATAATATAACTTTTCTGTTGTGCATTACAACATAATATTTACATTAGGAATAATATCAGTATTTAAAAGAAAACGTACTTGGATGAAAGAGTAATGGCCCCGAGGACACCTGTATGTACCTGTTATACATAAAAAACTGAATACTCACCTGTTGGTACTCCATAACTATCCAACCTCATCCATTCATTCTCAGAATCGACATACCACCCAGTAGTCAGAAACTCTCTGGTAGACTGAAAACGGACACATGCCTGAAATATATAGTATATGGGGTTAATACAGTATATTGTCCACCAATCTCCGGAAACTCTCTGGTTGACTAAAAATGACACATGTCTGAAATATATACTAGTACATGTAGTACATATGGTTATTACAGTATGTTGTTTACCCAGTAATCAGAAACACTCTGATAGACTGAAAACGGACACATGTCTGAAATGTATAGCATAAAGGGTTTTTACAGTATATTGTCCAGCCAGTAGTCAGAAACACCCTGGTTGACTGAAAACGGACACATGTCTGAAATACATTTTATATGGAACCGTTTACTAGTCTACATTCCACTCAGTAGTTTGAAACTCTCTGATCGACTGAAAACGGACACATGTCTGAAAAATCTTGTTTGCTATTCCCTTTCAATTACATTTCATTAAACCTATAGCTAGTGATCATGCATAATAGCTGTCAGTGTCTACATACCACTGAATTTATATGACGTTCAAAAACTTTTCTTTTATTGTCCCATATCAATACTTTACAGTCAAAACCTTGAAATTTTACTCTAACTGTTCAAACTGTCCTACTCTCACTCTTTGTGGTAATGTTGGTAATTCTTTATTTTCCTAGATAACTATTTCACCTTATAAACCTGCGGCCACTTTGGTTCATTCAGTATTACGGAATATGAGATTTTCCATAATGATATAAGCCAAGGTAAAAGTATCCATCCTGTATCCATTGTTGTTATTATTGTTTATCTTCTCTGTACTTTGGACGTACACGTTCAACATAAGTTTACTGTGTTGGGCAGTTATAGATTACAGCTAACTACTTTCATCTCAGTCCTATACAAACCTTATAAAGCAATATTTATTCAAGGGACACATCTCTCGAGTTCTACTTCGAAAAATTGGGGTTACTACAGACAAATTGGGGTTACTACAGACAGTCTTCATTCCTCCCAGTGTCAAAAACTCTCTCTGGTTATGTTTTTTATGCAAAGTAATGGGAATGTTAACAACCAAAATTATCATTTTACTTCTCTTCCTACCCTGAAACCCTTTAAAAAATTATGAAATCAGCTTAACAGAACTACAAACTCATCATATTCTTTAAAGCCACCAAAAGTGCAGTCAGGGAAAATTACCTAAATGATTTGTGTTTTACTACGTTTCATGTTTTGCTTAACTTACCCACATTACGAAAAATAGTAAACAACTATTTTTGGTATCAATTATGTGGTTTCTGTACATAAAAAGACAAACAAAATACCTTACACATTCAAATAGATACAGATTAACAACATTGTATAATATGATGTTAAACATGGACCGGTACACGGCAAGTACAAGAAGACGGGGGCTTCCGACATCAAGGTAACTCATCCATACGCCAACATGGTTATGTTTTACAACAACATGAAGAAGCAGTTTTACTATTTGTTTACGAATCTGAAGTATATAAAAGCAGCCAAAATGCATTGTGTTCATATCAAGTTTCTGAAGTTGATACTCCAATAACTGAGAAGAAAATGAAGGCTGTGTTCACAATCAGTGTCCTGTGTTCTGTTGTTTATGTTTGCTTTGGAGGATGCTGGATTGTGCCCTCACAATATCCAGGTAAAAAAAAATTGTATATATCTCTCAACTTTCAATGCTATAATTTTAAAAACAAATTTTCACTTCTTGTTTCTGAAGAGAACTTTGTTGAGTTTTAAGTATCCGAATGCTTTGCTCCGTTTTAATTCCAACACAGTACACAGAATCATAATTCCAACACAGTGCCCAGAATCATTATCGTTCGGCTAATTTGAATGCTTTTTTCACTAAAATCATTTCCCTTATTTCAAATATGAAAACATACAAATAAAAGCCAGCACATTTATAATTCTACCGAAACCACACTATTGGTTTGTTTTGCTCCTTATGTATTGCATGCATGCGCCCGTACTGTATAAAACCGAATCGCCGGTATATTTCATGTTCGTTAACTTTCTTGTTAATCATGAACCATGAACTGAACGACAAAAGAGCAGTTTTGAAAGACCAAAGAACAAAATTGGTTCTTACATATTTTAAATGCTTATTAATGAATATTAATGTCATTTTTATTGCAGACCGACCTGGTGTATTTATGCCTTGTTTCATTGGGGGCGAGGTAATACCGCGTGGCTCATCGGTGACCAAAAACTGTCAAAGCTGCTACTGTGACTTCAGAGGTTTCCTTAAATGCTGCTCGTACGTATATTTCTCTTCTTGGGTTTTTTACATAAGTGTGTGTGGCACAACATTATAAATCAAGCCACTTTGAAATCTGAACTCAGTTGGAACAGTGGTGGCTAAACAAAAACCATTTTGGATTGCAAATCTATCACCTCAAGACATTGAAAATATTAGTTTTCCGTCGATTTTGACAAAGAAAACCAGACGAACAGTTTTAATCTCATGCAGGCCTGTTTATTTACTAACTTCAGACACTAATAGAAAATAATGAGATGTGGAATAAGTGTACGCGACACAGCCCACAATCAAGCGGAAATTCAGTCTCGGTGCATGTATTAACTCAGCAATAGAACTCAAATGTTAGCTAGGATGGCACCTTTTAGATATTGTAGTCAATAATTTATAAAAGGGAACTGTTATGTCTAAGACTAATTTCATACACCAACCAAAGAGAAAAACGTTCGTCGTTTGTTGTATGTTCAATGATATTTCAGTGATTTTACTATACTTATACTTGTAGAGTTGGAACTAAGGTCAAACATTTCCCAAATGACTGTAAGAAAATTGTTTCCCCAGACGGCTGTTACGAACATGCTGTGAAGATGTCGGATGAACAGTCGATGTGTATGTATGGCGTCGGAATGGTCGGTCGATGAATCGACGTCAAACCATTGAAGATGAAATCCTAACATTGCTCAACACGAGAAGTGCCAATTTTGCAGAATTTTTAGAAATAGATTCATGCAGCATACAACATTATAAATCTTTTTTTCTAATAAAAATAATCAAATCATATTTTGAATCTCGAAATCCTTAGCCAACTTGAACATCATTCCGTTTGCTCTAGCTTATGGAGTTTACGCAATATAACTGATTCGTTGTCTCAGAGCTTGATTGACTTGATTTTCTTGGTAAAGCGTCACGTCTGACACAACGATTGGTCACACAAAATCATGTTGCTCCTCAGTTGTTGTGTTCACCTAAAAAAATAATGGGAGACATCATGCACTTATAGACATGGTTTGTTATAAGAATTTGTTTGGTATTTTGGATTTTTTACATTCGAATTGCCCGTTTGTACCTCTTTTCTTCTTTCATAAGACAAAGAACAGCAAAACAAGCACCTACTTCAAAAAATAAAATACACCATTAAACAACGACCATATGAAAATCAACTGAAATGGAAAAATAGCTCGATATTTTGCAATTTGTCCTTTATCAAAAACCCAATGCAACCAATACTACAATTATCAAAGACAGATCCGCTTCAATAGACATAAATTCAAATATGACGATTAGAGATCATTGTTTTAAGGATGCTCGCTGGTCTTGTTTTGGTATTTCTGTCATTTTTTCGGAATCCTCTGGATTTTACCATCAAAATAGGGTTAAATTTTTTGCCCACGAACCCCCTATTTTCTTGTTATTAATGTCTTTAATATGTCATAAAGAGGTTATAGAAAAAGTTTTATCAAATCCTATTTATTCTGTCATGGGTTTTAACAGCTAAATAGTGGTAATGATAAAGCTATGAAAAGGTCAGAGAAAACCTTTTCCCGCCAAAACTTTAACGTCATTTATCTTGAAAACGAGGTCACGAACCTATCATTTTTTTTTACTAATTTTATACCTTTTACTATTATCTTTTCATTTAAGGCATCAAATTTGAAACCTATTTATTTTCAAAAATAGTAGCGAACATCCTTAAGTACACATTAGAGGTAACTTGTCATGAAATAAATGTGAAAAATCAGTCGTAATTACTGAAAGGTTTTTCTTTCTTACCAATGAAATTTTTCTTCTGTGTAGTGATTTTTTTATCTGTTTTTGCACTTACCTCATCCTTGCTTTTATGATCGTTTTGTGTAAATAAAACAAGTGACCTTCAGTATCCCGGAGAAGTAAGCAGACTTCCTGATTTTAACTCCTTAGGACAACGTGCAGTTTGTTATTTCTTTACTTGCTGTTGTACTGGTACTAGAGCCCTAATTAAGTTGATGATCATTTGTATGCTTCACTTTTCATGTGTGTTTAGTAGAATCAATAAAATACCAAATGGGCATCTGAATCTTAAAGAAACAAAGAGGTAGACCTTACCAATAGGGCATTCGAAAAGGCAAGAACAAAATCAATCAACACTAACGAAAAGAACAAACACAAAAAGACAACCTGAAAGACCACAGTCAAGAAAACAACGAGCGAGCAAGAAATTTTGAAAAGTACATATAATCAAGAGTAGTATAGATGCACCGATCAAGTCTTATTTCTCGGGCTGATTAGGGCTGATTAGCCCTCTGTGACGTCATATCCACTTCCGGTCCGCCATTTTGCTTCCGGTTCCGCCATCTTGCTTCCGGTCCGCCATCTTGCTTCCGGTTCCGCCATTTTGCTTCCGGTCGGTCATCTTGCTTTCGGTTTCGGTGACGCAACATCCGGTAATTAAGGGGAGGTAATTCCGCAAAGTCACCGAACGGTAAAAGGCTTGTAACTTAGTTATTCCTTGACCAATTCCTTTCGGGTTTGTTGCATTGTTTTTAGTAAGACAATGTGGTCTTCAGTGGTCATTAGAGGCTTGACCAATAGGTGACCATTTCCTATTTCTTTTCAAAGGTGGGGTTGTCGTATATCGTTGGAAAGGTAGCAAGGCCGTGTAGTTGCCATGTTTGAGTTGTTTGAGTCGGTAGTGGTCAGTGGTCAGTCAGGGCTTGACCAATGGGTGACCCCTTTTTCTTCTTGTTGTATACTTAGCGTGTAATATGTCATTGTAAAGCTTGTGAGGTCTAGTTTTATATTCTTTCTTTCGTGTCAATCTAAGGGAAGTAACTCTTGGTTTCTACTGTGTTTTAAGTCTTGTATTTGATACCGTTTTGTAAGGAATTTGCCGGGCTTTGTGGGGTAGTACTGGTTTGATCTTTTTTATAGGACGTTAGGGATAACAAATCGATTTTAAGTTTCGATACTTTATTTTGAACACAGTAATAGGTTTCAGTCTTCATCCTCGTCGTCTTCACTCTCCTCGTCAGGCCTGAACTGTTTTATTTTCTCATCCAGCAAGTACTTTCTCTTCTCAGTAGCGTATTTCCAAGACTCTTCATACTCATAATCTTCATCGTCCCTCAGTCGTTTTGCTGTTTGTTTGATCTTCTTGTGGAGTGGATCTCGTGCCATTTCCATTTGCCACATAATATTATTGACGTAGCGATTTTTTAAAGCTTCTCTATAGAGCGGGAGCAAATCCAAGTCAGCCTTTGATATTGCCTCTTTTTCGTGGTGACCTTTTTCCGTGTATTCATCCATTTTCTTTTCGTGTTCGTCTTTGTAGCTGATCATCACTTGTCCAATAAAGTCACCCCACGGATCAAACTGTTCTCCGGGGTAAGTTTCTTCGTCTTCAGACAAGTCGTCACTCTTTTCTGATTCCGTATCCTCCTCTTCCTCTTCCTCAGTTTCCCATTCCGGGTCCTCCTTCAACAATTCCGGTTCCTCCATTTTTCTTTGATGCTTCTGTTCTTTGTGTCTCTGTAGATTGAACAACTTTTGACTTGTGTATCCGCATACGTCGCAATGGTACATCTTTCCTTCTCGACGGCCGGGTTCTATCTGATGATTTTTGTTCCGTCCGTGTAAATTTATCTATCACTTCTGAATAGTATAACATGTTGTTAACAGAATCCTCATTGCCGGTGCGGATTTGATCGGGTCTCGTTAAATTGTCTTTCTTTCTTTTCCATACATAGGCAAAGAATGCATTCCTCAAATTTGCTAAGCTCTTTCTATTGTATGCAAGCTTCAATGCTTTGAATCTACGCCATTCTTTAAATATTTGCTGGCATTCTATGCACGGCACAATTAAATTCTGTTTCGATTTATAAAACTGATCTTTTGGCTTCCTCTCGCCGCATTTACGACAAACACGTTCCCCGTTCTCACTTTCAATTTTCTTTTCTATGAGTTTTAGAAGATAATCCATTACATTTACGTGTGTCTTGTTTGAATACATTTGAGCCACTGACAACATTGATCATTCATTTTGCCTTTTCAAAATTGTATCGTCAAATCATCTCTCAACATTTTATCACGTGACTTACTCTTTGCTCTTCTTGCTCTTTTGATTGCTCAGTTTGCTCTTTTGCAGCTCATCTTGCTCTTTTGCAGCTCCTTTTGCTCTTTTGCAGCTCATCTTGCTCTTTTCCTTGCTCATCTTGCTCTTCTGCAGCTCTTTTTAGCTCTTTACCTTGCTCATCTTGCTCTTTTGCAGCTCATTTTGCTCATTTACCTTGCTCATCTTGCTCTTTTGCTGCTTTTCTTACTAATTTGATCACCCAGCAGCAGCAGCAGCAGCAGCAGCCATTTTACCCTCTTCCCCCTTTCACTTACGCAGCAGCAGCCATTTTACCCTCTCCTCCCCCCCTTTCACTGACGCAGCAGCAGCAGCAGCAGCCGTTTTAACACCTTATCCCCCCCTTTTTTTCACTTAAGCAGCAGCAGCAGCAGCCATTTCATCCTCTTCTCCCCGTTCACTTATGCAGCTCCAGCCGTTTCCTTACCTTCTTCCCTTTTCTTCTAATTGTGTTTTTCCTGTCCTGTGTTAACTTGTACAACTTTTGTCAAGCAGGGAATCCAGACCACTTTATACTTTTAATTTTCCATAGGCCCTGTGTTAAATCTGTTGGCGACTCGTGTCACCCCCAGATCTCAGCAATGAAGTCGTGTGTAATCATGCGGAACTAACTATTCCATTGAGATCATTTGTACTTGATAACCCAATATCTTCTAACCAGTTCAAACCGGTTTCTTTTCGTTCCGATACTACCTCTTTGCAGTTCTATTTTTAACCCTTACCCTAACCCTTGCTATTCTAGTTTGTTATTCTAACCCTAAACCCTAACCCTATCCTCTAACCTTAACACTAACCTCTAACCCTAACCCTAACCTTTTCTCTTTTCAGTTCTATTTCTAGCCCTTACCCCTATTCTAACTCTAACTCTCTTTGATAGTGTTGTCATTGTATTTTTAACCCTTACCCTAACCCTTGCTATCCTAGTTTGTTATTCTAACCCTAAACCCTAACCCTATCCTCTAACCCTAACACTAACCTCTAACCCTAACCCTAACCTTTTCTCTTTTCAGTTAAATTTTTAGCCCTTACCCAAATTCTAACTCGAACTCTCTTTGATAGTGTTGTCATTGTATTTTTAACCCTTACCCTAACCCTAACCCTTGGTATTCTAGTTTGTTATTCTAACCCTAACACTAACCTCTAACCCTAACCCTAACCCTTTCTCTTTTCAGTTCTATTTTTAGCCCTTATCCCCATTCTAACTCTAACTCTATTTGCCTTTGTTGTCATTGTATTTCTAACTCAAACCCTAATTTTCTTTTCTCTAACTCTCTCTTCTCTAACCCCAACCCTTTCTCTTTCCATTTCTATTTCTTTACCATTTACTCTAACCCTAACCTAAATTCTCCTCTGTTGTGTATAGTATTTCTATTCATGTTCGTACCCTTACCCTAACTCTTCTGCTATGTAGCCTTAACCCTAACTCTTGATCTCTTTGCACGTAGTGCTCTTTTTGTTGTTGTTTTTGTTAATGCATTATTGTTTGCATTGTTTTTGTTTAACTTCACAAAGAATCAGAAATTGGCGCAAACGTGATATTACAAACCGCACATGAACAGGAAAAGCAGAACAACAGAGAATTTGGGTAAGGGCTAAAAATTTAACTGAAAAGAGAAAAGGTTAGGGTTAGGGTTAGAGGTTAGTGTTAGGGTTAGAGGATAGGGTTAGGGTTTAGGGTTAGAATAACAAACTAGGATAGCAAGGGTTAGGGTAAGGGTTAAAAATACAATGACAACACTATCAAAGAGAGTTAGAGTTAGAATAGGGGTAAGGGCTAGAAATAGAACTGAAAAGAGAAAAGGTTAGGGTTAGGGTTAGAGGTTAGTGTTAAGGTTAGAGGATAGGGTTAGGGTTTAGGGTTAGAATAACAAACTAGAATAGCAAGGGTTAGGGTAAGGGTTAAAAATAGAACTGCAAAGAGGTAGTATCGGAACGAAAAGAAACCGATTTGAACTGGTTAGAAGATATTGGGTTATCAAGTACAAATGATCTCAATGGAATAGTTAGTTCCGCATGATTACACACGACTTCATTGCTGAGATCTGGGGGTGACACGAGTCGCCAACAGATTTAACACAGGGCCTATGGAAAATTAAAAGTATAAAGTGGTCTGGATTCCCTGCTTGACAAAAGTTGTACAAGTTAACACAGGACAGGAAAAACACAATTAGAAGAAAAGGGAAGAAGGTAAGGAAACGGCTGGAGCTGCATAAGTGAACGGGGAGAAGAGGATGAAATGGCTGCTGCTGCTGCTGCTTAAGTGAAAAAAAGGGGGGATAAGGTGTTAAAACGGCTGCTGCTGCTGCTGCTGCGTCAGTGAAAGGGGGGGAGAGGGTAAAATGGCTGCTGCTGCTGCTGCTGCTGCGTAAGTGAAAGGGGGAAGAGGGTAAAATGGCTGCTGCTGCTGCTGCTGCTGCTGCTGGGTGATCAAATTAGTAAGAAAAGCAGCAAAAGAGCAAGATGAGCAAGGTAAATGAGCAAAATGAGCTGCAAAAGAGCAAGATGAGCAAGGTAAAGAGCTAAAAAGAGCTGCAGAAGAGCAAGATGAGCAAGGAAAAGAGCAAGATGAGCTGCAAAAGAGCAAAAGGAGCTGCAAAAGAGCAAGATGAGCTGCAAAAGAGCAAACTGAGCAATCAAAAGAGCAAGAAGAGCAAAGAGTAAGTCACGTGATAAAATGTTGAGAGATGATTGGACGATACAATTTTGAAAAGGCAAAATGAATGATCAATGTTGTCAGTGGCTCAAATGTATTCGAACAAGACACACGTAAATGTAATGGATTATCTTCTAAAACTCATAGAAAAGAAAATTGAAAGTGAGAACGGGGAACGTGTTTGTCGTAAATGCGGCGAGAGGAAGCCAAAAGATCAGTTTTATAAATCGAAACAAAATTTAATTGTGCCGTGCATAGAATGCCAGCAAATATCTAAAGAATGGCGTAGATTCAAAGCATTGAAGCTTGCATACAATAGAAAGAGCTTAGCAAATTTGAGGAATGCATTCTTTGCCTATGTATGGAAAAGAAAGAAAGACAATTTAACGAGACCCGATCAAATCCGCACCGGCAATGAGGATTCTGTTAACAACATGTTATACTATTCAGAAGTGATAGATAAATTTACACGGACGGAACAAAAATCATCAGATAGAACCCGGCCGTCGAGAAGGAAAGATGTACCATTGCGACGTATGCGGATACACAAGTCAAAAGTTGTTCAATCTACAGAGACACAAAGAACAGAAGCATCAAAGAAAAATGGAGGAACCGGAATTGTTGAAGGAGGACCCGGAATGGGAAACTGAGGAAGAGGAAGAGGAGGATACGGAATCAGAAAAGAGTGACGACTTGTCTGAAGACGAAGAAACTTACCCCGGAGAACAGTTTGATCCGTGGGGTGACTTTATTGGACAAGTGATGATCAGCTACTAAGACGAACACGAAAAGAAAATGGATGAATACACGGAAAAAGGTCACCACGAAAAAGAGGCAATATCAAAGGCTGACTTGGATTTGCTCCCGCTCTATAGAGAAGCTTTAAAAAATCGCTACGTCAATAACATTATGTGGCAAATGGAAATGGCACGAGATCCACTCCACAAGAAGATCAAACAAACAGCAAAACGACTGAGGGACGATGAAGATTATGAGTATGAAGAGTCTTGGAAATACGCTACTGAGAAGAGAAAGTACTTGCTGGATGAGAAAATAAAACAGTTCAGGCCTGACGAGGAGAGTGAAGACGACGAGGATGAAGACTGAAACCTATTACTGTGTTCAAAATAAAGTATCGAAACTTAAAATCGATTTGTTATCCCTAACGTCCTATAAAAAAGATCAAACCAGTACTACCCCACAAAGCCCGGCAAATTCCTTACAAAACGGTATCAAATACAAGACTTAAAACACAGTAGAAACCAAGAGTTACTTCCCTTAGATTGACACGAAAGAAAGAATATAAAACTAGACCTCACAAGCTTTACAATGACATATTACACGCTAAGTATACAACAAGAAGAAAAAGGGGTCACCCATTGGTCAAGCCCTGACTGACCACTGACCACTGACCACTACCGACTCAAACAACTCAAACATGGCAACTACACCTTGCTACCTTTCCAACGATATACGACAACCCCACCTTTGATAAGAAATAGGAAATGGTCACCTACTGGTCAAGCCTCTAATGACCACTGAAGACCACAAAGACAATCATCAAAGAGACATTGTCTTACTAAAAACAATGCAACAAACCCGAAAGGAATTGGTCAAGGAATAACTAAGTTACAAGCCTTTTACCGTTCGGTGACTTTGCGGAATTACCTCCCCTTAATTACCGGATGTTGCGTCACCGAAACCGAAAGCAAGATGGCCGACCGGAAGCAAAATGGCGGAACCGGAAGCAAGATGGCGGACCGGAAGCAAGATGGCGGAACCGGAAGCAAAATGGCGGACCGGAAGTGGATATGACGTCACAGAGGGCTAATCAGCCCTAATCAGCCCGAGAAATAAGACTTGATCGGTGCATCTATACTACTATCAAGGAAAAAAGGATATAGGAACATCGCACGGAAGAATAACATTTATGCCCATTTTTTTTCTAAATAAACTGTATGATAGTGTGTTTACGGATGAATACCTGACCAATATTCACCACCAATACAAAGCAATAGGGCAACTCGATATTACTTCCAACTGTGTTTGCCTAACTCGACACAACTAAAGCAACAAGACTAGACTTATATCAACAAAGGTCTTGAAGGAGACCGCTGGTCAAATATCACCATTCTACACAGATACCGTATTCATTGGAAATGTACAACTAGAATTTAAACAAACCAGTATTACTGCTATCTATGAAAACGGCGAGTGACAAAAGTCAGACGATAAATTGTGTGTCCATATCATCTATATATAGTCTGCAAAACATGGCATGTGATTGATCTAGAAGAAAAGAACATACAAACATACCAGCAACTTGGATTTTAAAAAAGACAAAGATCTTAGGAAACACTGGTCAACAACATAGAGGCTATTGCAAGATCAGTGGTCAAAAGACAAATGCAATCAATATCTCCAAAGCATTAGCCACATCAGGGATTACTGAACAAAAAAGAGACCTATACGGTTTATGGTGTTATCGTCATCGATGTCATGATGGTTAACTAGAAAATATGTTTAGTTGATGAAGAAAGATTCAATAAGGCAGTAATTATTTGCTGATTGTTTCTTTCCATTTGTGACAATCAGACGATTGGATATCAAAAACTCACTATTTGACAGAATTGGAATCATGAATGGTCTAATACATGTACCTGGGAAATGTTCCATCATTCAAATGTTATATCTTATGTTACCATCAGCCTCATCCGAGATTACTGAACAAAATATAGACCTATATATGGTGCTATCGGAGAGGTACGCAAATAAATGTCGTCATAGTCAACTCGACGCCAGCAGAAAGTATGTTCAGTTGATGAGGAAAGGTCCAATAAGCCCTGCAATTACCCAGTAAGATATGGGGTCCCACAAGGAACACTGCTCGGCCATCTGTGCTTCCTTATCGATATCAACGATATTGTAGACACTAAGATTATAAGATTTGAAAATGCACAAAAACTCCAAAACGATATGACAGAATGTGAAAAATGGTCTAATATATATGAAGATATCGATGATCACCAACAATAACTTAATGATGGGAGGCAATATAAATCATTAGCTATACCTCAGTAGAGAAGATCTTGGTTTGGAGACTTGCACGCAAAAAAAATAACATCAAAGACTAATTAAATATTCGGTTTTATTAGGAGGAAAATCTGGTTTTTTTTTGGTTTTTTTTGTGCCTTTACATATCATGTTTGTTATCAAAATATGTCATTTTAAATATAATAGTCAAGAACTCTTTTAACAATTTTATTTAATTTTATCTTATTTTATTTTATTTTATTGAATTTTATTGTATTTATTTTATTTCATTTCATTTCTATTCATTTATCTATGATCTATTTTGTGTTATCAATTTTAATTCAATTCAATGTAATTCATTTCAAAGTAATTCATTTCAATGTAATTCATTTCAAAGTAATTCATTTCAATGTAATTCATTTCAAAGTAATTCATTTCAATGTAACCCATTTCAATTAAATTTAATGTAATTCATTTCAATTAAATTTAATGTAATTCAGTTCAATTCAATTCAACGTTATTTCATTTTATTATTTTATTTTATTTTACTATATTATATTATATTTTATTATACTTTTTTTGTTTTCAAATTTTAATAATAATAATGATAATATTTATTCAGGTAAATAATAGGCACACAATTTACAATACATTTAGTCACAAGACTATTATAAAACATGGAATGAAAGACATATAAAAATGTAAAAAGTAATGCGCAAATAGCACCTTTTAGATTTACAAAAAAAGAGACAACATGATTGGACGGAATAAAAAATTTAGAAAAATGATTAATATTACTAAAATAGCAGAATCCCAACAGTTGGCCTTTACTTATTATAACCTACAAAAGCTTAAAGCTTATTTCCAGTAGGGGCCCTAATTCTTTCACTTTGATATTCTTTAATTTATTGATCTATTTATCATTTTATTTTATTTTATTTTATTTTTATATTTTATTTTATTTTATTTTATTTTATTTTATATTTTATTTTATTTTATTTTATTTTATTTTATTATTTTATTTTATTTTATTTTATTTTATTTCATTTCATTTTATTTCTTTCTTTTTTTATTTTATTTTTTTATATATATTTTTTTTATTTTTCTATTGCTATTTTATTTTATTTTATTTTATTTTATTTTATTTTATTTTATTTTATTTTATTTTATTTTATTTTATTTTATTTATTTTATTTTATTTTATTTTATTTTATTTTATATTATTTTTATTTTATTTTATTTAATTTTTTTTAAATTTTATTTTATTTTATTTTATTTTATTATTTTATTTTATTTTATTTTATTTTATTTTATTTTATTTTATTTTATTTTATTTTATTTTATTATTTTATTTTATTTTATTTTATTTTATTTTATTTTATTTTATTTTATTTTATTTTATTTCAAGGGTTTTAATTTAATTTAATTTTATTTTATTTTATTTTATTTCAATTTCAAGGGCACATATAAAGTATACTGGTAAATTTGTGATTTTATTACCCGGAACTTATTTCATAGTACACGTTTCACCTGGAAATTTTTTACAATTTTTTTACTCCAAAGTCACGTGACGTCGCCATTTTCTGTTTACGATTGCACACATTTTCATGTTGGGCGTGAAAACTAAATTATTTTGTGTTTTAGTGTAGTAAATTTGCCCCATTATCTGCAAACATAAGAGCACAAGTAACTCTGTATCTAGAAAATGTGGAAAATAAGAGAATTGACAGATAAAGTGTAAGTTGAAACGAAAACACCGGCTGTTGGTGTTGCAACTTTGACAGTCTGTCACCCAGTGGCACCAAATCTGAATGGGGATATCTATCAGGGGATAGAATGTGCACTCAATTGCCAAATCCTAATTTGGTTTACCCTCCATAAATCCCATTAGGAAAAAACTGGTTCATTACTAGTCTTGTTGAGCTAAAGAATTTGTTTATTAACAGGTTGGAGCAAATGCCCGAAAACGGGTATAATACCCAATTTCAGGGATAGTCCTTGAAATCAGGTATACTGTGATCCCTGAAATCAGGGATAGCAAACTTTGAATCCATTTAACTGACTTCAACAAAATAAAGGCATTCTCTAAATATATCATTCAGAAGAAATGATGTTATTGCTATATATTTTAGCATCTTTCAAATCAAAATGATGTCTTGTTGAATGCCTCTGCAGTGACAAAGCTTTTTCTATTGTATTACCTGACCTTTAATTGAATGGTTAACATGTGTGCAACCAGGTGTGACTTGAGCACATTTCACTCTCCATTGATAGTATAATTGGCATGTGTCCAAGTTAACAGAAATGATGTCAAGTTCTTTGAAAACAAATTGAATGTCCAATGGGTCAATTTACACAAAAGAAATCGATAACAGGAATCAAAGTCTAAATTTGAATTTAAATTATTTTCATTAATTTAAGACTGGTTTTAGGGTGCACTTTTAAATGCATTGTGATAAAAAAGAAAGTGTTTTATTAATCAAATAAGCTTTAAATTCATTAGAAAGTCTGCTATCCCTGAAATTGGGTATTATACCCGTTTTCAGGCATTTGCTCCAACCTGATTAAACCTCGGCTACCAACTTTGGTCAAGTCATTAGCTTTATCATGTACAGTACTACATTATTTGGGGTCTTAATATAGTAGTTCTCGCCATATTATTTCAAACATTTAGTGTGTAATTATTTGGACAGTTTTATTGGAAATGCAGCCTGGTCTAAAAAGAGGGCATAATTGCCTTCAAAATGAGCTTTTTCAGGATAGTAGTGGAAATCTGAGATAATTAAACTAAAGAGATTTGTCTCTCCCGATAAGTTCAAAATAACAGTGTCTCCGCGCTAATTTGTAAATTCAGATTCGGCCTGTTGAAAAAGGCACTTGCATTACAAGCGAGTAAACTTTTTCATAATGAATCGTACATATGAAATATATACATCGTTGGAAAGAGTATATTTTGCTGTTTTGTTTAGACTATTTTTCTTTTCATTTTTATCACACATTTTTCCAAAGGAACAGTTTCAAGTCAATCGTACATTTTTTTCCAAATTCAAACTTAGAAATGGACCTCTTGGAAATCTAATTCATTTCATATCAAATCTTACCTTATAGTGTCTTATTTAGTACTGATAAATAGCAAAATGATTAGAGAATAATCAGGTGAAATTTGAAGATAATTTGATAAATTCAAGTCAACTAATTAACAGTTTGAAGTTGGTCGATTTCCTGTTTTAACAGGACGCCCGCTGGCCGATAACTCTCGATAAGGAAATTTGTTTATTGTGACAAATATCAGTCTGTTCGCGTGGTTTTTGAATTTTTATTTTTTAACCATCCTTCAGATATTATTAAATTACAAACAAAATAATAAATAAAACGCTTCGAAAATGATATCAAACAATGTACGAGAAATTCAGCTATCTAAAGATACTTTTATATTTGAATTTACTGTAGAAACACCAAAGTTTAATCGAGAGAATCCTAGATCTTCACAAGAACGACACTGTTATTTTCAGCAATTTAGTATGTTAAATAGGATGATTCGATTCTCTTCGATATAATTTTCTCAGTGGAAATTTAGCGAAATAATCTGCAACTGCATTTGAGAAAAAAGCGGCAAGATATACTCAGTAACCAGTATATATAGATAAATAAAATTCAGCTACCTATGTATTTTTAAATTGTCAAGTTACAGTACAATTCCCCTCCTTTGATAACAATCCTCATATCTCAGTGTATGACTCTGAACAACTCACAACAAGCTCTCCTTCATGTCCTTATGGGTATTTTACATGAAGGTGGAGATTATTTAGGTCACCTGTAAACTACCGGTGTCATTCAGTAAATTTATGACACAGGTGTTTTCTCGTGTCAGGGTTGGCAAAAACCCGGGTTTTTAGAGTATTTCCCAGCCCAGTGGGAAATACTGGGAAAACCTGGGTTTTATTGGGTTTTACTGGGCATTACTGGGTAATAAGTTTTTTTCTTATTAAACTATCATTAAAAACCTACATAACAATCAATATCAATAAGTCCATGTACACTTTTAAAGTAAAGTAAATCAGAACACTATTAAAAACAAATCTTTATAGTGAGAGATTGAAATATAATTTAAAAGATACATTATAAATGATGAATTTTACATGCATAGAAATGCCAAAGGATCTATGAACTAACTTGATATGGCCTTATATAAATTCATTGTTTTTTTTTAAATGCATGTGTGTTATAAATACACAAGCCCTACATACATGTATTAACAATAAGACAAAATTAGGATGTTTTGATTACTAATCCTTATCCAATCTTTACATGTATATGGTTTCACAAATTTGTTTATAGCCTGGGGTTTTTATAAATATTATTTAATTAACAGATACAATTAAACTGTGTATTGTCATTATTGTTAAAACTTTAATGACAATCAGTGTAAAAAATTATAGCAAAAAAGTAGTGCAAATATAAATACAAATTATTGAAATAATGCATGAATGGTAATGTTTTATATACTGTCATGACTGTCAGTCAAATACAAATCATGAATTTTGTAGACGATGAACAATTTGGAAGCATAGAATATTATTAGATATGATTTTTTTTTCATGAAAAAATTCTTATTACCCAGTATTGCCCACTTTGACAATTTTAAGGGTATTGCCCAGCCCAGGAAATCCCCGGGCGGTCAATACTTTGCCAACCCTGTCTCGTGTAATATTGACGTGACACAGGTGTGCAAAAAAACACTTTTACTATTCACTATGCAACTATCAGTAAGTGGATGGTTAAAAATAATTAAACATTTGTAAAACTGGTTAAGTTTAAAAAAATAAAGGAATGACTGCTATGATCATGATGATAATCGCATGCTGTAGGATGCTAAATGTATGTGTAACTACATGTACAGAAAATTGATCCCTGACAGCCCCAATGACAAGCTACAGGCTAACTTTATTTGAAAAGTTTAAATTAAATGAAATTGTAGTTTTTGTTTGTGCTGCATTCATCTTTCCCAAGTTTTATCATACCAAATGTTGTGAAAGTATCAATATATATATTACATTTATTTTTTACAGCACCAATGTGGTGATGAACTACTCAGAAGTGGAGACTAAGGTTCGAGAAGCAACAAATGACGATGCTTGGGGACCACATGGTTCTCTGATGCAGGAGATAGCCAGATATACATTCACATATGAACATTTCCCTGAAGTGATGGGGATGTTATGGAAGAGAATGTTCCAGGAAAACAACAAGAACTGGAGAAGATCTTATAAGGTAGAAATTTAGAATTTAAAAGAGGATTTCGATACTAAATCATCTGAAATGGAAAAGAATTTGTAAGGTTGGTTTCAATTGCTTTAATACAAATGATGACTCCAACAAAACTATTTCACAAGTTCATGCACAAATTTTACAAAGTGCTTTGGGTTATGAAATAAGAACATCGTTGATTTTAGATAGCAAAGTTAGAAATAATGCTTTGATATGCATTTCCTTTAAATTGAGCCATCCATGAAAATTAAACTGAGAAAAAGCAAAGTAATCTATTACATGTACTCTAGACTTATCAGTACAATATTAAAATCAAGCCAAAATTTTTGAGAGAAGTTATCACAGGTCAATGACAAAAAAAAAGAAGAAAATATTATTCAGTTGTGTGCAAGATTGAACAGTAGTTATATTTGTACATGTTTTTAATTTTAATAAATATTTGTTCATGTTTGTTTTTAGTCTTTATTACTGTTGTCATATCTGATAAGAAATGGATCTGAACGAGTCGTAACAAGTGCCAGAGAACATTTATATGATCTGAGAGGGTTGGAAAACTTCAAATATACAGACGAAATGGGCAAAGACCAGGGAATTAATGGTAATTGTAGATGCTATAGGGGGTTACTGTTTTATCCTGGTCTATCTGTTCTTCCTTTCTTAGTTAATTGTCAAAAGTTTGTATGAAAACATGTGCGGTGACCAGTGACACAAAAATGTGAGGTACTTAATGTATAGAATATTCAATGAGTGACTGAACACCCTATGTAATTTTGATATGCATGGCAATTGGGCATTCAAATATCATAACAAAAACACCAAGACAAAATCAGAACTAAGATGTAATGAAGAGAAGAATAAGATGAAATGAAATATGCAAAATATAAAAAAGATTACACAAAGAACCAACTAAACTGCAATAAATGCAACAACATGATTTCATGACGGGTTTTGTTTAGACGGGCAGGTATTCACATGCATTCAGGTTGCTATATTTTTGAATAAGAAAAAATAACTGGTTAAACTTTTGAATTTGAATTCAATAATTATTCATTGTTAATAGTGAAGTTTTCAATAATTCTTTACAATTTATTATGTCTCCTGCAACATGTTGCAAAGCGACATATAAGAGTCACTTTGACACTATCGGTCGTCTTGCATTGTCCTGCAGAATCACAAAAATTTCCATCATCACATTTTTACGGGCAGCTACATGTCACAGCCTGTTGCTATTTGGCATGTAGCTTCCTACATCTTTCATGGAAGACCTAATATCTAGTTTTAATTAATTATTAAAATTATTTGTTTATAGTGAGACAAAAAGTAAAAGATCTGATAGACTTCATCCAGGATGATGAGAGATTGAGAGAAGAAAGAAGGAAAGCCAAGAAAAACAAAGACAAATTTATAGGAATGTCAGGAGAAAGTACAATCTCAGGATACAGTAAGAATTTGTGCAGACTGAAACAATTTTTATTCCATATTCAAGTTTTCCTCTGTAATGAAAAAAATGTTGTAGCGTTAAATTTCCAGAATGTCTACAAATATTTTGTAAAATAACTAATAATTTAAAATTAGATTACACTGTAAAAAGGTTGTTTTAAACATCCATTTGTAAGTTCTGAATTGTTTTACTTTTACATGAGAATAATGTAATGTCCAATTATGATATTCACAGGTGACAGATATGATGAAACACCCCGACGACGAGGTATGGATGAATTTGACGATTTCGATACTGGACATAAAAGTATAACAGAGGAAGCTGTAGACAAGGTCAAAGGTCTCTGGAACAAAGTTCAAGGTCGTAGCGGTCCAGAAGATATAGTAGATTACAGGTATTTCTTGTATTCATAGATATAGCTACTGGGTATAGTAGTTCTGGTTTGACTTGCTTTACATCACAGTATTTCATCTTTACAGCAATATAGTGGTTATCTGTTTCACTGTCTACAGTAGAGAGATTAAAATATCTTGTTTTCTCTACATACTTATCATAAGAAATTGCCTTTTTAACTAGAGTTATCTTTCTTGCATTCATTGTCATTTTTTCTCTCACCATTGCATTGACAACATAATTTATGTTCACTGTTACATATTATCTTTCTTTTTGAAATAATATTCATTCAGACCGATTTATTATTAAAAGTTAGTAGGGATTTCAAATGACAACAAACACATAGGTGTTTAATAGGTAGACATTTTATACAATGTTATTTGTTTCTAACAAAGTCTGTGGAAAGTTTGGTGGTCACATTTTTGTTCAAACAAACTTGGATACATGCATTTTATATGGCATTGACTGAATATTTTTTCCCAAATTGATTAACTAAATTTTAATAGCTGTAGTCCTGTACATGACTAACCCTTAAGTACTAACCCATATCACGTTTAATGCTTTAATCCCATAGTCCTATATTTTAGCTCAAACAACAGGTCCATTGGTCGTAATAACAGTCTACCTGACTTTAGGTGAGAAAGCATTTAAATGTTAATGTGAATGAGAGAAGTTTTCTGCATGACTTGTTCGGGTTTTGTTTGATTTTGCATTTTGCATTACAATATTCAGTTATGTTTTGAATGTATTCAAATTTGTAAAGTTTCAATTCAATGTTTTATTTGTTTATAACCATTTTTGGCCGGATTTCACGGAGTGAAAAATCCGGGTTATAAAATGGTGAATGGTGGGCGGCGTGCGGGCGGGGAAAATTTTTCGTAACAGTTTTCTCAGCAACTACTTATCACAGCCACTTGATATTTAGTATACAGCATCGGGGTGGGGTCCCATAACGTGGGATACGATTTCAGGTCTGTCGCTCACCTACTTCCTGTTAAACGAAATCCGGCCATATTTGACTTTGACAGATTTTTTATGGATAATCGTGTTTGTTGCCATGTTTTTATTGAAAAAAAAGCAATGATTTAACAAATAAGTGAACCCTATTGTTTCAGTTGGTGTTCTAATATTGTATACCAGCCGGCTGGCGAAGAAACAAGGGCGTAAATATCTTTTTTGCATGTTGTTGTCAACCTTATAATTTTATGCATCAGTATTGGCTTGTTGAATATATTTCACTTATGTTGTGTTTGACAAAACCTGCTTGATAATTTCAATTATCATATTTTTGTTATGATTTCAAAGATGTTCCTTATAGTTTTCAATTAACTGTCTTTTCTCTTTTTGTTTATTGACAGTTTTTAAGATCTTGAACAAATTGTAAAATGATGATTACAATGTATGTTGTTCTTCATAAAACAAACAATGGATGTATATAAGTAGGCAGTTATTTCATTGTTAACTACATATATATTTATAAAGATATACAATAAGTAGAAAAATTAAGAAAAGATATTCGCACATATTATGATATTTATGCTGCCTTAGTTACATGTATAAAAGTGTTTTTTTGTATACATGTATAGTGAGATATAGAGTAAGAGAATTATTGCACTAGCTCATACATGTACAAATACACATTGTTAACTTGCAATACTACACAATTATAACATATGATGTCTATACAGGACTATATTGGGCAGGCATATGGATATGGACGAATGACAGAGGTGGATATAGGCATTATGCATCTGTTGCTCAATATCCTATAACATAGAAATCATGTCAATTATTGCTGTAAATTTCTTAATTGTTCTGAACTTTTTTTATATCATCATCAACACCTTATGGTGGGCACCAATATGATGCTATCTAAATATTTATTTCTGTTTATTGTTTCATAATGTTTGTGTCTGTTTTCTGTCTTTATGAATGCTCTCTGCAACATTTTCCTCATACATCTTCAAATATATAAATTCAATTTAGATTTATTTGAGTTATAAAAGTAATACTGGGAATTCATTTTATTTTTTAAAGGGTATACATTTTCAGGGTTTCCTTAAAAGACATTTGATTTTATGGTTTGCTTATGTTAAAAGAAATCTAAACAAAATTAATACAGGTTCTTATTTTCATGGTTTGCTTTCACCCACGAAAAGCATGACAAATTAGTTCCCAAGGAACAAAAATGAAATCTGTCAGTCAATGTAGATAACAGGGCATATAAATAGACACATAATTTCTTAATATCAACTGTACAGTACATATATCATAGGTATGAATTCTTCAGTCATCAACTCATAGATTTTGCCATTAATAGAGATTAATCCATTGGCCCTCTACACGGTGGATATGGATACCATAACATTGCTTTTTTAATGTCCCAAAATCATTCATACTTCAGTTGTCCATTAAAATTATGAAAAATGGTGCAAGATACCCCTAGAAGTGGTTCTGGTCATGATATTTTTTTCTTTATTTTTTTTTACCTCCATGTTGTATTTTATTGTTATATTTTGTTGATATTTTAAATTCAGAAGAAAATAGTGTTGAAATTTTTCTTTTTAGTAATTTAAAGTTCATTAACTGTATATATTAAATATTGATAAACAGGGTAAACAATTTTTGGCCGGATTTCACGGAGTGAAAAATCCGGGTTATAAAATGGTGAATGTCGGGCGGGCGGGCGGCGGGCGGGCGGGCGGGCGGCCGGCGGGCGGGGAAGAAATTTTCGTAACAGTTTTCTCAGCAACTACTTATCACAGCCACTTGATATTTTGTATACAGCATCAGGGTGGGGTCCCATAACGTGGGATGCAATTTCATGTCTGTCGCTTACCTACTTCCTGTTTACCGACTTAGTTAATTTTTGACAATAATGTCCAATAGTAGAAAATTTTCGTAACAGTTTTCTCAGCAACTATTTATCACAGCCACTTGATATTTGGTATACAGTATCAGGGTGAGGTCCCATAACGTGGGATGCGATTTCAGGTCTGTCGCTCATCTACTTCCTGTTTACCGACTTAGTTAATTTTTGACAATAATGTCCAATAGTAGAAAATTTTCGTAACAGTTTTCTCAGCAACTATTTATCACAGCCACTTGATATTTGGTATACAGTATCAGGGTGAGGTCCCATAACGTGGGATGCGATTTCAGGTCTGTCGCTCATCTACTTCCTGTTTACCGACTTAGTTAATTTTTGACAATAATGTCCAATAGTAGAAAATTTTCGTAACAGTTTTCTCAGCAACTATTTATCACAGCCACTTGATATTTGGTATACAGTATCAGGGTGAGGTCCCATAACGTGGGATGCGATTTCAGGTCTGTCGCTCATCTACTTCCTGTTTACCGACTTAGTTAATTTTTGACAATAATGTCCAATAGTAGAAAATTTTCGTAACAGTTTTCTCAGCAACTATTTATCATAGCCACTTGATATTTGGTATACAGTATCAGGGTGAGGTCCCATAACGTGGGATGCGATTTCAGGTCTGTCGCTCATCTACTTCCTGTTTACCAACTTAGTTAATTTTTGACAATAATGTCCAAAAGTAGAAAATTTTCGTTACAGTTTTCTTAGCAACTACTAATCACAGCCTCTTGATATTTGGTATGCAGCATCAACATGGGCTCCCATAATGTGGGATGTGATTTCAGGTCTGTCGCTCACCTACTTCTTGTTAAACGAAATCCGGCCATTTCTGTCTTTGACCCATTTTTTTTATCCTACAGTAAAAAAATTGACAATCAATATGGCAACAAATATTTCATCTTTATCTTTCAGTGATGAAACCGAGGGCCGATATGATGACAAATCTCGGTACGACGACAAATCCGACAGATTAGATTTCAAAGACGAGGAAGAATACACATCTGTAGAGAGAACTCACACCACACACACAGAGAAAATTATACAACGGTCTAAATCTGGCAAAAAGTTAGATCTAGGTGCAGCAGCCAGCTATGGCAAAAATAAGGGTTCTGATACCATTGTAAGTGGTGAAGTGTGGTTTATAATATTTAAGTAGAGAATTTTAACCCCCAAAAATGGAAATTTGACAGCTCATTGAAAGAATCTGAGTTGGAAGTAATACTGCACTCACAATATAAATATGTTAACATGGATCTAAAAGAATTAACATATCCCATTTGCATATTTGACATTTATAAGAGATGCCATATTCAATATCAGCTTGTACAGTTTTTATTTTCACTATCAACAAGATAAAGTATTCTGTATTTACTCAAATGAGCATTGTTCATATCTGCATTGGATAATAATGAGTTTCAAATTTCTCATGTCAAAAATACAACAGATAAATATTACTCTGTATGCTTCTTTTGCAGTGTACTCTCTTTAGGTAAGGGAATATCTATGGTATTTTAATTGAATACTCATCAGACAAATCACATGTTTTGTTTCAGTCACAGTCCAGCAGTAATGCACCAGATTTGATATCAGGATTTGAAAGTACAAATGAATTTAATCCTAGGGGAACAACAACTTCTACAGAAGGTGAGTATTGTTGGCTTATTGAATTTAGAACAGATGAAATTACAGTGGCAAGCAACTTTCATGCTAATTTTGTGTGCCAAAGATGATGAAAATAAGCAAAATTTATAAAATGAGAAAGACATTGGCATAAAAGCTGGCGTAGATACAAAATTTTAATCAATCCCATATAGATTGATGAGACAAGATGTTTAGGGACGATATGATAATATTTCCTGCTGCAGACTTTAGTGAAAACTTCTCAAAAATCCGAAAGAGTGGCAGAATTTTTTTCTGACATCATATTTTTAATCTTTTGCATTTTGGCAGAATTTCTATCTTAGAAGGCTTGCTAGCTTTCATATTTAAAGTTGCAATCAATTGAAAAACCAGAAGCAATAACCAAAACACATCTCTGACTCTGACTTGCCTGAGTTATTTCTCTTTGCATGGTAATGATTCTTCTTTTCTTTTTAGTGTCCAATGGTTTTGCTGATTTTTCACAATTTCAAAGTGCATCCTCACCTCAAAGGTAAATGTTTGTTTTTCGTTAATCAAACAACTTTATAACTCTTTACTATATGTATCCTGTAACCGTATTAACTTTAGGAAATAGTACTTAAGTTTCCTTACTAATACTTCATTGTTAAGACAAACTATGACTAGAAATTAAATAATTAAAGAATTTTGCTGACCTGATGACTAAGGCAGTGCTTCCATTTATAATATTTTAAATTAAAATGTTATAAAGGGCCTTGGTGGCTGAGTTGTCTAAGGCACACTATTGATCACTTGTAAATTACCACTACAGGTTGTTGAATTGATTCCTGGGTTGTGATTTACAAAAACGGGACTTTCCCACCTGTATGTAATTAGCTTTGTCAGCTACCTGTCCAAGGTCTGTTGTTTCCTCCACCATTAAAATTGACAACCCTATATGGCCCAGGTGCATAAAAAAGAGCATTAAATACCAACACACATGCACACTTAAAAACTTCAAAAAGAGATCTGGTATTAATTGGTAGTCCTGTATTAATCTTGATGAGTTAGCTTGATATTTTAATATTAATTGCCTTGTGGTTGCAGTATGTATTAGCCTACTTAATAAACAACACTATATTAAACTATTCAAATGTGTTTGGATTTACTATTTTAACAAAGAACTTATGAAACTCAAAAAAACCTTTTCTGTCAATATTATTTTTCCTGAAATAAAGAAAAAAACTGTGTATGGAGTTGACAAGTATTAGATTCCTTTCCCTTATATCAATAGTCATTTAGAAGCAAAAATAGTTTGCCTGTGTTATTACTGTGCTCTCCCTTCATGTCTAACAAATAAAGCTGTTATTTTGTTGCCATATTTCTGTACTTCAGATGTACTTTTACTGGACTAACAACATTTCTTTTTCAGTAACACTGAAGGTTTTGCTGATTTCCAGCAATTCAGTGCATCACCAGCAGCATCATCTAGTCAACCACAACCTTCTGGGAATCCTGATCTGTTTGATGTTTTCTCTAGTGACACTTCCTCATCTGCTCCTGTACAACCAATGAACAATATGCCAGCAATGGGAATGGCTATGTCCACCCCAATGGGAATGGCTCCTATGAATATGGCACAACCCATGAGCATGAATACAATGAATATGTCACAACCCATGGGTATGACATCTATGTCACAGCCTATGATGTCATCACAACCTATGAACAACATGAGTTCACCAATGTCAAGTATGGGGCAACCAATGTCAGGCATGGGACAGCCAAATATGAACCAACCAATGATGAATCAGCCAATGAATAATCCAAATATGGTAATTTTATTTTTCTTAAATTTGTATGTACTGACAAGGTTCATCCTAGATTATATTTGTAATTTCATGTGCATAGGCACATTTTATACATTATGATGTCATCAATAAATAAAGAAGGACTGAGATCAGAAACTCATGACAAGATTTTCAAGCTTGTTCCAGCTTGAAATATCAAAATCCTTTTGGCATTACCTTTAACACTTCTTTCTAGATCACCAGTTGTCTTTTCAATCACCTATAGGTTTGGTCATTTATAGGTGTCTTATCAGGAGAAGATGTCTAATATTAGGTCAGTGATGCAAATAAGTATAGTTTTACAATAATGCAGCTTTAAATTCTGAAGTTTGTCTATGTTTGCTTTACTTATGATCTAAGTTTGTGTCTTAATGTGTATTTTAGCCAATGGGAATGATGAACAGTAATATGATGGGAGTTGGTATGAATAGTCCAGTAAGTAGCCCTGATAGTATTTATGGAGAATACTTTTTATACAACCGCAAAATTTTTGCCATCGTATAATGTTATGGCGATGTTGTCGTCATCGTCGGCGTCGTCGTCGTCTGTGGACATTTGGTTTCCGTGCGATAACTTGAGTAAATATTGACCGATTGATATGAAATTTGGAAATGATGCTTGTAACCACTAAAGGAAGGTTGGTATTGTATTTGGGGTTTGTGGCCCCTACTGTTTTAGCAAAAAGGTCCAAAAGGGGCTAAATCGGATGTATTGACAAAACTGTTGTAGATTGTTTATTATTCATTCAATTTTGAAAATTCTTTTTTTATTGAATTCATCATTATATTCTGTCAACTAAATGAGTCAACGGTTTCAATATATATTGCACCGTTATATTGCTATAGGGGGTCAAAAAGGGGCCACACCCTGAAAATTGACTTTTTTATTTGTGGTCCGATTTTCAAATTTTTTTTTTGATTAGAATCCTAATAAAAATCCCTGTCTGTGTTTTTCAATCAGATTTGAAATATCTCTAACCGTTTTTGAGAAATTAGGGGTTGAAGGGGCCAAAAACGCCATTTTTCAAAGTCTGTTTAGGCATATAGTTATATACTAAAAATAAAGTTGTAGCGGGCCAGCCAATTGTTATGAAGTTTTAATATGATGATTATATCCAGTTAAGGAATGTTGGTATTGAATTTGGGGTTTGTGGCCCCTGCTGTATTAGAAAAAAGGGTCAAAAGGGGCTAAAATGGGTGTATTGACAAAACTGTTATAGAATGTTTATTATTCATTCAATTTTGAAAATTCTTTTTTTATTGAGTTCATAATTAAATTCTGTCAACTAAATGTGTCACTGGTTTTGATAAAAATTGCACCGTTACATTGCTATAGGGGGTCAAAAAAGGGGCCACACCCAAAAAATGGACTTTTTTATTTGTGATCTGATTTTCAAAAGCTTTTTTTCTTTTGAATCGTTGCAAAAATCCCTGCTTGTGTTTTTCAATAAAATTTGCAATATCTTTAACCATTTATAAGAAATTAGGGGTCAAAGGGGCAAAAAACACCATTTTTTAAAGTTTGTCAAGGTAAATAGTCTTTTACCAAAAATTAAGTTTAAGTGGGCCAGCCAATTGTTATGAAGTTTTAATACACTAAATAAATGTTGGTATTGAATTTGGGGTTTGTGGCCCCTGTTGTTTTATAAAAAAGGGTCAAAAGGGGCTAAAACATGTGTATTGACAAAACTGATGTAGAATGTTTATTATTCATTAGATTTAAAAAAAAAATTTTGGTACAATTTTCAAAATCTTTTTTCATTGGATTCCTTATGAAAATCTCTGTCTTAATTTGCAATATTTTTCTTACAATTTTTGAGAAACTAGGGGTCAAAGGACCAAAAATGTCAATTTGAAAATACATGTATATAAATAAGGCTTATTTTTTTGTATTAGATCATAGATGTTAAAGTAAGTACATATGTGTCAAATATGCATTTTAAAGTCCACCACAGGATGCATGTGTCAAAAAGTTTTGTAAGTCCACCATGGGCTTCATGTGACAAAAGCAATAGACTATCCATATTGGGCCTCCAACGAACAGGGTTCAACTTGTTGCGGTCGTATCATGCTGCGCTCGGCGTAGCTTTTTATTTTCAAAGTATTCCAATTATTTAGAAAAAAATACATTATAACAACCTATAAATGTTGGATTTTCATCATCAGTAATAGTGGCCTGGTTGGCCAAGTGGTCTAAGATGTTAGTAAATACCACACTATTGACCACTTGTCAATCGGCAGTGTTCCAGTCCCTCTTGTAGTTTTCAAAACAGGACATACACACTGAAATGTAATTAGCTTTGTCCATTACCTTCCTTAAGTGGTTTCACCCTCATTTAACTGACCACTGTTTATGTCTAATGTGTGTGAAAAGGGGAGTTAAGCCCTAACAATCTCTCACTCATTGATTATATATCTGTCTGGGTGACATCTGCTAGTATCAGAGTAAATTTGTACAGTAATTACTGTTTAATATGTTCTTTCATTGTTTTGTACAGGGAATGTATCAACAAGGCATGATGGGACCAGGCATGAGTTACTCCCCCTTACAGCCAGGACAACCAAATATGGTTAGTATTCAAAAGAAATGTCTGTGTTGATGAGTTGTTGTGTATCATGTAGTAGATGCCACAAAAGATATTCACATTCAGTTATTAGCAACAGTCACTTAAAAAGTTTTGAGATGGTCATGTCATTAAATTTCTATTCATTAGGATTTTTTTTACAATAAAACTATTTGTGTACTAAGAAACAAAAGTTAAAGTTTTATGTATCACCCTCCACTGTAGACAAAGAATTCTGAACCATTAAAGGTAGGTCTTCCTTCAGAGGGCACACCATCATAAACCCATGCCTTGTCTTATGTACATAGTCAGGATTTATATCAGTCAGCTCTGTGTCTTGTCTGCTAAGTTTGTATCTACAAGTCTTGTTAATACATGCTTAGTATTGTATTCACAGCTCATTATCTATAAAATTGCTAGAATTCAAAGTTTTGTTCATAAGTCTGATTATATAAACAGTTGCTAAACTTTATGCCATTAGGGCATCAGTCAGTCCATGTCTCGTCTCTCAGCTAAGTCATATCTTCCCCTGCTTCTGTATGTTCCTAGGTATAGTTGGAGAGTCTGTTTTAATTATACTTGTATATCAATACTGAAAACTTGATGTATTGTCTTGTGATTTGTCCATATATTGTGTGAAGTAGTCAATAGTAAATCCAATGTCAGATTCTAACACATAAATATGTATTTAAATAGCTGTAGTTACTTGTTTGTAATACCATAGCTTACCTTTATATAGTTCCATGGCTCAGAAATCCCTGTTTATGTTAAAAACCATTACATTTTGCTTTATTTGTTTCTGCCCCCCTCCAAAAAAAAATAATGCATGACTTTCCTTTATGATAGCTGGCATCTATGTTTGCATGGATGTGTTGTTGCTCTTTATGTCATGTCTCCTAATGTTATAGCTTTAGCATGTTCATGATTTGTTAATATTTTATTGTATAGAGTTATATGCCCCTGTTTTCAATACAGGTAATTTGTTTTTGTTTTTCATGTAGACTTTCAATTTCTGCTTTTGTTTGAGTTCTAAAAATAGTAAATACTTTTATATCATTAGTGTTATTGTAGTTGTTGATATGATTTTATTTAATGAAATAACATTTATTGGTTTAAAGGGCAATATTATTAATATTAAAATTTTGAAAATTAAAGTAAGCTAAATTTTATATTACTCATTGATAGTGTTTTAAGTTTAGTTTGATTCTTGTTTAATGAGTTAAGAAATAGTCTTTCTGTCAATAAGCACTTTATTTATCACTTACACTAACTTCCTTTGTTGGAATAATACAATAACATAATACAATCGCAAAAAAATTGCAGTCGTTTTTTTTTTTCAGTTTGATTAAGTCCTTAATATTCATGGGATTTAGTAATCACACTGTAAAATCAAATAAATCAAACCTGTTGGGTTGAAAGCAAATTTATTTTCTCATAATGTTCAAAAACTCTGCAGTCACACATGGTTTTTGTTTCCCTCAAGAAGCAGAGCAGGACATAGGTGTTACTTAATCGGTGGTTGCGACAACAGAGGTGACGGTAAGGTTTTATGAGAATCATCATATCTCAAGAACTTAAGGTCTAGGTTGATGAAACATGCACATGCCCCAGTAGTAGCTTAGCACAGTTAATTTCCCATCTTTTGACCTTGACCTTGATTTTCTAGTTGAGTGAATTTGATAATTTTATTGCATATATTATCAATGTTAAAGTTTTATAAAACACCTTTTAATCTCAGAAACTAAAAATCTTTATAAATTAATAAAAGTATTGTGGAAGTAAGAAAGAATTATTGTTTCTGATGGTGCTGGTAGGTGAGACATACTTTAGTGTTAACTCTTGTTGATTTACAGATGTAAATACATGTATAAGCATGATATATGAATTTATATATACAAACGTAATAATTTTTGCTTCATATAACCACAATTCTGTTTTCATAATGCACATGGAACAAAATCTGTATCAATGTGTGCCATAAAAAGTTGCCTATATGGCTAAATAAAGCATTTTTTTTTACAGCCAAGTCTTAAGTATTAAATAATTTTCATGCAATTTTATCTTCTGGTTTGATATATTTGGTTCTACAGTGTATTATCAGTAGGGCAATTGCTTGCTTTATGATCTGTTGTACTTTGCTTATTTTTTGGTTAATTTAATTTTGTTTTGAACATTTTGTGTGTGAATTAAGTGTTGATGTTGTTTTTAGCAGACGTCAGTTTCTAAGAAAGAAACTGTCTCTAGCACGGAGGTCAAGGTTGGTTTCTACTTTCTCTCTCAGCATGGTGAAGGTTAACTCATTGTTCAATATTTGACCTTGGGAAATTTATGCATGGCATGTTTAGAGGTGCACTTATAATAAAAATGGAATGACAAATTTTCTGCTAGTTTCAATTTTGAATATTAAATTGAGGGTTTTATAGCACTTCCTTTTAAGAGGAACAGATACAATGTATCATAAGGGACCATGAGTAAATGATAAACTTCGTCTTTTATATGCACCAATATCTTGATATAATTACCAAGATAATATAAAACAAAACAAAATTAAGATGGGTTGTAAATTTGAACTCCAAGGTCTTTAAAGAACCTTTGGAGTAATTATATTGAGCAATGACCAAACCAGAGCTTATTATTGTGCTACTATTACTATGCATATTTTTTTAGAACATTTTTATAGTGTTTTTTTTTCTAAGAACTAGGTGGATATATTATTGAAAAAAACACACTCCTGAAAAAAAATATTTTATAGTATAAAGATCATGAAGATAAAATCTGTTAAAACATGAGGTATAATTTAAAAGTTGTGTTTTTATTTCACCAAGTTTGCTTTGTTCTTACAGAAAACTTCCACTTTGAATTGTACAAAATGGGAACAAAACTCAGTGCTGATCTTTTTTACCTGATTTATCCCACCACACTTGCTAGCTTAGCTTTCTATTTCTTTTTATTACAGGACAAGATGTACTAGTAACGTAACTCTTGTTAGTTGTTAAAATTCAGTATTTGCAATTTAAAAAAAATTGCAGCATCAAATTAATAAAAATGTGTTGAAGAAAGGTGGTTCTGCATGAACAGTTATGTTTCTAATCCGTATAATTTTCTGGATAAGCATTAGTCAAGAATTAAGAATGAATTTATTTAGATTCCCTGTGAGAGCATGTAACTAATCATATCCTTTTAATTTGAAGTTTTCCCAAGTGAATGTAACCACCATCCGATCAATCAATGAATTAAGGCAATATATCTTTCTAGAATCTTGTTAAGAAGAATAATTTGTCCAAATCTGTTTTGTTACTGGTAGAAAATACTGCATTTGAAAAATTATTTAAAATTACAGCTGTTGTAATTAAAGAAATTGCATTTAGAAGAATTAATGAATCCCATTTTTGGTTATTGTCCAATTTTGATGCATGTAATGGAAGTAAGGTTTAGAGAGATGACAACAAGGTATCCACTAACAAGCATGAGAACGGACAGGAATGGTTGACAAACTGGTATTTAAATATTATGTTGAAGTGTAAGAGAAGGAGAATGATGTTTAAATGTCATCAGCTTTCATAGAAAAAAATTATTGATTGGCAATATTACAGTTTAATAGGTTAATTTAAAGAAGATGCTATAAATCCCAAAAGTACATTCAAGATGTGTCATTTAGCAGCAGTCTTCCTAAATCATTGGTAAGTCTTGTTGAAAGTTTAACAGCTGTTAAATTTATCATGCTTGTATTTATTTGTTTATTTATTTTTTTCTTTAGAAGAATATGAATACTTGGTCAAATGATGTCGGAAAAGTTAACATTGATTTAGACTCATTAAGTCCTGCAAATAAATACCAGAACAAACAGCAACAACCCAGCATGAACCAATTACAACAACAATCACAAACAGGTAATATTAAATACCAAACTAACAACATCCATTTGGCATGAACCAATTACAACAACAATCACAAACAGGTAATATTAAATACCAAACTCTAAACAATCAAGTATGAACAGATTCCAATACATACTAGTGAACTAGTTACAGCAACAATCACAAACAAGTTAAAAACCAACATTACACACCAGCATGAAGCAATTATAAGTAACATAAAGTTTATGATAGATATAAAACACACAAGTCACAACAACATAATCATCAAAATACAATAACATTCACAAATAGGCAAAGTTTAATACCAGAACAAATAACAACTATTGAGAATAAATAAATTTTAGAAAATTATTAGTTGCATTTGCATTGAAGGAAAATTGGGTTTATTTCCTTTAAAACTTTTTAAAAGTCAAAAGAATTTGATTGGATTAACGATAATTTAAACTACTTCTAATATCGTAAAGAATGCATGGAATCCAGTTTAAACGGGAATACAACAATGAAGTTTATATACACTTTGCCGTTGCACAGACGCCACGTGCAATGTGATTGACAGGTGTAAAAATTAATACACCGATTTAATCAACTGATTTTTTTAAATATTTTCATGGAAAAAATATTAATTTACTAAAATTTTGCGCCGAATAACAATAAATTTATTTATAAGTATTAACTGTAATAATTTTTTGGTTTATAGAAGCAATAAACTAAATTTTTAATGGTGCACATTTTACATAATCCACATTGCGGATTATTCAATGTGCACCATGAAAAATTTAGTTTATGGTTCAATAAACCAAAAAAATTCTTACAGTTAATTCTTAAATGAACCAGTAATTTCAGCAGTCATATACAGAGAAAGATCAATAAATAACACTTAACACTCACAAACAACATGAACCAATTAGAACAACAATTGCAGGGGCGGATCCAGAAATTTTTGAAAGGGGGGGGGGTCCACATACTGGGTTTTGTGGGCCAAAGTTTTGCTGAAAATCTAGACAAAAAATTTATTATTTTGGAGAAAAGGGGGGGGGTTCCAACCCAGGAACCCCCCCTGTATCCGCCACCAGACACTCAAGCATGTATCAAAAACAATGGTCACTGACATGTGATGTTTATTACCAGAACAAAAACAACATCTTAATGAAATACAATAAAAACTGAAACCATGCTGTCGGTAAGAATGATGTTTGTATTTAAAAATACACATAAAACTTGGGACAGATCTGAGCCAGAAAGAGACCTAAATCTAATTCTTTTATGGGATACAGTCTCAGATGAGAATAATTTTCACCTTAGGCTTCAATCAGTTTTATAAGGTTGAAACACCAAAAATTAAAAAGGATATAATTTATTGTAGTAGAAAAACCAAAACAGTGTTCTTTGCTAAAAAGAAAAAAAGAACAAGATATCATTGATGATAAAAATTTATTTTGTTGTAGGCATGGGTATGATGGGGAACCAAGGGATGGTGGGATTAAACCAAGGTATGGTGGGGAACCAAGGGATGGTGGGATTAAACCAAGGTATGGCTGGTATGTCTGTAAACCAACAACAACCTGGCATGATGAACCAACCAAGACCCATGATGGGAAATAATATGGGTAGGTACCATGTGAAATTTAACTCAATTTCTCCCTAGTTCTCCCCCCTCAAGGCCCTTGATGGGAATAATATAAGTGACCAATATTTGCCCCCCCCCCCCCAATCTTGAAAATTAAAACAAGGCCATATTATATCAATTCAACAACTACAATAGAAGATGATGTGAGATGCTGAATTAGTGTACAAGACACAAATACAATATAAACAATAATTTGAAAAATCTACAAAGAAAAAAGAGCTAGCAGCCTTCAATGTGACCAGCGGTCCCTGCTTGCTATTTTGCATTTGGCCCTACATATCTTAAATGATGAATATACATACTAGTAGGCCCATGCAGTGATTTTCAATATTTTTGCATCATGTTCAGTTTATTTGCTCCCACCCAAAACAGGCTGTTGCATGTAAGTCTGTCCAGCCTGGTGTGAAAAGCCAACAAGTCCCTTTGATTCTTAATTGTATGGGTATTACCGGTATATCAAATCAAATTGCAGAATAAGCTCTTTTTTCAGGAAGGCATTGTTTTACTTGTAGTTCATTCAATATATCACGTTTTCGTTTCAAAACCTTTATAAAATCTGTTTTAATGTTAAGCATATTTTCAAATATTAAGGGATTAACATAAAGCTGGCATTTGACAAACAGTCAGGTTTAACTTTTATTAGCTCACCTGGACCAAAGGTCCATGTGAGCCATTGCCATCACTTGGCGTCCGTCGTCGTCTGTCGTCGTCTGTTCAGAATTTAATGAAACTTGGTATGAATGATCCTTAGGGTGTTCTGCACCATACATGTGTTTCAATTTTTGATCCGTCAAAAAACATGGCCACCGTTACTAAAATTAGACAAGGGGGATCAGACTACTGTTTTTTGCTTGTAAATCAAAAAGTATATGTGATAGATGAGATCTAATGCCACCCTACTGCTTCAGCATCAAAAGTTCTACTAAAGTCTCCATTTAGTCAAAGTTGTCAGATGATCCCTTAAAGGGGCTATAGCCCCTTAAAGGTGAAAAATAGTGTTTTTTCATGTTTTTGGCTTATAGAATGAAAACTATTGCAGATAGAGAAAAGCTGTTGCTTGCTTAAATGTTCAGCTCATTTAGCTCTACAAAAGTCATCATAGGGTCGAAGTTGTCAGATGACCCCTTATAGGGGTTACAGCCCCTAAATGGCGAAAAATAGTGTTTTTGGCCTATAGAATGAAAACTATTGCAGATAGAGAAAAGCTGTTGCTTGCTTAAATGTTCAGCTCATTTAGCTCTACAAAAGTCACCAAAGGTCAAAGTTGTCAGATGATCCCTAATAGGGGTTACAGCCCCTTAAAGGCAAAAAAGAGTGTTTTTGGCCTTAAAATGATAATTATTGCAGATAGAGAAAAGCTGTTGCTTGCTTAAATGTTAAGCTCATTTAGCTCTACAAAGGTCTCCATAGGGTCGAAGTTGTCAGATGACCCTTTATAGGGGTTACAGCCCCTTAAAGGTGAAAAATAGTGTTTTTGGCCTGTAGAATGAAATCTATTGCAGATAGAGAAAAGCTGTCGCTTGCTTAATTGTTCAGCTTATTTAGCTCTACAAAGTTCTTCATAGGGTTGACATCAAGACCAGGTGAGCGATTCAGGCGTCTGGGAGCCTCTTGTTATTATAAGTCTTCAATAAACCTCTTTAACATTCTGTCTGTCAAATGTTTAACATTCTGTCTCTCAAATGTCACCCACATTGATTAATCCAGTAAAATGTGAAACAATCCGTAGCAACCTTACTGATTATTTAAAAGATCAGTTAAAATCTTCATTTTTGTATACAGCTGACTTCCTAAGTTAGGTGAGTTACCCACCATCCCACCAACTGACTAAGTTTGCTCTGATTCTTTTAAAGTAAAGAAAAAAATATGAGCTTTATGTGTGAAATTGAGACATTTTTTTCTGTTTGGTTAAAGGTATGATATTAAAATTTCTTGTAATTCCTTATTTTTAAGTTACAATATTACAAACCTGACTTTATGGATGCTGGGTTGTCTCTGAAACACTGGAGTTTGAAGCCATTTTCGAAGCATTTATAGAAAAAGCTTTTGATGGTTTTTGTTGTCCTCTCAGTGTTGTAATGATTTTGTAGTTGATCTGGGAAAGGTTTTCTAATTGTTGGTAACATGTTTTTTTCCTACATTTATAAAATCTTTTGCGACTTTCTCAATCTCACAGGCCATGTATACTTTTCTTGTTTTCTATTAAATAAGTTTAAAAACCAATATCTGTGCAGTTTAAGGTCTTACAATTTGTAGAATTGTATCTTTTGTTAATTAATGAACATTGGAGAGCATTAACTGATTAAAGAAAAACATTTATGATTTGTAACCAACATCTTACTAGGACATAACATACCAATTCTGTAACATAAATCTAACTTATTCATAACAAAGTGCATTTAACTGGCATGTATTATTTTGATGCTCAATATAAATTAAATATGACTAATGAAGTACCTCTGATTGTTTTTTTCTGTTCCAGGTATGGGCATGGGACCGGGAATGATGGGTAATATGTCAACGACAACGATGGGCACGATGAATATGTCTGCAAATATGACTGCTAACGCTGCATTCCAGAAAAAGACTGACCAAGCTTTCAGTGCATTTGGAAACTTCAAAAAATAGAAAATAGTCCTTTAAATATTAAGGTTTAATTCTCTAAAGAAATCTACTATTCTCAGGTTCTGCATTGAATCACAAAGACTAACAGCTATCTATCATATAAGAAGCAAAGTAACTTCATTACTTTTTCGAAATAAAATATCTGTAATTGTGTATAGAATTTTGTTAAACATATTGTTTTATTTTGAAAGAAGTTTTATTGTTATATTCTAAATCTCTCTGTAATACATTTATAGAAGTTTCTTGGTATGATTTAAATAACAAATGCTTTCCATATTTTTTTGGTGTTGTATTAGAAAGCAATATTATGGGGCATTCATTGCTTTAAGCAAATCCTGTTACCAGCAAACACAAATATGGTGTTGGTGTAATGTCAAAGTACAATTTATTGTTGTTGAACTGTTTTACTTATATTTATGAAATAACAACAAGGTATTAATTAAACTCGGAATTATTTTGATATCCGGAAAAATCACTTTTCCACATGCAATAACAACTAACCCAACTAAGAGGATAGTCCATGCATGCATGGACTAACCTCAAGTTAGTTACCATTCATGTTTTATATAGAAACTAACTAAAGGTTAGTCCATGCATGCATGGACTAACCCCTTAGTTGGGTTAGTTGTTATTGCAAGTGGAAAAGTTATTTTTCCGGATATTAAAATAATTCCGAATTAAATTAATACCTTGTTTAACCATGAAACTGTAGGAACGTCAGAACAGTACTAGTGTTCTTTGTTTTTGTTTTATGTTGTTTTGATTGGAAATTAGTTGTTGTTTCTTGTTAAATCAACTATTTCCATATTATATGCAGCTTTGTGTAATTATTCATTATTTCTCTATCATTCAAATTTATTGCATAATTTAAGAAGCAAAAAGTATCTTTCATTTATTTCATGTGTCAAATTAGATCAGTCAACTCAAGAAATCGTCCAACTGCAGTAAGAAATGTCAGACTTTACAATTACAAATTTGTCTTTAATCACATCAGCTTAACGCTTTATTATTTTTCAATGTCTATTGTTAAAACATCAACATTGATGGGAACGCAGGATTGGAATTCAGATCAAGTCTTTTATCAATTATCACCTAATGTATCAATTGAATACAAGATTGACATGGGGAATAATTAATGATTCTATTCAGATTATGTAACATTTCTGAGTTAAAAGTATCGCTCGCTCCAGCAGATCATCAGGGAATGCTTTTCCATATCATCCTTCAGTTCTTTGTTCTTAGTCACTGATAAATCTAAATTTTAGATTGAAGCCAAAAAATTATATACTTTTTGAACAATGATTTATTGTAACTTTAATCTCTTGATATTTCAGACATGTACTTATTTGATGATATTTTCAATTCAGACATGTATGCATCATGTTTTGCTCACTATCGGTATAGTTCTAAGGATGGCTAATGTGTATATCTCTTGTATGTGAGATGCCTTTTATATGATGTGGATTCTGAAAAGTTAACCTTGTTATTTGTTAGTTCAACCACTTGTTGTAGATCAACTTGGAAATAAAGTCTCATTTTATAGGTCATGACTACTTAATGCTGTCATATATTATTATTACCAATTTGTGTATTAGGGACAGTGTATTTAACTCTGTAATACACAACATAAGTACAGTCTTTGTGTATTATACAGGGGTTTACAAGCAGTATTTGGGTTTGCTTTAATTTTCTAAGTCCTTGGCACTGTAGGGTGTGTTGATATTGAATGGTGAACTGACATTTTATCATTTGTACTACTTTAATGTATTTATTTTTATTGGCTAATTGGTGATTATTATATAAATATTATACAGCTATTTTTTTTGTACATTCCAAAGAGTGATATTACTACACCATTTATCTTAATACATAATATTCATGTTACAGACTTTTTCCTTTAATGGTGTTTACAGAATAATTTGTATGTTTCAGAAGATGAAATTTTGTACATTGTTATAAATACACAGTAACTCAGATTTAAGATTTCAGTTGTTTTCAAAAGATGAAAAGAGTCATATATGATTTATTTGTTGCATGTTGTGTTGATGTCTAAAAGCGGTGATATTTACCTGCTTTTTTCTATATAATTTATAAGATTAAGCGGTACCTGCTTTTTCCTGTGATCAGATTGTATAAATATACATGTATATCTATTGTGTATTAGAGGAGAATATGTGTAGTGAATGTGTAACATTGTATATCAAGGCTGTGTGATCGATCAAAAACTCGAAATAAAATCAGATAAATACCATTTAGATTTGTGTATGATTTCATAGAACTTATTTCTTGTTTTTTGTCTCACCAGGAAATTAGAGCAAGGCTTAGGTATTTTTTACCAGCAATGGCGGCAACACGAACTATAAATATGAAGGAAATATAAGTCTTAGATGGATGAAGCTTGATATGCTATTGATATTGCCCTATAGGGTTCCCACGCCATCTTTGAATTCAATGAAAGCTGGAAAAGTCCTTGAATTTCATTTCAATGCACAAAAAGCTGGAAAAATCCTTCAATTTTATCAAATATCCTTGAAAAACCCTGGAATTATGCAGATTTGATGATCGTTTAATAAAAAAAAAAGGTTGAAAAAATATTTGATTTTTTAAATTTTTGTGGACTATTTTAATCCTTGAAAATGACCTCAATACCCTTGAAAAGTCCTGGAAAAAGTTTTGAATTTAGTGTCCAAAAAATAGTGGGAACCCTGGCCCTAGTAGTAGCTAAGCACAGATGCATTCCTGTCATGTTTAAACCTTAACCTTGATTTTCTGTTCGAGATACTTTTACAATTTCAATACTGTATGATAGCATTACTAAATTTTTATGAGCACCTCAAAACTTTGAGAACTTTAAAAAAAGCCCTAAATTAATGAAACTTGGTAACCTTATGCAATGCTAAACCATTACAGTTGCAACATTGACTTTGGATTTTCAGTTAATCTTTGAAAGTATTCAGTGGTACTTTTAGCAATCTCATGAATGTGAGTCTGATTTTTACCTGGTTTGCTAAAGGCAAAAGCAAGTCTAGGGGTGTGGTCACTTTGTCTATCTGCCTGTCTGTCCATAGTGATATAGGAGTGCTTGTCTTGTGTTATCTGATACTCAAAAACCAAATTTTAGATTGTTCTGAAATTTTACACAGTGATTACAGACATATTGAAGATCAATAGGCGTTTCAAAAACTACATCTCTGAAACCTCTGAAGAAAAGTTTTCAAAACTTGGTTAGGTTTAAGAATTTATCAGGATATTATCTTAAATATTTGTGCTTGGCTTCATGATTTGTTGACAAACATGGCCGATGCTACTAAAAAAAGAAAAAGGTTAAAACACTTTCTAGCTGTTGTCATGTTACTCCTTACAGGAGTGAACCTTTAAATGTAAAAAAAGTAGAAATTTGTCATGTTTTTGGCTTATATAAAATGAAAACTTTAACAAACAGAGAATAGCTGTTGCTCGCTTAACCTCAATTATCGCGCTGCACAATACATGTGTAAAATTTGGCTGTCATGGCTAAAAATAGAATATAGTGGGTAAATTACAGGTTTTTTTTTGCAAATTACTAAAAAACAATCGCATATATGAAAATTCTGGCTTGGGTAAAAGTGATCAGCACCTTAAGATCTACCTGCTCTGAAATTTTGAGGAAGATCCAACTTCCCAAGTCTACTCTCTTTTTCAGGATTTTTTATACGACCGCATTTAATTATGTTATGGCGATGTCGTTGTCGTCGTTGTTGTCGTCGTCTGTAGACACTTTGGTTTCCGTGCGATTACTTTAGTTGTAGTTAACCAATTGTTATAAAATTTTGATATGATGTTTATAACCACTAAAGGAAGGTTGGTATTGCATTTGGGGTTTCTGGCCCCTACCATTTTAGAAAAAAGGGCCAAAAGGGGCTAAAACGGGTGTATTGACAAAACGTCTGTAGAATGTTTAATTTTAATCCGATTTTGATCATTCTTATTTAATTGCATTCCTCAATAAATTCTGTCAACAAAATGTAACAACACCTTTGATGTATCTTGTACCGTTACATTGCTATAAGGGGTCAAAAAGGGGCCACACCCAAAAAATCGACTTTTTTATTTATGGCCCGATTTTCAAAATCTTTTTTTCATTGGAATCCTTGTAAAAATCCCTGTCCGCGTTTTTCAATCAGATTTGCAATATCTCATACCGTTTTCAAGGAATTAGGGGTCAAAAGGGCCAAAAACGCCATTTATAAAAGTTTGTCCAGGCAAATAGTTTTTTACCAATATTAAGTTGTAGTGGGCCAGCCAATTGTTATGAAGTTTAAAAATGATGATTATATCCACTAAAGGGATGTTGGTTCTGTATTTGGGGTTTGTGGCCCCTACTGTTTTAGAAAAAAAGGGCCAAAGGGGCTAAAACAGGTGTATTGACAAAACTGTTGTAGAATGTTCATTATTCATTCGATTTTGAAAATTCTTTTTTTGTTGAAGTGCTCATAAAATTCTGTCTACTAAATGTGTCAATGATTTTGATATGTATTTCACCATTACATTGCTACAGGGGGCTAAAGACAGGCCAAGTCCATAAAATCAACTTTTTTATTTTTGGTCCAATTTTCAAAATCTTTTTTTCATTGGAATCGTTGTGAAAATCCCCGGCTGCGTTTTTCAATCAGATTTGCAATATCTCTTACCGTTTTCGGGAAATTAGGGGTCAAAGGGGCCAAAAACACCAATTTTAAAAGTTTGTCAAGGCAAATAGTTTTATACTTAAAATTAAGTTGTAGGTAACAGTATTACATGTATAAATAAGGCTTTTTGTATTAGATGTTGATGTAACTATATATGTGTCAAAAATGCATTTTTAAGTCCACCACAGGATGCATGTGTCAAAAAACTTTGTAAGTCCACCATGGGCTTCATGTGACCAAAGCATTTGGACACAGGCACTTGTTTCTATCAATAATAGGGGGTAGAGTATGTATAAAATAAGGTATACATACTCTACCCCCCATTATTGATAGAAACAAGTGCCTGTGCATTTGGACTATCCATATTAGGCGTCCAACGTACAGGGTTAAACTTGTTGCGGTCGTATCATGCTGCGCTCGGCGTAGCTTTTTATTTCCAAATTTTACACTTTTAAATCTCAGTATCTTGAAAACTTGAAGATATTTGAGAAATTTGAATTGCATACTGTTCAGCACTTCAATATTTACAATTGATTTTACCAGGGGAGTCAAAGCTGTAGGACTGCTCTTTTTTATGAGTTATTTCCCTTAGAACGTCAAAATTAACAATTTTTTCAGCCTTTCCTCAAAATAGTTAACTCGACTGACACCTTAAGTTCAATTGCAATCAAACCTGGTATAGCTTTTCTTTAGCATGTGTGGTAGAAAAATATCGTTTGGATTTAATATTTGTTAAAATCATGGCTGCTGTTGCTAAAAATATAACATGGGATATTTTATATTTTGTAAATAACTCGAAAATGGTGACATTTCTAAGGGACTTGTTACAAAAAAAATAAAATAAGTATCTCTATATAAAGTGTTTTTTTTATAATGCGATTTTTATTTTTTTTTTCGTAACAAGTCCTTGTGGACAGTTATCAAAATTTTAATAGTGAGACCTCAAGGTCTACATGATTTGAAAATTTGATGAAGATCTAACACCCATGCAAACCATAAAAAGCTACGGAAAAAACTTTTAATAACAATATTACTTATAGTTATTTAGTTTAGGTCGACAGAAACTCAATATGGTGGAAGTTATTAAGTGACCCCTTATAGGACTTATGGTCCTTGGTTATACCCCTAAAATGTTTAAGCCTTATAGCTGACACACTAGAAAGTGATAAAAAGCTTTTGATTGCTAAAATGTTCAGCTAATTGAACTATACGCTTCAACGCATTTTTTTCTCCTTTCTGGTGTTGTTCTCTACCTTTATGGGGGTCTGAAAAAGCACGAAAAAAGATTAGAAGCATACATATGTATCCCGAATAGAAAAAATCATAGAATTGATATTTATGTTCTTCTTGTTACACCTCTGGTAAGAGGTCGGATGTCGAAATTAAAACACAACAACTAAATCAGTGTAACACAGCTTGGTTCATATTTCCTATATCCTAATCACACAGAACAATTTTAAAATTTACAAAAGTAACAAAAAAATAAATCACACATTAGCAGAAATAAATAGAGATATTAGTACCCTAAAGACTGTCTTTACTTCCGTGTTATCTTTCCAGGGATGAAATAAATCGCGATACAAGGGAATGCTAAGGAAATGATTTTCAGAAATAACTGCCAGCTAGATATTCTACAACAATTGTGAAGCACTGACTTCCTGAAATTAAACCTGGTAATTACTAATTATTGTAATTATCTGCACCTATGATTGCAATTAAAACTTTGTGGAGATAATTGCAGATTGTTTTTACAAGGTTAGGGTGAGAAAATTACCAGCAAGTGCTCACGGGCTGAGCAAGGGAACAATACACGGGCTGAGTAGAGGGATAATACACGGACTGAGTAGAGGAATAAAACACGGGCTGAGTAATGGAACAATACATCTATTACTTCTAGGTCTTTTGACAGATGATACCTATATTTATATAAAAAGACTCAACTTCCCTTGAAAATTATCACTATCCTATGTTTGCTGTTTTATTAAGGTAGTGCATCTTTAATTTATTGTAATATTTCGAAGCATCAATTCAAATCTTGTGGTTTTATTATTTTTTAGAATACTAGTATGTAATTGACTCTTTTCCAAACAAAATTTTTATCCTAGAAGTCTACATTATTAATGAGGTAGTGCATCTTTACATTTATTTATTTTTTAAACCAAATCTTGCGGTTTTATTGATTTTTTAGCTGTATTCATTTTTTTTTACGTTCAAAACTGATTTAGAATAACAAATTTAATTTATTTCCTTAAATCATACTTGCCTGTCGTTCCTTAGTAAAATGACTCTTATACGCACTTGTTAGTGCAAAAACCGGCGAGAAAACAGGTTTTTCATGACATACGAGAACAATTTAATTTGGGACTTAAACAGCTTTATGGCAGGTTTTTTATGTCTTTAATTCTCCATATGATATTAAAACATGGAATTTATGACATGTTAGCCGTGAGATTTCCGAAGAACACGTGTATCTGATGGTAATTGGTTGTAACTACAAGACACCATTGCTGAGAGGGAATGTCACTTGCTATGTCAGTGAAGGGCAATACCGGATTAACTAATCCAGATCGTTATCTTAGGTTTAACATATATAAACTAAAATAGCCTTGAAATAATTTATTCAATCTTCGGATTCCAGATAAACGAAAGAAAATGCCACTAAAAGATCTGCTGGAAAACTGTAACTTCTCGATGGAAGTGACAGGTTTAGCTAAAGAGCTAGATATTGATGAAGATTCTGGCCTCGGAATGGAAGAAACCTTTAAGGTATATAAATGATATTGATTACGACAGTATGAAATATGTCTTCTCTTGAAAATCTGACAAGCGAAGAAAACCTTAAACAAACGACGGACACTTAGCTATCTATCACATTCAGACCATATTCCAATAAAACTCACCAGACCATCCATCAATGTTTTGCCAGATTTTTTTGTTATAAATGGCTGCTACTGACATGAAACATTTGTGGTGACATCATCTTTATCAGCTTCCAAAATACTATCATGAAAAGACTAAGCTTTTTATGTTTACAAAATTTTATTGATTATGAAAGTCCCAGTTTAACAAAAGTTTTGTTGAAGTTTTAAGTATAAATTTGTGGTCATTTACTTTTCAGGCAGACGATAGTCCATTCCTTTGCAGCAGCTTTGGCGGACTTTTGAACATTCTTGATGAAAACACACCCAACACAAGTCTATCAGAGGTATGTCACTTTATCTGATTTAATCTTATCTGATTTCTGTTTTTTTAAAGCTTTTTTTTTTAAATAGTTTTTTTACACGATTTTTTCACATCTTTATATTTTTACCTTCCATTGTAGAATATTATAATACAATTTTCACTATTTATGGTTTCAGCTACAAGGCAGACTGCCAAAGTTGATCGAGGATTCCACTGCAGCCAAAAGATCGCTATTTCAACAGAAGCGTTGTCTTGATTCTGAGACCCCCAGACTACCAAGCAAACGTCAGCGAAGACCGAGAGAGAGGAAAACACTCACCAAGTCATTATCGTTTGGGGTAAGAACATTTGGTTTTATTTCTTCGTGCGATAGGTTCCAAACCCAGAATGTTATTTAGATACAAAAAAAAAAATACAAACCAACAACAAATGTATCGCATGTTTGAACTTTATGTTCATGTTTGTCACTATCGAAAAGGAAATTATGGACGGACTGAAAATATTTTTTTCTAAAAAATACTGTGGTATCTCAATAGCACTTATATATATACGAAGAGATGTTATTGGTCTCTTGATAATGACCTACAAAAACCGTCTAGGGATGATTTCAATTTTTTTACCGTTTTGTCTTTTCCAGGGTTTCAGTAAAGCAACAGACATATCTGAAGTTGACAAACTACTGGACGCTGATGATTTAGTAGCAGACGGAAGTCACGGATATCGTCTGCCTACAATTCCTGGGAAACACCGAGACTTGAAGAGTGTCTCCCCGGACACCGTAAGTATATCCAACCCATTGAGCTGTATCTGAATTATGTGGCATAACATCACTTAATTATTAACCCTTCAATCTAATGAATTATTGTGATGGAGTTTGATTCCACCTCTTGTATTTGTTCAAAGCTTTGATCTTTTCGAAACAATTTTTTAATATTTTAGATTTTACTCTCCAGTTTTCAATAAAGTTGATTTTCATCAAGTACATAGTGGAAAATGTAAGTTGATAAAACATGACATCAGAAAGGTTTATACATGGTACTTTGATTTATTTTCAGGTTGCTGATCTAGTCGCAGGGAAATATGACAAAGAAATCAAAAGTTACAGAATCATTGACTGCAGATACCCATTTGAGTTTGAAGGCGGACATGTAAAGGTAACTCTTTAATTTTTGTTTTCAAACTGTGTTCTTTTAATTCTTGTCAATTTGGCCTTACAAATTCTATGATGAGTTTTGAACAGACGAAATATGGGTCAGACACATATTTAAATATTGTGTTTCGAAATTTGCTGTAATTTTGTTTTGTTATACATATGCGCTGGGCAATGGTTACGTTAACACATTTTTTGCTAAATTGTTTTTCGTTGTTGACAATAATGGAAAACATTTCCTTGTTGCTTTGGTAATTATAACTATAATTCTAATTTTGTCGTAAATTTTGATTATACTTGATTGAATTTAACCTAACATTTTTCATTAAACTTGTACATTTATTCCAGGATGCAGTTAACTTATACACACAAGAAAGTATTTTGAGCTGTCTTGAATCTGACACCTTGACAACAAACACAGAAAAACCAGATATCTTAATTTTTCATTGTGAATTTTCATCAGAAAGAGGTCCAAAGTTGTAAGTATGCAAGAGCAATGTTTTATTTGGATGTATAATTGTGCATACAGTTTTACATGTTGTTGTAAATTTATGTAATTGTCAGTGTCGATGCTTATTTTTCATGTCATCAATTTTTCCAAAGGCAATGCTTTTTTTCATCGCCATTATGGCATTGTTGATATGTATGTTTAATTTCTTTTCAAGCATGAACATAACATACATACACATGTATTTTTGTTAAACTATTTTGATTAAGTCTTAGAAAAAGAGATTCGGTATAAGTATACGCGATACAACCTACAATTTAAAATTAATCTTTCGAAAACACCATTGAGCGTTTAATATGACGTGTTTGCTACTCGGCGTTTTCACGCGGCAATTGGCTCTAGGTTTAAATATAATTGCTTAAGACATAAAAAGAAATCTTGAAATTGACACAAAAAGACCCCTCAGGGCATAGAACACCTAACATAAAATCGACGAATGCAACCATAGTCCACTTCCATAATCTTTGAGTTTATAACCTATTGTTTTGTAGATGTAGACTTTTGAGAAATAAAGACCGTGAAGTAAATGCAGACAGATACCCCCAACTGACCTACCCTGAAGTCTGCTTGATGGACGGTGGTTATAAAGCTTTCTATCAAAACAATAAGGTTTGTACTATTTACAACTCTATCAGTTGTAGTTTCCAAAAGTATGTGACGTCAAATTGATTTAATTACCGATACCCGTAGTCTGGTTGGCAAAACATTTTGGTTGATTTTGATTTGCCATTTGCTTATTGCCACTTTTATCATTTTAATAATATGTTAGAGAAAATACAAATACCAAAACACCAAAACGGGTATAAACACGATTAATTTGGTTATGCTTTATATCGATATTTCAAGGAGTAACCTCTCAGTCTCATCAGCAGCATTTGAATCAAAATGTTGGAAGGTCAACAACCAAAAGTATTGAATGAAAAGTACTCCAAGTAGAGGTCAGTTCTTGTATGATTGTTTTGTACAATAGATCAAGGTGGTTTTTTTTTCTTATTAAGGAACTCTGTGAACCAATGGACTACAAACCAATGCTCCACAAAGACCATGCCGCTGACGTGCGTCACTTCCGGTCAAAATCCAAATCCTGGACAGCCGGTGAAAAGAAGAAGAATCTAACAAGAATTCTCTTCTAGTTAATTTACATGTTCATAAAATGTCATAACATAGTGCTATATCTAATATAAATCCATTTAACTTATTTATGCCATGTATTGTTTTTTCTTTCAGAAAAAGATTGTTCAATTATTGTATTCTTATTAAATGTTGTATGCGTATTATTTGATGTATGATGTAGTAAATTTTATCAATAAAAGATTATAAAACATTTTTTTTTTATAATCGTGCAATGTATATAAGACATTCATACTAAAATTTTATGTGAAAACCATTTGATTTAAAACATCATGCACATAAGCCGTTCTAATCGTCAGTACGACTGTACGTAAAGATATCCTGAAAGATTACTTAAAGTTATGATCGATTAGTTTAAAACAATTAACACAGACTTCCAATGGTCATAGAAATTCTTACATTTATTCCCAAGTCACGTAGTGGCTTTCTGACATTTCATAAAAAAAGACTTTTAATTGCCGCTTAACAAGTTATTATATCCTCATAGTGACATTCAAGAAATTGAATAAATACGAAAGGCAAAGATACATTCAATATAGTCATTAACAAGAACATCTTTCGTATATGTACTAACAATGAAGCGTTTTTCAAATGCAAATATCTTTGTATACGTTCATTTTCTTTTTTCCATCTATTTTCATTGACAAGTTTCTACAATTTTGATTTTCATGACATTGTTATCCTCACTACGAATCCGCTGTTGATTTTTGTTTCGTCTGTATCGACTGGTCATTTTTTTTTGCAATTTGGGATTTTTGACACTCGATTACCCCATTGATACGTCGGCTTTTCATGTGATCAGCTGCAAGTTCCTCCTTAGGGTTAGTGAGGACACCTGACCCAAAAAAAATGGCGAATTTAAAATGGCAATATTTAAAATATATTAATATTGGGTAAATATTCTTTCTTGTGTATGAATATTGGACCACCTTTTCAAGCTTGTTTTCGAAATATTTATGTTCAAATTTCCCCAAAAATCATTATAGATTATATGGGAAAGGCAAAAAATTTGGCATAAAATCTTATCTCAGAAAAATTCTACGAATTTAAATTCTTTTTGTATCTCATCAAACCTAATGCCAAACAATATATTTTTGAATAAAACGATATAAACGGCGTCACCAGCTTGAATTTTTTGTCTACATTACAAAGAAGCAGAGGTACCGATTGTCAAAGTCCGAAAGGGCAGAGACAAAACCAGTAAACACAAACAAGGACAGGACGAAAAAACAGACAACATATAAAATACGGAGACAAACAAACTACTGAATATCAATTAACAGCGCGAACTCCAGTCGTTACGACAGTGAACCCTGGTGCCCCGAATGGGTAAGCAGTTCCTGCCTGTTACAGCACACCCGTCGCGCTGCCAATTTCAAATTCAGCGTGTCAAATCCGGTAAAGGAATACAAACAAAACCCTATGACAAACCAACATAATCACTCATCTGAGAGATTGAAATCCTATATTTGTCTATGAGTGCATGGTGTCCACCGTACAATTTCTTGAGTGAAGACAGCAACTGAGAAGCAACATATAACCTTGTGCTAGCAATTTTTGTGTCCAAAGTGAGGCTCTGTCAATGAAATCTATGTAATTTCCGCAAGATCCGGATAAACGAAACAATTGTGGTTCGTAAACTCCATAAACTGGATCGGACGGAATGTTGCTACACAAGAAGGAAAGTTGACAATTGGGGAAAGTTGAAGTCATCACGTTTGTCATTGAGCTTTGTTGAAAGTTTTCCTCTCGAGATGAAGATCTAAACCTATGTTATTTTGCGCAGATCTTTCAAATGAATTATCTCCCTTGCTTTATTCGAAAATTGTTTATATTAAAGTATGGCTCATGCATTTGTTTAATAATCAATTTATTTTGTTTAAGTTTTAATAAATGAAACCATTTAACATAGGTTTCATATATCTATTGATATTTGCACTGGCTTTTTGGACTTTTAGCTGTTTTTTGTCACAGGACACCTATCCTCACTAACCTTAAATATTTGCAAAACAGACGCAAGCAAACCAAAGCACAAACACCCTACCCCGAATGAATTTTAGGCACTGGAAACCGTAATAACTATATTGACGACACTCTACGTTGAAGGTAAAGATATATAGACAAGATTACCGCATTTTACCCAAAGAACTCATAATTCATAACATTTATTGAATTTTTAAATGATTTATTGTATGTTGTGATCAAATTTAACGACAATCTGTAAATTTTTCATGGCGTCCGGGGAAAACAGTAAGATATCTTGATTTAACTGGACAAATGACGACCATCAACAAACGGGCGGGTCCGATTATTAGATTTGTTGACCGCTAAATAAGATTTGTCACTTCTGTCATGTACTATGGAATTTCTATCTAATTACAAGAATACAGATTCTTCCGTCCAATGGACTGAATGTTTTGTTTATTGATGTCTTGAAACTCTATAGCCCCGTGAGACTTTGTTCGTCTCGCTGCATCATGCAAAAGACAGGAAAACATATTTGACAATTTTTAAGGATCAATAGTTAAATGAGGATTCTGAGGGTCTTTATTGACTAGCCAAGACGGCGTTTAAGGACAACATTATCAAATAATAACCGTAAGTACCATCTTTTTCTTCCATTCGTCAAATAAGTTTATATGATAATTCTAATGATGACCTTACGAATGAACAATGAGATGACCTTTGCATCGGGGCCGCGTATCAAATAATGGTACAACGTTACTTGAAGTTGTTAGATTGGAATTTCGGTTAGAACTCTTTGCTCATGAAACAAATACGCATAATTTGGGAATATAATTTAATACAACTGCAATCATACTATTTAAATATTATGCCTTTATTTCCATTGATCAAAACACAAAATGAAAGTATCTTCTTTATAATAGATCTATTTCCAACAAGGTATTTGGGATGTCCCATTATCGTTTTTCTTATAACCAACAGTGGACAGAAGGCTGCATTCATCAGCCGTCGTCCTTTTACAACTAGTTCATTTAAAATGGTAAAACAGAAATAATTCACCATAAACAGATTCTCTGAAACGTACTTGTACAAAATCAAAATAAAAACGGATAATTTAAGGTATTGAAAGATAAGTATTCAAACGCAGAACATTTGAACAGGGAAGCAAAAGTATCAAATAATATCGGCCATTTGGTGTTTTTAACAAATTTGAGTTATGACAACAGAAAATTTCGATATAAAAATAGAATACGTTGGTTTCGTGTCAAACAAGTCACCAAACACACCTACACTGGTAAAAATGCCACACATGTGAAAGACATGTAAAATGCCACATGCATGTCACATGTGAGTCACATGCGTTCCACATGTGTGTCACGTGCATTTGTAGATTTGCATGTGACACATGCGAGTATTACATGTGTGACGCACATGCGTTTCACATATATGAAACACATGTTGAAATTTCACATGTGCGCAATGCATGCATATATGTGTACAAATGCATGTGACACACACGAGGAACGCATGTGACTCACATGTGACATGCATGTGGTATTTTACATGTCTTTCACATGCGTGGCATTTTTACCAGTGTACAGATCACCAAACACCTGTACAGATCACTAATAACACCTGTACAGATCACCAAACACCTGTACAGATCATCAAACACCTGTACAGATCACCAAACACCTGTACAGATCACCAAACACCTGTACAGATCACTAATAACACCTGTACAGATCACCAAACACCTGTACAGATCACTAATAACACCTGTACAAATTACCAAACACCTGTACAGATCACTAATAACACCTGTACATATCACCAAACACCTGTACATATCACTAATAACACCTGTACAGATCACCAAACACCTGTACAGATCACTAATAACACCTGTACAGATTTACCAAACACACCTGACTTAAGTAGAGGTTCACCAAACACATCTTTACATAATTTTTTAAATCCACCCAATACACCAGAATAGACAATAAACACACCATTAACAATTTACAAAAATGAATTCTGAAAAACAACCTGAAAACATGAAAGCAAAAAGCTGTATAGATTCATCCAAAGCATATTCAAAGATTCAAAAATTCAACACAGGCCCGAAAAAAAAATCACCAAACATACATATACATGGTTATTGTCATGTTAAAATATTCTCAAACTATGGCATCAACAACATGGCTAAGAATTCCTTTTCAACTGTCATGGTAACTGTTTTTTGATTGGTTGTTGTCACTGTAAAAGGTTATGTCGAAATTAGCTTTATTTGAACATCGTGTAAAACCTACGAACACATTTATTGTAACGAATTATATTCCATCTGCAATAATTGCATATATTGAAAAGTTATGTACCTTATATACCAGTGTAAGATGATGTTAATTCTATTTTTGTTTTTAATATTACGCACGGGAATTTTTGCTAGATAACAAAATTTGTGTAATAAAAAAGAGAAGGCGTTGTTTGAAGCGAAATTTCCAAGATACCAGATATAGAAGAATTAGATTGTGTACACAGATACAATGTACCTCCATTTGAAACCGGGATGAAAATAATTATACAAATGAACTATCCATACGGAACACAAAAAGAAAAAAATATATATAATCGAAACAAACAAAGCGAATTTTGACATAGCAGTTACATACAGTGATGACAATTAAGAAAAAAGTTCGGTGGTACTTAGGTCCTTCTATCTACAATTGCTTACGGTTAGTTTTATTGAGTGCATTGTAATGCACGGCTTCTGCTTTTGGAGAATGTCTTGTAATTAAATTAAAAGTTGATATCACTTACACTCAGACAAGATTTCCTTCAATTGAAACTAAGACAACTTTGTCGGGAAGAGATTGGAAACTACCGTATTAAATCAGTTAAGTTTTCCAAAGGGACCTCTCCAGTTTCATTTCAAATACATTTATATAAGAGAAAAATATAACATGAAACTTACGGTTTTGTTGGATAATGAAATTACTTGGATATTTGAATTGTGATTTATGGGAGCTTTTCGTGCAGAAGTAATGACCGAGTGATGGTATTGAGTGTCGACACAACGTGCTGAAATCATTACATTTGTAGGACTAAAATTATTTCCGGGCATCGTAGAAAATTTACGAATGAAGACCTAAATGCTTATTTATTTTATTTTGATCAGTGAAACGATACCAACGTTAAGATGATCCCAGTTATAATCGTAATCAAAAATCAGGACAAATGTTCTCAATATGTATCCTACAGAAAACCATTTTATGACGAATGATATTTACAAATTTACCTCTTGTTTTTTTTGCATCTAAAAGATGGTACTTTAAATTTCTATTTCGTAATAGTGCTAAATTGGTGCTGTTCCTATGACTAGTTTTTGAAATTATATTGGTATTACTATCAAGTACCAAGTAGCACACCAATCTTGCATAATCTTGAAGGCGTAGGAAATCTTCATGCATTTCTAAAGTGACCGCCGTTATTTTTTATCTATGATTGACACATTTTGTAATTTCTGCATTGACTCCAAGAACACCAAAAGACACACTTATTGCTCTAATGTCATATTTAAAATGGCTTGTCAAGATTTGTCGCGTTGGTTGCACTTTTATAGCTACAGCACGCATATCTAATATAATTCTATAAACTTTGCATTAATTTATTTAAATTCGATATGATTATAAAACTCATAAAGAACACACCATAACAATTTAGAGACATTTTAATCGAAACAAAAATATTTCAGCTTTCTAAAAGCTAAAATTCTAAGTAGCACTTTATAACATGTTAAATATGTGGGCGAGGGAAAATAAAACTGCTTCTAAACATCAATATTTAATGAGCCTCTAATAATGCGGAAACTGCTTAATATCACGGCCGTCATTCGGTATCGTGAGTTTTTGACTCGTGAAGGAATCGACAACGGCGGCAAAGTATAGAAAGCTGCTCGTGGAGGGAGGAGGCGACGGTTCGTGGTGGAGGAATTCGGACATTTCAAATACAAGGTCAGTCTTTTATTCTAATTTTCTTATATTTATATACAAAATATTCAAAAAACAAATATGCCTCACAAAATTAATGAACATTATGAACAAAAGCCAACAAAAAATAAAAATAAAAATGCATTACTTTCTTCAAACTCATTCAAGGCGAATATTTCGTCATCATTTTTTCTGTAAATAAACATGTTATTCTACGAATTGCGGGTTGCCTTATGCATAAAACGTTACAAATTTGGTATGTGCGTGTTCAGCATCTTTTGTTTTAACATATTCCACACCATTATAATGATTTAAAGAAAAAATGTATTAATAAGCTAAGAAAAATATGCTCGGTACCGAAAAATCGACTCGTGATGAATGGTGTACCGTATTTTTTTGCTCGTGAATTTTGCTCGTGATGGAGGAATTTACAATTGTCAAAACTTTGTACCGGCACTTGAATCAATCATAACCCCAATGATATTGCATATAATACTTATATATCTTTTTAACAAATTCGCGTGGGTATTTATTGTCATATTTTTATAACTGTAGATCATGAAAAGAAGAAAGAGCAATAATTATGACAACAGAAAGAGACATTGGGCAATGAAGAGAAGAAAGGTACAAACAACAACACCAGGGAAAAATGGGACGACGACCACAACACCAGTCGAAGACGAGACAGTAACTCTAGTCTATGATGGACTAATGCTGCCAAAGAATACTAAATTGGATTTTAACAAGGATGTTCAACTCTACCCAATAATTGTTTTAACATTTTCATTCCCATTAATTGTTTTAAAACATGTATAAATAACCATAGAGATTCACAATAAAAAATCGATGTGATGTACCATCTAACTCACCTTTCTGATATGGGTATGTTGTGTTGATAAGTTTTCCATTGGCAAAACTCGCGTCGGGCCCAATCATGTACTATTAACTTAAACTGATCCAATATTAAATTGTGATGCGCGATTAGACAGTAAAAAGGTCTAGTCAATCATTTCCGCAAAGTAGATATTTTGCCTTGACATTTCACTGAATATACAATGAAGAACATACACGTAATGATAACTACAATAGTAAGCACTTTTACAAACGGCGATAAGTAAATGAATGTTTCGCTGCACATATTGAAGAAAATGTTCATTTATGAATTTTATTTTAATTTTTTCAACATATTTATATATTTGTCTATAATCTTTCTCCAAGTTTTGGTCCGTATTGTATCTAGATTATTAAAGATTGACCGCTTATGATCTGCAGATTACCGGAATAACCGTATCTATATATTTTTTTTTAATTTGGATTTACTTTTTGTGCCTACTTAATGGCCGATTTATTGTTTAATCTAACTATTTCGAGGCCATTTTTTACTGGTCACGCTTGCTACTTCACGAGCGATAAATCGTCGCCGTATTCTTCACGAGCAATAACAGCATCTTTTTTTGGAAAAAATGAAATTTTATTACATTTTAATAACTTTTCGTTTCATATTAGCTGTCAAGATGTGTCAAAAATTGTTTTGGATATAATGATATGCTTAAAACGTCATTTTTGTGCAATTTAATACATATTTGTATAAAAAATGTCCTTTTATAACCCCCAAAAATATAGGGTGCAGTAACGCCTTTAATTAATTCTCGAAATTGGTAAAGCTTTTTCGTGTACTTTTTTTCCCATTCTACAGAGTAAAATCAATCATTTTGTGAGACAGTTTTATTTTCTTTATTTTTCTTCAAATAACTTTGATATTGAGTGAAATAAATCAACTTTCAGAAAAATTCTAGCTTATGCTCCACCACGAACCGTGGCCTCCTCCCTCCACGAGCAGCTTTCTATACTTTGCCGCCGTTGTCGATTCCTTCACGAGTCAAAAACTCACGATACCGAATGACGGCCGTGAATATGCAAACTCACTAATGAACGTTTAAGAAACAACTACAGCTCATCTGTATTCAAAACATACTTTCTAAACGATTACAAATGAAGACTAACAGATATTGAAGCTTTCCATTAATTATTTTGTCGATTTCTTACTTTACGTTTAATTTGAAGCGAGATAAAAGCCATCCACTAAACTATCTTTTCTGATAAAATTAACACAAAATCGGTTTCTACTCCAAAAAGCTAATCAAAACATTTTGTGACAAGTTGTGGTTGACAAATTTCTTAGATGTTGAAAAAGATTTATCAAACAAAGAGGAAAAGAAAATAATTATTTTAGATACGAATATGTCTTAAAAAATGTTTCTAACATAAATGTTACATGACAGAAAGAAATAGAGCAAACTTACAAACTATGGATAAACGTAGACATTTTAAACGAACTATCCAGTAAGATGGTGAACTTTTGCTGATAATCGAATCAAAAGTTTTTCCAAAGCATTAAAAACGAGTAAGGGTTTTATCAATTCCCATCTTTAGGAATTTGAAAAAAGAATTGGTATAATTTATTAATAATGATGCTAGGCCATGAACGAAATGATACACAATCAGTTACTTAAGTGTATGATATTAACATTAGACTCCTGCTGAAGGGTCCACATACTCAGTGCAAATCACTCCTCATATCATTGAATTTCACTAAAAACATTCATTTACAACTGGCTAAATGGACAAAATGATATACTTCCACGATTGACTCTCATTACAAAATTGGGTGACCTACTTTACCAGCTAAAGGTTACGTACTAGTGGTCATAAGTATACCCATCTTATTGCTGTGACAGATCGGACATAAAAACAGACTTGTGGATATAAAACTAAGGTTAGATGGTGCTCCGTTAACCGAGGTTTAGACAGGCACTTATGATCATAAAACTAAGGTTAGATGGTGCTTCCTTACTAAGGTTCTTACTATTCCAGCTTATAACATAAAACATATACAATGAAAAGAATTATTAGGTCATAATATGATCCAGGTTAAACCTGATAAGCTCCCGCAGATAAAGTATGCATTTTTTTCTTCTTCAGAAAACCAACATGGTCATAAAAGACACACTTGTCTACTTTTTTTTTAACAAATTTGTTAGAAAATGGTATTTTCTTCTAAGTTTTAGTCCCTTTTTATCCATTCGGATGAGATTTAAAGTTATACCTATTCGGCAAACCCTTTCTGGATTTTTTTCTTTTAATATCAATGTGTTAACATTAAAAAAAGACAACTATCGTCAAAAAAGAAGTGGTTTCGTTAAAAAAAGTAAACAAGTTAGTCTTATATGACCAGGTTGGTTTTCGGGAAAAAAAATACCTGCTTCTATACATACAACAAATGTACATACAAAAAGGCTATAATTGTTTAATATTTAGCTGTTAAAGGTAAGTGTAAATTTATTGCCTTGATCCTTGTTGTAATGTTGATTTCTAAATTGATACATGTCCTACTTAGAAAGAACAATTTGTTTTAATTACACGTTTTTTTTCTCTCGTTAAACTAGTGTCGTTGCTGCGATTCCAGGATGAATTAGAAGCACTTACAATGGCATTGTTTGTTGTACATGTCTGACAAACATTAGAATGTTGTTCCAACTCGATGCCTACTTTTTGTTCTCTCTGGTTTAATCTTCTCTTCTGTGATTCAAGCACAAAGCAGCTCTCTCGGCTCATTTAACGGACAAGTCACACCCTATGATTACAAATGTTAACAGGTCTCTCGGCTCATTTAACGGACAATTCATACCTTCTGATTATCTATGTATGAAGCTAGGCTGAAGTGATAATATTATTATAAAATGGTCACTTGAGGTTTGATGTCTGTAGCAATCAATGGCATTATCATATTATTTCATTTTTATGTTTGGCTGACCCTGTTTGCTTGACAGTTTGAAGAGAATTGTTACATGTATAAATCTGATTCTTTAGTCAAAAATCAAGTGAATGACTTTGGATAAGAAAAAAAATAATTGAAAACAATGTGAACGGGAATAGTTTAGTGTTTCATATATTTTGGGACAATGTTGGTACAAGCATTTTTGTTATCACACATAACAATTCACTTACATGTTTTTAGACGACTGCAGCTTTCTAAAAGCGCTTGTAGATTTTGAATTTGACCTTTTCTCTTGGTTTCGTTGCATAATCATTTATTTTCCAAAATCTTATTTTAGAATTCTAGTAATACAAAATTCCTTGGTTATTCAATTTACTTACTTTAAGCAATGTCTTTATAAAAAATGGAAAATAATTGAAGTCGTCATTCTGCGGGATAGTTAAGCTCCTTTTAACTACAAGGGATAGGATGTATTTTTGTCATGCTCCATGTTCGTTTACAAGTTGTTCTTTGATGTCCATATTATTCAATTAAGACTTTGAATATTGTAAAACTTTTATGCATTCTTTAAACGAATTTTGGTTATCTGGTAATAACTGTTGTAACGTAATTACATGTTTTATGGTTTGAAGACACGACTTGTACAAACCCTGGCTAAGGACTATGTAGCAATAGGCTCTCGTGATTTACGGGGATTTAGGGAATGCTGCAAATACCATAATAAAAGTAGCTTATCAATATAAAGTTCAATAAATCAGGAAAAACTGCAGACTTTGTCAAAACTACATTAATATGCTTGGTAATTGAGTAAAAACAAGAGGCAATTAGCTTAATCGATTACTCTTAGTTTAAAACATGGAAACATGGCATATAACCATTACGGAGCTGAGTCATTTACGTACTTTCTCTTCTGTAAATGGAAGAATTTGTGTTTTAATATGCTTTATGAACTTAATTTGCATGATTTTGTGTTTATATGAAACCATGTGGTATAAAGAGGGAGCACAATGAACAATTTCTATTCATCAAAAAGCTTGGCCGCCTTAGTTATGTTAGGAAAACATGCATTTCTTTATTGCTGCATCAGACTTATGAGTAACCATGTACTTGCTTTTGGTCCAAAAAGCCTTTGTCAAAGGTCATTAAACTATTTTTGAAAACACGCACATCTTGTGATATCGTTTAAAATCGACTAAATCTCATTACCCCTTTTTGATTGAACCAGAAAAGTCGTTGATTAGAATCTCAAGGAAGAGGTCTAAGACCCAGGATAGGTACAATCATAAACCAGGACGGAGATGTAAGCGATGACAGAGTTATCACCATTGCCCATTACTAGAGTCTATACATCTTCCTGTTCAGAAAGCTTTATTAGGTGTAGATTTCATATTTCAATAATATATATATTCATTTCTGTTAAGAATAACGTTTTGAGATATTCAGAGAAAAGTGTGACATATGTATTTTTTAAAAACAATATGGTCATATATATTGGTTATTTAAGACTTGATTAAGTTACCTCAGGAATTTCGAAGAGAATGATTACTTCATTGTTTTGTTTCAGATTAATTTTAATTTTTTTTATGAGGTTTTTTATCAACAATAATTAAAATCAAACGTGCATTTGAGTCATTCTAAATTAACATTTTGCGTTCCCTATAAATGCTGCCCTGTAGTTCCAAGAGCCGTAATACTACCTCAAACCAAATGCATATAGTTGTCTTATGCTTGCTGTGTAAATAATAAACTTTGGAATGAGGGAGGTCCTAAGGGAATGAAAAATGGTTTATTTTGTGTTCCCTAGTAATTGCATGTCAGAGAAAAGAGACGAAACTGACTCAAGAGAAAACATTGATACTAGTAAAACTATCAAATTATAAATTAATGGTGATGCGTGTTACCATTATTTACTTTAGATTATTTATTAACCAAGATTAGATGTTTTGCTTCTATAAGCTTAAAGTACTAAGTAGGCGAGGTAGAAATATAAAAATAGGCAATCAGATCACGAAGCACAACCAACAAACATCACAACATGACAGTCTAACCAAAGACAACATAATATAACAACCAAATCATGAAGCAAAACACAACGGCAACATACAATAATGATAACCAAATCATTAAGAACATCACAACATGACAGCCAAATCATAGAGCACCAACCAAAGACAACATAATATAACAACCAAATCATGAAGCAAGACACAACGGCAACACCTAATAATGATAACCAAATCATTAAGAACATCACAACATGACAGCCAAATCATAGAACACCAACCAAAGACAACATAATTTAACAACCAAATCATGAAGCAAGACACAACGGCAACATATAATAATGATTACCAAATCATTAAGAACATCACAATATAACAACCAAATCATGAAGCAAAACACAACGACAACACATAATAATGATAACAAAATCACGAAGCAAAAAACAAAGACAGCACAACACGACAACAGAACCATCAAGCACAAACAAAGAAAACACACAACATTACTACCAACATCATATACAGCACACAACAAAGCCGCCAACATGACACTAATCACGTTGCAAAAAAAACCCCAAACAACAACATGACGACCAAATACGAAACACATTACAAATACAACACAAACTAACAACCAAACCACGTAGCATAAACGAAGACAACACAGCATTACAACCAAACCACGTAGCATAAATAAAGACAACACAACATTAAAACCAAGCCACGTAGCATAAACGAAGACAACACAACATTAAAACCAAGCCACGTAGCATAAAGAAAGGCAAGACAAAAACAACACAACATTGCAATGAAATTACGAAGCAAAACGAAAACCAAAACAGTATGAAAACCACACCAAGAACCATAAAACAATGACAACACAATACTGCAACCAAATCGTAAAGTACAAAAAACCTAAACATGTCAAACAAATCACCTTGAACATAACAAAGACACAGACATGGCAACCAAATCACAAAGAAAAACACAAAGACAGCACAACATGACAACTAAACCACAAAGCAAAACACTAAGACAACACAACATGACAACCAGACCACGAAATAAACTACAAAGTCAGCACAACATGACAACCAGATCACGAAACACACCACAAGCACAACACAACATGACAACCAGATCACGAAACACAAAAAAAGACAACACAACATGACAACCAGACCATAAAACACAAAACAAAGACAACACAACATGACAACCAGACCATAAAACACAAAACAAAGTCAGCACAACATGACAACCAGATCACGAAACACATCACAAAGTCAGCACAACATGACAACCAGACCATAAAACACAAAACAAAGACAACACAACATGACAACCAGATCACGAAACACACCATAAACACAACACAACATGACAACCAGATCACGAAACACATCACAAAGTCAGCACAACATGACAACCAGACCATAAAACACAAAACAAAGACAGCACAACATGACATCCAGATGACGAAACACACCACAAAGACAGCACAACATGACATCCAGATGACGAAACACACCACAAAGACAGCACAACATGACAAGACCAAGAAATACACTACAAAGACAACAGAACATGACAACTAGACCATAAAACACAAAACAAAGACAGCACAACATGACAACCAGATCACGAAACACACCATAAAGACAGTACAACATGACAACCAGATCACGGAGCAAAACAAAGGCAGTGCAACTTGACAACAAGACCCCGAAACACAAAACAAAGACAACACAACATGTCCCGAATACCGTATTCAAGAATGATCCTGACCAGAAAGGTTTCTTCTTCAAACAATAAAACGGAGTCAAGTATAATACATGCACTTTTATTAAATACTCTTCGTACTCTTTAAAATGAGTACACAAGGCTAACCGGGGAGTTTTGACTACCACTGGAAAAAGACGGGATGGGTCGGGAAGCCTTTTGCAAGGGATCCTAGGGGTCCTCCTCATATCGAGACTTGTAGTATGGTTCTTTTACGTGCGAAGGCCATTACATTTTTCCAAACGCGATGTGCCACTATGGTTAAGTCTTTTGCATTCTAGTATAGAAGAAAATGAGATGTGGAAAAAGTGTACGCGACACAACCTACAATATAAACGTAAATTTAAAACATCCACAATGGAAAACAGTCAGCAGCCTTCAATGTGATCAGCGGTAGCTAATCGTTGTTTTTCAATTGGCCCCTGGATTGAAAATAAACTACATATGATTCAATCCAATCCTAAAGTGCAATGAAAGACTCTCTTCTTGACCAAAAAAAAACCCCCAAACAATAAACATAAATTCGACATTCCCGGCATTCTTATGACAGAGCTACTCCATTCAACCATCTGGGACACGCATCCCAGTCGCTAAACGCCTTTTAATAGACTTTTACAGGCATATTTAGTGTTGCTGTGAGCCTCTTTGCCATCCGGGACCGGCACGTGAGTGTTGCTGTAGGACTCTTTGTCACCTGGGACAGGCACGTAGATTAATACCGGTATCTGTAAAAGCATGCAAAGGTGGCACATGGAGTCTTTCAGATATTTTTATGAAACTTTGAATATATGTTTGAAGCTACTTTTATTGGAACTGAACTTTTGGCATTTAACATGGTTCTAACGGATCCAGATTAAAATATTATGTTCAACCATATTTTTTATAAATGTTTTCCTTTATAAAAAAAAATCATTATGGACTAGAATTTTACTGTAACATTGAATCGTCTACTCGATCATCTGATATTGGTATTTAGTTTGACATTAAACGACACATGTAAGCCTAAAAAGACGTTATCCCATTGAGTTAGAGTCTCTCCCTAGCCTTATTAGTTCTTCCTTCTCCAATAAATACAAGTTTCTGGCTGCATTAGATATTCAAATGAGAACAGACTGTCTTCAGACCTGACAAATATTGTTACAATATGTTATATAAATCATGACAGCATTTGATTACGGTAAAATAAATTCATCAGAATATTGCATGTTCTGAGGAAACTGGAAGATTTGTTCAGCATGGATTAATTTGGTTTCCATGCAAGGGAAACCGGTTTACTACATTTCACGTATTGTGTACAAAAAAAGATACCATCCTGCCTTTTTTTTCATTCAAAGCGCTGTTTTGGATTTTTGCCATCCTGCTTTTTTATTTCAAATTTCACCATAGCCTCCCCATAAAAATGAAATGGTCGCTCCCTTAGTTAAATACATTTTTTTCTATCAATTGATAAAGTTTTTCTTTGACTCATCGTTTCGGTTGAAATAAGAGTGCCAGGTCTTTGATTGGTAATACTAGATGTACTTAATATTTGTTTTTGCTTGAATAAATAGCAACTCGCTGAATTGACCGATTTAGCGATTTAAAGGTAGTTGCGCTTACGAGACAGGCATACGGACACACACACAAACAGGGTAATTCCTACATTACCCAAGACTTTATTTGTGGGGTATATAATATTAAATCTGCAAATAAAACATTCTAAAGGTATTAGTTTATCTAAGAACAAACAAAGTTTTAGGTTATTACATTTTCTGAAATCTAAAATGCAATGCAAAGAAATCAATTAACCTTTTACTTCTTTAAGAATACAATATAGCTACTAAAAAGAAACATTAACATAAAATTGGTTGGGAATTTGCACGATAGAATACAAATGAGACGATCTATATAATTAAAGTATAAATTTAAGACAAATAGAAACGCATTTGTGAAAACAAATAGCTTTGAACTGAAATTAATACCAAATTGTTTCAGGCAAAACGGCGTAATCAAATGGTTGTTTGTAGAAATGTAGCCTACAATATTTGGTTTCTTAAAAAGAGGGTTAGAATTTACACAAGTGCACACAAGATATACATATCTAAAAAACCGCAAGATTATTTGATGTCGATAATTAAAAGAAGCAAAGCAATGAAAATTCACACAGAAAAATTCGTTGACACAGAAGACAATAAAAACACACAGAAAACATAGTAAAATACGGGTGTAGGTTATCATCGAGTTCGAGTTCGAGTTCGAGTCAGAGTTAAAGTTCGAGTTAGAGTTCGAGTTACAATTCGAGTTCGAGTTAGAGTTCGAGTTAAAGTTCGAGTTATTTTTCGAGTTCGAGTTAAATGTTGAGCTAACTCGAAACAGTAATTTTCATAGACATAGTCGAGTTACGACTCGAGTTAGAGTTCGAGTTCGAGTCAGAGTTCGAGTTACAAATCGAGTTCGAGTTAAAGTTCCGACCTAAAGAAAACCTATTTTATTGTTTTTAGCAAACTACAACACTTTCCACGAGAAAAAATAATAATTCAGACATCTATTATGTTGTGCTGTGGTTTAAGAAAAAAAAAATATGTTAATCCACCCAAGGACGAGACAATACTTTGAAATACCTTGGTTTATTTTGTTGCAAAAAAGGCCGCGTTACAGAAAAAAGAAAAAAATAGTTTTAATCTTTATCAAAGTCGTCAGTTTAGTTTATAGGACAAGACTAAGGGGACGACCATTTGATTTTGAGGGGGGGGGGGCTGTTTTTGTTAATAAATATTCTGGCTCGGAAAAAGTTGGAAATAAATAATTTGTCTCGACCGAAACTGCCAGCCCCCTCCCTCAGAATCAAATGGTCGTCCCCTAAACATGTATATGTTACCCTCGATTATTAACTAGAGAAATTTGTATACACATCATGTTCTTATATAATCAAATATTACATGTACTTGTATGGGATTTCAATCTAACACATGAGTGTACAGAAGCTGGTCTGTTTCTGTTCGATACACAGGCAAATTTTGTTCACGTGAAATTATTTTTGGACATTTTAATGTTTTATAATTTTTATGCAATTCTATTCATATTTAGAGGGAAAAATATAATTTAACAAATTTTTCACGTGAAATTCACGTGAAAAATTTCATGTGAAGTTCACGTGAATTTCATGTGAAATTCACGTTAACCCTTTTTCACGTGAAATTCACGTTAATTGGCTCCTTTCACATGAAATTCACGTTAAAATTTGTTAAATTATATTTTTCCCTCTAAATATGAATAGAATTGCATAAAAATTATAAAACATTAAAATGTCCAAAAATAATAAATTGTTTCAGGCAAAACGGCGTAATCAAATGGTTGTTTGTAGAAATGTAGCCTACAATATTTGGTTTCTTAAAAAGAGGGTTAGAATTTACACAAGTGCACACAAGATATACATATCTAAAAAACCGCAAGATTATTTGATGTCGATAATTAAAAGAAGCAAAGCAATGAAAATTCACACAGAAAAATTCGTTGACACAGAAGACAATAAAAACACACAGAAAACATAGTAAAATACGGGTGTAGGTTATCATCGAGTTCGAGTTCGAGTTCGAGTCAGAGTTAAAGTTCGAGTTAGAGTTCGAGTTACAATTCGAGTTCGAGTTAGAGTTCGAGTTAAAGTTCGAGTTATTTTTCGAGTTCGAGTTAAATGTTGAGCTAACTCGAAACAGTAATTTTCATAGACATAGTCGAGTTACGACTCGAGTTAGAGTTCGAGTTCGAGTCAGAGTTCGAGTTACAAATCGAGTTCGAGTTAAAGTTCCGACCTAAAGAAAACCTATTTTATTGTTTTTAGCAAACTACAACACTTTCCACGAGAAAAAATAATAATTCAGACATCTATTATGTTGTGCTGTGGTTTAAGAAAAAAAAAATATGTTAATCCACCCAAGGACGAGACAATACTTTGAAATACCTTGGTTTATTTTGTTGCAAAAAAGGCCGCGTTACAGAAAAAAGAAAAAAATAGTTTTAATCTTTATCAAAGTCGTCAGTTTAGTTTATAGGACAAGACTAAGGGGACGACCATTTGATTTTGAGGGGGGGGGGCTGTTTTTGTTAATAAATATTCTGGCTCGGAAAAAGTTGGAAATAAATAATTTGTCTCGACCGAAACTGCCAGCCCCCTCCCTCAGAATCAAATGGTCGTCCCCTAAACATGTATATGTTACCCTCGATTATTAACTAGAGAAATTTGTATACACATCATGTTCTTATATAATCAAATATTACATGTACTTGTATGGGATTTCAATCTAACACATGAGTGTACAGAAGCTGGTCTGTTTCTGTTCGATACACAGGCAAATTTTGTTCACGTGAAATTATTTTTGGACATTTTAATGTTTTATAATTTTTATGCAATTCTATTCATATTTAGAGGGAAAAATATAATTTAACAAATTTTTCACGTGAAATTCACGTGAAAAATTTCATGTGAAGTTCACGTGAATTTCATGTGAAATTCACGTTAACCCTTTTTCACGTGAAATTCACGTTAATTGGCTCCTTTCACATGAAATTCACGTTAAAATTTTTGTTCACGTGAATTTCACGTGAACAATATTTCCCTGTGTAGGGATCGGCTTTAAAAATGAAAAGAATCCTTGTTTTTTTAAAGAATTTTAATGAAAGTAAATTGTCAGCACATGCAAGAAAACTTCCGACGAAGGATCGCTGCTATATAAAATAATGCTAACTTTAAAAAAAGATGTCCGGACGCTTTGTTTTTAGTAGCGGTCATTTGTTTGTATAAAGAAAGGGGTTATGATCACGAACAAGATGGACCTTTTTCGGTGAATAGGGATGGTGCAGGCTCCAAGAACATATGTTATATGCATTTCAAAATTAGTTATAGGAAAAAGTTTGCTTGGTTTTTATCTGCAAAGGTATTTTGAATCAGATCTTCAATGAAAAAAAAATTTGGCAGCAGCGGTTCGGATACAAAAAAAAGTATTTCTGCTTCATTGATAATGCTAAGCATACATTTTAACTCAGACATCTTTAAAAGATAAACAAAATTCTGCGGTCTTCGCAAAAAAATGTTCTTACTACAACAAAAAAAAACGAGCAAACCTTTCAAGTTTATTAGCTCACTCGTCTTTTTTTAAACCAAGCATTCTAGCTTCGAGTTCGAGTAAGAGGTTTAAAAGGAGTTGTGATAAGAGATGGGTACCCTAAATTGTAAGGAAGGCAGGATGGACGGACGGACGGGACGATGGACAGACACCTCTATCACTACACAGGGAAATATTGTTCACGTGAAATTCACGTGAACAAAAATTTTAACGTGAATTTCATGTGAAAGGAGCCAATTAACGTGAATTTCACGTGAAAAAGGGTTAACGTGAATTTCACATGAAATTCACGTGAACTTCACATGAAATTTTTCACGTGAATTTCACGTGAAAAATTTGTTAAATTATATTTTTCCCTCTAAATATGAATAGAATTGCATAAAAATTATAAAACATTAAAATGTCCAAAAATAATTTCACGTGAAATTCACGTGAATTTTTTCACATGAAATTCACGTTAATTGGCTTTTTTAACGTGAAATTCACGTTAATTTTTTCATGTGAATTTCACGTTAAATTCACGTGAATTTCACGTGAACAAAATTTGCCTGTGTATATACGCCCCAGTTTTTCAAGAGGGGGTATAATGATGAACGAAAGACCCAATGCTGGACATAGAACAATAAATAATTTGTAACTCGAACTCTAACTCGATTTGTAACTCGAACTCTAACTCGAACTCGAGTCGTAACTCGACTATATCTATGAAAACTACTGTTTCGAGTTAGCTCAAAATTTAACTCGAACTCGAAAAATAACTCGAACTTTAACTCGAACTCTAACTCGAACTCGAATCGTAACTCGAACTCTAACTCGAACTTTAACTCTGACTCGAACTCGAACTCGAACTCGATGATTACCTACACCCGTAAAATACACACAAAACATAACAAAACACACAAAAAAAACCCCACAACAAATCACACATAGAACATAACAAAACACACATAAAACATAACAAAACACATACAAAATGCACATAAAACATAACAATACACACAAAACATAACAAAACACACATAACACATAACAAAACACACATAAAATAATCAAAATGAAATCAACAAAGTAAACTCGCGCCGGATGAAGAGTAAAGTCTGGACAACAATCCACTCGTTGCTAACGATCGGTACTTTTCGTTTTGGTCAAATCCGGTAGAGGACGACTATTAAGATTTTTTTCGTTTCTAAAAGGTCTCGAATATTTCTATGCCAGAGTCAAAGTAATTTGTTGTTAAAAGGGTCGGGTGTTTATAAAATACACAAGTACTATGTACATTTGTCTTCATTTCTGTTTTCCAAAACTACCATCGGATATTTTACATTGAAACCGAATAAAAGAGTGCATATACGTTATATCTGACTAAAAGTACAATACTCAAGGAAAGTTTAAATGATGGTACATTTCTCATTGAGAGTCTTGTTTTCTGGTCTTACTTTATTATTTGTTAATTTGATAGATGCCCTTGATCGTTAGGATAAGCAACAGAGCAGAATAATAGAAGCGTATTACAGTCTCTGTTTGTCTTTTGTTTATATAATGTAATTATTTCAGTATTGTATGGTGCCAGACTTATCCATTTTCCCTATCAAAAGCCTTATTAGCGACACAGTAATAATCTTGGGGCTAAGCTATTTATTTTGTTCTTAGTTAACGGAACTTGTTACGGCAGAAGAATAAAAGTCTTCTATGGTCATCAAAAGCTGCCAGCAAATGTGAAGGGACAAACTAACAAAGGGGACCAATATAAACCATGATGGATGGCAATAAAATCGCCAGCTTTATTGAACGTATTAATTCCTATCAGTTAAAGACAGCTCGAGAAATGTTTTTTACGAAGTTGTTTTTGCCGTTTTTTTATTTGACAATTTTAATAAAATCTTGTCTTTTTAAATTAAGACGTGTTACTTTTATAATTAATTTCATGATGAACGGGTTTTGAAGCAGAGGTCAAAAAACGAACAAATCAGTCAAAGTAGTTTTAATCTTCTATACTTCATTTGACGTTTAAAATCTTGATTTCGGAAAAAAAGTCATTATCATATCTTTCAAATATATCTTTAATTATTATGAAAAATACTTAACCGACGAGTATGCACAATATATTTGTTTTTATAAACTATAAAACAAATTGATTGAATTTCATATAATATCAAAATGAAATTTTTTAATTGAAATTGATAATTAAGATTTGAAGAATGGATGTTATATAACGAGAAGAAGAACTTTCTTTTTAACAAGAAATAGTTGCCCTTTTGCAGCGAGAATTCACGTGATTATGGGAGGGAGATGGCAGTTTTCCTTCTGTAGTGTCCTCTTAGTTTTATCATTGTGTTGTGGTCTTTGAATGCATTTTTATTATTCTTTTCTTTTTTGAACTTACGGGAGATAAATCTATTGAAATTAACCAAAATGCTCCGACTTATAAACAAAAAAAAGTAAGCCCCACTCATAAATGTTTGGCTAAATTGTTTTATTAAATTTGATATCGTGTATGTTAGTTTTTGTCTTTGGTTTTTATGTTTTTTTACATATATATATAAAAAGTTTGGCTCTACACAATATATATGGTTGTTATTTATGATACTGGCTTTTCCTGCAAAGGTCGACCTCTGTAATTGAATCAGAACCTCTTCCTTTACTGTCCATTTACAAAGTAAAACGAAGTCACGACCAGTATGCAGTGAACGTCCCGGATTCACTTCCAAGATAATGACATTAGCCCCTGTAATGAACTTGACAGCACCTTAAATTGAATACTGATGTCGTCATTAAGCTTTGTATATGAAATAATAAGTATATCTATAGGGCAACATCGATTAGTTCATACTTCAAGGTTAATAATGATGATGTTGTTGCATGTAGAATGGACTACTTAAAAATCCTAAATCGTTTCACATCAACTTCAAGATTATCAATCGCTAATGAGAATTATTTGTAAAACTGTCAACGATTTTTAAAGTCAATATTTTTGATTAGAAGTCATGGAAGTCTTAGCAAATTGTTCATTAGTTTGTTTTGTTGATTAAATATTTTTGTTTGTTTGTTTGGGAATTGTTTTTTGAACGTCGAACAATGAACATCCTTATAGTTTTATACAGGACAAGAACAATTTACAAGATATTGAGATGTTTAATAAGTGTAGGCGGCAAAACCTGTATAGTTCAGCGGTGGACGTAAAAAATCCACAATTGAAATAGTCATAAAACAAGATAGAGTAAACACGGGGTCGGTCAGAAAAAAACACTAAACAAAAACAATAGCATCTAGACGTCTAGAAGAATAAACAGATTCAAATAAGATTTATGTTTGAGACTAACAGTCTTCTTTATACCAATGTTGCCGGCGTTGTTGATGTAACTGAGTTGGTAAACCTTCAGTAGACGGCTACAATTGTTTTATGCATTCGTGTCTGATTTTTCAAAGCATCTTATCACTGTCCTGACTGTTAACACCTTTATAAATTGTTATTCCATATCTATATCTATCCAAGCGGTTCACTCGCCGTACGCTTTCTATTGTTGGTATGAAATATAACTACATGTATATAACCGGTCGGTGAACTGGATGAACGTATGTTTCTTCAATAAGATCCCTGACTTAATGGCTTATGCAATTTTAATATCTGATACTCGTCCCTCTGAATATGTCTACATTAAAAAAAGTTCCGAATATCATAATGCATTGAAATCCATTTTCCGTCGAATTAAGCAGTTGATCATTGAAGTCTTATTAAGTTTATGTCTTTAATCGTTTTAACCGGATATCCATTACCGGCCAAACATACAAAAGGCAAAGCAAAGGCCTGATCAGAAACGAACGATTAGACATAACACTAAAACTCCGTGTTTCGTTTGTTCTTTTTTGTAGTAAAATAGCGCTTTGTGTAGCTTACATATTAAAATCATCATAAAATGTCACGAATAGTTCATAGTTTCTTTTTTTTTGTATTAATGTTGCATGCTTGAATTCGTCATGTACATTGACTCGGTTTCATTGTAACTTCAAATCGAATTGACCCCAATCTTAATTTCCAAAAAAAAAAAAAAAAAAAAAAAAAAATTGAGTTCTTACAGAGAATCCACTTTCTGTGCAGTTTTCGCGATAATGACATTGACATTGTAAACATTCCCAAAGGAGTATTTCGAATTTGACAATATATCAAAGTTTTCGCGATAATGACATTGACATTGTAAACATTCCCAAAGGAGTATTTCGAATTTGACAATATATCAAAGTTTTCGCGATATTGACATTGACATTGTAAACATTCCCAAAGGAGTATTTCGAATTTGACAATATATCAAAGTTTTCGCGATAATGACATTGGCATTGTAAACATTCCCAAAGGAGTATTTCGAATTTGACAATATATCAAAGTTTTCGCGATAATGACATTGACATTGTAAACATTCCCAAAGGAGTATTTCGAATTTGACAATATATCAAAGTTTTCGCGATAATGACATTGACATTGTAAACATTCCCAAAGGAGTATTTCGAATTTGACAATATATCAAAGTTTTCGCGATAATGATATTGACATTGTAAACATTCCCAAAGGAGTATTTCGAATTTGACAATATATCAAAGTTTTTGCGATAATGACATTGACATTGTAAACATTCCCAAAGGAGTATTTCGAATTTGACAATATATCAAAGTTTTATTGCTTATCTTTAAAATTCTTTTTTCAGTGTTGACATAACAAAGTCTCCCCAAATTGAAAGGTTTTCTGTTGACATCAATACTAACGGTAACAAGATATGGTTTCAAAAATATTTTGATTGTTGCTACTTAAGCAATAGCGTCAATCAAATGCGGATCATAAAGAATTGAAATAACCTACGGAGATTATTAACTCTAAATCAGTTTCAATTTGTAGCAGAATTAAAACTTTACTTTCTACAATATACTTTTTTTTCCACATGCACAAGCTAGATCGCATTTGATTTAACATAATTTCTCAACCAAAATGTATTGAACACAGGTACAAATATTCGGTGGTCGATTATACAAAGTCTTATTCTTTCACCAATGAGCGAAGGGAGCAAATATTAGATGTACTCAACTTTCTTATAGACATATACTTGTATACTTTGCTGGACGTGTTTTTCAGCAAACAATGGGCATTACAATGTGCACCCATTGTGCACATTTGAATTCTAATTTGTTTCTTCAGAATTATTACAATCAATTCTAGACAGAAAAGCTAATTTCTTTAACCTGTCCTTCCATAACAATAATGCTCTCCTTTTACTGAATAATCCCCAGAAGTCTGCCTCATATTTAGGTCACCATATCGAAATAGACATTTTCAACCAAACTCTACGACAAACGTGATGACCACAACTTTCTAATCGTCGACTTTCCCTTCTTGTGTAGCAACATTATGACCGTTCCAAATTGTGCAGTTTATATACCACAACTGATTCGTTGTTTTAAAGCCCATGTGACTTATAATGGTTTCCTTAATAGAACAAACATTGCTAACACGGGAATATTGCTCCAACATTGTATGCTAGCAGAAAAAATAAGATGTCTATCTCTCATATGAGTTGGTTTGTCATGGGGTCTTGTTTGATTTGACACGCCGAATTGACTGTTAGCAACGAATGTGTTGCAACTAGCAGGAACTGATTTCTCTTTCGGAGCACCTGAGTTCACTCTCGTAACGACTATAGGTCGCGTTGCTGAATGTTATTTGTTTCTCAGTGTTTATCTTATCTGTGGTGATTGGTTTGGTCAATGCCCTTCCAGACTTTTGATACTTGAATGCTCCATTGGTACCATGCACTTTGCTTCTTTATTTTTTTTTTTGATAAGTAATGATATTGCAAAAGTCTGTAAATTTAGTGTATAAAAGTAAGAACAACATTCTCGAAGAGAAATTATCAATCGCAATTGAAAAGTAGATAAAATTAGGTAATAACATGCAGGAAATGGAAGACCGCAAATATTTTGGCTTGGTATAGGCATATAAAACACAATGGGGAAAGTGAGGTGTTTGGTAGGGATGTTACTTTAAAGTTTTGAAAATTTAAATCGTGCCTCTTGTCGAGTTAAGCATTGTTTATTATATACATATATTGTTAAGCTTCGTTGCAACTCATCTGAAAGTGTAAAGAACCTTGATGTACTTTTATGCGAATCATATATTCCATTCAAGCTTTGGTCTCTATTGGTAATAGGCCATTCAGGAAGCAGTGTCTGTTACGTTGTTCGTATTTCTGTGAAGATGATTTTCTTACCAGACTGTAATTTGAAATTCAAAACACTCCTAAACTAGACTTGTTTGGATGTCTAACCGTCCTTCCAATCTCTCATTAAAACATTCTAAGGTTAAAATGTTTAATCTGAAATATCCATCAGATTTAAATTAAGAATTCCAAAGACAGATATTGAATTTCGTACAACGGCAGTATGACAACTTGGCTTGGGATCAGATTAAACAAATATTTGTATTTTAACGTTTTTCATTTAACAACATGGAGAAAACAGTATCTGTGAAACTAATTGACTTTAAAGAAAATAAAACCATTTAGATATTTTTCTTTTTATTTTTCAAGATTGTATACATATTTCATGTAAAATTTGTTTTAAAGAATTGTGTCATTCGGATACGAAAAATATAAAGTCATCGTGAATCTACATGGATGGAACTTTAAACCAAATAAATAAATAAATAAAATACAGGGCAGCGCAGGTCCTGAATGCCAAAGGGCATGCCCTCAGCAGTGCTTACATGGTCGATAACAGTCCACTTAAAACGACCCAGTACTCTTGCCGTCGAATCAGGCCACTTTTCCAACATATCGAGTAGGATATTTGACTCAAATGGTGTAACAAAATGTCATGATCAACAGTCTACAGAGTGTTTGACTGCGAATAAAATTGCAAAAACCGCCGCTGCAGGTTTCGATAGGAGTAGAGGATCATCTGATCTCTTGCCATAGGCAAAATTGCCCGGTCTTTCCCGACCGTTCCTTCATTTTCCAGCGACAGTCGAAACTCGCTTCACTCATTGATACTGTACCACTACATCTGATTCATCGTCATTCTATGACATTGCTTTTTCGTTCATCTACCTGATAGCGCTGCATTGGATTAAAACAGCATCTTAGAAACTTAAGGCAATATTCGTATTGTTAACTTTACATGATTTGAGATTACGTTTAGTGTGCCCATGGAAGTATGATAGGAGTCTATACTACTTTCATGCCGAGATAAAACTATTATTCCACAATAAAAAAATTGAAATTAATTAGAATATCTTAATATCTAAAACAACAGAGAGTTTTAGCTAGTTTTCTGGTCGAAGTGCGTACATCAATAAGACAAGTATCACAGTGGACTAAATAAGATGTCAATTAGCTCTGTGTACATGAAGCCCAGGGCTAATCGTTCAATACATCTCTATTCTAAGGTCTATCAGACTCTATAGATAAGCAGAACTTACAATTTCAATGCAATAAGTCTGAGCGGCCCTTCAGATTCTATAGCTTACAATCATTACAATGTGTTCTTTGTCACTCCACAGACGCTAATAAAGGTCAATATTCCAATTAGACTTCTTCATTCTAGTCAAATACAAATAGAGATAGACATTTCTGTAAACAAGGATTCAGCTTCAAACACTCATAAAAGATTGAGCTAATTTTTCTATGATGTAATAACAGTATATTAATGTTATAGCAACTTCTTTCTTCACAAGGAGTAAGTACGAAAATACCGTTTTCACATTATTAAAGCAAAGTTAATTACAGTGCAAGTTTGCTTTGAAATAGATATGTCCTGGCCAATTTAATAAGGGGCGGCCAAATTTATTCTGCCTTGCTGAAGATGTAAAATCAAACTGAAAGTCTGAAAAGGTTCTAAAATTGACCAGCAAATTTGAAAGAAAACTAAATACTCATTAAGCAATAAAGGGTAGAGGTCAAGTAAACTGACTGGAATACCGAAATTTTTACCTGATCCACTCAATAACTTGGTTATCTCTTGTATCTTTTATATATCACAAGGTCCTTACTTACATTTGTTTGGTTAGTTAATAATTGCTTTATTAATTATCAGCAGTTACAATTCGGCTTGATCACGGGTAGTGTGATAACATGAACATGAAATGATGACGAAGGAAAAATGTAAACACAAAGTCAATGGGAAAATAAAGAGATGTGGAATAAGTGTACGCGACACAGCCCACAATTAAACGGCAATTTAGAAAAACCACAATGGACAACCGCCAGCAGCCTTCAACGAGGCCATTTGGCACTGCTCGCGGTTATGCAATTGGCCCATGGTCTAAATAAGATGCATATAATTCAAATCCAGCCCTGAAATAGTCACAGATAGACCCCCTTCTTAAACAAGGAACAGAAAACATCAAAAAGACAAGTACAAACGAAAGCTTTGTCAAGGATTCCTGGCTTAGGACAGGCACATGTAATATGTGGCGGGGTTAAACTAGTTTTTTGGGCCCAACCTTCCCCCTATCAATATTCCTAGACAAAGCACAAAAACTAAACACACAATAAAAATCAAATCGATCAAAGTCCAATTCTACTAGAGAGAACGTTTTCACTGCCACTTCAAAATGAAGGGATGGGTAAATAGTTGGCCAATTTAGCCTGATGTTGGAGATCACACAGGGGGGGGGGGGGGCTTTTTTTTTGGTCATGAAACATGGCCACAGGTTCCTTATCTATGGTTTACGGTCAGGTTTTCTGTTTCTTGTGTCCATTTAAAGGAGATTATTATTCATATGCATTATGTTTTCTTTTAGAATGGATATCTGTTATTGCAGTCATAAAGTTGGCGTTAAAGAGCACTTTTAAAATAAAATTTAATGTTTTAAGTTTAATGAAAGATATACAATTTTGTGATTTAGTCAGTGATTTTTATTGTGAAACGTTTTCCTATTTTTTTCACAACATGTTGATACAAAGTTTAATTGATGTGAACAATTGCTTTGAATTGAACAGAATGTCCTTGTATTCTTAATTTGTCAGGTTGTGAAGAACTACAAGAATAAACATATGTTTTTGTCATAAAGCACTTAGGATTTTTATTATGTCGGAATTTCATTTTTTACAATCAATCACATCAAAAACTTCCAACAAGTAATAATCCATTAGTGAATCAATCTGAGACGTGCGGCTTCCTCTGACGGGAAACATTTTTCTCTGGGACGGCGGGAGTCGGTTTTAAATTCTTATAAAACAGATATAAAAATAATGCAATGATTGGATTGAAACAGTTGGTGTTTGACAAATGAAGTTAGCTAATTAAACGTTTGATCTTAAGGTTTTATAATGTGGCCATCACGTTTTGGTATTGTTATGACATGCAACAGTTACTATGGCCTTCAGATAATTCTGTGATAGGGTTGCTGCATGAGTCAGGCATGGGATGCAAGGCAATGGCTGTTGACCATTTGACCGAGCACAACAAAATCATGCCTAAATAGGCTATTGATTTAAGAATTAGGGAGGATCAATTATAATACAACAATAATTACAAAGAATTATCACAGTTTTACTTAAAGATTTACACGTTTTTGTAGCTATATCTAAGGAATGGTAAACTCCATCTCTGATCGACCGCAGGACTAATTGTAAAAGAATATTGATACCAAAAATAATTGTATTCTTCACAAACCATACTTGTGTTGATAATTGTTAGCTGCTTTCTGATTGGGTGAGGTAATTCACGCTGCCAATCTTCTTTATAAGTTAAATTATTCTTGCAGAGCTTCGGATATCCTAGTAAAAGGAGTATATATACAGATCAAGTTTACCAGCATCAGAGAAAGGTAAATTTTTATATTGTATTTGTCAAATATGTAAACGCTCATGGAAATGTATCGAGATAAGTTTGTCTTTACATTTAGAGACTTTAAATTGTCTTTTATGCAGTAATCAACTTGAAGCACGCAACTTGAATCACTTGGGAATACGTATAGGAGTTCTTCTTATTATAACTACACACCAAGACAAATAACAGTCATGTTTTAGACTTATGACTGAAAATGTTCTCTTTTCATCCGACATAGAAAAATTTAGCAAACCTGTTATAGTAAATTTTAAACTTGATATAGTGAATTTTCAATATTAAACTGAATATGTATTACTAATGTAAAAGCCTTACTTTTAGATCAAAGATAAAATAAAAGTTAATATAAAAATTAAATTACCAGTAAAGCCGTACATTTTTTTTTATCTAAAACGTTTAATTTATGCTTTTCAAAAACTTTTTTCGAAGACGCTTTTCAGAGAATCATGCAAGTTTATGTTTGAACTTTTATATGCTTATCTTGCTTTTAAGTAGTAGTGTTGAGAATAATTTTGTATAATAAATAAACTCTAATGAACATGTATCTTTCCAATCAGGTATATAATGTTTTGAAATACTTTTGAATTGGGAATCGGACCATCCTTTGACATTTTTGGTGTTGTTTTATATTGTTCATACTCTTCTTTTTATTATAACTTACAACTTTTGACCACAGTGTCCCTGGTGAGTCTTGTATTTTTACATCTGTATCATACATAAAGCGGTTGTCTAAGAAAACTATTTTTGTTCTGAATTGAAGTAGGTCTTTTGGACCGGACATTTGCACTTTTTCAAAATAGCGATATATAAAATAAAACAGTGACAATTTGTATTTTCAAAACAGCGACATTTACCTGTACATTATTGTGAATTAAAACAGAAAAAAAGAATGTAAAATAAAATGGTATGGTCAAAGAAACAAACAACAAACAACCTAGACTGACCCCCCCCCACAAAAAAAAAAAAAAAAAAAAATTCTCCAAATTTCAACCTTAATAAAAGGAATTGCATGTACAAAATGATAACGATATGATAATTTACTTTTACATTTTCAAATCCAACGTAACAGATGTAATCTTATGATAGACTTCTGCAAAGTCTTCCTTTTGATGTTTTTCGTCTCATCTAGGTTCCTTCATTGTCTTAATAATGTTACATCTAGATCTATTTTATACATGAACCACCCCCCTTTTTAAAATTTATTTCGTGATATATCTATGCACATTTCCTTTAATGTTTACCATTAAATCTAATGTTGTTTACTTTTGATGCATGATTTTATGAAAGCCTATTTAAAGACATAGAACCTATCATTTTGGCAATTTTTAAAAAATACTAAAATTCACACTATTTGAAGAATACATTGTAAAACCTTTGAAGAAACTGTTAAATTTTCCTAAAACCTGCTAGAAAGTATTCTTTTCGACGGACAACTAATGAAAAAAACGCAGTGTCAAAAAAGAGGACAAACTAATTATAGAATGTAAACACTTGCGGGTACTGGTAAACTGAGAAACAAAAAGTAACCAAACGAAACGGAGCTGCACAAAAACGATATGGTAAAGAAGGAAATGTAAACAGTAAAATTAGCAACTAAAATCTGTATTTAGAAAGGAAACGAAATCAAACGAAACTGGTTAAAAGGAAAATTGAATCGATTTTAGCCGACACCAGTCGTTTTTCTTAATTTACCGGTTTCGTTTTTTCTTCGCCTCGTTCGGTTACATTTCGTTTCTCAGTTTAACAGTACCCAGTTTACCAAATGTAAATATTTATGCTGGACGATACTTAATCAAAGCGAATAATTAAAATAAGATTATTTTATAGAAAACTGCAAAACATTGAGTTTTTATGTTGGTAAAGGTAAGTTTTAGATAGTATATTTTTAATATATGTACTTTTTATTCAATGTAAAAAATTGCAAAATTGATAGGTTCTATGTCTTTAAATACGTGGCTGTTTCGACTATTGCATATGTCGCTGTTTTGATGCATGATTTTATGAAAGCCTAATTAAATACGTGGCTGTTTCGACTATAGCAAATATCGCTGTTTTGATGGTCGCTATTTTGAAAAGTCGCTGTTTTGATATTGCCCCTTTTGGACAAGTTTGTATGTTGAGCAATTCGTTATTGTGCCATGACAATTGTTTCATATTTTTGTATTTTTATTTTACTATAAACAAAATATAGATATACTGTAGTTTATAACATAAAAATAAAAAGAGTTTCATACCGAAACGTTTTTTCTAGCAATAGAAAATAAAGAGATGTGGAATAAGTGTACGCGACACAGCCCACAATTAAACGGCAATTTAGAAAAACCACAATGGACAACCGCCAGCAGCCTTCAACAAGCGTGCTGTGCTTATTAGTAATCCATTTTTAAGATTATAAAAGTGATTAGATAAGAGTTTTCCATTTACAACGTTTTCTTATATTTTGAATTGTAGAATTCCATGCCGACCACTATGGTTTCGGTATGGTTTCGTATAAATACCCGAATAAACCTTTCTTCCTTCTTGTAGTCTACTAAGAGTAAAACTTTTAAAATTATTTGCACAATGTACATATACAATGCTAGAATTTTGAATTGAACAGTCGATTAAACCATGGAATATGAAAGATACTTACATGAAAAACAAGAATAACAGATCTTTACAAATTATATTGATAATTCCACTTGGGTCACAATGGTTTGGGTATGGTTTTCCGTATAAAATCCTGACTTCTCCTTTCTTTCGTTAATTAAAGTAGAGTATTGAAGCTAATCTTTCAACTGACACCACATTTGTTGAGCTTTGTAGACCTGATTTTCTACAACCGATTGGTATTCCAATGGGCACACAATAGTGATAAAAAGGCGCTACCCACAAATATATTCAAAGGTTCTGATTCGTGTTCGAATATTTCCATTTTGATATTGACCATCTTCAACGACATTTTTTTTCAACAAAATTAACGACTTAACTTTAATTTTTTGTCACCTTTACTTTATCTTTCTTCTAGATTCCGCGTACATTGTGCATCGACAGGAAAATGCTTTTTTATGCCGAGAACATCATTTGCATCAGGCTTAAGAAAATTGTAATTTGAAAGGGGTATTTTTTAAAGGGGTATTTTTTAAAGGGGTATTTTTCTTCTTGTATAACCTTTATAAAAGCATCAGCTCTTTTAATCGAAAAAATGTGCGAGGAACGTAGCAATTTTCTCACACGTCGCAATGCTATCGTTTGCATTCGGCCGTGTTTTCCGAATTATGACTAGGATAGTAGGTAGCTTTTATTAGAGTTTACCGACAAGCTTTCTATTCTCCATCCGACACCGGACCCTCATGAGGTTATAGATAATTTTGTTGTATAAAATGTTATCGGTGTCAAACTCTATTCAATTTCTTTATTCCAGGATTGAAAGTCTATGGTTCTATCAAAGTTAAAAACCAATATAATAGCATGTAAAGTACACACTTCCTTATTTTGGTTGGAAAATGTGACCTTAAAAGCATCTGAAAATCACATCTAATTTTTTTATCTATATTTCATAAAATATCTTGATCACGCACAGACCCATTCATCACAACTGTAGAAATATTCCATGCAATAAACAAAGACAAGCTAATCCGGTGTCTATTGCCAATAGGAAACGTGACCAAGCATCCCAAGTACTCAGCTTCTATAGACTTAAGGTTACAGTTAGGTTTTCCGTCAACCAAGCATTTCAAATAATTCAGCTATTATTAACATTGTGTTATAATCTTAGCTTCTATAGACTTAAGGTAAAAGTTATGTTTCATGTCAACCAAGCATTTACATCAGCTATTATAAACCTTGTGTTATAATCTTGGATTCTAAAGATCTAAGGTCACAGTTAAGCTTCAAACCAGAATAAAAGAAAGGACTCAAATATTTCAGCTATTATAAACCTAGGTTAAAAGAGAGATTTTTATCTACCACGCATTTCAAATTTTTGATACTATTTACTCAGAATAAGTTTTACATTAACCAAGTTTTTCAAACACTTGCCTTTTATTAATACCCAGGATAAAAATAAGTTTTATATCGACCGAGCATTTCAAATAGCATAGCTTATATCGACAATGCATAAGTAAAAGCATAGCTTATATCGACCAAGCATAGGTGTAAGCATAGCTTATATCGACCAAGCATAGGTAAAATGATTATACAATTATATCAATTATTAAAGTGATAACTGTTATATTATATCTAATTAAATAGTATACACAAAAACAGCAAAAGCATAAGATGTCATGTAAAAAATCGCACGAGCTGGTGACCTTACCATGCGACCGAACGGTAACCAACCGAGCAAAATATCACATGTAACGTGACGTCCGCTCTGCGAATCACAATAAAGACTTTTGATATAATGTATCGTTATCGACATAGGTGATAGCATAGCTGATATCGACCAAGCATAGGTAAAAACATAGTTTATATCAAACAAGCATTTCAAATACTTAGCTTATAACATGTATAAACATAGAGTAAGTTTTATATCAACATTTCAAATATTTTGACTTTACAGACCTAAGGTAGAAGTAAGTTTTTCATTAACGAACTTATTTCAAAAAGTGAGCTGACATTGATCTTTCCCTGGTCCCGGTTGACAATTAGGCACAAAACAGTGTCAAGCTCGCCGGTAAAAGTCCCAAAAAGAGCGCCCATTACTCTGATCACGATAATGGGAGCTTTGCCCTCAGGGCAACTGGGATGCTTAAATTGGATTGCCTTTTCATCTTGCAAGCGGGGTCACCCGGTTTCATTATCAACATCCTAACCATGAACCATAGTAGAGGATTAGGAGTGGAAAATGTCATGTTCCTCCTACGTTTTAAAATCTTATTCGGGCTTCGTTGAAAGCAGGATTCGTGCGTGACCTTTCCCAGCATCCCTATTTTCAGTGGCAATTTAAACTCGTTAATCCGATTGGACGTGTGTCTCCGTCCTACTTTTTAGTAGCTATTGTCATCGTTAAGCGTCCGTCGTCCGTCGTCTGTCGTTCGTCGTCCGTTAACTTTTCTTCAAAGATTTTCTTCTCTGAAACCACTGAAGGGATTGCTTTTAAACTTTGCACACTTGATCTTTAGGATGTTCTCTACCAAGTTTGTGAAATGACTCCTTATAGGAGTTATTTCCACTTAATTGACCATTTTCACAGTTTTCAAAACTCTATCTTGAAAATTGTAAGTGCTAGAGGAAAAGTTAGCATTGCAAAATTTTTCAGCTCATTGAGATCTACAAAAATGATTTCAGTGTCAAAATTGACAGATCAATCGTAAAGAGTAATCCCCCTTTAACTATTTTTCTATCAATTTTGAATGATTTTAAAAAAAATCTTCTTCTCTAAAACCACTGAAGGGATTGCTTTCAAGCTTTGTACACTTGATCTTTAGGATGTCCTCTACCAATTTTGTGAAATTTGTGCACGCCGACCAACCTACATGGCAGCCGTTACTAAAAATAGCACAAAGGGGGTCAGACCATAGTTTTTAGCTTATAGCTCAAAAAGTTTAAGAGATAGAGAAAATCTGAAGCAACCTTCTTTCTTCATCATCAACAGCTTTAGGAAACTGTTCATTAAGTCAAAGTTGTGGGACGACTTCTTATAGGAGTTATTTCCTATTAATCGTCAAAATTGACCATTTTTTTGTCTTGAAAACTGTAAGAGCTAGAAGAAAAGTTAGCATTGCTCATTGAGATTTACAAGAATAATTTCAGAGGGTCAAAATTGTCAGATCAACCTTTTTTTTTTCTTTTATGTTACTAACCAAGTACATGTAGACCATGTTGCCCACTAGGTAAGAGGCTAACACATAAAAGATCAGGTGAGCGATTCAGGCTCCTGGGAGCCTCTTGTTCATTTCACATTCTTCTTGAGAGTAAAGCATCAACTAAATAACCATTATTTTGGTGTAGGCTAAATGTTATATTTATGTACATCGATCATACATTTCGTTATGGAAAAATTCTCCCAGTTTTAACACCTTATCACCCAACTATTCTTTATTAACTTTGCTTCTAAAGTCCCAGTATATTTTTTGAGTAAGTGATTTTTATTCCAATCACATCTGTAAACTTAAAGTCGAATTTTCTCGATAACTATGGCTATTTATGTGGAAACCAGATTTGGTTGCTGGAAAAAATCGAAACTTGCGCAAACGAGAACGCACCATAGGGACGGACCATTTAGCTTGAACTTTGAAGGGACCGGCCTTGTTTTTTTTGTATTGGTCAGAATTTTTTCCCGTGAATTGAAGGCATCGCGACAGCAGAAATGCTTCTTCAGAATATTTTTTTTCTCACCCTCTGCTATCAAAATATTTTTTTACAACAAATATGTATTTTAGGAAAAAAAAACAAGCCCCCCTTCAAATTAAACGGTCGGTCTCTTAACCAACAGAAGAGGTAGACGATAAAGAGATGTGGAATAAGTGTACGCGACACAACCAATATTAAAGAAACGGCAATTTAAAAAATCACAATGGAAAACAGCCAGCAGTCTTCAACTAGACAGAGGTCACTGCTCGCTGTCTTGCATTGGCCAAATACTAAAAATACAATACATAAGATTCAACAAAATCCCTAGATTATGAACAAAAGACCCATTTCTTGACATAGAACAAAGAACAGATAGTTGACAGGGACAAACAAAAGCTTTGACAAGGATTCCTGGCTTAGGACAGGCACATGTAAAATGTGGCGGGTTTAAACAAGTTTTTTTTGGGGCCCAACCTTCACCCTATTGTTAATCTTGTACAAAGCACAAAAATAACACCCTTTTAAAGTCAAATCGATAAAAGTTCAATTCACCAAGAGAGAACCTGAGACAAGAGTACTATACGAGAACATCGAGACGTTAAAGAACTCTCTTGAGAACACTCGCAGTTACTGACAGCTAGCTAAGAAGCATTTATCGACGGATGTAAAACAGTCAAACTTATCGATTCTAAATCGTACATAACACTTCAAACAACTAATGATTTAGTATTATATCATCACACAAAAGCGAAATATTTGAGCGTACATCATTGAATCAATATTCAAATTCTAATTAGAACTGCCAACATCTTCGAAGAAGAAATACGATTCTAGAATTGGTCATCTGTAGCACCCGCAGTCCCAAACTCTTACCTTGCTTTGCGCTTTTGACTTAATTCAATATTCAATATGCCGGTATTAAGATATATAGCTGAAATCAAAATGTGTTTTACCCAAAATTAACACAATATCATTTAATGTGAGTGAGTTCGTGTTTAACGCCAGGAGGTCACAACACTATATATAGGTTATTTATGGGCAAGAACATGATAAAATGAACATGCAATAGTGATGAGCAATATGGGGTGTGCAGAGAACAAATGAACAGTTAATTTTAATGACAACTGAAAAAGCAGGGATGAGGTAGGACGCGGTAGCATTTAAAATAAGGTCAAGTCTGCTACTCGACGGTTAAGTTATAGGTTTCTTTAGTCTCTAGATCAGGAAATTTTAATACCGGGCTTTTAAAGACCCACTTATAGAGTTACATTTAGTGATCTTGTATTTTTCCCCTAAGCAATTGACACTATGACGGTCTACACCATGTTTATCTGCCATACATCGAGGACTCAATTCATTATTATTTTCATTGAATTTTTATTGCGTAATGTACTGTAATGATCATCCCATTTTTTCCAGCGTTTATCACAACCGTTTCTACCTAGCACTACGGTCACAATTATGGAGAAATTTTAGGGCAATAAAACATGCTTCAAAACATTTTGATCTGAGAATCTAGACGACAAAAATGTGTCGAAAATATCATGCCTTATTAATGAACACCAAAGAGGTTTGATAAGAAGGAGGCTCATTGGAGCTGCTAAAGTTAGATGTATAATTAATCTTCTACCTATTTTCGAGCTGCAGTCAAAATTTTGGTACCATTTTTGCTTTCATTTTTATGTCCTATATCAACCTGTACTCTTTTCAAAAACTTTGTTTGGCCTTTCTAGGTTTAAAAGTGGATGAAGTAAATAAAAACTCATTGTTTTTGTGCTTTACTTTACTAAAGCTAATTTACCGGCTCTACTCTTGACGACACCCACAGCATTGTACTCTAACGTGCGAGGAATGTGTGCATTTTTCACACACTGTACACCAATATTATAGTCATGTTCTCTGTATAACGGCGTGGTCATCTCGGCATGGTATACGACAGGGATAACACACACCCTTGCCGATATGTATGCAACCACCTGGACCCACCAGAGTACTGAGTACTTTTACCGAAAAAGCTGTTGTTCGCCAATTCGCCAACTTGGACCTCTACAAAGGTTCTTTCAAGCGAAATCATGTTCTAAAACGACACGAAAGCGGCGACTATTACTTATAGCTAACATCGAATCTAGTTTAAAATAGATTTGGTACATTTTGCGTTTTATACACATGTCATACATCATATATATGTACCCTTTCAACGCCATTACCAACTATCTAATTTTTGAATACAGAACCCTTTCAGACCAATGCTTAAGTTTCTTACGACTATATATTTCATACAAATTTCTATGAATAACTTTTAAGTAGTAGTTGTAAGTCAGGAAATGTCTCCTTACTTCCTTATACTAAATGTTAACTGACCCTAGAGGAAAATAAAAAATAGACCTGTTTCATTGACAGTATAATCGCAGATCTAACTATGACTGGCTTCCTTTTCATTTCAACCGTTTTTAACAGACAACGAATTGGACTGTAATTTAATTTTTTCCGTCAAGTCATTGATGGAATAATCTCTTCAAAAACAATTTCTCGTCACCACTTGCAGATATATGAAACAGGGAAAAGAAAAAGCAATTAGATTGTTTGATGGGCACACATCTCGGTCTGATATACATCCAATTAACTGTCAATCAATGTTCAGATATTTGTTATTTATTACCTTTAATAGATATGAATAATGACCTGATAAATAGACCAGTGAAAAGATTGCCACCGAGCAACAGTGATCAATGGTTTCGATGATATTGCCTGTTGATAGAATTATCAAGTAGATTCTTGACATTTTACAATGCGCTGTGTTGTCTTATGATGATTTGTTTAATACATATATTTAGGATACCAAAAAGAAAAAAAGAAAAAAAACATTGAACAAAGAGATGCAGTATATACTCCTTTTTTTTTTGGTGAAAACAGCCCACAATTGGCTGTTGATGTTACATGTACAATATCAGATGCTTTCAGACGTAATAAGATCATAGTAAGTCAAATGAACATTTCAGAATGGTCATAAAATAAAAACATCAACCTCCAGTTTAAGTTGAGGCTTTCCAGTAGAATCCAGTTTGATATTCGATTGCCACGTTGTACTCATGTCCGGGTTTAGTAGTAATACAAAACATAACATCGTTGTTGGAGAAGTTAATTGGTAATTTCAATACAACAGACATTTCGAAATCGAATTAGAACAATATTTCATTCATTCAATGAATGGTATCTTCGCTAAAATCTTGTATGTACTTGCTAATGTGGTACCGAAACAATAAAATATTTACAAGTTTGGAATTTCAAAAAGCTGGGGAAGCTTCAGTGGTACTTTTAGGAAAGAGTTGTTGATATTGGCTTATTTTATTAAATAATTGCAAGTCAAAGGTCAACTAGAACTACATATAGAATGTATCTAGAACATCCCTATATACATGTTCTTTTGTATATTACTCATTACACAGGTAATATGTTTTGAAATTAAAGTTTGGTATACATTTAAAACTAATGAATTGTTAGTTAGACCCAGTGTTTGCGCACAATAGTACCATGTTTAGTTCTGCAGTACACAAATAGCAATATCCTGATCCATACGGAGTTGATGATAGTCTCATCTCCGTAACTGATTCGCGATAATATTTCTTGGGTGAGCCAATGAAATTATTTGTTATTTTTGCAACCTTAATCAACGCGTATGTTAGTGAGTGATAATTTCAAGATTGCGTGAAAATCATATGAAAATAAAAGCAGCTTCGCAACTTAGCTAAGCAAAAAGGCCATAAAGACCTAAATTCCGGTCACAGAGACAAAGTTAAAAAGATATACTCGCTGTGACTTATACACATTATATGATGGTGAAGTAGGATGGTTTGAAATATTGAAATATAAAAGATTAAATCGACGCATATATTTGCGCATAGATCACCACCCGAATCAAATTCTACAAGTCCAAGACTGATGTAGTGCAAGCAGGATCTATTGTTTTCTGAATAATAATTTGACGATTCAATCATGCAAACAAAACATTGATTATTAAAAATGAAAAGCAACAAGAGGCTCCCAGGAGCCTGACTCGCTCACCTGGTCTTAAACCTTAAAGGATAAATTATATGAGCTATTGCGCCTACAATGGATCATCTGACATCTTTGACCCAATTTAGACTTTTGTAAAACTCAATGAGTCGATTGTTTGAGCAAGCAACAGCTTTTCTCTTTCTGCAATAGTTTTCATTTTGTATGGCAAAAACATGAAAAAAACCCGCTATTTTGACCTTTAAAGGGCCATCACCACTATTAAGAGTCTTCTGACATATTTGACCCATGGAGACTTTTGTAGAGCTCAATGAGCTGATTGATTAAGCGAGCAACAGCTTTTCTCTATCTGCAATAAATTTCATTCTATAGGGCAAAAACATGAAACAACGCTAATTTTTACCTTTAAAGAGCCATAACCCATATGAGGAGTCATATGGCAACTTTGACCCAATGGAGACTTTTGCAGATCTTTTGATGCTGATGAAGGAAAATTGCATCAGGTTTTTTTTTTTATCTCTCATACTTTTTGTTTAAAAAAAACAGTAGCCTGACCCCTGGTCTATTTTTAGTAACCGCGGCCATGTTTTTGACAAATCAAGAATCACACAACTTTTGTACAGGACACCCTAAGGACCACTCATACAAAGTTTCATTAAATTCTGTTCAGGAGTTTCAGAGGAGAAGATTTTTGAAAAATGTTAATGGACAACAGACGACGACGGACGCCAAGTGATGGCAATAGCTCACATGGACGTTCTGTCCAGGTGAGCAAAAAAAAAAAAAAAAAACACGCTAGCAGTCAATATATGAAAACGAGATTTAAAGACCTTGACATAAGTTCCCGAAAAAAATAAGTCGCGTTGGCAGCCAGTTCACTTTAAAAAGATATATATTTTTTTACTTTTGTTTAGTAAAATAGCTCGTGTTTGAAGTGGCATTATTGAATGATTCAGGTACTTAAGTAGTCTTTTAGAAGTATACTGAATCGTCGGGTTGTAATCTATACCAATTGAAGTCCTTTTACATGAAATGTCGATGTAATTAACAAGTTAATTAAAACACTTTTTCATTCCAACAAGGACTTTTTGTCATGTAATGTGCATTGATCCATCCAATTTCTCTGATTACGAAAGAATCAAGAAGAATTAAGTTATGCCATTATTTAAAGCAGGGAGAACTATAAAATATGCATTTTATTACACACGAATTATACGTAAATGAAATATAGTATAGTATTTGAAACGACCAACTAAATGATATCACCTGTTATAGCTTATATTTTGTATCTTGTTTCTTTTCTGCCTTGCTCCACACTTTCAAATTTAAAATTTGAAAACTTCCATGTTTTACAGAATTACTCCAATTTTATACCCTGGACCTGGTCTTTAACGTTTTAATTTTTTATGAAAAAAAAGATAAAATAAAATGTATTACCCATAAAGCTTTAATTTTAAGGCAAGCCGCAGCGAAGCCTTATGTAGTCTATAGAGTCATGAAGGTTTTCACGTGTTTTGGACAGAGCCCTATGTAGTCATATAGCTATCTTATTTTCGCGTTTTTTATCGTCTAGACAGGGTAAATCGGTTAGGCAATATTCCTACCAGAGGATCAATTATAAAACATTCATCAGGTTGTCTAAACTGAGAGGACCATCATGTACCCCTGTAATAAATACGATATAAATGTGCACTACATGTCATATTTAGATACACCATGGCGAGTTGATGTACACTTATGCATTGTTTACCTTTTACCTTTAATTTAATCAATACGTCATATATATTCAAGTGGGCGGAGCCAAATTACGGATTTCTTAACAAATGTTTAAGTGAACGGGGCAAACGAAATTTACCTTTAAGGTGGAGAAGGACAGTGGTCATGTGACTTGCCCAAAATAAAATGAAATTTGAAAAATATTTTGAGATTTTTGTGTTTTTAGAATCTGTATACCTAGTTTAGACACGTTTTATCAATATGATTAAAAATTGTATTCTTAAAGTAGTATAAATTCTCAGTTAAAGTATGGTCAAGGGAGGTAATTTGGCCAAAATCATGAAAAATCGTCGTTTTTGGCTCCTATCTTTGCTTGTACGTAAAAATCAAGGGAAGAAACCCCACTTTAAATTGTTTTAAGATGATGAATTATTGCAAGATCTATAAAATGTCAAAAAATGAGGGAAATCTATTGACAGGAAAAAAAGTAATGGAACATTTTTGCGTGTTTTTATGGCTTTTCCTATATAATTCATAGTAAAATATTGATACTTTAACTTGATATAACTCGAAAAGTAGGGAAGAAACCCATGAATTTTTAATCAAATTATGAAAGAGTACATCATTTTGGACATTTATGCCAATTTTAAAGAAAATCTATTGACAACTTAATTTTGGACCTAAGTGCCACGCTCTACCTTAATTTAATCAATACGTCATATATATTCAAGTGGGCGGAGCCAAATTACGGATTTCTTAACAAATGTTTAAGTGGACGGGGCAAACGAAAAAAAAAAGATATGTTTCAAGTTGGTGAAAAACAGATCGTTCTTTATTTGAGTGCTTAGCTTTAGCTCTGCCTTTTTTTCTCTTTAGCGCTTTGATATTTTAGTCCTTACGGAGTAATCTTCCTGTTTCCGGTCTGGAAATATGCTTTATACTGTATATAACTTTTCAATATTAGTAGACATGAAATAAATATATATCTCCATTTTTATTGGCATTTCATATGACCGGTACAAGTTTTAGTTATTCCTTTGCATTTTACAAAACAAACTATTTAATTCTATTACTTGATTGTTTCCAGGAACGTATAAAGAGATATCTTTTTACGTTCATGATTGGTTCGTTTACTTTACCAGAAATATTCATGTTATTTCATAGAATGCAAGGTTTATTAATAAAATTCAATACACAATTCACATTGATGAGTTAAGCTGGACTAGTGCATTTTGATAGATGATGTGTTTCAGTCGATACATTTTGTACAGGATACAAGTCAGGCACGTGCACCCCATGGTTTATGATTTTAAGTAAATACACGTATTATAAATTCAGTATTAAAATATACAAAACTCTTATGTAAGCCCTCAATGAGGCTAGAAGGCACTGCTCGCCGTTTTGCGATTGACCCAAGTTCAAATTAAAATGCGTACAATTAAAATCCGGTATTGAAATAGTCAAAGAGCGACCCCTTCTAAAACAATGAATAGAACACATCAAAGTGACAAGAACAAACAACAGGCACAAATGTGGCGGGGTTATACTAGTTTTTTCTTACCCAACCTTCGCTTTATCAATTATTCCTAATAAAGCACAAGCATTAACTCACAATAAAAATCGTCGATAAACATTCAGTTCAACAGGAGAAAACCCTAGACAAAAGACAACGTTACAAGAACAAACGAATGGCGGAGGAAGTCTCTATAGAACACTCGCTGTTACTGAGAGCTAGCTAAGAATCATTCATCGACCGATGTAATAAAATCAAACATATCGATTTTAGATTTTGAAGCCAGTTTTTCATTTCCAATGGATTGTTTTTTTAAAATTTGTGTGCTTTATAAACAACATTATCCTTAAATTCAGGATGTGATATTCCTTTCAGTATCAGAAATCGACGTGTACAATATTTTTTCAAATAAGAGGTCGATACTTGTGGAAGGAGACTAACTTGTGGTATCGAAAGCCTTGTTGACGATTCGCATATATTTAAGAAAACGAAAAGTTCTTATAGTTAGTATAAACTCTATTAACCAAAAAGCGATTTAAAAAGAAATCTACAAATAAAAAAAAAACAGTAAACAAAAGCCAACATTTTCAGTGGTGATTTTCGGTTTTTTGTTGTGTACCACGTCTCATATCATTCTTATGTATGCCCATTAAAAAAAATCAGGTCCCTTTTAGTAATCTACACCATATCAATAATACTGAATACGAAAAACTGTAGAAACATGAGTAATCCGAAGAAACAATACCAACAATGGCTTAGAACATTAAACAATACATTGACTCAGAACATTAAACAACCGGTGCGTTTTAGACACTTGTTCCATCATCATATTGACATATTCTTGTAAGACATCAGGGAATACACAAATGGTCCGTTAAAAGCTTTCACAAACCAATCAACATTCATTTTTCTGCTTCTTGATTCAATTTCTTGTATGGTTTACACTAGGATGAACACAAATCATATTTAATTAATATGGCTTCAAATAATGAGGAATTTTAGCGGCAATTTTATCGAAAATTAAAGAAAGTCCATCTAAATTGGAGAAAAACATCATAATACTGTTTTCTAAAATATAGCTTGTAATATCTTTATTTTCTCGGAAATTCGATGACCTTTTAAGCCTTGCATCAGGAATAAAAGCACTAACAGTAAATTGGCTAGAAAATAGATTTATGCTTATTATTTGGTACTCAGAAAAACAATTTGTAGACTAAGTTGGATTTATGTTTTGTCGTTCGGAATTTTATTACATTATAATGAAAACTTCACTGCATTGATAAATGTCACATAACTCAATTATATAGAAATGAAAAATCTTACATAGATATACTTACTGTTTCGACGAGACATCTTTTGACAACATTTGATTATCAGCAACAAAATTTGGAATTTATTTAGTTTAGTTTTCATGCAGTAAATCATTTTGATATATCTACGTTACATTCTAGACATGCGGTCCAGCCCCGTTTTATGCAGTATTTATTCGTCACATTCTTAACATGCTAGCTTCATGCAGTAGTTATTCCATGCTCGTTTATCACATAACAAGTCCATGTCAATAAACCTTGCAAGGAAATACAAATTAACTTGATTAATCAAGTTTAATGTTATAACAAGCATCATTTGCCTCCTGTGTATTGATCGTTGATATTTGATCAACATGTCATCTGATTTCTTAATCTATGTTCCTCTTAAACTTTACCGCAACATTAATGTTTTGCTCTCTGTGGAATTTTATCTTAATTTCTTCTAGTTGTGATATGTTTGTACATCCTAATAGATTTTATTTATTCCTTCAAATTTGTAGTTCTTGTAAGGTTAAGTTCAGTGATTTCTGATCAGCAAATTCATGTCATTGGGTTCAAACGACGTGAATGAATTATTTTGATTGTCGGAGTAAGCAATACGATTTTCCGATGACTCCCAAATGCTGTAGTGTCTAAATTTTAAGCCAGACATCGAATAAATAATGTTAAAGATACCCACAAATCATTGACTCTGTGAATTCCACCAACATAAAGGAACATAGGTATCAATAGGTCATCCGAATGTCAAAAGTCCGAAAGGGCAAGGACAAATACAGTAAACACGAACGAGAACAGCTCGAAGAAACAGACATCATAAAAGTACAACCCCCCCCCCAAAAAAAAACCAAAAAAACTAGCCATCGACAACGCGAACTCAAGTCGTAACAAGAGTGAACTGCTTTCTATAGCACACCCGTCGCGTTGCAATGGGCAATGTTTCCTGACTGGAGACATCAACCGAGGAGCAACAGAACTTTGTGTTAGCAATTTTTGCGGCAGACGTTATGCTCTGCCATGATAATCATGTAATCCCCGCAAACTCTGGAATAACGAGTCTGTTGTGACACGTACACTCCATAAGCTGTAGCGGACGGAATGTTTCTACACAAAAGGGAAAGTTGATGATGTGCTTTGTTGAAAGTCTTTCTTAAGAGTCTATTACGAGATGTAGATCTATATATGAAGTACATTGCCTAGAATCCGTTGTGTCCTTTATCTTAAGTTCCCGAGTATATAAGATGGAGAAATTCACCAAATCGAAAATTGATCCGTGAAAGGACATAATCAATATAACAAAAAGTGAGGTTAAAAGAGAAAACTAGTCTACGCTTGTTTTGTCTAGAAGTGATTGTAAGACCTTTTGCTTCAAGAAACAAATGATCAAGCAAAGGTGCACAATTAGTGCCCATTGGAATCCCTATTATATGCTGAAAAAAGTATGTAAAGATGGGAAAGTTAAGTCCGGAGTTTGCTATTAATATTACAGATGGTAATCTTTACCTGGAAATAATATTTTATTAATGATATTAACGTTATATAGTGAAATTTGACCAACTAAATTTATAATTGATAATGTAATGTATACCTTACATTAACATTAAGGTTTTCAGAATTTGTTTAGTTTGTCTCTAATTTCGGACTGTGGTTGAGTTACTATACATCTTGTACATATTAGATACATGTATGTAGTATAAGTTTAATACAATAAAAAATCTTACACAAAGAATAGTTCACGGTAAAAATGCATATATGTGGATGGGAGAAGGAATTATGTGGTGTGACCGTTTTTCTGTTTTGTTTCACTGACGCATGAAAAACAAGGGAACATTTTAGATAATAATTATTGATAATCCTTTGGTTATTCTCATATTAATAACAACCTTCTATACTACTTGGTAAGGAAACAGGAAACAGCATTTATTTGTAATTATAGCTATTACATAGCCATGGGATGGTTTTCTATTGTCTAAGACAGGGTAAGACTCAGATTGGTCTGTAGAGGAATGGTGAGAATAAAAGGCAGATTCTTTCAAAGTTACAGTGGATCCAGGAAATTAAGGTTAACTTAAAAGGAAACGGTCAATGAAAGGAATAGTTTGGCAAACAAATATAGATATTCAAAAGTCTAAAAACAATTCTGTTTACAGATCAAATGATAGAAGTCGAGAAGAATCCCATGAAAAAGCAAAATTATTTAGTTTGAGCGTTTGAATAGAAACGATAAAACTAAAGCATATAAGTCAAAATGAGTTCACTCTAAACATTTAAGCTAATTATGAACAAATGATGGTCTCCAAGTAATTATTATGTGTTATAAACTATGCCTAGGAAAAACAAATTAAGTTTAGACCGGACACCTGAAGACACTAAGTATTTTTAATCTCATATTTTCTCCAATTCGTCTTCCTATCGAGACACTTCTGACATTAGATGTCTTAATTAAAGAAAAATGCCCATAAAAGTACCATTTATCATTCAGAATTAATCTGAATTTACGGATTTTGTGACGCTGGATTTAAGTATCTTGAATATATTAGGAGAGGATGGACATTGTTTTTTTCCTTGATATAATTTATCTTTCATTGAAGTAGTCCAGTTATAGATGATAATGAGAAGTGGAAGAAATTTACGCGACACAACAACGGCAAGTTCCAAAAAATCCGAAATAGAAAACAGCCAGCGCAGCCTTCAATGTCATCTGTGGTCGCTATTCACTGTTATATTTGTCCTATATTAAAAATATAACGATTATCTTGTGATTATATAATTACAAATATTTAAAAAACAAAGCAAATGAATTGCGTATATAAGTAAAGGTTAGAAGGTTGGAATTTTTTTCTTAAGAATTAAGCAGTCGAGACAATGCTTAATTGTTAAGAAAAGTTATGACCTTCTAACCTACAACAGTGACGTGCCAAAAGTATTGCAACATCTAAAAAATTCCCTAACGAATCAAACTTATTCTATTTTTTTGAGAAAAAAAATTATTGTGACTTCATTTCTCAACCAATGCTCATCAAATTTTCACAGTAATAAGAAAATATTTTAAATTTTATTTGGTTATTTGGAATTTTTTTTTTACATGCCCTGCACTTAGAAAAATCACTTTTTAGACAGAAAGGAAAATTTTGACGTCAAAAAATGTATATTGATTATACATGGATAATGGTTTATAAAAAATATTTTAGTATTCAAACTGTGTCTATTCTTTAACTACAATACAGAAGTCAGAGCCAAAATAAACAAATATTCTCCTAATAAATTCACATCGATAGACAAATATCATGAAAACGGTCCATAAATGACTTCACATTTTTTTTAAAGAAAAAATGTAAATATAGTTGATTTGTTAAGGATTTTTTTAGATGAACTTAAAAGGCATGTTTTACTTGAGATCTTGCCTTTGGTCCTCATAATTAGAAGTTTCATGATCTTATACAATTATCACCCTAGTAGGTGTGTGACCCGGTGGTTTCTTTCCCCGAGGAAGTAAGGTCATCCGAGGGCTTGCCCCGAGGGTGACCTTACTTCGAGGGGAAAGAAATGCCGGATCACATATCATCTAGGGTGATAACTGTTATATTATATCGAATATTTAAAAGAAACTATTCAATATTACATTTTGAAACATATTTTGGACACATTATAACCCTTTTCCATTAAAAAACCCCAGTCAATAAAATGGCCCTCACGTGCTAAATCTCACGAGAGGGTGACCTTACCATGCGACCCAACGATTACCGGTTGACCCAGCGAAATATCACATGCCACGTGACCGCGTCTTAGCGAATCACAATAAAGATTTTTATATGAGTATATAATATATCATTATATAGAAACAAGAAGTAAATCATTCTGCAGGATTTGAATCTTTTTAATCAAATACCACGTTGTGGAAGGTTCAGTATTCCATGATCTTTTATTTTATTCTCACTAATGGAAGTTATATTTTAACTTCATTTCTCTATGCATAATGTATGTACTATTTCAAAATAGTGTGTTTTGCAAGTTTTTTACAACCAGTGTTATTATTTGAATTTCTTAAAAAAAAACAAATGGACCCGAAATTCTAAATTTTATTTCAACATTGTGTGACTGGAATACATGTATAAAACGTTACATTTCTGCAGTTAACTAATCTTTGATGTAGGAGCTTTTACTTGTTTTGGAGTTTCTGGCAGTATTTTTTAAATTTATTAATCAATATAATTTATTTATTTATTTATTTGTTAAATTTTGTTAGATTTGTGTATGGAAGAAAGGTATGTATTTACTTTTGTCTAATCAGAACACATTATTTCAGATCTATAATTTGTTCGGTAATCTGTCTGCTGACCATTGTTCAAATGACCCTTGACTAATCAGGGTCTTTTGTTTGGAACGGCGCTTTAAGCAAGTTATTAAGATGGTCAGTAGACAGAATATACTTAACAAATTAGAGAATCTGAAATGCTGTACTCTTATTGGTCGAGAAGTAAAACATGCCTTCTTACAGTTTAAAAGCAAACAATTCCGTAAACGATACTGTCCATTATGCTATGAAGAACACCTTGGTTCCTGTCTCGAATAGAATAAATTTCACATTTCTCAGGCTTCAAGGTCGGCAGTAAACTAAGCAAAGTGCTCTGAAGCCTTAAGCCGATATACATTAAGGGCTCTTGAAACGGCGCAATAGACACGCAACAGTTATGTTGAGGGTATATTTTTAGAAGAAAACATATAAATGGAAACTTGATATGATTATTAATATAAAGTTTGTCTGTGGAACTTGTTTTTCTAAGTCTTCCCTTGCTTAATGAAATAAGTTATAATTGCTCTTTTATACCATCCTGTCTAATATTTTAAGGATTCTTTATTTAATGTCCTGTGTAATCACCCGCTCCTAGAGGGTAATATGACATTACAAGAGAAAACATATACAATTTTCTCCGTCATATATTGATCCTAGAACTGTTGCCATGCTATACCCTAACCGCCTACAGGAAATTAAGCTTAAATTGCACCACAGTATAACTCCAAAGGCATGTCTTCAATTATTTCACCATTAGAAGTTCTGGTGTCATTTTTCTGAATTTTCGTTTTCCAATATCCCAGTAATTACTTCGGGTTAACTAGAACTTGTTTACACATATCTTAGGGATAATAGATCTTTTAAAAACATTTCCGTTACGATTCCTGTATATAATGTAAGTATGTTATGCTTAAAGGCAAACTAGTTTAAAAAAGTGTCTTTAAACCATTTAAACTATAAAATCTTAATTGGGGTATAATAAATTTTGATTTACGTCGTATATAATATTTGTTCATATATATTTTTAGATCCTGAGGAATGGAATAAATTGTAAGCTCACAAACTTGTTACGATGGAATATAAGTACATGGAGGAAAGCCTTCCTAATCTGACATTAGTTCTCCACCCTACTATCTTCCCTCCAAGTGATACATCCCTACTACCTGAGAATGACCAGACAAACCTGGAATTATTCAGAGTTCACTATGCTGCCATGCATGGTTATGTCAGTTCTGTCGTCTGCGTGTTCGGAATTATTGCTAACTTGGCCAATATTGTCGTTCTTACTAGAAACAACATGATAACATCAACGAACTTCATCCTTACTTGGCTTGCTGTTACAGATACATTAAAAATGGCAGATTATTTAATGTTTGCCATTGAATTTTACATGTTAAATGACAAAAGCAATCCGCCCTTGACGACTACCAACATTCACTCAGTTCGATTTCTTCTCTTCCATGCCAGTTTTGCATTAGTCTGTCACAATATTGCTATTTGGTTGACAATTTCATTAGCGATATTCCGATTTTTATACATATGGTTTCCGACTAGAGGAGGTGAGTGGTGCTCGATGAATAGAGCTAAAATCATGGTGGCGCTGGTATACGTCAGCGTTATAATCATCTGTATACCAAACTACCAGATGAACTATATAGGAGAGGCCCCCTATCAGTCAAATGCCACGGACAATACTTCTAGGCTTCTGACTGTTAATGTTCTACCGGAGGATAACGTTGTACATAGTATAAACTTCTACATACAAGCAATAATTATTAAACTGATACCATGTGTTATGCTGTCCATTCTGACGTTTCTTCTGATATATGCAATGCACCAAGCATATAAAAGAAGAATGGCTCTCATGAATCAAGGGAAAAAGGAAGAGTCCGATCGACATCACGAGCACAACCGTACTACGGGCATGCTGTTGGCTATCGTTGTTCTATTTCTTATAACCGAATTACCACAGGGAATTTTGAATTTGTTGATAATCTTTATCCCGGAACTTCAGCACGAGGTGTACAACAATATCGGGGACGTATTAGACATAGTGGCTTTGTGTAATAATGCCATCAATTTCGTTTTGTATTGCAGTATGAGCAAACAGTTTAGAGACACCTTTGTCCGAATATTTTGTAAATGTTGCCCAATAGGCAAACCTAATATGTCCACACTTAAACTGATAACAAACAACAAAAATGGGCATACAAATTATGAAGCAAACGCCCAGGCAACTTACGTTTAGATCTGCATGATGACGTATTCCGGACATGACGTTTCTTTAGTACCACGTGCAAAGCAGATAACTGTAAGCATGATACAAAGTGCTTCTAGTTAATATTGGTCTAAATAGATGAAATCTAGCATTGGAAGAGAATAAGTAACTTGACCAATCTTTGCTGGTGGTTAACACTATATTCACTACATTATTGTAGGTATTCGTTTGCTCAGATCACTAGGTCTGATAGTAATTAATAGAATAGCTGTTGTAGCTAATGACTCGTCAAAATACAAAAGCAATAAAATTTCCATAGAAACTTTATCAACAGTCCTATAAATGTATTTGTTTATATTTGTGGTTTCAAAAGTAAGACATTTTTTACACAATTATTTTATAAGAAGTTAGAAAGTCATGGGTTTTCAGAGTCTTTCCTCTCAGTGTTTAGAGTTAACAACATTTGTGATAAAGCATGAGCTGAATACTGACAAAATGATGGCTGTGTTGCAACAAATAAAAACTGCTTTCTTACCACATTGCTTGAATTCGTTTCATTTTATCTCGAGCAGTTGTCGCTTATAAACCCTATACGGTGTTTAATGGGTCATCTTGATATTTTAGTTTCCCAGTAATTCTTTCTATATGATAGTGCTTTTTACTTAAGTCACTATCACTTGGTGATTCGAAGAATTTGAATACAATAATAAGCTTTGGTAACAATTTACTCTTCAAAGACTTGTTTTGTAACACTGTTTTTAGACTACCCTCTCCTTCCATTGTATTGATGATTGATGTTCTATCACTTAAACATTCTGTGACTTTTCCATATCATATCTCCACAGGACCTAGAGATAAGGACGCTACAAAGTCTGGGAAGTCTGCTTCAAATCTGGATTCACATGTCGAAAAATACACCTCCCAAAAAGACTTTACAAAGCTCTTTGACAAACATGATAATTCATCTTGTGTAGCAACATTCCGTCTGCTTCATTTTATAGTTTCAGCACGGAGTTAGCGTATCGCAAATAATTCGTTATTTCAGAGTCTGTGGAGTATATTATAAATTATGTCGCTTACCGGATGTAGTTCAAAAATGTTATAGAAGACTTCATGTGCGATTTTTTTTCTCTCAGATACGCACATATATGGATTTTTCGTTGAGTTTTTGTGTCGTCCTTAACAGGATTTGAAATGCACTAAAATGATCGTGGTATAATGCAACGATCAGGAACAGCGTTTGCTCTTGCCACGCAACGAGTTCGCGTTGCCGATTGCAGTTTAGTTGTTTCATAAGCATTTTAATGTTGCCTGGTTCATCACGTTTCCTTCTTTACTAACTGATTTTGATTTTGCATTTCCAGATATCTGACTTTCTTTGGCAACATGACGGGTGTGCTAATGCAAGCAGGAACTGCTAACTCTTCCGGAGCACCTGGGTTCAACCTCGTTTCGACTCAAGTTCACGTTGCTAAATGCGGTTTTGTTGTTATGTGTGTGTTTTTGTTGTTGTGTGGTTTGTTTCGTTGTGATGATTTTTTTTTTCTTCCGATTTTGTCTTTGTCTTGTTTGATTATACCTTTGGTACACCTTTGCTTCTTTCGAAAGCCCCAAGTGTTGTTCCTTCACAGGCTAAACGACAACAAAAAAAAAAGATTCCAACATCAGAGAACAATGAGAAGTTGAGTAATTAGGTCAACCTAACTAACGTTAACCTGTGTTCTATGGTGATTTAGTTTTGTAAATTAAGTAGAAATATCGGATATATCTGACTTAGTGTCCACTTCTTAATTTCCTACAAAGGAAATGTGGTATTTGGTTTGAATACAAATTAGAAGAAAAATTTCCATACAGTAAAGACAAAACGAGAACGATTTTTATTGTTGCAGTAACCAATAAGGTCTTGTCAGTGCTATTGTAAAATGCTGATCAGCTGTAACCGTGTTTACCATAATGTACATTATTTTCCTCAACTGACCAGAACAGTTTTTTATGCCCACCTTTTGAACCATTACGGTTAAACATTTGTTTCATTATCGTGCTATTCTATAAACATGGAGCCTTACGACCTAATAAGTTGTTACATGGCAACAATAGGGCGAAGAAGAGAATGGCTGGATTTCGTAAAGACAGAGGCAGCTTAGCGTCGGATTTGAATTATACAATCCTACGAAATGGAACATCATTCTAATGCTTCATAACAATATAAAGAGGCTGTAGTTGCTGAACCAATTTCCTCCGGGCGCTAATTACCTTACTATATCTGAACTCTGAACTTTTACCAACAAGATTTCTTTACTTATCTTTCAGTTTCGATTTGATTTCCACCACTAATCGTCTCGATTTCGGGGTAAGATTGTACTTATTTCCATTTTACTTGATGTAAAATAACATATTCATTTTTCGGTTCGCTGAAATGACAGCTTTTCAGCAAATGTGACAAATACTGCAACTTACATCACATACTAGTACAATCTTTTGATTTTTACCGCTCTTATGTAAATTAATATTTACACAGCCTGCAATCAAAAAGCGGCAATTCAGAAATACCACAATGGACAACCGCCAGCAGCCTTCAACGAGGCCAGTAGGCGCTGCTCGCGGTTCTGCAATTGGCCCATGGTCTAAATAAAATGCATATAATTCAAATCCAGTCCTGAAATAGTCACAGATAGACACCCTTCTTTAACAAAGAACAGAAAACATAAAAAAGACAAGTGCAAACGAAAGCTTTGTCAAAGATTCCCGGCTTAGGACAGGCACAACCTCCCCCTATCAATATTCATAAAGTCATTTGTGTCTAGTGGTTTTCTCTTAGTTCTTTTTGGACTAACGATATTTAGACTCCCCTTTTGTACTACTTAGTTTTTTCCTTGGCCAAGATGCTTCCCTTCAGTCAGCCAAGGATCTTACAGTAGCTTCCAATCACGATCTCCCCTGTATACATATCTGTCAACTGAGATAGACACTCTAACGTGACAATCTAATTGTAAACATAAACATAACATGTATCTTTAACTACTAATGCAATTACATCTTAAGTCAGTAAAAGCTTTAGCGAATTAAATTTGTCGCATTGCCTCGAGACGTTGTTCCAAGACAAATGTAATGGCGATATTTCTCTCCTGGTAATCTGTCAATACATTTTAAATTTAAAACCTAATGCATTTTAATGGCACCATTCGCTAACGTAATGCGATACGGTGCCTTTCTGGAGAGGCAGACACATAACATGTAATTCGGGGGATGAATACGATTTAAAACCGTGTGTTATCACATAGATATGTAGCTTTTGTAAACTTAAAGTTAATTTTATGCTGTGGTATATGCAGGATATATAAGGTTACATGGAGGCGACCAATAACAGCAGACAATGGCAAAGAAATTGGAATCCGCGATCACCCGGACTAGGAACTGGTACTGAGCTGGGTTTAATGGAAACATGAATTCCCCTTTCGTTATGATATACATGTACTTAGCAACACAAGTAACACACATACACACAACTTCTGTATTGTCAGGATTCTTTCGAATTCATGATTTAAATAATTTAATACATGTAATTATTTTATACTAAATGAAGGTAATTACAAAACTACCGAACTTTAAGTATCAATGTCAAATGTCCAAGATATAAGACAAAACAAGAAAGACATACCGGAGAAATTGAAGATGGCAATGGTCCTGACTAGGTACAGTCATTTCAAAAGAAATGATAGGTTGAACCAGGTTTAATAACGCCAAACCCCATCCACCTTTGCGATCTTCGGGTCCGATAGTAGCACAAAACACAACACAGTTGTAAGACATTGTTTGGAAATTAAGATGATCATCTCAGTACAACAACCATTCACACTAACCAGTTGTCTAACCTAATTTTGAATTTTTCAAGCAGTAGCTTACAGCGAAGGAAGGCTTTTTTCAGAGATCGTATGAGAAGTATGAGAAGTATTTTCTTATAGCCTTGGTCTAATAGTAGGTTACAGAAACCGCGGTGTGGGGTAAAAAAATCTGAAAAATTTGTATAAGCCCTGGCATATCGAATGAGTTTAGAACTATTTACATCGCATGAAGGTGAAGTAGTTATGTTACTTTCCAGGTTAGTAAAAATGAAAATCAAAGTCGTCTCTTTTGTCGTAATTGTGTGTACAGAGATGGCCCCGGGTCAAATTCGAAATGACATGAAGCAAGTGGATTCGTTGGTTTCTTTTATCTCTAACTCTGGATCATATGTATAAAAAAACCATCTACCAAGCGAAGTACTGTTGAAAGAGAGAACATCAGTAATATATCTGAAAGTGAGATTAAACGACCTTGCCTCTTTCATCTTCCTGATATTGAAGAGTTCACGAGTAAATTCAGTCTCGTAAGATAAAACAATAAATTTACAAAATTAAATAGAAATACTAAAGTTATTATTTCTTAAATTGGAATTTTTACATCACGAACTCTTGATAGAAATGTAGAAAAAAATCCAAAGTTCACGATCGTTCACTTAGAAATTGTTGTTTGCGAAAAAAAAAGATCAGTATTTGTGAAATCAAAGCTTTTTTCTCCGTTTTCAGGTCCAACATTGGGATAAGCTTCCATTTTATGATTACAAATTTTCATTTTTTATAATTCAAAAACGGAAAATAAGACTTTTTCAAAATTCTTAAAATTCTATAATTTACTGTTCCAAAACCTCACATCATTCCGAAAACAATTGTGGGAGATATCTGCCATTAAATTTTGAAGTAAAAAGGAAATGAATGAGTGTTGTGAGTTTTATATAGTTAATTATTCGGCTCTATGAAATATGAAATGAGGTGGGGACACAGGGCCAGAAAGATGAACGAAAAAAAGACTCAGACGTAAAAATGAAGGAATGGATAATTATGGTAGGACCATTTAGTTATCCGGAAATGCAACAAAGTTCTCCAACATGTTACTAGGAACATTTCAAAATTTCCCACACGGTGCACACTTAATATGTTTTTTTTTCTTCCGATTACTAGTATATGGTTTGATGAGTCTAAAATATAAAAGAAAATCAGTAAAATATCAAAGACAACAACTAAATGAAGAAATGCATAACAAACTAACCCGCAATTTGTAACGCGATCTCACTTTGACATTGGGAGTCTGGTTGTACAAAAGCAAAACGCCGGTGTGGGACACAAGTGGAAAAGTGAGACAAGTGTTTAACGCAGTAACAACACTATAAAGGTATACGGTTAAATCATAGCGATTGATATAAAAGGAATGATAAAATGATAAAAATAAGGGGGTTGAATTGGGGTGGTGGTGGAAGACCACTGGGTTAGAGAGAGGAGGGTATTTGATAAATTTAGCACTTACGGCGCAATCCACACAGATCTTTTAAAATGTGCATGAAGAGTGGCACTCTCCACACACTTTGACCCACTAAGGTCAGCGGTCAGGTTTTCCGCTATATGACCTGACAACCCCGGTGCACGAAGGCCATCCTATTTAGCCAGATATCTTACATTTCATGGTCGCTCTGTGGACTGAGCACTGACACGACATCAGACAATGATCTAGGATCCAATTCAAGATTTCGGACAGAGACCACTAGTCAATAACGAAAGCAGTAAGATGGTTTTGACTGCATGGTGATATGATGAGACTGGAATTACAGGAATACTGCATCGAAAAAAGTGTGTTTCTATTGTATTCTCATACTTAACTGTAAGACTTTAAAAAAATGTTATATGTGAGAAGTTTTTTTTTTTTTAATTCATTGAAAAATCGTCGTGAAATAAGAAAGATAATGCGACAACAACATTAAATTATTGTGCTTGGTTAGTTTTTATGGTAAAGTAGTCAAAATAGGCTTGATCAGACAATTATCGTTAAAAACATCATTAAAAACCAGGAATTTTAAGCAAGGTTTACCATTATGTGCGCTGTAATTATTCATGAAAGGAAATCACAGAAATTTTATGACTAGACCCTTGTTCTTGTTAAATGTGCTGTACCAAGTTTTAAATTCACACACGAGCATGCTTGTAAAGGAGCTAAAAAGGAGAAAAGATTGAATGCTTTATTTTATCAGCCACAGAAACTGCGAAACAGGAGCACAAGTAAACATTCTTCAATTGGGAAGCATTGTAAATGAAAACTTGTTCACATGTATACAACTTTTTTTCTGTTTGGATTATGACCATAATATTTTGATATAAATTTTGTCCTCAACCAACCTACATTTACATTTGTGCATAAGCAAATATAGTGGTATTCATCTTCATGACCTTTCTTACACAGATTACTTACTTACTAACTTACTTACTAGATTACAAATTCCTCTCGAGGAATATTTCCAAATCTAACTTATATTTCTATGGGGAATTCAAAATTACACAGTACAATACCAAAACGGACTATAAAAACGGATAATTTGTTTATGCTGTATATCAATAAATTCTCATCAGCAGCAATTGAATCAAAACATTGGAAGGTAAAAAGCCAAAAGTATTGAATGAAAAGTACTCAAAGTCAAAAAGTTTGAACAGGGCATCCAAATCCAGCACCGAGGATATCGAACTTGTGTAGTACAAGGAAAGAAACCTGGTGTTTTAAACAATTTAGAATTTAAAAATCAGGAATTTCAATAACAAAAAATATTAGAAATTTAATGGTTAATTCGTGTTAGACAATTCTAACGACCAGGCTTGTGTTAATTTACCCTCGGGGACCTCTGATCCACCAGCAGCGGTTCTCGACCCAGTGAACCAAAAACGGGTATACAAACGGTTAATTTGGTTATGCTGTATATCGATATTGCAAGGAGTAACCTCTCATCAGCAGCATTTGAATCAAAACATTGGAAGGTCAAAAACCAAAAGTATTGAATGAAAACTACTCAAGGCCAAAAAGTTCGACCATGTTCAGTTCACATATTACATGTTCGTAACCGGCTTATGTAGATACGACGAACTCAGTCGACAGATATGGCTCAAGGGAAAACACCGGCAATATCTTGTTTTTTTCTTAGCAGATACTTCAGGCGTAGACAACAAGGCTTTCATTTTAACAATGAGTCCGAAGCGCTTACATATCTTCAATTAACTGATAAAACTATTGGAAAAGGTGACTTAATATAAACTTTAAAAATACAAACAACGGCTATTTCTCTATTTGCAATAATTTTCATTCTACAAGATAAATCATGCACAATCTCACTTTTCTTTTAACCTTAAAAGTAATAACCCCTAAAAGGAGTCATATGGCAACTTTAATCATGCCAAATAACTTACTTATAATTTACAAACGTAACCATGTTTTATTTTCAGTAGCAACAGAAATGTTTTAGACGGATAGAAAATCCCTAAACACACTTTCGCGGCCGAGGTCCTCGAAGTTTCAATCATACTGAGTGCCATTTTGTTTATGCGACGACCAAGGGCGCTTAAAATGGCGATCGCTCATCTAATTTAGGCTGCTGCTTGAATAACAAAAACTGAAGTTGACAGTAAAGGTGGTGTTAAATAGAAAATGATATAACTAATTTAAGTCATAAGGTCAACAAATAATATATAAGTCACACGGTCATAAAAGTAACGGACTTAATATATAGTTGCCGATTTGAATAAGTAAAGTAAATTATAACACCACATCACAAACCAAACAATGAATGTTTTAGTATGCGATACATATAAAGTGGGAGGGAGGGTGGGTTCAAATTTGCAAAAAAAATTGTTGATGGCCTTATTGATCTCCAAAAAAGAGATCAACCTGCATATATAATTAAAACCCGGTTTACAGTACCGAACCGGATATGAAACACCGCATCCCAAATTAAACAAAATAAAATTGATAACATGTTGAACCAATATCATAAGTTGTGTTGTGTGTAAAATGATTTTACCCCAAGCAGCACAACGTTTGGGTGATACTGTGTGTACTGGATTCAACCCTTAAAGTGATTTCAAGTTATCACCCGAAAATATCGAGAAACCTAGGTTATTGCTTGATTTGTAAGCTGAACTTATTCTGCTGTATTAAGGAGGTGAACATGAAAGGAGTGAAACCATTATGCCCGCCATTATGGCTTTCACTGGTTGCCTGTAGCCTAGAAAATCGTCTGAACACCCAGTTGATTTATATCAAGAAATCATAAACAAAACGTTTACTACAATAAGAGAGACAACCATTTCTGTGCATTGAAAGATAGGATGAATAATCGTATAATGTTCATCTTTTTATAGATAAAGCAAAAGGAAAGACAAAATGAGTTTTACTGAAGAAGTCAAAAATTTTGCCACACAATTTGGTTATGTAAAACAAATTTTAAACGACAAACTTCCGGTATTTAACTAACTTACTTGCCATATAAAACCTCGCGTTGGCTCAGGTAGTGAAAAGGACTACAGCAGAGCCTTACTTGTCGTTTGAGGCGACACAGCGTACTGGGATTCTGATTCGGGTCACTGTTTCTGACGTTTGTCTTCTTGCTGACACACCAAAATAACTACAAACCATGTTGAAAATCCAGGCAATGTTTGCTAACAAAGAACACTGTAAGATCTTTAAGATCAGTGAATCAAAGTCAGCGATGTAGAGAAGCAATTCACTCAAGATAATAGTACCGTTCCTGTTTTGCAAGCTGCAACACATCTAGGGATAGAAAGAGACAGCAACTCAAAATTTGGCACCAGTGAAATAACCAACTTGAGGATCTTTTGCGAGGAAAGCAACATAAGCAGTGATGGGAGCAGGTCTGCATGGCCTCAATCCCTTGGTTCCTGTACATCTAATCACGATCTTTATCCTCCCGAATCTACTTCATGAAATAAATTCTGTCAGCTTCTTCGTTATAGACATTACATCACTATCGTAATAAAATCCTAAAACTGGTTCAACATCTTCAACAATTCCCACTCGACGGAAGCTGAATTAGACAAAAAGACCCTCTGTTTTTGTTGGCGGTAAAATCAGACACCAAAACCCTCAAGAGCATACTATTATCCTGTTTCAACTTGCTGTGAAAGACAAGAAACCAAGAAGCTGGGTAGTCCCTGTTATCTCCATCTTATCAAAATATAACTTGCCATCTCCTCAAAATCTTCAAGAGAATCCAACAGGAAGATGCATTTGGAAAAAAAAACGCAGGTTTCGGTAGCAATTGACGAATTCTGCATCAACATGGTCACCAGTGAAGGCAGTGAAAGGTCTACACTGAAACATCTTAACGCCAGCTCATACTCAATAAACCAGCCCCACTACACCTGGACGAGTGCCGCCCACGACCCATTCTCAGTACGACGGGCTTGTGTCAAAACAAAATACTCCTGAATACAGTCTACAATGTCACAAGCATAAGTTTAACCAACAAACAATGGATCCAATATGCCCTTTATGCAACGCTGACAGGCAAATCAGCTGTAAACCAAATATTTTACAACCCTACAGAACTTCCTCAACTTATACTCGACTGCATCTACTTTAGAGGAATTCTATGCTCCTTACACCACCGTCTGGATACCATTTCCAGATGACCCTGTTAGCAATTACATGTAGTACGTAGCCGTTAAGTTGAGCTAAAGACCAGGCAGCTGAAGCCAGCTTAAAAGATTAGTCAGAATTCAGCAAGGTATTTTCGAAGATGAGGGTTGTTTATGTGAACATTAAGGTAAGTGATCCTTTTCTGGGTGGCGTCATTTCAGGTTATGGTTCTTCATTATTAGTCACCATAGGTAAGGGATCCAGATTGTGCAAAATATTTGCCAAGGTTTTCTGTGTGTATTGGCCTATGGTGTGTTGAGGGTAAAATGGCCTGTCTTGTAAGTTATGTCCATTTTCTTTTTGGTTTGTTGTTGTACATTGGCCCTTTTCCCACTGTGTTGTGAGTGCTGTGTCCTGGGTTGGTCTATACATACAAATGTGTTGTTTCAATTTGATCTTGTTCTGATTATGACTGAAATGCTTTCGATTGGACATTAAACAAACAACAATCAATCAGACAAAACCAACCAGTGCTTGAATAGTTTTAAACTTTGGCAAACCGATTTTAATTGTTTTTATAAGTTGGCCATTTGAAAATAATTCTAAAATATTTCAAAAATCGTAAACCTGTAGTGCATGATGAAATGTTTCCCCCAATACATACGTCTGGTGAGTGCGTGAGTGAGTTTGTGTGTAGTTTATTCAAAGGCAATGGACATGAAAATTGTGATGAAATGAGCATGAAATGATGATGATGAGAAATATGGGGTTTGGGATGGGAAACAAAGGAACAGTAAAATTTGAAGACCACAGGAAAAAGAGAGAGGTGGGTAGGGGCGGAAAATTTGGAGGTCTTTTATGTGCAAGAAGCGTGACACTCTCCACACTGGTTGGCCCACAATGGCCAGCGGTCAGGGTTATCATATGATAGACCTGACAGTCCCCGCGGACGATGGCCACCCCATTTAGACACCATGGGTACGCACTTGGTCGCTGTATGGGCTGAGCACTTAGTAAATCCGATGTTAAAATTCCTAGACCTAAGTCGCCTCTTACGACAAGCTTAAAGGGTAAGTTCACGATTTTTGACATATGGTCTTAAATTGTCCAGAACAATGTTTTATAACAGTGTGCAAAGTTTTTCTCTCATATCTTAACTTATAACAAAGATATTGGGTATTATTTATTTGAAATAGTCCCCTACTCTACATTAGGGGACTACTTAAGTTGATCAGAATTTTTACTGAGTAGCAAAAAATCATATTAGTTCAAACGTTTAAGTGATCATGTGGTACGTCCAATAACCAACAAAATAATTAAAATAATCAAAAGTCAACAAGATCATTTAATATTTTCAAATTTATTTCTATATAAAAATCTTTTTAAACATGTTTTATTTATTTATTATCTGTTTCTTTTAAATTGAACTTTATAATCAATTAATTAAAATTAAATCTATAATTCAAAAAAAAATATTATTTTTATTTACTATTAAGGAAGAAGTTGTGTATTTAAATGTAAGCCATCATATTTCATTGAAAATAATTGTGATATAATTATGTAAATTACAGGTCATTGTTTTTCTAATCCCCCACTGGGTTTGCTAAAAGTGTTAATTAATGTGAATTTATTGTCATTGTCTCTCAGTAGGTAACTGTGTAATAGTAAGGTAAACAAAACTGTAATTAGTCACAGCTGACTTGGGGTAAAATAAACAGGAAATTCTAATTATCAATACCTACAGGTGTCAAAACCTAATATACAAACATTCAGAAACAAAGTATTATGTACTATATCATTTTATTTTCATTCTAGCATTTAAAACAATAATGTAATTTATATGCAACACAAATGACTTAAATAATTGAAAATGACTTATTTAAATTGATGTTTGTATCAAAAAACCATTATAACTAATTAAAGAGTAACTCAATTTTGTTAATTTAAATAAGGATTTTCTATCACTAATTTAAAATGCCATAACATAGATGCACACAAAAATATTATATAAACATTATATAAATACTATATATACATTGGCAATTCAATGATAAGGTAAATGGTGGGTTACTGTCAAAAGGAAACTTTGTGGTATTCAGACATTTTCTGTAATTTAAAATGACAGAAACCAAAAGTTAAAAAATAAAATTCCATTTTTGTCAGCTTATTAAATTGAATATAAAAGTTTAAATGATATAGCATGATTAGATAATGCATTAGGAATCATATGACAAATTTTCATTTTTTTGTGAACTTTCCCTTTAACTCTGCTGTGGGCCTATTCGCATCCCGGGCCCCGCACGAGACGCACACGTCCGGGAAATAGTTTCTGAAAACGGCTTTAGAGCAAATATATGAAAGAACACTATTTTAACTTCTAAAGGACCATAACCATTTCAAAGAGTCAACTTACATTTTCCACCCAATGGAGACTTGAGCAGACCTCATTCACTTGAATATTTAAGCAATCAAAAGCATTGTTTTAATGTTATAGGACAAAAAAATCCAAATACCTTTTTAACCTTAAAGGGTCATATCCCTAGAAGGGTCATTTGACATCTTCTTAAAAAATCAGACTAAAGTAGAGCAAAGTGAACTGAAAGTTTAAGCTAGCAACACCTTTTCTTTATCAGCGATAGTTTTCATTCTAGAGGGCAAAACATAAAAACAGCTATATTTTACCTTAAAATGGCTATAAACCCTGTAAGGAGCCTCCACCAACTTCAACCCAATAGAGAAATTTGTAGAGCTTAATGAGCTGAAGATTTAAGTAAACAACACCTTTTCTCTATCTGCTTGAGCTTCAATTCTAAAGGTCAAAACATGAAAAAACATATATTTTTACCTTTAATGGGCCTTAAGCCCTGCAAGCAGTCATCCAAAAACTTCAGCCCAATAGAGACCTTTAAAGACTTTCGACGCTGATCGAAGAAGTGAGATTTCATATATTTTCTTTATCTCTTATACTTTTGATTAACAAGCCAAAAATAGTAGTCTGACCCTCTGGTCAATTTTTAGGTACGGCGGCCATGTTTTTATGACGGATCAAAAACGGAAACAACTTTGGGCACCAAGTTTCAATTTATTCTGTTCAGTAGTTTCAGGGGAGACGGTTTTTGAAAAAAAAAATGTTAACGACGATGGCGGACGACAACGACGGACGCCAAGTGATGGCACTAGCTCACACGAACTTTTGGTCCACGACAAGGTGAGCTTAAAAGTTAATTTAATCAATTATTTAGAATGGATTTCTTTTCAATTTATAACATGAAATCATTTTGTAATTTTTTAGTTATCTTTCTTTTACTCTGTAAAAATATAATTCTTTTTTATATTTTACAGTATGATCAAAGACGACTACAATCTCTGAGAGCATTGGAAAGATGGTTTAATCCTGACGCTGTGACAACTATGACTGAATCTCATGAATTCCGTAGGAATATGTTGATGGTCGGGGATATCATATGCTAGAAAATTATTTCCTTTCTTTTAAACTATCAAGGACTTAAAAGAACTTCTAAAAAGGAATTTAGAAAAATTAGAAAGTTGAAAAATCAAATCTATTCCAGTTCTAGTGGCAAAAGGACCAAAATATCGCGAGCTATAATCTATCAACTGAAACCCTAGTTAAAAAAATGTGGATTCAATTGAAGATTTTGTCAAAAAATGGGCCAAAAGAGAACGGGGTAGAAAATGACGTTCTGTCAGAATGGGTTTAAGCTGAGAGGTCACATTGATTTTCAAAAGAATCAATTCTTTGAAGGGTAGCACAGTCCATTTTCAACAACGCTGATGTTGTGGAAACATTGTCCACTTTACATGACAAATATGTTGTTGTACCTGCAGACAAAGCACCATATAACATCATCTGCACACTTGCTGGTTCCAAGTGATATGTATAACCGCAGCAGCGCTAAGTCTACAAAATATCACTCTAAAACATGACATCGGATCAGGCCGTTTTGCTTACAAAGCGACTGAGATATGTGCCCCATGTGGATGAATAGGGCAGCCCTGTTATGAATATTAAAACGAAAGAATATGGAATATGTGCCAGAAAGACACGATCCACATATTGAAATGATTTTGATAAATTTTACTGCGTGTGAAGCGCTTTTCTGGATTAACCTAGGAGTAAAAAACTTGGAAAACCTGTAGTATATTAGATTTGATAAAACAAAAACAAAAGCCCAAAAATATTACAACAATGACCAAATGCCGGTGTTATTAGGCTTCAATGTGGACAACCACCACGTCGAAAAAAAAATGTCACGTTAAGGAACCCTGATGCATGTCTCGATAAACGTAGGACCCATAGGATCCATATTCAGGAAGTTATATTATCTTATCTTAACAGGGTCGTAGCTAGGCAGAAATGAAGTATATGCAAACCTACGGCGAGGGGTCTGGGGGCCGCTTAAGGCCCCCAGTGGGTCCAGGGCAAAACCCTGGTAGGGGGTTCAGGGGGGCGAAGCCCCCCCCCCCCGGAAGCTCCGTGGATTTAGCAAAAACGAAGGCTAAAATTGTTGTTTTCCGTGATAAGGAACCGACCATTTAACTTGAAAGATGGTCCTTGGTTATTCCTAAAAAAATATTTTGAGTACAAAAAATATTCTGTCAGCTGAAGTTTTTAAGGAAAAAAAACTTTGCAAAAGATTTGCTGATATATAAAATAATGCTTTTTATGAAAACAAAATTGTCATGCCAACATTGAAGGTGGTTGGTTGTTTTAAATTGCGTATACACTTACTCAAAATCTCATGTTCTATTTGAAAATAAATAAATTGTTTTTCCTTGCGCAAGAACGAAATCTGATTAGAAAAAAAAACAATGCCTCCTTCCTACAAGCTGCATGGTCGGTCCCTAAATACTGACTTGAATAAAATTGAAATTTTTTGTATAGTTGTTTCATTTTATAAGAAATTAGAACTCTGTGTAGTCATGGTTTTAAGTTTCCTATACTGTAGAGATTCTTGACCTATATATGAATGATTGTGTTCAAGACGGTATTTTTTTCTGTGTCATTTAAAATGCCAAACGTAAATTCAGCACAACGATTTTATCTATAATTAAACAAGTCAACAAATTTATTTTTGAATTTATATTTTCAAGTCAAAGCAGTGCATACATTTTTTATGTAGATAAAAAAAAAGAAAGGTAGAGAGTCACTGAAATCACAATGTTTATGTTACTCAGTCTTACTAGTAGCTGTAGCTGTGTTCTGTCCTTACGGAATTCTGGCTTCGTCTTGGTGTTATGGATTTTGAAATTTTTATGCCCTTTTAGTACTTAATAAAAATGGAAAACTGCACACACAAATACATGAAAGAACCACTCGCACCCATAAGAAAAAAGCAGACAAACTTTCAACATGGGATGTGCACAGCTACATTAAGTTACAAAGATTGTGTAAACTGGGTTTCACGAAAATCCATGCGTATGAGTTGAGGATTAGGAAACGGTATACCCCGAGATATTGGGTGGAATGCTAACGGGCGTGCGTACAATGATTCACCATATAAAAAGTAGTTACATATACACTTTCAAGCGGAGGTACATGTATAAATGTCCTGGTCCTGACCTCATAATTAATGAGATAATTAAATACAGCTCAACATTAACAAGTAAATCTGTAGTGAAACTATTCAATCTAATCTTAGATGCAGGAAAATATCCTGAAGCATGGCGTAAATCTTATATTATACTTATCTTCAAATCTGGAGATCAGTCTGACTTAAATAATTATAGAGGAATTTCCCTCCAAAACTCAATAACTAAACTTTTTAGTGCATTACTAAATGAAAGACTTAATAGTTTTTATGAGCAAATATATGCAAACCAACAGTTTGGCTTCAGGCACAATCATAGAACAACAGACAGCATTTTTATATTGAAAACATTAATTACTAAATACTTAAACAAGAGGAAACAAAAAGTGTATTCCTGTTTTGTAGACCTTTAAAAAGCCTTTGATTCTTTATGGCATAAAGGATTAATGTATAAACTTCTTAAGAATGATATCGGGTGTAAATTCTATGAAATGATAGACAACATGTATAACCTGTGCCAGTCTGCTGTCAAAGTGAATAATGAATACACACACTTCTTTAATCTTGAGAGGGGAGTGAAGCAAGGTGACAGCCTAAGCCCCTCTCTGTTTAATTGTTACATAAACGATTTGCATAAAATTTTTGACAACTCTTGTGATCCTTTGGAGCTAAATGATTCATTTATATCTAGTCTTAGTTTTGCTGATGATCTAGTTTTGGTGTCTAGTACCCACAAAGGTCTTCAAACAGCATTAAATAAATTAGAAGCTTACTGTAAAGATTGGCAACTAACAGTCAATGTTAAGAAAACTAAGGTAGTGATCTTTCAAAATAAATATGACAATGAACCCTCATTTTACTATAAAAAACAGGTGATAACAGAGTCCACTGAATACAATTTCTTAGGTAATATTATTGACAATAAAGGTAAATTTAAAAGGTCTATACAGGAATTAACAAAAAAGGGACTTAAGGCACTGTTTGCTGTCAAGAGCAGCTTTTCTAATTTTCAGTCTCTTCCGGTAAACCTCTCATGCAAACTTTTCGATCTACTAATTAGACCAATTTTATTATATAACTGTGAAATATGGTATATGGAGGAATTTCTGCCTATAGCTAGAGCAAAAGATAGAGCCAATAGAAATGGTAATATTTGTGATACTCTGACTCTGGCAGATAGATCCTCATTTGAAAAAATACACAACAGATATTGCAAATCGATTTTAGGACTTAAAAAACGGCATGCAATATCTCATCAAAGTCAGAACTTGGTAGATTGCCTATTGAAAGTTTCATTAAAATTCAAGTAATGATGTATTTTTGCAGACTAAACTCTGAAAAGATTAACCCTTTGTTAAAAGAAGCATATATTGTAAACAAAAATCTACACAATGAAGGAATGTACTCGTGGTACACCCTTGCTTCCAAAATTTTTGAAGAATGTGAATTAGATATCACAGAATTTGAGAATTTGGACAAACCCTTTATGAAAATTAAAAATAACTTAAAAAGTAATTTTAAACAAAAAATAGAAGATAACTACAAAAATATAATAATGCAGAAGTTAGCCAGCTTGACCGTTGATTCTAAATTATTTTTATACAAACAATTAAAGACTGAATTTGGTTTAGAAAAATATTTATTAAAAGAAACAAGTTTTAAAAACAGACAATAAATAACACAATTAAGAGTCAGCGACCACAAATTAAATATAGAATTAGGAAGATACAGAAATATTAAAAGAGAAAATAGACTGTGCTCTGTATGTGAAGTTGTTGAAGATGAATATCATTTTCTTCTGTATTGTAACATCAACAAACAATTAAGACAAACTATGTTTAATAAATTAAATCTAAATCAAAACATCGACTTAAATAATAAAATTATACATATACAACGAATTTTGAATCCCGATATAGAACTGATTCCAATTGTATGCGACTTTATAAAGCAGTCACTGGTACTACGAAAATAGGGTCCACATTGGTCAAAATGTTCTCCATATGTTAATGTTCTGTACACTCTGTTATTTTCTGTATATGTTTTGTATTTTACATGTTTTTGTTTTTGCCTTGACCCATATGGGTGTATTTTGCAAATAAAGATTATTATTATAAAAAGATTGTAAATAGCAAGGAAGCAGAGGTACCAATGGGGTATCCGAATGTCAAAAGTCCGAAAGGGCAAAGACAAAATCAGTTAACACGAACAAGAACGGGACAAAAACAGACAACATGTAAAACATGGAAACACAAAACAACTGATTATCAATCAACAACGCGAACTCCAGTCGAAACAAGAGTGAACTCAGGTGCTCCGGAAGAGTAAGCAGTTCCTGCTTGCTATAGCACAACCGTCGCGTTGCCAATAGTCCATTCAGCGTGTCAAATCCGGAAAAGGAAGACAAAACAACATCCTATGACAAACCAACATCTGCACTCATCTGAGAGATCGAAATCCCATATTTGTCTATAAGTGCATGATGTCTTAATTTCTTGAGTGAAGACAGCAACTGAGGAGCAACATAACCCTGTGTGAGCAATTTTTGCGTCAGACGTGTCGCTCTGCTAAGGAAATCGATGTAAGTCCCGCACGCTCTAGAGTAACGAATCAATTGAGATGCGGACGGAATGTTATGGAGGGGTAAGCTCTAGTTTAAGTCTTTTTTTATTTTGGAAACGAAAAGTGTGCCCTTTGACAGTTATTATATCCTACTTACATGACATAGGTGGGTAAAAAAATGTAATATTTTTTATCAACAATTCTGTAGGAGGTGAGAGTGGCCAGTGGAGAAAGGGTGAACAGCAATGATGTCTTGCTAAATTTGATTTAAAAACAGTATTTTTTATTTTTGCTGATTTGACCATGTGTACGCAACTGCGTTTTTGCGTACGGGTTGCTACGCGCCTGGCCGTCCCTATTTTTGTGCCCCGCCGCATCACAGAGCGGGGACATAGAAATGTCGGCCGCCTGTCGTGTGTCTGTGCGTGCATGCGTGCGTCTGTAAAACTTTTATCGTCAGATTTATAAGCAACGATCAATTGTAGGATTTTAATATTTGTTATGCAGCTTCCAGTAGGGGTACCATATGATGGGATGCGATCTCACGTCTGGTCTCATACTTCATGTTTAACGAACTCAGATTTTGTTTCTACAAAAAGGGCGGGGGACCTTGAAATTGTTTAAATCAAAGCTCTCACCCTCGATAGGCATTTAGCTCGATGTTCTCCACTTCAGCATCATTTCATGTTAATGTTATCAACCCTATCGTGTTCATTGTCTTGATATAGCCGAGTTAGTGCTAAAATAGATTAAACAACTGAGTTAGGAGATGTTTGTTTCAGGAAATGCACCACATACACGGCAACAGCACTGAACAAGGAAGAAACAGATGACATTCATTTATCAGTCCTTTCTTACTTTGGTCATTCTGTTGGTGATAAAATGATGACATTCTAATGACATTCCATCCAATACAATCTGATCGAACAATTTTTCGATTTTTTCGAAGGTCCTAATGGAGAACATCTTGTAACAGTATCAAACAATGAATTTTCCACATTATATACCTCTCTTTCACATGCACTCAAAGCACACTTGGCATAGTTGATTAAACGAAATTTTTTTGTCAAAATGAATGGAAAACATGGGTACAAACATCTGGTAGACGATTTAACAAAGACTTATTTTGTCATCAGAGAAATCAGTCATAGAACAGAAACACATTAGTGGAGGACTAAATATTTTACTTGCTCAACTTTCTTTCAGACACCATTTGTACATTTTGGCACAGGAGACCGTCGCTCGTACAAAACCTCATTCCACTAACTAGGGCCAACTTCCCTAGCCCCCTGTGACATTACAATCCATTGACATTATGTCATTGGATTACTTTGGAAAATTTGAGTCTAATATGGCGTAGGCTTTAGCCTAAAATCGGACGAAGTCAAAAATAATAAAAAATGAAAAGCCCGGCCCTTCTTTTATTTAAGTCTAAAACTTTAATCACCCTGGACAACCATGGCATTGGCATTCTTGTTAAAAGATACCTTGAATAAGTAATTATGCAATCTTAAAAATAATTGGTGCAAATACCATCCAAATATGGGGGTGTCACAGCCCCCGCCCCGGAATACCGAATACCGTTAAAAAAGGGACAGAATACCGTTAAAACGACTAGAATACCGAATACTCTAAAGATCACGGCGTACGCGTACCAAAAGCCTAAAAATTCGGAACATCGCATACCGCGTACCACACCTTGGCGTACCGAATACCCTTTAGAAATCACGAAATACTGCGTACCAAAAGGGCTGTGACACCCTCAAAATATTTGTGGACATCACTAAGTGGGGACGAATTAACTTCTTCATGACGTCATTTCCCTGTCAGAGAATTTTGCGCTTCAGAAGACAACAAACAAAATGTCAACATTCATTCAGCCAGGTTTTGAAGATTTTCGATGTCAATATTTAATTCTCGGTTGTATTGACACCAGGAGATCGATTTAGAAACCTGGCGGAAAATAACGGCATGGAGGTTTGAGGATATCACGCAGGATTGAAAACTTTCAAGGATATTGTACATCTCAGCATCTGAGGTAGGACCCTTTCTTTCCATTTTTAAATTTTGTTTTGTCATAGGCTGAGATTAGCTAAATCAGTGCAAGGCTTATTTTATTTTATTATTTGGGTGCATTATTGTTCATACGTAAACATTCCCATATTGATAACGTTGACATGAATGATGTTATGTTGTTATAGGTGACGTCATTTAGTAATATTTCAGTGTGTCGTCATGTAAACACGTCGCCATATTGGAATCCGTTGTTATGGTGTTTTTTGTAGGTCACTGACCAACGTTTCGAATAAAGTTTCAATTTCGCACACAAAAAAAAACTTGAAAAAATCGTTTGAAAATTTAATTGTTTTAGAAATTTATATTTTGGCTTCGCCAAAACATAATTTCTTTCAAGATTTTTATGCGAAAACAGAGCTAAAGCTGGCCTTCGGGGGATTATGGGATTGATTTACAAAATGCTACATCCGGTTTGCAACATTAATACACTTGTCATGTGACCTATATTCTACACTTAGTCGGACTTCGTCCGATATTAGGCTATACACAATAGACTCAGGAGACATCCTAATAAGTAGGTAGGGCTTCTCATAAGGGTAGGAGTTAGGTAGGGACCAATATTATTTTTTTTCTTCTTATGTCTCCATCAAACATAAGGGTAAAAAAATTAACTTAAGCTAACGCCTGCAATACCCAAGAGGGTAGCCAGGCTATAAACCCCTAAATAAGTCAGTCAGTCCATTCTAAATATTTTTAATGCATCTGATTACGCGAGTGACGTGTCTGCTAGCAGCTTTAGTTCTGCAGATTTGGTCGAATTAGGTCAGGAGGGCATCAACTTGAACCAGAATATACGGGGGAAGAAATCCGGTAGATAGAAGATTTGGAGATAAATTGCTAGACTGAATTAAAGCAACCCAATTTTACACTCAATGGTGCAAATGTTCCGATCGCTGTCTGCCAATGCCCTTGCTCGCAGAATGACTATGCTGACACGAGTTTACATTACTCACCAATATCTTCGACCCTGGTACAACCACGACTTCAAGATAGTTTGTTTAAACCCGCGGTTGTGCTGGAAACTAGTTAAATTAGTTTGTTGTGGTACAAACGCCATCGGGGGAGAGCACCAGACGTCCTATTAAATAGGTATATGAATAGACGTTAACTTTTTTCTCAGAGTGATAAGATATTGCCGAAGATTTCACTTTTTTTTTACCCATCAAACAAAAGTTATATATATTCTTAGCCAACAAAAAGTTAACAGTACAAAATAAGGAAGTAATAGTGTAAAGGCAAGGTAACTTTAGATACCACTTTTTAAATACATTATCATTCATTTATTTGATTTTACTATCTTAATTGCAGCCAGAGCAGACTTATGGCATACACAGGATACAGACAGTTTGTTTGTTGGGTCAGAATATGTCTTCCTTTAGGAAGAAAACATCGTGTTGTGCTGCCAGCTTGTGTTGTGTCTGTCAGCAGAAAAGAATGTCCTTCTGCGGATGGACAATACGTACGAAGGATTTAGAGAGTGTATTAGTGACACGGCAGACTCTGAATAGATTTAAATGTATTAGCATAACCTCATATAAACTCATTTTATCTTTTATTTGTGTGGTTTTTGTTGTTGTTGCTGATTATAAGGGGGCGACATTGGATTTTCATGGGAGGGCTATTGTGAAATTAAAAAATAAAAAGGCAGGATGTCAAAATTAAATAAATAGGCATGGTAGGATGTTGTTTTTGGCTGAAAATTTTATAGTTAGAAAAATATCCAGGCTCCAGTGTTCTCGAAAATAAAAAGGCAGGACGAAGTGAAATATATATATCTAAAGCCCCCCTCCCTAAAAAAAAATCAAATATTCTAACTTTCATACGAAACGCAAGATCTAAATTATTGACTTTGTATTGGCACTTTTATTTTTACTGTACACTTCGCATTCTCAGTTTACTTTGGAACCGATCTGACATTTTAAATATTAGAAACGGGCGTCAGACAAAGTTTAGAGTTTGACATTTTTTACATTTTTTTTACATTGATTTCATTCTAAAGTTCTTGGTGTGGTTGTCTATCTTTTGCCCCATCTACGAAAGAAGGAGTAGGAAGATATATAGTGTCTGGTTCTGTACGTCCGTCCGTACGTCCTAATGTTTGAAGATCGGGCATTATGTCTTTTGGATATATTATTGTTTGGGCTTCTTATGCAGAGAAATACAAGTGATAAAATATTTATACGTTTCATAATCTTACGAACACAAGATTGTGGTATATACTCATACGGCTGTCTACAAGAAGGTAACACGAAGCGTTTTCTGTATAGTGTGCTTTTTTGTTTTACTTCTTAAAAGAGAAATGTAAAAAAAAAAACTTCACCTGAAGAAGTCTTACACAGATGAGTCACAGATAAAGACACGAGTGATAAATTGTAGGCCTTCCGTTGTACTGTGTAATAAATAATTAACAGAAACAAATGATCTCCTTTTCTGTCATAAACCATTACACAACCACCTGTTAATTACCATCCCCGGGAAGTAAGTAATACCTGGGAGTGTCATAAGTTTAAATACGTTGCCCCCGACTGTGAATTACTATCTTCATTTAGGTAAAAATAATAGTATCTTCTATATAATGAACGTTTAAGAAATCCTTTAAAAAAATCCATTTGCGCATTTTTAAGGAATGGATAGGGAATGGATAAAAAAATGAAGAAAAATTGTTGTCTGTTTTAAAATGTATATTTACTAGTTATTAGAAAAATATTCTGAATAAATGCACAGTTATAACTGAAGTGTTAAAACGCTTATACAAAACAAAATGATAAGTTTTATTCCGCTCTCGGTTAATCATATTCTTAATTTTACGCACACCCGTTATAATTCTTTTTTTTTAAACGAAACTGATATTTTTGTCTTGTGGAATTGTGGATTTTTATATTATAGCAAAGATTCTGACCGTTACATACTAGCCCGGACATTCTAGGTAATGATGTAACATGTAAGAAACGTTTGACTAAAGAAATAATGAAATTATAATTGACGAATATAGATAGATATAAACATTTTTCATGGACAAAAGAACACTGCTTACTATTAAGTCACCCTCTAAAGATGTTGCTTCAAAATTGTCTTCACACACAAATTTAACATTGCTGATAGTGGATGGCAAATCTAAAGACTGGACCCATTTAAGATGCATGTCTGTCTTTTTCTTTAGTTCAGGAAAACGAAATAACACTTAACCGTTACTACGCTGAGTAGAACAACCAAACTATCATCATGATCATGCAAGACATTTTTAAATGACGATAGAGTTGACCATTGCGTGTCGTTATCGTTTTTGTACTTTGTGGTTATTGGATATTAGGTGATGGTCACGTGACAATAGGGCCTACTAGCCGTACAAAATGGCCGCACCCATCGTTCTAATTTATCGATACAAAACGCTCTCATACTCGCTTATTAGTGAAGATTGAACAGTTTTACATGTATATTTATGTTTAGTAAAATGTGATGAAAAACATATGTAAAAATTATTTTTTTGCGAATTTTCCCTTTAATAGAGTATCGGCATTCACTTTTGTTTACCGATTTGTTGCTTTGTTCACAGGAGAAAAAGAGCGGTATCAGTAGAGCATTCGAGTCATAACTCTTAAAGGGCAAAAATAACTTTTTTTTGTCTTTGTGGTCGGCTTTACACAGGCAAAATTTAGACATACATCTGACGTGTGTTAATAAAAACGTGCGTCTGACGTAGTGCATAAACATACGTTAAACATATGTTTCTAACCGCTGTACGGTAAACGTACGTCAAATTATTGTAAAAACATATGTCAGACGTACGTTTTTTAAACATGCGGTTAACGTACGTTTACCATACGTCAGAAATATTGTTTCCTAAAATGTATGAAGTTAGTAAGTTATTTATTTAGTGTGTTTTATTATGAATAAAAATATTGCCAAAATAAATTTTTAACGTGCGTCAGACGTACGCGGTTAGAAACGCCAATTTAATATGCGTCAGATGACATGCGTTTAACGTACGGCAGACGCACGTTAAACGCAGTCAACATTTTGCCTGTGTAGACCATGGTAATAAAAATACCTCTTGTATGGTCTCCTTTTTTAAAATCAGTCATTTGTTGAAAGTTTCATTCCACTATTCTTTAAAAGGATGTACAAAACTATTGTTTCATTAAGAATTTAGCTGTCTCTTGTAAGAGATGATAACCACACTATGTTTTAAATGTTATTACAACGATGTAAGATGAAGACGATAAAGCACCAAAACAAAACATACTTAATTAACCCATCATTTGTACAGTCAGGATCACTGTGATCTTCATGTTTTTTTTTCTTTTTTGTTCTTTTCATCTTGGACTTTGAGATTGGTGATCCCAGCTTGATAATTTTTATTCATAGTATAGTTTATTCATCTCAACCAGTGTGAATTCGGCTACATCAGGAAGATAAATGAAATTAGAATGTGAAGTGATATTGCATGGGTACAAGGCAAATAGGTTAAATGGGTGTCTAAAGTCACCTGAAAATGAAGAGATAGGAAAGGTCAACTTACCCTGCTGCAGGGGATCCTACACAAATTGTCATACATATATGTAGCAGTGTGTAGGTTTGGATATAAGGAAGACCCCCTCCAACAAAAGAGATACTAGTTGCATTTTTCCACACGATGCACCACTTATGGTTTGCGTATATCATTGATGACCTGCCGACTCCAGGATGCAAGATGATAGGGTTACCAGTGGCTCTAATGTGGATTTAATCCAACAAGCAGAGCAACTTCTGCCAGCAGAAAAGAAAAATGATCGTGTATATAAAGAAAAATAACTCTGCTTGTCATTTAAAAAAATATTAAACATTTTTGGATTAAAACGAATTGTCAATAAGTCCAGAAATACTCCAAATGAAAATAAAATAAAAAAAATCTGACCCGTGGTTGCTGACCCTTGCCAGAAGGAAGTTTTCCTAAATTCGTCCATTTGATCCCACATAAAAGGAACAAATGATGAAATGAGAGATGAAGGAGACGACAATAGAGGGGCCTCTAACTCAAATGGTAGGTATCTAAATTATTTAAATATAGTTTACCTTAAAAAACGTTTAATTTTATACATTACCTTAATAGATTCTACTAGAATCTTACGTAACACTGAATCACCCAAATCCGAAGATACCGGTGAAAAAATTGATTCCCTGAGCAGAAACAAGAGAAAGCTAATTTAAAGCCATAGAATACATGGAAGAAGCCCGGGGGGGGGGGGGGGGTTACTTGATAATTTTGTGGGTGGGGATGTGCCATTTTCATTTTGAATTCAATACCCATATTTTAAAAACGAAATAATATGGAATATGTGCCAGAAAGACACGATCCACATATTAAATGATTTTGATAAATGTACAACAGCCAAATTTCACTGCATATGAAGCGCTATTTTGGATTAACCTTCATCAGATACGCTAGGAAAACCGGTAGACTATTAAATTTGACAAAACAAAAACAGAACCCAAAAATATTACAACAATGACCAATCAGATAAATTTATCAAATTTAAAGAAATAGTCAAACGTTGTCAAATTTTTGAAATATGTAAACAGTGTCTTTCAAACACATATTCAAGTACCCGAAAATACATAAGAGCATACAACTGAAGCATGACAAAAAATAAAAATCGACAATTTTCATGACCTATATTTACATATAATCAACAGTTTTCATGACCCATATTTATATTTCTCCTGAAACCTCAGGTACCACTAACCAAGATTTAAACGAATTATATAATAAACTTCTCAGTGATGTAGAATATTACAGTAATCTAGGTGATATCATTATACAGGGCGACTTTAATGCCTATACAAACTTAAACCCAGATTTTGTCATTTTTGATGATTCAGAACATCCCAATTCTGAAGACATAAACTATATATCTGATTCCCAATTACCAAGAAATAACTCTGACAAAAAGTTACCCAATAAAAGTGGAAAAGAACTTCTAAATTTATGTAAAGAAACGGGTTTAAGGATTCTGAACGGACGTACTCTTGGTGATCTCCAAGGAAAATATACATGTACAACCTACAATGGAAACAGTGTTGTTGACTATACACTTGCCTCTTGCAACCTTTTACAAGGTATTGGTAGTTTTACAGTAAATAATCTTACAGATATATCTGATCACCGTTTAATAAACTGCTCTCTGCTCACATGTTTTTATAATAAAGTAATAAGAGATAACTTGACCCCTTTGCCAGGTAAATACATATGGGATTGCAATGCAATTGAAAAATATAAATCTAATCTACAAAGTGATCCAATAAAACTCAAGCTTAAAAGTTTTTTAATGAATAATAATGAAAACCGTGAGACAGCTGTTGAAAGTTTTAACTCAATTTTACATGAAACTGCTTCAATGTCTGCAAAATTTCTAAAAGGGAAATTTCCTAATAAAAAGAAAAAATCAAAAAAGACTGAATGGTTCTCAGACAATTGCCAAGACCTCAAAACAACAGTCAAAAGTTATCTTTCTCTTGTTAATAAGTACCCTTATAATGCACAATATATAATAAAATATTACTCATTCCTCTCTAAATATAGGAGATCATGTAAAACTGAACAAAAGAAATATAAAAGAAAAATATGTGACAATATTTACTCAAGCATGAATAATGACCCAAAACTATTTTGGAACATGGTTAATAAACTTAATTCTTCTGTAACTAATGAAGAAGATATTTCTAATAAAGAAGAATTCATTCACTTCTTTCAAAATATAAATAATCACTCTGAAAATGCACCAAACAATAGATTTCATGACTCCATAAAGGATCAGCTGAACAAGTTTTTGCAGCATTCCAATAATCTAGGAAAATGTGAAGATACCAGTCCATACAATGAACCCATTAATAAAGATGAAATTATTAAAGCTGCTAAAACACTAAAATATGGGAAGGCAACATCTAGTGACCTAGTCTCAAATGAGATGCTGAAGTATGGAATAGATCAGTTACTCGATCCACTTCACAAATTGTTTAATTTGATATTTGAAAAGGGTCAATATCCAAAAACATGGAATGAAAGTTATATATCACTAATTCATAAAAAAGGGGACAAAGCCAACCCTTCAAACTATAGAGGAATCTCATTAACTTCTAACCTGGGGAAATTATTCAATAAAGTTCTACTTGCAAGAATTATAAAATTTACTGATTCCAATAATTTGATTTGTGAAAATCAAATTGGATTCAAAGGAAAATCCAGGACAACTGACCATATCTTTACCATTAAATCTATAATTGATACATATAAATCTAAAAAAAAGAAAGTATTTGCTGCCTTTATTGATTTAAAAAAAGCATTTGATACTGTTTGGAGAGATGGTCTTTTCTTCAAACTGTATCAAAACCATTTTCCTAAACAGATTTTAAAAATCACACACTCAATGTATCAAGACCCCACTTGTAGAATCAAGTTCAAACAAGGACTAAGCAGAAGTTTTATTTCAAAATGTGGCGTTAAACAAGGGGACGTACTGAGCCCTATTTTATTTAATTTATATATTAATGATCTTGTTTCAAATTTAAATAAATCATTGACTGATCCAATCAACATAGGTGATGTTTCTGTTAACTCTCTTCTTTACGCAGACGATATTATTCTGCTGTCCAGCACCCAAAGTGGCTTACAAAAGTCACTTGATGTTCTGAATGATTTCTGGTCATCCTGGAAGCTAGAAGTAAACAAACAAAAATCCAAGGTGATAGTATTTAATTCAAACGGTGAAACTTATTTGAACTCATTCAAAATCAATGATTCCTATATTGAAACTGTAAAGTCATATTGTTACCTTGGCATAACTTTAAAATATACAGGCAATATTAATGTCTCTACAAGCTTATTAATGGACAAAGGACGCAAGGCATGGTTCAAAATTAAGAAAAACATTGGTTTAAATAATCCTTGCAACTTATTAGAAAAACTATTTGATACACTGGTTTCACCAATAATTCTTTATGGGTGTGAAGTTTGGGGGGCATATTCTAATCTAAAAGATACAGACCCCTATACGAATATCTACATATCAAATTTATCAAAGAAATCTTAGGCATCCATAGCAAAGCAACAAATGTCGCTTGCTTATCTGAACTTAACCGATACCCCTTGAGAGAAAAGGTTAAATTTTTAATACTCAAATTTAGAGATCACCTTTCTAATTTAGACAACAGTTTAGTTAATAAGATTTTTAACAACCTTCCCCCCAGTAATAGATGGATGACAACCACAAACCAATGGATCAGAGAACTAGGATTTAATTACATAACTCATAACACAACTAACTCTATAAAATATTTAAGTAACTTTAAACAAAGAATATTTGACCAAGCTTTACAAAATAGAAGTAGTACTTTAACTGAAAACAATAAATTATCTTTCTATAACACAATATGTCAATTCAATCAAAGACCTCCATATGTTGATATCTGCAGATTCAAATCTGATAGATCTATTATTTGTAAATATAGATTAAGTGCCCACTGTCTAGCAATAGAAAGAGGACGATATAACAATATTCCCAGAAGTGAAAGAATCTGTTTAAAATGTAATTTGTCACAAATCGAAGATGAAATGCACTTTTTCATCCACTGTCCTGCCTACAATATATTTAGACAAGAGCTTACTCAAAAGGTCAAAAATGTTCATAAAGATTTCAATTCTATAACTGAAAACAAAATGTCTTTCATATTGAACAGCAACTCTTTAATAATAATAAAAGCAGTAATTGGGTATATAAAAAAATGTCAAGAGTTAAATTAACCAAAACATTTAATAAGTATAAATGAATATGTACTTTTCTCTAAGTCACTACCGCTCCAGGTATATAGTTCTTAAAGGGATAGTGTCTACCATTTTGATGAAATTTTGTTTATTTGCATTTTGTACTTGCAACTTATAAAATTATAAATAATGATTGATGAACACTTAAAATTTTAAATCAGGTACACTAATTAGCCATTAATTGCTTAAAGAAAATGGAATCTAATATACTGTGTAACTCCCCACATGCTGTCAATCAAATTAATAACAAAGGAACATGTGTGCTCTGGTCAGAGGTAATTATGATGCTGTGAATTGTTTTGAAAATAGGTCAAAACCATTGGATAAGGCAGCTTAGTGCATTTTGATTGGCATGCCTTTGGGTGGAACACTTGAATTTTTGTCTGGAATATAATAATTCAAGACCAAATTTTAAATCCAAAATATAAGCTAATTATTAAATGAATTGCAAAATTTCATGTATTCATCTTATTTTTGGGGGGAAGTCAAACTGTAATGACTGAAATAAATGTCTTTTAAAATGTTGCCAAAATCGTAGACACTATACCTTTAATTTTCTTTTATTTTTATCTCTGTCGTCAAATATTGTTTTCGGAGCTGCGTCTTGGTGCGATTCTGTACTCACTTATTTACCAATTGTGGTGAATGGGTGTAGGGTTGCATCAAGACCCAGTATCTATTGTTTGCATTATGTCTCAATCTTTAATATGTCATTATGTATGTGTTATAACCATTTATTGTAAATGTGTTAAACAAATAAATATTAGTATTATTAGTATAAATCGACAATTTTTATGACCCATATTTATATTCAGTAAACTATAAAGTTATATTTATTAATTTCATTAAATATTTTACATGTATATATGTTAGCTTTATATTATAATTATTGCCAAATATAAATGAAGATTATTTCTCACAGCTTATAGCTGATGCAGAATTTCTTGGGGAATATCTATATAAAAATGGACAAAACGTGACCCATATTTATAGAGAAACGAAAGCAAGTTTTGGCTTCTTCTACCAGATGCTAGGGTAACAAAAACATTTTATAGGTCCTTTTATTGCAAGGGGAAAAAAGGAAATTTGATCAACAGTTTATAAAGTGTATAGCAGGAAAGATAACTCTGATTGTTATTTTAGAAAAATATTAATATTTGTTTTAGTTAAATGATTTTTTATCATATAGATACAAACCATAATAAGTTTTGCTACTTGACAAGTCCGGAAATACTCCAAATGAAAAACAGATCCGACCTATGGTTGCTGACCCTTGACGCTTTCCAAAATTGGTCCATTTAATCCCATATAAAAGGAACATGTATAAGAATAATTTAAGAATAATTTTATTACCCAGTGACTGGGCCCATTTCTGGGCAAAGGTAACATTGATCTAACAATAAACATACAACATGTACAAAGACATTACATCAATAATGGTGTTATTTAATTTGTTGTCACAGAATCAGAGCCTGTACAAAAACTTATAAACATATATATGCAGTGTAAAACGTGTGGAACAATAATGGTGGTATTTCCCTCAGCAGTTGATCAGTTTTGTCTTAATTCAAACCCTTTAATTATAAATTTACCCAAGTTCTTTAATATAAGTAAATCTTCATTGCTAGTTAACCATAAAAATTTATCATCAGTAGAGAGATTAATAAAATTTGGACACATTGCAGAAATATCTTTAAATAAAATATTCCTCTCCTCTTTATATTTTGGGCATTCAACTAGAAAATGAATTTCATCTTCTACTTTATCTAATGAACAATTTAAGCACTTTCTTTCAGACCTCTATGTTTTATTCTTATCATATCTTTTTCTCTCGATTTGTAGATCATGAGCACTAATTCTAAGTTTACAGATTGTGCGTCTAATGTTAAAATTTTCAATCAAAAGGTAGGTCTCAAAGCAGAAGTTTACTTTAAATTTAAAATATGTATCTAATTTAGTTTGTGAGATGGATGATCTTTTATGTATATGATGAAATGAGGGATGAAAGGGAGGGGGCTCTTATTTATTAGGGTGCATGACAGACGAAGGAGACCAGGCAACCAAGTTTGTTTGGGTCAAGTTGGAGCAATAAGTGCACTTTTAGACAAACGGGGGATTTCTATCTCTCAAATGAGTGGGGATGTTAAACAAATATGGGATTTCTATCTCTCAAATGAGTGCAGATGTTGGTTTGTCGTTGAGTTTTGTTTTGTCTTTTTTACCGGATTTGACACACTGAATGGGAAATTAGCAACACGAAGGGTGTGCTATAGCAAGCGGGAGCCACTTACTCTTCCGGAGCATCTGAGTTCACTCTTGTTACGACTTGAGTTCGCGTCGTTGATTTCCGTTCGGTTGATTTTGTGTTTTGTGTTTTCTTCGTGCTGTTCTTGTTCGTGTTTACCGGTTTTGTCGTTGCCCATTCAGACTTTTGACACTCGAATGCCCCATAGGTGGCTCTTTGTTTTTTGCTTTTCTTATTTTCAAAGAATTGGAGCTGTAAACATAAATGGAGGAAATGAGAAGGCAAACATGTCCTTCCAGGAAAGGCTCATAGCGTCAACTGCATATGACATCGGATCGGGAACTACGTACCAAAAGGTCTGAATGTTGAAGAGTTTCCAAACCAGCTTGGTTGATTGATTGCTGTTTGTTTAATTTCAAGGCGACAATATTTCAGTCATAATCAAGACAAGAAAAAATTGAAACAACAAAATTGAATTATGTAGACCCTTCGAGGACACAGCACTCATAACACAGATATATGTATGTCTTACAAAATAGTACAATGTACGACCACAAACCATATAGAAAATAAACCAAACTCAAAAGACATGCCATTGTACCCCAGAATCAGAGTTATGCTATTGATCGGGCTGAGTTTCCACTATGCGTTCACTGGGGTATGATACCAGATTAGTTATACACTAAAAATATATTTGTCGTCACGAATATAAACAAATAATCAATCAATGTGGTCATATAATTTTGAGCGAAATAAACCTAGTTTAAGGCAAATTGGGAAACGAATTGATTTTCAAAGTTTTCTTTTATTACATTTTGGTCTAAATGGCATTAAACAAGAGGCTCCCAGGAGCCTGAATCGCTCACCTGGTCTTGATGTCAACCCTATGAAGACTTTTGTAAAGCTAAATGAGCTGAATGTTTAAGCAAGCAACAACTTTTCTCTATCTACAATAGTTTTCATTCTATAGGCCAAAAACACTATTTTTCGCCTTTAAGGGGCTGTTACCCCTTTAAGGGGTCGTCAGACAACTTCAACCCTATGGAGACTTTACTAGAGCTAAATGAGCTGAACACTTTGAGCAAGCAACAGCTTTTCTTTATCTACAATAGTTTTCATTCTATAGGCCAAAAACATGCAAAAACGCTATTTTTCACCTTTAAGGGGCTGTAACCCCTATAAAGGATCATCTGACAACTTTGACCTTATGAAGACTTTTGTAGAGCTAAATGAGCTGAACATTTAAGCAAGCGACAGCTTTTCTCTATCTGCAATAGTTTTCATTCTATAGACCAAAAACACTATTTTTCGCCTTTAAGGGGCTTAAACCCCTATAAAGGGTCATCTGACAACTTCGACCCCATGAAGACTTTTGTAGAGCTAAATGAGCTGAACATTTTAGCAAGCAAAAGCTTTTCTCTATCTGCAATAGTTTTCATTCTACAGGCCAAAAACACTATTTTTCGCCTTTAAGGGGCTGTAACCCCTATAAGGGGTCATCTGACAACTTCGATCCTATGGAAACTTTTGTAGAGCTAAATGAGCTGAACATTTATGCAAGCAACAGCTTTTCTCTATCTGTAATAGTTTTCATTCTATAGGCCAAAAACATGCAAAAACGCTTTTTCCCCTTTAAGGGGCTGTAACTCCTATAAGGGATCATCTGACATCTTCGACCAAATGGAGACTTTCGTAGAACTTTTGATGCTGAAGCAGTAGGGTGGCATCAGATTTCATCTATATCTTATACTTTTTGATTTACAAGCTAAAAACAGTAGTCTGACCCCCCGGTCTATTTTTAGTAACGGTGGCCATGTTTTTTGACGGATCAAAAATCGAAGCACAAGTTTGGTGCAGGACACCCTAAGGATCATTCATACCAAGTTTCGTTAAATTCTGTTCAGTAGTTTCAGAGGAGAAGATTTTTGAAAAATTGTTAACAGACGAGGACGACAGACGACGACGACGGACGCCAAGTGATGGTAATAGCTCACCTGGACCTTCGGTCCAGGTGAGCTATAAATTTGGGACGAAAAAAATGTGATTTTGGTAGACAATATGCCTTTAAGTGAGATATTTTGTGGGAAAAAAATGTTTGATGACATATTAGCATTGCGCTGAATCAAGAGGTTGAACGACGTTATTCTTTATGGTTAAAAATCAAACTATAGTGCAAGATTGTTTTCCACTGGGCTGTACAGCTCCTGTCAATTGTTGTCTTAAAACAATCTAAACAAACAGTTATCGATCAATTTTATCTTCGTTGTATAAACCTACTAGTATTCAAGCTAGAATGAAAAAAAAACAAGATTAATGTGAAAACCTGTGTAACCCCCTCTAGCTTCTTAATTTTTTAGTGTGGTTTGTTATATATGATAACGTTACCCCAAGTCTGGCAATCTGTGGGGGATACGTCATCATTAGGGCTTTGAAACCGCCTAGAAGAGTCTCCTTTTTATAGCACTCTACCTTTTGCTATGCCTTCCCAAGAACTACTGTTGTTCCTGGAGATCATTCTTGCAATTGGTGTCGACAGTAACAGTTGGTGAAAATACGAAAGCCAAGAAGGCTCATACGAGATTCGAGATTCTAAATTCAAGACTCGAAATTCGAGATTCGAAATTTGAAATTTAATATGCAGGTATCCAAACAGATTGTTTATGATATTATCATCTATCAATCATAATAGTTATATTGAAATTTAGGGATAACTAAAATGATACGTGATAGATGATGATATGTATCATACGTCTCCGAATCCACGCGATGGGATAAGATGTCGTTCCCTGTTCAACTGTAACTAAAGCAGCTAAATCTTGCGGTGGTAAATTATAAGCTGGACGAATAATTGCAAACAACGAGTCTTAAAGTTATCAGTCGCTGCATAGGCTTATGTATGTCCGTCACACAGAATGACTATTTGTTTTTGAAAACGTTCATTCCTTTGCTCACTGTTTTTCATAAGGGCACATATTACTGGAGATGTACAGAAGAAGTTAGAAATATTATCTTTTCTATTTTTTTCATGGAACTTTGAAATTTCGACTTATGTGTGTAGATGTATTTAAAGCATGTCGTGTTGAGGCATGATTTTTTTTTTCGTTTTCATATAATTTTAATGTATTTTTAATTGGATTGGGGATGTGTGGGTCCTTGATTTGATATAACAATACATATACATGTATAATAAGATTCTTTTTGAAGAATATGTGTGGCCCTGAAAAGGGCCGTTGTTTTAAGTACACTGTCTGTACACAGTTTAACCTCCAAATCCGTATAAGGTACGTCCTTGTCTCTTGAGAGCGTAGACTGACAGTTTTCCTCTTGGCGTGCTCAGTGTAAGTGACTGCATCACGATTCAAACTACAAACCATGACTGGATTTTCTACTGCAGCATCGTATTTAACCGTATTAAAATGAAAGTCATGTGATTGGAAATACACATATAAATTAATTAATTGATTCCGTTATACAAGACTAACCAAGACTTATACATTATTTGACCAAATATAACATTAACTTATGTTGAGTAGATATATTTGGAAAATGTTGAGTAGATATGATTGGAAAATAAATTATGTCTTATTATATTCTAAATCACCAAATTAAAGAATTCACAGTTCAAGCTGGGGAGGGTGTTTTGGAATTCAATGATGGCCAATCTGATTTGGTGATTAGAACATTAAATTCGAATATTAAATGTCGAACTTTGAATCGCGAATCTAAAACTTCGAATATCGAATTTCGAATCCCGAATATCAACAAGAACATCACAGCCAACTCAGGGTTAATAAAACATAATGCACATGTTTACTTTTTAAAAGAACTTTTTTGATTGGTACATGAAAATAAAACAAGCAATCTGATTTTGAAAAAGCCTTTCAAGAAGTTTTTTTCAGGCGATACTTAGGTCTTCGTTCAAGATTCGTTATTCAATATACTCATGACCAATCAGATTGCTTGTTTTATTTTCATGTACCAATCAAAAGGTCCATGTGAGCTATTACTATCACTTGGCGTCCGTCGTCGTCGTCTGTCGTCGTCGTCTGTCGTCTGTCGTCGTCGTCTGTTAACAATTTTTCAAACATCTTCTCCTCTGAAACTATTGAACAGAATTTAACGAAACTTGGTATGAATGATCCTTAGGGTGTCCTGCACCAAACTTGTGTTTCGATTTTTGATCCGTCAAAAAACATGGCCACCGTTACTAAAAATAGACCAGGGGGGTCAGACTACTGTTTTTAGCTTGTAAATCAAAAAGTATAAGAGATAGATGAAATCTGATGCCACCCTACTGCTTCAGCATCAAAAGTTCTACGAAAGTCTCCACTTGGTCGAAGATGTCAGATGATCCCTTATAGGGGTTACAGCCCCTTAAAGGCGAAAAATAGTGTTTTTGGCCTGTAGAATGAAAACTATTGCAGATAGAGAAAAGCTTTTGCTTGCTCAAATGTTCAGCTCATTTAGCTCTACAAAAGTCTCCATGGGGTCGAAGTTGTCAGATGACCCTTTATAGGGGTTTAAGCCCCTTAAAGGCGAAAAATAGTGTTTTTGGCCTATAGAATGAAAACTATTGCAGATAGAGAAAAGCTGTTGCTTGCTTAAATGTTCAGCTCATTTAGCTCTACAAAAGTCTTCATAAGGTCAAAGTTGTCAGATGATCCCTTATAGGGGTTACAGCCCCTTAAAGGTGAAAAATAGCGTTTTTGCATGTTTTTGGGCTATAGAATGAAAACTATTGTAGATAAAGAAAAGCTGTTGCTTGCTCAAATGCTCAGCTCATTTAGCTCTAGTAAAGTCTCCATAGGGTCGAAGTTGTTTGATGACCCCTTAAAGGGGTAAGAGCCCCTTAAAGGCGAAAAATAGTGTTTTTGGCCTATAGAATGAAAACTATTGTAGATAGAGAAAAGTTGTTGCTTGCTTAAACATTCAGCTCATTTAGCTCTACAAAAGTCTTCATAGGGTTGACATCAAGACCAGGTGAGCGATTCAATGCCAATCTTGTTTAATGCCATTTAGACCAAAATGTAATAAAAGAAAACTTTGAAAATCAATTCGTTTCCCAATTTGCCTTAAACTAGGTTTATTTCGCTCAAAATTATATGACAACATTGATTGATTAATTGTTTATATTCGTGACGACAAATATATTTTTAGTGTATAACTAATCTGGTATCATACCCCAGTGAACGCATAGTGGAAACTCAGCCCGATCAATAGCATAACTCTGATTTTGGGGTACAATGGCATGTCTTTTGAGTTTGGTTTATTTTCTATATGGTTTGTGGTCGTACATTGTACTATTTTGCAAGACATACATATATCTGTGTTATGAGTGCTGTGTCCTCGAAGGGTCTACATAATTCAATTTTGTTGTTTCAATTTTTTCTTGTCTTGATTATGACTGAAATATTGTCGCCTTGAAATTAAACAAACAGCAATCAATCAACCAAACTGATTTGGAAACTCTTCAACATTCAGACCTTTTGGTACGTAGTTCCCGATCCGATGTCATATGCAGTTGACGCTATGAGCCTTTCCTGGAAGGACATGTTTGCCTTCTCATTTCCTCCATTTATGTTTACAGCTCCAATTCTTTGAAAATAAGAAAAGCAAAAAACAAAGAGCCACCTATGGGGCATTCGAGTGTCAAAAGTCTGAATGGGCAACGACAAAACCGGTAAACACGAACAAGAACAGCACGAAGAAAACACAAAACACAAAATCAACCGAACGGAAATCAACGACGCGAACTCAAGTCGTAACAAGAGTGAACTCAGATGCTCCGGAAGAGTAAGTGGCTCCGCTTGCTATAGCACACCCTTCGTGTTGCTAATTTCCAATTCAGTGTGTCAAATCCGGTAAAAAAGACAAAACACAAATAATGATATTGAATATCCGTTTGTATTTTTTTTTTCGAACTGTACATACTGACGTTCGGAGTCGTTTGTCATCAGTTTCCTGCTTATCTACAAGGCGGAGACAGAAAACAAAATATGATTCGTTCCTATTCCAATTTCCTTAGTTAATTTACTCAATTTACTACATGTAGAAAACGACGGTTAATAAAACATCCAATCAAAGCTACCATTGTAAACATCCTCAGTATAATGGTCTAAATGAAGTATTCATTCAAATCATCATAGAAGGTAATTGAAAATAACAATAAATCTTTCAACCAAGTCATTAACCAAGGTTGTACAAGAACATTTCTACCAAAACAGACTGTATTCACTAGTATTTATTTCTTGATAGACTATATTTTTCTCAGATTCTTCCATTAAAAGTTAATAAATATTTAGTGCAAATGTCATCGACGATGTTCTGTCTTCATAAGAGAGTAGATTTACTGACAGGACTCAATTACCGTCTCCCTTTCATCTCTAAGCTGGCCATCAATGTCGAGTTAATTAAAGCTAACCACTATTCATTAGTATCATTGACCACTGGACGGCGGCCTAGGTAGAACCAATACATTCTGTAACCCCAGCTTGCTGGTTTGTTGGTCTTCCCTCTCCGGTCAATACAATGCTATCTGCCTGTCTAGGATAAATTGAATCTATCGCACTTGGCAGTGAACAATAGTCCAATTAAAGCTTCAGATGACGATAAGAAATGGCTGTCTGATATTTAGGATGGAGTGTTATTGAGATGTTCAAGTCTGAATATTGATGACAACAAAATTGACAGTTTATGTCACCATCCCTTTGCCTTTGAATCAAGTATAGCCAACATTGACGTCAAAACTCATTAGATATTTTCCTATTCACAAGAAGAATTTGAAGAAATAAACAAAACAACAATACTGGTGTTGAATTAGTGACTACTAGTATCTATGGGTAAAAATGTTTAACATGAAGAGGATAGCTGTATGTTTTTTAATATCAGATTATGACATAAATATATAGAAATTAGAGTTTTAAAATATGAAATACAGAAGATTGCTAAAAGAAAGTAAACAAAAATACAAGTAATTAAAACTTGTATTGTCTGTTGTACTACCGGACCCTTTGATTGAATGATTGATTGTTGTCCAGTCAACAGTATTTCAGTCATATTCAGGACAAGAGCAAATCGAAACAACAAATGGAAGTGTGTTGTCTCACCCAGGACACAACACTCCATGTAATACCACATAGTTGGAATTAGTGGAATACAACTATCCTTTGCCAAGTCTCTTTTTGTCGAAAATAAAAAAACTGAATTCTGCTTGAACCTACAGGAAAAGAAAGGCAAGAAAAAAAAACTAGCAGGATAAAAAAAAAAGAAAGTGTTAGATCCAAAGGCTAGATAAATATGCTACAGTGGACAACTAATTTAACTGCCATATGTGAACATAAGGGACTCCCCCTGGAACAATTTAGCGATGGCAATGACTCCCAGTAACATACTCTGTCGATAGGATCTATATATTGCGCTAACTCGCGTTTCAAGCACAAGCTCCGTTTTGAGAGGTCGTAACTTTCACCTAGAGATACCAAACCCAAAGGTCGAAATTAATAAAAGAAGGATGGTTGGCGGCATAAAAATAGTTCAACCCCTCGTTTCTCTTTAAATGTCTGTACCAAATCAGGCTATTGCAATCCTTAATTTCAAGAGATTTGGTGGCATAAAACTGGAAATGTATGTTTTTAGTCTACTCTTCATTTTTTTCTGGTGTGTTATTGTCTCGATTTGGTTTTTTGGAATGCTGCAAAATATGGGGGCGAGATCAGAAGCTAATATTGAATTTAACTAGAAAAAGGGAGAGGTGGAAGTTTAAAACTATAAGGCTCACTTATGGCGGTCCACAAAGGGGTGAACGAGTTAGTAAGTTCGTATTTATACCATAGCAAAACTATATATACTCTTCAAATGAAGTTACGCATATATGTTGAAAGTTCTCTATGCATTTTATACAAACCCACACCATTTCTTAACAATATTACCAAGCCGTCATTTAACCGATTTTCATGAAATTAAATCCAGTAACAAGAGGCTCCCAGGAGCCTGAATCGCTCACCTGGTCTTGATGTTGACCCTATACTTTTGTAGAGCTAAATGAGCTAAACATTTAAGCAAGCAACAGCTTTTCTCTACCTGCAATAGTTTTCATTCTATAGGCCAAAAGCACCATTTTTCACCTATAAGGGGCCATAACCCCTATAAGGAGTCATCTGACAACTTCAACCCTATGGAGACTTTTGTAGAGCTAAATGAGCTGAACATTAAAGCAAGCAACAGCTAATCTCTATCTGCAATAGTTTTCATTCTGTAGGCAAAAAACATGAAAAATCGCTTTTTCCAGAGGCCGTAACCGCTATAAGGGGTCACCCGACAACTTCGACCCTATGGAGAATTTTGTAGAGCTAAATGAGCTGAACATTTAAGCAAGCAACAGCTAATCTCTATCTGCAATAGTTTTCATTCTGTAGGCCAAAAACATGAAAAATCTCTATTTTTTCAGGGGCCGTAACCCCTATAAGGGGTCATCTGACAACTTCGACCCTATGGAGAATTTTGTAGAGCTAAATGAGCTGAACATTTAAGCAAGCAACAGCTAATCTCTATCTGCAATAGTTTTCATTATGTAGGCCAAAAACATGAAAAATCGCTTTTTCAGGGGCCGTAACCCCTATAAGGGGTCATCTGACAACTTCGACCCTATGGAAAATTTTGTAGAGCTAAATGAGCTGAACATTTAAGCAAGCAACAGCTAATCTTTATCTGCAATAGTTTTCATTCTGTAGGACAAAAACATGAAAAATCGCTATTTTTCAGGGGCCGTAACCCCTATAAGGGGTCATCTGACAACTTCGATCCTATGGAGAATTTTGTAGAGCTAAATGAGCTGAACATTTAAGTAAGCAACAGCTAATCTCTATGTGCAATAGTTTTCATTCTGTAGGACAAAAACATGAAAAAACGCTATTTTTCAGAGGCCGTAACCCCTATAAGGGGTTATCTGACAACTTCGACCCTATGGAGACTTTTGTAGAGCTAAATGAGCTGAACATTTAAGCAAGCAACAGCTAATCTCTATCTGCAATAGTTTTCATTCTGTAGGCCAAAAACATGAAAAATTGCTATTTTTCACCTTTAAAGGGCCGTAACCCGTATAAGGGGTCATCTGACAACTTCCACCCTATAGAGACTTTTGTAGAGTTATATGAGCTGAACATTTAAGCAAGCAACAGCTTATCTCTATCTGCAATAGTTTTCATTCTGTAGGCCAAAAACATGAAAAAATGCTATTTTTCACCTTCAAGGGGCCGTAACCCCTATAAGGGGTCATCTGACAACTTTGACCAAATGGAGACTTTTGTAGAGCTTTTGATGCTGAATCAGTAGCGTGGCCTCAGATTTCCTTTATCTCTTATACTTTTTGATTTATAAGCCAAAAACAGTAGTCTGACCCCCCTAGTCTATTTTTAGTAACGGCGGCCATGTTTTTTAACGGATCAAAAATCAAAACACAAGTTTGGTGCAGGACACCCTAAGGATCATTCATACCAAGTTTCATTAAATTCTGTTTGGTAGTTTCAGAGGAGAAGATTTTTGAAAAATTGTTAACAGACGACGACGACAGACGACGACGACGACGACGACGGACGCCAAGTGATGGTAATAGCTCACCTGGACCTCAGGTGAGCTAAAAAGCAAAATGAATAAAAATTGTTTGATTTATGTTAAAAAAAACCTAAATTCCATGATTTTTAAGACATCGTGAGGGGAACACGACCAATTCTTTTCACGGAACATTTTGCATTGATTCAAACAGTAACTTGATGCGTAAAATGTACACATGAGTTTCTCTTGCGATATCTTAAAACGGGGTCGTTACGATTTTGATCAAATCATACAAATGAGCTTCATTCAATTTCCTTTTTACTCTATCTTGTTTCATGAAAATTGATTAGAGGACGGCTTGGTAATATTTTTCTAAAGTGGTGTGGGTTCTGTATTTTTAAAAGTTATAGGGAATTTTCAACCTATGCGTAACTTTTTTTATAGAGTATATTATATATAAGGGCGATGAACATGAAATTAAAATGAGAAATGTTTGCTGGGATGACAAGTACAAGAACAGTTAAATCGTTGCACTAACAATACACGCTGGCCCACTATAGTCAAAGGACAGTCTCCATATTATGATCTGACAACCCCTCGAACTATAGGTCCATCCTATATAGCCACCTTGGGTCCACACCTTATGGGCTGAGCACCCAGGATAGCGAGTATAAAATTACAGTTACGAGTAAGCAATTAGAAATATAAACGATTTTAAAAAAGTTATGCGTCCCGAAAGTTTGTGTTCAATAAAAGTGTTGTTAAGCATTATTATAGGGATATGAGAGTTTGCCAGGCGTGTCGCATTGTTCTTTATTCTATCCACGGACACAAGGCTCAAAATAGAAAAGTACCTCCCTTTACCCCTCCCTATTTCCAGTGGAATTCAAAATTTTATAGTTCCTCAACTTCATATTTCTGACAATTATTTCATGCTCATCACCCTTGAACCTATATAGTGAGGCTAGGGCATAAAACATCTAAGAGATGTTGAATACTAGTATAAAAACTTCAATTAAGGACCCATGGCTGTAAACCACCTCGCGGGTAAAAGTTTAACGACCAATAAGAAAGGAAGTTCGCAATAGACAGGTAAAATATCGTATTTAATGTGTCTTGTTAACTTTTTAATAATGTAGACTATTCTAATAAATTTGGAATAAGTGACATTGGTGTTTTTACCTGTATTAATAATATTCTATGTACTATAACGATAGAAAAACATCGTGTAAATATAGCGCCAGCTGCTAGAACATAGAAAGTAGAAATGGGAAAAGGGAGAAATAAAGCTACTGTCATAATAAATGCCGGGGTCGTCAAGCTACAATGCAGAAAACCTGGCCGCAAACCATAGTGCTGCACCTTGTTAGGGAAAATGTCACGTTCCTCGCACGTTAAAGAACACTGGTGTAGGTCTCTCTAAGAGTATGACCCGTAGGATCCCCATCACTCCTTTTCCAGTGGCAGTCAAAACTCACAACCCCGATTGGCCTTGTGTCCCCATTTCCTGCACTTCCACCTTTTCATGTTCATTGTATCACTCCAGGCGCGGATCCAGGATTTTCGAAAAGAGGGGCGCGGGTATTAAACATTCGATTTTTTGGATCTTTTTTTAATGATTTCATGGTAAATATTCAATTTTTTCTCATTTGGGGGGGGGGGGGGGGGTGCCGGTTGCACCCCGCTTGAATCCGCGCCTGCACTCCTCAGTTTCATGTTCATTTTCCGGACATTGCCGAAATAGCGCTGCTTGGGAGTAAAGCAATAACTAGTTAACTAACTCTAAGGATCCGGTAGTAACACAAAACACAACACAGTTTTGAGACATAAAAATGATATTGAGGTGATCATTTCAGTATAACAATCAGCCAAACACTTTTCAAAACAATCACTGAACATATTTCATCTAAAATAATTTTGAACTTTTCACCAGTATTTTGTTATAACTAGTTCTTATAGTATTGAAAGCTTTGAAGCATTGGAATTAGTTAAAGATGTTATCTACTTTTCTTAAATGTACGGAATAATTAGATATTTATAGTATAACGAGTCTCGAATAACGCCAGGATTCAACAAGTGCGCGCACGAGTTGAATCCCCTAGCGTTATTCGACACGAGTGACATTAAAATTGATATTCGTCACCCCAAATTAGTTATACTATTTATTATATAGATAATTTTAAAAAAACGTGACTAATAGATCATCAAAATAATGAAAACGAAAGAAGTTATTGATTGATGAATTGTGTATTGCGCACTAATCTATGTTACGTATTTTTCGCGGGAAATTCACGAGGGTTAGATAAATTCGCACGCGAGTTAGATAAATCCTGTAATTAACTCCGTGAAAATCTAGAAATTTATTTAACTCGGAAATCACGATATTTCACCTATATCTATATAATAATAATAAAAAAAACCATTTTGATCAACAAAAACTCTGGAGAACTTGATGAGTTCGAAAGATAAGAATATCCTAACAAAAAATAATTCAAGGTAAATTAAAGAATTAAAGAATTATAGAATTAATATCAATATCTAAACATGATATATTCTTAAACATATTAGAATTCCCCATGTGGATCACTGTAGAGAATATGCCTAAAACAGCGCCAAGTTTATCGGGTTCAAAGTCCAAGAGCGCTCAGTAGCCTGGTGTCGGGTCAGGCCTCTTTGTCACAAAGCGACAGTATAGTTACCCCAGGTGATTTAATGGGGGCAACCTTCTCACCTTGCATGCTGAGGTTGCGAGGTCATATTACGGAAAACCTTACAACAAACCATAGTCGTGTACCGCTCGGGGAAAATGTCATCTTTGCATATTAAAGAACACTGCGACAGGATTCATTATGTTCGACCTAGGATTCATTATAGCTAGGATCCCTACCTTGTCCTCCATTTGGACCATCAATTCAAAATAAACCAAGAAGATAAAAATTTATCAATGCTAAAGTTGTTAGATAAAATAAAAAGTATTTTTTTGTGATGTTGATGTAATAGTTTGAAGTTCATATCTAAGGTGGTAATTACAAACCAAGCCAAGAGATTGAAGATGAGACAAATAAATAACTGGGATATCTGGGATGTAATCTATCTCATTACATTTAATTGTTATGATGTATATTTCAGATTGTCTTATACATCGTTAACGTAAAAGTGCATCTTGGCAATCTCTTCAATGAAATTAAGGTTTCAAATCAATGTAAAATTGTTTGACAAATGTCGGACATCTAGAAAAAAATATGGATTTATATCGAAAATATCACTAGAAAAACATTTCATTACTGGAACGGACAAAATTTACAGAACTCTCAAAAGTCCAGTACATGTATTTTATAAAACCCCATCATATTCACTGTGTTTTCTTTACAGTCAATCAAGTATAATTGAGCTCATGTCCAGTAAAATCAAGAGATAACACACTGGAAGTTACGTAACTTCCAAGTAATGATGACAGGTAATTATCATCACTGGAGTCCGTCGTCCGTAAACTGATTCAAACGAAAACTCTACAGACACCATATTTACAATTTAATCCAGACTTTGTTTGGTTGTTCATTAGCATGGGCGATGTAGAACTATTGTCATAGGCGGATCCAGGGCGGGCCCTGCCCCCCCCTTTTGGCGGAAAAATTTGGTTGAATATATAGGAAATCATTGAAGCATGAACAAAGCGGGCGCCCTCTTAAGCCAGCCAGTGGGCCCCCTCTTTTCAGACTTTCTGGATCCGCCACTGATTGTGTGGATTTCTGATAGGTCATTAAATATGGCGACCATTGCTAAAAATAGAAATAGCATTATGTTTTTTTTTTTCAAATAACTCAATAACGGTCACTTATATTAAGACTCTAATAGTACATGCATGTAAACAAATTATCACCTCATGAACCAACTTCCCAGAAAAACTATAATCCTTTTTTTGCATTAATTGAACTTAATGTGTTGACAAAAGCAAAGAGATGCCAATGTGTCATTGAATGTGAAAAGTCAGAAAGGACCAAGGCAAAACCAGCAAACACAAACGAGAACAGCACGAAGAAACAAAAATCACAAAAAAAACCCACAAAATTATACTGAAAAGCGAGTATCAACGCGAACTATAACTATAACAAGTATTTGAAAAAATAAAAATAAATTACATTTGATAATAATTATTATCTACAGAATTTGTAACATAATCAAAAAGTTCCAGACAAAAAAGTTTGCTACGCCTGACCGTGCGTTTCATCTATTTAAGACTCATCAGAGACGCTCTATCCAATGATTTAAAATGTCAAACACTATATTAACAATAAGAGCATAGAACAATCAAAATGTTCCTAAGAACGTCAAATTTACCATTTTCACAGCCTTCCCTTATATTTATAATGCACTTTCATCCGTTAACTCCTTTGATATCATAAGTATAATTTTAGCTAAACTTAGTTATTTGGAAAAGAACTGATGTGAGATGTTTGATTGGTCGTAAAGCATGGAGATAAAAGGTACATTGTATTTTGAACTTTTTATTTGAATACTGTTAAGTACTCAAAGATCTACAAAATTTGTTACAGGACCAAAGTTGAAAATCCATTTTATAAGATACGTATTTTCCTCTAACCATTTGCTCTATATAATGAATACTGTATAATATATTTGCAATGATGTTTATAAAGTTTGGGTCTACATGTGCATAAATTATGTTCTATTAATGAACCATGTTATGAGTTCTGGTTGCTAAACCGAGTAAAAGGTTCACTTTGACTGATAAAGGTGAAACAGATATTTTGCATTTATGATTGAAAACTACAAAAAGTTGTAAAATATATTGCTTTCTAAAATGTTCAGTTAACTGACTTATTAATTTTGTTTCGCATTGTAGTCTAATAAAAAGCTTCGCCGAGACCAGCTTGATACGATCGCACTATGTTGAGCGCCCAATATTGATAGTCAATTGCTTAGGCACATTCAGTCCATGACTTTGACAATTGCATTTCATGATGTACTTTCATTTTGTTAAAAAGAAACCTCAAGATTTTTTCTTCAAAAGCAGACCATGGATTCTTGCATATATATCTAGCAATTGAAACCAAAAATATTTCCCCTATTTGGGCACTAAATTCATAACGTAAAAAAGTCTCTTCAAAAATTATTTCGCCATCTTATATCCGACATGTGACTAATGAGAAAAATCAAAATAAGACAAGATATAAAAATCAAAGTACCGTTGGTACCGTGTACTTGGAAGTCACATTTGAACGAAGGCAAGCGATTTGTGTTGTGGTTTATAACTTTTGAAGACGGCAATAACTGAATTTAAATATATCTTTATTTACGCTTTCTTACAACGATATGAAATAACTAACGTTTCATGTATTTTTCGGTAACTTTTATCTGAGAAAATCATTCGTTTAATTATCTCAGCTTTTATATAAAGCATTAATGGTTTTAATTTTTATAATTTGTATATTCCCGCTAAAATATATTTCCCCACTAAAGTCACGTGATACACAAAATGTAGTTTTTAAAAGGTAACGAAAAATATAGCAAATACTATATCATCATTTAAAAGTAAATAGATAAACAAATCAAGAAGTGGTAAGGGGTTATACTAAAATAGATAAGAAAGCTCGTTGACAAAAAAAAAAATAAAATAAACACACTTCTACCGTAGAGCGAATGCACAATAGAATAGGTTATAACACGGTCTCGGGAAAGTCTCGGGAGGAAAAACGCGGATGGATTTGTCCGAAATCATTACCATACTTTGGAAGACCTTGACTTCCAAGTAAAAATGCATAATTTGCCCTTGTTGGTACCAAATTTATAAACGAAAAAGTGGGTGTAGAAAAAAAAATATCCTTCATATTGTGTATCTAATATCTGGCCAAATAAATTAGCGAGGGAGGGATGGAGTTTTACGCCCTTGCAACGCTATGTAGGTCATTTAAAGGCGATGAACATGAAAAGGATGATGAAATGAGCATGATAATGATGATGAGAATGAGGATGACAAGAAACATGGGGATGGAGTGTAAAACGAAGGAACAAGAAATTTTAAAGACCACAGGAAAAGGGGAGAGGTGGGTAGGGGCAGAAAATTTAGGCTATGTGGTGCACATACACTTGGCGGTCCAAAGTTTTTTTTTACGTGATGGACCGTTGCCCTCTCCACATGCATTGGCCCACTATGGTTTGCGTCCAGGTTTTCCGCAATATAGCCTGACGACCCGGCATTCATTATGGCTGCTTCGTTTAAGCACCTGGGGTACACATCTTGGGCTAAGTGGCCTGACCCGTTGTCGGGTTTCTGATTGCTCTTTAGTGTACTTTTACCAACAAGCTTAGCGCTGCTGCCCCCCCCCCCCCTTTTTGCCCCGCACGGGAAGAAATGGCCAAATCAATCCCTTTTATCCTAAGATGGTAAGAAACAAGATACAAGATAATATTTAGCTAATCACAGCGCCCAGCATTGAGCATATTAATTATACAAATAAAGATAATAACATTATCAAAAGAAGAAAACATAGAAATAAAGTAAAATTCTTGTTAACTTTCATAGCAATTACTCAAATAGAACTAAAGTTATTGTATGAACAAATAGATATACCTTTTGTCTCTTTTGTGCCTCTAACTAAAAAAAAAAAATATAAAAAAATAGAGGGACCCCAAAATTCAATCGAATTCTTCCTTTCTATGGTGAGTAACATTAATGTCAATTTTCTTAGCATTTGGAGCAAAAGTAACTGTACGCAAGATTCACAAAAAGTCTTGAAATTATTCTGACCGGCGGAGAACCGAAAATTATGTTTTTTTAAACAAGAGGCTCCCAGGAGCCTGAATCGCTCACCTGACATATGTGCCTGAAGTAAAGGTTATTAGGCAAAATCTATTTGACATTGAAAGGGTCATAAGTTTAAAAAGGGGGTCATCTGACATTATGGTGGATCTTAAGGTGCTGATAATTTTTGTTCTCAATCAAAATTCAAAAATCTGTCACCCTTTTTGAGTTATTTATATAAGCAAAAAAATGCAGTATAACCCAATGTTCTATTTTTAGCCACAGTTGCCATGTTTTACAACCAATCAAAAATCCCCAAATCTGTTCTATACACCTAATGCTAATAAACAACAATACCAAGTTTTGTTCCAATTGGACTTAAAGTGTCAGAGGAGTTAACGTTTTCAATGTAATGAGGAATGGCTTTTTAAATGCTCAATTTTGACGTTCTAAGGGTAATAACCCCTCAAAGGAAAGGCCCTACAACGTTGAACCTATTACATATTTTGTAGATCTTGACGTGCTTAACAATATGCAATTTAAATTTCTCAACTATCTGGTATAGTTTTAAAGATATTGAGCTAAACAGGTGCAAAATTTGCAAAAATCCACAAAAAGGGCATTAACTCCTACATGGGTTGTCGGTTTTTCTTCAAAATTTCAGGGTAGGTAGATCCTGAGGTGATGATCACTTTTACTTAGCCAGAATTTTGATATATATAGCCGTTTTTGAGTTATTTGCAAAATACTGCATTCTATCACTATGTTCTATTTTTAGCCACGGCGGCCATGTTTGAAGACGAATCAAAAATCCCCACATCAGTTCTAAGCACCAAATGCTAATAAAAAACCATACCAAGTTTGGTTTCAATTGAACTAATGGTGTCAGAGGAGTGAATGTTTTAAAAAGTTTACGGACGACGGACGGACGACGGACGCCAAGTGATGACAATTGCTCAAAAAGGACGTCATGTCAAGAACTACAACAAACGTTCAACAGTGTCAGTGAACACTTAAGTATACTTACAATTTATTTGCCACATTGAACATTAAAATAGTTTCATTTCAGGTAGGGTCACTTCTTTCTGCTATAGACAAAACAATTTAGTACCTGTAAACACTAATTATGGCAGTTTTCTTGTAATTTCAATGCCGTCTTCTGCAGCGTAAAATGTCCGGCATTCAGTAGCACATCGAACCAGTTAATGACGTAGACAAATGACAGAACAATGTCGTTAATGGACACTGTCTAAATTTTTTGTATTGTGGGAACAATTAAAATGTGGCACTGTTCCCTAAATTCTTAATAAAAACACGGGGACTCGCAAATTCAATCCGATAAGGGACATTATCAAATTTCATTGCAATCGGATAACTATGACTAAAGTTATTGTGGAAACAAATAAATTAACAGACAACGACGACGCAGACGACAGCATCATACCATTATACGTTGGCAGGTGAGCGATTCCGGCTCCTGGAGGCCTCTTGTTGTACAAAGGTATTATTGTTTTCTAGAATCCTGTGATCAATAGTTGCTGAGAAAAATGTTACGAAAAAAAAGTGTGACGGATGGATGGACGACCGAACGAACGAGCGAACAACGGCTTTTATGTATTCCTGCTCCGCGTTGCGGCGGGGGACAACTAGAAATATCAATTTGTTTCATATATGTAATGGGGAAGTGTTGACTGTCAGTTAATGCAGACTTCGGATAAATAAACAAAGTTCTTTGAAAGAAATAGAGTAAATAAATATAATTACAGTTGCTTGCAGCAATGTAAACATAATTAGATTAACTGATAAAAGGTGAGCTAAAACTATGAATTTAAAAGAAATAATCATGTTTCCTCAGCTAATTGTTTAAATATTTTACTTACAATTTTGAATGACGTTAATTTTTTGCATGCACTTGATATGCGCTCTTGTACAGTTACTTAAAATTAACAATGTTCCAGACTCAAAATTCAACCAAAAAAGTCTACAAGTTTGGTAAAAAAACACATTTTAGCGTGTTAATTTTGACCGTACATTTACGCGGATCGTCTCATGCACATCAGCACAGGGGAGAATCGGTATATCGGTAAAAATGAGCGTGAACAATTTTCCTATGGCGGTCAAGTATTGTGCGTGATCGCGAACAATTTTGTACCGGATCGTGAACAACGCATAAAGGCGTGATTTCATAGAATTTACTAAAAATTAAGAAATTACAAACGTCATTCAAAAAACTAAAAGCGTCTGGCAAAATAACTATGTTTCCTTTACTGAAATACATTTTAACATTTTGCTTTGGAAATTCCATTTTTCCTAAAAACGTAAAGGCGCTATCCTACCGAACGTTTTTTACATGATAGTTGAATTAAAAGAACAATTTATTTCAAATAAAACTTTAAATATGTTAAAAAAACTGAAAAATATTTTGATATTTAACATTGAAAATGTTTCTAAATATAAAATATTCCATTTATTTAACTTAAATAAGGGGGAAAAGTGTAAAAACGATTCAGAATTTGCCTTTTATGATCGCGAACAATTAGGTACCTGCAAAATTCGATCGTGAACAGGACAGTGTGACCACATTAAATATAATATATATTTTTAATTAAACCTTCGATTTAATGATAATTTTAATATTTAATTCATGATTATAATGAATAACAATTTTTTGTATCATTATGAGTATGTTCATGATAAAATCATTGAAAACTGTAAATTTTGTCCAGTAGCAAGGTTTTAAATTATGTAAAAGATAAAAGTGCAACTTCAGACAGGCAACATTTTTTTTTCGAAAAATCCAAAATGGCTACCCTTAAGCCTCAATAGCTGTATATAGCTTTCATCTGATTGATCAGTGGTTTCTATCCTTTTTATTTTAAATTGGACATTTTAATGGTGATTTTTTTTCAGTGTACGTATATAGAATGAGAATTGCAGCAATATTTGTTGAAAAAGTGATGTTTTTTTCTTTCCAATACAGTGCAATTTTAGTAATTTTCATAATTTTGCTCATCTGGTACTCTAAGGTAGGAGTTACGCATCGTTCCAGACTATACTCAAAAAGGCTACAATTTGCAAATTGTTTAAGGGTACTCATTGTCCAAAGTAACGTCTTTATATTCTTATCGTTCATCAATAAAAAAAAAGAATAACATATCTGGACAAACAGGCACCAATGGTACATTCGAGTGTCAAAAGTCCGAAAGAGTAATGGCAAACCCGGTGAACATGAACAAGAACAGCACGAGAAAACACAAAACAAAATCAACCGAACAGAAATCAACAAAGTAAACTCGGGTGCTCCGGAAGAGAAAGCGGTTCCTGCCTGCTATAGCACACCCGCCGCGCTGTCAATTTCAAATCCAGTGTGTCAAATCCGGTAAAGGAAGACAAAACAAAACCCTATGACAAACCAACATCTGCACTCATCTTAGAGTATCATTTAAGGAATCATTTTAAAAGTGTGCAAAAATACAAAATACAAAACAAATATTTTTGAAAAAAAATGTTAACAGACGATGACAGACGACAGACGACAAACGACGACGACGACGGACATCAAGTGATGGCAATAGCTCACCTGGAGCTAAAAAACCAAATAAATGTCACAAAAGCAAACGAGTAGTAATCGACAACGTTGAATTGAAGTCGTAACGAGAAGAAATGTATAGATGGCTGGTAAGGAGTAAACAGTTTCTTTTTAGCATGCTAATTCAATTGAAATTTGTGTTTATTTGTCATCGATTTGCCACCCTGTAAATGCTGAGATTTTTGTTCTTTCTTTTCATTCCTGAAAAATAAGTTTTATATATTCATGCCAATCTATTCAAACGTTTAAACACTTCATTATCTAAAACATTCGATATTGACTAATAAATTGTTCGCGATCATAGTTCACGATCCAAAACCAGCGGTGCCAAATTGTTCGCGATCCCAAAAATAACAAAAACTACATAAAATGTCCAGTTTCTCTCTTGCATTTGAAAGAAGATATATTTTTTAGCTCTTGGTAAATGAAATAATGATATTTGAATCTAAAACACCATATTTCATGCATTTTAATATTAATATGAAGCAGAACACACATGTTTTGTTTACAAAATGTGTTAAATTCTTACCTTTTTATATCAACATACTATCTACCTTTTCAAAATTTGAGAAAGCTATTCAATTTTAATTAAAACGGCTTTCATGTTTCAATTCATTAAGTTAAACCATTTTGCCAGACATAATTTGTTTTTCTAATTTTGCTTTTTTTAACGTACTATAAAAGAAAAAAGACTGACCTTCTACGAAAAAAATCCAATATGTGTTGTTCACGATCCGGTACAAAATTGTTCGCGATCACGCACAATACTTGACCGCCATAGAAAAATTGTTCACGCTCATTTTTACCGATATACCGATTCTCCCCTGTGATCAGGTTTCGTCACGAAAAGGACTCGTAAAATCTACTGCACTAAGCTAAACTTTCAAATAATAATAATATGAGACACGAGCGAACTGATTGAGGGACACAAGAAACTCATATTTTTTTGAGTTGCGAATTTAGAAGGAGCTAGACAAAGAGGCCAGTCCCTTAGGGACGGACCATTTAACTTGAAAAGGAGGCTTGGAAAATATTTATTTTTCGAAGGCGTTGCGACAGAATATTTTTTTTCATTATTATTATTATTTTATATGACAGAAATCCTTCTTCAGAATATTTTTTTTCTTACCCTCTGCTGTCAAAATATTTTATTAATCAAAAAAAAATTTCAGAATACATGAATTAATAGGAAAAAACCAAGCCCCCCCTTTTCAAGTTAAATGGTCGGTCCTTTATGGAATGAATTATTGGATGAATATTAAGAAAACCCTTTATTAGCATGACGAAGCCTGGGTGGCGGTCCATTTTTGTTAATTTTGACCCCCCTTTTGCATTTTTTTATTGTAAATGATGGCTTAGTCTAAAATATTAGAGTTGCCTTACCACGTTTTATATGTGCCTTTCCTGCCTAGTAAGATCAGCATCTGGTCAATCTTTATTGAAAGAAGAAAAGAGGCACCAATGCGGCACTCGAGTGTCAAAATAGACGATAAAGAGATGTGGAATAAGTGTACGCGAAACAACCAACATTGAAGAAACGGCAATTTAAAATATCACAATGGAAAACAGCCAGCAGGTCACTGCTCGCTGTCTTGCATTGGCCCAAGACTAAAAATACAATACATAAGATTCAAACAAATTCCTAGATTTTCAACGAAAGACTCAATTCTTGACATAAAACAAAAAAAACCAGATAGTTGACATGGACAAACAAAAGCTTTGACAAGGATTCCTGGCTTAGGACAGGCACACATAATATGTGGCGGGGTTATACTAGTTTTTGGGGCCAACCTTCCCCCTATTGTTAATCTTGTACAAAGCACAAAAAATAACACACTTTAAAAATTAAATCGACAAAAGGTCAATTCACCAAGAGAGAACCTGAGACAAGAGTACCATACTAGAACAACGAGACGTAAAGGAACTCTCTTGAGAACACTCGCAGTTACTGACAGCTAGCTAAGAAGCATTTATCGACTGATGTAAAAAAATCAAACATATCGATTCTAAATCCAACATGACACTTAAAACAACTAATGATTTAGTATAATATCATATCACAAAAACGACATATTTGATCGCTGTTATGCTTAAAAACAATACAATAGTAAAAAGGTAAAAGATTAACGGTTAAGAGTTACTATAAAATTATCAAAATTTCTACCAAAAACACAAAATTTAAAGATTTTACTATAACTTCAAACTTGTATCCTTTCTTTAATAAATTTTTAAGCCAAATTACCATGTCAAGAGGATTGTTTTAGAATTTACGTGCTTTATAAACTGCATTTCCATAGAATTCGGGATGTGATGTTCCTTTTACAATCAAGAAACGACGTGAACAGTTAAAATTTTCAATAAGATACCCATATTTATGAACAAATTTAGTAAAAGATTTGACTAATTTGTTGTATCGATAAACTTGTTTTAGTAATTTTTCTGTAATGAAACTGTAATGAAAAGTCCGAAAGTGTGACGGCAAAACTAGGTTAACATGAACGAGAACAGCACAACAAAACACAAAAAACTAAACCCACAAAATAAACCGAATAGCAATCGACAACGCGAACTCAAGTCGTACATTATAGATGTAACGAGACTAAACTCAGGTGCTCCGGAAGAGTAAGCAGCTCCTGCTTGCTATAGCACACCCGTCGCGCTGCCAATTGTCAATTCAGTGTGTCAAATACGGTTAAGGAGGACAAAACAAATAACTATGACTCGAGTGAAGACAGCAACCGAGGAGAAACATAACCTTGTGTTAGCAATTTTGGTGTCAGACGTGACGCTTTCCCGAAGAAATCGATATAAGTCTCACAAGCTCACGAATAATGAATCCATTGTGATACGTTAACTCCATACGCTGTAGCGGACGGAATGTTGCTACATAGTTAGGAAAGTTGACGATTGAAATGTGAAGTCATCACGTTTGTGATAGAGATTTGTTGAAAGTCTTCATTAAGTGTCTATTTCGAATTATAAGATATATATGCAAATATGCTGGTATCTCAAGTTCCTAAAAATCTATGAGATACAGAAAATCACCAAATCGAGAATTGTTCAGTCAAAGGATATCACCAATTTAACAGAACGTGAGGTTAAAAAGAGAGCAAATTTACAATCTTTTTTGTCTAAAAGTGATTATAAAAAGTCCGCGTCATATGAATGAAGAAACAAATCAGCAAGCAAAGGTGCATATTTAGGGCCCATTGGAACCCCTATATTGTTTGCTGAAAAACACGGGCATCAAACTGAACAAATATATAAGAAATTTGAGCATGTCGATTATTTGGTCCTCTGTAAATGTGTTCCTTGTCTTAGATTCATTGATGACAACGTGAGTCTTTGCATAATCGACTAATACCAGATATTTGTATCTGCGTTTTCCATTCTTTTTGAAAAAAAACTGCGTTTAATCAGTTGTACCAATCGTAATTTGAGCTGTTCATGTTGACTAGAAGTACAAAATGTAAAGGAATCGAAGTTTGTTAAATTCAAAATTGTTTAAAACACCAGGTTTCTTTCCTTGTACTACACATGGTCGATACCCTAGGTGCTGGATTTGGTTTCCTTGTTCGAACTTTTTGGCTTTGGGTACTTTGCATTCAATACTTTTGGTTTTTGACCTTCCAAAGTTTTAATTCAAATGCTGCTGGTGAGAGGTTACCCATACAGCATAGCCAAAATTAACCGTTTTTATACCCGTTTTGATATTTCTATTTTGATGCTGTTACAATATGAAACTGATTTAGATTGCAGAATCTCTGTCAGTTCTTCTGATTTTTTTATGAGCCACATTGATATACCAAGATGAAGAGAAGATCGAAGACTAAGGTGAAGATGGACGGAGTTGTCGCTGTAGGTGTTATCAATCCCAGTGTAGTTTTATCGCCATTCCACATCACGTCGACTTCTGTTGAACAATCTTTGTCTAGAAAGGATCATAAACTTTGGACACATTTTGGTCCGTTGACAGTTATTTTCTTCGTTTGTCGTCTGTCATATATGTTTGGTCACGTGAGCGTTTAAACCTTTATTATATTTTTTGCTTGTGAAAACATGTTCAAACCATGCTAATTAACAAATAGAAACATAAAAATGATCATTTTTAGAAATTGGAATAAATAAGTTTAAAAAAGATGAAGCCCACTAGTATAGGAGTCTGTGAAGTCGAATGACTCCATACAATAGACAATAGTAAGTGTTAGCCGTTATTGGCGTTAGCTCCCATTCCGCTTCACAACATCATTTCATGTTATTTACTTACACTTATCATGTTAATCTCATTCGCATTGTGTGTTTGGAAGAAGGATGACAATTTGTGTCCTTGCTGGTTTTATAATCGATAGAAGTAAAAGGCCCTGCAATATTCTACGATAGCCAATCTTGCCTTTCCTCTGTTATCCGGGAACATTTTCGCTTTTACTATCAAACAAAAATAATTGACATATTTTAAGACGTTTATTTTAGATTTTAGTGTTTTATGTGATAAAAATAATCATACCTAAATGGGCTATAACAGCCATCACAAATTAGTAATGTTCTCATATGGTAAAAATTTAAAACTTCTAAACTGTCCTTACTTTGATTGGTTATCGTATTATATTTACTTGATTAATATTTACTGTTCGGTGGTTATACTATTTCTCTCAAATGTAGATTTATTACTATTGTTTGTTGGTCTTAATATTTACTATTTAAATCTATAAATGTTTTATTCCAGTTATTTCTTCGTGGTCTATGAAAGTCATGATCCTCACACATGACTAGAGATCTGTACACTAATGCATTCTAAATGGCATACGCCTGCAGCACTCTGGTCGTGGTCACAAAGAAGCCATCGTAACGCATTTATCATACAGATGTAAAAGGAGAAATTTCCGACAGTTTGATCAATGCTGCTGGCATAGTCCTTTGGCTCAGTGTGTTGTTTATCATGGATTGCAGAAACAATGAGTGGCAGGCTTGTCAAATCAGATCAGCAACTCTTGTCTTTCTTCAATAATCTACAATGATTTATTAAAAGGATCTCAAACACTGCATGATAGAAAACATTACTTGACCCGGATTTTAAATGAATATAAGTTCAGCATCATAAGGTAAAGATGGGATATCGTAGAATATCACAAATAAGCACCTTTGCAATTTGAAGCATTCTTTTAATACGTGGATACCTTGCACCGTTGACATTTTTTAATAAAAGCACTTTGAGAGCTATTGACGATTTTAAATAAAACAAGAATATGTCCAAGACATTATGCCCCATCTCGCAACACTTATTTTTTTCTGTTATTACTAAAGCATCACTGGGTACACCTGCCGTGCCAATATGGTTGCTATGGCACTTGCCAGTTAAGAAGGAATGAACTTTAACAATTCTTCTATAAGTGGTCATTCATGCAGAAAATATAGGTCACAGTCAGCATCCGAAGTATGCATTGTGCTACGCATCACTAGGTGCACCTACCATACCAATATAGTTAATATGGCACATGTCAGTAAGTGGGAATGGACTAAAACCGTTATTCTGTAAGTGTTCATCCATGCGGAAAATATAGGTCACCTCCAGCTTCTGAAGTATACATTGTGCTAAGCATCACTAGGTGCACCTACCATCCCAATATGGGTGCTATGGCACTTGTCAGTAAGTGGGAATGAACTTTAACAATTATTCTGTAAGAGTTCATCCATGCAGAAAATGTAGGTCACAATCAGCATCCGAAGCATGCATTATGCTTAGCATCACTAGGTGCACCTACCATACCAATATGGTTGCTATGTCAGTAAGAAGGAAACGACTTTAACCATTCTTCTATGAGTGGTCATTCATGCAGAAAATATAGGTCACAGCCAGCATCCGAAGCATGAATTGTGCTAAGCATCACTAGGTGCACCTGGCATACAAATATGGTTGATGTGGCACTTGTCAGTAAGTGGGAATAGACTTTAACCATTCTTATTTAAGTGGTCATTCATGTGGAAAATATAGGTCACATCCAGCATCCGAAGCATGCATTGTGCTTAGCATCAATAGATGCACCTACCATACCAATATGATTTGTCAGTAATACATTTGTCAGTAAGTGGGAATTTGGATATATTCGATTTGGGACGGACAAACGGACTCGAACACTATTTGCCCCTCTACTTTCGTAGATGGGGCATAAAAAGTACAGTTCAAGTTATAAGATAACTGCCAAATCAGCATTTGGTAAAGAAAAGTTATTGTAAGATTCGTGCGGGTACCTAGTAGCATTGGACCCATAACAGCGCTAAGCTTGTCGGTAAAATCTACTAAAGAGCGTTCAGGAGCCTGATGTCGGGTCAGAACACTTTTACCACAAAGCGACTTGGATGTGTACCCGAGATGATTTAATGCGGCACTCCTGTCATACTTAATTCCGGGGTCGTCAGACTATAATGCGGAAAACCTGACCGCAAACCATAGTGTGCACCATTTTAGGAAAAAAATGTCATGGTCCTGCACGTTAAAGAATCCCAAATAAGAGTAAGTGCCGTGGGATCCCAATACAGGAAGCTTAATTGTTCGATCCTACCCATCACTCTTTTTTCCACTGGCAGTGATAACTCTCTTGTGTCCCAATTTCACACACTTCATCCTCATATCAACTATTTTATCTTTCTGGTATAGCCGAATTCGTGCTGCTTATGGGTAAGACAATAAACTAATAACTAGTAGCTGTAATTTATTCAAGATATTGCTCTCGATTTTGAAAAAAAAATGTTAAATGCTATGTTTCTTTGTTTTTTTTCCAGATGATTGTCCTGTGCTATTTTTGTATGTGTTGCAATCTTGTGTTATACGTTTCTGCATATACAATGTTCTTGCGCAACACAAAACATGTATCTTATTTAGTTTACATAAAGAATCTTAAATTTGGGGTCTAAAATGCTTTTATTTAAAATGCCTGAAAATATCATTTTACATTTCAGAAAGCATGATACATTGTAGGACATGGATAGCGAATATATTTATACATGCATTAACTTCTTTTTGAATTGAAACGTCTGACTTTAAAGTACATTGGTTCCCTGTTGATTTATTTGATAGCATATTGAATTCAAGTTATCCAGAATCGTTTAAAAAGTATGATTTGTAACTATATTTGATTAATAAATGACATGCTATTCTAAAATCACACAAATTATTGATATAAATCTCTTTTCTTCTGACTTAATTTTATATCAACTTTGCATAATTCAGGTGACATTTTCATAGAACTCTGATGGAGTGTACACAATATATAACGGAGGATTGAATTTAATTACACTGCGTTATTTCTCCAGGGACACCTTTCCCGATCACCAGCATCTTTCGGGGGTAATGGAGGAATAGTTGCGTAATGACACTTGTACTTATACCGATGTGTTCACTCAAACGGAAAATTATATTCACCCAATCGTTAGCCGCTCAAGTAAAGGACATTTGTTATGTCGGAAGTGGATAAAGTACGAGAACTCATCGATAATTCTCATCAACGTCTATATAATCCACTTCAATTTGAAGGGTATTAAACAAGATTTACGAGGAAAGCAGGGAGTTATGCAGATTTCCATTCTACAAAGTCTCTCAGGAAAAGAGGGATTTAGCTACCTTCCTTGCCATAAATGATATGCTTTCCAAAAAAAAACAACCCTTCCGCACGCCAGGGGTTCTAAAAACATAAAGCATTATCGAACGAATTCTATTAATGCATGGACTGTTTAGTCTCAATTTATTTTGTCAGCATATGTTATACATCTTAAATTTCTACCTTCTTATATTCCAACACATATAGTCCCGTGCGGAGCCCGGGTGGCGAATAGGCCCACAGCAGAGCCTAGCTTGTCGTAAGAGGCGACTAATGGTCTTGGGATTCTGACTTCGGGTCAGTGCTCAGTCCACAGAGCGACCAAGTGTGTACCCTAGGTGGCTGAATAGGGTGGCCCTCGTCCGTGGGGGTTGTCAGGTCTATAATACGGAAACCCTGACCACTGACCATAGTGGTCCAACGTGTGTGGAGAGTGCCACGCTTCATGCACGTAAAAGACCCCTTTGTGGACCGCCAATTAGTGCACCACATAGGCTAAATTTTCCTGTGGTTTTTAAAAAATTACCGTTCCTATGTTTCCCACCCCATCCCCATATTTCATTTATCATCATCATTTCATCTTCATTTAATCATCCTTTTCATGAACCTATATAGCGTTGCACACCAACTCATTCACTCACTCACTCCAACACATATACTTGATCAGTACAATAAAAGTTTTCTCAATAGGTCTACCACACAAAGGCTGCAAATCGAATGCAGAAAACATCACTTTAACTGAAGAAATCGAATTCCAAACTATCGAATTATTTAAAAAAAACCATAAACATATACTTAATATTAATGAAAATGTAAGTAAGTAATTGCTTAACTAACAAGCAGCACGAATTCGGCTATGACAGATTGATGAACATGAAAGAGGTGATAAAATGAACATGATATAATGATGAACGGGAGGAAATGGAAACACAAGGCCAATCGTGATGAGTAAGAACTCCAGCAGGATTCGTCGTGACATTTTTCCATTATAAGTGATTCTAGGAAGTCTGCTTCATATTTAGATCTACATCTCGAAATTGACTCTCAAGGAAGACTTCCAAAAAAGCTCTATGACAAACGTAATGACTTCAACGTTCCAATCGTCAACTTTCCCTTTTTGTGTAGCAACGTTCCGTCCGTTCCTGCTTATGGAGTCTTCGTATCACAGTTGATTCGTTACTCCAGAGCTTGCGGGAATTACATCGATTTCCTTGGCAAAGCGTCACGTTTGACACAGAAATTGCTGACACAGGGTTATGTTGCTCCACGGTTGCTGTCTTCACTCGAGAAATTTTACGGTAGACACTGTGCACTCGTAGACAAATATGGGATTTCTATCTCTCAAATGAGTACAGATTTTGGTTTGTCGTAGAAATTTGTTTTGTCTTCCTCTACCTGATTTGACACACTGAATTGCATATTAGCAACATCACGGGTGTGCTATAGCAGGCACGAAATGCTTACTCTTCCGGAGCACCTGAGTTAACTCATGTTACGACTTGAGCTAGGGTTGTTGATTTCCGTTCGGTTAATTTTTTGTTTTGTGTTTCTTCGTGCTGTTCTTGTTCGTGATTGCCGGTTTTGTCGTTGCCCTTTCGGACTTTTGACACTCGAATGCCCCATTGGTGCCTCTTTGCCTCTTTCCTTGAGGGTATATTTCGAGATGTTAATATAAATATGAAGCAGCCTTCCTAGATCCATATCTCAAGCAATTCCTTGAGGAAAACACAACAAATATATTGTCAAAAAGAAAGTTGAGCATTTTTGATATTTGCTTTTCTTTAATATTTTGTTTTTCTTGGTCTCGTTAAAAACAAGTCTTTGTGTACATTTTATCGACCACAAATAATTGTACCTGCATTTTCCTTGGGGAAAGGAGAGGCAGAGGGGATTCAGTACGTTTTAAATGTACATGAAACCAATATAGCAAATCGTTTACAGTATAATATGTTACAAGTAATCTCAATTCGTTTTTCATGTCTTAAAACATTCATGTACAAAGAAAAAGTCTTAGAGCGCAATCTCTTATCAAGTTATGTTTTATCAGAAACTGGTGTTCGTTTACTTCCTTTGTCTGTCTGATGGTATCAAGTTCTAGTGACCAGGAAACCTTACAATCGCCAGTAGTATATAATGTTCCCGAACCATTGATTGTTCAATTTCTCTGGCTTCACGAGTGGTGCTCGTTAATGAGCTGATCGATCGTGAGCTTAACAAAACTTTGATAGTAAAGCAGTGAAAAGTTATTTGTGGAGTGAATTTCAAGGTAAGTCTTTATAAGATTTCTTTACTAATGAGTTCCAAGGATGATAAAGAAGTCTAAACTTAAGGTAATTGCATAACAAGTATTGACTTTTATGTTTGTCTGAAATAATTTTACGGCTTTTTAAATGTATTTTCAAAAATTGAAATTATATTTCATTGGAAACAGTTTAGAAAAAAACAAGAAGATCAAAGAGCAAATGTCAATATTTTATTTAATGAAATTTCTTTAGTGGTATGAATTCACCAATGTGTTTTGTAATCTAAAATCCAAACGATAAGAGCATTTAAAACTGACACATAAAACAAATTTGCGAAATAGCTAATTCAATAAATTGGCTCCTATGGCTTCCATATATCAGTATTGTCACTGATTTAAAATTGACAATTTGTACCACATACAAAAAAAGAGTCTATTTGAATTAATTGAATTACGTTTGATTTTGAGATTTTGTTCGTTATTCGTTTTTAAGTGATAAATTAAAAATTTGAAGTTTTTTTCCAACCGTAGTTTTTGCAATGTGGTTTTTACCTTATAAAATCAATTTATTGGCCTTGCAAATATTTTTGCTACAGCGCTAGCCATTTGTAGATGTCCAGTTTGTACGTTTGCTTAATTTAGGCAATTCCGGGCTAGTTACTGTGAAAAGTGTTTAGAATTGAAACACATTTTTTGCCTTTAAGATGTTAAAGTCGTGTTTAAAATCTAAACACTTTCCAACTTTAACATGTCAAAGCTTAAAATGTGTAGGTCTATAACATGTTTTACTTTTTCAATCTTAGAAAGTTTCCTATATAATTTTCATTTTCTAAACACGATCCTAAACATGTTTTGATGCTAAACCTGTTTAGAATTCAACCCAAATTATGTGTTTAAGATTGTGCTTGGAAGCTAAACACCATTTTACAGTGTATTTTCATCTAAAAATATAACCTTTTCTCATACTTTTTCCAAGAACGTTTTTGCATGCGAACAATTTCAAAAGTGACTGTTGATTGTTTTGCTTAAACGCAGGTGCATAAAAACATTTAATTGATTTCTTAAATCATGGATAAAAATGTTTACTTTCACTTATAATTTGGTATGGAATTGCCTAGACTCTCCCGACGTCTCCATGAAATTAACGTTTTTCACACTTTTATGGTAAGTTAAGAGAAACATCGGACTCTAAATAAGCAATGTAATGATAGTTATTTATTTGAAATTCGTTTAAAATTCGATTGCTATTCATTTAACTTTCAGTTGGCATTCGTTTGACATTTGATCCACATTCTTTTAACATTCCATTCACATTCGTTTGACATTCCATTCGATTCACATTCGTTTGACATTCGATTCACATTCGCACATTCGTTTGACATTCGATTCACATTCGTTTGACATTCGATTCACATTCGTTTGACATTCGATTCACATTCGTTTGATTGACATTCGATTCACATTCGTTTGACATTCGTTGGCTTTCACTGTTCGTCCGAAAACGTAAAACCTACATTTCATGTGAAAGTGGTCCCCAAACTTTTCGGACTAGGCGGTAATTAAATGGGGGTAAGGTTAGTAAGTTATATACTTATGGCCTGTTTAACACCAATCGGGTTTAAACAGGGGGCCGTCCGAAAATGTTTAAAAAAATACAATTTAAGGCCCAGCGGGGGTATGTCGAAACGGTTCTCGAACTTTTCGGGTAATGAAAGGGGGTTAGGCTTTATGTCCCACAAATATCAACAGAATGTCAAGCGAATATAAACCGAGTAACAATTGAATGTCAAACTAGTAACCAACTTCACATTGCTTTTTAAATTGTCAGTTTGAATATATAAATAATTTAATGGAGATGGTAAAAAATTGCTCTGCTGTGTTAGTCTTGGTTCGATTTGATATCTTGTTTTATTCTTGTCTCTTTGTCCGCTCCGGTACCAACTCTTTTGTGTCAAAATTATCAGCTTAAATTTCGAAGTTGTTCAAATAAAATTTGTGTATCCCCAGACTTAAGTCAACAATCTTAATTAAAATTACTTAAAATTCTAGCCGATTTCGGTCTTGCAACTTTTGTCCTCTAATGACTTAAGTAGAAGTAACGCATCATAAGTGGTAAGAAATTTTAAAGAAATTTACTTTGGACTTTATAAGGTTGGTGTATGAGAACAACTTATATCACACATAATATCGAGTGCAGTACATAAACGATAAAAAAATATCCAATTTATATCATGTATATTGATACATAAATCCATATGTTTGTCAATTATATAATCTATGATTTTTTGCAAATAGATAATCATTTTTTATAAACTTTATGTTTTAAAATACTCTTTGACAGTTTTTTGTACATTTTCTTTGGTATAAATACCATATTTCAGCTATTTTGCCTATGTGAAATTTTCAACAGGTAAATCTTTATACTAGGAATTTTTTTCCTTCATACAACAAGATAATGTCCTCTCTATATATGTGAGTTTTAACATCAACTTCCATTGTAACACGTTCAATAGGAGGGTTGAGCACGGGTACTCCAAGGCACCTTGATGAGTTTGTTCAGCTTGGGGCAACCGCTATAATAGAAGTGGGATGGTGACACCTGGCCAATCGATGAAATATGATTTGACTGTCATTGGGGAAAGAAGAAATGGGTAAGGTCGGGCGATGTAGCCAACTGCAAAGGGTGTGTGCAATTCTAGGTGCATATTTCTTTTAGTGTATCATGATTTTTTTCTGTTTTGGATAATATGTTCAAATACTCGAACATTTTTACTTCTTCTGTGTTTAAAATGTTGTTGATGAAGCAAAAGGCGGACTACTTGAGATATTTCAAGCACGTTGAAATGTTTCTTTATTAATTTGTTTCCTATCTTATATTACTAACTGCATAGTATTGTCCTATCTTAGTATTTTATCTTTAAGAATTGAAGAATATAATGCAGAAAGACGTTAACACATCTATTTTATCTTGGTTGAGCGTGGTATATATGACAACTTGATTGATTGTTTCAAGAAGTTAATGGAATACTTGATCTCCTATCGTTTCAGACGTTGTCTTTTTACTTAAAAAATGAACACATTTATTGTTAATAGGTAAAGACGAAAACTGTCAAGTTCGGAGAAAAGTAAACATGCAAATGGAAATATTTTGAGTCAGGCGATGAATACAACACATTTGAGCTGTGGTCCTTACTTCATATACAGAAAAAAAGGTTAAGGACATAGAACCAATCATTTTCGAAATTTTCAAAAAAGAAAATTTATATGATGTATATATTGTATTAACATCTACAAATATCATTGTTTAAGACAGAATGGGAATAGAAACTATTGCAGATAGAGAAAAGCTGCCGCTTGTTGAAACATTCAGCAAAATAAGCACCTTTTTATAAGACAAGAGGCTCCCATGAGCCTGAATCGCTCACCTGGTCTTGATGTCAACCCTATGAAGAAATTTGTAGAGCTAAATAAGCTGAACATTTAAGCAAGCAACAGTTCAGTGTTCTCTTTCAACAATAGTTTTCATTCTGTAGTCCAAAAACGTGCAAAATGTAATTTTAAGGATTGTCTGACAACTTTGACTCTATAAGAGACTTTTGTTAAGAGCTTTATGAACCGAACACTTAAGAAAGCAATCATTTACTTTATTTGCTATAGTTTTCATTATATACATACTAGGAAAAACCCGCGAATTCGCGGGAAAATCTCAATATCGTTGCATTGCTTTAAAAATAGACCACACAATATTAAAATCATTGCATTAGCATGACCTTACATGGTTGCGCTAAACGCAAATTAAATATTCTACGGTTAGTTTAATGTCTTTTATTGTTTGTTGTTCCACTTGTAAATTAAACAAATGTCCAGAGGCACATTCGCAGCGAAAATTTCTTCCCAAATTTTAAACGTAGGGAAAAAACTTTAATATGGTTTTCATTTTTCTATCAAGTTACAATTTTTGACGGTAAAACATTTTTTGCATACATTTGTAAAGTAAACTTACCAATATAATCTATTATATAAAATCTTTTAAATATATAAAATTATTAATGGAAAAGTTTTGTAGAATTTTTTTGGTAATTATCTGAAAACAGGGGATATAATTTCAAACATTTCTAAAACAACGGGGGGTAATTCCGGAACGATGACGGCAATAGCGTTTCCGGATCAATTAATTATTTAGCGAACTGCAGACATAATTGCATATGTGCTAATGAAATTTTCAAAGGGCACAATCATCCCCTATTTTTGATATATGAAGCTTAGTCGCAGCATTTTTTGTTTAGGCTGCAACCCGGCTAACAAAAATCGCTTCGTTATTTTAGTGGTATAGATAAGTCAAAACATGAATACATGTTAATTTATGGGCTGTAACTGACAACTTCAACCCTACGAGTGCTTTTGTAGAGCTAAATGAGCTGAACAATTAAGCAAGCAACAGCTTTTCTCTATCTGCTATAGACAAAAAACACTATTTTGCCCATTTATGGAGTCATCTGACAACTTTGACCCTACGAAGACTTTAGCTGAACCTTTAAGCAAGCAACAGCTTTTCTCTATCTGCAATATTTTTCATTCTATAGGCCAAAAAACACTTTTTTCACCTTTTAGGGGCTGCTACCCCTAAAAGGGGTTATCTGAAAACTTCGATCATATGGAGACTTTTAAAAAGCTAAATGAGGTGAACATTCAAGCAAGCAATAACTTTTCTTTATCAGCAATTATTTTCATTCTGTAGGCCAAAACACTATTTTTCACCTTTAAGGGGCTGTAACCCCTATTAGGGGTCATCTGACAACTTCGACCCTATGAAGACTTTTGTAGAGCTAAATGTGCTGAACATTTTAGCAAGCAACAGCTTTTCTCTATATGCAATAGTTTTCATTCGATAGGCCAAAAACACTGTTTTTTGCCTTTAAGGGGCTGTAACCCCCAAATGGGGGCATCTGACAACTTCGACCCTATGAAGACATTTGTAGAGCTAAATGAGCTGAACATTTAAACAAGCAGCATCTTTTCTCTATCTGCAATAGTTTTCATTCTATCAACCAAAAACATGAAAAAATGCTATTTTTCACCTTTAAGGGGTCGTAACTCCTATATGGGGTCATCTGACAACTTGACTCAATGGAGACTTTTATAGAGCTTTTGATGCTGAAGCAGCAACGTGGCATCAGATTTCATCTTTCTCTTATACTTTTTGATTTATAAGCCAAAAACAGTAATCTGACCCCCCTGGTCTATTTATAGTAACAGTGGCCATGTCGTTTAGACGCCGGTAACTATTTGTGCAACCTTGGTAGAGGACATCCCATAAATGATGTGTGCAAAGTTTCAAAGCAATCCCTTCAGTCGTTTTGGAGAAGATTTTCAAAGAAAAGTTAACGACGACGACGGACGCCAAGTGATGTAGCTCACATGGACCTTCGATCCAGGTGAGCTAATAATGAGATGTGGAATAAGTGTACGCGACACAGCGAAATACAAAAAAAAAAACGGAAATTTAAAAAAGAATAAAATGCACAAAAAATAACACACAATAAAAATCGAATCGATAAACGTTAAATTCAACAAGAGAGAACCTAGACAAAAGAACAAACGAACGGTAGCGGTAGAGGAACTCTCTAAAGAACACTCGCTGTTACTGACATCTAGTTGAGAATCATTCATCGACTGGTGTAAAAAATCAAACATATCGATTTTAATCTGACACAACATTTCTAACTATAAATGATTTCATGAAATATCATAACACAAAACGGACATTTTTGATCGCTATAATGCTTATAAAGTCAACAATAAAACCGGAAAACACGAACAAGAACAGCACGAGAAAACATAAAACCCAAAATCTACCGACCAGAAATCAACAACGCGAACTCAGGTGCCCCAGAAGAGTAATCAGTTCCTGCCTGCTATAGCACACCCGTCGCGCCGCTAATAATCATTTCATGTTCATTGTATCACCCCTTTCATATTCATCTCCCGGATATAGCCAACAGCATTGTTTGTGTAACTAACTATAACTAAAATGGCTTAGGGATCAGGTTAATCACGAGCTTTTCATGCTCCTGGGGGAAGCTTTTGTTCTAGCTTAGCAGCTTTAATAGTTTGTCGTCGTTTTTAGCTCACCTGACGTGAGCTAATGTAATCGTTAAGCGTCCGTCGTCTGTCCGTCGTCCGTCCGTCCGTTAACTTTTCTTCAAAAATCTTCTTCTCTGAAACTACCACAGAGATTGCTTTGAAACTTTGTACACTTGATCTTTTGGATGTCCTCTGCCAAGTTTGTGAAATTTGTGCACGTGAACCAACCAACATGGCCGCCGTTGCTAAAAAAAGAACAAGGGGTCAGACCATAGAATTTAGCTTTTAACTCAAAAAGTATAAGAGATAAAGAAAATCCGAAGCAACCCTCCATCAACATCAAAAGCTCTACAAAACTCTCCATTGAGTGTAAGTAGTGGGACGACTCCTTATAGGGGTTATTTCCCCTTAATCGTCAAAATTGACCATTTTCACAGTTTTTGGACTATGTCTTGAAAACTGTAAGTGCTAGAGGAAAAGTTAGCATTGGAAAATTGCGAAGCTCATTGAGATCTACAGAAATGATTTCAGCGTCAAAATTGTCAAATATACCGTTAATGAGTTATTCTCCTTTAACTGTTTATTCTATCAATTTAAATTGATTTTTAAAAATCTTTTTCTCTGAAACCAATAAAGGGATTGCTTTGCAACTTTGTACACTTGATCTTTAGGGTGTCCTGAATAAAAAATAGGTAAAATGTTTGGGTTAGTTGTTGATATGGTAAATATGTAAATGGAAAATACTCGATCGGTTCTTTTTTCCAAACAATAATTTATTTTCAAGATAATATTTCTTTCATTTCTTTGCTTTGTTCAACAAATATAACATAAATTTACCTCAAGTAAATCTTATGAAAGAGGAAATTGAATCCAAAAACCTTTGGACCATTAGTTGTCTGTCTATTTGACAATGTTTGTCCGTTGATAAACAGATGACTTTCTGGCAAAACATTCTAATGAATCAAAAATATCCCAGGCAATAAATATTCATAAGTTTTCTCTCTGGGCATCACTGTTCATTAATGAAAACTTTGAGAAATATTGGCCTTACAATAGTCGATTTATTTTGTAACAAAAAGATGGTGAGAACAATAACACTAGGTGTCTTACAAAAAATAACCATTCAATGGGAAAAACAACAATTATGTAATAGAGTAAAATGTCATTCCCAGGAACGACAAGTATGTCATTAGCAACATATTTGGTAGTTATATACAGATATGTATAGAATAAATTTAACAAAAATTACTTATACATTCATTTTAATTCCTAGAGATGTTTGGAAATAATGTAAACATCAAGCAGTTCTATGCTTTTCCACAAACTTTCGGTTCTTTACTATGGTATTTTGATACTTATTAATTCCCCGTTGTCCAGTAATGATAAGCTATAGACACGACAAATGTAACCACACCAAATGATGATATGTTAATAGAGACCTTTCTTTCACTCATTTAAACAATGGTTTTATTTATCCATGATATTTATCATAAGCGTTGAGTGAAATTCCTTATAATTTGGTATCCATTAGGGAAAAGACTTACCCAGGCTATTAGTCCTAACTTCGGTCAATAGTGAGTGAGTGAGTGATGTGAGGTTTTACGCACTAACAACACTATATCTATATATGTTAAAACTGAAAAGGATGATAAAATAAACATGGTATGATGAGACATGTTGGTGTGGGATGATTAAAAAAAAAGTAAAAAAAGCAAATATTTGGCACTGTTATACTTTTTGTGTGTGTGGTACACATGTTAAAGGCTAGCTAGTTGTTGCTTTACTCCCAGCATTCGGCCTTCAGGGAGATGAACATTAAAGATATATTAAAATGAACATTAAATAGATAATAAAATGAACATTAAAGAGAAAATAAAATGAACATTAAAGAGATAATAAAATGAACATTAAAGAAGTGGGATTGAGACCGGACTATACCAATAGGGGGAATTTTACTTTCACTGGCAAAAGGAGGAGTGTCTCATACTACATGTAATTTTACTCGATTAATAAAAATATCACACGAATTTTGGTTAATAACTCGACTTCAGTCTTCTTGCACCAAAAACTCGCGATACGGATTGGTTAAGATCTGTAGTGGCGCCAAACCCCTCCATAACGGATAGAAAATAATGAGATGTGGAATAAGTGTACACGACACAGCTCACATTTAATAAGCAATAATTTAGAAAAAGCAATAATGGACAACCGCCAGCAGCCATCAACGAGGCCAGCAGGAGAAAAAACAAACCCCTTTTAATAATTCGGTTTTTAATGTTTTATCTATTCAGAATTACTCTTCTAAAATTTCGGAAATCAAAGGAATGAAAGAGTATATATATATTATAAGATTCATATATACATAATTGCACTTTAAATGAGTATACATGACTGTATAATACAAAAGCAATTTTAGTAAATCCTATGATTGTCTATGATTCAACAATTAAAATCACTTCTGAAATTGCATGGAATCAAAACATTGCTTTTTTCCGGAGCACATTCTGCTCTTTTAAAGGGGATTAAACCTCTTGATAAAAACTCATTGTGAAACCTTGTGTATTATATCATTATTTCTTGTCTTAGATATGAAGAAAATAATGGCAGCAGATGGCATTTAATCTGATCTTAACTTCACGTTGGAATAAAATTGCTGTCTCACCTGATTCTCTGTACAGAAGGGTAGATATGTCATGGTAACAGATTCATGATCAATAAAGTGGGAACCTAAGTACGAGAGCATTGTAGATATAAGTTTTTTTTTTATTATTTAATATTGCATTATAAAAAACATCGAAGCTTTTATATGCGTTTTATCAATTAAAAGTTTATTTTTCGTATTGCAGTTGGAACAACGTTAAGTGAAATAGATGCTATTAGTAAATAGCGTTTCAGTGGGGAAAATTGGACATTACGCTAAAATCCTAAGCATTAAGTTAATTCCTAGCCATTAATTATTTCGCCCAAAAATTGTCATTAAGCTAAAGCGTAGGATTAGATAATGTTGATCTCCTTTTTAATGAAAATTATTCCGATTTTTACATGAGCCCACGTCAGCTGATCTCAACTCGAAAACGGCAATTTACGGGAGAAGGCCCGTATCTTGACGTTGGATGAGGTCAGTTTTCCTACAGATGCCACAGATCGACGTCCTATATAGTTAAATAAGGTAGTCCTGTCATCTTGGATGCTAGGATCGTCAGACTAGCGCAGAAAACCTAGCCGCATACCATGGTGGTGCCTAGTGTTAGGGGGAAATGTCGTGTTCTTTTGGAGTAAAAGAACACTGCTAAAAAAATTGATAAGACCCGTAAGATCCTCTGGAGGTGGCTAAAATGCAAAGTCCTACCAATCCCTACTTATTCCTTTATATCTGGTTGTATCAAAGATTTAAAAAGCAACATGATCACCATTAACATGTGACGTGGACAAAAAAGCGCCTATATAAAAATATATAAACTCACCAAACCTTTTTGTATCAGTTTCAAAAACTTTGGCGGACTAAGTTCTCATTTCTCATTTTATATCGTAAAATATATTTTTGCTTTTAAAGACGTGTCTAAATCAAATGAATGGAACATGTTTACATATGCATGGTCGTACCCTGCGGAATTGACTTGCCAATCAACCATCATAGGAAACGGATTAATTGAATTGTATCTGACACCAAATCTAGTTAATGTAATTTACATAACGTACCATAGAATGTGCTACGTTTTAAAGATATTAATAATGTGCATGGAACTGAGTTATATACTCGACCAATTTGTTTCAGCGTAGACATTTTACTTATTGGATACCATTACAAAAAGTGCCTGTGGGAAGTTTCTCTTTTCATTATTCATGTAGGACTTAATGCTTAAAAAATATACTCAACTAAACAATGAATGAATCAAAATTACAACAAAGTTCCTAGCTATAAATGTTGCTACGCCTGATGCACTTTTTGTCTACTTAAGACTCATGCGTCAGCGGGCTATACCCCAAAATGCCAAACTCTTTGTAAATTAGATGAAGAGCATAGAACAAGAAAACAAAAATGTGTCGAAGTGAAAATCAAATTATGATGCCTGGGGTAACACCTTAGGGTTTATTCTTAATATTAAATACGAAAGAATATGGAATATGTGCCAGAAAGACACGATCCACATATTGAAATGATTTTGATAAATGTACAATGCAAAATTTCGCTGCGTGTGAAGCGCTTTTCTGGATTAACCTTCATCAGACACGCTAGGAGTAAAAACTTTGGAAAACCGGTAGTATATAAGATTTGATAAAACAAAAACAGAAGCCAAAAGCATTTGTAAGCATCCATAAAAATAATTCGTTATATCTATTTCTGTGGTAACTGTTCTCCCATATTCAGGATCATTTTCCATTTACCGTCTTTTTTGAAAGTCTAGCATTGCTTTATGGCCTATTCTGTACCTTTTGGGTCCGGGAGGGTAATAACAGAAAAACATTTCTTGTTGTAAGAAGTGACTGAGGGTCTAGAGATTTTGACGTCGGGTTAGTGCTTAGTCCACAGATCGAGCGAACAAGTTGTGTACCCAAGTTGGTTGAATAGGGTGGCTCTCTTCCGCAGGGGTTGTCGATTCATAATACGGAAATCCTGACCGGTGATCATAGTGGATCAACATGTGTGGAAAGTGTCTCGCTTCATGCATGTTAAAAAGTGATTCCTTTGTGGACCACCAAGATTGCACCAAATACATCGGCGGTCTGAATTATCTGGCTTTTACTCACCTTTTCTGTTCCTTTGTTTCCCACCATATCCCAATTTTCTACTCATTATTTCATTTTCATCACTTTATATACCCTATACTATATATAATATACACATTGTTTTTTTATGCATGGTGTAAAACATCAACTCTCATACTCACTTGGACTATTGTCGAACTTGTTATCATAAAGTCGGAAAATTAGTCCATGCAATCACCTTAATGAGAATAGAACCTTTGTGTTTGTAGTCCAACTCTAAAATCACTAAACTTATATAATTGTTGTCCTTTTTTATTTTCTTTTGTATCGGTTGGTTTTGTATTTGCCGTTTTGGACTTCCCACATTCGAATGCCCGTTCGGTATACATGTACTTCTTTGCTTTTGTATGAATAATCAAATCATACATAGTTGTATCTGGACCAAATCGTATGCCGGGAGCTATATTAAATTTCCAATATAAAAATACAATCTGAAAATGAAAACAAAAATATTTTACTTAAAATAAATAAAAAAAAATATTCCGTTTGAATTATCACTTTGCCACAAAATATTTTTTGAAAAAAGAAGAAATTATTGCGACAATTTGTCAGAAAGTTAGACCTTTTCCCCATAGTATTTGCTAAGGAAAGATTTAAAATATTAAAAATACGATATAAAAAAGATAATATTAAGTTAAAAAGATAAATGATTGACTAATTCAAAGACATTTTTGACATTAGAGACATATTCAAGGAAGCTTAAACCAAATTTCTGATATTTCTGATATAAAATCAATAAATTTGCAAACACACAAAGATACAATTTTCTACAACTTCCAAGAACAGTATTTTGTAGAATTCTTAAATACTTCTTCAAAGACCATTGTTAAAATATCAATTAAAGCGATGTTTAATTTAGGTATTTCTACAATAAATAAAAATTGATAAGTTTTCTCAGCAACTTTTGATATTTGGTATAAGCATAAGCAAGACCGGCAATCTGAAAATCACCACGTTTTGTTATGTTGGTAAAATCATTGGAATATTTTCGAGATGTCAGTTTTGATATCAATTGGCTACGCTTCAGTTTGTAAGTAGAAGTACTGTCTACTTATATATCCATTGAAAACAGATAAAAACTAAAATTTCAAGAATGCTATTAGATGTCCCTTATCGCTTACTTATTAGCCCTTAATTTTTATTCACAGCACCATATATTTTCAAAATTCGTGTTTTATTCTAACGGCAACTCGTTTATTTATTGTTTTCTATTTTTTTCAGTGCTTAATTTTTGTCATTTTGGGACAAAAATATTCGATTTTATGTTTTTCGTAAAAAGTTTATCATGCAACTTTGATCTTTATATAAATGAGTAGAAATAAATATATCGTCAAAATCTGACACATAAGAAAATAGCAAAACAACTGAAACGTTGCCGGGATCAAGTAAAGGACCAATAAAAAGTAAAAAACACACTATTTTCGCGTTCGTCGCTTAAGGGTAGAGTTTTTTACAACTAACCATTAACCCATACATACATACTACATTCTTCATACCTATCTTTGCCAATTTCAGTGATAATTTGATATTTTAAGTGAATTGTAAAACAGAAGATCAAAAACAAATTTACATTATCTGTTACATTTGTAAAATTTTTGATATGTTCTTATATCAGATAAAGTGTCTACTTTTATGCTTTTGTTGTAATAAAGATATTTGATATCTCCAAACGTATGATATATATGATACTGTGAAAAAGTTCAGAAATTCGAAAAATCCAAGTATATTTTGTATGCAAATGATTTCAAAAGAATAATACACTTTGTAGAATTTAAATTCTGTCAGTGCTGGGAATTTGTGATCAGAATGTTAATTGGTCCACAAGTGTACATGTATTCTGGCTTTACTATAACTGCTGTTCGGTGTTTGGTGACCTGAACTGATTTGCCCATGGCCAGCAGTTTCCTCTGGGTATACTCCGGTTTCCTCCACCATTAAACTGGTCGCCATGTATGGTCCATGTGCGTTATGAATATCGTTAAACCTTAAAACCCACTTTTTCTTTCATGTTTAGAAGTAATGCCTTTTAGTACATAGAAGTATGTATTGCATGATAATAAACATATACTTGATAGTTCATTTTGGCGTTGGATGATGCTATCCTGTATAGTTTCGTTATCTCTATTGAAAAGAAGGGTTTTAAGGGAAAATACGTGATTCAATCTCAAGTCAAAAGTAATTTGGATGATCGGATATATAACAGACGTTTTCTTGTCAACGCTATAATTAACTGTTCAGATTTCTTCTTTTCTTTTAAAAGGATGAACTGAATACATAATGTATTAGCATCGAACATCCGTTAAGTGACAGGTTCCAGACCAAAGTGAAATCTGTGGTGTTGTTTCCAGAAAGAAAACAACTGACTTTCATTTAGAATCGGATTGAAAACTTTAGCAATTATGTAACGTTTTATGCTAATGAGCAACATTTTTAGCTCACCTGGACCGAAGCTGTCAGATAACCCCTTATAGGGTTTATGGCCCTTTAAAGGTAAAACATAGCGTTTTTTTCATGTTTTTGCCCTATAGAATGAAAACTATTGCAGATAGAGAAAGGAAGTTGCTTGTTTTTACCTATGCCCATTTAGCTCTACAAAAGTCTCCATTGGGTGGAAGTTGTCAGATGACCCCTTGTAGGGGTTATGGTCTTTTAAAAGTAAAAAATAGTGGTTTTTGTTTTGTTTTTGCTTTATAGAATGAAATCTATTGCTGAAAGAGTAAAGCTGTTGCTTGCTTAAACATTCAGCTCAATAAACTTTAAGTTCTACAATAGTCTTCATTTTGGTCAAAACTGTCAGATGACTCCTCACAGGGGTTATGACCATTTATAGGTCAAAAACAGCGTTGTCATGTTTTTTTTTTGCTCTATAGAATGAAAACTATTACAGATAGAGAAAAGGTATTGCTTGCTTTCATTTCATTAAGCTCTACAAAGTTTTCCATGGGTCAAAGTTGTCAGATAAACCCCTTATAGAAGACCCTTATGGCTTAAATACCAGGTGAGCGATTCAGACTCTTGGGAGCCTCTTGTTGTTCAATATTATATACACTTTGTAAAATAAGTATTCATTTCTGATTCTAAAAGATTATAGGGAAACAAGATCTGATTCCTGTTATATCAAAGAAGTCATGCATATTTCAGTATAGTGAATTAAGTGTATGGATCTGTGTTATAATTAGAACTTTACAACAAATTAAAACTAAGAATTCTTGCTATTTAACCAATAAATACATGTATATTGAACTGTAATTGGAGGTCCTTCAAAATTTGTGTTAAGCTTTGAAAATTCTTACTGTAAGGATTATACTATACATATATATATATAATCCAGCCTGTTGTGCAACCATAAAAACCCGCTAAGCATTAAACCAGATATGGAAGACCTCGAACATTTATAGATTTGATGAAACTGAAACTTCACATGAAGATGTTCCATGATTTCTTTGGAATCTGTTGGCAATTGCATTTGTATTATATTTCAATTGTTTATACTTTTCAATGTATGCACTCAGTTTGTTATTGCTTTCTCCGAAGCAACACGAGTTCTGCTTTAATTTCAAAAAGTTGAACAGAAAAGGGTTGATAAAACGAAATTGGGATAATGATGATGCTGTTGGTTGGGTATAAAAATCTTTTAGATTAATCAAGGTTCGACTGTCACTAGAAATGGGGGATTTGGAAAGTTAAGAGAATTCGAATTCAGCCTGCTGCAGGATATCCTATAATCCTACTAGTATCGATATCTGCAGCAGTGTTCAACGTGCAAGGAACGTTACATTTAACTGTAGTTTGCGTTTTATATGGCCTCATGACTTCACCCCAATGAACCCCCTTGGGAACACGTCCTATTCGCTCTATGGACAAGTACCCCGTCACCAGGGACCTGCGTGCTCTTTGGTTGACTTTTACAAACAAGCTTAGCGCTGCTCTGACCTATTCTCGGGACCCGCATGGGGGTTTATGTTTACAAGATTCCCCTTAAGAAGCACTCACATTACAAATCAACCCTTATCTTATTTATCAATTATTTTATTTATGATATTAAGGTGACGACCTGTCTATAAGCAATTAGTTTTTATGTACTTATTCCAAGAAACATCTGCTTTATTGCTACTTAATAGTATTTCGAGTATGAAGTTAAGTTTGGGAAATAAATGTTAATTAACCTATACTCTAATGGTTAATCTTCACTTATACAACGTACTTTCAACTTGATAGGCTTTATCAAAAATCTATACCAATAAATATACAATATTCCACTGGGATCAAAGACTCTTCAACTTTTACCCTGGGTGAATTGAGGCAAATCTAAATTTACTTATCAATTTTCCAACATTGTAATAACAATTAGTATATATTAAACTGCAGAATTGTCCGCAATCAATAAAGCAGTTGTACTAATGTAAGATCGGAATATTGACGACAGTGTAATCAATGGCCATATGTCCAGTGTTGTGATTCCGTGACACTAGTCATATTTATTTAAGTGGGTGCTATCTAACCAAACATCAGTGATTGCTTTTATTTCTCCGTCGTCATCAGATGCTGGAATATTCTGTTAGAAAGGTACGTCAAATATTCATTTATACTTATCGTTTTAAAAGAGTTTTCATGAATTGTTTGATATAGTCGTTAAACTTCAATTTCGGTTTATTTCGTTACTATAATTTTGCCACTAGACTAATTTAAGAACACAAATTTAAGGATAACGTAATGTGAAAATATTGCCTCATAAATTTTTTACTGCGATTTAAAATTAAGTGCTAAAGCTTTAACGTGAATTGGATTGATTTTGTAAATTAAAACTACAACCAAGTTCCAGGCAATAAGTTTTACTACGTTTGAAGCATGTTTCGTCTATTTAAAACCGATCAGAGGCGCTCTCCCTCTCCAAAATGAATAAAGAGCATAGAACAATAACACCAAGACAATGTCAATTATGACTAAGGTCAACCTATTCCTAGGGTAGAAGAACCGTTGAATTTAACAATTTTGCAATTTATACAGACAATTTCATAGCTTTGATAACAGTGGTGGAGTTTTAATATCCCGTGATTAAAGCTATATATTTTTCGTGTAAATTTTCAAATTGTCTAATGACTAAGGCTCTTCGGTACCCAGGCTTTTGTTGATCCTAGTCATAACGCTTTCAAGTATAATGTATTGTTCTATGCTCGTCATATTCTATGAAAAACTATTGGTCTCATTTCGATAAAGGGGCGACCATTTGATTTTTAAGGGGATCATGGATATATAATTTTTTTATCCTGCTTTTTTCGGAAAAATCGGAATCTGGATTTTTTGTGCGCTTACTCGGGTGATTTTTGGAAAATTTTATTTTAGGCAAAAACACCCTTCTACCTTTCACTTTATCTCCCTTCCCAATAATAAAACATAATACCGCTTAATAACGCGTTACTTTCTCCCAATGGGGATTTCGTATTATTGACAGCTGAACAAGATTTTCAAAATCCCTTACTTTTCAGAGTAAGGGAGCAACCATTTGATTTTTATGAAGGGCTACGGATATTGTTTTCATTTTCGGAAAATCTGAGCATGGAATTTTTTATGTTTTAAATTTACCATATTTTTTTCTATCGAAAACTACATCCTGCCTTTTTTTAATTCAAAGCACTGTCCTGCATTTTTATATCTTGATATTTGGCATCCTATTTTATCTAAATTTCACCATAGCCCCATCCTCTAAAATTCGAATGGTCGCTCCATCAACTACTGGTACATTGAAAAAAAAAAAAATAGGGCATGTAATGGGACATTAAATGATACCCCGCCACGTTATAATATTAAAAGTTCATAAAATTTGATTTCAAAGTGGCATATCTCAAAAACTGTTTTTCGGATCATGCTGGAAATTGAACTTGACATGTATTCTATTGTACTTAATAGCTGTACAAAATATAAATTGAATCCCATGACGTGTTTTCAAGTTATTGGTCGGAAACTCAAAATTTCATAAAATTTGATTTTTCAAAGTGGCCTATCTCAAAAACTATTTTTTGGATCAGGCTGAAAATCAATCTTGACCTGTATTTTATTGTACTTAATAGCTGTGCAAAATATCATTCAAATCCTTTGACGCGTTTTCAAGTTATTGGTGGGAAACTCAAAATTTCATGAAATTTGATTTTTCAAAGTGGCCTATCTCAAAAACTATTTTTCAGATCATGCTGGAAATTGAACTTGACCTGTATTTTATTGTACTAAACAGCTGTGCAAAATATCATTCAAATCCTCTGACGCGTTTTCAAGTTATTGGTCGGAAACTCAAAATTTCATGAAATTTGATTTTTCAAAGTGGCCTATCTCGAAAACCATTTTTTGGATCATGCTGGAAATTGAACTTGACCTGTATTTTATTGTACTAAACAGCTGTGTAAAATATCATTCAAATCCTTTAACGCGTTTTCAAGTTATTGGTCGGAAACCTTCGGGGGACGGACAGACGGACAGACGGACAGACAGACGGACGGACGGACAGACACCGAAAAAAACTGAGGGTATAACATAATACCCTGCCACTTCGTGTGGCGGGGTATAAAAACAATAATATAACATATTTTGTAAAAAAAATATATTCTGGATGATAGGATTAGATGAAATATTATTTCCATCAATCAACATTTTATAATATCTAAAACGTGAGGTACGATGCGATTCAATTTCGCCTGCTTTTGTCTATTTTCCTGGACATTTTACGGTTGACCATCAGGGTTCTTGTAATATGATTGTTACCGTCATTTGAATTTACCAGGAACTCTAAAGTTTCTAGTTTCTAGTCGTTTATAAGCTTCAGAATAAAATAAAGCAGTGCTTGAAAATCACTGAATTGTGATATGACATTTCGATTTCATAACTTTTAATGCATATATTCCATCGTTGGTAATTTCATCATGCAAAAGCAAATTTTATCTTTGTCATCTGATACTAACCATTATACCATCTAGCCGCATCATTTCTTCATATAATATTTCATAGTTTACTTGATTTTTATGAAGAGCATCTATAGAATTATATTATAAAAATTATGGTAAACAAATCAATTACGAATGCACTCTTATATTACACCAGAGAACATGTAAAATTTAGAAATCGTTTACTAGCATTTTAACTGTATTTCAATTCATTTTATACATTGTGGGATAGTACACTTGACTCCTTCTGTTTTTTTGTTCGGTGTCTTTGAAGATTTAAGGAGGCGATTTTTAAAAACGCAGTCTTATTAAAAAAATCACATATGTAAACGTTCATTAGGAAGCGACCATTTGATTTTAGGGGGGAAGCTATTGTCAATTGGTTCATCCGTCCTTTTATTTACGACACGCACGCACTTTTTTTTAATTTTTCAAATTTACTATAATTTATCAGCCAAAAGCACCACCCTGCCCTCTTTTTATTCAGAGCACTGTCTCGCCTTTTTATTTCCTGATTTTTACCATCCTGCCTTTTTATTTCAAATTTTACCATAGCCCCCCTTAAAAAATCAAATGGTCGCCCCCTGAATTAAGGTCTGTTTTTTCTTTGACTTCATCGAGCATCAACGAGCTCCCGTGTATAGATTTTTCCAGTTTTGTTATTTTCAGAATTGTGAATGCGTCGCCTTCATTTTTTTATATAAAAGATAACTTGTGTTTTTGCTTTCCCAACGATCCGTGTTGGTCCTGGCTAAATAATAGTCCAACAGAATCGCTGTAACACCTAAGAGTGCTAAATTTCCTGATGCTGAGTCGGGGTGCTTTGCTTACACAACGACTAAAATGTGTTATTTTGCCTTTTTAGTCATCAGGCAATAAATAAGGAAAAACTTACCACAAACAATAGTGGTACACTTATTTTGAAAATGCAACATTCTTTGCAATGTCACAGGTTTACTGCCTGTCGTAATCCAACTCTCGATTTTCGAGTGACAGTCGTATCTTGTTTAACATATTGGCCTAGTGTTTCCAACTAACTTCATTTCATCACCATTCCTTATGTTCTACCCTCTGATGTAGCCTAATTTGCGTTTTTAAGAAAAAAAACAACAACTATACTCAGATTAGGTTATCTAATGATTAGAAAGTTTTCTTCTCATATTTTTGGAGTTTTGTCAGATTTTTCGAGATCCTCTCGTTAAGCCTATCTATTATGCTTAAAATTATTTGCCCATGAACCTCCCCATTTCTTTTTCTTATTCAAAAGTTTGTCCACCGAATATGGAATAAACAAGTTGAAATAATCATCTAAGTCTTAAAATTTCTTGTGACCTGTATATTCTGAAACTGTCGCCAGTCAATGACAAATAAAGAAAAGATGCTTGTCAACACAAAATGAATTTAATTATTTCGATCATTTATAAATAAAGGTTACTACAAAACAGCTTGGATCACCAATCCCAACAAAGGACAAATCCAGCCAGAGAAATGTCATTTATGATTTTGTCAGTGACTGAGTATGAACAAAGTCACTTTGAATACTTTGAACACGATTACAAGCACAGAACAATTAACAAAAATGAGAAAATGCAACTCAGCGTTCTACAGGAGATGGTATCCTTCTTACACCAAAAATTGACAAAAAGAATCATAAGCTTGAATGTAGGTAGTAACATGTTTGGTGACGACGTAGAATTAATGCATTGGTTAGGTAGTGTCGTTTGACAATTTGGAAATCTGCGACGACGGACACATAGTGATGGCACAAGCTAAGGATGGGTTGCGATAAGACCCCTTTTCAGCCCACCGCGAAAGTCAAAAATAAAATTAAGTAAACTATATCACAAAATGTGTTGTTGGAAAGATTAGTATTTCAAATTTTTGAAAATATACATCTGTAGTTTAAAAGCTTTTTCATTTTTTAGTAAATGGTGCTAGAAATGAACCAGCGCAAATGATTTTAACATTGTGCCTATAGGAAAGTGGTGCAAATGGGTGATATATATCCTTCCCGGAAGTATAGCCTTGCACGCGGAACCAGGTCCATATTTTTATTCAAAAACTTGTTTTATTAAAATAACATCTTTTGTGAAAGTTTCAAGCTGGTTCCGCGTGCAAGACATACTGCAAATTTAAAAAGACTATAATTTTTTAACTTGTTGTCAGTAATTAAAAAATATACGAAATCTCTCCGTTTTCTTCGTTTTTCTTGGGATTAGCGGTAATTTCAAAATCAAAATTGTCCTTTAAAGTGATGTATATATATTATGAACAATTTATAGAATTGTAAACACTGGCTTCAAGTATATGAGCACAAAATTTCAATTTATTGAAGCCCTACCTTGAAACTCTCTTAAAATCAAGATGAAATTTTCATTCAAAATGGGTCTATTTTGAACACGATTTTTCATGCTGTGTTGTTTCAAAAGTATTTAAAAGTAGTCTTTTACAACAGTACAATCATTTTGCTACAAAATAAGGTATAAAGTAAAAGGCTATGAAAAACTTTTTATTTTTCGCCTACAGATGGGCCAAAATAGGGCCTTATCGCAACACATCCTTTGGCCTTCTACCAGGTGAGGTAAAAAGGACTGTGGGCTTGCTGTATACACGTTTTATCGATAATATATACAACAACAAAAGTTTAGCAACAAAACTTTCATTACGGTATAAAAAAACTTAAAATCAACAATATTCATAATGGTAACAAAAATTAATTGGATAACAGTAACGTTTTGTTGTTAAATGATAAAAAATTGTAAAATATCGATCGATCGAATTTACGAAACGCAAAACCATGCAGTCACTGCGGAAACATCAAGAAAACACCAAAAATCTTTACTTACATCGACGCCCGGTCTCTCTGAAACCATGTCAATGGAGCCAATTAATCAGAAACTTGAATTTGCTTTTGTCTGAAGTCATTTTGCGATTATCGTTTCAGGTACAAACTGATCTCGTCTAGCGGTGAGACGAAAATTATTTTAGCTCATTCAGCTCTACATAAGTCTCCATTAGGTTGAAGTTGTAAGATGACCCCTTTTAGAAGAGACCCTATGGTTTTATGACTAGGTGAGCGATATGGTTTAAGTTAATTGAAGAAGTTTGCATCATATATGAATAAGACGGAAACAAAAATAAGGATACACAATCTGTGCCCTTTGGCATACATATTGTCGGGTATTGTACCCGTTTATATATAATTGGCGCAGAATATCCCCACAGCCATAGATGAAATGTCATCGGTGGTTAGAATCAAAAACAGAATTGGCTTTAGGTTATCAGCACCAATAGATATATACGCCAGTGTTAAATCGGTTAGACTAAACCTAAAACCAGTAGACGGACAGTGTTAAATCGGTTAGACTAAACCTAAAACCAGTAGACGGACAGCGTTAAATCGGTTAGACTTAACCTAAAACCAGAAGATTAAAGAAATTCCCAGTGTCATGTAGCGTGAATAACACGATCTTCTCTAACATTTTGTCACAAAGTACTTGATATCTCTTCTTTATGGTTTCCAGGCTATAACAATTTGATTCCTTTGGGTAGATTAAGCTTAAGGTTGAGTTAGGTCGAACGCATGAATATTGTAAAACAAATAGCTGTAGTAATGGAAAAGGAACTAATATATCACCTCAAAGTCTCCAAGTTTTGTTATTGTTCTTTATCAATTAGACACACATTGATGTGTTTGTTTATAGTATTTGTCTAGACTCAGGGGAAATTAGAAATTGTAAAGAATAAGACCAATAAAAACTCACGTCTAAATTTTATTGCTTTCAATTCTTACAATTTGTTTTTCCCGTCATCAATTCAAGATGATGTACATAGTATTGTCTGTAATTACAGATCCTCTTTTATACATGAAAGACAAGAAAAATGTTGTTTTTCAATTGATATTAAGAATATTGAGTAACAAAAGATATTATTTTCTAATAGTTTTTACTTATATATTTATATTTGTATAATTACAATTCTTCATTCCATTTTGAGCTTAATTTGACCACGAGTGTCTAATGGTAGATTGTAAGGATTTACTACAAATGAATATTTTCTCTGTCCGTACTAGGAAATTCAATAGATATATGATGGTTATGTCACAAGTCTGTGTTCCCTCGGGAGTTCTGAAGGACTTTTTCTAGGCCAATCTCAATACACTCAACAGTTTTATACATGAAACATAGAGTAATACTCCAGACAAACACATTCTGCTAAAATTGGTGTTAAAATGGAACAAAACATTCATTGAAGACTTTTTCTAAAAACGTTGGAACATGCAGATTTTGTATAGCGTGGGTAAGTGGGTGTTTTCCTCCATATCAGTTATGTAGGGAGTTAACATTAAAAGGATGATAAACTTAAAAAGAGGTACATGGGTAGGGGCGACCTCATTTTTTCTGCACTCATGACAGTCAACAAAGATTTTTTGTGATTAAAATAAAGTCCTTCCCAAACACGTTGGCCCACTATCGTCAGCGATTAGGCTTTTTGTAGCATGACCTGAAAAGCCCCTGAAGGCTTCCTAATTCAGCCACCTAGGGTAAATACTTTGACCGCTCTATGTGCGTAATCTTAAGACCCTTAATCGTCTAAAACAAGCAAGTCTCTGTTGTGGGCCTATCAAGCACACGGGACCCGAGGCGGGACCCTCAATTCAAAATCAATTCAATTCATTATGTATTGAGCATTTTGGTCGTTCCTAAAAAAAAACGTAGTTCTTGATGTGCCTGTTGATTACTTATTTTACTCCGAGGAGCTGAGATTAGGGCCCATTCATAAAGTTCATGAATAGCTTTAGTTGCATGAAAAAAGCGATCTCAAGAGCTATTTGGATCGATATACTAAAAATACAAGATAATGATAATTGTGATGTTTTTTTTTAAAACAGTGAAATATTTTGCATAACTAAATACATATAAATAATAATGTGAAAACCTTGTTCACTGAACAAGGAATAGGTTATAAAACGGAAACAAGGGTGTCAATTTAGCTATATGTTCATGTATAAATAGTGTATTAAGGTCGGTTTGAACCAGGAAGCTGTGAGCTACTGCTCACTCAGTATACCCCAGCTACCCCCAAAATAAGTCAACAGGAAGTGGACATCTGACTGACATAATTTCAATACTCACAATAAAAGACCTCATACTGAATTACTCATATACCAAATATCAAGAGAACTTTTACGAAAATTTTCAACAATTGGCCAGTAATCTTGAAAATTGACGAAGTCGGTAAACAGGAAATAGATATCCGACAGATATGATTTCAGTATTCCCGATAAAAACATCATACTGAAGCAATATACCAAATCAAGTCACAGTGATTTGCAGTAACTCAGAAAACTGTTACGAAAATTTTCAACAATTGGCCAGTAATGTGGAAAATTTACTAAGTCGATTAACAGGAAGCAGATATCCTATAGACCTTATTTCGATACTCGCGATAAATGTTCTCATACAAAAGCCATATACCAAATTTCAAGTCACTGTGATATGTAGTTGCCGTAAAAATTATACAATTGACCAGTAATGTTGAAAATTGACTAAGTCGATAAACAGGAAGTAGATATCCGACAGACCTAATTTTTATATTCACGATAAAGGACCTCATAAGGAAGCCATATACTGTACCAATTTTTCAAGCCACTATGATTTAAAGCAGCTGAGAAAACGGTTACGAAAGTTATAGTGTGGACGGAAGAAAGGACGGAGGACGGAATACGTACGGACTAAGGTAAACCAGTATACCCCCTTTTCTTCGAAGCAGAGGTATAATAATCTAAAGATGACTCACTGTGTGTAGCCTTTCTATAATATTACTTATCCAGTGTCATGTACATACATTTACGTTTTACATTATATTTTGTCCAGATTTTTTAATTGAGGACATTTGTATAGAGAAACAACGCAAAAACTGGCACGAGCAATATTTTACACAGTTATGTTTTATTTTTGTTTCCAAGGTTTGTGGTAACATTTCAATAATTTGACAGTTTATCTAAGATACTTAAATTCTGTTCTTCATCAAATAGTGTTAAAAGTTAGATTTGCCAGTTCTTTCATTAATGTTAAAAGATAACCCATATTTTTTAAATCATTTTCAAACTGTATATCATATTAAAAAATTGAACGAATCTTACGCTGCATCAATATGGCAAGTTCGTGAGTGCTTTCGTGAACTCAAATTGTAAGACACAGATATCGAGGGTGTTTCTGCTTAAATTATTTAACAATCATAGTTTGACCCTTTTTCAGAATGTTACAAATACATGTATGTATAATTTGCACAAATTATTCAATAGTGAATCATTAGTTATTGGTCCATGGTATTTTTGACAATTATTTTCTTAATCTGCGTCCCATTTTAGGTTGCATCTATTATAATTTTATATTATATAGTGTTGCTAGGGTGTAAAACACCAACTGTTACAATTTTGTTAGTGAGTGAGTTAGTTAGTTAGTTAGTTAGTTAGTAAGTTATTGCGTTACTCCCAAACAGCTCGATTTCGGCTATATGAGGGGGATGAACATGAACGAGGCGATACAATGAACATGAAATGACGATGAAGCGGTGGAAAAAAGTGCACAAGGCCAATCGGGGAGGAGAGTTATTGATAGGTAGGGATGGGCAATTTAGCCTCCTGCATGAGGCTCTTACAGGTCCTTCTCTTACCGAGACCTGCAGCAGGGTTCTTTAACGAGCGATGAGCGTGACATTTTTCCCAAACACGGTCCACCACTATGGATTGAAATCAGGTTTCTCATAGAAACTTTTATACGATGTGTCTGTGTAAAAAAAAGTTTTATTGCTCTTCAATGTGTAAAGCTTTTACCCAAATTCAGATATGATACATGTCTAAAGCTTCGTTTAAAGACAGAACATTTCTTTTTGAAAAGTTTATCATTCTGGATTGTGTATATTTGGTTTTAAACAATGCATACTCCTGTCCTTTTCGGATTCTAATCAAGTGCTGGTAACTAAATGACACGGCTCAAACCATTGTTTACGATACAATGCAATTTCCGAGCTTTCTATTCTGAAATGAATTTTGAAGATGTATCACTCAAGCTCGTGCTTTTAACCGACAATTTGACTCAATTTGTTTCATCGGCTCGTAGATTGGGGAAAATAATTGCACGTTTGTCATGCTAGATAAGAGGATTAATTCAGTTTTAATGTTGACTCTGTTTTAATCAAATAAATAAATGTCATTGATTTTCGCCCTTTCTTGATTAAACAAATTTCCTCTTAATGATGTGGAAAAATCCAAGAAATTGATGATAATATGCGATTTCCAGCTAAATAGGTGACAGATAATGCCAAATTAAATTCATTAATGAAGTAAAATTCTTAAAATGATCAATAATAAACAGAGAATAATATGCACACTGAAAGCACGTTCTCTTAAAAAATAATTAACATTTTTTAGTTGAATTGGTTTTAATTATGAATGAATGTTATCTCCACTATAATTTCGAGATAAAAGTAAGTAAATGACATCTACTGAAGAAAGTTGTTTCTGATAAATGAACATTATAGGCAACTTATAAGTGTTTTATCGAATATACCGGTCCATGTGCGGTAAAGAATCGTGCACATTTTTTTAGAGTTTACATGATGTTTTTTTTGCGATTCCTCAGTTGTGAGCAACAACCATCGCGCTGGTCCCGATGGAGAATAGGTTAGCAACAGAGAAGACCAATTTGTGTCTTAAATCGCGTCTTAGGGTCTTGAGAATATAAGGGCAGGTCAATGCTATTCCTACAGAGCGATGAAGTTGTTGACTCTATATGGCTGAATAGGATGTCTTTCATGTGTGGGCTGTCAGGGTATAATTCATGCAATAAGCCTGATTGCCAGCCATAGATGCACGTTACAGAACTTTTGGTGGACCACCATGAGACCATACATGAATTTTCTATCCCTACCCACTTTCCCTTTCCGTGTGGCCTTAAGAAGTTACTGTTCCTTTGTTTCCTATCCCATCTCTATTTCATCATCATTGCATGTTCATTTTGTAACCCTCTTCTTGTTCATCGTCTTATTTGACGTTGCCAGTATAGTGTAGCTACCCGTGCGGGTTCTGGGTGGCGAATAGGCCCGCAGCAGTGCTAAGCTTGTTGGTAAAAGTCCACAAAATAGCGCCTAGAAACCTTACATCGGGTCAGGCCGCATAGTCCATAAAGCGATTGGGATGTGTGCCCGAGGTGATTGAATGGGGCAGCCCTGTCATAATGAATATCGGGGTCGTCAGGCTATAATGCGGAAAAACCCGACCGCAAACCATAGTGAGCCAACGTGTGTAGAGAGGGCCACGCTTCATGCACGTAAAAATCCCTTTGTGGACCGCCAAGTAGTGCACCATAACGGCTACATTATCCGCACATACCCACCTCTTACCTTTTCCTTTAGTCTTCAAAATTTACTGTTCCTTTGTTTCCCATCCCATGCCCATATTTCATTTCTCATCATCATTTCATGTTCATTTTGATCATCCTGTTCATGTTCATTGCCTTCAAATAACCTGTATAGCATTGCAAGAGCGTAAAACACCAACTCACTCACTGCATAGTGTAGCTATGGTGTAAAACTCTTTCACTGCTGCTCGTTTTGATCATGTGATACCATTTAGTTTGTGAATATTCGTTTGATTGATAAAACTATAGAAATGTTTGCCCATTATGCTTTGTTGTAGATATTTGTTGAATACTCCACATCCATTAAAGTACGTATAAAATTGAAACGTTCTCTTTCGTTTGATGACTATTTAATTGATATTCACGCCGGCTTTGTTTGATAATTTACATGTAAATTGAGGCAGTTGTAATCTGCCACTATTAATCTTCCAAATCTTCAATAATGGCGTTCCGGTTATAATTATTTGTCATATTTTATTCAATAATGTGTATTGACAAATGAGGCCATTGTAATCGGTTAGCATCAGTGTTGGACAATTAATTCTGATGTTTTATGGTTGTCTTGTTACAATCCACGTCAGGGTTTACTGTCATTTAACCGAGTTTTGTTGCAAACAATATATTGCGTTGTATCAATCATATTACAAACTTATAAAAAAGCAAATACAAATTGTGAAGAGAGGGTAAAGACAAAACTAACGGAAGGATGGAAGTTCTAAGAAGTTCTAAGTCTCTCATACTAATTAGTTTACGATTTTTGCATGATACCTTATACACATGCAATTTGTTTAAACGTTAAATTAACGTTAAGCTCGATTTACACTAACTTAACGTTAATTCAACACTAATTTAATGTTAAACATTTTAACATGAATTTAGTGTTAAACTTTTTAACGTTAATTTTTCTGTTGAATAATATGACGTCAAATGTTAAACTTTAACGTCAAATTAACAATCGAAGCTCGATTAACACTAATTTAACGTTAATTTTTAAATGTTAAAATAATGTTAACAAAATTGCCTGTGTAGTACCGCTCCCTGCATGCGGATATATATAACTTGAACTGAATGTTCTCGGCAATTTGTTACAAGAGAGAGAAGTTTCCAAGTTTTTTAAGATATTTTTTCGGTCACTTCTATCTATTTTTTGTCTAGTCCTTATCGAATTCCTTTAAATTAATGTTACAAATTATCAAATTCATTGGCTTAAATTGAGTTTTCAGAAGAAATAAAGAAAGCTGTCTATCAAGATGACTCTTAATCTAAAGTCGAGTGTCCCCTTCGTCTTTTACAAGTTATTTTCTTTATATATTTAAATCGGAAAATGTCTGATTATATCAGGGAATATTTAGATGAATAAAAGATGAAAATGTGAAGTGGTGACAGGAGAGTGAGCATCTATCGTCTGTAATCTCGACAGATCGATAGTCGTGTAAGACAAAGCTATATATCGCTTAGGATGACGGTAGATATATATTAATGACTTTCTGGACAAACCATAACATCGCCATCAACAAGACAATTACATCTCAATATGGCATAAAATGGCAATAAAAGTACGCAGCGCTATGTACTCTTTTGTAATAAAAATGAGAACTATTCGATATTTTTTGTCTTGATCCAATCGTTATTTTATTGTTACAATAAAAATTGGTTAATTCAGAAGACATGACATAAACGGCAGAACATTAAGAATAAAAATTAGTACAGTTTATTGCGTCTCTAAGACATACCATTACAATATTTACAACAACACAAAAGGGATGTTTTGAGCACACTTTTAAATTGTCATACCTGTTGCTTTTATAACTTTGTTGGGTCCTTGGCATAAGCGTTATTATTGTTGCTTTTGGGTTTTTCTCTTGTTTCTTTCCTTCTTCCATCTTCTTCACTCACTGATCTTCAACTGGGCGAGTTTCTATCGGCCTGTACTGCACTAGCTCATCTGTTGAACTGGTCAAGTTTCTTCCATTTGGTAAAAGCTTATCCTTAATGATTATATAGGCAAGCTATATAAGTTAGGTTATGGGTTAGGGTTAGGGTGAGTGAGTGAGTGAGTGAGTGAGTGAGTGAGTGAGTTGGTGTTTTACGCCCGTGCAACCCTATATGGGTTATTTACAGGTGATGAACATAAAAAGGTTAATAAAATGAACACGAAATGATGATGATAAATGAAAATGGGGGTGGGGTGGGAAAGAAAGGACCGGTAATTTTTTAAGAACCACAGGAAAGGGGAGAAGTGGGTAGGGGCTGAAAATTAAGCCTATGTTGTGCACTACTTGGCGGTCCACAAAGTGATCTTTTACATGCATAAAGCGTGGCACATTCCACACACGTTGGCCCACTTTGGTCAGCGGTCAGGGTTTCCGTATTATAGACTTGACAACCCCCGCGGAAGAGGGCCATCCTATTCAGCCAGATTGGGTTAGGGTCAGTGGTTAGAGTTGAGAAATACAGTTAGCCGAAGGGTGTGCCTACTCTTCTATTAAATTACCATCAGGGAGCCGTCTCGACTATCAGGTAAGCCTCATGGAGCCGCCTCCATTATCCGATTAGCATCAGGGAGCCGCCACGACTATCAGGTTAGGATTAGGACTGTGCCCGTGACTATCAGTTTAGGGGTAGGGTTAGGGTAAGGGTTTGGGGTTAGAGTTTAGGGTTCGGGTCTGGTTATCATCAGAGCGCCACCTTTACTATTAGGATAGGGTTAGTGTTAATGTGAGGGGTTGTGCCGCCTTGACACTCAGGTTAGGGTTAGGGAAAGGTTTGTGCCTACTCTAATATCAGGTTAGGTTAAACGATAGGATTGTGCCACTTCGACTATTAGTTTAAGTTTAGGGTGAGGGTTGTGCTTTCTCCACTATCATATTATAATCAGGGAGCTGCCTAGACTATCAGGTTAGCATCAGGGAGCCGCCTCGACTATCAGGTAAGCACCAGAAAGCCGCCTGGACTATCAGGTTAGCATTAGGGAGTCGCATCGACTATCAGGTTAGCATCAGGAAACCGCCTCGACTATCAGGTTAGCATTAAGGAGTTTCAACTACATGACAATGTGGCACTGAGTAAAAATGTCAACAAAAAAGTATAAAAAAAGATTTACTGTATATTTACGACATCGACGATATCGTTTAGATATCGACGATATCGACGACATCGACCTTTGGTTTATAGACCTACTATCGATATCGGTACGATATCGACATAACATGTTAAGATTTCAGAGTGTAATGATTGCAATTATATTTACACTTGATCATAGATGATATCGGAACGATATTTTACGATATCGATGATATTAACAGTGCAGCCTAGTATAAAAGCTAATAAAACAAACGTTTGTAGTTTTGTCGATATTGGTACGATATCGATGATATCGACGATATCAACAGTGAAGTGGGAGGTTACTGTTCACGGTTCAGTTGACAAAATCTTTGACGATATCGTAATGATATCGACGACATCTTAATATCGACAATATCGTCGATATCGACGAGGATTTAGAGTTAACATGTATATCTGTAATTCAACAAAGTATAACATGGATCAAATACATATGTTGCCATTGGTAACAAAGAACCAATGTCGACGATATCATAACTACATTGTGTCTTGGACATACCTCAAGATAAACATAAAGGGGTGCTAAAACGAACATGAAATTAGGATGATGAGCTTGGAGCTGAAATAGGGACAAAAGGCATTCAGACATCTTTGGTTTGCATGGAATGTACATGGTGCACTACAATGGTTTACGACCAGGTCTCTGTATAATGGCAACCGAACTTATATTTAGCTCTTTATACATTTGTTTGTATTGCAGATCAGATGTAAAATTTACACATAATTCAAATTCGTTTTTGTTTATTACGTTATAAATTCATGTATTGAGTCCTTATTGGTCTTCTGTCCGGTCCTTGTTAGCTTCACTTGATAAGATTGACTCGGTGAAGGAAGAAATCGGATGGTTTTTTTTTCAACAGGACTACATAATTATCAGTCTGTACCGACTAATTTCCTTTCACGTGATTTCATCATTTTATCTCCAATGAACAGTTCAGAACCAAGTGCACTTCACTTTTTGATAAACATGATGTTCGCATTCTCAAGGGTTGTCAAACGCAATACTTTTTAATCTTAACTGTAAATCGAACAGATGCTTTTGTCAATTCTGTTGGTTTAATTGCATTTACTCACAAAATTGAATCAATAATACAACAAAAAGTACAACGATTTAATAGTTTATTATTTTACAGTCGGTTTACAGCCACTTTTTTCAGTCGTCGTTGTACACAGACGTAAGTCGGTACAATGTTGATAAGAAGACAATAATATTGTTGAAAAAAAATGTGAGAAAAGAGAGGATAAATACATACTATTTTGTACTCGTCATCTTGATGTTAGGCGTTCTTTTTCCAGAAGGGGGTCTTCCTTTGACATTTTTATGATCGGTATTGAATGGTATGCATTTATTTTTATCTTAAGACAATAGCAAATCGGCGAGCAGCGACCACTGGTCTGTTTAATCCTGCTGGTTGTATTTCATTTTGGGTTCTTAAATTGCCCTATTCCACTATACAAAAGAAATTAAGACCACACTGGTCATGACTAAGTACAAGATTTCAAATAAGATGTTGAGTCTAATCTGGTTTTAAAGGTGCCAGAGAAACTTTCATTTTCTATTGCAGTAGTTGTAATATATAAAACACAATACCGTTGCGTGAAATTGTTTTTTTTTCCTGATAGTTCTGATAGTGCTAACATTACCAGTGTCGTCGTTGCCCTTTAGGACTTTTGACACTCGAATGCCCCATTGGTGCCTCTTTGCTTCTTGCTTCACTCAGATTTATGTATCATTAAATTATTAGCAAAAACCTCTAAATGATCCGGCATTATCACCTATACATCCTCCAGATTTGAAGGAAATATTAGTGCGCAATACACAATGCATTGGAAAATAATTTCATTCGTTTTCATTATTTTGATGATCTATTTGTCACGTTTATATAACCAATTCGGTGTTACGAATATCAATTTGAATGTCACTTATGTCGAATAATACTAGGGGATTAAACTCGTGGAAGAACCCCGGGAAGAACCGCGCACTTGTTGAATCCCGGCTTTATTCGACACTTGTGACATTAAAATCATTAATTAATCTATAAATAATAATAAAGCATCGTGATTCTCTTTCGCCAAGGTTTAGAATTACGATTGACCTTTTGAACCTTTTCTAATTCATGGTCATTGAAATGCAAGGTAACCAGTAGACAGAAGCGTTATTGACAAACATTTCAAAGATCTCAGAATGACGCATGCGGTGTCTGCTAAATAATTTGTCAAGGTGGACTTATTTTCAAAGATTTTATTCCCCATCACCGGTTGCTTATGTTAGTTAAGAAATGAACTTAATGTAGGTCACATTAATAAAGCATTATAGTGAGTAAGTTGGTGTTTTACGCCCTCGCAACACTATATAGGTCATTTGAAGGCGATGAACATGAAAGGATGATAAAATGAACATGAATAATATGTCCTCATCTGACCACGTCCATGTGCTTTTCTCCTTATAATCTTTCAACGATTATTAAGAGGCAGCATTCAATCGCTTAATGGCATGCGAACAAGACAAATATTCACATATTCACAACGCTCTTCTAGTTTCATTTCCAGCCTTGGAATTTATTATTTTTAATATGTTATATCAGACATTGTATTATATGAAAATTATTATTGTAGAAATAAACCTTTTATTTTTTAAAAAGCTAATACTTGTAGAGATCTATAGCTTTGCTCTTGTCATTCGTATCTATTTTTATCCGGGATAATCGCTGTAGCGGTAGCCTATCAGTAACTGGCCAATCAAAACTACCTTGATTGCCGTATTGCCTCATCAAATATCAATGCTTGATTGCAATATTGTTCCCGTGATTATGTGAATCACGGGAACAATATTGCAATCATGCATTGATAAAGACTAACATGTGGTTAGTCTTTATTCAATGTTGATATTTTTTTCATAGAAATGTATGAATGTTGAATATTGAAAGAAGTAGAGGTACAAATGGGACATCCGAATGTGAAAAGATCGAAAGGGCAGAATGTTGAATATATTTTTACGTGAAGCTTGCATAAATTTTGAGTGTAAATTGTGTGAAATTCACGTTATTTTTTACTCGAACTTTACTGTAATTTGACACAAATTCACGTTAACAAAATTTGCCTGTTTGAGACAGATGTCATGCGTGCATGTCAGATGAAATTAAAATTATATTTGCTTAGTAGTATTATATGAACATCTCTTTTGTCTTTTCAGATCAATAACCCGTCACGATGACAGAAAGTACAGAAGAGGATATGACGTCATACAACACGTGCGTATACATGAACGTTCGGAACGAAGACTATGATGATCCCCTCGTTGTTTTCCAGATGAACTATGTAGCAGTACATGGATATATAAGTACTGTTATCTGTATCTGTGGATTAATTCTGAACGCAGCCAACATCATTGTTCTAACACGTCAAAACATGGTGTCTTCCATTAACGTCATTTTAACCTGGCTGGCGGTGGCAGACAATCTCAAAATGCTGGATTATCTTATCTTTGTTATTGAGTTTTATATCCGCCGTGATCCTGATTCAGACCTGTTATTCACATTTAGCAAAAGAAAGGCCAAATATCTAGAATTTCATGCTAGTTTTGCTTTGATTTGTCACAATATTGGTGTATGGTTAACTGTTTCTTTGGCTATGTTCCGATTTTTGTACATCTGGTTTCCAGCTAGAGGAAAACAGTTTTGTACTATAAGAAGAGCCAAAATTGTTGTTGCTTTTATCTACATTTCCATGGTGATCATACATATACCTAATTATTACACAAATTTTCTTGACGAAAACCCACTTAACTTTAATAAAACGGACTTGCAATGCCGACCAAATTACTTTGTGAATATGATTTCGAAGGAGGATTTAGTTTTCAAAATTAACACTTACATTCAAGCTATTTTTACCAAACTTGTTCCCTGTATTCTGTTGACTGTGCTTACATTTTCTCTGATTTACGCCATGCATCAGGCCTACAAGAAACGAAAGGTTCTGTTAAGTCAAGGTCATGACCTAGATGCTCGCCGCCATCATGAACACAACAGAACGACTGGGATGTTGTTAGCAGTTGTTATTTTGTTTTTGTTAGTCGAGTTACCCAACGGCATAATGACGCTAATGATAGTGTTTTCACCAGCTGAATGGATGAATAGAGTATATGACAACATTGCAGATCTTCACGAACTCTTTGCCTTGTGCAACAACGCTATTAATTTTGTTCTGTATTGTAGTATGAGTAAAGAATTCAGGAAAACATTTATATCGATATTTTGTTCGTGTTTCCCGAAACAGAATTATAGAATTATAAATATGTCAGAACGAAACAACTTGAATGGACGTTCTGTTCACTCGTAACGTCAGCGAAAACACTATTGTTATTAGCTCAGGTTTTTGTGATGTCTGTGTCATATGTAATATAACGAAAATCAAGTTGAAATTAAGATTGGTTTTAAAAATCTGTTTTTATCATTGAAAAACTACATTTTAGAAAATGGAAAAATCAAAGTAATAATAAAATACAATAATTTTCAAGATACACCATGTCTAAGGATGGGTGTGTCACAAATTATTTTTATCTATTTAACAAAATCTATCAAAATTTATTCTTCTAGTATCAAACCTTAAGATAATACGGTTTCAAAATTCAAGCGCATGTTTTTGATGTGTCAAATATATGTTATACAAATGTTTCGTTTTAAGACCAATTATCCCTAAGCATCAAATAACTGGGACATGACGTGTTTCAGGTTTTGCTGATTTTAATGTTATAAGTTTAAATTAACCATTGAAGTTTAAATTGACCATTGAACTTTTTATTTGTTTTTATTCAATACCTCATTGACAATATTTATATCAGTTTCAAGACTAAACATAAAGGTGTGGTCAGAACGAGGCTATCAATATGTCAAGAAATCATCCAGTTTTTCTGTAATTTTTCGGTGACCAAAAAAAAAAACGTGTTTGCCACTTTACTGCCCCATTTTTCAGAAAATGTACCGATCACAAATACTCATCATGATCAAAATTACAGATTGATGATTGATATTTAAATTTTATAAAAACCTCAATTGGATAACAAAAAGTGTCTTTCGGAACGTGTCTTTAAGTTTGGTTACCATGGTAATTTGTGAATTATAGCCAATTCTGCATTGTTCAATATTTCCACCAAGCTACTGTTTCTTAAGGTTCAAATGGATCATCCATAATAATTATTTTTAACACCATCATATAAACTTAAAATGACATTGAAATCATTCCCGGGTACGGTGTCTCAACATCAAAGACAACTAAAATTAAGCTTTCTGTTATCAACATTTTGAAGGAAATTTAATTGTAAGTGACCTTGAAAGTTTGGTAAAGGGCATACCATTTTTAAAGATCCTTCAAGTCTTTAAAGAACATTTGATGATAACAACTTGGCTCCTATTGAAAGTATTGTCATACCTTTATCAAAATATCGAAAAATTACTGTTTCTGTACGTCAAATTACCATGGTAATCAAATTTAAATGTGTTTTCTAAAGACCTTTGCGATCTTTATACCTTTCAAAAATCAATCATCAATTTACATGATTACATTCATTTCGTGACATGTTCAATAGCCTCATTATGGCTACATATTTTTGAAACTGTTTTGAATATTATCAATGAGGTATTGATTTAAACCAATAAAAAGTTCTATTAAATATGAACTGCTTTAAATAATATACCTGTAAAATTGGGTTTTGAATATTTTTCAGCAGATTTGAATCGGCCCAAAATGGCCACCATGGTTACCATGGCAACATTGGTCAATCAAAACAAACATTTACTATTATCGTAATAATGGTCAATGGTCAATTTCAACTTATAAAAAGAAAATCGACATGCCATATTTCTACCTGTATTGAAAACCTTTGATCCTTACGGATAATTAACGTTTTAAAATTATTTTATGTGACAATTCAAAGAATGTTCACTAAAATCATATCTTGGACAACTAAATTATTAGTAATTAAAGTAACAAACTTATATTTATGTGTTTACTTATTCTCAATTCGACCCGTGCGGGTTCCGGGTGGCGAATTGGCCCGCAGCAGCGCTATGCTTGTAGGTACAAGTCCACTAAAGAGCGCTCAGAAACCTGACATCGGGTCAGGCCGCTTTGCCCACAAAGCGACTGGGATGTGTGCTCCAGGTGGTTGAATTGGCAGCCCTGACATTGAGAGATGCGGAAAACCTGACCGCAAACCATAGTGGTGCACCGTGTTGGGAAAAATGTCACGTTCCTCGCACGTTAGAGAACCCTGCTGCAGGTCTCGGTAAGAGTAGGACCCGCAGGATCCCCATGCAGGAGGCTAAATTTCCCGACCCTACCCATCACTCCTTTTTTTCCAGTGGCAGTCAAAACTTTCCTACCCGATTGGCCTTGTGTCCCCATTTCCTCCACCTCATCATCATTTCATGTTCATTGTATCACCACTTTCATGTTCATCTCCCGGATATAGCCGAATTCGTGCTGTAAGGGAGTAAAGCAATAATAAACTAACTAACCATTCTTAATTCGAAAAAGTACCTGTTGTGACTTTTAAACTGCTGTGGTGACACATACTTCTATTCGGGTGCATTTCATTTGAGCGAACTGGAAAACGATCCCGGTTTTAATTTGAGCAATTTTTTTGTTCTATTTCATTTGAGCGAATAAAATACAGGTAAAGTCGGGTTTTGATTATATGTCAATTTTCACACCTAAACGGTGACAAAAAAAGTAATATTATCTTAAAGATTGTTACAATCCTCGCAGTTACATATAGTACCACCATGGATAAACTCTTTTATAGCTTTAGTTGAAAAATAATATCAATAAATAAAAGGAGGTAAATACTTTTATTTGTTCCAATCAAAACTTGTGTGTATTTCTATAAAAATGTATACTTTCGGTTTTTTATTTCTTATCGCGTTTTTTTTTTAAATTTAAATGAATTATTTCTGGCGAACTTTTATGTTTTAGTGTAAATCTTTTTTACAGTAATTAGGGAATTTACCTGTGAAATAATCGCTCAAATGAAAAAAAAATAATTCGCTCAAATGAAAGATTTGTTTCGCTCAAATGAAGCGCACCGAATATTCCAGTGCAAAGAACCGAAGTCAGCAGCCGAAGGAAATTAAATCACCCCTAGAAATGAATGATAATTAAAACAAACTAATTAGAACGCCTTGATATTTTTTTTAAAATGATAACGTTCCAGGCAAATGAATTTTAAAAACTGCCTCTGACGCGCGTTGCGTCTATTCAAGAGTCATCAGAGACGCTCAAGCCAAGGGTTGAAGGGCCAAATGAACAATCGTAAGATGACACAGTTTACAACTCACTGGTAAGACCCATCCATGACGGGGAGTAGAATTATCTTAATATTAAAAAGGAAGCAATATATAATACATATTTTAAACGGCTGTCTTAAGCATATGATGTTCAATTTTAAGTGATCAAAATACGATTTCGTAGGATAATAGAAAATCTAGCAGATCAAACCATTCTATGATCTGCTATCAAAACGTGCAACTTTATGCGAGTCAGGGTACTGCACCTTTAGGACTATCAGACTAAGTAATCAGACCAGAACAAGGAAGTCGATACAAACTATATCACTAGATGTCAAGTATAGTTGTCGTCTTTTATACAACATCAAAAGTGAAGTCAACAATGTAAAAACATAATAATCCCGCTATTTCACTGCGGGATATATCATAAAAGCTTTTTGACAAAAAGAATAAATCGAGAGCGTTCAACTCAAAGTCTAGTTATAGATTTTAAGAATATAAACATACATCTACTGGATACGAATGTTGAAAGATTAAGTGTATTCTTACATGATATTCAGCAACATTTAGATTTGGATGTCTTTGTACAGTCATTACAATTATACACATATGGACAGCATCATGTTTTATGGAAATTAAGCGTGCACATCCCAAAATACAGAACAACAACAAAAATACACGAGGTTAACGGAGAAATGTACTAATAATGGTTATTTGAATTGCGCCTAGTCACTCTCTTATTTAAAGTTAATTATTATTTAATTTCCTGGTATATATAATTGCATATAAGCAGCAGTAAGAGCAGTAAAAGTAAAATAAACAAACAAAATAACTGCAATATTAAAACTCGAAGAATATTCTAATCATAAAAACAACAATGGATATTTAAAGTTTACTGTAATATATTAACAAGCCATTTCTACTGTATTTTTGTCTTGTTTCACATCCACGTGTCTTTAAATCGACCGGTTTCACCTCACGTTACGCAATGAAGTTATTACTGCATAACCTTCACTATTTCAAATAGACAAAGAGCTATTATATAATTGAACGATTAGCTGTTATAGTTCCAAATGGGATTCTTCTTCAATGCCAACACCATAAAAGCTAATGGTTCTGATCCAAGTGCACTTCCTGTCTATATCAATGATTGACGAATGCATTTGTATGTTTCCTCTGATAGGAAATGTCGATAGCGATGTTTTATCGCTATTTTCTGTAAAACGTTCAAACAAAAGCAGACAAAAGAGGATTATGGTGTATATGGTCAATACATATGCATGACCGACTTAAATGCTTGATTTTTTTCTTTACCTATGTTTGCTGACTGACTACAATTGAAAACAAAACATAATACAAACAATACACAATCGATTGTTTAAAAGAATTATCGTATCGAACAAATAAGATAGACAAAGTTGAAAGCGTATACCAACGCTAATAAGAAAATAGACTTGCCATGCTATACAGGAAGTGGCAATCACAACTGAGAACGGACTAATACCTCCATGTTGCCTTTTATATCATGTTCTGAATTATGCCAAGTACTAGAAATGACTACGGAAGTCCTTTTTCTTCCGAAGACAAACCAGGGAGTCTCAGCACTATCCCCAGACGTCTTATCCGCACGATCGATCACTACTTTCAAGTCGAGAATGGCAGTGCTAGAGGTAGCAGTATGATAACTAGTTGTAAAATAAGTGTTTGCGACACAACCTACATAAATAACTCCACAATCATGAATGGAAAACAGCCAGCAGCCTTCAATGTGATCAGTGTTTACTGCTCCCAGTCTTGCATTTTGGGCCTGTACGAGAAAAAACCCAACATTTGATTCAAACTAACAAACCTAAAAGACCCCTCTCTGGGCGTAGAACAATAAACATAATGGCGACAGGCACAGACTTATGCTTTGACAAAAATTCCTGGCTAAGGACCAAACTGAATATCATCAGATCTACCAATTGTTCTCTACTGTCACTGTGAGGTAGATCAGAAGAGATCCTGTTCTACTTTCTATTTGATAATCTTTTAAATTGACAAATCAGATTGCAGCATCTGAGATTTTGGAAGCATCACTTCTTACGTATGACCCAAAGGATTCCGAAAAAGGTCATTAGAACAGAAAGTAAAATGGGACGTCTTTAGATCTACCATGCAAAGACAGTAGGGAACAAATGATAGATCTGATTTTAAATAACCAGATTGGCTTAGGATAGGCACATATAAAATGTGAGGGTTAAACCTATATTGACCCTATGGAGACTTTTGTAGAGCTAAATGAGCTGAACATTTAAGCAAGCAACAGCTTTTCTCTATCTGCAATAGTTTTCATTCTATAGGCCAAAAACACTATTTTTTGCCTTTAAGGGGCTGTAACCCCTATAAGGGGTCATCTGACAACTTCGACCCTATGGAGGATTGTGTAGAGCTAAACGAGCTGAACATTTAAGCAAGCAACAGCTTTTCTCTATCTGCAATAGTTTTCATTCTATAGGCCAAAAACACTATTTTTTGCCTTTAAGGGGCCATAACCCCTATAAGGGGTCATCTGACAACTTTGACCTTATGGAGACTTTTGTAGAGCTAAATGAGCTGAACATTTAAGCAAGCAACAGCTTCTCTCTATCTGCAATAGTTTTCATTTCATAGGCCAAAAACATGAAAAAATGCTATTTTTCACCTTTAAGGGGCCGTAACTCCCATAAGGGGTCATCTGACAACTTCGACTCAATGGAGACTATTGTAGAGCTTTTGATGCTGAAGCAGTAGCGTGGCATCAGATTTCATCTATCTCTTATACTTTTTGATTTACAAGCCAAAAACAGTAGTCTGACCCCCCTGGTCTATTTTTAGCAATGGCGGCCATGTTTTTCGACGAATCAAAAATCCCCACATCAGTTCTGTGGGGGATACCCTAAAGTACCACCAGACCAAATTTGGTTTGAATCTGTGCAGCCGTTTCAGAGGAGAAGAAGTTTGAAGAAAAGTTAACGACGACGACGACGGACGACGACGACGACGACGGACGCCAAGTGATGGCAATAGCTCACATGGCCTTTGGCCAGGTGAGCTAAAAAGCACTGTCACTGTCACTCGCAGCTAGCTAAGAGGCATTTATCGACTGATGTAGAAAATCAATTATATCGAATATAAATCCATCATAACATTTCAAACAATTTATGGTTTTATAGTGCAAATATAAACACACAAAAACGACATACTGTTTCGTTGTAATGCTTAAAAATAAAACAAAGTTTAAAAGTTATTAACATTTAAAAATATACTCAGCAACACAAATAACGCACCACTTCTTTCCTTCCAGGGTCCCTTTAAAATTTTGAAAATTTTATTTATTCTTTTATGCCTAATGATAAATCAAACCAAATTCAATAAAAAACCTAACTATTACTTCTGGTTATGGCACCAGTGCGCTTTCGGCATGAACTTTTGATAAAGAAGTTGAAAAAACAAAGTCTACGATCGATTAATTCAAAAATGCATGTTTCTGAAAAGTTTGGACAGTTTTTGTGAAATTTAAGCTTTGTCCCCCATTTTCTGGCTACACTTCTGAATAAGCATCAAATTTTCAAAGAATTGATGATTTTTGTCATTCTTTGGCTAAAAAAATCATTTTTTTGAAATTTTAAAATGAAAAATCAGAAATTTTTGAAATTTGCAGAGAATGGTGGTAAGGACTCCACACATACTGGGCATGCTGTGCCGAAATCTCAGAGCATTCCGCCAACTACTTTAAGAGATATTTGCTATTAAACTTTTATGTCAAAGGAAATGAATGGAAGTGGTGCGTTTCTTGTGTTGTTTAGCATATGATTCAATTTATCATTAAAAAAAAAATAATTCAAAGATATAACCAAAAGGTTTAGCTCTTATCATTTATTTGATTATTTTTCCGGTCAAAGAATTGTTTTTGAATTTATTTGCTTTATCATCAACATTACCATAAACTTCTAAATGTGATATTCCTTTTACAATAAAAAGGATTCGACGTGTTCAGTTAAATTTTTCAATAATATATCGATATTAATGGAAAAGATTTGACAAATTTGAGGTATCGATAACCTTGTTTTTGGCATTTTACTGTAACAACACAACAGAGAGATGAATATGGAATGTATAAATAATTTGTTATTCACGGTCATCATGGATAAGATCAAGAAGACCATTTTTAATTTTGATTCAGTCTTTAATTGTATAGCGTCAAACAGGGCTCTTTTTTATGATGTAATTTTTTCTCACATTAACCTTTAAAAGACACTCCGTGTTGGTGACGGCTAACGATAGGCCCGCAGCATCGCTAAGCTTGATGCTAATAGTCCACTTACAAGCGCAAAGAACCTGACGTCGGCAAGGCACAAATAGCGACTGGAATGTATTCCCCAGGTTGTTGAATGGTGAATGCAGGCTCGTCAGACTTAAATGCGGAAAACAAGACCACAAACCATAATGGTACACCGTGTTGGGAAAATGCCACGTTCCACACACGTTAGGAACCCTGCTACCGGTCTCAATAAGCCTAAGACCCGTGGGATCTAAGATTATAAACCGCCGCCGGATCTCTCTTTTTTTCAATAGAAGATAAAACTATCATTCCCAATTGGCCTCGTGTCCCTATCTCAGCCACATTATCTTCATTTTTATGTCCACTTTATGACCCCTTACATGTTCACCTCCCTGATAAAGCCGAATTTGTGCTTATTGGGAATAACCTAACCTTTGAAAGAGACAGAAGAGTATAGAGGGCACAGATATAATAAGGTAAATATATTTTTGAAATAAAAAAAACCATCCTAAAACCAAACAATATGACAACACATGATGCCGGCATTTGTAAGTGTCACTATAATTCTTCCTCTTTCCCATTTTGTGTTTCGTCAGTTTTTATTAGAAAGTGCCCACTAGTCACTAACAAACCTCTAACATGCAGAGAGAGAAAAAGAAAAAAAACCTCATTCAGTTTTCCAGACCTGAATGTTTATTGTGTAAGAAGACTAAATTTCACAAAAATGTCGATACATTGTATTAATTGAATTTCAATTGTTGCTGGGTATTAACGCCCAAAGCGAAGTTTGGGAGACTTATTGTTTTTACACCGTTTCATTATTATCAGTATTCTTTTTTTTATTGATTAAGAAAGTTTCCGGATTTTTTTTACAAAGGTTCGTACGAGCATTCTGATACTTGGCATGATTTTCAAAGTTTTGCATATATCGGTTTCGAAATTTTTAAGATGACTGTCATTTCACAATGGCCGCCTGTCGAAATTTGATCCGACTTCCGGTTTCAAAACCGTCGGCAATGTGAATCATAATCCCACCCAGTTTAAATGTGAACATTGTCCGATTTCAACGAAATTTTATTTCTAAGTATATTTTGATACACTGATTTGAATGGAATATTATCCATGGCGATTTTGGGCGACTTCTGTGTTGGCATCCCAACACAATCATACCTTGTTTTAATTCATTAAACGTTTCAGCAAAGAGTACATATGACTCTGGTGCGTCGATTTGGACTTTAAAACCATACACACTCACTCCATTTGTTAGTTAATTGCTGCTTTCTAAGAAAAAAAGAATTCGAAAAAGGCAATAGAAATTTCTGACCCTCGCTTTTGTGTTTATATATTATACCGCGAATGACATTACATGATGTGATGTCTCCAACGCAAACAACAAGGGAGTGACATATTTGTGTCTTTTTAGTTGGCTCTATGCTGTGTATTAAGGAAATAAGCTCTGAATTAATTTGACAGGCTAATAGACTGTTGCTGTTAACAGTGAGAAAGTCACGTTTGTCGTTTATTTTGTTTTCCAGAAAATATTTCTTAATTAAGAGCCAATATGAAATTGTTAATCAAAATAATAAGTACGTTTGATAGATCCTGCCATATACTTGAAGTTCATTAAGATAAATGAGAGGGTGAAATTTTGAGTTACTATGATGACAAATAGAATGTTTGAGAATAATGACATGTGTTGTCAATTTGTCGATGCTTACAGCTAATTATCAATTTGTAATCATTGATCTCATTAGCTGTTTTATGACAGCTAAGGACAAAACATTACATTGGTATTATAACACTGCAGTTTAAGGGAGATAAGCAGGATCTGGATGCCAAAAATGTTAGTAAAAAAATAATCAAAATATAAAAAAATCAATAGGTGTAGGGATTTGAAATATTGAACTTTGTCATAATATTGTCATGAGCTTTTGTGATGATATATAAATATCTTGAATATGTGTGAGGTACATTTTATCAAATTCCACACAAATGTGCAAACAGTCTAATATTCATTTATTTTTTCATTAAGACAGAAAAAATACTATTGCCGAAAAAATCTGATTGTTATTTAATTTGAAGGGATAAAACAAAACAAAAATACATGTATGTCATTTTCTTCTATTTTTATTTATTCAAACACAAAAAGTTTTCTAAGCTAAACGCTTTTTAAAATATGTCAAATTATAATAGTCTATCAGCCAAATCGAAAAAGGCCTCTAGTTTTCGAGATGAATGTCTACCCCGGGAAACAGCAGCTTTTCTGGGGTTTGAAATAGTTTAACATGTAAACTTTCAAATTTACCTTGTTATACCGAGAAAAAAGTGTCCAAACAGGGTATAACATGCGCCATTTTGAATACACCCAATTTGACAGACACAAATCATGTTGAAATTATTGATTTCATATTGCTGTCAAATTTTTACAATGCAATGGAATATAACTTTGTAAGGTGTTATGTAATCTGTAAAATAAAGGTAAAAATATGGCGTACAATATTTATCTTTTCAACACTCTGTATACGTGGTTTTTTTCACTTAGTTTTTGCATTTTTGTTTTGTCGCTGTAGAAATATTTGCAATGTATGTTTGTTTTGAATGACTATAAATCGTTCTTTGGTATGTATTCTGATCGTAATAAACGATGGTTGTTTAGAAAGTTACACCAATGGGCAGATAATCGAGCCTCAAGACTTCATATGCATATAAAGAGCTAAAACTTAAGTATAGAAACGATGCACTTAACATACTTTTAGATGAAAAATATGTCTTTTATACCAAAGGTGTGGTAATATACAAATACCCATCGATAGAGTATTCAAGAACCACATTTGCACAATGCTTTTAAGTCAAAAAAGGGGTGGGGGTCTGTGTACATGCTTTAAAATACTTATATGACAAGGTTGTCTTTTTTTTTATACGACATAGATTACACAAAACGGTTCAAACATGTAAAAAAGTAGAATTAAATATATGTATAACATATAATTCCTTGTTTTCTTCGTTAATTCCATATCCTTTCACATCCTTTTTGCTGGGAAATTACAAAATTTGAGTATATGTATTCGTAAGTTCTAAAACGAATGAGATGCATCTCATTTTGAAGAATTGTCACTAAATGAAAGTTTGTTCTTGCATCAATAATATTTTAAACCTTCTGATATAAATCGCTAATATATTTGTTTTCAATAGTTACATTGTCGAAAATAGGGGGGCTGACCTAGTAGTGTACTGTAGGTAATGAAATGCTCCATAAGATTAAAACCTTCACTAATGAAATCATTAAGGACATATGTTGCAAGTATTTGTAGAGGAAAAGTTTGTTGTATTTCGGTACCAATTACATAAAAGTAAGACGCACATGTTTTCCTGTCATTAGCATTCCGTTTTCAATAAGTACTAGTTGGTAATATGATATTGTAATGTAATATAAAATTTTAAATTTAAAAAAAATAGTACAATCTGCTCATCTAGTAGAAATAATTTATAATGCACTGTTTAATAGCTGTAAGTCTACGGACTGTTTTTGGTTACCTTGCCTTTTGTTAAGACATCATATTTACGTTAAGGAGGTACATCTTGAATGCTTTTAAGTAGGTCTCTATTGTACACTAACAGCATGTGTTCAACATTGGTTATTGAATGGTTAGTTTTGTTGACCATTCATTACAGATTCATGTTATACTCTGTCCATGCATATTTAAAATTTTACATTTTATAGCAAAAGGACAGCCATACTAGTTAATACAATTCAAACTTTACTTTTGATAGCATTGATCCAATGTTTATAACTTTCTTTTTACTTTTACGACGTAAAATATGGTTTATAAATCATACCATCGATGTGCTGCCAGGGACTTCATTGCAAAAGGTCTTTTTTTGTAAAAAAAAGTACTCTTGTCTCAGGTTCTCTCTTGGTAAATTGAACTTTTATCAATTTTGATTTTTAAAGTGTGTTATTTTTTGTGCTTTGTACAAGATAAATAATAGGAGGAAGGTTTGGCAAAAACTAGTTTAACCCCACCACATTTTATATGTGCCTGTTCTTAGCCAGGAATCCTTGTCAAAGTTTTTGTTTGTCCTTGTCTACTTCCTTTTTTTTGTTTTATGTCCAGAAATGGGTCTTTCTTTGATATTCTAGGGATTTGTTGGAGTCTTATGTATTGTATATTTAGTCTTGGGCCAATGCAAGACGGCGAGCAGTGACCTCTGATCATGTTGAAGACTGCTGGATGTTTTCCATTGTGATTTTTCAAATTGCCTTTTTTTTAATTTTGGTTGTGTCACGTGGTTGTGTCGCGTACATTTATTCCACATCTCGTTATCGGCTATTTATAACGATACGTCTAATTTATTCAATAAAATGTCTTGCGTCATTAGATAAGTGTTCAGGAGAGTGGCTTTGCTGTCTCTGACAGTAACTGTAGTATAACAATGCATTATACTTTAATGAGCAGTTTATAAAAAAACATTCAAAATCGTGAAATATTTGTTCGGATTTTTTTGAAACATTCGATATCGAAAGCTGCTCACCAAATACAGAAACACATGGACGTATACTGATGCTGTTTCAAAGACAACAAACTCAGTTATACACAATTATTTACAAGATATATTCTTTTTGTTATCAGTATTATCAGGTGTTTTACGTGTTGAAATAAAATTTACAACAACGAGTCAAACAATACAACAAATTTAATATCTATTTCAAATATCTACATTTTTACAAAAAAGTGTACGTGGAGAAATATTCTTCTTAAAAACATCTGGGTAGAATCTTCTTTCAGTCAATGCAATTCACTTTATAGAATTGCTATACTGGATTTAAGATGCACGAAGCATAGAGGTACCAATGGGACATGCTAATGTCAAAAGTCCGTTAGGGCAAAGACAAAACCAGAAAACAACAACGACAACACCATGAGAAAACAGACAACACAAAAATGATGAAGCGAACTCATGTCGAAATGAGAGTTAAATTAACAATTTTTAATTATTCAAAAAACTACTTTTGCCCAAAACATCTTAGGTTCCCAATAATTATTTTCATTTTATGTATATCTTGATGTTCATTAATATTATCATGCCATAAAACTGTGTGCAAAAAGTATAAGTAAGTATTGTGTAAAATGACTCAAGAAATTGTAGATTTACGCACAGACATATGTGAAAAGTACATGTATAAACATGGTTCATCCCTAATCTTTGATACCTGGCCCTCTTAGTAATAAAAATTTGTTTAATTTTTTTTATCTAAATCGAAAAAAAAAGGCAACCGCATCGCTTACAAAAGACGTTTATAGCTACAATATTACATTGCAGTCTGAACAACAAAATAGACAGCATAAACACATATACCAAATTGCATACTAAAAAGTACTAAAATGTAAATTATTAGCGATTTGTATATAAAAAGGCATACATTTATTTTAAAAACATAAGATGTAAAACATATTTTCTCTCTGATAAACTCATTTAATTTAGTTAACAACAAAACTACCGAACTGGGATGAACAGTCTCATATATCTAAGAAAAAAAACCAAAAATTAAATGACATACCGGAATAATTGAAGATCACACTGGTCCTGATTTGGTACCACCGTGTTTTATGGTGCCAAACCTTCCTCTTCAAAAGAGAGATAGGTTAATCGTTATTTTTCTCCAGAACTGGCGTTAACATTTTTTTTTTTTGCATATTGCATATCAAAGTAAACAGGGGAAATTAGCCTAAATAGATATTGTACATATATCTAATGTTACTATTTTTATATGTTTGAACCGTTTTGTTTTTTATTTCATATTAAAGAACAAAACATTGTGATATTTAATTCTTAAAAAGGATCTACATAGACCCCCCTTTTTACTAGAAAGCATTGTGCAAATGTGGTTCTTGATTATTCTATCGATTATATCTTTATTTTACCACACCTTTGATATAAAAACATATATTTTTCAACGAATAAATATCATTTAAAAGTATGTTAATAAATGCATCGTTTCTGCACTGAGGTTTTAGCCTTTATATGCATAGGAAGTCTTGATCTACCCATTGGTGTAACTATCTAATAACCACCGAACGTTACGATCAGAATACATATCAATTAACAATTTTGGTCATTAAAAGCAGGCAATCATTGTAAATATGACTACAGCGACGAAAAAATGGCAAAAATTAAGCGAAAAAGCCACGTATACAGAGAGTTTAAAAGAGTCCCGATATCGGTACTTCATCGATACTTATCGATAGATATTATACGCCATATTTTTATTTTTATTTTACAGAATTATATTTCAACGCATTGTAAAAGTGTGACAGCATTATGAATTCAATGCTTTCAACATGATTTGTGTCTGTCAAAATGGGTGTATTCAAAATGGCGCATGTTATTTGGACACTTTTTTTTCCGGTATAACAAGGTTAATTTGAAAGTATAGATGTTAAACTACTAGTATACCAAACCACAGAAAAATTGCTGTTCCCCGGGATAAACATTCAAAATGCTATTTTTGAGGGTTGGCTGATAGATTAACCAGAACACTAGCATTAAATCTTATCTAAGAAAAATATACCGATGAAATATTTTATTTTATTTTATCAAAATTGGTTTTAAACAACATATTTTCAAATACAGCATGAAAAAATGGGGGTCACTTGCTTAGACTCAGAACTACTTACGTTATTGGACACTTTTTTCCCGGTATAACAAGGTTAATTTGAAAGTATAGATGTTAAGAGTGAAAAAGATTTTCCCATTGAAAACAATGCTTTCTTGTCAAAATTCAAAATTTTCTGTATGTCTCAAAATTAAAAGTTTGGGTTTTAATTTCCATTCAGAAGAAAGTAAAATATAAACTGACATTTTATCCGGGTACGGAAAAAAATGGTCCCGTGGCTTTTACGGGACAAAAATTAATGTTTTAGTAAGTACCTGAAAATTCACGCTTTTTTCTTTACAAATTTCGAAAAAATAAAATGCGTTTTCACAATAATATTAACATGATTTAATCACGTTTCATATGTGGAATAAAGACGTTACTCACTGTGCAATATTTCTACCAAAAATCATTTTTCAATTATAACCACACGTAAAAAGCCGTGTATTTACTCCTGTATTGTATTAACATGATTAAATCACTGTGCGATGACTTCACACACGTACCTATTTGATACCTTGCTACCTATAACTATACCAAACCACAGAAAAATTGCTGTAAGTAAGTAAGTAGTTCTGAGTCTAAGCAAGTGACCCCCATTTTTATTTCTGTATTTGAAAATATGTTTTTTTAAACTAATTTTTCTGTGGTTTGGTATAGTTATAGGTAGCTAGGTACCAAATAGGTACGTGTGTGAAGTCATCGCCTGTGAAGGGAAGATACAATACAGGAGTAAATACATGGCTTTTTACGTGTGGTTATAATTGAAAAATGATTTTTGGTAGAAATATTGCACAGTGATTTAATCATGTTAATATTATTGTTAAAACGCATCTTATTTTTCCGAAATTAAGAGCAACTTAAATATGACAATCGGTCATATAACATCTACAGTTGGGATGATTTAAATTGTACATCTGCAAATCTTATTTACAGACTAGAATGTACCCTTTGTGGACTGATCTATGTTTGTGAGACTAAAGGAAGACTTAATGCTCGTATGTGAGGCCACAGATCCGGAATCAACAACGACAGTTTTCCTTTCGTTTACCAGCATTTTAACAACCTGATCATTCCATTTTGTCTTTAAAAGTCCGCATTTTGGAAAAAAATTACTATCCTAAAAATAATCCCACTTTAAGAACACCCTTCCGTAAAGAGAGAGAGAAGAATTCTGGATTCGACGACTGGGAACCGTACTACCTTATGGCTGCAACGACAACATTGGAAGTGTAGGAAATTTATCTAGCCCTAGATGCAGTGATGTTAATGTGATGAATCTCTTTGAAAAAACGGAGAGACGGAATCGCAGTCATGGACATCGGAAAAACAACGCACCAAAGCTTTGTGATGTATCAATAAGTGGATTGCTTTCGTTTGTCCAAAAACCTCTAGGGATTCATCACATTCGAACTAAACTGTACTCTATTCCCCTTTCTAAACTCAATACTTTGTACAAGGAATGTCTAGAAAATCCGGTCACTGACCCTAAGTCTAACATTTATAGACTCACTGCCATCGTTCTTGATATCGGTTACAACCGCTTATTCAAACCTGTTGAAGTTCCACACGAAAACAGTAAAGTCAATCGTTCCTTTCTTTCACTTCCATTTTTAAACAAGGGGTTAGATGCTACTGATTTAGGAAATATTTTACATAACAAATCTGTTACGGAACATATTCCTCCTTACTTCAAAAATAAAAGCATTCCCATTATCTCTTATTCCTACACTTCCAACATTGCACCTAAGGTTTTCAACTATAAACAAGTGTTGCGGGATTTCCGAATCAATGACCTCAAAGCAAAACCTCCAGACTGTACCTGTGAAAAGTCCCCATTCAAATATAGTCCCTCTGGCCACGTTATCACTGGTGACCTCAACATCGTGGAAAATGACTTACTTCGCGATGTTTTGGCTAAAGGACCAAAATATCGTGAGCCAAGACGAATCAACTGGAGCTATAATTTCAAAACAATTATGGATTCAGTTGAGGACTATGCCAGAAAATGGGCCAAAAAGAACAGGAGAAAGAATGTGGCGTTTTGTCAGAATGGGTAAAAGCTGTGAGGTCATTGGTTTTAAAAAGAATCAATTCTTTGAAAGGCTCAATGAGCACTAAGGCAACATCCATTTTCAGCAACGCTGATGGTGCCAAAACATTGTCCACCTTACATGACAAATATGCTGTTGTACCTGCAGACAAAGCACCAAATAACATCATTTTTGTGTGCAAGAAACACTATTTTGACTGTTTGACAGCTGAATTGGGGGTTGGTTGTACCAGCAATAGCACCACATAAACGGCTACAACACTGTTTAAGGAGGAAATCATTGACAATCACAAATCTGTCATTTCCTCCTTCGGCCTTGGTGGCAATAATGATAACATTCCATCCCTGTATTGGATTCCTAAATTACATAAAAATCCATACAAACAGCGCTTCATTGCAGGGTCATCCAAATGTACAACTAAGCCTATTTCAGTTCTGTTGACTTCAATACTTACGGCAATAAAATCCCGTCCCCAGAAATATTACGATTGTTGTTATTCTAGAAATGGTGTCAATCAAATGTGGACCCTGAAGAATTCGAAAGAACTGATGGAGATTCTTAACTCTAAATCAGTTTCATCTTGTAACAGCATCAAAACATTCGATTTCTCCACACTTAACACTTCTATTCCACATGAACAACTGAAATCGCGATTGGCACAGCTGATTAAACGCAGCTTTTCAAAAAGAATGGAAAACGCAGGTACAAATATCTAGTAGTCGATTATACCAAGACTTACTTTGTCATCAATGAGTCTAAGAAAAAGAACAAATTTACAGAAGACCAAATAATCGACATGCTCAACTTTCTTATTGACAACATATTTGTTCAGTTTGGTGGACGTGTTTTTCAGCAAGCAATAGGGATTCCAATGGCCACTAATTGTGCACCTTTGCTTGCTGATTTGTTTCTTCATTCATATGAAGCAGACTTCTTACAATCTCTTCTAGACAAAAAAGACCGTAGACTAGCTCTCTCTTTCAACCTCACGTTCCGTTATATGGATGATGTCCTTTCACTAAACAATTCTCGATTTGGTGACTTTCTCCATCTCATATATCCCCAGGAGCTTGAGTTAAAGGACACAACGGATTCTAGGAAGTCTGCTTCATATTTAGATCTACATCTCGAAATTGACTCTCAAGGAAGACTTTCAACAAGGCTCTATGACAAACGTGATGACTTCAACTTTCCAATCGTCAACTTTCCCTTGTTGTGTAGCAACATTCCGTCCGCTCCAGCTTATGGAGTTTACGTATCTCAATTGATTCGTTACTCCAGAGCGTGCGGGACTTACATCGATTTCCTTAGCAGAGCGACACGTCTGACGCAAAAATTGCTCACACAGGGTTATGTTGCTCCTCAGTTGCTGTCTTCACTACGGAAGACAGCATGCACTTATAGACAAATATGGGATTTCGATCTCCCAGATGAGTGCAGATGTTGGTTTGTCATACGGTTTTGTTTTGTCTTCCTTTACCGGATTTGACACGCTAAATGTACTATTGGCAACGCAACCGGTGTGCTATAGCAAGCAGGAACTGCTTACTCTTCCGGAGCACATAAGTTCACTCTTGTTTCGACTAGAGTTCGCGTTGTTGATTGATATTCAGTTATTTTGTGTTTTCAATGTTTTACATGTCTGATTTTGTCCTGTTCTTGTTGGTGTTTACTGGTTTTGTCTCTGCCCTTTCGGACTTTTGACATTCGGATACCCCATTGGTACCTATGCTTCTTACAAATCTTGGAGGTTGTTGGTAAATTTTTCATATGAATCTTCTACCTTGTTTAATACAGAAATTGTATTTGATTTGATTTATATTCTAAACACAACCAAGATATTTAAAATACCATTGACATAAAACTTTCTGAATTTCAACTAAAATTTTCGTACGAATGTGAAATTGGCATGGGCATTGTGCAATGATTAATCATAAAGAAAATTCACATGCACAAACTGACGGAGGCATAGCGCCAACAGTAGTGATACCGACTAAATGCTTGAATCGCAACTTAACTCGTGCTCTCCCTAATTTCTAAAAAAAAACGCTGAACACGATCTACTTGCTCTTATTTTCACATATTAACAGCCAATCTGCCAGAAAACCATGCAAAATCCTAAATTTTGTTCCATACCAATATTTTCAAATCAACTTAAGAGATTGTTGAACTAAAAGACCTTCATCAAAGACTTATTTTTGCAAAATATTTTTTTTCTGGTAAATTACAGATGGCCGACCTACAGGGCTCATCAGTATTCCTTGGTTTCTTTACAAAATCAGCTTGACTTATTACAAAACCTCAAGTATTACAAAGTTTCTTTTAGTCCATTTATCTTCAAATTAACAAAAGTTGAACAGGGAATCTTCAAAGGGTAATTAATACCTTTGCTTTCAAATAGATAGAAATTTAAATACTAGGCAAAAAAGATATGTTACATTGGTTTTCTTTTGAGATTTTTTCGAAACATATTTTGTTTTTATACTTGACAATGAGCGGTTTTTTTTTAAATGTGCGTATTGAAGGCGGATTTGAAAATGACGTTACGTCATTTTTTAATTTTGACCAAAATTTACGTGACAAAAAAGTTATAAGGCTAGTGATTGTGGTTGTTAAATGTAACAAATAAGGTCGAAAATTGTAAATCAGGTTCTTTACGTTAACGTCAAAATTAGAAGGAATTCACTACTTTCGAATTGGATACAGGAATGACCAAAATACAGGTGATAAATCATTTAAGAGACTTAAATTCTTCTGAGGTTTCAATCTCGTTGAAATCTCGCTTGTGAATAATTTTTAAACCTTGCCTTATAATTGAAAACATTTGGTGGATACATATCAAATAATGATCCATCTAATTTATGTCAAAAAATTAAAGTTTGTTTTTGCCTACAAAACCGATGTCTCCCCCCGTTTCCCCAAAAAGTTACAAGTTCAAAAGGCCCTTACTCCCAAAAAAAATTGATGTCCTTCCTATATACCAAGTTTCGTTGAATTCGGTTCAGTAGTTTCAGAGGAGTTACGCTGAAATATGATAAATGAGGATTTTCAGCAAATTTCAAATTTCAAAGGGCCATAACTCCCACAAAAATTTGAGGATTAAAACTTCCTGGTAATATGCACAACTACATATGATGTCCTTCCTATATACCAAGTTTGGTTGAATTTGGTTCAGTAGATTCAGAGGAGTTGCGCTGACAAGATGATAAATGAGGATTTTCAGCAAATTTCTAAGTTCAAAGGGCCATAACTTCCACAAAAATTTGAGGATCAAAATTTTCTGGTAATATGCACAACTACATATGGTGCCCTTTCTTTATACCAAGTTTGGTTGAATTCGGTTCAGTAGTTTCAGAGGAGTTGCACTGACAAGATGATAAATGAGGATTTTCAGCAAATTTCTAAGTTCAAAGGGCCATAACTCCCACAAAAATTTCAGGATCAAAATTTCCTGGTAACATGCACAACTACATATGATGTTCTTCCTATATAACAAGTTTGGTTGAATTCGGTTCAGTAGTTTCAGAGGAGTTGCGCTGACAAACTTTGTGACGGACAGACGGACAGACGGACGGACACGACAAAAACAATATGTCTCCCCACAAAAGTGGGGGGAGACATAATTATGAAGATACGATACGAAGAAATCAGATGTGGAATAAGTGTACAATATAAACGTAAATTTCAAACATCCACAACGGAAAACAGCCAACGCCTTCAATGTGACAAGCGGTCGCTGCTCGCTGTTTTTCAATTGGCCCCTGGATGAAAATAAACTACGTATGATTCAAGCCCAATCCTAATGTGCAATGAAAGACCCTCTTCTTGACAAAAACAATTAACATAAATTCGACTAAATGCAAACATAAACTTTGTTAAAGATTCCTGGCTTAGGACAGGCACATTAAAAATGTGGCGGGGTTAAACTAGTTTTTTGGCGCCAACCTTCCCCCTATTGATAATCAATAACAAAGCACAAACTAACACACAGTAAATATAAAATCGGTAGAAGTTCAATTCAACAAGAGAGTATCTGAGACAAAAGGACAAGAAGTAATTATCGAGACGTAGAGATACTCTCTTGAGAACACTCGAAGTTACTGACAGCTGGCTAAGAAACATCCATCGACTGATGTAAAAAAATCAAGTATGTCGAATTTAAATCAATACGTCAAACAATAGTAGTTTTTGCGATATGCAACATTTTAATTTTTGACCAAATTTGACCATTGATCCCAATCTGAATTTAGCCAATTTCAGTGTAGGGGTTGTAGAATACATTTTCCAACAAAATATGCATGCAATTCATACAATTTCTTTTCTAAATTCAAAAATATATATTTGTCCAATTATTTCAAACAGAAAGGAGAGTTTTGAGGTTTTGGTATGATAAAAATTTTGTAAAATCTTGATTTTTACCGGTTTTATGGTGTCTTAAAAATGACCTAAAACGGCACATTTTCAGGACTAAACTTTCTTATATCATCAAAGACATATTCTTTTTATAAGTTAAAGTTAAGAATCATGGCATCTATCAATATGGAAACTTTGAGAGAAAAACTTGATTTTGAAACTTGATATTTTAAAGAAAATTACCTAAAAATAGGCCAAAAATGGTGAAATTTAGGGAAAATTGTCAAAATAGGCCCTTTTTACTTGGAAGAAGCAAAGGCGTACTAAAGGGGTAATCAGTGTCATAAAACCGTAAAGACAAAGACAAAACCGGCAGACAAAAACTCATCACAACAAAACAAACAACATAACAACATAAAACACACACACACACACATAACAACAAAACCGCGTTCAGCAACGTGAACTCAAGTCGAAACGAGAAAGAACTCAGGTGCTCCGGAAGAGTAAGCGGTTCCTGCTTGCTATATATAGCACACCCGTCACGTTGCCAAAGATCGATTAAGTGTTGGTCAAATCCGGAAAGGATGTCAAGGACTTCCAAAGTATAGTAATGGATTTCGGAGAAATCATTCCGCATTTTTTCCCGAGACGTATAACCTATTCTAGCAAATACTATATCATTATGTCACAGAAATCATTATATACTCCACATGTGCCGGAATAAAGAATCAGCTTCAAAAAGTAAAGCTAACAAAATGCTGCCACGCCCAGGTGAAAGTTGACGAAAAGGAAGTTAGTCAACACGTTTGTCGGAGAGCTTTGCACAAAGTCTAGCTCTGGTGTCAATTAGAAAATGTAAATCGAAATACGAAAATATAAAGCGATTTGTTTTTTGAACACTAGTACATGTAGCTGCAAAATGATCTAAAACGGCCATATATCATACTGAGTATGTCTTAACGAAAAAGTGAGACTTTTAGTCAATATTAACACAAAGTTCCTTTCAGTCAATTCCGATATACGCAGATAATAATATTTAAACAAGTCTTGATTGACTGCAGAAATCCACATCTTAAAGGGATGAATATTGTATATTGATAATAAATAGTCATAAAATGTTTTTTTTTTCAGATGCGTTTAGTTATCGCTGATTTTAAAAGTCCGTTTTATGTACCAGTGGAAGTCCATAGGGATAGATGGGATGCAAAAAAGACAAAGTCGAGGATTCATCATTGTTTTGTTAAAGGACGTCCCACTTATATACCGAAATGTTAAATTGAAGTTGAAAATTGATTTGTTGTGTCGAATTGATTGTAAAAGTCAGATACATATTGACTTTTAAAAGGCAATTCGTGCCCACTGGATGCCGATCGTTTGCTGAAAACATTCGATCAAATGGTAAAAATATAATTTCTATAGGAAAGTTCAGTATTTCGATTATTTCTGTACATTTCTTCATTTAACTGCACTCTATGAAAAATATGTTAGCATTACTTATAACTGATATCACATGATATCATACTGATAACATTATTAAGAAAAACTTGGAATCAACTCTGCAAAACACTACGGCCCTCGATACGACATAAAATTAGGGTTATGAAAAATCCTAAACCTGTTAGTAAAATTCGCCTATATAAAGTGTTCCTTGGAGTGAACCTGATGAATAATCTTTGGCTTAGAGTTTGGTACATGGTTGAAAGATTCCAAGAAGTAACAATTTGTGTTAATTTCGAAAATGCAAAATGAAGATAAAAATCTACACATCAAGAAAAAAGAATATAAGAAACAATCAAAACTGATATGCAGAAAAGAAACACCACACGTACAAACACGCTAAGTATATGGTATATTGACGTTTTGAATATTTACGTGTTTGTATTCGTGCTATAGATATAGATTTTGTGTGTTATTACAATATTAATTACATATATAAAACTGGATGATTATCGCATTTTTGTCGTTTTCGAAAACCTAAAAATGAAAATTGCATGTTTGTGTGTTTTCTTTGCTGTTATTTCTATGAGTTTGACAGACGATCTGTCGAAATTGAAGGTGTCATTAAAAGGCTACGGCGAACTTCCGGTAACAGGTTTATTACTTCAAAGCGATGGACAAACGATTTCCTCGGCAATGGTGGAATTCTTCAAACATCAATTTCAAAATCTAGAGACGAAACTAGATCAACTAGGCAATATCGAATCAAAGTTAAATCGGCTAGACAGCATCGAATCAAAGCTAAATCGGCTAGACAGCATAGAATCAAAGCTGAATCGGCTAGACAATATCGAGAAAAAACTTAACACATCGTTACAACAGGAACTTATGTCTAAAGATTCTGAACAGAGAGAATTTGACCAACTCAAAACTGATATTAGGACGATGAATGAAAGACTGATATATGTCTATAGAGGTATTAGTTCTTTTCTTTGCTTATAGACGTGGTTTTAGGGATTCTTTTTATTTAACTGGGAAAGTACAAGAAATGCATTTTTTTGTTTGCTTCAATGTTTTAACTAAAGAATTTTGTTGTTGTTTATTACGCGTTGATTTAATGCCAAAAAGTCCCTAATTTTTTTGCTAGTTTGAAGGGAGTGCACTTCCTCTACGACCCTTTTAAATCTGCGCCTGATTTTTTTCTTATATTGTTTCATCTGTTAAAGCTTAATTTACAGTTTTGTTTGTTTCATTTTGAAATTAGGTAAAAAACAAATTTTAAAAAAAGGAAAAAAGAGCAAATAATTTTTGCCAGTTTTTGGCAAACTCCTCACAGTTCCAGTTCCCGTCCGTAACGATCCGTACACTAATCCTTTCCTATTTTGTCGGGAAGGATTAGCTTACTGCGAAGGAGATTGAGTTTTTGGGGGGTGCACGCCCTCCCGACCCTTCTAACCCCACACCTTATTTCATTCTTATATTGTTTAATCTACTAAATTTAATTTTACTTAGTTGTTAGGCAAAATTGAATTAAAATAAACAGTACGGGTACAACAGTGGTACAATAAACAGTGTGTGTTTTAGTGAGGTAGTTAGTTGGTGCTTATCCCCTAGCTGCATGATATATGAGCGATGAATGAATATAAAATGCTAAGGAATATAGGGAGGTGGTGTGGAAAACAAAGGAACAGTAAATGTTGGTGACAATGTGAAAAGGGAAGAGGTGGCGGGGACGTAAACACTTCTAGGCGGCCAACAAAAATAACATTTCACTTGCATCAAATGTGTCACTCTGGAAACATGTTACTCAGTCAATTATTGTTAGCATTCAAGCTTTTCATATCAGTTATAGACTTTGTCAATCCTAGGTCTATATCGATGCAAAGGTTCCTAGGCAATATTTTCCCGAAAATTCGCGCGTGTCATCTAGTAAATTAATAAATTTTGTAAATTGTATTTGAAACTCGAATACTAACGGCTGTTTGTTTTATTTTTAGCGCCTAGCGAATGCAATAAATTTTGTGCCCTGTATATTTTCATTCAATCTCAATAGAGAAGAATGTTGTTTTTTATTTAGATGGATACCAGGGATGCTATAAGGATGACTGGAACAGACATTTAAAGTATAGAATTGCTGATGTTGGAAAAAATGCCAGTCTAACATACTGTAGAAAGCATTGCCATGGGTACAAATACGTAGGATTACAGGTACGTAACTGATACTAAAGCACATACAATAAAACATGGGAACAGTGACTAAAAAGGAAATAGTACATAGGGATAACTTCAGATTTCCACGTAAGGCTGTGTAAAATTTTATGCATGAATATTACAAATATTGTACTTTTTATTACAGTTCATATCTAATGTATGTCCTTTCCTGTTTTTTCCTGTTTGTGCTTTGATATTGCCAGTGGTGTTTGTAAAAATATGGAAATGACCCAAACAATTAAAAAAAAGGGTTAAGCAATTACCAATTTGCGATTTATATTTTATATTTGACATTATTATAATAGAACGCACACTATAATAGAAAGTATACTGTTTGGTTCGAGGTGTCTCGAGTTGGTATATATATTGATATTGTGAATAAGCTGACATCAAATGTTGGACTTGGGGAAACAAAATTTATAAATAAATAAAAGAATAGTAGCATTTAACCTGTTTTTCCCTTGTCAGAAGCTACATTATCTTTTATCACCGCCAATGTGAGGGATTGCAGATGATAATAATTTTGTAGAAATCGTCTAATGTACAAAACCTCTTACATATATATATTTTTTCCTTTCCTTTCATACCAGTACATGTCGTACTGTCTTTGTGGAGACCAGCTTACCAACAATGCTTATCCCAAAGTTGATGACTCGGAGTGCTTTCAGGTTTGCAGAGGTGAATCCATGAGAAATTGTGGAGGACCATTACGGAATTCGATTTATTTAGGTATATACGATATCAAAACGTTGCTTTCCACACATTAATTTTTTTTTTTTTGTATAAATAATTACTTTAAAGTTAAAAGATTTTGTTGACAGTGTGACTTTGAAAGTGATTAGATTTTTGAACTTATATCTTAAATCATAAAAGAATATTAGTAAATACAAGTTAAGTTAAAAATGCTGATACGTTACCATACTCGTTTAAAAGTTTAGTTCTCAGCTTTTTCATAGCTTTAACATTAACAAAGTTTGGCTGTTTAAACCTGTGAAAAAGTGATTAGAAATGGAAATAAAGTTGCAAAACAGATATTTTTGATAGGACCTTCGGTCCAGGTGAGCTTATACCATCACTTGGCGTCCGTCGTCGTCGTCGTCGTCGTCCAAGACCATAAGTCCAATTGCAACCAAACTTGGTACAGTTGTAAAGTAGCATTATGTGTGCAAAATAATTATCCGGATTTTTTATTCGTTAAAAAACATGACCGCCATGGCTAAAATAGAAAATAGGGGTCAAATTACAGTTTTTTGCAAATAACTTAAAAACAGTTACTGATATCAAAATTCTGGCATCATTCAGGTATGTGATCAGCACGTCAAGATCTACCAGCCCTGAAATTTTCAAGAAAATTCAATATCCCATGTAGGAGTTATTGCCCATTTTCTGATTTTTTTTGCAAAATTTGCACAAGTTAAGCTCAATATCTTGAGAACTATTAAAGTTATTGAAGAAATTTAAATTGTATATTATTCAGCACATCAAGATCTACAAAAAATGTAACAGGTTCAATGCTGTCGGACCGTTCCTTTTAGGAAATATTTCCCTTAGAACGTCAAAATTGACCATTTTTACAGCATTTCATCATTACAATAAAATCGTTAACTTGTCTAACACCAAACATCCAATTACATTCAGGCTTGGTACAATTGTTAATTAGCATGAGTGCTACAAAAAATATCGTTAAGATTTTCATTCTTTAAAAAAACATGGCCGCCATGGCTAAAAAATGAACATAGGGGTAAACTCTAGTTTTTGCAAATAACTCGAAAAAGGGTTACAGATATCAAAATTGTTGTGGAAGCAAAAATGATCAGCACATCAAGATCTACCAGCCCTGCAATTCTCAAGAAAATCTAATTACCTATGTAGGAGTGATTGCCCTTTTTCTGATTTTTTTTTCAAAACTTTGCACTTTTTAAGCTCAATATCTTAAAAACTAATAAAGTTATTTAAAAAAAATAAATTGCATTTTTTTTTAGCACATCAAGATCTTCAAAAATTGTAGACGGTCAACTCTGTAGGACTGTTCCTTTTAGGAGTTTGTTTCCTTAGAATGTAAAAATTGACCATTTTCATATTTGTTCAATTGAAAGTTAACACAATATGTTCTTTCAGATTGGCAGTGTTGCAAAACATCTATAGTATATATGATGCAGCATTCGTTTAACCTTTTATTTTATGACTCTTTCAATGTCAATAGCCTTATAATTTTGGCATTTAAGTCAGGTGAGCGATTCAAGCTCCTGGGAGCATCTTGTTTTACCTTATTTTGATGGGGGAAAAACAGAGTATTCCGGAAAAAAAATTTGTAAAAAATCTCAAAAGCTGACCCTTAAACATCCTTATAGGCGATTGCTATGAAAAGAATGATGTGGTGATGTGAAATATAGGGATGTGCTGAGAAACAAAGAAACAGTAAATTTTGAAGAACATGGGAAATGGGGAGAGATGGGAGGAGCGAAAATTTAGCCTATAAGGTGCACTACTTGGCCTACTACAGTCAGCGGTCAGGCAATCCGACGAGGACCACTCTATTCAGTCATATAGGATAAGCACTTGGTCTCTCAGTGGGTTAAGCACTAATCCAATATCACATTATCAAGACCCTATGTCGCCTCTTACGACAAGCTAGGCATTTTTGTTGGCCTATTCACCTTCCGGGGCCGCGCGGGATATTTATTTAATTTTATATTTATTGAATATCGGCTATTTAAGTCCCGACGTTTCGGCAGGAATGCCTTCTTCTGGGGTTGATTGTCCTCTTAGTTGACTACATCTTTAACTTTCATCCATTGTTATCATGTGTGTCCACATGATAACAATGGATGAAAGTTAAAGATGTAGTCAACTAAGAGGACTTTCATCCATTGTTATCATGTGTGTCCACATGATAACAATGGATGAAAGTTAAAGATGTAGTCAACTAAGAGGACAATCAACCCCAGAAGAAGGCATTCCTGCCGAAACGTCGGGACTTAAATAGCCGATATTCAATAAATATTTATACAAGTGTTCCCTGTGGAAACAATTTTATAAAGATATTTAATTTTAATTTAATTTTTCTGACCTGGCACACCCCCTTCTTAGGCAGTTTCCTTATCAATAAGTCAATCTTTCCCGTTCAATAAAGAGGTTCTCAATCCAAGCGGTGCTGTTACATTACAAGTTTGAGATGTTGATTTTGTTTTATCAAAGTTCATTTAAAAAACAGACTAAAACCAAAACAGAGATTATAAATCATTCATAAATTAAAAAGGAAAACAAACTATTTAGTTTTATTTTTAATTAAAAAGGGGTTTAGATGTGTGTTGTTTTATCTTGTGTTTCTTTTATTTTTCTAGTCTAAAATGCAGACAACTGAGAAGCAGAGACTAACCCAAATTAAAATTTGTACCCAATATTGAGTTATTTTAATTTCGTTGACTGAGTTTAATGAATAATATTTTGTATAGCAATATCATTTCAACATTGGGTAATATAGAATGTTATGATGTAGAATAAGGGTACGCGACAAAACCTACATACATCAGCCGTATTTCAAAAACAGCCAGCAGTCTTCAATGTGACAAGTGGTCTCTGTTCGTCGTTTTGCAATAGGCCCAAGATTAAAGTTTAATGCATCCAAAAAATATCAAAAAAGACCCTTTCTGGACATAGAAAGCTAATGTAAAGACAACAAATAAAAACATGACTTTGTACTTCCATTGACATTCTACACAAATCATTATCTACTCGTTAAGTTTAATGGTCATATTAATACTCAGAATATATTTTTATGCATTAGATCATATTTTGACAATCTTTATATTTCTACAAAAGACAAGTAGAAATGGTCTTAGTTGCTACTGCTACGCCTACATAAATGTTACATTATAGTGTTGATAATGTTGGTCGATATCATAAGTGTTCAGCTTCTTTTCCCGTTAAAATACAATATATATTATAACCAAAGCACTTCTTTAAAAAAAAAAACATCGAGACTAATGTAAAATCCAATTTAGAAGTTAGAACTTTGTTAGGGTTCATATGCATATTGTCGATATAGATAAAGTATTATATTCCAATATAATTATATGATAAACTATGTGCATAAATAACATTGTTTTCATATTTTTCCAATAGCCCTTTCCAAAAAGCAGTATTTGTTTTCTTAACCATCTGGGGCACACATCCCTATCGCTTTGTGGCCTGCCGCGATGTCAGGTTTCTTAACGCATTTTCGTGGACTTTTACAGACAAGCTTAGCGCTGCTGCAGGCCTTTACGCCACCCGGAACCCGCACGGTTTGTGTTGGATGATACCCCACCCTATGTTTTGTTCTTTTGTTTCAAAACGATCATAAGACCTTTTTAAAGCATTGAGTCTATTTTGTTTGTATCTTTAAAGTATTTTTTATCTGGATATTCATATCTTCATTTAAATGAACAATTTTTATTAAGTCCCCCAAACAACGTTTGGGGACTTATTGTTTTTGCACCGTTTCTTATTATTTTCATTCTTCTTCTTCTTATTCTTCCACTTAGTCGTGAACTTGTCCGGAGATCCCAGAGAAAACGACTCCACATATCAATATGAAACTTGGCCGGATAATAGATTGTAAAGAAAGGAAGCTTCGTTGACAATCGGAATTTTCAAAATGGCCGCCGTTTCCATGGAAACAGGAAAATGGACTAAATATTGGACATTGCAATATCTCAGTAACCTAGGTGCGCAGGGTTCTGAAATTTTGTAGGTTGATAGAGCAAAACATTCTCTTTTATAATATGAAAAAAAAAATTTGAAGCGATATTTACGGTTTTCGAGATATAAATAAGAATGTGATTTCAAGGGAGATAATTGGGTCAAAAAAAAGTGCTCCAATTTACATAAAAATTGATATTTAGGGGTTTTCTGACATGCTGAAGAGAATAGTGGCGAATACGGGTTGTTTGGGGGACTTTGTGACTTGCTTGCAATCACAGTTAATACTTGTTCTAATTCAATCTGACTCACATCTGGCTTTTTCAATATTTTTGGTGGAGCGCATCTGATGAGTCTTGAATAGACGAAACGCGCGTATAAGGCGTAGCAAAATTTATTGTCTGGAATTCTGTTGTGATTTTAATTTCTTACTTCCGTGAAGGTTAATGCTGCTGGTGGACTTTTAATTCCCCGAGGATAGTCCGCTTCGGCACCCACACTTTTGTGCTGGAGAACACATCAAAGCTTTAAATTATCTGTTTAAATTTAAAAATTGTCTAAACCCTAAGGTTCTTCCTACCCCAGACATAGGTTGATCATCTTAGTTCTAATTTGGTTCCCCAGTTCGGTATTTTTGGTTTTATTGTTCTTTGCTCTTCATAATCATAAAGTGTTTGGCTTTTACAATATTTTTGGTAGAGCGCCTCTGATGAGTCTTGAATAGACGAAACGCGTGTCCGGCGAAGCAAAATTTATTTTCTGGAACTTTGTTGTCATTTTAATTAATATCTGTTATATGCGTGTTGTTTATATTGATAAAGTGTCCTATTACCTTATGATTATATGAAAAAAATATATATTTGTGTATATATCGCAAATTTTCATTTTTTTCCATTAACGAATTCCTAACGATGAAAGTTGCACTGTTTGTTCTCTTGTGTTTTATTTGCTGGGGATCTGTGGAAGGTCTGCCAAAGTTAACGGTGTCAATAAAAGGTGAAATTCCAGTAAAAGGACTGCTATTTCAAAGCGACGGCCAATCCGTTCCCTCGACTGTGCTGAATTCTTTCAAAGATCAACTTAACAATATAGAGTTAAAACTAGGTCAACTGACCAAGAAAGGTGGACAAAATAAGACATCAACTGAAGGACAAAAAGGTAATAAATGATTTTGTAATCTGTTTTTACTAGAAGTGAAATATATAAGTTCAGCGAAAAAACTGTCTATTTTTATGGTCTGCCTAAGGCTTATATCTTATTTATATCACACTTTAAAATAAGGAATCACCTACAGATAGTGAATTTCAGACTTTGTTCTTTTTGTGAGTGAGTGAGTGAGCTGGTGTTTTACGCCCGTGCAACGCTATATAGGTTATAACATGAAAAGGATGATAAAATGAACATGAAATGATGATGATAAATGAAATATGGGGTGGGGTGGGAAACAAAGGACCGGTTAATTTTGAAGAACCACAGGAAAAGGGGAGAAGTGGGTAGGGGCGAAAAATTTAGCCTATGTGGAGCACTACTTGGCGATCCACAAAGGGGTCTTTTGCGTGCATGAAGCGTGGCACTCACCACACACGTTGGCCCACTATGGTCAGCAGTCAGGGTTTCCGTATAATAGACCTGACAACCCCCGCGGACGAGGGCCACCCTATTCTGCCACCTAGGGTACACACTTGGTCGCTCTGTGGGCTGAGCACTGACCTGACGTCAGAATCCCAAGACCCTTAGTCGCCTTTTACGACAAGCAAGGCTCTGCTGCGGGCCTATTCGCCACCCGGGCCCCGCTTTTTGTAATTGAGAATAAATGCAACGACTTTGTAGTTAAATGTAAAGTTTATCATTGTCTTCAGTCCATCAGCCATTTAGCTCATAAGGAAAATGCATGTTTTTGCCATTAAAGTTTTCAGACAAATCGTTTAAGGGGCTGTGAGGATAAAAGGCGACTTTTCATGTCAAATATGAAGAGCTTCATTTGTTTTGATGTTGCAATATATCCAATGGAGGTAGTAATAGACCTATCGATTGGATGATCGATCTCAAATGTCAAGTCAAAGCAAAGAAACCGCAGAAAAATTAAAATAGTCCTGGCTTGGTACATGTGTTTAAAAAGAAAAGATGAGTTAAAACGGGTCTTATTAGAGCCAAACTGTCCTCTTCGATTACTTATAAGATGTATTAGAGACGCAAAAGACCTTTATCTATTAGTTTTGAAAGTTAACATTGAAGACCAAGTGAGCAATTAATCCTTCTGCGAGCTATTTGTTACCTGCATGTTAATTAAACAATTAAATTGTTTTTGTAGATGGATATCAAGGATGTTATAAAGATGACGCAGCCAGACTTTTGAAGCATAGAATTTCTGGAGTTGGAAGTAATGCCAGTCTAGCATACTGTAGAAAGCATTGTGACGGTTACAAATACGTTGGATTACAGGTACTCAACTGTTTTGAAAACATAAATACTTTAGGTGCTCTTTTTTTTTACTGATACATATATATATAGTACCAAAGATAGGACCAATACTAACGGCCGGTCCATTTAGCTTCTGATATTCTAGTTATAGTCATTGAGAGGTTAAAAATGCAACAAAGTTCCAGTAAATTTTGCTATGCCTGACACGCGTTTCGTCTATTCAAGACTCGTCAGATGGGCTTCGCCTAAAAAATTGAAACAGCCAAACACTGAACGAATATGAACGGACTAAAATATGTCGAACTGGAAACCAGATTATTACTAAGACCAAGCTATGCCTGGTTAAAAAGAACCTTAGGGTCTCGACAATGTTGTAATTTACACAGATAATTTTATAGCTTTAATTAATAAACACAATAGTGTTGGACGGAGCGGGGTAATTTTGTGGAATTTAAACTCCAACAGCAGCGCTAATTATCAAGGATGTCAGAAATCAAAATCAAAACAAAGTTCCAGGGAGAAAGAAAAGCATTCTTAAACGAATAGAATCATTTCAAAAGCAAAATCAAGCACCAACACTATCAACGATGTGCAATACAAAAAAAAAGATTTTTTCGCGCTTTAACTGATTCTAAACTTTATTGGTGTAATTTGTTTCAAACATTTTAGCACTGAGTATAGAATGATATCTTAAAGTCGACGGGGTAGGATCATTTATCTTTAAATTTGCGTCTTGTTTACTTCTTGTATCAATGCCTAGTCATGTTGTGATAAATAAGATATTCAAGGGGGTTTGCTCCTCTATCTTAAGGTAAATAAAAATGGATTAAGTTGCACCTGTTTTTAAGAATATGGACAAATAATCCAAATTAGCAAGACAAAAATGTAGGTCCATGTGCTCCTTTTTGTGCTATAAGCGTTTATAATTTTGGCGGGAAATAAGTTCTCTCTAGATTTTTTTTATTACTTTTGCCTTGCCGCAGATTGGCATGACAGAGTAAACCAAAGGTCATAAAAATTGTAAACTGCATATTCGATTGACGTATTTTTTGAATGAGAAAAAGAAAATAGGGGGTTCATGGGCAAAAAAAACCAAGAGGATCTCGAAAATCCGACAAAATTCCAAAAATAAGCAAACTGCTTTAAAACAAATTATTTTGATACGTGTTAAGATATATTTATAAAGCAGCAACAATAGGAAAGTTCCAACTCATGCATGTCAAAAGTAACGGACATGGTTCCTTTGTGGTCATATTTTGAGTGTCTGCATCGAGTTTTCCCACAAGTGAGATAGTAGTTAGTTGAAATTCATTTAACCATCGATTTTGTTGTATCAATGGTACACAGTGAGTCTGTCTGTCATTTGAACTCTGGTCCACCATCAATACTAATCAGTATTTTGGTCCCATAATACGTAGTGCTAGCGGTGCATGTGTCTGTACCGGCGAATTAATACAAGGATTAAACTAGGCACAAAAGATAACTGTTCTTGAAATCATTATCACTGACCCACAACATGTATTACCTGGGATATGGACCTAAACCATAGATATTCTTCTATTGAGTGGTAGCGTGCTACCAAAGGCACATCTAGTGGTGAATTATCATTAAACCCATAACATGCAGTATCTTAAATATAGACTTTTTCCAAGAAATTAATCAAAGATGTTCATGTGTAATATATTGGTCGCACTTACCGTATTTCTAGTGAGTGGTGCCATGTGTCAATGACACATTTAGCGGTGAAATATAATTGACCCCAAACGTGTAGTATTCAAGGTATGGACTTTAACCAAGAACTTGTCAAAAGTCGTTCATGCGTAAAATATACCGTATTTCTAGTTAATGGTGTCACGATACCCAAGACATATGTAATGAATATCCCAAACATCTAGTATGCGAGTTATGGACCAAGAACTTAACCAAAGTGTTACGGACAAGGGTAAAACTATATGTCCGAACCACATACGTGGTCGGGCCATAAAAAATGTAGTTAGTGTTAAAAATAAAATATAGACATTATGTTATTTACAGAACATCTTAATTACATACCAACATGATGTTTTGTGTCTTCTTAACAGGCGGGGACATCCTGTCTTTGTGGAAACAAGCTTCATAACAAAGCTTATCCCAAAGTTGATGATTCTGAGTGCTCTATGGATTGTCGTGGTGAACCCCGAAGAAAGTGCGGAAGTGACTATAGAAATTCTATATATTTAGGTATAAAAGAAGCAGAGGTACCAATGGGGTATCCGAATGTCAAAAGTCCGAAAGGGCAGAGACTAAACCAGTAAACACAAACAAGAACGGGACAAAAACAGACAACTCGTAAAACATAGAAACACAAAACAACTGAATATCAATCAACAACGCGAACTCCAGTCGAAACAAGAGTGAACTCAGGTGCTCCGGAAGAGTAAGCAGTTCCTGCTTGCTATAGCACACCCGTCGCGTTGCCAATAGTCCATTCAGCGTGTCAAATCCAGTAAAGGATGACAAAACAACACACTATTACAAACCAACATCTGCACTCATCTGAGAGATCGAAATCCCATATTTGTCTATAAGTGCATGATGTCTTCCGTAAAATTTCTTGAGTGAAGACAGCAACCGAGGAGCAACATAACCCTGTGTGAGCAATTTTTGCGTCAGACGTGTCGCTCTGCTAAGGAAATCGATGTAAGTCCCGCACGCTCTGGAGTAACGAATCAATTGAGATACGTAAACTCCATAAGCTGGAGCTGACGGAATATTGCTACACAAGAAGGGGAAGTTGACGATTGGAAAGTTGAAGTCATCACGTTTGTCATAGAGCCTTGTTGAAAGTCTTCCTTGAGAGTCAATTTCGAGATGTAGATCTAAATATGAAGCAGACTTCCTAGAATCCGTTGTGTCCTTTATCTCAAGCTCCTGTGGATATATGAGATGGAGAAAGTCACCAAATCGAGAATTGTTTAGTGAAAGGACATCATCAATATAACGGAACGTGAGGTTGAAAGAGAGAGCTAGTCTACGGTCTTTTTTGTCTAGAAGAGATTGCAAGAAGTCTGCTTCATATGAATGAAGAAACAAATCAGCAAGCAAAGGTGCACAATTAGTGCCCATTGGAATCCCTATTGTTTGCTGAAAAACACGTCCACCAAACTGAACAAATATGTTGTCAATAAGAAAGTTGAGCATGTCGATTATTTGGTCTTCTGTAAATTTGTTCTTTTTCTTGGACTCATTGATGACAAAGTAAGTCTTGGTATAATCGACTACAAGAAATTTGTACCTGCGTTTTCCATTCTTTTTGAAAAAGCTGCGTTTAATCAGCTGTGCCAATCGCGATTTCAGTTGTTCATGTGGAATAGAAGTGTAAAGTGTGGAGAAATCGAATGTTTTGATGCTGAAACAAGATGAAACTGAATTAGAGTTAAGAATCTCCATCAGTTCTTATAAATGTTATTATAACTTGCTTTAACCATATTTAAAAATTTTGAATTGATAAACATTAGTACCTCAACATTAAAGGAAATAATCTAAGTTTCTGTTTACAGAAGAAAATGGATGATGTGTGTTTGTATCATTGTAGTAATGGTAGAACTTATATTGATGGTGTCCTTTCACTGAACAATTCTCGATTTTGGTGACTTTCTCCATCTCGGGAACTTGAGATTAAGGACAATACGGATTCTAGAAAGTCTGCTTCATATTTAGATCTACATCTTGAAATTGACTCTCAAGGAAAACTTTCGACAAAACTATGATAAACATGATGACTTCAACTTTCCAATCGTCAACTTTTCCTTCTTGTGTAGCAACATTCCGTCCGCTCCAGCTTATGGAGTTTACGTGTCTCAATTGATTCGTTACTCCAGAGCTTGCGGGACGTATATTGCTCCTCGGTTGCTGTCTTCACTCAAGAAATTTTACGGAAGACATCATGCACTTATAGACAAATATGGGTTTTCGATCTCTCAGGTGAGTGCAGATGTTGGTTTGTCATAGGGTTTTGTTTTGTCTTCCTTTACCAGATAAGACACACTGATTTGACTGTTGGCAACGCGACGGGTGTGCTATAGCAAGTAAGAACTGCTTACTCTTCCGGAGCACCTGAGTTCACTCTCGTTTCGACTTGAGTTCGCGTTGTTGATTGATATTCAGTTATTTTTCTGTTTCTATGTTTCACATGTTGTCTGTTTTTGTCCCGTTCTTGTTGGTGTTTATTGGTTTTGTCTCTGCCCTTTCGAACTTTTGACATTCGGATACACCATTGGTACCTCTGCTTCTTACAAATTTCATTTAATAATTTGCGTATGACTTATAATAACAACATATTTCTTTTTGGTTTTATTAAAAAAAAATAAAAAGACTCTTAAATCTTTCGTGGGCGAAAAAGGTTCTCAATTCAAGTCATACCAAACTGCTACATTACAAGTTTAAGATGTTTAGTTTTGTTTTTTAAGGAGTCATTAAAAGGAGACAAAAACAAACATAACAATTTTTTTGAAATTTAAAAAAGGAGAATAAAAACAACTATAAATCTAAATATATTTAAATTAAATTGTGTTTAGTTGTGTGATGTTTTATCTCGTGTTTCTTTTATTTTTCTAGTCTAAAATGCAGACAACTGAGAGCAGACGGACAGACTAAGTCACATTAAAAATTGGTACCCAATATTGAGTTATTCTTATTTTGTTGACTGAGTTTAATTAATGATGTTTTGTAATAAGCAATATCATTTCAACACTGGATAATATAGAGGATAATGAAATGTGGAATAAGGGTACGCGACACAACCTACATATACCAACCGTACATTAAAAACAGCCAGTATCACTCAATGTGACCAATGGTCCCTGCTCGTCGTTTTTCAATAGGCCCACGATTTAAATTAATGCATACGATTCAAAACTAATCCCAAAACTTGGACCCTTAATAAAATGTCAGTTCAACATAATCTGTTAATGAAGACCCTTTCTGGACATAGAAAGCTAATGTAAAGACAACAAATAAAAACATAAGCTTGTACTTCCATTGACATTCTAAACAAAGCATTAACTACTCGTTAAGTTTAATGGTCATATAAACACTCAAAATATATTTTTATCATATTTGACAATCTTTATATTTCTACAGAAGTCTAGTAGAAATGGTCTTAGTTGCTACTGCTACGCCTACATAAATGTTACTTTATAGTGATATCATAAGTGTTCAGCTTCTTTTCCCGTTAAAATACTATATATATTATAACCAAAGCACTTCTTTAAAAAAAAACATCGAGACTAATGTAAAATCCAGTTTAGAAGTTAGAACTTTGTTAGGGTTCATCTTTCTATTTGAATTTACAGTTTTATCATATGCATATTGTCGATATAGATAAAGTATTATATTCCAATATAGTTATATGATAAACTATGTGCATAAATAACATTGTTTTCATATTTTTCCAATAGCCCTTTCCAAAAAGCAGTATTTGTTTTCTTAACCATCTGGGGCACACATTCCTATCGCTTTGTGGCCTGCTGCGATGTCAGGTTTCTTTACGCATTTTCGTGGACTTTTACAGACAAGCTAAGCGCTGCTGCAGGCATTTACGCCACCCGGAACCCGCACGGTTTGTGTTTGATGATACCCCACCCTATGTTTTGTTCTTTTGTTTCAAAACGATCATAAGACCTTTTTAAAGCATTGAGTCTAATTTTGTTTGTATCTTTAAAGTATTTTTTATCTGGATATTCATATCTTCATTTAAATGAACAATTTTTATTCTAATTCAATCTGACTCACATCTGGCTTTTTCAATATTTTTGGTGGAGCCCATCTGATGAGTCTTGAATAGACGAAACGCGCGTATAAGGCGTAGCAAAATTTATTGTCTGGAATTCTGTTGTGATTTTAATTTCTTACTTCCGTGAAGGTTAATGCTGCTGGTGGACTTTTAATTCCCCGAGGTAAGTCCGCTTCGGCACCCACACTTTTGTGCTGGAGAACACATCTAAGCTTTAAATTATCTGTTTAAATTTAAAAATTGTCTAAACCCTAAGGTTCTTCCTACCCCAGACATAGGTTGATTATCTTAGTTCTAATTTGGTTCCCCAATTCGGTATTTTTTGGTTTTATTGTTCTTTGCTCTTCATAATCATATAGTGTTTGGCTTTTACAATATTTTTGGTAGAGCGCCTCTGATGAGTCTTGAATAGACGAAACGCGTGTCAGGCGAAGCAAAATTTATTTTCTGGAACTTTGTTGTCATTTTAATTAATATCTGTTATATGCGTGTTGTTTATATTGATAAAGTGTCCTATTACCTTATAATTATATGAAAAAAATAAATATTTGTGTATATATCGCAAATTTTCATTTTTGGCCGGATTTCACGGAGTGAAAAATCCGGGTTATAAAATGGTGAATGTCGGGCGGGCGGCGGGCGGCGGGCGGGCGGCGGGCGGGCGGGGACAAAATTTTCGTAACAGTTTTCTCAGCAACTACTAATCACAGCCACTTGATATTTGGTATACAGCATCAGGGTGGGGTTCCATAACGTGGGAACCGATTTTAGGTATGTCGCTCACCTACTTCCTGTTTAACGAAATCCGGCCATTTTTGACTTTGACAGATTTTTTTCCATTAACGAATTCCTAACGATGAAAGTTGCACTGTTTGTTCTCTTGTGTTTTATTTGCTGGGGATCTGTGGAAGGTCTGCCAAAGTTAACGGTGTCAATAAAAGGTGAAATTCCAGTAAAAGGACTGATATTTCAAAGCGACGGCCAATCCGTTCCCTCGACTGTGCTTAATTCTTTCAAAGATCAACTTAACAATATAGAGTTAAAACTAGGTCAACTGACCAAGAAAAGTGGACAAAATAAGACATCAACTGAAGGACAAAAAGGTAATAAATGATTTTGTAATCTGTTTTTACTAGAAGTGAAATATATAAGTTCAGCAAAAAACTGTCTATTTTTATGGTCTGCCTAAGGCTTATATCTTATTTATATCACACTTTAAAATAAGGAATCACCTACAGATAGAGAATTTCAGACTTTGTTCTTTTTGTGAGTGAGTGAGTGAGCTGGTGTTTTACGCCCGTGCAACGCTATATAGGTTATAACATGAAAAGGATGATAAAATGAACATGAAATGATGATGATAAATGAAATATGGGGTGGGAAACAAAGGACCGGTAAATTTTGAAGAACCACAGGAAAAGGGGAGAAGTGGGTAGGGGCGAAAAATTTAGCCTATGTGGTGCACTACTTGGCGGTCCACAAAGGGGTCTTTTGCGTGCATGAAGCGTGCACTCTCCACACACGTTGGCCCACTATGGTCAGCGGTCAGGGTTTCCGTATAATAGACCTGACAACCCCCGCGGACGAGGGCCACCCTATTCTGCCACCTAGGGTACACACTTGGTCGCTCTGTGGGCTGAGCACTGACCCGACGTCAGAATCCCAAGAACCTTAGTCGCCTTTTACGACAAGCAAGGCTCTGCTGCGGGCCTATTCGCCACCCGGGCCCCGCTTTTTGTAATTGAGAATAAATGCAACGACTTTGTAGTTAAATGTAAAGTTTATCATTGTCTTCAGTCCATCAGCCATTTAGCTCATAAGGAAAATGCATGTTTTTGCCATTAAAGTTTTCAGACAAATCGTTTAAGGGGCTGTGAGGATAAAAGGCGACTTTTCATGTCAAATATGAAGAGCTTCATTTGTTTTGATATTGCAATATATCCAATGGATGTAGTAATAGACCTATCGATTGGATGATCGATCTCAAATGTCAAATCAAAGCAAAGAAACCGCAGAAAAATTAAAATTTTCAATAGTCCTGGCTTGGTACATGTGTTTCAAAAGAAAAGATGAGTTAAAACGGGTCTTATTAGAGCCAAATTGTCCTCTTCGATTACTTATAAGATGTATTAGAGACGCAAAAGACCTTTATCTATTAGTTTTGAAAGTTAACATTGAAGACCAAGTGAGCAATTCATCCTTCTGCGAGCTATTTGTTACCTGCATGTTAATTAAACAATAAAATTGTTTTTGTAGATGGATATCAAGGATGTTATAAAGATGACGCAGCCAGACTTTTGAAGCATAGAATTTCTGGAGTTGGAAGTAATGCCAGTCTAGCATACTGTAGAAAGCATTGTGACGGTTACAAATACGTTGGATTACAGGTACTCAACTGTTTTGAAAACATAAATACTTTAGGTGCTCTTTTTTTTACTGATACATATATATATAGTACCAAAGATAGGACCAATACTAACGGCCGGTCCATTTAGCTACTGATATTCTAGTTATATTTATTGAGAGGTTAAAAATGCAACAAAGTTCCAGTCAATAATTTTGCTATGCCTGACACGCGTTTCGTCTATTCAAGACTCGTCAGATGGGCTTCGCCTAAAAAATTGAAACAGCCAAACACTGAACGAATATGAACGGACTAAAATATGTCGAACTGGAAACCAAATTATTACTAAGACCAAGCTATGCCTGGTTAAAAAGAACCTTTGGGTCTCGACAATTTTGTAATTTACACAGATAATTTTATAGCTTTAATTAATAAACACACAAGTGTTGGGCGGAGCGGGGTAATTTTGTGGAATTAAAACTCCAACAGCAGCGCTAATTATCAAGGATGTCAGAAATCAAAATCAAAACAAAGTTCCAGGGAGTAACATTTGGTAAGCAGCATTTGAACGCAAAGACGAACGATTATCAAACCATACGTGTCAAAAGAAAAGCATTCTCAAACGAATAGAATCATTTCAAAAGCAAAATCAAGCACCAACACTATCAATCATGTGCAATGATTTTTTCGCGCTTTAACTGATTCTAAACTTTATTGGTGTAATTTGTTTCAAACATTTTAGCACTGAGTATAGAATGATATCTTAAAGTCGACGGGATAGGATCATTTATCTTTTAATTTGCGTCTTGTTTACTCCTTGTATCAATGCCTAGTCATGTTGTGATAAATAAGATATTCAAGGGGGTTTGCTCCTCTATCTTAAAGTAAATTAAAATGGATTGCACCTGTTTTTAAGAATATGGACAAATGATCCAAATTAGCAGGACAAAAATGTAGGTCCATGTCCTCCTTTTTGTGCTATAAACGTTTATAATTTTGGCGGGAAATAAGTTCTCTCTAGATTTTTTTTTATTACTTTTGCCTTGCGCCAGATTGGCATGACAGAGTAAACTAAAGTTTATAAAAATTGTAAACTGCATATTCGATTGACGTATTTTTGAATGAGAAAAAGAAAATAGGGGGTTCATGGGCAAAAAAAACCAAGAGGATCTCGAAATCCGACAAAAATCCAAAAATAAGCAAACTGCTTTAATACAAATTATTTTGATACATGTTAAGATAAGCAGCAACAATAGGAAAGTTCCAACTAATGTATGGTATGTCAAAAGTAATGGACGTGCTTCCTATGTGTTCATATTTTGAGTGTCTGCATCGAGTTTTCCCACAAGTGAGATAGTAGTTAGTTGACATTCATTTAACCATCGATTTTGTTGTATCAATGGTACACAGTGAGTCTGTCTGTCATTTGACCTCTGGTCCACCATCAATGCTTATCAGTATTTTGGTCCCATAATACGTAGTGCTAGCGGTGCATGTGTCTGTACCGGCGAATTAATACAAGGAGTAAACTAGGCACAAAAGATAACTGTTCTTGAAATTAATATCACCGACACACAACATGTATTACCTAACCAAAGATGTTCTTCTAGTGAGTGGTAGCGTGCTACCAAAGGCACATCTAGTGGTGAATTATCATTAAACCCATAACATGCAGTATCTTAAATATGGACCTTTTCCAAGAAATTAATCAAAGAAGTTCATGTGTAATATACTCTCCCAAAAAAGAAACGCAACATATAAAGATACTTAAAATACTATTGAAATAAAAACTAATGAATTTCAACTAAAAATTGACGTACGAATGTGAAATTTTGTAGAATCATTAAGAAATGGTTAATCTTACGTGTGATATAAACAAAATTCAAATTTACAAGCCAACAAAGGCGCAGCGCCAACTGAAGTTATACCGACTAAATGATAAAATCACGACTTCACTTGTGTTCTCTCTGTTTCTAAAAAAACGCTGCATACGATCTTTTGGCCCCCATTTTCACACATATTGAAGCCTTTGCTCCCATACCCCACGTTTTTAATAACATCGGGTGGCGCTAGCGCTTGCGCTTATCCAACTTTGAAAAATCATAGAAATTGATAGTCTTTTCTAACATCCACTAATTCTGGTAACCAATATGTGAAATGGTCACTTTTTTGGTTCCATAACCATGCGAAAATCTTCCTTTCTTTGATACCATCATTATCATAACGATAATCCCGTCTAAAGTGGTTAAAATCAGGCTCAACATGAGGCGTGAATTTCCCCTGCACACGACATATCGGTTGAAGGAGTTTTGAACAAGGGAATTCTCCTTGGATTATTCATCCAGAATGATATCAGCACCAAAACATTGTCGTAAACTAAAATACCAATTTTTACAAAGAAAGCTTCTGCTAAACATTCTAACAAATGGCAAACAATATGAGAAGGAAGGTTCAGAGATTTTGAAAAATTGGGTGGAGTGTAGTGCATCAAGAGTCAAATGGGAACATGAGAATCCTTACCAATAACATAACAAACGTAAAACACAAGACATTTTTGCTTTTTAAAGACTTTCTGAAAATTTTGATCTTATGAAAAATCGTGCATCTACTGATTAAATCGGATCTGCGCATGCGCCAACGCCTAATTGTGCAATCAAAAACCACGGAAAGAAAGCACAAACTTTTGGGTGATGAGAATCAGATATTGAAATCTTGTGCGGAACGTTCTTTTGAATATGGGGGTGGCAGTTTGAGTACTGTCTTGCAAACAAACTGCATGACATAATTCTGATTGGCATGCGCACTCAATTTGTAGACATTTTATAAAACATTTAGCAATTAAAGAAAAAGTGGCCCCTCTACAATTGCCAAGTCAAATTTCATAATGATATTTCAACAATTGATGATATAAAACTCGACTTTAGTATGCGATGTAATTTTAAAATTTTTGCATGTTGCGTTTCTTTTTTGAGTGAGTATATATAGGTCGCTCTTTGCGTATTTCTAGTGGGTGGTACCATGTGTCAATGACACATTTAGCGGTGACATATAATTGACCCCAAACGTGTAGTATTCAAGGTATGGACTTTAACCAAGAACTTGTCAAAAGTCGTTCATGCGTAAAATATACCATATTTCTAGTTAGTGGTATCACGTTACCCAAGACATATGTAATGAATATCCCAAACATCTAGTATGCGAGTTATGGACCAAGAACTTAACCAAAGTGTTACGGACAAGGGTAAAACTATATGTCCGAACCACATACGTGGTCGGGCCATAAAAATGTAGTTAGTGTTAAAAATAAAATATAGACATTATGTTATTTACCAGAGAACATGTTAATTACATACCAACATGATGTTTTGTGTCTTCTTAACAGGCGGAGGTATTCTGTCTTTGTGGAAACAAGCTTCATAACAAAGCTTATCCCAAAGTTGATGATTCTGAGTGCTCTATGGATTGTCGTGGTGAACCCCGAAGAAAGTGCGGAAGTGACTATAGAAATTCTATATATTTAGGTATAAATGTTATTATAACTTGCTTTAACCATATTTAAAAATTTTGAATTGATAAACATTAGTACCTCAACATTAAATGAAATAATCTAAGTTTCTGATTACAGAAGAAAATGGATGATGTGTGTTTGTATCATTGTAGTAATGATTGAACTTATATTGATGATGTCCTTTCACTGAACAATTCTCGATTTTGTGACTTTTTCCATCTCAGGAGCTTGAGATTAAGGACAATACGGATTCTTGAAAGACTGCTTCATATTTAGATCTGCATCTTGAAATTGACTCTCAAGGAAAACTTTCGACAAAAATCTATGATAAACGTGATGACTTCAACTTTCCTATCGTCAACTTTCCCTTCTTGCGTAGCAACAATCCGTCCGCTCCAGCTTATGGAGTTTACGTGTCTCAATTGATTCGTTACTCCAGAGCTTGTGGGATTTATATCAATTTCCTTAGCAAAGCGTCACGTCTACCGCAAAAATTTTCTCACACAGGGTTATGTTGCTCCTCGGTTGCTGTCCTCACTCAAGAAATTTTACGGAAGACATCATGCACTTATAGACAAATATGGGTTTTCGATCATTCAGATGAGTGCAGATGTTGGTTTGTCATAGGGTTTTGTGTTGTCTTCCTTTACCAGATTAGACACACTGACTGTTGGCAACGCGACGGGTGTGCTATAGCAAGCAGAAACTGCTTACTCTTCCGGAGCACCTGAGTTCACTCTCGTTTCGACTTGAGTTCGCGTTGTTAGTTGATATTCGGTTATTTTTCTGTTTCCATGTTTTAAATGTTGTCTGTTTTTGTCCCGTTCTTGTTGGTGTTTACTGGTTTTGTCTCTGCCTTTTCGAACTTTTGTGTTCGGATACCCCATTGGTACCTCTGCTTCTTACAAATTTCATTTAATAATTTGCGTATGACTTATTATAACAACATATTTCTTTTTTGTTTTATTAAAAAAAAATAAAACGACTCTTAAAATCTTTGTGGGCGAAAAAGGTTCTCAATTTAAGCCATACCAAACTGCTATATTACAAGTTTGAGATGTTAAGTTTTGTTTTTAAAGGAGTTCATTAAAATGAGATAAAAACAAACATAACAAATTTTTAGAAATTTAAAAAAGGAGAATTAAATCAACTATAAATCTAATTACATTTTGATTTAAATTGTGTTTAGTTGTGTGCTGTTTTATCTCGTGTTTATTTTATTTTTCTAGTCTAAAATGCAGACAACTGAGAGCAGACGGAGAGACTAAGTCACATTAAAAATTGGTACCCAATATTGAGTTATTCTTATTTTGTTGACTGAGTTAAATTAATAATATTTTAAAATAAGCGATATCATTTTAACATTGGATAATATGCGAGCGTAGCGAGCTCTCTAATGTAGAAAGCATGCCAAATTGCACGAGACTCAAAATACTATGAAGGAAAAATCATTCTGTTTCCGGTTGTCAAAACACTCGATTTTCGGAAGTTTTCGAAAATGTCTGCGCGTGCTGAAAAATTGCGGGAAATAGTAACACATCGTCCCAAATTATCTCGTCCCAGGCATTATTCGAAATTTTCAATTGAATTATCTACGCGAGCTTTTAAGGCAATGTCTTTCTCATATTATAGAGGATAATGAGATGTGGAATAAGGGTACGCGACACAACCTACACTTCAAATACAGACAGTAGCCTTCAATGTGCCCAGTGGTCACTGTTCGTCATTTTGCAATGTGCTCAAGATTAAAATTTAATGCATACCATTCAAAACTTATCCCCAAAATATCAAAGAAAGACCCTTTCTGGACATAGAGTACCTTTAAATGTAAAGACAATAAATAAAAACATAATGCTGGCGTCACACTGTCCCGATTTTGACATACGATGGACACACGAATGCGAAAATTTCAACTTCGTGCGAAGTTAGTCCCGAAGTTGCTAAAAATCAAAATCAAAGCCGAAGGATATACGATTAGAACAGATGGCTTAACGATTAGAAAAGTAGCAAATACGAATGGCTGCGAACCGACTACGAAGTTGTTACGATGTTATCAAGATTAGTCGAGAATTAGATTCGAAGGAGAAACGAAGTTATACGATGGCTGTACGACGCTATGTTTAGCATACGATGGGTCTTCGATGCATCCCGAGGGTTATACGAAGTATGAAATGTAATAACACGATTAGCAATAAGATTATATAGTTTATTGTACATGTTGTATATGAATTGTCCTTTGCTGCTTCCATAACAAATTAAAACGAAGGCTTTTCAAATTTATCCTTCTGTCCCTGATGTCGACCAGTAAGAGTAGATGAGACATTTGATTTAAAGCTAATATGTAGAGACTATTACGACAGAACAGAAAAAAAGGTGCTGTTGCTTTATCTTGTTTTGTTCGTGCCTTTTGTGAGTTGACTGAAGCACCCATAATCTGAAAACAGCAAGAATATGTTGTAACTATGTAGAAAAATTACAACAAAGCATGCATTGTTATTGCAAATGGCGCTAAAATAGGACAACCCGTTTTGCAATAAAGTGTGAATTGTAATAACTTGTTTTGCAATAAAATTATAGTTCAGTCTACAATATGTCCGTTGCTCTTATTATTGGTATATATGGATAAAAAATAAAACTAGGGCTTTAATTCTTAGTATACCCACGCCGCATGTCCATGATGTCGACAAGTAAGAGTGGATGCATGTAATATCTTAATGTAGAGACTGAAGATAGCAAAGAAAACTGATGTTACTTGATTTATTAAGCTCTAGTTTCAAAGTCTAAGAAAGTTACGCGAGAGTAACCCGTTATAACGCGTAAGTAACGCGTTTTTATTGAAAAGAAGGGTATTATTTCGGGAGAATTGATAAAAGCGCATTATATTGATTTTTAGATTACCAAAATGAGCCCAACGGGCTTCCGTACTTTTGGCATAAAGTTTAGTGACAATTTTAGCTTTTGCGAACAATTCTTGAACAAAGCGTGTTCACCTTACAATAAATACTTCCTTATCGGTCCCATATAAAAGTCCAACATTTGCGGACCGAAATGGAACGTAAACTTCAGTTACTTGATCTGCAACCCGTAATGATGGACTTGCATATTTAATAACTAGCTAATAACTATGAGGGTTTAGAAAAAAGTGTGTGAAACTGAAATTTCAGTGAATTTTCAAAGTTCAAAGTGTCCTAACTCCTCTAAAAGTTGCGGACCGGAACGACACGATAACCTGATCTTAAACTCATGATGGTATACTCACATTCCAATATCTATATACACGTATACGTATTTCAAAAAATTGTGGAAAACATATTGTCACAATGAGAGGGCCGGGCCGGACAGACACACAGACGGACCCACAGAGTGAAAAACCTAAAGCCCCATTCTGCTTTTGTTGGTAGGGGACTGATAAAAACTGAAGTGAGTTTGAAATGTTTTAACCTTTATTTCTGATATTGAAATTTAAGTATCAAAAAATGCCACCAAAGCCTGGACGAGGACGCGGAATACGAAAGCGCCTGGCAGAAAAGAACAGAATGAAAAGGAAAGCATCAGAATGCTCTAGCTCATGGCTGTCTTCTCCTTGTTTTGTCTGGAAAGCGCATTTATCCTGAAAAGCTTAGATATCGCAAATAGAAAAATGATGATCACCATTATAAACTTTAAGTTAATGTGTATACATAGAAACGATGGGCAAAATATTAAATAGATGCCCGTCCCTTAATCTTTATCTTTCGTACATATTCATTTAATTTAGTGAAAATTACGAAAATAAGTTCTAGTATATAAAAAAATAAAGTAAAACTTAAAAGAAAATGAACCATACGACAAAATGCATACTGCTGCAAAATTTTGTATTTAGACATTATCTTGCTTCTTAACAGTGCCGTGTTTCCATCGCCATGCCATTACCCTATGCCATTACACTAATTACGAAGGCTACACGAATATAAAGCGAGGCCCTTACGACGTCGTGTTCCAATCGGGGACCATCGGAGAACTTCTCGTTTCATTCGTGGTGCCATCGTAAGATAAATGTAACCGACGACAATAAGAACGCAACACGAAATGATAAGATGCAATCACGAAGGCATTACGATGGAAAAGATGGAATTACGAATACAACACGAAGATTGGCCTTCGCACGAACCTTCGGCAGTTTTTAAACATGTTAAAAAATTAGGAAGGCATCACGAAGTTGTTGCCGAACTTGGAATATTTCCGCCGATGGTGCTACGATGGTAAAAGATGGCAATACGAATAGCGCGATTTGGATACGATCACCCCCGATTTAGAAAATATCCATAATCGTGTATCCATCGGGGGCAAAATCGGGATAGTGTGACGCCAGCATAAGCTTATACGCTCCCGAAAGGAGCGATAATGGTAGAAATGTCAATATTTTAGTTGTACTATGAGCTGAATTTTCCTTCAACGTCCGGTATAGCACGCGCTTGTTTTCTCGAACTTTCGGCGTCTTTTTAACGTTTTTATCTTTGAAAATTTTAGACGTCATTAAACGCTCACGTAACCCACAAGAATAGCTAGTTGGTTTTTATTTTCGAACCAAAAAAAAAAAATTAATTGAAACCTCGGGAGCGTAACAGGTTTGACCTGCCTCATATTACTTCCAATGACATTCTACACAAAGCTGGTTAAGTTTAATGGTCATATAAACACTCAAAATATATTTTTATCATATTTGACAATCTTTATATTTCTACAGAAGTCTAGTAGAAATGGTCTTAGTTGCTACTGCTACGCCTACATAAATGTTACTTTATATGCGAGCGAAGCGAAGCTCACTATTGTAGAGAGTCTGTCAAATTGCACGAGACTCAAAATACGATGGTTGAAAATAAATTCTGTGTTCATTTGGAAGGCGTCGGAATTTTTCGAAAATACTGGGTCTCGCGTTAGCGAGACCCTTCATTTTTGCTTATTTATTAACAAACGGTTACAAAACCAAACCTTTTTTGTTGTTAATGACAATAACTTTCTCAATAATTAATGACTATCTAACGAACGAACACCATTTGTTTTGTTTTTACACAAATATGGCTTTCTCTCGCGAGAATTCGATACTCTAGTGACCTTTTACCCAAAGTGCATAGTCATGCGCAGAAAAATGTTGGGAAATATAATCACATTGTCTCTAATAAATTCTGTTATTCAAATTTTGGAACTTTTCATAACACAGATTCATTAAAATAAAGTGATTAGCAACTGTTTTTCTATATATATATGATAATTTGGTCCTACCTGATCTGAAAATAAAATCCTAATCCATCTTTGAGTTATGTGGTCCCTCAAACTGACAAAGACTTAAGTTAAATAATCATTTGGATACGTCGTCATTTTCGCCCAGGTTTCTAAATTAATCTTTTGCAGCCAGTACTTTGCAATTATAGATACGGGTATACAAAAAATATAACAAAACCAGACAGAAGAGCGGTGACATTTTGATGTCTTCATCTCTTCAGTTGCTTGTCGCATGACGTCACTATAGAATCGATTAAGTTACGGATGATGTCGTCCCGGCCGCGAACCATATTTTGGCGTTTTTACGGATAATACATTTTTTTTTCGAACAAATTATTCAATTTTTATCCAAAAGTGGACCCTCTTAGCTATTGATCCAGCTGAGAGTATTTTGACAATTTTTACTCGGAAGTCTTCGGCTTCCGAGTCTTGTCGGAGAAAAGATGAAATGGAAGAAGCGCGGCAAACTGTTACAACTCGTTGTCACGTCGATAACTCTCGTAGAAATAAAAAATAGGACCAGACGAGAAAAAGCGATTGCTTTGTAAGGTCGTAAGCGGCAAACATGGCGACGGCAGCCTGATTTAACAATCTCATATCTGAGACTGATACCAAAAAATATCGACATAACAACTATAGAAACTGAATTCAAACCAGACGATCTCGGGTTGTATGCATGCCCAGGAGTCTCGACAGAGGGAAATAGTGATTTTGTTATTGAAAAACTCGCTCCCAATGATCTCGTATGGTTCTGTCGGGGGTTCTGTGATGTATCAAGGCTTGCGGAAGTAAAAGTTGACGTGACAAGTAAGTCTTGCATTTATGTTATTTTATAGAGTTTTGTTTAATTTACGATTACATACATTAACATCTTGTACATTGTACATGTATATTGATTGTATCACCATGTTGTCTATTGTATTTTATGTGTAATCTATCAACATGATCAATTATGTTCTTTTCTTCAATCAATTATGTTCTTTTCCTCTACATGTACAACAAATAATAGATATGTTACTACAGATCAATGCTGAACTCTGTGTACATGTATTTATTATAGAATGTAAAACACTGCCACCTGTTTAGTAAAAATATAATATGAAATAGGCAGTGCCTAAATGCGAGCACAGCATAATTCTGTTCAATAAAAAAAATGATTTCGAATCGATGCAGTCAAATAAGATCTGAAACCATCGTAGTTATTTTTGTTTTGGTTAATTTTCCAGAACGTTCAATTTGGGACGAGATCCTAGGGGCGATTGAACGTTAAATAGAAAAGTAAGAAAAAATCGATTAAAATTTGGTTACTTCAAAAAATGTAGCAACTCGTCGTCATCAGAATATTTTTCTCTTTTTAGATGATTAAATAGATAATTTTTGGAATGCGACTGGCAAAATGGGTAATTATTTTCAAATTCACTCCGTTCCTGTAAAAATTTGAGAGCCTTTCCGGACCATGAAAAATCAATATCAGCATTAGGCAAATTTTTCGCGGGAACAAATACCGTAGAGCTCTCCGCTCGAGCGGGCACTTCGTGCCCGCTTGCAAGCTGTGCTCGCTATTAGAGTCTAATATGAATCTAATTTATTTTAACTCAAAAATTGCTTACACAAGGTTATGTTGCTGCTTGGTTGTTGTCTTCACTCGAGAGTGCAGACATATCGAAAAATTTTAAAAGCGGACATTCGGTCCGGTGAATCTGAAAATTGTGTCTGACCCAAGCATTTTTTTGTCTGCAATTTACTAATATACTCCGTTCTCATTATATCATGGGTTCTGTGTTATCGTGGTATTTACTTTCATTTCAAAACCAAATATTCAACTGTGACGTCACTGTTTCTACGTAGCTAAGTACCATGATATAACGAGATACCAGGATAGTTCATACAAAATTACGGTCTGATCAGCCAGTAATTCTGTCAGACACACCAAATCTTGCAGGACTGAACAGATTTTTGTAGGACAGGTCCTGAGGTTCTTTACAGCTGTCATCATGTACAATATTTCGATATGTTTGCCCTCATAGAATAAAAAGCTACGCCGAGCACAGCATGATACGACCGATACAAGTTGAACCCAGTACGCTGGAGGCCCAATATGGATAGTCTATTGCTTTGGTCACATGAAGCCCATGGTGGACTTACAAAGCTTTTTGACAGTGCATACATCCTGTGGTGGACTTTCAAATGCATTTTGACACATATACATGTATATTGACATCAACATCTCATACAAAAAGCCTTATTTATATGTCATATATCAATTTACATTTTTTGCCCTTTGACCCCTAATTTAAAAAAAAACTGTAAGAAATATTGTTAATCAGATTGCAAAAAAGGGCAGGGATTTTCATAAGGTATCCAATGAAAAAATATTTTGAAATCGGACCAATTATAAAAAAGTTATTTTTATGGGCATGGCCTACTCTTTGGCACATCCCTGTTCACCATTTTATGGAAAGCTACCCCCCTCCTGAAGACCTTTTAGATTTTTAATGACAATGTACATGTACATGTGTATATGACTTAAAGAAATTAAAGCAATATCTGACAATATTTTCTGACTTACTAAATAGTTAGGTATTCATTACTTAAAACAATTAAACAAATATTAACAATGATTATTGTGATATATCTTCAAAGAACAGCATGGCCAATTTGGTCACATGTCACCTTATATTTGTTTTGATTTTACATTTTCTGGGTTTCATGTTTATTGCATGAACCTTCTGGTTGATAGGAAACTGTGTTTAGAAATTGTAATAACTTGGAAGCAATGGAAATCTATCATCAAATATCTTTGATCTTACAAAAAAAGCAAAGAAACTTCAGTTTTCCTTGTATTCTAAATTTGCAGCCCTTAAATGTTGCAACATTATAACTTGAAATATTGGGACAAAAATGTTTTATTTCATCTTATTTACATTTTATACTTATGTCTTACATATATATATATATATATATGTCTTTTGGGGATTACATTGCATTGTTAATTCATGAGCTTTATCCAATAAACTGATTGATTGATTGATAATATTATAGTGGAATTGCTGCAACTTTAGGACATATGAAATTGCAAGACTATTATTGATCATTATTGTTGATAAAAAATACATTATTGTAAGCTGATGTTTATTTTTATAACATTATTTATTTGCAAAATATCAATTTAAATGTGGATTTATATGTGTGTCCTACATTGTATGTTTAATATGTGTGTGTATTAGCAAGTTAAGTATAAATGTTTTTTTTTCTTTCAGACAAAGAGCCATATAAAGCTAAAAGTTGATAAAAGTCATCAGCATCTGCAATTTCAAGATATGGATAAATGCTGACTGTGCATATATATTTCTCACTGAAACTGGATATATCTAGCATCAAAATAGTGTTTACCTTTACAGAGAGCTTTATTCTTCTAACTAAGGAGTCCAAAAGTCTATAGAAATTATGAAAATTTGTTTTGAGCAGCTACAAAATATATAAACATCCTAGGATGATGTGAAAAAGATTGAGTAAAAATCATGAATTAATATGTTGTGTAAAAGAATGAGTTCAGTGGTGAATTTGATATCAAGTGAAATATTAAAAAATAAATGTGATATAAGAACTTTTTTTGTTTGTTACTCTATATATTTTCGATTGATGATGGATCCACACAACATCATATCTTCATAAACATCAAGGCAAATACAGAGCAGAACAATACATTAATGAAGAAAGCTTTGTCTGGACCCATATTGGACATACAAGTATAATAGTTGACTAGACACACAAAGGAAAGAAAACACATGCAAGTGTCAATGCAACATACCATGTGTAACAGCTCAAGTGCAAGAAAGAATAAAATCACATAGTTCCAATTTATTTGCCAAATGAAGTCTATAAAAAAATGATAAAAGACTAACAAAAGTTGAAAGCTGTAAATGCTTCATAAGTTTTTTTTATTTCATGTATTTAATAAGATTTTGTGGCATGCATATTTACTCAATTCACTGTAACATTATCCTTTCAATTCATCATAGTACAAGCATCTTATTCCTCAGCTGTTTACAATAGATATATATTACAAGTTATCCAATGTAAATAGATTGACTGACAAATATCATAAGCAATGATTATACTATTTGACATGTTAAAGATTGTCTACATGTATTTCAATATATGTTATAAGTTTCAGTTGTGAATGTAACCTTGTCAATGAAATGACATTTGACCAATTAAGATTATTTAGAGGCAGGTTATGCCCCCTATCATTTAAAAAAATCACTAGTAATTGTTTATTAAAAACAAAACATTGGGTTAAATAATATTTACATATAAGTCCAATAGGGTTATTTTTATCATTGTACCCATTTTCTTTGTACATATAACATGTTGGTGACATTTTTGATGCATTTTAGTGAATCAATATGTAATATTGATATGATGATTTCTATGTAATGTTATAAAGATTACTTTAACTAATTATTGAACAATAATAAACATGCTACCATTGAAATGGTATTAATGTCTAAAAATATTGTCCAAAATACCAAGTATGTGTTCAATAGAAAATGCATATTTTCAAACATAATTGCTGCTATAAGAATATTATGTCTGTAAAAATGTAAGTTATTCTACAAAAGTAATAATAAAAGACAACTTGTTTTGTTATATCAATCTATTTCCCACACAAAAAAGTTGCAGAGCTTTATGTCTCTGGTCCATCAATCAGTCCTACACATCACTTTGTTATAATAAAAATGACAAAGTTCCAGACAACAAATATTGCTCCGCCTGACTCACCAAGACTCATCAGAGGCGCTCTACCAAAAAAATTGAAAATGCCAAACATAATATAATTATGATGAGCATAAAACAATAAAACCAAAAATACCAAACAGGGGAAGAAAATTATTACTTAATTTATCTAACAATGTCTGGGGTAAGAAGAATCTAGGGGTTTAGACAATATTGAAAATTAAACATATAATTTAAAGCTATAAATGAAACTCCACTTATACTACTGAACACAAACAAAACATGGTTTGCAAGAACTACACCATATATAGATATGCATGTTACCAAAAAATCTAGAAAAGCAAAGTTTTGTCGGACTGTTGACCCAATATTTATGTTGAAAACCCTGATAATAGTTCATGAACAAGTAAACGGATATTTCTAAAAAGTACATCATATGTTGTGCTTTCTACCAGGATTCCATCTGCAAATTATAGTGTGAATAATCACCCATTAAACTGAAATCCTGATATACATGTACAAATGGTGATAAGGCTGTCCCCATCTGTTAGTCAAGTTAGTCAACACAACCCTTAAACATCTGAACAAAATTTAACGAAACTTGGTATGCAAGAAGTTCATCATATGAAATCGTGCATAAATTACCATGTATTCATTAGCCACAAATTTGGGACACAATTAAATTTACCAACATACCAAGAACAACAAAACAGAATTCCATAGAACTTGGAATTGAAGAAGTATAACACTTATAGTTGTATCTGTTGCAACAAATCATTTGTTACCAGAGTACATAATTATAAAGCTAATTTTTTACTCCAATACCATAATATGAACTGCACACAAGGGTTATATCATAAATATACAGCCTTGTCCAAATACACAAAACAGGAAATGCTTTCCAAAATTAAGTATAAAAAAAGATATATTAAATGTGCAACATAAGACAAAGCCCCACAAAACAGGAACTGTTTTATCAAACACCAGATTAACGAAATCTCCATCCTTGAAATCAGCATTCAATAGAAACTAAAATGTGTCGCATTTATTTGCAACAGAATACCCAGCAGAAATAAACAAATTTATGCAACTCAAAGACATGCTACAAGAAATCCTTAAAATATTTTCAAGATATGAAATATGGTACGCTGCCTAGTTGAGTCATTTAAAGAAAAAATGGTGGGTTAAACCATGTTATATGGTGACAAACATTCTTCATCCATTGGATATAAAGTTCCATTATAAAAGAAAACATTCTGACTTCCGAGTTGTCAGTACCAACGGTACTTTGATTTATAGATCCAATTAAGGTTAAACCCAGTTTTGGTTGCACCTACTATCATATACTCTCCCAAAAAAGAAACGCAACATATAAAGATACTTAAAATACTATTGAAATAAAAACTAATGAATTTCAACTAAAAATTGACGTACGAATGTGAAATTTTGTAGAATCATTAAGAAATGGTTAATCTTACGTGTGATATAAACAAAATTCAAATTTACAAGCCAACAAAGGCGCAGCGCCAACTGAAGTTATACCGACTAAATGATAAAATCACGACTTCACTTGTGTTCTCTCTGTTTCTAAAAAAACGCTGCATACGATCTTTTGGCCCCCATTTTCACACATATTGAAGCCTTTGCTCCCATACCCCACGTTTTTAATAACATCGGGTGGCGCTAGCGCTTGCGCTTATCCAACTTTGAAAAATCATAGAAATTGATAGTCTTTTCTAACATCCACTAATTCTGGTAACCAATATGTGAAATGGTCACTTTTTTGGTTCCATAACCATGCGAAAATCTTCCTTTCTTTGATACCATCATTATCATAACGATAATCCCGTCTAAAGTGGTTAAAATCAGGCTCAACATGAGGCGTGAATTTCCCCTGCACACGACATATCGGTTGAAGGAGTTTTGAACAAGGGAATTCTCCTTGGATTATTCATCCAGAATGATATCAGCACCAAAACATTGTCGTAAACTAAAATACCAATTTTTACAAAGAAAGCTTCTGCTAAACATTCTAACAAATGGCAAACAATATGAGAAGGAAGGTTCAGAGATTTTGAAAAATTGGGTGGAGTGTAGTGTATCAAGAGTCAAATGGGAACATGAGAATCCTTACCAATAACATAACAAACGTAAAACACAAGACATTTTTGCTTTTTAAAGACTTTCTGAAAATTTTGATCTTATGAAAAATCGTGCATCTACTGATTAAATCGGATCTGCGCATGCGCCAACGCCTAATTGTGCAATCAAAAACCACGGAAAGAAAGCACAAACTTTTGGGTGATGAGAATCAGATATTGAAATCTTGTGCGGAACGTTCTTTTGAATATGGGGGTGGCAGTTTGAGTACTGTCTTGCAAACAAACTGCATGACATAATTCTGATTGGCATGCGCACTCAATTTGTAGACATTTTATAAAACATTTAGCAATTAAAGAAAAAGTGGCCCCTCTACAATTGCCAAGTTAAATTTCATAATGATATTTCAACAATTGATGATATAAAACTCGACTTTAGTATGCGATGTAATTTTAAAATTTTTGCATGTTGCGTTTCTTTTTTGAGTGAGTATATTTATATCATTGCATCAACAAAATTAGTGTTGAATTTGTATCTTCGCGAGCTTTTAGGGCAGAGCCATTATCATATTAGTGATGATAATGTTGGTCGATACCATAAGTGTTCAGCTTCTTTTTCCGTTAAAAGACAATATCTATACTACTAAAATAACGAAGCGTTTTTTGTTAGCCGGGTTGCAGCCTAAACAACAAATGCTACGACTAAGCTTCATAAATCAAAAATAGGGGATGGTTGTGCCCTTTGAAAATTTCATTAGCACATATGCAATTATGTCTGCAATTTGCTAATTAACCTAATTAATTGATCCGGAAATGATATAGCCGTCATCGTTCTGGAATAACACGTATGAACAAGTTTTACTTAAAGCGGTAGGAATTAAGCGCCCGAGTGGGTATTTAGCGCTCGAGACTAAAAAGTTTATTCTTATCTGTAAATGAAAAAGAAATGGGTCATAAATTGTTACAAAATTATTTAATCAATATATATATTAGCCTAAAAAATATTAAAAAACTAGAAGTACGTGTAGAGGTAAAATATCTTCAGTGCCGGTTCTATATTTTGCCCCCCCCCCCTGTTTTACAATGTTTGAAAATTAGCACATATGCAATTATGTCTGCAATTTGCTAATTAACCTAATTAATTGATTCGGAAATGCTATAGCCGTCATCGTTCTGGAATTACACGTATGTACAAGTTTTACACTTTATGAATTAGTTAAACTAAATTAAAAAAACCTGACGAGTACTTATATAAGTAAAGAAGCAATTGTCACTTGAATGAGCTGAAAATGTCACTGAAATACAGACTACTTGATTATCATTTTGATCTATTGACATATGAAAGATTAAAATGGACCCATGCAGGTTCTGGGTGGAAATAGACCCACTAAGCTTAGCGGTCATAAAAAGAACACAGAGAAGCCTTACAAAGGGTCAGGCCACTTTGTCAACGGAGCGACTGGGATGTGTGCTCCATGATTGGGACAGTTCTGTCATAATAAATGTCAGGGTCGACAGGCTATAATGCAGAAACTCGACCGCATTCCATTTTGTCTTCCAGAATTCCGACCAGTACCTCCCCGTGGTGCAAGACGGGCCCTGCTCCAGCGACAACAAAAGATACTCTTGAGCAGCTAACACTGGAGGTGGTTTGTCATGGGCTGGACGACCCTTGGCACACAGCGAGTCTTAAAAGTCGCTACAGAGGCTCTTTAGCCAATAGTCACGACTATAAAAACCATCGATCGCAATCCATATTCGGCAAAATGTTAGGTTCCTCACACGTTATAGAACCCTGTTGCAGGTCTCGATAAGAGTAGGACCCATTGCAAGAGCTAATTGTCTAATCCTACCCATCAGAATCCTCATCCCCGATTTGCCTTGTGTCCCCCATACTTCACTTCATCATCATCGCATGCTCATTCTATCACCCTTTGCATTTTCATCTCATCATATAGCCGAAATCGTGCTGCTTTGGGGGTTAAGCAACAACTACCTAGCTACTAGTAACTAATATTCAAATTAATAATACCAGATTAAAAATAACTTCAACATTACATTAAACAGAAATAAAACCAACGAATGAAACTAAATAATAATGATATTAACATTACATTTTCTAACATATATGTCAAAAAGATAAATACAAGGTTTAAGCAATGTCACAATTTCCTTTCTATCCGAAAGAAACACGTAATCATTTTTCTCTTGGTTTTCCTTGTAAAATTTGGTTTCCTGGTTATTGAAAATTCTATATTCGCAATTTGACACAGTTCCCTATACCAACATGGTTACTCATTTTTTGCTTCTGAGATTTTATTTCATCATTGCATTTCCTCTTAATTTTACTTAGTTGATTTCCCAGTAGCTTCTCGTTTTTTTCTTAATATTTGACAAATCAACTTTCGATTCTCAGATTTATCTTTTTTAAAAGATCTTTTTTTATAAGATCTTTGTTTGCCGAGCGGGTCTTCTCCAATTGTCTTAGTGCTTCTTCTTACTCGATTTGTTTTGTCTAGTCTCTTGACGACCTCCTCCGCAACATCCAAATTTAGGTAATGAATTGGGTTCTTGGCACACCCAAGTTCTTCTTAGATATTTCTTGTGGTATCAAAACAATCCATGAACGCTTGTAGTCCTATTATTTCGAAACGTTAGTTCTTGTAACCCTTTCTTTTTTTTCTTCCATTTCGGTTTAAAATCTGAAGTAAGTGAACTCACAGCTTTCAAATTTACTACATTTACTGACGGTTTTGTATAACAAATATTAGAAATTTGTACTTTCTTCTTTCATTTAAAACAATATAATACTTACTGCAAAACATTGCCTCTCAAGGTGAAATTTTGTATAACGTTCACACGCTGTACTACTAGCAATGTTTGTAAATTGTCTACACCGTGGTGCAAAGTAGAATCTATTGAAAGCTTCTTTCATGATCGGACCTGCTCCCTTATTGATCTGAGGAATGCTTTGGTATCGAACGACATTTGTTTTGCAATCCAAATTACAGTTTGTGAACTGCCGGTGGGTTCTCGAACGATCTGTGAAAGAGGTTTAGACCGACCATGATAACCCGTATAGTTTCTTATAATTTCTCAACTCTAGTTGAATAAAAAGACTGTTAAAAATTTCAACTTGTATTGTGGAAGTATTTGAAGTCCAAGAATTTTACAAAAATGTACATAAATCACAATTACAATTCGTCAATAAGTTTAACTCGATTTGGCCGAGTCATTGGTATTCCCGTGGGAACTAATTGTGTGCCAATTAAAGCTGACCGTTTCTCGCACTGCTACGAATCACAGTGTATTGCTTAACTTCAAAAACTTCCCAACAAACAGAACCTTATCGAAACTTTCATTTAAATAATAGTAGATATTTAACGTATTTTTTGCGTTGTTGATTTCTGTTCGGTTGATTTTGTGTTTTCTTGTGCTGTTTCGTGTAAGACAGCAACAGAATACAGAATATTTTATTTAGAAAATCGCTCAGTCGCAGAAACTGCGTAACAGGAGCACAATTAAACAAACTACAATACAATACAAATATAACTGCAATACAGACAATTAATTACATACCTACATGTACATACAAATATATTTTTTTATCACAACTGATATATGAAAGAAAAAGACAGTACAACACAAATATGATAGCTACTCTAATAGTTTACAAACTTTTTGAATAAAAATAGACACATTTTTTAAAAGACTAACATTACAAAACTTGTTAATCCCAAAAAACTTTTCTTTGTTTGGATATTCAACATAATACTTAGGTATGTACTTTCGCCTTAGCTCAAGTACATTGATATTAGTACATAAACAAACAAAGTGGTATTCATCTCCAAGACCGTTCATACACAGATTACAAATTCTATCCTCCCTAGGAATGTTTCTCCATCTACCCACTTCTATGGGAAATTTGATGTTACATGTTCGGAATCTACTTATGTGTATACGACGAACTCGGCTTAGTCGTAACAAATATGGCTCTAGTGAAAATAACGACTTAAAGGATATATAATACTCCCCCCTTGACGAATTATACATAATTATTATACATATTATACATATCTGCGAACCATTTTTGTATGAACTGATCCTGGAGACGTCGTTTAACTTCTACCTTTAACAGATTTATATTATTAAATTGTTGAATCTCCCATGCCCCACTTAAACCGCAATCTTTACGTAGTTGATCCACTTACATGTTTGATAACCATGACAACCGAGGACCAACATAACCTTGTGTTAGCATTTTTTGTGTCAAACGTGATGCTCTGCCAAGGAAACCGATATAATTCCCACATGCGCTGGAGTAACGAATCAATTGTGATATGTTAACTTATGAATGGCAACTAGAATAACCAATCAATACAAATGCATACATATGCAGAAACCAATCTCCATGTCCAAGAAGAAAAGACAAAACAAGACAAAGTCTCGAGGACATCTACCTGCCCTGTTCCATTGGTCCGGTAGCAGCACAAAATACAACACGGACGAAAAATATAGGGAGAGGTGATCTTTTAAACACATCTGTAATTGTACTAAAAGCATTAGTGCATAATTAAAACTATAGGGATACCCTTTGACTTCTGAAAGACACACAGACCAAACTGCACATTTGTATTTTCTATAAGAAAGTTTAACATTTCAGTTATTTGTTATTTTAAAAATGTGTTTTATTTGTTAAACTTAAAATGACAAAGTGGGTCTTAGTATAACCGAGGCTAACCAGGTATTCGAACCAGCTTTCCGTTCTTTTTGAAGAATTGAGATCTAAGTTTTGCAATCGAGTGAAATTAGAGGTCTCAATACGGGTATATACTATATGAGAAATGAAGTATTTAAATGTTATAACAAAATGCAAAAGATGTAGAGGAAAGGGTGCCTTGAAATATCTATTATACATCTACATGTATGTACACATGTTTGATAATGAACAAAATATATCTATGGGTATATTAACTATTTATTAGCGTTGCATATCGTGAAAGGGCTGAAAGACGAAAATTATAACAAGCATCATATTTGGGACATATGTTGTGGACCGCAAACATATATCAAATCAGTAAGTGTTGATTTGGTTATAATGCATAATTATATTTCAAAGAGTTACCTAGATTATCACCAGCAGAATTTAGATCAAAACATTGGGAGGCCAAAAATAATGGAAAGAAAGTACTCAAAACCAAATACGTTCAAAAAGGAAAGCCAAATCCAGCACCCATGAAATCGACCATGTAATACGAAAGAAACGTATTAAACAATTTTTTTATCGAAACGATCGGAAAAGTATTTCAATAATAAAAAGATGCATTAGTAATTTTGTGTCAGAAATTATAATAGACCACTTATGTTTATTCCATAAATTATTGTTGATATAAAAGAGCATCAGATGTGTGTACGTGCGTGTTGTTGATATTGATAAAGTGTTCTTTTACATTATTCGTTACATGTATAAAGGTGGATGTATATCCCAGATGTTTCATATTTTGTCATAACGAAATCCTAAAAAATGAAAATTGCACTGTTCGTCTTCCTGACTTTTATTGGCTGTAGTCGGTCTTCCAACACTAACAGTGTCAGTAAAAGGTGGCGGGGAATTTCCAGTGAAAGGATTGTTACTTCATAGTGATGACCAAAGTAAAACCGTGACGTCGGCTATCATGAAATCTTTCGAAGCGAGATTAGAAAATATTGAGACAAACATTGACAACATTACAGAGACTTTGCAACCAAACCAAAATTCTCTGGCATCTACCCAGAAGGAATTTAACCAACTCCGAACAGACATAAGGAAAGTGAATGAACTGTTGAGGCGTGTATACCAAGGTGATATCATGATTTTATTCATTCTAATCGTTTATATATCTAAACTCGTAAGAAGGTGCTGTAATTGCAATCATCTGCCCCAATGTCCACTCATTCACACTTTCGTTATAGGTATTAATAATTCTAATGGGGGGGGGTTGATTTTGAAATTTATTAAAGCATAAGGAATTGTACCGTGTTTTCTCTTTCCAGATCCGAGGCATTAGAATTCTGAATTAAGGACACCATTGTTTGACAATATTTTAGGTTCATCGCCATAAGACAATGTATTACCTCATTATGCGATAGTCCAATTTTACAAAACTGCATGAACTGAGCCCGATTTTAAAATGGGGATAAACTTGGGTGTTTTGGAAAGGAAAATCATCCTTGGACGAATTAGTAGGGGATTACCAGTTTGATAAGGAAAATCGAAGCGAGGCGGATGGGCAGTAAAAGTAGTATTTCTTTTGCGCTTTCCTGCTTTATTTATTTTATTTATTTTTTAAGAAAACATTTGAATTATTTTTTAAACATATGACTGATTAAGTAAATTAAATTATAAAAACTCTACCCCAAAAATATGATATTACGCGTTAATACAATTATGTCTTATATATTTCTCACCTTTACTTCGTTGTAGATGGATACCAGGGATGTTTTTATCACAATTCAAGATTTATGGGAAATCAATTATACGCTGGAGGCAGCACCAGTCTGGGATATTGTAGAAAGCATTGTAAAGGATACAAATACGTAGGGATGGAGGTTAGATATATTTTATCTTAATATATAGTGTACGCAAATTTTTAAAGATTTTTCCTCCTTTATGTGCAGACCTTATCTTATTTCATTTGATCAAGTGGTTTTTTTCCACCTTTTTTCAAAAGTTTAAGTGAAGAAGTATATGACATGTTACAATCATTTTAGGTTTCTCTTTAAGAAACAAAATACCTCAACCTTTAACGTAAAAGTGTAATTCTACTTTTTTATAAAAAAGGCAGACTGCCAACATGTGAAGCATGTTAATTCTTTTTAAGTGTTTTTTGCACTCATTCTTTAATGCCGAAACTTATACCTATTTATACCCCCACTTTGAAAAGGAAGGGATGTACCGGTTTACCTCCGTCTGTCCGTCCGTCCTTCCATCCCTCCAACTTTCCGTCCGTTTGCAACATAACTTTCGTAACAGTTTTCTCAGCAACTACATATCACAGTGACTTGAAATTTGGTATATGAATTCAGTGTGAGGTCCTTCATCGGAAGTACCGATACTAGGTCTGTCGGAAATATACTTCCTGTTTACCGACTTAGTCAATTTTCAACATTCCTATTCAATTGTTGATTTTTTTATAACATTTTTCTCCGCAACTACATACCACAGTGACTTGAAATTTGGTATATGAGTTTAATATGAGATCTTTGATTGCGAGTATCGAAATAAGGTCTGTCAGATATGTACTTCCTGTTTACCGACTTTTTTTCTCAGCAAATACATATCACAGTGACTTGAAATTCGGTATATAAATTCAGTATGAGGTCCTTTATTGCTAGTATTGAAATTAGGTCTGTATGATCACCGATATAGATCAATTTGGGATAGCGGGGGTATACTGAGTGAGCAATAGCTCACAGATTCCTTGTTTCTTATGAATTTTGATGACAGTAACATGAAAGATACTATATCTAGTCATCATGTTAAACCTAGAACAATTGTAGGATTACTTGCAACCTCCTTTTAGTATCATATCTTTGTAAGAAATTCTTTGTATAACTGTAATAGAAGACAATGAGACGTTCAATAAATGCACACGATACAAGCTAATATACATAAATGGTTATTTAGAAATCGACAATTGAAAACAGACAGCAGCCTTCAATATGACCAGTGGTCACTGTTCGTCGTTTTGCATACTAGTATGACTATAGATTAACTATACAATGCATCCAAAAAAGTGCTATTCCACATAAAGATGAAACAGGGGTGGCACATTGAAAATTTCCGAATTATAACTTTGGGATATCGTAAAAAGAGAGTACTTAAAACCAAGCCTTAGAAAACATCCCTCTGGACATAGAACAACTTACTTGAAGACAAAGCAAATAGGCTTTAACATCGTTCGATCGTAATCAGATTGCTATGAAATTTGATACTGATGTTCCTTTCTATAACAAGATGGACTTTTTTTTGTTTAGAAATAAGGGGCCAAACAGGGGCCAAAATGCTACTTTTTTGTTTGTTCCCGCAATAACTTAGTTCAGGTTTACCAAATGTTGTGAAATTTTTTAATGGTGATTCATACCATAAAAAGATGGATTGGATTGATTTCGAGGGGTTCCCCCTTTATTCGTTTAGAAATAAGGGGCCCAAAAGGGGCAAAATATTCATACATTTTATTTGTACGCACAATAACTTTGGTTCTGGTTGGCCAATTTACAATGATATACCATATACGCTTTTGATTTTGGGGGACCCCCCTTTTTCATTTAGAATTAAGGGGCCTAAAAATGGGCAAAAAAATGCAACTCAAGACTAACAAGAGTGAACTCAGGTGCAGAAGAGTAAGCGGCTCGTGTCTGCTATAGCACACCCGTCGTGTTGCTAATTTCTTATTCAGAGTGTCAAATCCGGTAAAGGAGGACAAAACAAATTTCTACGACAAACCAACATCTGCGTCCCATATTTGTCTACGAGTGCATGGTGTCTACCCTAAAATTTCTTGAGTGAATACATCAACCGTGGAGCTCAGCAAATTCTGTGTCAAACGTGACGCTCTGTCAAGACAACCGATGAAATTCCCGCAAGCTCTGGAGTATCGAATCAACGATGACTGTGATACGAAGACTCCATAAACATAAACCTTCCCTTTTTTGTTATGAAATTAAGGGCAAAAAAGCCAAAATCGCAACTTTTAAAAATTAATTGTTCGATTTCATTTTTTTTTTGCTAATTAATTCCTGTCTTGTAGTGAATTTACAAAGTTTAGGATTACTTTTGTAACACACACCTTTCACTTATTGCCGCTAGGTGCCAAAAGGGCAAAAATGAAAGGGAGCAGATGTCCATAATTAGGGGCCAAAAGGGGTATATTTTTGTTATTGTAATTTATTTTGGTCTGCCTCTAAATTGATATAATGAATTTCTTTAAAATGTAGGTGGCAACTCCATCAAAGGCTGCATGTGTCAAAAAATTTTGTCAGTCCACCATGGGCTGCATATGTCCAGGACAATTGACTATCCATATTGGTCTTAAAATGTACAGGGTTCACATAATTCGATCGTATCATGCTGCGCTCAGCGAAGCTTTTTATTTTACCCATGATGACAGACAGCACAGTCAAGAACAATTTTTTTACACAGCCTTTAAATTTGCGATGTAAACATTCTGCAGCAAATGAACATAATCGTACTACCTTTCATTTGGACAGCAAAATTCATTTGATTTCCTCGGTTTTTAGTAAGATACGCCATAGCGGAAAACTTTTATGTGCATATCGTCAGATTCTAAAATAAGACATTTATTTGATAAGTGATTAAGCGCATCCAATGAAAAAAAGAGAAAACCACAGGCGTTTGGGTCCAGGATTTTATTTTATTATAGATAACGTGTATATAAAAATTTTCATCTCGTCACTATACTATTTCCAGTGGAAATAGTATTATAGCGAGGGTCAGATTTTTTTTTATTTAAAAACAATAATTAAAAATAAAATCCTGGACCCAAACGCTTGTGGAGAAAACTTAATAGTTGTTCCTAAAAAATGTGATTTTCTAAACATAAAAATTACAATTTTTATTAAAGCATGTCGCAATTTGCACTACCGATATCATAACCAAAACATACTCAACGCAGCTTTAAGGAAAACAAATGTTGTCAATTTTACAGTATTCTACAACTTGTTGGTGTTCCAACGAATTATTTAAGAAGACACATCCAGTGGTAGATGAATCTGAGTGTCATAATGTCTGTCCTGGTGAACCTACAAGAAAGTGTGGCGGAGCATGGAGAGTTTCAGTTTATTTAGGTCGGGTTTGAAACTTATATATTTGTTACAAGACAATTTGATTTGTCCTATAGATCTTAACCCGACCATACTATTATCTCCACTGTTCGTGTATACTCATACGCGAACGGTCGGATGAGTCATATGATAGATGGTGCAACCTAAACTGGGAAAATTGAGAAAATTATTGTCATTTAAATTCCCGGGATCAATATAATTAATGATTTGTGCAAATACAATCAAACCTGTATATAAAGGGCAGCCATAAGACGACAAAATCATACCCTTTATAGGCAGGCACCCTTCATATAAAGGTTCATTTTGGTTGTATTGTTCATAAAGGGATATTTTTGAGGTGTCCTTTATAGGCAGTGAGTGAACATTCGGTGTGGATGAAATAACCCCTTTACGGAATCCATGACGCCATATCCCTGAAAGAGAACTTTGCATTTCAACAGCCGACAGCAAGCGAAATTAAAATCATGATTAGTCTGGCTTGTTATGGGAGATTACTTGTATACAGTATTTCATTATATTATATTTTTAAAGAAATTAAACTATGAATCTTACACCTTTTTATCCGTAAAAAAATCGAAAAAGTTCCGAATTTCTGGCCCCAGCGAACGAGAACTGAGAGTTGAAAGAAAATCAACAATTAACATGGTAAAAAAACTGGAAATTCTACTTTTATATGCGCCCCATATTACAAGCAAATTAATCATGACTACAACGAACCGTATGAGTATACACATGAGGCTCACATAAAAAAAAAATATTTTAAATTTTCATACAGAATATTTATATGGAAGCCCCGACGTGTCGCATTTATAAGATATATTCATAATTTTTGAAACGTAATGTTAAAATATTTTGGATTAAATAAGATAATGTTATTACATTCATAAGATTGGTGACATTTACTGTCACACGACACCACAAACCACTTGTTATAAACTTTTTTTTACGTTGAGTATATAAGTTCACAAAAATCTTTAATCGCACGGCCTTACATGTACATGCCTTATACGTATTTCATAATTTTGATATATTTATTTTCTAAAATCAAATTTTTTTGTACTTTGATTTTTTACAAAAGTCATATGATATTGCGGAAAAAAGCCAAGTTGTATTGCTGAGCATCATATATTTTATTTCTGTTTCAGTTTAAAACAGAGAAGAGCCCGAAGAAATGGTATTTGAATACTATACTGTTGCAAATAAACCATTTTTGTCCTCATTTATTTTGTTCTTTTCTCTAGATTTTTTTTTTCGATGATGTGATGCAAAACATTAACGAACCTACGGTTTTGTTTTGTCCTCCTTTACCGGATTAACATCATGAATTGACCATTAACAGTGTGATGGGTGTGCTATAGCTCTCGTTACCACTTTAGTTCGCGTTTTTTATGCTATTCACTTGTTTTGTTGTTTTTGTTGTTTTTTAGTATTTTTGTGTTGTTTGTTTCTCGTTAGATATTTCTGGTTTTGTCTTTGCCGCCTTTCAGACTTTCGGCATTCGGATGCCCCATTGGTACCTCTGCTTCTTTAATGAAATTTCAAATGTCTATAATTCTTTCAATATATCAAAAGCTTTAAATATGGTCACAGCAAATCAATAGAAGAAACCTACCACGTTATACTTCTGATATCTGTCGACGAAATATGATTGCTCGTTGTTTAAAAATTCAATGGCATGATATGCATATTCAATACTCATGTACTACAATTATTAACTGAGATTTCTGACACTTGTGTCATTTGTAATCTTTTTTTACCTATTTGCTCTCCTGTTCAGATTGTACCGATGCATTTTCCAAAATGCACAGGCCTTGCCTAAAATGCTAAGAGTAGTCTGGCTTCAGGTTTTCACAAATTCTAAATAAAAATCTGGATCAATAACGGAATTTTTAACACTTCACTAGATGTGTTGCGTTAAAAAGTAGAAAAATCTATCACATGAGACAGCCGACAGGGTGGGCAAAATTCTATTGCATAGACAAGACGGAAAAAAGTGTAAACACATTACATACCAAAAAATATATACAAAAAAAAAACATACTGCAATCTACAAAACAATCTCAAGTTAATTCTGCCCTTACACTTCCATGACCTCAAGATACCAATATTTAATTCGTTACCACGCCTATGCAAAGCAATGAATTTCCATGACTCTTTTACACAATATTTGTAGAACTGTATTTGTACACCTACTATTTTATAATTTGGTAATTGGAGTTTTGTTCTGATTCAAATATTGTTGATGTTATACTCAACTAGTGCAATATTTGCCAATTGAATCTCCAAACTCTCAGACATCATACGTTAGTCTTAGCTTCCTTTTTAATAAATTTGATCTTTGACTCCAAGTATTGGGCTAGACGAGTCCTTCATAAATGAAATACACGTCGGAAACAGTTTTTAAACAATTTAGATGGAACTTAGTTGTGGTTTTGTTGTCATACTAGATCACGATTATATCCCAATTCATTCAAGTTTAAAAGAAGAGTTTAGAAATAACCAAAGGCGGCAAACTTCACTTTGCCACATATTTACATTTGTACAAAAATACTTTCATATATTATTAGTGGTTTTAAACTGATCCAAAGTACTGGCACTGACTATGTTAGCGGGCAGGGAATTTCATATGACAACTGTATGTGGAAAAAGCTAAATTTAAAGTAGTTTGTAGTGATGGTAAAAGTTTGATATTCTAATGGTGGAACAGAAGATAAGACTTGTCTGACACGAATTACCATAAAATTTCTAATATATTGTCGCTGAAATTTCCGATTGTTAAATTCAAAATTGATGAAAACACCAGGTTTCTTTCCTTGTAATGCACATGGTCGATATCCTCGGTGCTGGATTTGGCTTCCTTGTTCGAACGTTTTGGTTTTGAGTACTTTTCGCTTTCAACTGTTTTGGATTTTGACCTTCCAATGTTTTGGTTTAAATGCTACTGATGAGAGGTTACTCCTTGAAATATCGATATATAGCATATCCCAATTAACCGTTTATATCTGCGTTTTGGTATTTGTAAATTAATAAATATAGTGTAGGAATGGTTAGTTATCTTGTATAATATGGTGATACGGTTAATTAACCTGCGGGGTTCCAATGTTTTCAATTCTAAATGGTCTAGCATGGACAATTCACTGTTGATGTTGTGATATCGTCCAGTAACATACCTAGCAACTCTTCTCTGTACCTTTTCAATTTGCTTGATGGATTTTTGTGTGTGTGTGGTGACCAGACAGTTGAGTTGTGTTCTAGGTTGGATCGAATGATTGATTTGTTTGTTATTTCATTTCGATCAAGAATCCCAGTAGTTTATTGGCTTTGCTGGTGATGTTATTTATATGATGGTTCCATGGCATGTCTTTTGAAATAGTAATTCCCAGATAATTGGCTGTATTAACTGACTCTAGAATATGACCTTTTAGAATGTAACTGTGTTTGAATGTTGAACGTGATCTTGTGACTGAAGTAGAGTTGCATTTTTGTGTGTGAAATTTCATGCCCCATGTATATTCCCAGTGGGCAAGTCTAGTTAGATCTTATTGGAGGATTAGGCAGTAGTTTTGGTTTTTAATAGGTCGGTATAAGATACAATCATCAGCAAAGAGTCGTGTTTCGGAAGAAACTGCAGAAGGAAGGTCATTTATAAAGATCAGAAAGAAGAGGGGGCAAGGAAAGTTCCCTAGGAACCCCACTGATCATCATGACCACTGGACGTTTACTGGAAGATTCTCCATCAAGAACTACATGTTGTTGCCTGTCATGTAGGTATAATGAGACCCAATTCCAAGAGACCACAATGTGTTCAAAGATCTTACAGCAAATACAGGTCAGTGAAACAGGCATGTGATAACTTGCAAGATACTTCTCACCCTTTTTGAATACAGGGATGATATTGGCCTGTCTTCAATCTGTAGGTACCTCACCTCTGGACAAACAGATGTTGAAGATATTGGCAAGGGGCTTGGCAAAATTCAGAGGCGAACTGCTTGAGTATTCGAGCAGGGATATCGTCCGAACCAGTGCCTTTGAGGGGTCCAGGTTATTGCTTTTTGACCCCTTCTTCGGTGACTGTGATGTTGTGCATAGAAGGGAAGTTGGCTGTTTGTGGAGATGGAGCTTTAGATTGGTTGTTACAAGATACTGTGAAAACAGAATGGTATTATTTGTTCAGAATCTCAGCATTTTGTTTAGTATTGTCAATAATTTTGCCTTCATGTCTTAAAGATGCTACTCCAGAGTTTTTTTTTATGTTTTTTCATGCAATTCCAGAACATCTGTTTCTTTGTGGTGTCTATAGTTTCATCAAAGCATATACTGTGCTCTAAGTATGACCAATAAGCCTTCCTTGTTTCTTTTTTATGTTAGTTTTAACATCTCTAAAGTGTTGACGTGCTTTACCAGATGGATGCTTGTTCACATTTTTTTAACAATTTATCTCTTTTTCTAATTAATGTTTTGATTTCTCTCGTTATGCAAGGCAGTCGCTATTTAGAGTTATTAATTAAATTGGATGGTACTGCTTTCAATTGTTTCTAGAACAGAGTTTTTAAACTCATGCCACATTTCATTAATTGACTTGTAAGAATGTTCATTTACACGGTCAATGTTTGAGATGTTATGTTTGATAAGGACTGTGTCAGCTTTTTTGTATAGATATATCTTCCTTAAGGTTTTTTTTATCTTGTCCAATCTTAAGCTTGATTCTATATAAGCTATTTCATGATCAGATATACCAGGGATTACTTCGACCTTGTTTATAAGGGTGTTATTTGTGAGGAACAAGTCAAGAGTTGACTCAGATGTGTTTGTAATGTGAGTTGGATCATTACTTGTTCTAGTGAGCAATCATTGCATATGTCCAGGAGTTGTTTTCATTGGTTGGTATTTTGTGCATATGGCTTTAAGGACTGGTCAGACCAGTTAATACCACCTAAATTAAAATCTCCGCCAATCCAAATATGGCAGTTTCTGCTTTGATTTACAGCATTGATTGATTTTCTTAGTTCAATTAAATATGATTAATTGGTTATTTTGGGAGGTTTGTAGAAATATATGTCTGACTCACTAAAGGATGGGTCACTGAGAGAGTCATCAACATATACTGATGTGTCAAAAATGCAAGATGAAAAGTTTGGTATGCCACATGTTATACATTCCCATGAGATGTTGTGTAAACCTTGGTAATGTGTTCATGCCAATGTAGTCTTAATGATACCATTTGTCACATGTATCACAGCAAACACCTGCTGTTTTCCATAAAACTGCTCTGTTGCAGGACCCACAAGGGAATTTGGGTGTTATTGGGCCTGGGTTAGGTTCAGGTGCATATGAATTTGCTAACAATCATGATTAAATATAGAAGTACCAGTTTGCCAGAATTGAGGCGATGTTTGTAAAGTTCTCTAACAATAAAGAAAGGAGTTGTTGCTATACTTAATCTAATATTTACATCCATCTTAGATGAGAAATAAAGGTAATAACAAAACTACCGAACTTGAATGATCAATCTCATAGTCCAGAGAAAATGACAAAAACGAATCAGTCATACCGGAGAATTGGTGGATCGCAATGGTCCTGACTTGGTACAGGCATTTCAAACGAAATGGTGGGTTAAACCAGGTTTTATGGCACCAAACCTCCCTCTTCCATTGCGATCACAGGATCCGATAATGACCATAGAACACAACATAGTTGTGAGACACAATAGGGATATTGAGGTGATCATCTTAGTACAGCAGTTCAGTCAAACACTAATTAAAACAATTAACAACCATATCTTTTAACTCAATTTTGTACTTTTCTACTAGTGGCTGATAAGAATTTTTTAGAGATCGTATGAGACGTATTTTCTTATAGCCCTGCTCCAAAGGTCGGTCACGAAGAAATCGTTGTCTGATCAAAAAATCTGTGAAATGTGTGCAAGCTCTGGCATATCGCATAAGTTATGAAATATAAACACCGTATGCAGGGGAAGTATGTATATTGCTCTGTAGATTGGGAAAATTAATCATTTGAATATTAAAATCGTCTCTTTTATCGTAAATTTTTGTACTGAGATGATCACCTGGGTCAATTTCGAGGTGCAAATCCAAGAAAGGCGTGAAGCAGTTTGATTCGGTGGTCTCTTTAATCTCCAATTCTGGAGGATATATTATCGAAGGAATCCATCTAGCAAATGAAGTGTTATTGATACAAAGGACATCATCAATATATCTGAATGTAAGATTAAATGACCTTGCCTCTTTCATCTTATTCTTTACGAGTCCCTAAAGAAATTCAGTCTCGTAAGAGTATAAAAACAAATCGGCGAGGAGAGGGGCACAGTTTGAGTCCATTGGAATGCCGATTTGTTGTTTAAAAATCTCTCCTCCGAAGGTGACAAATATGTTGTCAATGAGGAAATCAAGCATTCTGCAAACTTGTTCCAGTGTGTAACAAATTTAATCTTTGAAAGATGTTTTGGAAAAGAATGTAGAATTATAACTCAAAACAACAAAATTCCTAGAGTTCGAAAAGGCTTTTTCGAGAAGTTTTTTCAGGCGACATTTTAGTTTTTCGTGTGGCAAGGTAGTGTATAAAGTTGAAAAATCGAACGTTTTCAAAGAGTGAACCTCAGAAAATGATCTAGCTTTAAAATGATCTAACAAATCTTTTGAGTTCTTCAAAATCCACATATGGTTAATTCTACTACGATTATAAATAGTGTCACAGTATGCTTGTTGACCTTCTTTGACAGCAGACAAGATTTTAGTTAAATGAACTGACAGCTCTGTAGTTGAACATGATGAAGATCCAGCTATATACCTTTCTTTGTACGGATTTTTGTGAAGTTTAGGTATCCAGTATAAATATGGTAACTCTATGTTCCTCTTTCATTTGAATATTGAAAGAGGACATAAAAGAGCTATGGTTGGCTATGATTTCATCTTTGTTAAATGTAGTCCGTTTGTATGTAGCACTAGCGGAAGTATTACCATCAACACCTAGTTCTTTTATTAGACAATTGTAATAATGTGCTTTACATACAAAAACTATATTATTGGAAGCTTTGTATGCTGGCGTAACAACATACCTGTCATGTAAGGAAGAGAGACAATTGAGAGCTTCACGATCTCTAAATACAGAAGAAGGCCGGGGGTGTTTATGTATGATTTAACAAACTTTAATCCCTTACCTGCCTGGTGGTTCAAATGTTCTGAGTATGGTTTGTGAAGACCCATGGTGGTAGCAAAAAGCTGAAGCAACAAACATGACAAAAAGCAAGCAATCAATAGCTACACTACTCTTGCGAAGGACTAACCTCAAAATAGATTGACAATCTAAATGACCAAAACTCTTATCATTGCAAATCCTGTGCTCTGCAAGTCAATACTAGTAAAGGTATGCTACCCTCACAGAGTAAAACCTCAACAACCATTCAGAACGATGTACAAATACAAGACAACATCTATAACACAATGCAACAGGATTTACCATCTTTATCACAACAAAAACAACAAGTAAAGTATAATAATTGCATCTTGCAACCAGATATACCACCAATACACACAAGGCCTAACACCAGCCCACCCTTGCACCCAACGGCAATATAAACAATAGCGGGTTCGTCAACTAAAATCTACTCTTGAACAAAAGGAAAACAAATGCGCACAAAAGATAACAAGATTCTAAAATACGAAGCTTAAATAGCGCAACTGAAGAAACAACTAGCTACTAATAGAGCGTATTCGATCACACTTGAAAAGAAAAATAGAGACTTACAACAGTCATTACTCATAGCAAACCAACGAATAGACCAGCTAGAACATAAACATAGCACAAACAGCAACTCAGCAGGACTCCGCCCAGAAAATCCTTTATCTTCTGAGATTAACGAAATGAAACTATGGTTCTTGGAGCAAAAACTTAGGCAAGTAGAATTAGATGTATAAAAAAAAATACAGAGCTTTTAATATTGAAAACAATTTCTATGCTCAGCCTGGTCACAATCAACCTCAAAATAAGCCTCGAGCAAGAAGACGCAGACGTAGGACAAATATTTCTACTCAACAACTCGATACTGAACAAACAAGTACTGCCTTGCACAATCCCGATACAGTCCAAATTGATGTCAAGAGTCCTTTTGAATCTTATTACGACAATGCGTCAGATGATTTTTAAGACAAACCCTCTCCGTCGAAGATTCGAAAGACATTCGACCCGACGAAGCATACTCAACCGAAACATGCCAGGCCACGACTGATGCACAATATCATGAATATACTGCGAAACAACGACTCACATCCAACAACTCCTCTCACTCGAATGGTAGCAACAGGCCTGAACACAATCCACCTTGGAACCAAACAATGGACTTGATGACACCAACTATGAGAAGTCACCACCGAAACATGTAGCGTCTGATCAACCCAGAAAAATCTAGAGGACTAGATAGTCAGGATAAATTTCATTCGTTACCTTTAATATTGAACGACTCACTAGTGATAAACTTTATATTGAAACCTTGGCTAATTGATCCGATATCATTCTACTTCAAGAGACCTGGTTACACAATTGCGAAAATAATAAACTACAAACTATCAAACATTTCCAATGCTGAATCACCGCTTCAACAAATAAATGCTGGAGTACCCCCAGGTTCAGTTCTTGGTCCCCTTCTTTTTCTTGTTTATATAAACGACATTGCAGATAACCTGATAAGTTTTACAAGACTTTTTGCAGATGACACTTCAATATCTTATACTGCCCAGCTTCCATCAACAATCGAAGACGTAATGAATATAGATCTGGAGAACATTGCCTTATGGGATCAAACATGGTTAACTAATTTTAACCCGCAAAAAAACAAGGCATTAATCATTGCAAATAGAAATCTAACTGAAGATATTATTCTCCTATTTCAGAACCAACCTATCGAAATTGTTACGTCTCACACTTTTGATTCAGATGGAAAATTTTCCAAACATATAGATAATATGATTCAATCGGTTAGTAAGAAGTTATCAGTTCTTAGAAAAATAATGTGGTCATCCATGTGAAAATAGTATACACTATTTTATGGAATGTATCCAGTATATCGCTGACAGACACTTACTACATGAACAATTAAGAGGTCTTAATATAACTATTGAATTTCTGTTGGCTGATAACCCTAAATCAAAATATGCATGTTTTCTCTTGTGTCCAAAACTACATTATACGTACAAAACGGTTTATATGAATCAAATGAGCCATATGCCAGATCTCCACCTTTACATTTTTTTACTGTTGTTTCCTTATTGTTTTAGTTTATAAAATAATGTTATATGTTCACACTGTAAGTTACAAAACATTTGAAATATTAAATGTTAATGTGCTGACATTAGAATCTTTGTATTTGTAAACATTGTATGTAAAGGAGAGGACCTCCATAATGTTGTTATAACTTATGTCCAATCCCTTTGCTTTATTTGAGCAAATAAACATGTTTAAACTAGGGTAGTGCTTATTAAATATTTATAAACAATTTGCTTCAAACATTTGAGAAGGATCAGCTTGGTGCATACATAGGAACTACTTACTGTGGTATTCCAATTGTAGCCGATGATGTGATTTTTATTGCCACCAGTTCTTCTGAACTCCAGACAATGCTTGATGAACAAATTGCTTACGCAAATATAAGCAAAGGTATCTCATCAGTGAACAAAAGTCAAACGTCCTTGTATTCAACGACAAAGTAAACAGCGAATGGACACTGAACGAAAAGGAAATCAATGTTTCTAACTTGTCTGTTCATTTCGGCATCACTAGAGACACTACATGTACTTTTAAATCAGGAAATAAAGAGACATCTGTGGCAGGGTTGGCAACAACCCGGATTTTAAGAGTATTTCCCAGCCCAGTGGGAAATACTGGGAAAACCCGGGGTTTATTGGGTTTTACTGGGCAATACTGGGCATTACTGGGTAATACTTGATTTCCTATTATATTATCATTGGAAACCTACATACATGTAACAATCATTACCTTAGGTTTATCTTAGGTGGTTTACCACCGAAGGTTCAGGAACCTCTGTAGTGGCCTCTATGTTTTCATCACTGATATAACCATCTGTGCTACTTCCGGTTATTCTCACATTGTAATCAGCAGTGTAGTCATACACCATTGGGTGGTCTTTCCAAAATTTATCAATTCTTCTCTTGAAAGTGTCGGTGTTTTTGGCTGTGACAAAAGAACAAGGTAAGCTATTCCACACTTGGACTATTCTGTCGGTAAAATAGTTTTTACGAATATCAAGTCTGCACCTGCTTTTTTCTAATTTCAAAGGATGGCCTCTGGTGTTGTTCTTGTTGACTGTGAACATGTTAGTAGTTGTTCGTTGGTCATAGACACCGTTTAGGATTTTGTAGACTTCTATCATGTCGCCCCTTAGTCGGCGGAATTTCAGAGTTGGTAATTTGATTCTTTTGAGTCTCTTTTCGTAGGGCACATCATGCAGTTTGGGTAGCATTTTGGTGGCACGACGTTGGACGTTTTCAATACTTTCTATGTTCTTTTTCTTTGTTGGATTCCATACACTACTCGCATATTCCAAGTGCGGTCTAACAATTGCTTTGAATAATAATCTGAAGCTTCTATAGTCTAAATATTTAAAAGATCGTCTTATCAGTCCCATCATCTGGTTTGCCTTAGCAACTTGGTTTTGTATGTGTTTATCAAAGTTAAAGTTGTTATCGATCGTAACGCCTACATCTTTTTCGCTTGTTACTGATTCAAGTTCAACATGGCCCCCTTCGTACGTCGGCATGGTGTAGACTTTCTTGACTGGTCTTTTAGTCGATACTGATAGCACCTTGCATTTGTCAGGGTGGAATCTAAGCAGCCATTTCTGACTCCACTCAAAAAGTTTATTGATATCGTTTTGGACTATCGTTTGTTCACTAACTTTGGAGGTTTCTCTGTATAATTTGGTGTCATCAGCGAACATAAATACATCTGAATCTACACATTTCGGCAAGTCATTTATGAAGATGACGAAGAGTATCGGCCCTAGCACCGAGCCCTGGGGTATGCCGCTAGTTACCTGGTGCCATTGTGAGTACTTTCCGTTTATATGGACTCGTTGTTTATGGTCAGATAAGAAGTTCTTAACCCATGTACATGTCTGCGGGCTTATACCATACGCTATGAGCTTATCGACGAGGCGTTTATGAGGCACCTTGTCGAAAGCCTTCATAAAATCTGTATATATTGAATGGATTTCTCCTCCTTGATCTAGTATTTTGGTCCAGTGGTCTAAAACTCTCAGTAGTTGTAAGTTTGTTGATCGGCCCCCAATAAATCCGAATTGTCTATCACTAAAAAGATTGTTAATGTCCATATGCTCTACTATTCGTTTACGGATAAGTTTTTCCATGATTTTACAAGGCTTGTAAGGCTCACTGGTCTATAGTTGGAGGCTAGTTTCTTATCCCCTTTTTTGAAGAGCGCCGAGATCTGTCCGACTTTCCACTCACTTGGTACAGTTCCGGATTCAAATGAACTGTTGAAAATACAACATAGTGGTTTGTCTATTACATCTGCTAGTTTCGAGAGGACGAGAGGATGAACTTGGTCAGGTCCAGGTGATTTTGTTGTGTTTAGTTCTTTTAAAAGTTTGTTTATTTCTTCTGGTTTAAATTCTGCATCACTTGATAAATGGTTAAAGTCTATAGGATCCAGTCTTGGGGCATCATCGTTGTTTTCAATAGTAAAAACACTAGTAAAAAATTTTGCTAGCACTTCAGCTTTTTCTTCATCTCTAGTTGCAATAACCGTGTTCCCCTCTCTGGTCTCGTGCAGTTCTGATATACCGCTACGTGTTTTGCGCTTGGAGTTTATATAAGACCAGAATTTCTTACAGTTTGTTTTCGCTTCCTCAGCTATTTCCTTTTCTTTATCTTTACGTTCCTTCAGTACGGTAGCTTTAGCTTTGTTTCTAGCTCTTGAGTACAGTCTGTAGTTGTCATCTATTCTATTGTTTATGTATTTCTCCCATGCTCTATGCTTTTGTCTAATAACTTTCCTCGTATCTTCGCTGAGAGGGGCATTATTACGCTTTGCAGTAAACACTTTATTCGGAATATGTTCATTCATTTGTTCATTTAGTTGAGTCATAAATATATCTATCATTTCATTTGTATTTTTGTCCTTCAGTACTTCTTCCCAGTTTAGAGACATACCATTTTTCAGTTTTTCAAAGTCAGCTTTGTTATATCTAAATTTGACAGTTCCAGATTCCTCGCACTGTGTATAGCATATATAGTCCACAGTCAATACTACATGATCACCCTTCCCAAGCGGGTCTTGGTATTCAAGGTTCTGAACATTGTTTATATCATTTGTTAGTATCAGGTCTAGTGTTGATGCCTCTTGTCCTTTGCGATATCTAGTTGGCTTGTCAATTATCTGTTCATAAAAACAATCTCGTATACACTCAATGAAGTTTTCGCTTTCAGTGTTGGTTGTCTCATCTTTCTCCCAGTTAATGTCCGGGAAGTTGAAGTCTCCGCTGATCAGAACGTGTGAAAAGGATTCTGCTTCCAATTTGCTTATCTGAAGTAGTAGATTGTTCAATCGTTCATAGTTATCATGCTCTGATGATGGACTTCTGTAAATACAAGCAGCTAAGAGCTTATCATTTCCAATCAAGTTGATCTTTACGCAAGCATATTCAAGGAAGTTATTAACAACGTTCACTTCTACTGCTTTTAGTTCTTTTCTAACCTATATTAATATGCCTCTCGAATTTTCTATTGGAAAATTTTCAGGAAAAATATCATATCCCTCAAGTGTTAGTTCATATTTCGTTATTTTATAACGGTATTTCTTTGGTAGTACCTCTGTGATCATAATAATATCTGGCTTTTCATTCGAAACTCTAGATTTTAATTCATCAACTTTGTTCACAAGACAATCTGCATTAGTGTACATAAATTTCAGTTTAGTGTTCAAATTTTTACGGTTAAAATCCACATCACCATTTGAATTAACAGAATTCAACGAATTTACATGGTTAAAAACAGGTTTTCTAGACTGATCTAGTCTTGTTTTGGTACCTTGACGAGCCTCCTTGTTTGTGGAGGGCCTCGAACCAGGTAGTAAAACTTCCCTAAAGGGTCACTGTCATTTTTAGCTTTGGCCTGCCCAACAAGTTTTTTTTGTTTTCTCTTTCTGACTTGGTCATGTCGTGCGCCACACTAACCTCGCAAATTGGGCTTTCAGTTTCTAGGTTTTTTAGTTTATTTAAGTTTTTCATCATCGACTTTTTATTGTCTATGTTCTTAAAAACTACCTTCATAGGCCTTGGTTTCTCTGTTTGGTTCCCTGTTTCCAAGACGTACCACACTGTCATAGCCATCACTTTCTGTACCTAAGAATTCAATCAGATTATTCATCATGGTTACATCATAATTTTTACGTATTGAAGGCGACTCATCTGAGCATTCGGCTAGACCATGTACAATAATATTTCTCTCTCTATTTGCACTTTCTCTTATTTTAGATACCTTTTCATCAACAGTCTTTTGTATTTCGCTTAAATCAATGATTGATTCTTTTACACTTGCAGTATTTTGAGTGTTGACATTCATCATGTTTTTAACTATGTCTGCTACTTGATTTTCATCTACCTTGTTTTTTATTTCGTTTTCAAGCTTTTGTAATTGTTTATCATCAACCTTGTTCTTGATTTCATTTTCAAGTTTCAAGTTTTTGAAATTGTTTGTCATCTACTTTCTTTTTCATTTCAGTTTCAAGCATTTTGACTCGGTTTTCCATTTTGTTCATGAACGCCTCACATAGTTCCTCTATTTCACGTTCTAATTTGAGGTTATGTAGTACTTTATCATTACAATTTGGGCAGAACCAATGTAGGTCGGGGTTTTGATAGCTTTCATAGTCGGATTCCGATATGTTTAGACATCCGGCACAGAAAAAGTATTTGCAGTATTCACATTGAACGATTTGATCATTGTCATCTGAATATTCTTTGACACAGATTTTGCAAAGCCATGATTCTTTATTGGTTTCATTGTTTTTATTTTTGGATTCAGATCTTGTTCTTGCTTTTCTTGATGTTGTGTTCTTACCTTGTTTTGAGCTGGACATTTTGTTTACAAATTTTTCACTTTTCAAAATGGCGACTGTTTACAGTTAATGTTAGGTTGACTTACAATCCGCAGCCATCCGACATCATACTTGTTTCTTCGACCGGAAGTAGCATAATCATGACAATCAGTTTTGATATTTTGTGCATGGAACGTATTATTACAGCGAGAAGAACGGCATAGTTCTTATGGGTGCAGGGCTACATGAAGTCCAACAGTCTCATTGCATTTGATAATGGTCTACGTTATACCTCGTCTTCTCTATGGACTCTAGGCTGGCATTTCCGGCCTCAACTACACTACTTTCGGTAACACAAGTCTATATGGACTCGACGTTATCAGATTTTCTTGCTCAGATTTACAAAATCTTGATTCATTCTACGATAAACTTTTAAAAAACAAATACAACACCTTCCAATAAGAACCGCAAACTGTGCTTCTTTGTTACTCCTAGGACGTATACCGATATCAGCAGAAATAGACAAAAAGATTTTAAAAACATTTGGCAGTATTATTCGGAATGACGACTCCATCGAACGGGAAATAGCTTTTAGACAACTGGCAACGATTAGCAATACCCAAAATAGTTGGTTCGCCAAAGTATTCGAAGTTGCAAATAAGTATGAATTACCTTGTGCATATGAACTTTTGTTCAGTCCACCTACTAATTAGTCATGGAATGCGCTGGTCAATAGAAATGTTGATAACTTTCACATAAAGATTCTTCAAAAAGAAGCGGAGGAAAAATCTTCTCTGAAATTTCTAAATCTAAACGATTCTATTTCTGGTTGAACTCACAAAATTTGGAGTAGCTGTGGCACTGAACCTTTTGCAATCACTATATGGCCTCGTTGGATGCGAAAATTGCCGTTGGAACTTTATTACTTCAGACTCATAGATAAAAAATCTCAAAATTGCCTATTGAACCAACTTGCAACTCTGCACGAATGAACCAGAGGATGACTGTACACTTTTTAGTTAACTGCAGCTCGTTAGATACGAACCGAAACAAATTCATCACAGAACTAAAAACCTTTTAAGAAATGGACCTGTTCTATGTGATCTATTCTCTGATGATGCTAGAACTGCTACCCTGATAATCGACTGTACTATTTTTCATATTTTCAACAAAGAAGAAGTTAATAGAATAGAGACATTAAATATATAAATTTATTAAATATTTTATTAAATATAGTTGTTTGTCCTTACCTGTCAAAGACATATAAGTTGTCTGTTTCCAAAATACGCAGCTTTAAGTATTTCATCGATTTCATAGCCCGTAGACATTGAAAACCCCTTGTTAAGAAAACACAAATTTGTTGTTGACATTCTACCGGTAGTGTGCTTCCAGAGTGACGTATGTTCTGAGTGGTCCAAAAGTACCGTTTGATAATTTTGATTTTTGGTGAGAAGTTTCCGCATGGTCGCGAGATGCTAAAAGTCTCAGCAGCGGCAAATTGCAATAAGGCTTCACCTGGTAGTTGTGTCGACAAGCTGAATTATGTAGTTGTGAATAAAAGTAAATAGAAAAGTATTTTCGGAGCTCAGTGAAATGTCCTACGCCCGACACCAAATAGAAGAGGTGTTTAGTATTAAATTATAGTTGTTTAAATAGTGCTCCAGCATATTTACTGTTTGTGCTCCGGATTTGGAGGTGTCTCCCGATTCATGATGTCGCAAAGTTCTCCCAATGAGGAGGAAAATAGAAACTGTATGATTGATTGATTATTATAGATTGTTTGTTTATTTTCATAGAGTTTTATACATAATAACAAGAAATGAGTAATCTTGTTGTCAATTAAAGGTCGGAATGCTCAGAGTTGCATGAATTGTTGATATTCCATAATATTGAAATTATTAAGTGCCTCGAAGTAGGTAGCCCAACCATCAAGGATTTCTTTGTCAGAGTTAAGTACTTCACCATTGACAGTAAGATAGGTGGTCCTGTTGGATATTGAGTTTCTTTGTCAGCTTGTGAAATAGCTGCGAGTCATTTTCGTTTGCCAACATAATCTCATTAAGTTGTTTCTTACGAAGGATTGCTTGTAGTTCACGCTGTTCTGATCGCAGTTTCTTCTTTGCTTTCTTCATGTTGATTTTAAGGAGGTTTTTGTTATCATCTGGCCTTCCAGCACATTTCGATTCAAAGGAGCACTGTTTACTATGGTTTGCGCATTGTTGAAGCCTCTTATTCCATGGTCGTTTGTTATTCTTGCTCCTCTTTTTGGCCGGCATACAGTCATTTGCAGCTTGTGTACAGATCTGACTAATATCATGGATTACAAGTTCTGCTGATATAGAAGCATCAGGATGAGTCAGTTCTTGATATAGTTCCTCAAACCTCGATTCAGCCAGTTATTGGTACTTGTTTGTGTCAACTTTATATCTTTATATCTTGTGATGATATCATAGTCACAAATCAGAAATCCGATTTTCAGGAAGTAATCGATCTGAGAGCTATCTCTACCATTGCAATGATGAAATGTATCTTGGATTTGACAGTTCGGTGGTAGGTGTAGACTATATATATTAAGTTTGTCAAGAAAGTTCTTTAGTATTCCATCCCGTTGAGTGTGTTTATCTCCATGCATAGATGCATTTATATCGCCTCCTACTACAATTTCAGAGGATGAGCCATATTTGTTGACAAGTTCTTGTATTTCATCCAGAGTAGCTCTGTATTGGTCATCTAGTTCGGTTGAGCCTCTATTGGCATATACGCACATACCAGTACGACTGGTTTTGGCATAGTTCGTATTCGTATAGCTAATATTCTGTTTCCTCCATCTAATAGTTCATGACTTGGATCTATTTCTCGAAATTGACACACAAGGAAGGCTTTGTACAAAGCTCTATGACAAACGTGATGACTTCAACTTTCCAATAGTTAACTTTCCCTTTCTGTGTCCGCCCCAGCATATTGAGTTTACGTATCACAATCGATTCGTTATTCCAGAGCATGTGGGGAGTACAAGGACTTCCTTGATAGAGCTACACGGCTGACAAGTAAATTGTTAACACAGGGGTACGTTGCTCCCAGGTTGTTGTCATCACTCAAGAAATTTTACGGACGACATCACTTTGCTTGTATACAAATACGGGATTTCTATCTCTCAGATGAGCACAGATGTTGGTTTGACATAGAGGTTTGTAATGTCATCCTTTTCGGATTTGACCAACACTTAATCGATCTTTGGAAACGTGACGTGTGTGCTATAGCAAGCAGGAACTGCTTACTTCTTACATCCTGTAGTTTCATCCTGTCTAAGGATCACTCCCATATTTGTGGGATATTAGTTAACTGTATAAAAACTATTTTGGTATACTGTACAAAAGCACCGTCACCTCAACACAATAGGTTATAAAACGCATGGATTTCTTGTCCATAAAAATGTTCATAGGAAAAAAATATGTACACTGTTGCATATTTGACACGGACTGTATATTATCTAGTTTTAGTTAAGAAGGCTCTTCTGGTGTGTAGACCGTAACACAGGGTTCTGGTTATCCCTTCTAGTTCTTTATAGTTGTTTAGTTTCATCTTATGAATGTATGGCCGTAATACTGTGGAAGATGGTTCAAGTATCAGTTTCAGTAGAAACCCTTCATCTTGTAGTTTCTCAAAGCAGTTGTATTGCTCTTGGTTGTTGACATAATTTCTAAGTGTGGTCATAAACTTGTCTCGTTCTGGGGACAGTGTTGTACATTCTAATAAGAAGTGTATGGTATCTTCAGTCGCATTCTTACACAAGGGGCAGGTTTTGTCTTCTCTTCCGTTGGTGAATCTTGACCTGTCTGACTGTAATGTATAAGTTCTAGTTATGATTTTGGCTTTGATCTCAGCTTTGCGAACTTCTAATGCGTTGTTTGGTGTGTGTTTCCATATGGGATGTGGCTTCCTAACAGGTCTATTATCAAGGAACTGTAGTGTTGATTTTCTTTCTTTCTCTTTCGTCATTTCAACATTCATATGGTTATCTAAAGCAGTTCTTACTGTCTTTTTCCATGCCTTCTTGGTGGGTTTTGATTCCAAAAGTTCCTGCATTGTGGGTAGGTGGTATCTTTCCAGGGTTGACTGGACTCTACCGATGAATGAATTCTGCTTGTTTTCAGCCATACAGTGTTGTCTTTGAAGTATTCTAAATTCGGTGGATTTTTCATTTTGGAGGATGTTTCCTAGGAAGGTAAGCATCTGTCTATCAACGGTTGTCTGAATAGGTTCCAGTCCCAATAGTAGGTATACGCTAATGTTTGCAACTCTTGTGGGTAGGCCTTGTATCGGTTTGAGTGTCTTCAGTTGTAACGCTTCTATTTTCTGTATATCCTTCATGGTGTATGATAGGACTTCTATGCCATATAAGACTTTGGGTATGACATAGGTGTTCCAAAGCTTGGCTGATACCAGTGGAGACATTCCTTTTCTTGCATACATTCCTGGTCCAAACATGGCGTACATGACTTTCCTAGCTGTATTCAGGCAACTGTCAATGCAAAGACTGTTCTTATTATCTCTTTGTATCCCTAGGTGTTTGGCAGATGTAACTTGCTTTACTTCATCGTCTCCAAGGTGTACCTTTATTTCGGTTTTGCTGGAGTGTGAAGAACGTAGTCAATCTGAGATACATATTCAGCACTGTGGTGGTAAAAAAGTTGGTTTCTCATTAAAACCCTCAGAGGTTGATAGTTCATTTTTACTGGTAAAGTCTTTAAATAATCGATCTCTGATTCTATCATTCCCTCTTATCAGTGACGCATTAAAGTCTCCACAGATAAGTATTTGGTAATTCAACTTGTACTTTTGTATAATTTCTTCCAGCTGGCAAAGGGTATCTTTGTATTCTTCAATGTCTCTATTTGTGGATGGAAGGTAGACATTTATGATACATAGTGGTATTCGACTTGTGTTAAGTGTAGTGACAATTACTCTCTCACTTCCGTCTACCATTGGTTTTATCGCATGATGTATGTCTTTTTTCCAGAAGGTAGCTATGCCTCCATAGCCTCTGCCTCTGATAAAGCAGTCTGTGTCAAGGTTGTCGTCAACAGATTTTGCAGAATAATCATGATCAGATGAAATGTCTTGTAATAAATGTTTTTCAAAGGAATATAGCCATGTCTCTTGCACACAGAGAATATCACAACGTCTAAGTACTTCCTTTAAATACAGTTTGTTTGTTTTTGCATTCTGGATGTTGATTGTTCCTAATATGATTTCCTTTTCCGATCTTGGTGCGTTTTTGCACGGCCGTGCTCTAAAAAAGACTTCTGACTTTGATTTACTCTTCCGGGGCACCTGAGTTCACTCTCGTTTCGACTTGAGTTCGCGTTGTTGAATGCGGTTTTGTTGTTATGTGTGTGTGTGTTTTATGTTGTTATGTGGTTTGTTTTGTTGTGATGATTTTTTTTTTGTCTGCCGGTTTTGTCTTTGTCTTATGATACTGATTACCCAGTTTGGTACACCTTTGCTTCTTCCAAAGGTAATCAGGCAATTAGGTAAAGGACATATAAGGTTTTTATTTGGGATTTGTTTGTTTTATTGTTTGCTTTATTTGTTTATTTATTTGTTTGCTGGTTTGTATGTTTTTGGGGAGGGGTTCCCTCGCTTGGTCGCCCTTGAACGGATCAAATTTGTAATAACCACCTCCTTAACGAACATGACTTAAGTTGAGTTATCCCCCTTAATCACCGGAAGTGGTTGTATTTCCTATGAAAAATGGCAGCTTACAGTTGGACCACATTTATTTCAACTTTTTGTGTGGTTTTAGTCGGTGTATTAGGAGAATGGAACACAGAAGACTACCTTAAAAGAGAACATACTCTTGTCAAGCCATATCAAGGTGAAGATGCCCCTAAAGCTTTTATGAAAGCCGCATATCTTTACACTGGTTAAAATTATTTTGTTACATTCTGTTCAGAAGAACATCATACATGTGTAAAGCAAAATAGTGTCCTATGAAATTTTGTCCTCCCTGCCATACTTAACACTGAAAAATCTAGAAGAAAAAGTTTCATATCTCTTAAGTGTTTTATTCCGTCCTTGGACTTCATCATAGGAGTGAATGCCACTCAAGACAATATTTCACGGTATTTGGACACCTCGGCCACACTTTATTTCGTCCATAGGAAGTCTCGGCCATATGAATCCTCGGCCATAGACACTTCGACCATACATGTTTCAGCCACACTCTAAAAACAGCGTTTAGAATTATGACACTTTCTACAGTACACCAAGAGACTTACCGCGACTGAAAACCGTGATAGTGGTACACCACTCTAAGAGACATAATAAATATCTTTTTTGTGGGTAAAGATTTAAAAAAAATTCTTTTTACATTTAGAGGAAATGGTTTTACAAAACAGTTTACAAAAAGATTTTTTAAAAATATTTAACCACAAAAAAGATATTTGCTAGGTCGCTAAGAGTGGTGTACCACTATCACGGTGTTCAGTCACGGTATGTCTCTTGGTGTACTGTAAACATGTTTAACTCTAAACACGTTTAGAATTGTGTTTAGATTCTAAACACCTTAAAAAATGTGTTTCTTTTTTATTCATAAACTTATAAGTCCCTATAAGACACAAGAAGTGGCATGTGAGTTCAAAGTAGTCTTCAAATGACATGGGTTTTTTAGAAATCAAGCGAATTTTATTTAGCCTAAGATCCATAAAATCGGCCATAAAAAATTCCATGCATAGTGTTAGGCTAATTATTTCTTAATTGAATTATTATATTTTAGCTTGACTGTTGTTTTAGTTAATTATCGAAGCCATGTTGTTTTTGACACACGCTAACACCTGATTGAATGTCAATTTAAACAATTAGTATGGTTATTTACTCCTGAGATAATTAAACTAATTTTTAGTTTTAATCTTCTCAGTTTACTCGAACTCGACACGGTTACTTTGTAAGAATCATTTGATGATCTATAGTAATATTAATGTCAAATCCAAGACTCAGATGCATATTACAAGGATATATGGGGAAAATTATCATGCTGCGGCACAGTCATGCGTTCATTGGTTTATATGTCTGGTATGGCTTTTAAAATTAACGAACATTTTAAAAAAGATTGAGTATGTGGAGCAACTACAAACATCTATAAGGGGAAGGGGGGCAGACGTTTTAATTTCGGGACGTCTGGATTCTTTTTTTAAGCTTGGGAATTCGAGATTTCAGAAAAAATTATGATGGGACGTCGGGATCTATAGTGAAAAGCTTATATCTTCTAGTTTCAACATTTTGCTTAATTTTCGTACATATCAAAAAGTGTCAAATTTTCGTTGCATCTCTCAGCGTTTTGGCTGCATGCTCTTGTACATGTTTTTAAGATAGACAAGAATGAATTTAAAAAAAAAAACATACAATTCAACAAAACAATTTTATATGATACCATAAAAAAACATTTTAAAACCATGGCCGAGGTGTCCTTATACAGTATGGCCGATGTGTCTATGGACAAAGTGTCTGTGGTCGAAGTCATAGTATGGACGAAGTGTCCCGAAAGCTATTTCAAAGCGGACACTATTTGATGTTACACATGTACGTAACGCTTTGCTACATCAATCTCTGATGACTATATATATGCAACGATACGAGCATACATACATTTGTAGGTGAAAAAATGAAATCACAGTATGCATGAATATTGGTCATTTGTAGATCTACTCTAATATGAGATGGCACTGCCCTGAACAACTTAAAAAAAATAAAATCAATTCCAGGATAAGATAATTAAGGAGGATGTGATACAATTATTTCCTGACATTTTTGAGTCATGTTAGTGCATGTGCAGACTTTTTCGAAAACTTTATTTCTGAAAATTGGAATGTCAGAGGCAGATCATGTTATGTTGGGTCTCGTGCAATTTGGCATTTTCTTTACATTAATGAGCTTCATTTTGCTCACATGATAAATGTGTGAGTATACTCTATCACAGGCACAGAGGGAATGCACTCATGAACAATGATGCTGATAATGACCTCTGGTGAAAGACTGAAAGCCAAAGAAATGATCAGACTATACATGTACATGTATTTTACTTTAAAAGAAATAGTAGAAAAAAAACGCTGCTTCTCTGAATGAGAAAAATAGGAGAAATTCTCTTTGTGTGCTTTTGGCCTTTCTTGTACATGTATGAGACTGCAAAACTCAGGCCTGTCATTAATAAAAGACTCCTTGTTGGACATAAACATCTAATTTTAAGACTACAGGCTTTTTTTTATATACGCACATACATTTGTAACACTACAAGTGTGGTCACTGTGAAAAATCTAAGTAAACTCGAATCACCACCTTTAAGGGACTTTATACGTGTATATCCATGGGAATGTAAAAGAGGTTCTCATTCTATACAGTAATTGTTTGTTTAAAGGTTCAGGATCTACCATGCCATTATGGGACTTTGTAGGGAGTACACTTGTGACAAATAACTATGTCAGATTGACTTCAGATCACCAAAGTAGACAGGGAGGGATATGGAATACACAGGTAACACTGTTTTATGTGACATCAATCCTTTCAGATGAAACTAAAAATGATAGTGCATCACATCTACATGTTCATTTGTACTTGTACATATATGCACATTATATATAAACTTGGGCAAAAAGGCTTTTAAAATGTATTGATCTTAAAACCTAAACTTTAAGAACATGCTATATGAGTATTTTCTAGGATTTAAACACCTACAGTTATTCCAATTTATTCAGCGTTTGTTTGGCAAGTTTGGAAAATATAACAATTTTGATTGAAATGTTTTTTGGTTTTTTTTTAAGTTGAAGTCACTTGAAGAAAATGTCAGCCAATAAAGCCTAAGACATGTATAAACCATCCAGGTTTAATTTGATAACAAAAATGTTGTCTAAACAATTTTAACATTTTTTCAGCCATGCCATACAAAGAATTGGGAGCTCCATGTACAGTTTAAAGTTCATGGTTCTGGGAAAACCCTATTTGGAGATGGTTTTGCTATCTGGTATACCAGAGATAGAAATCAGCTAGGTAAGGTTATGTAGGATTGTCTTGTCTGTGATTGGTGATAGAGAAGTGAAAGTGGAACATATCGCCAATAATGCCAAGACTATTTTAAAATTATATTTTTTATGAGACATTAAAGACTAAATGTGATATATGGGATATAAAACTGTCTTGTCTGTTTTTACAATCATACATCTTAGCATGGAAAGTTTTGCATATCATGAGCATTGTGTGTGAAAACATTTGCTACTTTAGTATTACAGATCATTTATGTTATTGCATATGTATTACAGGTCCTGTGTTTGGAAACAGAGATTTCTTTGTTGGTCTGGCAATATTTCTAGATACATACAGCAACCACAATGGACCACACAATGTAAGCCTTTGTACAATGTACATTGTTAGCAGGCGCGTAGCAACCCGTACGCAAAAACGCAGTTGCGTACACATGGTAAAATCAGCAAAAATAAAAAATACTGTTTTTAAATCAAATTTAGCAAGACATCGTTGCTGTTCACCCTTTCTCCACTGACCACTATCACCCCCTACAGAATTGTTGATAAAAATATTACATTTTTTAACCCACCTATGTCATGTAAGTAATAATAACTGTCAATGCACACTTTTCGTTTCCAAAATAAAACAAAGACTGAAACTAGAGCTAACCCCTCCATATGTCGTTAGGAAGCTTTTTCTGCTATTTACAATCTTTTTAGCTCACCTGACCCGAAGGGTCATGTGAGCTATTGTCATCACTTGGCGTCCGTCGTCCGTCCGTCGTCCGTCGTCTGTCGTCTGTCGTCCGTCGTCCGTCGTCCGTCGTCCGTAAACTTTTTAAAACGTTTACTCCTCTGACACCATAAGTCCAATTGCAACCAAACTTGGTATGGTTGTTCATTAGCATTCGGTGCTTAGAACTGATGTGGGGATTTTTGATTCGTCGTAAAACATGGCCGCCATGGCTAAAAATAGAACATAAGGGTAAAATGCAGTTTTTTGCAAATAACTCAAAAACGGCTACAGATATCAAAATTCTGGCAGAGGGTAAAAGTGATCAGCACCTCAAGATCTACCTACCCTGAAATTTTGAAGAAAATCCAACGACCCATGTAGGAGTTATTGCCCTTTTTGTGGATTTTTTGCAAATTTTGCACCTGTTTAGCTCAATATCTTGAAAACTATACTAGATATTTGAGAAATTTAAATTGCATATTGTTAAGCACATCAAGATCTACAAAATATGTAACAGTGTCAACGTTGTAGGACCTTTCCTTTTAGGAGTTATTGCCCTTAGAACGTCAAAATTTAGCATTTTAATAGCATTTCCTCATTACATTGAAAACGTTAACTCCTCTGACACTTTAAGTCCAAATGGAACCAAACTTGGTATAGTTGTTTATTAGCATTAGGTGTATAGAACTGATGTGGGGATTTTTGATTGGTCGTAAAACATGGCCGCTGTGGCTAAAAATAGAACATAGAGGTAAATGGCAGTTTTTTGCAAATAACTCTCAAACGATGACAGATTTCAAAATTTTGATTGGGAACAAAAGTGATCAGCACCCCAAGATCTACCAGCTCTGAAATTTTGAAGAAAATCCAACAACCCATGTAGGAGTTATTGCCCTTTTTGTGGATTTTTTGCAAATTTTGCACCTGTTTAGCTCAATATCTTGAAAACTATACTAGATATTTGAGAAATTTAAATTGCATATTGTTAAGCACATCAAGATCTACAAAATATGTAATAGGTTCAACGTTGTAAGACCTTTCCTTTTAGGAGTTATTGCCCTTAGAACGTCAAAATTGAGCATTTTAACAGCATTTCCTCATTACATTGAAAACGTTAACTCCTCTGACACTTTAAGTCCAAATGGAACCAAACTTGGTATGGTTGTTTATTAGCATTAGGTGTATAGAACTGATGTGGGGATTTTTGATTGGTCCTAAAACATGGCCGCTGTGGCTAAAAATAGAACATAGGGGTTAATGGCAGTTTTTTGCAAATAACTCAAAAAGGGTGACAGATTTTTAGATTTTGATTGAGAACAAAAGTGATCAGCACCTTTAGATCCACCATATTGTCAGATGACCCCCTTATTAATCTTATGACCCTTTCAACGTTAAATAGATTTTGCCTTATAACCTTTACTTCAGGCACATATGTCAGGTGAGCGATTCAGGCTCCTGGGAGCCTCTTGTTATACGTGTACCTCCGCTTGAAAGGGTCTATGTAACTACTTTTGATGTACGCACGCCCGTTAGCATTCCACCCAATATCTCGGGGTATACCGTTTCCTAATCCTCAACTCATACACATGGATTTTCGTGAAACCCAGTTTACACAATCTTTGTAACTTAATATAGCTGTGCACGTCCCATGTTGAAAGTTTGTCTGCTTTATCTTAGGGGTGCAAGTGGTTCTTACATGTTTTTGTGTGTGCAGTTTTCCATTTTTATAAAGTATTAAAGGGGCATAAAAATTTCAAAATCCATAACACCAAGACGAAGTCATGGCTCCCGTATTTTCAGTATAAGGATCACATGATGTTATAAATATTCCATGATCAAAGTGCTACAGCTAGGAGTAAGACTGAGTAACATAAACATTGTGATTTCAGTGACGCTTTACCTTTCCATATCTTTTTTTTTGGATCTACATTAAAATTGTATGCATTGCTTTAACTTGAAAATATAAACTCAGAAATAAATTTGTTGACTTGTTTAATTATAAATAAAATCGTTGTGCTGCATTTACGGGCGTTTGGCATTTTAAATGAAACAGAAAAAAATACCGTCTTGAACACAAACATTCATAGGTCAAGAATCTCTACAGTATAGGAAACTTAAAACCAGGTTCTAATTTCTTATAAAATTAAACAACTATACAAAAATTATCGATTTTTGATTTAAGTCTGTATTTACGGAGCGACCATGCAACTTGTAGGAAGGAGGCATTGTTTTTTCTAATCATATTTCGTACTCGCACAAGGAAATTTTTTTTATATTTATTTTCAAATAGAAGATGAGATTTTGAGTAAGTGTATACGACACAACCTGCATAAGCGGCAATTTAAAACAACCAACCGCCTTCAATGTTGGCATGACATTTTTTTTTCATAATAAGATCTTATATATCAGCAAACCTTTTGCAAAGTTTTTTTCCCTAAAAACTTCAGCTGACAAAATATTTTTTGTACTCAAAATATTTTTTAGGAATAACCAAAAACCTTTCAAGTTAAATGGTCGGTTCCTTACCTCGGAAAAGAACGATTTTAGCCTTCGTTTTTGCTAAATCCAAGGAGCTTCCGGGGGGCTTCGCCCCCCTGGACCCACTGGGGGCCTTGAGCGGCCCTCAGACCCCTCGCCGTAGGTTTGCGTATACTTCATTTCTGCCTAGCTACGCCCCTGGTTAGTTAATGATAGTAAGTTTGGCCTTTGAAGATAATGGATTGTAACAAAAGGTTTAGCAAATAATGAAATGCTCTAAAAGTTATATTCTTCTAAAGCCCAAGCTTAACCTTAACTTTTATTCTCAGTGTGAAATGGTTTGGTTACACTTTGTAAAGCTTGAAATATGTCAACATTTGTGCATATTATCCCCACTTGATAAAGGGAATACAACTAACGAGCATATACAAGTTGCTTTTATTTATGTTATAAATTGTATCCAATTAATAATTTGTATCATTTGATTGAACATTGTTGTCAACAATTTTGAATCATGCAGTCAGATCCAAGGAAAAACTTACCAGACGTACATGCCCTTAAAACAGACAAAATATATGATTTTTGCACAAAATCCATGTAAAACCTCATAAAAAGAAAACACTAATAAAATTTTCGTGCCTAGCTTCCCTTAGCAAAAAAACAATCTAAAATCCTGGATCTGCCCCTGTGAACCACATAAACAATAGATGGTTGGCTCACAGATTGATTTTAAGGGCACAGCAATTTTAAAATTTGAATCTAAAAGTCATTTCTACATTTATGTTTCATTTTAAATCTAATTCATAGATAATTCAGATAATATTATCTATAACACTTATTTCAGCATGAACATCCGTATGTATCTGCCATGGTTAACAACGGTTCTCTACATTATGACCATGACAGAGATGGCACCCACACTATGTTGGATGGATGTGAGGCTAAATTTAGAAACAAAGACCATGATACATATATTGCCATCCGTTACCAAGACAACGAGCTCAAGGTAGGGGAGACATTGAAGTGTCGTTTTCCTTAAATAACATGAATAAGTATTCTTGAGATAAGTTGTTTTATTACCAGCAGTTGAAAAATGGTATGTAAGTAATATTTTTCTTTCTCATAGCTCTTAATGTATTGGGGAAGATATGATAGAAACAATTTTTTTCACCATTTGCAATTTGGTAATCAATATGCGCTCCTTGTGTTTGCAAAAGTATGTTGAGCTTTAACTATCTTGGCAAAAATATGAAGACAGTAATGAAATCCGGGTTATAAAATGGTGAATGTCGGGCAGCGGGCACGTAGGGAAGAAATTTGCCTAATAGTTTTCTCAGCAACTACTAATTACAACCGCTTGATATTTGTATACAGCATCAGGGTGGGGTCCCACAAGGTGGGATTTTATTTCAGGTCTGTCGATCTCCTACTTCTTGTTTAATGAAATCTGGCTATTTTTGACTCTGACAGATTTTTTTTCATTGTCAGGTTTCTTTAGATATAGATGGTACCAATGGATGGAAGGAATGCTTTAAAGTAAAAGGTGTAAAACTACCACTGGGATATTTCTTTGGTGCTACAGCTACCACTGGGGAATTAGCAGGCAAGTTCAAATAAATAAAGACAGTTTAGAGTTTAGGTTAGGATAGAGTATGCCAATTGTGCTTTTCCTTTGATAAGCATTTTATTCTGTCTGCCAATATTTATCAGAATGAGGAAATTTCATGCTAAACTAACACTTATAAAAAAGAGCCCTTTGTATATAATAAACCAACTAAACTTCTTAAGTTGGTTATAGTCAATAAAGCCATTATAATAACTGAATCAGAAAAAAAACAATCTCTAAGTGTTTTAAGGCAAAATGTAGTAAGTCAACCTGGAGTAATAGAAATTGAAATGATGCAGACTTGTGGGTTGCTTTAGAAATTTAAAAAATAATGGTAAGTTGAATCTCTTGTAGCACCTAATGCTCTAATTTCACCCAAAATAAAAAATAAAAAGCTTCATTTTAGCACTGCCAGTAAAGATATTTTCAACATCTTAATTTAGATTAAACAAATCTTCATTAGACCTTTATCTGTAGGCTACTGTCTTAGTCTTCAAGTACACAAATATATTTTTCATTCACTTCCATATAATTCCATTTACCGTGCATATAATTAAAATGCAGTAATTCTATTGGATAATTGACACTTTGAATCGTCTTTTATACCTCGATGAAATGTCACTTGTTTCACGTGGCTGTAGCCAGGTCATGACCTTACTATATGCACATCTAAAACTTGTTCTTATCCAGGTAAATTCTCACTTTAATTCGCATTTGGATATTAATGTGCAAATAAAAAATACACAAACATACACCATAAAACAAAACGAAAAATCAGAAACAAATAAAAAACATTAATGTAAGTATAAGAATTGAATGTTTGTATTTTGATGTTTCATAGGTGTGTAAAACTGTTGACCGGTCGCACATTTTTAATATGAAGCGCGCTAGCGCTTCATTCAAAATGTGCAACGGCCATTGGTTTTACATTCCAATGAAACATCAAAATACAAACATTCAATTTTTAAGTAAAGAATTATGTCTCCCCCCACTTTTGTGGGGAGACATATTGTTTTTGTCGTGTCCGTCCGTCCGTCCGTCTGTCCGTCCGTCCGTCCGTCCGTCCGTCTGTACATTTCATACATTATGGGACTTTTTTTACATTGTGGGACTTCATAAAAAGTCCCACAAAAAAATGAAGAAATAATACCTTATTTGCATATTTCCTTACCATGTGATCATTATTACAAGTGAAGTCTCTCAAACATAAGAATAGCATTGATAGACATTTATTGATGGACTGTATGGACAGTTACCACAAACCATGGACAAGACCATAAAATTTTTATTTGAAATCCATTCGGACCACTCGGATTTTTTCCTTTGTTGAAAGCTGAACTTGGATCACTTTGAAATCTCTGCCATTTTATGTCCAGATGAATTATTTCTAATGGATGTTGCAGATCAACATGCAAGTGAGGTAAGTTAGAATTTTAATGGAGAAGATATTGCAATGTAAATATTGCATGTGGTTTTAAAGTTGATAAAAAGTATTTTTAATCTTAATGGGACTTTTGTCCAAATGTTTACAAGTAAATAAAAAAAAACATGGAAGAAGAATTTGCTTTTAGTAATATTGATGTGTTTGCTTATATGTTTAGGGGTTTTTACTGCTGTAATGCTTACATTCTAATGGTTTCCTTCAGTTAGTGGGATTTTTTTCTCAAAAATATGCATGAATATAACCAAAGACATTTTGTTATATGCTTAAGAATAAAATGATGGTATGTTAAACAGTAAAAAGCAAGGGTTACTTGTAGTTTTAAAAAAGGTAAATTCTAATGCAATTTTGGTGTTTGATAATTATGACTAGGTAGCAGCTATATAATGCTTAGAAGTTTTGGGATCATATTCTTGTTTTGTGGGACCTTTGATTTTATGGGACCTTGGTCTTAGTTTGTGAGACTTTTACTATCTATCATGTCTATTGAAGTTAAAAATGAAAATTAGAAAACAAGATAACTATGTATATGGCAATTTCTTAGATATTTTAACATTTTATTTTTGTTAAAATTGTGGGACTTTCAGTTTTATGGGACCTTGGTCTTAGTTTGTGAGACTTTTACTGCCTATAGAATTTAAAAATGAAAATTAGAAAAAAAGATGCTTAGAAGTATTGAGATTTTATTTTTGTTTTGTGGGACTTTTTATTTTATGGGACCACAGGTCTTACTTTGTGAGACTTTTACTGCCTATAGGAGTCAAAAATGAAAATTAGAAAAAAAGATAACTACATGTATATGGCAATTTCTTAGATATTTTAAATTTTTATTTTTGTTTTGTGGGACTTTCAATTTTATGGGACCTTGGTCTTAGTTTGTGAGACTTTTACTGCCTATAGAAGTTAAAAATGAAAATTAGAAAAAAAGATGCTTAGAAGTTTTGAGATTTTGTTTTGTTTTGTGGGACTTTTTATTTTATGGGACCTTGGTCTTAGTTTGTGAGACTTTTACTGCTTATAGAAGTTAAAAATGAAAACTAGAAAAGAAGATGCTTAGAAGTTTTGAGATTTATTTTTGTTGTGTGGGACTTTTTATTTTATGGGACCTTGGTCTTAGTTTGTGAGACTTTTACTGCCTATAGAAGTTAAAAATGAAAACTAGAAAAGAAGATGCTTAGAAGTTTTGAGATTTTATTTTTGTTTTGTGGGACTTTCAGTTTTTTTATGAGACCACAGGTCTTACTTTGTGAGACTTTTACTGCCTATAGAAGTCAAAAATGAAAATAAGAAAAAAAGATAAAAAAAAAATATATGCTTAGAAGTTTTGAGATTTTCTTTTTCTTTTGTGAGTTATTTGATTTTATGGGACCTTAATGAGTCATAGTTTGTGAGACTTTTGCTGTCTATAGAATAAAAAAATGAAAATTAGAAAAAAAGATAAAATCTATATGCTTAGAAGTTTTGAGATCTTATTCTTGTTTTTTGGGACCTTTTATTTTATGGGACATCATTCTTAGTTTGTGAGACTTTTACTGCCTATAGAAATTGAAATGAAAATTAGAAAAATATTCTTAGAAGTTTTGAGATTTTATTTTTGTTTTGTGGGACTTTTTTTTTATGGGACCTTGGTCTAAGTTTGTTTGACTTTTACTATCTATAGAAGTCAAAATTGAAAATTAGAAAAAAGATAAAAACTACTTTCTTAGAAGTTTTGAGATTTTTGGTTTGTTTGTGGGACCTTTTATTTTATGGGACCTTGGTCTTGGATTTGTGAGACTTTTAATTAGTTTTACTATCTATAGCATTGAAGGCCACAAGGATTAAAAATGTGTTCTTGTTGGATAATCAAAATCTCACAAGCCTGAAATATTAAATAAAGGAGGAATCTCATTATTTGTGATGTTAAGAGAGAATTTTGACCTTCTTTTAATAAGTGCTGAGTTCTTCATATACTTTCTATTACAGTCATCATTCTTGGAAGTCCATTTTTTATGACAACAATTTTCTAATTAGGTGAACAAGAATTTTACTAAATTGGCATTGTTGTCGGTTGTTAGTGGAACTTTTTTATCTTGGTTTTCTGCTTTTCGTGGTTTGTGGGACTTTTTTATCTTTGTCTTCTGTTTTTTTTTTGTAGTTTGTGGGACTATGATCTTGGTATTCTATTTTTGGTGGTTTGTGGGACTATGATCTTCGTATTCTGTTTTTGGTGGTTTGTGGGACTTTTTTCTTGGTAATCTGTTTTTGGTGGTTTGTGGGACTTTTTGATCTTTGTCTTCTGTTTTTTTTTGTAGTTTGTGGGACTATGATCTTGGTATTCTATTTTTGGTGGTTTGTGGGACTATGATCTTGGTATTCTGTTTTTGGTGGTTTGTGGGACTTTTTTCTTGGTAATCTGTTTTTGGTGGTTTGTGGGACTATGATCTTGGTTTTCTGTTTTTGGTGGTTTGTGGGACTATGATCTTGGTTTTCTGTTTTTGGTGGTTTGTGGGACTATGATCTTGGTATTCTGTTTTTGGTGGTTTGTGGGACTTTGATCTTGGTTTTCTGTTTTTGGTGGTTTGTGGGACTATGATCTTTGTTTTCTGTTTTTGGTGGTTTGTGGGACTATGATCTTGGTATTCTGTTTTTGGTGGTTTGTGGGACTTTGATCTTGGTATTCTGTATTTGGTGGTTTGTGGGACTTTTTTCTTGGTATTCTGTTTTTGGTGGTTTGTGGGACTTTTTTCTTGGTATTCTGCTTTTGGTGGTTTGTGGGACTTTGATCTTGGTATTCTGTTTTTGGTGGTTTGTGGGACTTTGGCCTTAAGATTTTGGTATTTTTTGTGTGACTTTGAGCAAAGGTATGGACTGGTTTTATGAGACATATAGGTCTTAGTATAGTTTTGTGGTACTTCAGTCTTTTGTTTTGATTTTGTTTTGTATTTTGTGTTAATTTGGCAAATTAAGGTCTTGTTTTATGGGTTTTTAGCATTGTTTATGTTTTGTGTGACTTTTTTCTTTTTATCAGTTTTATTATAAAGGAAAATGAAAAGGGACTTATAGATCTCAAATATATTTTATTATCATTTCAGAGAGGGTTTTCAGTTCCAGTGAAGTTACAAACAGATTTAATCCCCTTGTTTGATGATTTATCGCAGATGCTGAAAATAGGTTCAAAGCTTCTATTACAGACACAAAATGGCTGTTTCAAACAAAAGGTGAGTATCTGTGAAATCGTGGTTAATGAGGTTTGTCAGTTACCTGCACAAGGAGGGTGGTTTCCTCTGTGTACTTCGGTTTCCTCCCCATTAAAACTGACCACCCTACATAACCCAGATGCGTAGATAAAAGGTGTTAAAAACTAACAATCGCACACTTTTGGTGGTTTACTTGGGTAGAAAAGGCTTCCTCCTCCATTAAAACTGACCGCCTCATATGACCCTGGCCATTGAAACAGCATTAACACCAACAAACATGACTAAAAAAATTTGTCTTTTGATGCCAAAAAATCTGTTCTGAAACTGCACAGTACTAACCTTATCCAAAAAGGCTAAATAAATGCTTAAGGATAGCTCACTTTTCTTGATAAAAATATTGATATAAAATATAATTTTCTCACATACAAATCAAAAATAATAAAAAAAACGGTAAAAATCTGCTTTTCCTGGAATTGCTTTTAGGTCAACTCACTTAATGTTGGGGCTTTATTGGTGCCCTGGGCATCATTGGGAATCCATAGGATGTTGCACAAAATAACCATTTGGATTTTTTGATTAGCCAAAAAATATAAGCACTGTTGCAAAAAATAGAACAGTGGTCATCTTTTGAAAATATTTCAATTACCATAGTATTTAGCAAAAATTTGCCACATAAGGATATGTTTTGCAGAATGATAAGACAGGTCTTTGTCAACAAAGGATCCGTTCAATGACCTAGCTATGTTGGTGTTAGGACCCCTTAAGTACTGTGGATTTTTAATTTGTATTTGAGATTGCAACTTTGAAAATCTTCACAACATATTAGATTAAAAGTGTACCAGGTGATCAATTCAGGCTTCATGGCACCTCTATTTTTAAAATGCATCCAGTTTAGTAGTTAAGAATAATTTTCTTTTATAAGGAATAACAGCAGCAAGAATTAGGACTCTTTAAAGCAAGTTTCAGCAAAAGTAGGGCAAGAAAGCCCAGACCAGATTACAAGTGTATTGCTACAGAAGTATACTGCAACCCTCTCACAGGTTGGTCATTTTACTTTTTTTTTTCTCAAATATATCTTTAAAAGCTACATCAATGCTGTTTTATAGTGATCATTTATTACATTTATTATTTACTTAGTCTATTATATATGAAGGTAATTACAAAATATCTGAACTGTCATGACAAATCTCAATCATCCAGATAGACAATACAAAACAAGGAAAAACAATACTGAATAAGTTGGAGATTGTAATGGTTTTGATTTGCTACAGGCATTTGAACAGAAATGGTGCGTTGAACCAGGTTTTATTATTTCCCTGTCATTACACTAAAAGGGTTCAGTATCAACACAAAGCAACAATGTTCTAAGACAAAGTCAGGATAAAATTACCTTTTGTCTTGTCTAGATGAATGTCATTAAATATTCGTTTGGCAAGGAAATTTTTGACAAAATTTGTACAGTGCATGTATTGGATATATAGCGATATAGAGTAAAATGCTTAAGGTCAGGATTCTGGCAAGTAAATTACAATTAACTGTCAGTGGGAGAGTTCAAGGTCATAGCTAGACCTTATATTATACAATTGTTGACTGATCATGAGGGAAACAGTACATTTGTTTCCACGAGGTACTAACTATTTCACGAGGCGCGTAGCGCCGAGTGAAATGGTAATCACCGAGGGAAATGGTAATCACCGAGGGGAAACAAATGTACTGTTTTCCGAATGACCAGTAAACAATTGTTTTATTATACTGAATCGGTAAACAACTTAACTAAAGCCTCGCCTACTGCTCAATCTTTACCTTGTATACAGTTATACTCCAGCCATGCCTACTGCCAATCATACAAAAACTCGTGAAATAGTATTACGGTACTATTACCCTAGGGAAATAGTTTTTACTATATCCCTAGGGAAATACACATGTAGTACTTTTACCAAATTCAAGATGTAATAGTTAAAATGTTTACCTGCATTTTATATAGAAAAAATCTACTGAAGTTTAATACTTATATTTATTGCATTTATATGACATTATGTTTTTTTTTCGTGTATTTTAATCAAATTTCTTTTCTTTTTAAAGGTGCTCAATATGAATGATACTGAAATCCAGTGGGCCTGTGACCCTTTAGGTCACACCCAGGCTGTCCATTCAAATCATTTCAGGCAAAGGTCAACATTTATCCAGAGGGTTAAAATGGCGAAACTCATGTATCTTCAGGACATGAATTTGTCACCCAAAGTGAAAGAGAAAGGATTGGATGATAGTGAATTAAATGGTAAGTAATTTTGAGAGTTGTAAATGCACCATTTGCTAGCTTAGTGATGTCAATGGACTTTTTCAGAAATTAGAAAACTCCAAATAACTTCTTTATAAATAAAAAAAAATCCCAAAAATTTGAATTCTTTTATTTTATTACAAATTCAATTTTCACGAATTTTATTACTTTTTTTTCAATCATTGAATCAAATCATACATATATTTAAAACATATTTTAATCATGTTATATAAGTAAGAAAAAAAGATGGTTTAGATGATGTAAGTAACAAAAAAAGTCAGCAAATCACCTGATGTATTTCTTAATTGATACTTTTTAGATTTGATATTAAAGAGCATTAAGGGCAGAGGGGATAATAAAGAAGTTAATGATAAGTAGGATGTCATCCAGAAAATGAAGAAAGAAGGACCCTGACATTAAAAGCTAAGAAGACAATGGAGATAACAGTGATGAGGAAGAGGAAGATGAGTATCCTGCTAGAATTAAAGATAAGAGTACAAGTAGATGTAGATGGTCGACTGGTGAAATTGATCAACTAAAGAAAAATTACTTCAAAGAACAATAAGGACTAGGACTTGCCCTTCTAAGACAGACCATACAAAAAAAACAAAAAAATTTTCCCTATAGAGTTCATGTAACCTCAAACTGTTTTGTGTTTTATGTTTTGTATATACGGTATGTTCACTTTTGCATAATTAAGCAATTTAGTGTATTTTCTAAAAATCGAAACTCATCTTTTTAAATGCAAAATCAATCAAGTGTGATGAGCTATTCCCTATAAGCAAAATATGCCAAATTATGGGGGCCAATTTGTGTGCTTATCCAACTAAAGATTTTTGCAATTTTAAGAAAGCAGGGAAAGGTAATTAATTGATTTTCTTGTGATTATCATTTTGACTAGATATAAGCTTGTATTTATGTAAATGGTTTTATGTTATAAAAGAAATTACTGAATTTTCTGGAGTGTCAGAAATTTAGACTTCGTGGTTTACTGAATATACTCAATATTACTTGACTACAATGGCTAATCAAAAAGTTTCATTACTTGTATTTCAGATGCTTGAAAATCATGCTATTATTAGTAATAAAATACTGGTTTCTTCTTTAAGTCTCATTTTAAATTTATTCATTCCACACTGTCAATGACTGTATGAGTAAAACATTAGTAAAATAGGAAATGAAAAATATATCATACAAGATAGTGCAGCCATGTGCTTTTGGAAGTCAAAGCCCTGGAGTGGCCAGATTAACTATCAAAAAAACAATACCTATTACAAAATGAAGACAATGTTTTTTTAGTAATCTATGCTGCAGATTTATATACAAATTCAATGAATGCAATAATTGAAAAAGAAGGAATATGTAAAAGTGTAACTGTTAACAATTTCAACAAACTATAAAAATGTCACAATAAGAACCAACAATAGAATTTATGACACCATTTGCCAAAATTAAATTTGGTATTTGAAAGAAGTTTCTATGGTTATCAAGTTTAAACATTTCTTTATTGTTTTTTTCTTTTTCCTAATTTAAATGAAGAAAATTGAATAATTTTTTGCTCTGCTGGGTCGGCCGCTGGCAAGTATACAAGTTATGGGAATGTTATACATAATACATTGATCTGAGTAATTCATAACGACTGCTACTGAGTATAAAGTTTTAAAATGGTATTAAAAAAAATGAAGTGTACCAGACAACTGTTCCACTTATTTATTTATTTTTAACACTGTCATGACTGTATGCACCTCATTTTTGTCTCGCCGGTGATGAATGTTGCAAAAGTTTAGACTAAGGAATGGTGATTCAAGTGAAAGTGGCGGCGTCCACAATTGTTAAAGTTTTTGCTTAAGTCTGTGTTATGTGAACAACTTATGGTACATCATTGAAATTTGGTATGCAGGTGCAATAGCATTAGTATAGATCAGTTTTTAAAGCATTTCATCTGTATGCTCCTGCAGTCACAGTCTACTGACTCTGCAATTTTATACTGATTTGGCCAATGTTAATCTTTTTTTCTATGAAGCAGTTATGTTACATCATTGATACTTAGTATGCAGTTGTATTAGCATCAGTGCAGATCAATTTTAAGGGAATTTTGTCTGTATGCCCCTGAAGTCACTTTGATTTTATACTGATTTGGCTTAATTTTAATGTTTTTTCTTTAATATGTCTGTTAAACATGAAGCAGTTGTAGTAAACCATTGATATTTGGTATGCAGTTGTATTAACGTCAGTACAGATCAATTTCAAGAGGATTTCATCTATATGCTCCTGCAGTCACAGTCTACTGACTTTGAGATTTTATACTCAATTGGCTAAATGTTAATGTTTATCTGAGCCTGTTTTATGTGAACAAGTAATGGTACACCATTGATATTTGGTATACTGTTGCATTTGCATCAACACAGATCAATTTCTTGAGTAATTGCCAGTACTTTGTCACTTATAACATTTGCATTTTTAGTAAACTTCATTTTATACTGTGTCCAGCTGCGACAGGCGAGACATGTCTTTGTGTTAACAGTTTATTTATTTCATACATAAAATCCATCATTGCAATAAAAATTAAGCCCCACAAGTTAATATGTCCATATTTAGTCCCACAAATTGATATGTCCATATTTAGTCCCACAAATTAATATGTCCATATTAGGTCCCACAAGTTTATATTAAGTCCCAAAAGTTAATATGTCTATATCTAGTCCCACAAGGTAATATGTGCATATTAAGTCCCCCAAGTTAATATGACCATATTAAGTCCCACAAGTTAATATGGACCTATTAAGTCCCACAAGATAATATGGGCATAGTAAGTCCCACAAGATAATATGGACCTATTAAGTCCCACAAGTTCATATGGACGTATTAAGTCCCACAAGTTAATATGGACATATTAAGTCCCTCAAGTTCATATGGACGTATTAAGTCCCACAAGATAATATGTCCATATTAAGTCCTGCAAGTTAATATGGACCTATTAAGTCCCACAAGTTAATATGGACCTAATAAGTCCAACAAGTTAACATGGACATAGTAAGTCCCACAAGTTCATATGGACCTATTAAGTCCCACAAGATAATATGGACATATTAAGTCCCACAAGATAATATGGACATAGTAAGTCCCACAAGTTCATATGGACATATTAAGTCCCACAAGATAATATGGACATATTAAGTCCCACAAGATAATATGGACATAGTAAGTCCCACAAGTTAATATGGACCTATTAAGTCCCACAAGATAATATGGGCATAGTAAGTCCCACAAGATAATATGGACCTATTAAGTCCCACAAGTTCATATGGACATATTAAGTCCCACAAGATAATATGGACAAAGTAAGTCCCACAAGTTAATATGTCCATATTAAGTCCCATAATACCAAATCCCACAATGTAGCATTCTCGGGAAAAATAATAGAAAGTCCCACAATGTTTTTCAAAAGTCCCACAATTGATAAGTCCCAGAATGTATCAAATGTTCGTCCGTCCGTCCGTCTGTCCGTCCGTCTGTCCGTCACAAAGTTTGTCAGCGCAACTCCTCTGAAACTACTGAACCGAATTCAACGAAACTTGGTATATAGGAAGGACATCATATGTAGTTGTGCATATTACCAGGAAATTTTGATCCTCAAATTTTTGTGGGAGTTATGGCCCTTTGAACTTAGAAATTTGCTGAAAATCCTCATTTATCATCTTGTCAGCGCAACTCCTCTGAAACTACTGAACCAAATTCAACGAAACTTGGTATATGGGAAGGACACCATATGTAGTTGTGCATGTTACCAGGAAATTTTGATCCTCAAATTTTCGTGGAAGTTATGGCCCTTTGAACTTTGAAATTTGCTGAAAATCCTCATTTATCATCTTGTCAGCGCAACTCCTCTGAAACTACTGAACCGAATTCAACGAAACTTGGTATATAGGAAGGACACCATATGTTGTTGTGCATATTACCAGGAAATTTTGATCCTCACATTTTTGTGGAAGTTATGGCCCTTTGAACTTAGAAATTTGCTGAAAATCCTCATTTATTGTCTTGTCAGTGCAACTCCTCTGAAACTACTGAACCGAATTCAATGAAACTTGGTATATAGGAAGGACACCATATGTAGTTGTGCATAATACCATGAAAATTTGATCATCAAATTTTTTTTGGAGTAAGGGCCTTTTGAACTTGGAACTTTTTGGGGAAACGGGGGGAGACATCGTTTTTGTAGGCAAAAACAAACTTTAATTCTTTACTTGCAAAGAAGATTGTTATCAAGAAAAATATTAATCACAATAAAGGCCTCACTGTAACATTGGAGTGAAATAAAACTTTAAAAGGTGTCATACTTTTGCTTTATGAATATTACCATTTATGACATGATTTTAGATCATTGCAGATAATCATTGTTTTTATTGTTGCAGATAACCATGACATTGTATCTATGAAGCTCTACCAATTAGACACAAATGCACCACCTGTAAGTTATTGTCTTTTACAAAGTTTATATTACAACTTTATTTGATCATTTCAAGGTATAAAAAGAAGGGTAGAGCGTGACAAACTTTGCATTTTTTATGAATGTTTTATACATGTTATACATGTTATAAATATGTAGCAAAATTCCACAAAAAATGTTTTGGTAAATGTGGCATGGGTATCATTTAATGTCCCATTTGACGTCTTCTTTTATGTTCAGGAGAGACTTTGTCATTATGCTTTTATAATATTGTTTCTTTTATTAAGCAACCACATTGTTTAAAAAGATTACAATAACAAGTTACATATTTTGCACTTTGTAGAAGTATGAAGCCAGTGACTACACAGGATTACCTTCAGCAGAACATATGGAAGCTCCACGAGGTTTGTCTTTGATACAGAAATGATAGAAGATAATAAGATGTGGATTAAGTATACAAAGATAATGAGATGTGGATTAAGTATACATGACACAACCTACAATATTAACGACAATTTTGAAAAATCCACTATGGAAAACATCCAGTAGCCTTCAATGTGACCATTTGTTGCTGCTTGCTGTTTCTTAATTGGCCATGGATTGAAAATTAACTACAGATACTCACTTTGATACAGATTTAATCAAAGATCTCTCACTTAATATAGTTTAAACAAAGATCATTGCAATATTTAATTTATCTCAATAGGTTTGCTTGTATTGCTTGATTCACTTTTGAATTGATTCAGAATCAAAAGTACCAAAATAATTCATAGTTCTTTTCATTTAATTTTCAAAAGATATCAATATAGGAATAGGAAATATGAGTACAAGACACATCATCTATGAAGAATAAAAAATTCATAAGCAAATTGTCTTCTTTAAAGATATTTTTCTTGCCATTTTGAAACAGCCCAAAGCTTAAAATATACTGTAAGGGATGCTAAGAAATTTTAAACTGCTATTTGCAGAATTTCATAAGAGAAGAAAAATAGTATACCCTTACCTTTATAAATTGTACACCTTATATTCTATCTTTCAGAACACATAGAAGATGAGAAGCGAGGTGCTGGATTGACAGGCTGGAAGTTGTTAGCTGTCATCATCATAGCCATTATAGGCCTTGGTGTGTGTGCTGTTGTTGGATTTATCATATTTTCAAAAAATCAAGATTATTCTCGGAAACGTTTTTACTGATTTGTTAGATATCTCTGTTAGCTACTTGTTAAGAAATTTCTATCAAAACAAATTCTCAGGCTGTTAAGAATGTTAAAAGTTAAGTTATAAGCTTGAGTATTTCTGTAACATCTTGGTTTGTGCTCATCAAATTCAAACTGATGAAAATTATCGAATACATATTTTAAAGCATTAGATTGTAGCTTACTGGAAAAAAAGATGATTCCATGTAGTTCAAAATTCTTGTTGTCTGTTATGAATTGAATTTTATGCAAAATATGTGATCTTCTATTGGTATAATATGAGAACAGATCTTCTGTTGTTTTATTTTGATAGATATATTTGATTATGTGAAATTTGCAAAACTCAACCCCTCATGAATAATTACTTGATTTTAAAGTAAATGGTAAGACTAAAGTCATATACTTATAGAAGCTCTTTCCTTATCTCATATATCAAAACGGATCATATTAGAAAGGATTAAGAAAATTAATATGCTTTGACAGATGAGAACTTTTTGTTCAGAAAAATATATTTTTAAAGAAGTGTTATATCAATGAAGCATGTTTATTTAAAAGCTTAGTTCTCTTCTATTACTAGAAAAAAATAGATAAGAAATATACATGATTATATCAATACTATATGGAGTCTAAGAATTGGTTTGGACTTAAAATGGGGTTTATTTCTTATTCAAGACTATATTTCTTTTTCTCAAAACTGTTATGAAAAGTGTGCTATTCAAAAAGTTTCTGACAATGATAATCAAGTTGATTTTCAGACTATGAAAAATGTAAGAAAATCTATACTTTTAAATTTTTTATATAATTCATTTATATTTGTATTGATGAATTTCCAAGATTAAGAAATGACTGTTAAAAAAAAATGAAGACAAAACTGGCCAGATTACATGGAGTGAAAAATCTGGTTTATAGTATGGTGAACGTTGGGCGGGCAGGACATTTTTATAGCAGTTTTCTCAGCAACTACTAATCACAGCCACTTGATATTTGGTATCCAGCAACAAGGTGGGGTCCAATAACATGGGATTGGATTTCAAATCTGTTGCCCAACTACTTTATGTTTATCAAAATCTGGTCATTTTTGACTTACAGCCTGTTTTAATACTATTTTGATGTTGTTATTTACAAAAGTGAGCTATTCAGCATCTGTGTTTACATAGGTTTACTACTGCATCATGATTGAAAAAGTCAAATTAATATATAAAAAACTTGTTGGTTATTGGTGCTGTAGCAATATTTCATTGTTTATGTTTTTGTTAAACCATTGTGTATGGTTGTATTGGTTCACTGTCATTTAATCTTAGATCAACCAATTGTTTATGTTGAACTCTGGGTAACCTGTTATTTGAATGCTGAATTTGTTTCTGTTTTATGATTTATTACTTAATCTTTTTTAAGTCTTTGCAAGTTGTGTGAATGGAAGTGTTTAACAATATTATGTTTATTATTATTGAGAGTTAGGGTTGAACTTTATGTACCAGAATTATACTGCTTTAATTTACTTATGTTAGTTGTGCACCCATGGGGAAAAAAATTAACAATGTATTTGAAAAAAAATATTGTAGCATTTGTTTTCATTTTTGTGTATACAAAGAGGTATATAGTATTTGTATGGGGATTTTTTTTTCATATTGATATGTAAAGATAGAGAGCTTTTGTATCAGCTGAATGAATTGAATAGTTGTTGAAAGCAAATATAAACTGCATGTGTTCCATAATCACCCATGCATCAGTTTTCAATCTAACAAAACATTGTCTGACATAAAACCACATGTATCTTGTTTACTTATTGTGCATTAATCATAGGCGTGATCGTCCACCAATTCCAACTGTTCAACTTTTCAAAGTAACTGGCTTGGCAATTTTAAAAACTGCCTAGCCAATTGGTTGAACAGATGAAACCAATTGACAAGAAATTAAAGCAGTGCAGTGCAGAAAAATAAAATATCTTACCAACTGTTCTGTTTCAGAGATGTTATAATATTTTCAATGTGACTTGGTCATTTCAAAAACAAATAGCCAATAACAAAATGTAAAAGAATTCCAAAATGTGCAAATCTAATCTTTAAAAAGTCTGAATACCTTAAAAGCACATTGTTAATTTATAAAAATAAATATAAATCATAATAAGTGCATGAAAATTATGCAAGGTATTTTATTTTTAAAGGATTATTTGGGTATTTGAATAAAATAAAGGGAAACAATTTTTGTCAACTCAATAAGTGTGATAGTCAATATAAAACTCAAGATTATTGTCTCCCTTGAACATATTAAAGCATAAAAAATACCTTTAAAATCATAATGCCTTGAAAAATTTTCATGAACTTACGAGGATTAATATATTTTGATTTGAATTAACAATGTGCCCTTTGGTACTCGGACATACTAAAGATTAAATTTGCACATTTTAGAATTATTTTATATTTTGTTATTGGCTATTTGTTTTCGAAATGACCAAGTCACATCGAAAATATTATTACATCTCTGAAACAGAACAGTTGGTAAGATATTTCAATTTCCTGCACTGCACTGCTTTATTGTCTTGTCAATTGGTTTCTTCTGTTCAACCAATTGGCTAAGCAATTTTTAAAATTGCCTAGCCAGTTACTTTGAAAAGTTGAACAGTTGGAATTGGTGGACGATCACGCCTATGATTAATGCACAATAAAGTATTAGATAGAGTCCCATTTCTTTGTACATGTTATCAGGTCTCTTATAATGTAAAATATTAAATGGTCTTCCTTCTTATCATACATCATCAAGAGCGAGGGAAAACTGACAATGTCCATATTAAAACTAGGTTTATTCATATTAAAGCGTATTCTAAGTCAATGTCACAACTGTTGCTATTCTATAGAGTTATAAGCATAATTTTTTGTTTAAAAAAAATAAACTAAATTTAACCAAGATGATGTTGTTTTTTTTCTTGATTGACCTGCACACTAAATACACATCTATGACAAAATTTCAAATTGAAAACGGAAGACACATGATTATATTATTTAGTAGTACATATAGTTATTACATGAACTTATATGAGCATTTCTTTGTTATACTTCAGTTAAACTCATTCATGCAAAGGTGCTTGTTTAAATTTTGGTTTAACATGATTTTGATGTATGGATATAATATAACATTGAAGGTATTGATTAACCCTTTTTTTAAAAGAATCATATTTAACCAAGGACTATAAGCTTTAAGGCCTTTTGGGGTTTGAAAGCCTTATGTCTATTGCTAATTGTTTACTTGTATATTTATTCTAGGTATCTATTTATAGTAGCATTGTAAGTAATTAGCTATCAGATAAGTAGTTGTATGTGAAATATCTTTCCTGAAATACAATTTCAGTTTGAAAAAAAATGTATTTAGCTGTAATGAATGCCCTCAGCTTAAAAAAAGATAGATTCATTTTTTTTTACTTAAAGAATAAAATCTATGTAATGAATATTTACATTTTTTTTTTAATATTGGAAATTTTTGAAGGAATCCAATGAAAAGAAAGGATCTTCTTATATATGAAATGCAATGTAACTGGTCTTTTCAATCATTTTATTTGGGTTTTGAAGACATATTAAGAGTGTGAATAAATGTGTATAACCATGAAGGTATGAGAGGGTGTATTAAAAAGCATCAAACTAACCTTTTGAGTGAAGGGTTGTCAGATAGGGCTTTCATGTAAATACCTTCAAAGATGTTCACGTCTACATATTTAAAGGTTGATGGAATATTTAGTTTATCAAACAATTACATCCTTGGTTAGGGTTTCTTAGCTAGACATTTTTAAGAGATCTTGTACTAATTTGATATTTTTTAATCCATGTAACTATAATTTTGTATGTAATTCAGGCTTTATATGCAGTAGATTACATACTTTAATACATGTACAATAAATTTGTATTACAATTATGATTAGTCTTTTCATATTTCATACATACTTTATATGTATATTAGAATAAAATTATAGTTACTGAATTTTAATCCTGTAATCAATAATATTCAAGGTGTACCCCAAAAATGTAGGTGTTTTTTTTTTCACTTTTAGAACGCTTCAGAGAATGTTTTCATACCTTTTTAATATTTGGAATGATTTTGTTGGTATGAGGGTCTATAAGTATGTATGATTTGAAAGTGATTATGAATTCCATATTTGTATTATGATTATCATTAAATGATTTACTGTATTACTTAGTTCTTTATGTCACTTTACTTGGAACTTACTTCAACAAATACTGCTTAATTCTTCAATGCCCTACCTACAAATAGAGGTCATATAGTGTTTGGTCAGTCTGTCCGTCTGTTGGTATGTTATGTCAATCCCAAATTATTAATGCAACCTTCAGGTTAAATTAACTTTACCACGAAGGAAACCCCTAATATGTATCAAGATATGAACAAACAGAAATCACTATAAAATTGTTCTTTTCTCATCAACTTCCTAGTTGATTTTTACAGAAAAAAAGGGCTGCTATATTCAGGTTTACCAATAAGTTTAAGTTACTTTTCTATGAAAGAAGTATGATTTCATCTTGAAACTTACACCTTTACTCTTATTATGTCTCTGCCCACTTTTGTGGGGAGACATTGTTTTTGTTGTGTCCGTCCGCCCGTCCGTCTGTTTGTCTGTCACAAAGTTTGTCAGCTCAACTCCTCTGAAACTACTAAACCGAATTTAACGAAACTTGGTATATAGGAAGGACACCATATGTAGTTGTGCATGTTACCAGGAAATTTTGATCCTCAAATTTTTGTGGGAGTTATGGCCCTTTGAACTTAGAAATTTGCTGAAAATCCTCATTTATCATCTTGTCAGCGCAACTCCTTTGAAACTACTAAACAGAATTCAACAAAACTTGGTATATAGGAAGGACACCATATGTGGTTGTGCATGTTACCAGGAAATTTTGATCCTCAAATTTTTGTGGGAGTTATGGCCCCTTGAACTTAGAAATTTGCTGAAAATCCTCATTTATCATCTTGTCAGCGCAACTCCCTTGAAACAACTGAACAGAATTCAACGAAACTTGGTATATAGGAAGGACACCACATGTAGTTGTGCAAGTTACCAGGAAATTATGATCCTCAATTTTTTGTGGGAGTTATGGCCCTTAGAACTTAGGAATTTGCTGAAAATCCTCATTTATCATCTTGTCAGCACAACTCCTCTAAAACTACTGAACCAAATTCAATGAAACTTGGTATATAGGAAGGACATAATATTTTGTTGTGCATATTACCAGGAAATTTTGATCCTCAAATTAATGTTGGAGTTACGGCCATTTGAACTTAGAATTAGCTGAAAATCCTCATTGATCATCTTGTCAGCGCAACTCCTCTATAACAACAGAACCAAATTTAACGAAACTTGGTATATAGGAAGGACACCATACATAGTTGTGCATAATACCAGGAAATTTTCAAATTAATATTGGAGTAATGGCCTATTGAACTTAGATCTTTTGGGGGGAACAGTGGGAGACATTGTTTTTGTAGGCAAAAACAAACTTTAATTCATCAAGATGTGAGCACACAAAAATCATGATAAAATTGTTCTCCATTTGCATAAACCATGTGTAAAAAAGGACATGTTGGGAGACATGAGATCATGTCTTATTAACATTCTTCTCTAATATCAATCCAAGTGTCTTGTCAACCATATACTAGTAGATGATAAACAGATGTGAGATAAAAGTTCATGACACAACCAAAAATGACTAATTAAAAACCTGTGATGGGAAAACAACAGCTTTCAATCTATAGAACTGTGATATGTTTGGTTCAAAGAATAATTAAAGTTTTATCAACTATATTTTATGCAAACATGTCCCAATTAGGGATGACAGCATACAATACAGTATGAAAAACAAATACAAAGAGGAAACATACAACATGAACAATAGTACAAAAAATAGCATATATATTTAATAGTGCTGGTTGCATTTAAAATGTTAAGATAAAATGACCAATTTGTTCCTGGTTTATTGTCTAAGGATTGATAGTGATACAATTGATTGTTGATGTTGAATTAATTGGTTGGATATTATCATAATGAATAATACATGTATTGAATTGCAACAAGGTGGAATTAAGACATATTGAATTTTGCCTGAAGGGTTATTTCTAGATTCATCAGATGCTCGATCTACTTGACATGCTGTACATGCAGGTACCCAAGTTCAATTCTCTTTTTTTCTCTGGAGTTGGTGTTGCTGTTTGCAGATTAGTTGTATTGAGATCTATTAAATGAGTTTTCCACACACTGCAGTGTGTGATTTGATTAATTAAAATATTGTGTCCCTCTACAGAACTTGTTTGTCACACTGGAGTCTTTATTAAACAGCCTTTAGAACTGAGGGCTGTAGACCCTGATCAGACAGTCAGCCAGGTTTCTAATAAGTACACACTCTTCATAAATGCTGTTATGGAGAATTTGTTTTTTTTATATTCAATTTATTTGAACTAGATTTGCATTTGTCTTTTATTTCAGCTTGCGTGTTGTTTTGTTATTTGTATGTTGCTTTGCAGTTTGGTCCTTAGGGACCGACCATTTAACTTGAAAAGGGGGAAGGGGGCTTGGTTTTTTCCTAAAAAAAATATTCTGAAAATTATTTTTGATGAACAAAATATTTTGGCAGCTGAGGGTAATAAAAAAATATTCTGAAGAATGATTTCTGCTATAAAAAATAATGCTGATAATGAAAAAAAAATTTTTGTCGCGACGCCTTCGAAAAATAAATATTTTGTCCGCGCTCTGGGCGGAAAATTTTTTTCTTATCAAAACAAAAAACCAAGCCCCCCCCCTTCAAGTTAAATGGTCCGTCCCTTATGGACGTAAGGAGGCTATTAAATATAAAGTTAAAAATGTCTTTTTTTTATGGTATTCCTTCCCAATCCTGTGCATTTAAGATAATACATTTGGCTGTTAGTATAATTTCAACAACCACAAAAACCTGTTGTAAAACACTAGTATAAATTATCATGAAAAGATGAAAGCAATTTTAGAAAAGGGGGCTTCAAATACAATTTGATTTTTTTTTTTTTTGGACTTTTATAATATTTTATTATTTTTAAAATTACTTCTCATAAAGTCATTTAAAAACTCAATACTTGAAGGGTTAAGTTGTCCCAGATGAATTTAAATTGGAATTTCCATGCTCTTTTTACATGTTTTTTTTTTTACTTTAGTTTCGTTTTCTATTTTTAGAATAGGGATTTTCCAATCAATTTTCTGAAAATTCACAGACAACAATGTCATGAATGTAAGAATGGCGGAAAGTGAGGAGGGACGTGAAGCTGCTCCAGCATTTTCCCCACTTTTGAAGAAAATACTTAATCACAATGAATTAACATCATCATTGAAATTGAAGGATGTAGTCGGCAGTGGTAAGATTATCATATTTATTTATTTTATGTTTTATAACTTGCTGACTATATTAAGAAATGTGCGTATGATTGAACACAATCATATTTCGTTTTAATATTTGGTAAATAGTTTCATCAGGCCTATGTACAGGTTTTACTGAAAGTTGGTGCATGTAAAAGAGTAATTTTATTGATATATAGACCAAAAATTGATCTATCACCAAAACACAAATACAAAAAGCAAAACAAGCATACAGATGAAAAGAAAATACAGGCATATTATTTATAAGTGCATGTATTATAAGAACTATAGTTCTAGACCTAGGGGTGTGACAGATTGACAATAGATTACTTAGTCCGAGATTGCTCTGACGTCCTCGGCATTTTTCCAGCAAGCTACATATCAAAAACACGGGATTTAGCACAACAGTTTTGTTGTGCACTTCCGAGATAAATTAAGCAACTTTATCATTAGTGTTGCATATATATTTTGGTCTCAAATGAAAAATTTGGTTAATAAGAAGAATAAGAATACAACATATTTTAAAGAAAAATATCGTGAATAAGTAAAATAATCTAAATTTGTACATTATTTTGCTGATCTAGAACTTGATGAAATTGATGAAGTTCAAGATCAGCTCTTAAATTTTTCTTATTTTACTCGATAACATCAGGTAGTTTCTAGAAGCTATAGGCCCTATTCTTTAAAATATTAATTTAGTCTTGTTTTACATCTACCATTTTACAAATGACTGATGTAAGAGTTATTTTAACATTTACAAAGCATTAGTTAAAATCCCGTGTTTTTGATATGGAAGGAGCTCTGACGTCCCACGGCACCAGCTTGCTGGAAAAATGCTGAGGACGTCAGAGCAATCTCGGACTATAGATTGCTAGGAATTTTAAAGGCATATTGTCTACGAAAAATTATTTTTTTGTAAAACCAAAAAATTGTCGTCAGACTATTCGTTTTGTTTATTTAGAAAGATACAAACCTTCAAAATAACACTAGGGTACCTTATTTTTCAAAAATTGAAAAATATATAATATTTGTAAAGCTTTACAAAAATTCATATTCATGAGATGTAGATGAGCTGTAAGCATGCGCACTATACTTTCTTTGATTGAAACCTTTCATAGTTCTTGCACGTGGTGCATAATCTGTTTCTCGAAGTTTAAGCTCGGAAGAAAATTAAAACGGCAACCGAATATTAGAGCTACTTAATGAATAAAACTGACAATTATAAATTGCCTGTATTAAGATTTGAATGTGATTTAAAAGGTAAACACGAAAAATATTGGTATTTTTTTCAACATATCAATGTATTCGGGGACAAAACCCGAGATTCCGATTAGTGTCTGTGTTAAAACTACTCAGTCTAAATCTTTGTCAATGTGACGTAATGCAGGTAAATAAAATATCAATCAATATTGTCGAGCTATTTTGATCAAAATAAACTACTTTTGAGGCAAAATTTATAGCAAATTTGTTTTATAATATTCATTTTATTGCATTTCGGTCCAATTGACACCAAAAAATTGGGGGTAAAAAAAATGAGTTTGCCGTAGACAATATGCCTTTAAGTATTTTTTTCCAAAACAAGTGCCATAATTACACTCCTTACAACCCTCTAGCTTAGCTCCTTTGGCATCTTTTTGGTATGTAATATTGATTCGAATGTCAACTTATTTCACCAATCATTTCAATCAATGTAATCAATGTATGAAATTAATGTTAATTATTCTGCCTTAACGGGCTTCTTTGATTGACAATAAAAGTTTTGTTGTTGTTCTTTTTTATTAGGCGGAGATGTAAAGCAAAATAATGTCCTATGTAAACTAAACTAGTTTAACCCCGCCACATATTACATGTGCCTGTCCTAAGCCAGGAATCTTTGACAAAGCTTTCGTTTGTACTTGCCTTTTTGATGTTTTCTATTCCTTGTTTAAGAAGGGGGTCTATCTGTGACTATTTCAGGGCTGGATTTGAATAATATGCATTTTATTTAGACCATGGGCCAATTGCAGAACTGCAAGCAGTGCCAAAATGGCCTCTTTGAAGGCTGCTGGCGTTTGTCCATTGTGGTTTTTCTAAATTGCCGTTTAATTGTGGGTTGTGTCACGTACACTTATTCCACATCTCAACTTATTTTTCTATGAAATTGTGTCCACCCTGCTATGCTTAACACTGAAAAATCCAGATGATCTAATAAACCAATTATTGTAATTGAGTTCGAGCAATAAATAAAATTGAATTGAAATTATCTCTTAAGCGTTTTATTATGCCTTGGAGATATAAAGGGGTCAATGGAGCAAGTCATAATTGGGGGTCCTGATCACGAATCACGAAGAATAAAAAATGCAAATAACGAAACACAGAAATATGGCTACATTTTTGTTCACTGATAAAAGTTTGACTGCATGTGTATTACTGTAAAGCATATATGAACAAAATACTGAGAACGGTTCACGTGCAATATCCAATCACGATGCACAGAAAAATATTTCAACAAATCACAATTCACGGAAAATAAAAATTGCCAATAACGGAGAACGAAATAAACCCATCGGCCCCCTCATAATTTTATGTTCAGCCTTCAGAAGACTTTTAATGGATTGAGATAGTCAGGAAAACTTTGAAACACAATTAGCTTCCGTTAATTCCTATTAAAAAGTTCCGTAAATATATGTTTTGACGATAATATTGTCACTTTCTCTATGTTGATCCTGAACTTTACATTGAATTATTATTTATTAGCTCACCTGGACCGAAGGTCCATGTGAGCTATTACCATCACTTGGCGTCCGTCGTCGTCGTCTGTCGTCGTCGTCTGTCGTCGTCGTCTGTTAACAATTTTTATACGACCGCAAAAAATTTGCGGACGTATAATGGTATGATGCTGTCGTCGTCGTCGTCGTTGTCGTCGTTGTCGTTGTCGTCGTCTGTTAACTTTAGTGTATACACGATAACTTTAGTTCTAGTTATCCAAATGCAATGAAATTTGACAATGATATTTCTTACCATTAAATGATGGATGGGATTGATTTTGGGAGTCCCCCCTTTTTTCGTTTGGAAATTAAGGGCCAAAAGGGGCCAAAATTGTAACTTTTTTGTTTGTTCTTACAATTACTTTTTCAAAATCTTCTCCTCTGAAAATACTAAACAGAATTCAATGAAACTTGGTATGATTGATCATTAGGGTGTCCTGCACTATAGTAATGTTTCAATTTCTGATTCTTCAAAAAACATGGCCGCCGTGGTTCAAAATAAACCAGGGGGGTCAGACTACTGTTTTTGGCTTGTAATTCAAAAAGTATAAGGGATAGATGAAATCTGATGCCACCCTACTGCTTCAGGATCAAAAGTTCTACAAAAGTCTCCATTTGATCGAAGTTGTCAGAAGACCCCTTATAGGGGTTACAGCCCCTTAAAGGTGAAAAATAGCATTTTTTCATGTTTTTGCCCTATAGTATGAAAATTATTGCAGATAGCAAAAAGCTGTTGCTTGCTTAATTGTTCAGCTCATTTAGCTCTACAAAAAACTCCATACGGTCGAAGTTGTCAGATGACCCCTTATAGGGGCTACAGCCCCTTAAAATAATGTTTTTTCATGTTTTTGGCCTATGAAATGAAAACTATAGCAGGTAGAGAGAAGCTGTTGCTTGCTTAAATGTTCAGCTCATTTACACAATTAAGAATTAATTTTTGCGACCCCCCCCTTTTTCCCCTATTACGTAATTAGGGGCCAAATGGGGCCAAAATCAAAACTTTTTTATTTGTGGTCCGATTTAAAAAAAAATTTTTGCAAGTTTATTCTTGTCAGGTAGTGAATCCAAATTTGAGAATTAATTTTTGTGACCATCCCCTTTTTCACTTGTTTTGTAATTAGGGGCCAAAAGGGGCCGTAATCAAAACTTTTTTATTTCTGGTTTGTTTTTGAAATTTTTTTTTGCAAGTTTATTTTTGTCAAGTAGTGAATCCAAATTTGAGAAATTATTTTTGCAAACCCACCCCTTTTTCACCTGTTACATAATAAGGGGCCAAAAGGGGCCAAAATTGATTTTTTTTAAAATTCTTGTTCGATTTTGACAATTTTTTTGCAAGAGTAGAATACAAAATTGAAAATTTATATTTTTACCCCCTGGGTCGAAAGTCCACCAGAGCAGCATGTGTCAAAAACCTTTGTCAGTCCACCATGGGCTGCATGTGTCCAGAGCAATAGACTATCCATATTGGGCCTAAAATGTACAGGGTTCAACATGTTGAGGTCGTATCATGCTGCGCTCAGCGAAGCTTTTTATTCAAAAATCTTCTCCTCTGAAACTACCAAACAGAATTTAATAAAACTTATTATGAATGATCCTTAGGGTGTCCTGCACCAAACTTGTGTTTTGATTTTTGATCCGTTAAAAAACATGGCTGCCGTTACTAAAAATAGACCAAGGGGGTCAGACTACTGTTTTTGGCTTATAAATCAAAAAGTATAAGAGATAGAGGAAATCTGAGGCCACGCTACTGATTCAGCATCAAAAGCTCTACAAAAGTCTTCATTTAGTCAAAGTTGTCAGATGACCCCTTATAGGGGTTACGGCCCCTTAAAGGTGAAAAATAGCATTTTTTCATGTTTTTGGCCTACAGAATGAAAACTATTGCAGGTAGAGAAAAGCTGTTGCTTGCTTAAATGTTCAGCTCATTTAGCTCTACAAAAATATAGGGTGAGACCAGGTGAGCGATTCAGGCTCCTGGGAGCCTCTTGTTAATAAAACATCCGCAGCAAACACGAAAATCGCACTTAACTGTGGTTAGTTCAGAAATTTTCAAACAGGAGCTAGGGCATGCAATTAAAAAAAATCTTTTGGAACCTCTTGTTTCATACAATTCTTAACCAATTTTTTTTGTCAAACAGAAGGGTGCCCGCCCAGCACACTGGTTTTAACATGTTTTAATTTGCCTTTGCTAAACCACTCAAACTAAGCAGTTAAATTTCAGGCGGCTGCACCATTATGTTCAATGGGACCCCATTAAAAACCTCGTGAGTAAGCACATATTAAAGGGTTTTATAATATGAGACAGTCGACACAGCCTTTTCTGGCAATTGTAAATCTGTGGACTGGCCTTTCCGTACATAGCAGCCTTTTATCTGAAATCCCGTTCTGGAATCACAACAGTTTACAATGATTTATGTAACGAATAGAACACGCGATGTCTTCAAAGGGTAATAAATTTTGAGTATCACTTCCATGTCGTCGTCTGCTTTGTAAACAATGCTCCACCATTTTGATTGTCATGTGAGTAAATAGTATCGATCATTTATAAAAAAAGATAAATGAAAACGTATAGTACAACGATTTTACTGTTTTTACAAAACCAGTTCAGATGGCTTGAAATATTTTTTAGAAAATATTCAGACTGTTTATATAATTAAACAAAATTTTGATGCCCAATAAGTATAGAGACTGTAAAAGATACTCTTGGGGGGGGTATCTGGGAATTTCTACTGTTAAAGGGACTTCGTCCCTTATTAGAGCTATTCTTGCTGGGTAGGGGCCTATTCATCATGTGATTGAGATTTGAGATCTTTGACTTGATATCTTTATCCTATATCTAATGCCTAAAATTCAAAATAAAGGACTGCAGTACAGAACTAAAGAGTAGTTGGGACATAGATATCTTATAAAAGCTAGCTGACAATGTTAATAGTTTTGATAGTTTAATTAATAAATATTGACTAGACTTCCCAATCAAGGTCAATACTGGTTCATGAAGCTAACTATTCTAAGGATACAGTATCTGATAGAAGAATGGTTGGGCTGACTTTATAATTTTCTTTATATTTCACAGAAAGCTTGAAAGAAATAAAGAGCACCAAACTAAAGGATGAAGAGAAGACTCACAAAGTTTTGGAACTTATAGAAAACAGTGACAGCAGTGAAAAGTGGGGGACACTTTGTGAAGTATTGACAAGTTTAGGTACCATATTCATGACATTCATTAAGTTTGGTATTTATATATAAGATAGTTATACCCCCGCTTCGAAGAAGATGGGGGTATTTTCATGCTGTTTTTCACTGTTTTACCTGTATCTGTTGGTAGTTCTGTAGTTCAGTTGCAGTTTCCATGTTTTTTGTTTACTCATAACTCATCTACTATTAGTCCTAGGTTGTTCATATTTGGTTACAAACTTTATGTGGACATGCATTATAGTTGTATATGTTTTTATTAAGGTTCATGTATACGTTTACCTTGAAATGGCTTATTTTAGATAAATTTTTCAATATATTTACAGCAAAGACTGTATATAATATTTAAAAAATAAACCATAGAAGAACCTAGATATATTAATTTCTTATTAATTTTTATGCCCCATCTAGAGGGGCATATAGTGTTCAGGTCTGTCCGTTCGTTTGTCTGTCCGTCCCAAATTCCATATTTCCAAATTCACACTTACTGACAAATTCCACATCATATTGGTATGGTAGGTGCACCTAGTGATGATATGAACATTGCATGCTTCAGATGCTGGATGTGACCTATATTTTCTGCATGAATGACCACATACAGAAAAATGGTTTAATTCTATTCCCACTTACTGAAAAGTGCCACATCAACCATATTGGTATGGTATGTGCACCTGGTGATGCTAAGGACAATGCATGCTTCGGATGCTGGCTGTGACCTATATTTTCCGCATGAATGACCACTTATAGAAAAATGGTTCAAATCCATTCTTTCCTACTGACAAGTGCCATAGCAACCATATTGGGATGATAGGTACACCTAGTGATGCTTAGCACAATGCATGCTTCGGATGCTGGATGTGACCTATATTTTCTGCATGGATGGCCTCTTAAAGAAGAGTGGTTAAAGTCCATTCCCACTTACTGACATATGCCACATCTACTATATCGTTATGATAGGTGCACCTAGTGATGCTTAGCACAATGCATGCTTCAGATGCTGGCATTGACCTATATTTTCCGCATGAATGACCACTTATAGAAGAATGGTTAAGTTAAAAACCATTCCTTCTGACTGACAAGTGTCTTAATAGCAACCATGTTGATGCTTTAGTGATTGCGAAAAAAAATAAATGTTGCGAGATTGGGCATTATGTCTTTTAAATTCTATTATTTTTTTTAGTTCTGTTTTTTTTTTTCTGTTTTTGTACACAGTCCAATTTAATATCACTAACACCCTTGCAGTGTGTCCATATCTTAGGTCCTACTATTCTTTATTTGCATTGATTAAATATGCTGTTTGAGCTGTACATATATTAAGATTTTCTTCAAAAAAGTTCAAACTGTCTTGATGAACATTAAAATAGTTCAATCGGAGATCTTCTTTCTGTTTACCAAAAACTTTAAAATTTTCAGTCACACTTTAATTCAATCTGGCCTCTTTTCATTTGCTCATAACTTGGCAACTTTTAAACTTAGATTGCTGATATATTTGTTATCAAGCTTGGTATTGGCATGATGTATTGTGGGATATGTTTTTGGATCTTTCAGACATCTATTTCGTGTTTACAGAAAACTTTATTTTTTTTCTTTGAACTTCAATTCTGTCATTCTTTTCATTTGCTCATAACTTGGCAACTATTTTTCCTATATTGCTGATATTTGGTAACAAGCTTGATATGAACATGAACATGAACATGAACATTGAAGGCTGCTGGCTGTTTCCATTGTAGATATTTAAAATATACGTTTATAATGTAGGTTGTGTCGCGTACACTTATTCCACATCTCATTTTCTTCTATGATGTATTGTGGGATAGGTTTTTGGATCAGTTGGTCATCTACTTCCTGTTTACAGAAAACTTTTGAAAAAATCTGTCACACTTTTCAATTACATTATATATGTGTATTACTACTCCTAGGTTGCTAATATTTGAAAACAAGCTTGATATGGACAAGATGCATTGTTCATTGTTCAATCCATCAAACAGGTAATTCCTGTTTTAATTGTTGTAAACTTTGTAAACACAAGGCATATAGTTGCATAAGTGAGGGCATCACTAGTGAGCATTAGTTGACAGATTTCTTGTTAATTATTTTTTGAAAGGATGAGCGGCATTAAGACCCAAAATTGGCCCAAGAAAATGTATAGTTTGTTCAAATGTTATGATATTTATAAGAAATATCAGCTTATATGTGGTTACAAAGAAAAAAGTTCAAAAAAGGCAAAGGACAAGATATGATAAGGGCCCAATTTTGAAATTATTAAAATGAGCTAAAAGTATGTGATAAATACTTTAAATTAGTTAAACTTTACTATATCAGCATTGTTTTGTTTAAAGTGATCCATTATGATGTTGAAATAATTACCCAAAGTGGCTTAAAAATTGTGATTTGGTAAAAAAATGTAAAAAATCTGCAATTTTGAAGTGGTTTTTAGCAAATTTAACTATGAGCCACACAGAGTACCACTACAATAATAAATGTAGATAATCATTTTGAATATAGAAACAGACCACAAAAATATCTTTGTGGTACCCTGTGTGGCTCATAGTTAAATTTGCCAAAAACTACTCAATATTTGCATGATTTTTACACTTTTTCACAAAAATGCCATTTTCACATAATTTGATGACGTCACTGTGATGTAATAAACAAGATTTAGTAAAAATTAATGTTATTTTTGTATACCTTCTTCATCTTAGAACTGATCTAGAATAATTTAACCTCAGTTTAATTATTTTTATAAAATGGTAAATTAGGGGGCCATATTTAGCACTTATCATATCTTGTCCTTTCGTTCATTGTGACGTAGTTATGACAATTAGTGGTCTTATTTGACAAAATAAAGAAAATCTGCAATTTTGAATGGTTTCAGTGCATATTTTCCTTAAGAAAACATTGGGTGCATGAAAACGACAACTCCAAACTTTCAGAAATGATGGATTTCATTTTAAACATTTTTACCAAGTATGAAGTTGTTGTTTTGATGTGCCCACCTACTTTCGGACCATAAAGTGTGTGAAAATCAGCAAAAATCAATGAAATAAGGACGTTTTCTTTAATATATAGCGTTTTGAGTTAACTGATTGGCATGACAGCTTAAATGATATGGCACAAGCTTATCATTTTCTTATAACCTAATAATTTATCAATGTTTCAGCAACTCAAGCCATCTGTAGGCTCAGTTTTAATTTCTAAGTAAGTGTTGGGCCAAAAAAGGGTTTTATTGCCACTCATCCTTTTCTTATTACCTAATTTTGCCCAAGCATGATAGATGCCTGTGGGCTGATACCATAAAAGCTTAGAGCCACACTGAACTTTTAAAACAAGCTAAACTATTATCATGATTATTTTAGAACAGAAATGACTTTATATTAGTTGGATTATTATTGTCCAACATTACTTTAATACAGTAATCTATTTTTCTTCCGTAAATGTTTCTTTTCAGTGTGAGATGAGCAGGTTGAGATGCGAGCACATGCAGCGATCTCAAACTGGTCAATTAACCAATTATAACCATCGGTACTGCTATTGATCGATGATGTCGACCAACGAAATGCAATGTTATTTTAAACTTTCGGTTTTTAGAATGAAGTTACCTAAGGTTTCAGAATATAAAAAAAATGATTTTTACGGAAGAAATAGGTACTTACACGCGTTCTTGGAGAACCGGCAATGATCTTTCACTCGTGATAGAATTTTGGGGGTCTTTAGTCTCGTTCCGCTGCGCTCCACTCGCAAAAAGACTGAAAAATTCTATCACTCATGAAAGATCAGCCGGTCTTTTCCAAGAACTTTTGTAAGAACCTATAAATCTTTATTTGAACTATCAGAAATTTTAGGATTTTTGAAGTTCATGAAACATACGAAATAAAGGAATTATTATGTTTTAAGTGAGTTTTTTTTTGTATTTGAAGGGTTTGATTTTGTGCCAAAAGCTTTGACAAAAGAACATAGCCAGGAGAACTTTGACAAAATCAAGTTTATTGTTTCCATCCTATCACAAGCCAAAATAGATACAGAGAAGTTAGCCAAAGTTTTACTGGATCATCATATCATCTCTGAGGCTGACTTCCAGGAAGTGAATACAGAGTCCTTTAACAATGATGAAAATAGTGGCCTTATAGTTCTAATTGACAGGGCTGTAACTCCACACCCTGATGAATGGTATGATGAGTTCGTACAGTGTTTAGGTGAATCTGGCCATCAGAATTTGGTCTCCAGGTTACAACAGAGCAAGGATCAAGGTAAAGTTCAAGATGAAATACTTAATACAATCAAGTTGAGGGTGAGGATTTTTTTGATTTGCAACATGTAGTTTATAAAGAAAGTTAAGGGCCATGCATGAGACAACTTCATAATCTTGACAGGTTTCCTTGAAACTTAGTGAACTTGATATTTTTGATTCATTACGGTATTATTCATGGGTTATCAATTTTCATGGTTTTTGTGAGTGTCCTTGAACCACAAAATTTGAAATCCCATGAATAGGAAATTTAATTAGCTTGGATCTGTATCCGTCAGACTTCAGAACAACAAATTTAAGAATTCACAAAATGATACTTTATCATCAACCCTTGAAATTGATACCCACGAATATAAATGAATTCACAGTAGTACACATTATAAACCACCAAGACAAATCAATGACAGAAGTGCCATGGCCTTCTTTATAAAGATTGTCATGAAAGTATTGAGGATTAAGGTTATGAATGTTTATTTTTATTCTGCAATAGATATTTTATCTAGCAACATTCTTGCACTGCAAACAATAGGAAATTATATGAACTTACAACTTGTTTTCCACTGCATGTATTTTAGAATAATCATGATACTATGTGCACTGATTGAATATGAGTGTGATCTTGTTACTAATTTACCAAAATAAATGGTAAATTGTAATAAATAAATATTAATCAAAATGTTGATTTTAATAATTTAAAAATGTAATTTTGTTCCATCATCAATTAAAATTTTCTATTATTATTTTCTAATTGATTGAAATTTAGTGCTTCGGTAGATGTACAAGCATTTAACTCCTTTAAACTATTATTATACAGTATGTGTAATAATAAAGATTCAGATTCACATTCAATAGTTCATTATTGTCTTACCACATACAATCATATAAAACATTATTACAATAAAAGATAAAACATATAAATTAAAATGTATGAGCCATTCTAAAAAGAATTATGAGAGACTATTAATGTATATATATACAATATGTTCATATAAAATACAGTAAAAAAGGTACAATTTATAAAAAAAAGTATCATAGACTAATGATATAAAAAGCTTTGTCTTCTCATTAAAATACTATGGCAGGGTTTGGCAACTAAGCTACATGTACATACATTTTCATTATTAAATATAAATATGAATTTATCATCATCAGACAATGTCTTAAAATTGTTTCGTCATGACTAGTAATATCTAAAAATAGTGACTGTCTTAGAATATCATACAATTGGGCATGTTAATATTACATGTTTTTCATCTTCCATATCATTACAACTGATACACTTATCTTTCATTTAATACTAATCTTTCGTAACGACCAGTTTCAATCTTTAAAGGTGCTACACCACATCTTAATTTTGTAGATGCATTATGAAAACCTAAAGGTATATTTTGTAACAAATATTGTTCAGTAGAATATGAAAATTTAAACAATTTATATGTTCTTTTAAAATTTGTCACCTTCATCCCTGGCCACATTGACTCATTCTATTACACCAGTCAGTTTTATATTTATCAACCATTTTTTCCTCTCACTGACATATAGTATTCTTATCAATTATACATGTTGTATTTATTTCCAAATTGCAAAATTGTTCAGTATTATAAAACTTTAACATTTCCATAACTTGGTAATATTAAAACTATAAACTGATAATAGATTATTTATGGAATGATGATAATGGAAAAAGTACAATGTAACATGTAAATTAGCTTTAAGAATGTAAATGAAAGAATCTGTAAAGGAAAAAAATGTCAAAGAGAATATCAGTCCTATTTAAAAGATTTTAAATTTTGCTCAGGTTTTATTTTATCATTGTTCTGGGAAAATCAGCCAAAATTTAAAATCATTTGCAAAAATAACCCGCTATACTGTAATCAATAGCTTACTATATATTAATAGCTGTAGCAGAAGCAAGTGGAGGCTCAGTAGAGGAAAGCATACCCTACTCAGTGAACGACCACTGGCAAAAGATGGTGATGGAACTCTTCAAACACCTCATTGTTACATGGGTGAAAGCTTCTGAAATATTGGTTAACTTAGCACCAGTATTCGATGATCCAGGTAGTGTATATTGTATTTTTTTAATTGATTTATTGTCATATAAACCTGCTAAGTATTTTTATGCCCCTGCGACGACATGACAACATGTTGGGGGAGTTAACTTTTACTCATGTCCGTCTGTAAATATGTAAGTACGTACGTCTGTCTGTATGAATTTCCTTCAAGCTTTTCTCAGTAATTAACCGTACATGAGAATAAGACCTGTCGGACATTTTTTTCCTGTTTAGGACTTAGGCCGATGTGAAAATATGTGAAAATGACTTTGAAAATTTCTGTCAAGCTGTTCTCAGGTACTGTACATGAAAATGATTTGAAACTTGATATGATGGTTCAGCATGACAAACTGTATGTCTTTAGCGACTTTCAGGTCTGTCAGACATCTACTTCCTGTTTGGGGCCTAACGTGGGCATCCATGTCCCATGGAAACATTCCTTCTTTATTCATAATGTATTGTATAATATGATGCAGGTTAAACCTGATAAGCTCCCGCAGATAAAGTCACTTTCTTATATATACGGTACATGTATGGTACCCCATACTTTAAATAACAGAAAGAACTAAATAGCAGCAAGAAATAATAATAATTTTAAAAAAGGAAAACACCTGCAAACAGTCAACAAGGAAGTGATTTTATCTCAAACCATATATGGTAAATATAGACGATTTTTTTCGGACCTTGAAGAAGACAACATTAAAGAATTTCTACTTTCATTTTCAAATGCAAAAGCTAGAGAGAAAATAACAAAAACAAATTTGTTTACTGAGGCAGACAAGGTAAATGAAATGACTGCAGGGCAAATGTATTTGCTGAATTATTCAAGTTATTTTTTTGGTTGACATGCACCGCAAAAATTAGAATGACAGGTTCCTGTGCTTCTATCATTTTGATTTGATAGATGCAACGTCTAGGGATATAATGGAACAATTCAATAAAATATGCCTGAAGTCCTAATTTTAAAAATTCAAAAATGTCTCATAGTTGAGAATACTAAAAATATTTATATTAATACAATAAGTATGTATTGTATTTTTTTTTCAAATGCAAATTACAAAATTGGAAATTAGTTTTGCATTCCGTGCTATTGGGTGCGGATTTTTGACTAGCTTATACATGTTCTGGTTTAAGGCATCATACTCTGTCAATTTAGCTCCCGCAAAGCTGTAGCTAATGAATAACCACTATATCTTGTTCTTGTAGGAAGAGGATTCATGCTTTAGCCTTTGATCTGATTTAACTGAATCTCTTAAATCTGTATTTTTTGTCATAAAAATGATATAATATTTATTTATTTGTATCACCTATAAAGATGCAAAATATAATTATAATTTTAAAAGGAATGTGGCTGGTTTCCATTGTGATTTTTATACGACCCCAAAAAATTTGCGGACGTATTATGGTATGATGCTGTCGTCGTCGTTGTCGTCGTCGGTGTCTGTTAACTTTTTAGTATTTCCACAATAACTTTAGTTCCAGTTATCCGATTGCTATGAAACTTTACAATAATGTTCCTTACCATAAAAGGATGAATGGGATTGATTTTGGGGGTCCCCCCATTTTTCGTTTAGAAATTAGGGGCCAAAAAAGGGCCACAAATACTACTTTTTTGTTTGTTTCCACAATAACTTTAGTTCTAGTTATCCAATTGCTATGAAATTTGACAGTGATGTTCCTTACCATACAAGGATGAATGGGATTGATTTTGGGGGGTCCCTCCTTTTTTGTTTCGAAATTAGGGGCCCAAAAGGGGCAAAAAATTCAAATATTTTACTTGTTTCCACCATAACTTTGTCCCTAGTTGGCCTATTGCTGTGAAATTTGTCAAGAATGTTTCTTACAATAAAAGAATGAACCTGATGAATTTTTGCGCCCCCTTTTTCTCCATTGTGTAATTAGGGGCCAAAAGAAAAACTTTTTTATTTTTGGTCCGATTTTGAAATTTTTTTTGCATGTTTGTTCTTGTCAAAAAGTGGATACAAAATTAAGAATTAATTTTTGCGACCCCCCCTTTTTCCCCTATTACGTAATTAGGGGCCAAATGGGGCCAAAATCAAAACTTTTTTACATGTGGTCTGATTTTGAAATTTTTTTTTGCTAGTTTATTTTTGTCAAGTAGCAAATCCAAATTTTAGAATTTATTTTTGCGACCCCCACCCCTTTTTCACCTGTTACGTAATAAGGGGCTAAAAGGGGCCGAAAGCGAAACTTTTTTAATTCTTGTCCGATTTTGATAATTTTTTTTGCAAGTTTATTCTTGTCAAGTAGCAGATATATATTATTGTGTCCCCTTTTTTTACTGTTACGTTATTAGGGACCAAAAGGGGCCAAAATTGTAACTTTTTTATTTCTGGTCCGATTTTGAAAAAAAATTTTGCATGTTTGTTCTTGTCAAATAGCGAATACAAAATTAAGAATTAATTTTTGCGACCCCCCTTTTTCCCCCTATTATGTAATTAGGGGCCAAATGGGGCTTTTTTATTTGTGGTCCGATTTTGAAATTTTTTTGCAAATTTATTCTTGTCAGGTAGCGATTCTAAATTTAAGAATAAATTTTTGGGGCTGTAATCATAATTTTAAAAAAATTCTGGTTCGATTTTTTATTTTTTCCCCAAACATTATTCTTTTAAAGAGTAGAATACAACATTCAAAATTTATATTTTTACCCCCTGGGTCGAAAGTCCATCAGAGAAGCATGTGTCAAAACCCTTTGTCAGTCCACCATGGGCTGCATGTGTCCAGAACAATAGACTATCCATATTAGGCCTAAAACGTTCAGAGTTCAACATGTTGCGGTCGTATCATGCTGCGCTCGGCGAAGCTTTTTATTTTAAATTGCTGTTTCTTAAAATATGTTGATTGTGTTGCATACACTCATTCCACATCTTGATTTCAGTTGTAGTACGTTCAATAAGAAAAGCAGAATCTACAAAATCAGAGCAGGATGCAATGCAGCTGTTATTAGAAAAATTTGACAAAATTGAATCCCCTGGAAAATGGTCAGCCTTTAAGACAGCTCTTGCTGAAGCAGGTATTTCATACTAAAGAGGGGATATTTTTATGCATAATTAATGTACATAATGTAGGAGGGCATTCAATTTCCTCATGTTAAGGGGGTAATTGCACCAAACACCAAAAGGCCTATAATTGGCCCTGTAATTAGGCTGATTTTTCATGTTCAAGAAATCTAAACGAATGTTACTGAAATAACTCGCAGAATACCTATATTTAATAGGTTTGATAGTTTTCTAGGGTTAGAATTGTGCTGTTTCATTCAGTGACCCCTAAATATGAGAAAAATTTGGAAAATCTTCATTTTTGTCGATTTTTTACCCCTTTCACCACTATTGTGCCAAAATCAAAAGTGGCCTTATGCTCTGACCAACATAGATTTTTGTTTATTGATTTATTACTTACAAGTCAATATTTTAACCAAAAAATAATTTGGGTCAGAATATATGGCCAACATTTAGATGTATCATTTTTTACAGAAACAGAGGCTGAATATGTCAAAAATAGTGATTTTCAAAGAAGTTCACTAACTTTAAAGTTCTCTGTTCTTCATGAAAGTAAACAATTCATGTACAATTTATAACATCTTATAAAGTATAGAGTCTTATGACCATTCTAGCATCATCATTTTGTAGCTGTCTCGAATTTAAAATTTAGGGCCGATTTTTGCCCTTTCCGACCATACTCCTTTTTATCCGTCTATTGATTTTCTTAAAAATATGTAAATAAACACATCAAGACATACACTTCGAAAATTCAATTAGAAAAAGACATGCTTCTGAGTTAAATTAATTAGTTTTTGAGATAACTGATTCTGAAGGATGGCTTTTTTTACATTGAAATATTAAAGAAAGTGCACAACTTAAAAGGAAAATTCTGATTGACAAAATCATGAACGAAAGTATTTTGTCATTTTTGTACGACTGTAAAAAAAATTGGGGTCGTATATTGCTATGATGCTGTCGTCGTCTACTTGGTTGTCTGTTAACTTTAGTGTTCTCATAATAACTATAATAATAATAGTTCTGGTTATCTAGAATTTGCTAACCATAAAAGGATGGATAAGATTTATTTTTAGCTTACCTGGCCAAAGGCCATGTGAGCTTATGCCATCACTGTCATGGTCTGTTAACAATTTCAAAAATTTCTGAAACCACTTTACTAATTTACCTGAAACTTTACTGGAATGATATATGACATGCTGGCTAAAACCATTTTCATTTGGAAATGATTAGATAAGGAACATGGCTGCAGTTTCTAAAAATAGAACAGGGGCGTAAAGCAGCATTATTTTTTTTTTAAAGAACTCAAAAACAGTGACAGATATGGAAATAGGCTGGATAAAAGTGATCAGCAGGCCAAAATCTACCTACCTGAAATTTTAAAGAAATTCCAGAAAACAATGTGGAAGTTATTGCCCCTTTTAGCTCACCTGGCTAAAGGCCATGTGAGCTTATGCCATCACTATGCGTCCAACGTTGTCCAGCGTTGTCTGTGGTCCGTCGTCGTCTGTAAACAATTTCAAAAATCTTCTTCTCTGAAACTACTGAACCAATTTAACTGACACTTGGAGGGTTGAATCCAGTATTGAAAGCCCCATTGGATTTAATGCATTACCAAGTTTAGAAATAAATTCATAGAAATTTCATCTTTAAAATGCCAAATCTTTCATATTTCATTCGATGAAGATAAGATGCAGTAGGTTCTTTTGCACTAATAAAACCATATACCTATGCGGCATATTTTGGCTTTTCACATGTCACTGTTTGTAAACATTGTAATTTCGCAGTAAATTCCTTTAATACCCATACCTCAATAAATGCACTGGCAAAAAATCAAAATGTACTTTTAATGAAACTTTTTTATGTTTTGGAGTTTGTTCATATACTAGAGATTTTTTAAAAAATTATTTGAAAAATTATCAACTAATCCTGGAGCTCAAAGATGTCAATTACGTACCAGAAAGCTCTCCTACAAAGGGGCGGATCTTAATGACGTATGCATATTTACTGAATTCAACCCTATAAGGAAACAGTTTTCTTCAAATTCTTAAATAAACTATGATTTGCTATATTCTGATGGATACTCTTTGTTTTCATTGTATGACCTTCCACCTATTCCTCTTTCTTGTATTTTGCCAGGTTCATGAAAGTGTGTGTCCATATTGCAGAAAAATGCATTTTGAAATATCTGACTTCATCTAAGTATTTCTGTCTATAAATACTCTCAGTCTGCCTAGAATTGTAAAACATGATGAATAAAAGCCATTAAATAAATAAGTGCATGTTATCTCTCATAATTAGCCACCTGAAACCACTCAAAGATGCACTATAGAAGCTTATATAAAGAAATGATGTACATGCCAGACCATGTTTTACAGTATGCCTAAAATGAACCAATTTCTGTTTTTTGGACCATTTATGTTATGTTTCACACAAAAGAAGAAAACAAGAGTCAGATTTTACAAATTAAATACCTTTTGAACATATAAAAACAAATACAAACTACCATTTCATGACCTTAAGGCTCTATATGAAATATCAAAATGCTGGTGTCTAACACACAATTCACTATAGAACACAAGAAAGATGTCATTTATAAGAAGTTATGCATATTATTTGTAAGAATATTAGTGTCTTATTCATTCTAGTACAATAATCTCAAAATTTTACCAGTAATTAGTAAACAAGACCAGTTCTTAACTTAACAACTGAGACTTTTTGAGAGAAAAATGGCCTCCTGGAGCCTCTTTTTTAATAGAATATGAATTGTATTAAAACAATATACAGGTTTTCAGGGAATGTATGACATAATTAAGATAAAAGGAATATACTGACAAACATGACCTTAAGTTAGAAAATATTTTGACTATATCAATTTTTTTATCCGGACTCCCATGGCGGACTGAATTTGTAAAGATCTGAGACATTTCGCAAGTGTCGCGACAAAAAAATAGCAACTGTGGAGTGACCTGAGCTTGCGAAAAGTAAGAATGAATATACATCAATATAAATTTCAAGATTAAAAATCAATTGTTTTGAAATAATTATGATTTCCATGTCTTGTTAAATTACATGGGCTAAATTCATAGAAAATATGTAAAAATGCTGATTCAGCAGTTTTATTAGTAAACCTGGGTTTGCAGTTTGTCAAATTTACTCTGCTTTCACTTATATCTATGCAAACATAGAAGAAAAGTTCCAAGAAGTTTAAAAATATCAAAATATTCATTCATAATTTACCTCAGGTATAGGGTTGAATCCAGTATTGAAAGCCCCATTGGATTTAATGCATTACCAAGTTTAGAAATAAATTCATAGAAATTTCATCTTTAAAATGCCAAATCTTTCATATTTCATTCGATGAAGATAAGATGCAGTAGGTTCTTTTGCACTAATAAAACCATATACCTATGCGGCATATTTTGGCTTTTCACATGTCACTGTTTGTAAACATTGTAATTTCGCAGTAAATTCCTTTAATACCCATACCTCAATAAATGCACTGGCAAAAAATCAAAATGTACTTTTAATGAAACTTTTTTATGTTTTGGAGTTTGTTCATATACTAGAGATTTTTTAAAAAATTATTTGAAAAATTATCAACTAATCCTGGAGCTCAAAGATGTCAATTACGTACCAGAAAGCTCTCCTACAAAGGGGCGGATCTTAATGACGTATGCATATTTACTGAATTCAACCCTGGAAGGAATGATAAATGCCATGTTGGCTACAAACGATCCTCATTTTAAATTGATCAGATAATAAACATGGCTGCCATTGCTAAAATAGAACAGGGGTGTAAAACAGAGGTTTTTGTCTCGCCTGCGACGAAAAGTCGCGTAACAGTCTCCATGCCATGTGACCATGACCCCATTTTTAGGGTCCAGTGACTCTGTGAACTTAGGTCTTTTTTTCAGGCAGAAAACTTTTTGCAATACTTGTGTGGACAATAAATTGCTTGAAAAGTATAATAGCTAGGCATCTGATACTGGTTATACAGACACAATTTGTGTTTATATCAAGAAATGAATGCTTAGATGGTTGATTTTAGTGATGGTGCTGGCAGGCGAGACATACTTTAAGTTGCCACAAATTTTTGTTTGCAAATAACTCAAAAACGGTGACAGATATTAAAATTCTGGCAGTGTTAAAGTGATCAGAATGTCAAGATCTACCTGCTGCGAAATTTGGAAGAAATTTCAACAAACCGTGTGGGAGTTATTGCCCCTCTTCTAAATTTTTTCTGCTTTTTAGTCCCCTACCGGCGAAAGCCGAAGGGGACTATAGGTTTGCACTCCGTCTGTCTGTCTGTCCGTTTGTCGTCCGTCTGCCTCAGTTTTCCGCACTTTTTTTCTAAACGCTTATAGAAAATGAACTGATTTTTGGTATGTGAGTTTACCTTGATGAGTTACAGATCAGGTTTGAGTTTCGTGCCGGTCCACAAATTTTTATGGGAGTTATGGCCCTTTGAACTTTGAAAATTCACTTAAATTTCAGTTTTCCGCACTTTTTTCTAAACGCTTATAGATAATGAACTGATTTTTGGTATGTGAGTTTAACTTGATGAGTTACAGATCAGGTTTGAGTTTCGTGCCGGTCCACAAATTTTTATGGGAGTTATGGCCCTTTGAACTTTGAAAATTCACTTAAATTTCAGTTTTCCGCACTTTTTTTCTAAACGCTTATAGATAATGAACTGAATTTTGGTATGTGAGTTAACCATGATGAGTTACAGATCAAGTTTGAGTTTCGTGCTAGTCAACAACTTTTTATGGGAGTTATGGCCTTTGAACTTTGAAAATTCACCAAAGTTTCAGTTTTCCGCTCTTTTTTTCTAAAAGCTTATAGATAATGAATTGATTTTTGGTATGTGAGTTTACCATGATGAGTTACAGATTAAGATTGAGTTTCGTGCCGGTCCACAAATTTTTATGGGAGTTATGATCCTTTGAAGTTTGAAAATTTGTTGCAATTTGACAAGTTGTTACCAGTGACTGAAATATGAGGCCGGTAGGGGACTATGTATTGTTTTGCAATACTCTCAGAATGCTTGTTGCAATTATTTTTTCTTATATCTCAAGAACTATTGAAGATATTAAAATAATTTCAATTGCATATTGTTAATGATTTTAGCCTTATAGATTGTGAACTATAGAAGAAAGTGAACAGGTTTTGCTTGTTTAAACGTTCAGCTAATTGAGCTCTACAAAATTGTCCATTAGGTTGAAATTTTCAAATGACTCCTCATGGGGGTTATGGTCCCTTACAACACCAAAAATAGTGGTTTTAGCCTTATAGATAGTGAACTATAGTAGATAGAGAAAAGGTTTTGCTTGCTAAAATGTTCAGCTAATTGAGATCTACAAAATTGTCCATTAGATAGAAATTGTAAGATGGTCCCTTACAGGGGTTATGGCCCCTTAAACACCAAAAATAGTGTTTTAAGCCTTATATATTGTGAAAGTTAATAGATAGAGAAAAAGTTTTGCTTGCTTAAATGTTTAGCTTATTCAGCTCTTCAAAAGTCTCCAAATGGTTGAAGTTGTCAGACGACCCCTTTTAGGGGTTATGGCCCTTAAATTGCATTGATCATGTTTTTTGCCTTTGGTATGAAACTATTGCAGATAGAGAAAAGCTGATGCTTGCTTAAATGTTCAGCTAATTGAGATCTACAAAATTGTCCATATTATATGCCTAAATTATCAGATGACACTTATAAGAAATAAGCAGAGGCACCAAAGGGGCATTCGAGTGTCAAAAGTCCGAAAAGGCAACGACAAAACCGGTAAACATGAACAAGAACAGCACAAGGAAACACAAAACATAAAAACAACCCAACAGAAATCAACAACGCGAACTCAAGTCGTAACAAGAGTGAACTCAGGTGCTCCGGAAGAGTTATGGCCTGTTAAATGACAAAAAAAAAGTAGATTGTACATGATATTTAGATTGTGTTTCATAGAAGATTGTGCCATCCATTTCCTTACTTAATTTCTTAGCTTAATAGAGATTTTCAATGGTTTCATTGTCATGATGGGGTGTTGGCACAGTGAAATATTGTAAAATTAAGTCATTGATAAGAGATGAGCAATTCAGGCTCCTAGGAGCCTCTTGTTTTGTATTTTTCTGTGTTTTGCACTCATTATGTCTTATATCTCAAGAACATTATGATACTGAAGTTATTTCATTTGCATATTGTTAAGCTATGTAAGCTCTACAAAAATGTTAATAGTCAAAATTGTCAGATGATCCCTTATTGGTGTTATGACCCCTTAAATGCCAAAAAGTGGTGTTTGCCTTATAGATAGTGAACAATAGAAGAAAAGGAAAAGGTTTTGCTTGCTTAAATGTTCAGCTAATTGAGCTCTACAAAATTTTCTATTAGGTTGAAATTGTCAGATGACCCTTTATAGAGGTTATGGCCCCTTAAAAGCCAAAAATGGTAGTTATAACTTTATAGTATGTGAACAATAGGAGATAGGGAAAATGTTTCGCTTACTTTAAAAATAATAGAGGTTTTGGCATTGTAGATTGTGGGCCATAAAAGATGGGGAAAAGGTTTTTCTTGCTTAATTGTTCAGCTAATGGAACTTTACAAAATTGTCCATAAGGCTAGAATTGTCAGATGACCATTATAGGAGTTAGTGCCCCTTAAATGCCAAAAACAGTGAATTGTACATGAAAGATTGTGTACCATAGAAGATTGTGCCACACATTTGCTTGCTAAAATGCTCAGCTTTATAGAGCTTTCCAATGGTTTCATGTCATGTCAGGCTTTTGGCAAATGTTAAATATTGTTACATCAATCCATTGAAACCAGGTGAGCCATTAAGGCTCCAGGGAGCCTCTTGTTTTGATTAGATATTAGGTGTCAAAAAGGGGCCAAAAATGCTACTTCTTTGTTTGTTCCCACAATAACTTTTGTTCTGGTCTACCAAACGCTGTGACATTTTACAAAAATGTTTCATACCATAAACATAAGATGAATGGGAATGATTTTGGGGGTCCCCCCTTTATTTGTTTAGAAATTAGGGGCTCAATAGGGGCAAAAAATTGAAACATTTTATTTCTCACAATAACTTTGCTTCTTGTTGGCGAATCGCTTTGAAATTTGGCAATGATATGCTTAATTATTATACTATCTATGGATTTGATTTGGGGGGTCTCCCCTTTTTAGCTCACCTGGACTGAAGGTCCATGTGAGCTATTGCCATCACTTGGTGTCCATTGTTGTCATCTGTTAAAATTTTTCAAAAATCTTCTCCGCCGAAACTGCTGAACAGAATTAATGAAACTTGGTTTGATTGATCCTTAGGGTGTCCTGCACTAAAGTTAAGTTTTTATTTTTGATTCGTCAAAAACATGGCTGGTGTGGCTAAAAATAGACCATGGGGGTCAGACTACTGTTTTTGGCTGGTAATTCAAAAAGTATAAGAGATAGATGAAATCTAATGCCACCTACTGCTTCAGGATAAGTCTCCATTTGGTTGAAGTTGTCAGATGACCCCTTGTAGGGTTACGTCCCCTTAAAGGTGAAAAATAGCATGTTTTTAGCTCACCTGACCTGAAGTCATGTGAGGTATTGCCATCACTTGGCGTCCCTCGTCCGTCCGTCGTCTGTCGTCCGTTAACTTTTTTCAAACATCTTCTTCTCTGAAACTGCTGGGCCAAATGCAGCCAAACTTGATATGGTTGTTCCTTAGGGTATTGTGCAAAAAGTTTGCGTTGGGATTTTTGATACATCAAAAAACATGGCCGCTGTTACTGAAAATAAAACAGGGGGGTCAAATACAGTTTTTTTGCTAATAACTCAAAAACGGTCACAGATATCGAAATTCTGGCTGGGTAAAAGTGATTAACACCTCAAGATCTATCTACCCAGAAATTTTCAAGAAGATCCAACAACCGATGTAGGAGTTGTTGCCCTTTTTCTGGATTTTTTTCAAAATTTTGCACTTATTTAGCCCTATATCTTAAAAACTGTACAAGATATTTTAAACATTCAAATTGCACATGATTAAGCACATCAAGATCTACATTTCATGTAATGAGGTCAAAGCTGTAGAACCATTTCTTTTAGGAGTTATGGCCCTTAAAGCGTAAAAATTTACCATTGTTCATTCCCCTGAATTTCAAAGATAAACTTGTCTGACACCATACATTCAACTTCAACCAAACTTGGCACAGTTGTTTAAAAGCATAAATGCTTTAATTCTATTGTTTGGATTATTGATTCATTAAAAAATATGGCTGCCATGGCTAAAATAGAACATAGGGGTAAATTGCAGTTTTTTGCTAATAACTCAAAAATGGTTACAGATATCAAAATTCGGTTGGAAACAAAAGTGATCAACATCTCAAGATCTACCTGCTATGAAAGTTTCAAGAAGATCCAACAATTGATGTAGGAGTTATTGCCCTTTTTCTGGATTTTTTCAAAATTTTTCCCTTATTTAGCCATATACCTTGAAAACTATACAAGATATTTCAAAAATTTAAATTGCATATGACTAAGCACAATAATATCTACAGTTTTTAGGTCCAAGCTGTAGGACCATTTGTTTTAGGAGTTATTGTCCTTAAAACAACAAAATTTACCATTTTTCATTACTTTTCCCCTGAAATTCAAAAACTTGTCTGACACCCTAAGACCAACTGAACCTTAACTTGGCACACTTGTTTAATAGCTTATATGCTACAACTCTATCGTTCCATGGCTAAAAATAGAACATAGGGGTCAATTTCATTTTTTTGCTAATAACTCAAAACTGATTTCAGATATCAAAATTGTGCAAGAATCAAAAGTGATCAGCATATTAAGATCTACCTGTCCTGAAATTTCAGAAAAGATCTGACTGCTGATGTGGGAGTTATTGCCCTTTTTCATAATTTTTGACAAATTTTGCACTTATTAAGCCCAATATCTTGAAAACTAACCAAGATATTTCAGAAATTTAAATCGCATATGATTAAGCACAATAATATCTACAAAATATATGTATCTGTGTAGTTCAGGTGAGCGATTCAGGCTCCTGGGAGCCTCTTGTTGCCCTATAGTATGAAAACAATTGCAGATAGAGAAAAGCTGTTGCTTGCTTAAATGTGCAGCTCATTTAGCTCTACCATAGTCTCCATTGGGTCGAAGTTGTCAGATGATCCCTTATAGGGGTTACAGCCCTTTAGATAATGTTTTTATTTTCATGTTTTTGGCCTATACAGTGTAAACTATAGCAGATAGGGAAAAGCTGTTTCTTTCTTTAATATTCAGTCAAATCAGCTTTACAAAAGTCTCAATAGGGTTAAAGTTGTCAGACGACCCCTTATAGGGCTAACGGCCCCTAAAATAAGGTTTCATGTTTTGGGCCTACAGAATGAAAACTATAGTAGATAGAGAAAAGCTGTTGCTTGCTTTTATGTTCTGCTCATTTAGCTCTACAAAAGTCTCTATATGGTCAACATCAAGACCAGGTGAGTGATTCAGGCTCCTTGGAGCTCTTGTTTGTGTATAAGATTAGGGGACAAAAGTGTCTCAAATGGAAACTTTTTTCATTTATTGTTGGATTTGATTTTTTTATTGCTACTGGTAATAAATTCTTGTCAAGTAGTGGGTTTACGAAATTGAGGATTATTTTTGTGACACCTTCCCCCTACTGCTGAACACTTTTCAGTATTAACTTAAATGGTAAGTTTAAATTTTTTTTGCGTGGTCACATGATCACCTGTTCCTCCTTAATTATGTTCATGTGTTTGTTAGTCTGTATTTCATTTGAAAATTTTGTTGAGCTTTTCTCAAACACCTTACATGAGAATGATTAAAAGTTTACCAGAATAGTTCAGTATGATGAACTTTACTCTCTGTAAAGGCTACTCTGGAGAACAGAATTTCTAAAAAAAAAAATTCTTTACATCACTTCTGGAACCTTTGAATTCAATGTTTGCTATTCTTACCTAATTATCTTTGCAAAATCGTAACTAAATTTACAAAAAGAATGAAGAAAGTAGCTTACCTCTTTGATAGATGAAGCAAAGTCACTTTGCCCCCTCATTTCCCCATTGAGAAAGGCAGCCATTTTGTGAACGCCAAATTTCAAAAAATCACTTTCTTGTAGATTTTCGGAATTGATGTCACATGACGTCACAATAGAAATTGACATTTTTCCTGCCATTTTGTTTTACAATAGAAATTTCCCATACATGCCATAGAAATGCAAATATCTAAATTTTCAGGAAATGTAATAAATGTTATAAATTTGAAATATGTTTTAGTTAAGTCTTTTTGATACTTATAAGATTATGTAAATAGAATAAAACTGAGTTGTTTATGAAAATAATATATTTTGATTTATCCATTCCCCAGACTACCATTTACAGACAAAAGGTCCTAATGGACTTTTAAACTTGTCAAGCTACTACATGTAATTGTAATTGAAATGAAAATCTCAGTGAAAATTAAAAAAGTTTGTAGGGTGCAGCTGTTTTTGCAATTATATGCAGACTTTGAATGATGAACTTGAAATATTTGTACAAAGTATCTTGTGTTTTATTTCAAATCTACACCAAAAGCTCACAAAACAACGAAAAAATTAACAAATTGATTACAACGGTCCCAAAGATCATAAAGGTTGGAACAAAGTACCACCAATAACATTTTAGAATACAGATTGTGTAACTTAAATCTTAATTTTTTTCAGATTACGAATTGATTATAAGTGCCATTGAAGGAGATTATGTAAACTTTGAAAATCTTAAGAATCGAGAAAGAATTATTTCATTATTCCAAGAGAAGCTGATTTCAAATGTCATTGCAACCAGAATCATGCCCCATTTGATAAATAAAAAGGTTATAAGTGATTTTGAAGTTGAAGAAATCAAACAACATGAGCGCAATAAAGGAGAAAGATATGCTATGCTTGAGTTGCTGACCTGCATACCAAAGCGTCACCTACAGTGGTATGATGTGTTCATGGATGTACTATTTTTAAATGGCTGGGAACATATTGTTCGTGAAGTAGATGATGATACTTGGAAGGGTAGGTTTCATTATTTCAAATTTTTAAATTGTTAAACCCTAAGGTTTTTCCTACCCTAGACATACATTATCTTCTAAGACATAATTCTGGATCCAAAATTCCAAATTGTCATTGTTTTAGCATATTCTATGCTTTTGTATGTATAATTTTGATATTTTTTACTTTTGGCTATTAAGGCCATCTGATGAGTCTTGAATAGATATAACGAATGTCAGGCACAACAAAATATATTGCCAGGAACATTGTTGTAATTTTGATTTTTGGAAGAACCTTTCTAAGAAATGCTTGTACATATTATAACTATTACAGCATCTTTTAAGAAAAGAGTGTGTTGCATGTTCACAATTTAAAAATAAGATTTGGAGAAAATATCAAAAATTACACACACAAAAATACAAATAAATATTGAAACAGACAAAGTTGAACATAAAAAAACCATTATTTTTTATAAATTTAGTCTGATATCATTATAGGATGACAACTGGAACTAAGTTTTTTCCCCAACATTTGTATGTCAAATTCCTCTTTAACTGTCATGCAGATGTTGATTGATGTCACTTTACAGGGAGATATGAATGAACAAAAACATGATTGCTTGGATTTCATTCAGGGGAGATAATTGTCTTTATTTATTTATAAAGAGTCCAATCTGAATGAGGAGAAGTCTCAGTTTTGCTCATTACTTCTACCAAAACTTACAAATGGGGTCTCTAGTGGGGCAATTACATACTACATCCATGATAATGATATGTTTTAGATTGAGTGTTACTTAATTTCAGCCTTGAACCAGAAACACAATGGTAGTAAGCTATCAGAAGACATGTCTTTTGCTGAAGAATGTAGCAAACTTCCATCAACTTACAGACATAACCAGGAAACCACAGAGAAAAAGACGTATCCATCAAAATTGAATTTCAATTATCATGGGGATGTGAAAGAAACCCATGTCTCTTGTAAGTGGAAATTGTTAAGAGTGTAACATAAATGAAATTGTTTGGGCAAAACATTTGCTTGCCAAGCATCCCGATCCATTTGTGATATATGAGAGGATTGTCATCTTTATCTTGTGAAATATTATTGTTTATTTGTGATAAACACCACTGTGGATTGTAGATCTAATTGGTAAAGGTTTCCCTGCCTTCTGTTCAATCAAAAGGCCCAGATCTGATGAATACTGCAAGAATATAGATAAAAAATGTTATTATGTTCAAAGAACGATCAAAGTTTATCCATGATGTCCATTGGTCAGTTTGTTTTGATGTAAAGTCTAATTTTAAATTGGTATGACAAAGTTGCACAAGACCCCCTTAAAAATTGAATTACCTAGCCTTTTGAAAATTTTCAGTATGCAGGATTTTCTTTGTTTAAAACATAATTGTGTTGTGTATCAAAATGTTCTTGTTCCATGTTTTAGACTCAGAAAAGCCCGCCGTTCATAACAACAACTTAAGTGCACCTGACTTTGACGATAATGGGAGCTCCCTTCTCAGCACTACGATGCAAGAATTATCTATGGATGACAACAATCTGGCTAGTGTTGATATCACAAGAGAGAAACAAATAGCAAGGTCATTACTGCCACCACCAGCAAAGAGAAATCAGCCCAACCTTGATCTGTTACCCAGGCGACAGGCACATGAGGCAGATGACACAGAGAATAATGAGTTTGAACCACCAACTTCTATGATGTTCCGCAATGTACTTGGTAGTTTAGATAGAGAAGTTGGTGAAGATCCAGATATGAACATACAAGTCAATGGTGAGTTATACAGGTTTATTGTGATTGTACAGGTAAATGATGAGCAATACAAGTTAATGGTAATACAGGTTAATGGTGATTTATTCAGGTTAATGGTGAGTTATACAGGTTAATGGTGAGTTGTACAGATAAATGATGAGTAATACAGATTAATGGTGATTTATTCAGGTTAGTGGGGAATAATACAGGTTAATGATGAGTTGTACAGGTAATTGGAGGGTTATAAAGGCTAATAGTGAATAAATAAATTTAAGAGTATTTTTAGTGTCTTTTGCGTTGTTCAGAAATTTAGACCATTTTCCAATGAACCAAAAAAAACATGCAAAGAATTCAATTGGCTTATACAGCTATTAATATCCGCCCACTAAAAACATAATTGATGACAAACTCCGCCCAAATGAATCTACCGTCTAACCAGTTCAACCGGTTTTTAGAATCTCAAAACAACACCGAATACACAACTTTATCATTCGGCAAAATTTCCTCTTACCTGCAAAGATATAATAATACTTAAAAAAATAAAGAACCGATTAGTTGCATTTGCGATGAAAGAATTTTTTTTGTTAGCTTTAAAAAAAAGAAGAATTTTATTTGATTTGTTATCGTGCAATTAAAGCCCAACATTTAAATGTCAAATCCAGATTAAGCCGGGATACAACCTATAGAATTTTGACTTTGCAGATGCACGGACTTCGCGTGCTATTTGATTGATAGGTGTAAATATTAATCCGCTAGATTGATTAGCTGATTTTAAAATATTTTTGATTAAAAATGTAATTTTGATTTTTTTTACGCGGAATGTACTATAAAATTTATTTATAAGAATTAACTGTAATAAATTTTTGGTTTATTGAAACATAAACTTAATTTTTCATGGTGCACATTTAACATAATCCGCTTCGCGGATTATTCAATGTGCACCATGAAAAATTAAGTTTATGTTTCAATAAACCAAAAATTTATTACAGTTAATTCTTAAGTAAATAAGTTTAATGTAATACAGATTAATTGTTAGTAATACAGATAGCAAGGAATAGATAGTAACTTGAAAATAGTTCAGGTGATCAAATCAGTAATTATGATGTATGGAAAAAAAAATATAGAGACATATTAGCTACATGTATACTATGACATTAAAGAAGAGAGTGAGAAATGATCATTTGTTTTATTTTACAATTAAAAGAACACATAAATGTGAATGTTGAAATTCACTTAAAGAGGTATTATCTAAGATTTCTATGCTCTTTTGATACAAAAATTATAAGAACTGATTAAGAAGAAGCTTGCATGAAATTGATGATATGCATATTTCTTGCACATATAGAAATGCACAGCCATTGTACAGAGAATCTTAGCCAAAAATAATAAATCTTTACAATTTGATCCTTGTCGATAGTTTTTGAAGAGATGGAGTTTGATGAATCAGACACAGAAGAGGATGAGAGAATTAAAAATGTGGAGAAAATTGAGCTTAGAAGTTATCAACAAGAGCTGGCTTCCCCTGGGCTACAGGGCAAAAACTGTATCATTGTAGCTCCTACAGGCAGTGGAAAAACTCATGTGGCTATGAAAATTATTCTTGTATGTAATTTTGAATCATCTCAATTTTGTTTTCACACCATGTAAATATCTTTTTTTTGCTCGATTTCATAAAGTGAAAATCATGTTTATAGAATAGTGAATGTCGGTACCATACCTTGGGATTAGATTTTAAGTCGGTTGCTTATCTATACTTCCTGTTTACCAAATTAGTTATTTTTTTACATTACTGGTCAGTGGAAGAAATGACTTAGTAATTTTTTTACATTACTGTGGTCAGTGGTATACAGTTTTTAATCAGTTTTCTCAGCAACTACTTATTTTTGGCCGGATTTCACAGAGTGAAAAATCCAGGTTATAAAGTAGTGAATGTCGGGCGGGCATATAAAATATTCATAGTTAGTTTGGTCTGGTACATCTATTTTTTTTACTCTTTTTGTCTCTCCAAATCTGGAATCACCGGTGTTAGATTCCAGTCTTATTAACCAAAATAGTTTAGTAATGTGTTTTTTTTAATTTGAGAAAGTGTCAACATTTGGCTAGATTAATTGCTGTTTTTTTTTAGTTGTTTTATCACCTGTAAATACAACATTATTGTTATTTAAATGAATTATTCATTTAGTTATTTCCTTTTGGATAGGTTTATTAACTGAAAATAAGAAAACTTAATACTTGTTTGGTAAATTTTTTTGCTTGTCTGGAAAAAAATGTTAACCTAAAAGAATCCCTTGTTAAGTAAAAAGATTTCGCCTACTGTTTTCAAATTTTACTTCAGATGATCCGAGGAATGTTGCATTAATATAGAGTAGCCTTAAAGAGAACTTTTAATTTTTTCTCACAGTTTACCTTAACTATGAGAATTGTAATTCTTGCACTTAATTTACGTGCATTAGGTTTAAATATGTTTTTAGGAGCACATGAGACAGGTGAGAGCTCGACGTCATCCTAAAGTTGTCTTCCTGGTAGAACAGTCAGCTTTAGCAGAACAACAGGCCAAACTCTGTCGGAAATACTTACCATATCATATCAAACTAATCACAGGAGAGGTTCAGAGGAATGAAAGACAGAAAAGCTTTTCAGAGTGGCTTAAAAGGTAGATTTAAAACAAAAAAGCTTCTCAGAGTGGCTTAATAGGTAGGTTAAAGAAAGAAAAGCTTTAAAGTGGCTTAAAAGATAGGTTAAAGACAGAAAAGACACAAAAAAAACTTTTGTTAAAATGCCTCCAGGGTGACATGTAGAGCCAATAGGTATATAGTAATTAATCAAATCTGTTGAGTCAATTTCTTTAGTATAAAAACTATTTCAGACCACTTATTACAGTCTATCATACCACAGTATACTTCAATATGGTCCCGTTGCTAATCTACTTCTTGTTTGACAACATTTTATGTTTACACACCCTGACATATCTTGTCTTTAATGAATACATTTTTTTATTCCTTACAGGAAAGATATCTTGGTGGTGACAGCACAGCTCCTTGTTAATGCCTTGTTAGAGAAAGATGTAGAGATTGAGAACTTTACACTGATGGTGTTTGATGAATGCCACCATGCTCATGCTAAACATTCCTACAACCAAATCATGCAGAATTATATGGATGTTAAATTCAAAGATCAGAACAGCATGCAGAATTTACCTAAGGTTGCTTTAGAAAGATACAAAAGCTGTTGCTTCACTGAGAAATGAATGCATTCACTTATAAAAAAATAATGCCATTGTTTAGTACAAATAAAGGTTAAATTTGGTTTTTATAAAAGTTCAGAAAAAATATCTTTAATTTGAGTTTGACTTTAAAAATTTCTTTGCTGAGCTTATATTAGCAAGGTAATATACACATTAAATGTCCAATTAGATGTCCTTGTAAGCTCGCATTGCATTAAGCGTGGTGAGTTTATGCCACATCTGTGCCTTCATCATAGTCTGTATTCTGTACACAATGTAAAACATTTTCTCCTCTGAAACCACTGAACCAATTTGACTGAAACTTGGCAGGAATAATATATAACATGTTGTCTGTAATTTTGATACGACCGCAAAAAGTTTCCGACATATAATTGTATGATGCTGTGGTCGTCGGCATCCGCTTTGTCTGTTAACTTTAGTGTTCCCACAATTACTTTAGTTCTAGCTATCCAATAGCTATGAAATTTGACAAAGATGTTCCTTACCATAAAAGGATGGATGCGATTGATTTTGGAGGTCCCCCCTTTTTCCATTTAGAAATTAGGGGCCAAAATGGGGCCAGCATTGCTACTTTTTTGTTTGTTCCCACAATAACTTTTGTTCTGGTTTATCATATGCTTTGAAATTTATAAAAATGTTTCATTTTAGAAAAGGACGAATGGGATTGATTTTGGGGGTCCCCTCTTTATTCATTCAGAAATTAGGGGCTCAAAAGGAGCAAAAAATTCAAATATTTTATTTGTTCCCACAATAACTTTGGTTCTGGTTGGCCAAATTGCTATGAATTTGACAATGATATGCCTTACCATTATACCATATATGGTTTTGATTTTGGGGGTCACCCTTTTTTTCATTTAAAAGTTAGGGGCCCAAAAAGCAGCAAAAATGTAACTTTTTTCTCTCTGGTCTGATTTTGGAATAAAAAATTGCATGTTAAGTCTTGTCAAGTAGTCAATACAGAATGGAGGATTAATTACTGTTATGAAAATTAGGGGCCAAAAAGGGCCATAATCAAAACTTTTTTATTTATTGTCCAATTTCATTAAAACATTTTGCTAATTAATTCTTGTCAAGAAGTGAATTCACAGATTTGAGGATCACGGCTGGGAGCCAAAAGGTCAAAAATGAAAGGGAGAAGATGCTCTTAATAAGGGGCCAAAAGGGATCAATTTTTATACGACCCCAAAAAATTTGTGGTCGTATAATGTTATGGCGATGTTGTTGTCGTCGTCATCGTCTGCGTCGTCGTCGTCCGTGTCGTCTGGGGACATTTGGTTTCCGTGCGATAACTTGAGTAGATATTGACTGATTGTTATAAAATTTTGATATGATGTTTTTATTCACTAAAGGAAGGTTGGTATTGCATTTGGGGTTTCTGGCCCCTACCGTTTCAGAAAAAAGGGCCAAAAGGGGCTAAAATGGTTGTTGTGACAAAACTTCTGTAAAATGTTTATTTTTTATCGGATTTTGATCATTCTTGTTTTATTGTATTCCTCAATAAATTCTGTCAACTAAATGTAACAACTGTTTTTATGTATCTTGCATCGTGACATTGCTAATGGGGGTCAAAATTTGGCCACGCCCCAAAAAATCAACTTTTTTATTCGTGGTCCGATTTTCAAAATCTTTTTTCATTGGAATCCTTGTGAAAATCCCTGCCTGTGGTTTTCAATCAGATTTGCAATATCTCTTACCGTTTTTGAGAAAGGGGCCAAAAACCCCAATTTAAAGTGTTCCTTTGAACGTGCCATTAAACTTTTAAGTTGTAGTTTCTCAATTGATATGAAATTTTGATATGACATTTTTCACCACATAAGGAAGGTTGGTATTGAATTTGGGTTCTGTAGCCCATGCTGTTTCGGAAAAAAGGGCCAAAATGGACTCAAATGGGTTTATTGACAAAACTTCTGTAGAATGTTATTTTTCATCTGATTTTCATTTTTTTAATGAATTACTCTATGAATTCTGCCAACTAAATGTGACAACTGTTTTGATATATCCTGCATTGTAACCTTGCAAAAAGGGGGGGGGGTAAAAATTTGGCCACACCCCAAAATTCAACTTTTTTAGCTCACCTGACCCGAAGGGTCATGTGAGCTATTGTCATCGTTAGGCGTCCGTCGTCCGTCGTCCGTCGTCTGTCGTCCGTCGTCTGTCGTCCGTCCGTCGTCCGTTAACTTTTCTTCAAAGATCTTCTTCTCTGAAACCACTGAAGGGATTGCATTGAAACTTGGTATACTTGATCTTTAGGATGTCCTCTACCTAGTTTGTGAATTATATACACGTCGACCAACCAACATGGCCGCTGTTGCTAAAAATAGAACAGGGGGGTCAGACTACTGTTTTTGGCTTATAAATCAAAAAGTATAAGAGATAGAGGAAATCTGAGGCCACGTTACTGATTCAGCATCAAAAGCTCTACAAAAGTCTCCATTTGGTCAAAGTTGTCAGATGACCCCTTATAGGGGTTACGGCCCCTTAAAGGTGAAAAATAGCCATTTTTCATGTTTTTGGCCTACAGAATGAAAACTATTGCAGATAGAGATTAGCTGTTGCTTGCTTAAATGTTTAGCTCATTTAGCTCTACGAAATGCTCCATAGGGTCTAAGTTGTCAGATAACCCCTTATAGGGGTTACGGCCCCTTAAAGGTGAAAAATAGCCATTTTTCATGTTTTTGGCCTACAGAATGAAAACTATTGCAGATAGAGATTAGCTGTTGCTTGCTTAAATGTTTAGCTCATTTAGCTCTACGAAAGTCTCCATAGGGTCGAAGTTGTCAGATTACCCCTTATAGGGGTTATGGCCCTTGAAAAATAGCGTTTTTTCATGTTTTTGGCCTACAGAATGAAAACTATTGCACATAGAGATTAGATGTTGCTTGCTTAAATGTTCAGCTCATTTAGCTCTACAAAATTCTCCATAGGGTCGAAGTTGTCAGATGACCCCTTATAGGGGTTACGGCCCCTGAAAAATAGCCTTTTTCATGTTTTTGTCCTACAGAATGAAAACTATTGCACATAGAGATTAGATGTTGCTTGCTTAAATGTTCAGCTCATTTAGCTCTACAAAATTCTCCATTGGGTTGAAGTTGTCAGATGACCCCTTATAGGGGTTACGGCCCCTGAAAAATAGCCTTTTTCATGTTTTTGTCATACAGAATGAAAACTATTGCAGATAGAGATTAGCTGTTGCTTGCTTAAATGTTCAGCTCATTAAGCTCTACAAAAATCTCCATAGGGTCGAAATTGTCAGATGACCCTTTATATGGGTTACGGCCCCTGAAAAATAGCGATTTTTCATGTTTTTGGCCTACAGAATGAAAACTATTGCAGATAGAGATTAGCTGTTGCTTACTTAAATGTTCAGCTCATTTAGCTTTACAAAATTCTCCATAGGGTCGAAGTTGTCAGATGATCCCTTATAGGGGTTACGGCCCCTGAAAAATAGCGATTTTTCATGTTTTTGTCCTACAGAATGAAAACTATTGCAGATAAAGATTAGCTGTTGCTTGCTTAAATGTTCAGCTCATTTAGCTCTACAAAATTCTCCATAGGGTCGAAGTTGTCAGATGACCCCTTATAGGGGTTACGGCCCCTGAAAAATAAAGATTTTTCATGTTTTTGGCCTACAGAATGAAAACTATTGCAGATAGAGATTAGCTGTTGCTAGCTTAAATGTTCAGCTCATTTAGCTCTAAGAAAGTTTCCATAGGGTCGAAGTTGTCAGATAACCCCTTATAGGGGTTACGACCCCTGAAAAATAACGTTTTTTTTATGTTTTTGGCCTACATAATGAAAACTACTGCAGATAGAGATTAGCTGTTGCTAGCTTAAATGTTCAGCTCATTTAGCTCTACGAAAGTCTCCATAGGGTCGAAGTTGTCAGATGACTCCTTATTTGGGTTATGGCCCCTTATATGCGAGCGTAGCGAAGCTCACTATTGTAGAGAGTCTGCCAAATTGCACGAGACTCAAAATACTATGGAAGAAAAATCGTTCTCACCGGAAACATTCGATTTTTGGAACTTTTCGAAAATGTCTGCGCGTGCTGAAAAATTGCGAGAAATAGTATTACATCGTCCCAGGCATTATTCGAAATTATCAATGGAATAGATTATATTTTTGTATATACGCGAGCTTTTAAGGCAATGTCTTTCTCATATTAGGTGAAAAATGGTGTTTTTGGCCTATAGAATGAAAACTATTGCAGGTTGAGAAAAGCTGTTGCTTGCTTAAATGTTCAGCTCATTTAGCTCTACAAAAGTATAGGGTCAACATCAAGACCAGGTGAGCGATTCAGGCTCCTGGGAGCCTCTTGTTATTTGTGGTCCAATTTTCAAAAACCTTGTAAAAATCCCTACCTGAGTTTTTGCAATTAAATTTGCAATAATTCTTACCGTTGTTGAGAAATTACTCGTCAAAGGGACCAAAAAGGCCAGTTATAAGAGTTTCTTAAAAGTTGGTATAAATACAAAATTCAAATATGCATAGAAAGTCTGTAAAAGTGTTTTGTGAGTCCACCATGGGCTGCATGTGTCCAAAGCATTTGACAATCCATATTGGGCCTCCAACGTACAGGGTTCAACATGTTGCGGTCGTATCATGCTGCGCTCGGCGTAGCTTTTTATTGTACATGTAATTGTAATTCATTTTGGTCTGCTTTTGAAAAAAGAAATGAACTCCTGGTGAAATATGGGTGGAAAGTCCACCAAAGGCTGCATGTGTCAAACAACTTTTTTCAGTCCACCATGGGCTGCATGTGTCAAGAGCAATTGACTATCCATATTGGGCCTTAAATATACAGGGTTCGACATGTTGCGGTCGAATCATGCTAGTTTTCATTTTAAATGGATATGTCAAAATTATGTTCCCTGCTACAAAAAATGGAACATATGGTAAATTCACTGAAAGTGGCTGAACTCAATATCTATAAGAGATAGAAAAAATCATAAACTCTTCAGAATCAAAAATTCTACACAAGTCCCCATCGGGTTGAATTTGTCAGTGGCTATGTATAAAAGCATTTTTCATGTTTTTATACGGCCACAAAAAATTGCGGCTGTATAATGGTATGATGCTGTCGTTGTCGTCGTTGTCATCAGTGTCTGTTAACTTTAGTGTATACACAATAACTTTAGTTCTAGTAATCCGAATGCAATGAAATTTCACAATGATATTCCTTACTATTAAAGGATGGATGGGATTGATTTTGGGGGTCCCACCTGTTTTGGTTTCCAAATTTAAGGGGCCAAAAATGCTACTTTTATATTTGTTGCCATGATAACTTTAGTTCTAGTCATCCGATTGCTTTGTACTTTGGCAATAATGTTCCTTACTATAAAAGGGTGAATGGGATTGATTTTGGGGGTCCTCCCTTTTTTTGTTGAAAAATTAGGGGCCTAAAAGGGGCAAAAAATTCAAACATATTTTATTGTTTCCACCATAACTTTGTTTCTAGTCAGCTTATTGCTGTGAAATTTGTGAAGAATGTTCTTACAATAAAAGAATGAACCTGATGAACTTTTGCGGGCCCCCTTTTTCCCTGTTATGTAATTAGGGGCCCAAATCGAAACTTTTATATAAGTGGCCCGATTTTGAAAATTTTTTTGCATGTTTGTTCTTGTCAAATAGCGATAGAAAATTGAGAATCAATTTTTTGATCCCCCCCTTTTTAGCTCACCTGACCCGAAGGGTCATGTGAGCTATTGGTATCACTTGGCGTCCGTCGTCTGTCCGTAAACTTTTTCAAACATTAACTCCTCTGACACCATAAGTCCAATTGAAACCAAACTTGGTATGGTTGTTCATTAGCATTCGGTGCTTAGAACTGATGTGGGGATTTTTGATTCGTCGTAAAACATGGCCGCCGTGGCTAAAAATAGAATATAGGGGTAAAATGCAGTTTTTTGCAAATAACTCAAAAACGGCTACAGATATCAAAATTCTGGCCGGGTAAAAGTGATCAGCACCTCAAGATCTACCTACCCTGAAATTTTGAAGAAAATCCAACAACCCATGTAGGAGTTATTGCCCTTTTTGTGGATTTTTTGCAAATTTTGCACCTGCTTAGCTCAATATCTTGAAAACTATACAAGATATTTGAGAAATTTAAATTGCATATTGTTAAGCACATCAAGATCTACAAAATATGTAATAGGGTCAACGTTGTAGGACCTTTCCTTTGAGGAGTTATTGCCCTTAGAACGTCAAAATTGAGCTTTTAAAAAGCATTTCCTCATTACATTGAAAATGTTAACTCCTCTGACACTTAAAGTCAAATTGGACCCAAACTTTGTATTGTTGTTTATTAGCATTAGGTGTATAGAACTGATGTGGGGATATTTGATTGGTTGTAAAACATGGCCGCTGTGGCAAAAAAATAGAACATTGGGTTAAACTGCATTTTTTTGCTAATAACTTAAGATCATATTGTCAGATGACCCCCTTATTAAACTTATGACCCTTTCAATGTCAAATAGATTTTGCCTAATAGCCTTTACTCCAGGCACATATGTCAGGTGAGCGGTTCAGGCTCCTGGAAGCCTCTTGTTCCCTTATTGTGTAATTAGGGGCCAAAAGGGACCAAAATTGAAACTTTTTTACTTGTGATCCGATTTTGAATTTTTTTTTTGCATGTTTGTTCTTGTCAAATAGTGGATACAAAATTGAGAATTAATTTTTGCAACCTATGGCACGCGACAGTCACAAAAACTCCATAAACTGAGTTTATCGACCGTAAACTACAGTTAGCGGTCGATAAACTAGGTTTATCACTCGCTAACTATAGTTTGCTGATGCTAATGATAATTTCAGTTGTTTGAAATTTATCATTAACGGTCGATAATGGGGTTTTCAAATGCTAATTGGGGTTTCTCGGTGTCTAGAGCAATTGACCATATTGGGCCTAAGATGTACAGGGTTCAACATGTTGCGGTCGTATCATGCTGTGCTCAGCGAAGCTTTTTATTGTCCCATAATATGAAAATTATTGCAGTTGAGAAAAGCTGTTAAAATTGCTTAACCCTTCAGCTCATTTTGCTTTATAAAAGTCATCATTGATTTGAAGATGTCAGATGACCCTCACAGGAGTTATGGCCATTTAAAAGTAGCATTTTTTTCATGTTTTTACCCCATAGAATGAAAACTATTGTAGATAAAGAAAATCTGTTGCTTGTCTGAACCTTCAGCTCATTAAGCTTCACAAAAATCTCTATTTGGTTAAGTTGTCAGATGATGGCCCCTTATACTCAAATTCAGAATAGTGGTACCTTTTGCAATTGAATTTAAATGACACCAACTGGTTTGACGATTAAAAAAAGCCTATTTTTACATGTTTTTGCCCTATTGTAATGAAACTGTTGCAGATACAGAAAAGCTGTTGCTTTCCTTTACCATCAACTCATTAAGCTTAACAAAAGTGTCCTTTTGGTTGAGCTTGTCAGATGACCTCAGACAGGGGTTATAGCTCTTAGAAGAGACCCTTATAGCTTGAGGACCAGGTGAGCAATTCAAGCTCCTGGTAGCCTCTTGTTTTGCTTATTAGTTTACTTTACTACATTTGCCTGCATGATTTACAGATTGTGGGTCTGACTGCTTCAGTGGGGGTTGGTAGGACAAAAACAACGGAAGGGGCAATCGTCTGGATCAAAACCATGATGGCTAACTTAGATGCTGAGGAATTAGCCACAGTCAGAGATCAAAGGGATGAGTTATCTGAACATGTTATTGTTCCTGAGCAGAGTAAGTACAATCAAATTTTATTTTTGCTTGCAAACATGATATCAACTCTGTTTCCTCTGAATTTCTTAGCTTAAAGAGCCATTACTCACACCAAATTTTCAGGATCAATTACCTATTGTGTACTTGCAATACCTATTCTGTACTTGCAATAGCAAATGCTATTGTGATAAGATTTAAATTTAAATTTGAATCAAACTTAAATCCAAAAGTATGTTTGTTCATTTTATCATAGACCTGTATATTTAATAGATTTGCAACTTGTTAATTTTCCAGTACATGTATGAAAATACCAATGGTTTTTAAAGGAGATTTAGTGTATTTTTTAACTTCTTTAGTGCCTTTCTATTGAATTAATCAGAATAAATCCCATTAAACAAAAAAGAGATTAAGGAATATCTGTGTGAAAATTTCGTAAAGAGATTAAGGAATATCTGTGTGAAAATTTCATAAACAGATTAAGGAATATCTGTGTGAAAATTTCATTTAATTTGGTTGAGGAATAAAACTTTTTGTGACAATTTAATGAAAATTTTGTAAAATATTGTATTTTCATGAAAACTAGGGTAATTGGGCTCTTTTAATACTCCTCTAATGTGCCAAAGGTTAGAAAAGTAATTTTAACACATGAAAAATCACAAAACATTTGAGAATGGCTTTAAAAAAGAATCATGTAAAATCTTTTATGGTTTTAGAGTTGTACATTTCAAATTGTTTATTTTGTATGAAATCTCGTTTATTTGCATGAAATATTGTGAGATTTGACCAATTTGCAAATTCATTCTAATATACAGGTCTATGATTTTATCTATTTCTTTAATGTAAGATGTGTTTAGACACTGGGTCTATGGCACACCATTATTTATTTACTCAATTTTGAGATATCTTATTTAGTTAAATAAGATATCTTATAAACTAATTGAGATATCTTGATAACAAAATGAGATATCTTATATACATGTGTATTAATTGAGATATCTTATATATTAATTGAGATATCTGATTTATTAGAATATAAGAATAAGAATAATTTTATTAGCTCAAACTCAACTACAATAGATGGTTAAGGCCTATATAAAGTGACATATAAAGAATACAATACATGTTTAACCTGACAATTAATATGTATGTCATTGCATGTGTATACTTATTGTATATATATGTAATATTTATATGATAACATATGATATTTATTGATTTTATAAGCATTGTGTTTTTAATAACCTTTATATTAGATAAGATATCTTTTATGTTAAATGAGATTAATCTTATTAAAATGTTTATAAAGATATCTTATTAAATATGTAAGATATCTTATTTAATATTAAGTTGAAATAAAGTATCCCTTATAGTAGAAAAAAAATCCACCAATCATATAATCAATAGCAATTCAGTTAGATGTTGCAAATAATCTGGTTACCCTTGCAGTTAAAGTATTACCCATTAAATTTTAATACAAGTGCCTTCCTATTTTTGCTCTATTTTTATTACTAAGGATAAATAAAGTAGCCAAACATTTTAGAATTGGCTGAAAAAATCTAAAAAAAGAAAGAAATGTGGATGTGAGATAATTTTGATTAACAAAATTACTATTAAAGTATGGGCAAGTAGACATGACAAAAGAAATCGCTGAAACTTTTTTTTTCAAAATTATAAGCCTGGTACCTATGATAAGTATTTACTGCTATTTTCAATATGGCAGTTCTCAAAAGATGTCATGTTTTGAAACAGGCACTCTGTCAAGACAAGATAATGACCTGCATTTATTTATAGTAACTCCTATAAAGGACTTTTTAATGTCATCAGGTGGACCTTTAACCTTTTATTCCAAAAGGTCCAGGACCTTTAGTTCGCAAATGATAATTTGAACCCCTGAAATTTAGTTGAAAGAGCATTTGGATGATCATGTGGAAGACTTAATTTATAACTACATCACAATCACATGCTCTTTTAACTGCTGTGTGTAGTTCCAGTTCATTGTTTTAATTATTCATATAAGATATCTTATGAACTAATTGAGATATGTTATAAACTTTTAGAGATATCTTATTAACTTATAGAGATATCTTATTTAATTGGTTATACAGATATCTTATTTAATATATAAGATATCTCCATAAGTTAATAAGATATCTCTATTAGTTTATAAGATATCTCTATTAATTAATAAGATATCTAATAAAGTATTTATTTAAAAGATATCTTTATAAAGAAGTAAGATATCTTATATACTTTATAAGATATCTCTATTAGTTTATAAGATATCTCTATTAATTAATAAGATATCTAATAAAGTATTTATTTAAAAGATATCTTTATAAAGAAGTAAGATATCTTATATACTTTATAAGATATCTTATTAATTAATAGAGATATCTTATTAACTTATAGAGATATCTTATAAACTAATAGAGATATCTTATTTACTTTCAAATTAAATAAGATTTCTTATAATAGTTAAAGATATCTTAATACTTAATAAGATATCTTGTTAAATACGTAAGATATCTTCAAATTTGAATAAATATAAAAGCGGCGTGCCATATTGGTCTTGGTCAAAACTTAATATAATGCCTAGCATTTTAACTCAAGGGTTTAGAAAGTTGACAAAAAAACAAGACTTGTCCTGTAGTGACAAAACCTTAATAGTTATGGTCTTTGTTTAAGGAAAAAAACACACTAATATATGAGTCTGACATCTAATATAAATTTCTATCAACCAAGTTTTGTTAATTTATTTTAGTGATAAAACAAACAGCGCCAAGAAAGAAGAATTATTTTGGAGATGCTGTTACTAAGATCATGGAAGTAACAGAGAAATACATGAAACAATCCGAATGTAAGTTAATATAAGATCTGACTAGCACAGACAGTATACCCAAAGGGATGGATAATGGAAGAAAGTCAATATGTTTGTAATACTATGGGCTGAATTTTCCTTCGACTTCCAGTTTAATTAGCACACTTGTTTTCCAAACATTCTTTTAATTTTTATGCCCCCGCGACGACATGTCGGGGGGCATTAAGTTTTACTCATGTCCGTCCGTACGTACGTCCGTACGTCCCGTACGTCCGTCCGTACGAATTCCCGTCAAGCTTTTCTCAGCAACCGTACATGAGAATGACTTGAAACTTGGTAGGATGGTTCAGTATGACAAACAGTACGTCCTAAGCGATTTTAAGACCTGTCGGACATCTACTTCCTGTTTGGGACTTAGGCCATGTGAAAATATGTGAACATGACTATGAAAATTTCCGTCAAGCTTTTCTCAGCAACCGTACATGAGAATGACTTGAAACTTGGTAGGATGGTTCAGTATGACAAACAGTACGTCCTAAGCGATTTTGAGACCTGTCGGACATCTACTTCCTGTTTGGGACTTAGGCCATGTGAAAATATGTGAACATGACTATGAAAATTTCCGTCAAGCTTTTCTCAGCAACCGTACATGAGAATGACTTGAAACTTGGTAGGATGGTTCAGTATGACAAACAGTACGTCCTAACCGATTTTGAGACCTGTCGGACATCTACTTCCTGTTTGGGACTTAGGCCATGTGAAAATATGTGAACATGACTATGAAAATTTCCGTCAAGCTTTTCTCAGCAACCGTACATGAGAATGACTTGAAACTTGGTAGGTTGGTTCAGTATGATAAACAGTATGTCCTAAGCGATTTTGAGACCTGTCGGACATTTCCTTCCTGTTTGGGACTTAGGCCAATTGGAAAATATGTGAACATGACTTGAAAATTTTCGTCAAGATTTTCTCAGGAACCATACATGAGAATGATTTGAAACTTGGTAGGATGGTTCAGTATGACAAACTGTATGTTCTTAGCGACTTTCATGTCTGTCAGACATCTACTTCCTGTTTGGGGCCTAGCGGGGGCATCCGTGTCCCATGGACACATTCCTTCTTTATTTTATATCATTAAGAGCACACTTTACCGACAAGAAAAGCGAGTTTGGTTGGATTTTTAAATATAAATTGTTCAATTCATCGCAAGATAGATCGACATTTTAAGATTTATTTTAGCTTGTAAAATATTTAAAGATACATTGTAACTTTGGGAGCATCACATGTTAAACCTGTCTCATGGATGAAGGTTTTGCTGTGTACACTTATTCCAAATCTCATTATCTTCTAGTTATAACAAGCTAGGAAACATTGCATGCATTTGGAGCATTGCCATGAGGTGAAATATTCCAGGTTTGTCTTCGAGGGTCTGTCACTCACTTACTTTTTGTTTAACAAAATTCATTTTTAGCTCACCTGGACCAAAGGTCCATGTGAGCTATTGCCATCACTTGGCGTCCGTCGTCGTCCGTCGTCCGTCGTCGTCAGTCGTCCGCCGTCCGTCGTCGTTAACATTTTTCAAACGTTAACTCCTCTAACACCATAAGTCCAATGGCTTTTTAATTTGGCACAGTTGTTAATTAGCATAGGTAGTATAAAACTAGCGTGGGGATTTTTGATTCGTTGAAAAACATGGCCGCCATGGCTAAAAATAGAACATAGGGGTAAATTGCAGTTTTTTGCAAATAACTCGAAAATGGTTACAGATATCAAAATTCTGGCAAGGGTAAAAGTGATCAGCACCTCAAGATCTACCTGCCCAGAAATTTTCAAGAAGATCCAACAACCGATGTAGGAGTTATTGCCCTTTTTCTGGATTTTTTCAAAATTTTGCACTTATTTAGCCCTATATCTTGAAAACTATACAAGATATTTTAAAAATTCAAATTCCATATGATTAAGCACATCAAGATCTACATTTCATGTAATAAGGTCAAAGCTGTAGAACCATTTCTTTTAGGAGTTATGGCCCTTAAAGCGTCAAAATTTACCATTTTTCATTACTTTTACCCTGAATTTCAAAGATTAACTTGTCTGACACCATACATCCAACTTCAGCCAAACTTGGCACAGTTGTTTAATAGCATTAATGCTACAATTCTGTCGTTCAGATTTTTGATTCGTCAAAAAATATGGCCTCCATGGCTTAAAATAGAACATAGGGGTCAAATTACAGTTTTTTGCAAATAACTCAAAAACGGTAACAGATATCGAAATTCTGATGGAGACAAAAGTGATAAGCATCTCAAGATCTACCTGCTCTGAAATTTTCAAGAAGATCCAACAAACGACATAGGAGTTATTGCCCTTTTTCTGCATTTTTTCAAAATTTTGCACTTATTTAGCCCTATATCTTGAAAACTATACAAGATATTTCAAAAATTCAAATTGCATATGATTAAGCACATCAAGATCTACAATTCATGTAATTAGGTCAAAGCTGTAGAACAATTTATTTTAGGAGTTATGGCCCTTAAAGCGTCAATATTTACCATTGTTCATTACTTTTCCCCCGACTTGTCTGAAAGGGTAAGACCAACTGTATCTTAACATGGCACACTGTTTGATAGCTTATATGCTACAACTCTATCGTTCAGATTTTTGTCCCCCGCCGCAACGCGGAGCGGGGACTTGGAAATGCCGGTGTCCGTGCGTCCGTGCGTCCGTCACACTTTTTTGTAACACTTTTCTCAGTAACTACTAATCCTAGGGTTCTGAAATTTTGTATGCAGACTCCTATAGGGGTCCCCTAAGGTGTAAGTGATTTTCAGGTCAGTCTGACATCTACTTCCTGTTTAACGACTTAGTCATTTTTTCTCCCATAGGCTCAATGGTAATTTTTTCGTAACACTTTTCTCAGTAACTACTAATCCTAGGGTTCTGAAATTTTGTATGCAGACTCCTATAGGGGTCCCCTAAGGTGTAAGTGATTTTCAGGTCAGTCTGACATCTACTTCCTGTTTAATGACTTAGTCATTTTTTCTCCCATAGGCTCAATGGTAAATTTTTCGTAACACTTTTCTCAGTAACTACTAATCCTAGGGTTCTGAAATTTTGTATGCAGACTCCTATAGGGGTCCCCTAAGGTGTAAGTGATTTTCAGGTCAGTCTGACATCTACTTCCTGTTTAACGACTTAGTCATTTTTTCTCCCATAGGCTCAATGGTAAATTTTTCGTAACACTTTTCTCAGTAACTACTAATCCTAGGGTTCTGAAATTTTGTATGCAGACTCCTATAGGGGTCCCCTAAGGTGTAAGTGATTTTCAGGTCAGTCTGACATCTACTTCCTGTTTAACGACTTAGTCATTTTTTCTCCCATAGGCTCAATGGTAAATTTTTCGTAACATTTTCTCAGTAACTACTAATCCTAGGGTTCTGAAATTTTGTATGCAGACTCCTATAGGGGTCCCCTAAGGTGTAAGTGATTTTCAGGTCAGTCTGACATCTACTTCCTGTTTAATGACTTAGTCATTTTTTCTCCCATAGGCTCAATGGTAAATTTTTCGTAACACTTTTCTCAGTAACTACTAATCCTAGGGTTCTGAAATTTTGTATGCAGACTCCTATAGGGGTCCCCTAAGGTGTAAGTGATTTTCAGGTCAGTCTGACATCTACTTCCTGTTTAACGACTTAGTCATTTTTTCTCCCATAGGCTCAATGGTAAATTTTTCGTAACACTTTTCTCAGTAACTACTAATCCTAGGGTTCTGAAATTTTGTATGCAGACTCCTATAGGGGTCCCCTAAGGTGTAAGTGATTTTCAGGTCAGTCTGACATCTACTTCCTGTTTAACGACTTAGTCATTTTTTCTCCCATAGGCTCAATGGTAAATTTTTCGTAACATTTTCTCAGTAACTACTAATCCTAGGGTTCTGAAATTTTGTATGCAGACTCCTATAGGGGTCCCCTAAGGTGTAAGTGATTTTCAGGTCAGTCTGACATCTACTTCCTGTTTAACGACTTAGTCATTTTTTCTCCCATAGGCTCAATGGTAAATTTTTCGTAACACTTTTCTCAGTAACTACTAATCCTAGGGTTCTGAAATTTTGTATGCAGACTCCTATAGGGGTCCCCTAAGGTGTAAGTGATTTTCAGGTCAGTCTGACATCTACTTCCTGTTTAACGACTTAGTCATTTTTTCTCCCATAGGCTCAATGGTAAATTTTTCGTAACACTTTTCTCAGTAACTACTAATCCTAGGGTTCTGAAATTTTGTATACAGACTCCTATAGGGTTCCCCTAAGGTGAAAGTGATTTTCAGGTCAGTATGCCCCTTCAACAATATAACGTTCAACGGGCGGGGGACCTGGAATCTGTTCTTGTTGATTTGTAATAAAACATGGCCACCATGGCTAAAAATAGAACATAGGTACAAATTTCATTTTTTTGCTAGTAACTCGAAACTGGTTTCAGATATTAAAATTGTGCAAGAATCAAAAGTGATCAGCATATAAGATCTACCTGTCCTGAAATTTCGGAAAAGATCTGACTGCAGATGTGGGAGTTATTGTTCTTTTTCCTAATTTGTGCTAAATTTGCACTTATTAAGCCCAATATCTTGAAAACTAACCAAGATATTTCATAAATTTAAATCGCATATGGTTAATCACAATAATATCTACAAATATATGTATCTGTGTAGTTCAGGTGAGCGATTCAGGCTCTTGGGAGCCTCTTGTTGTCTTTAACGCCTCTATTTTTGATAACTTTAAATGGACCCTTTACATGTCTGCTAAGAAGAGATTTTTTTAAAACTTTTATGTAGTGCTTAATGAACTTATTTTTGAACTGTTATTTAAGATGCTGAAAGTTTGACAGAAAAAGACAAGATACTGAAAGCCCCACCTGGTAAGGGATCAGAACAGTACACACAGTGGATCAGTAAACTCTGGAGAGAAACAGCTAAAATATTTAACCAGGACGCTAGAAGATTCTTCTCAACATGTAGGACATATCTTGATGTAAGTGTTGATCAACATTTGCATACTTTGCCAAATTGCTTAGGAATAGGTGAGACTTTTGTTTTGATAACATTATCTCACTTGCCAGTCTGACCAAAACACCATCAGACCCAAATTTTATAGAACTTTGATATTATTGTCAAATCTGGATATTGTTCATGTTTTTCTCGATCTTAAGGGGGTACAGAACACATAAGGTAGATAACTCTTTAAAACCATTTGAGCGTTTAATCTTAATACATTTAATCAAAGAAATCAAGCTTCTCAGTGATCAAAATAGGAAATGTTGAAACTCCATTATGTTCAACAAAAATTTTCCCGAGAAACCTATGGTTCAAATTTCTTAAGATTTTGCAATTGAATTTATTTATTCCAAGTGAATAATTTTGCAAATTTTCAGGAAAATTAAACGACACAATTTTATTTTAGCCTACGTGTTGGGTACCCCCTTAAAATATCATTTCACCATTTTTGATGATTTGCACATGTGCAACAAATTTTGTTGACAGTTGCATCCATTTGTCAATGTTTTTGTTTATAAAGTAATCTTGAGATATTTAGTCAAATCAAAAGATTTGATTACCGATAAAGTTTAACAATGAAAAAATAACAATTGAATACATCATGTCGATGACCCAAAAAACAGACAAACATCTGGTCCAGTGACTTTGGTCAGATGGTTGATGAAAATCACTGGTCATGTCTGTAGGACTGACAAAGGAGTAGGGGCATTAAGGCTCTTATTTTGCCTAAAAATATGAAGGTTATGCAAAAGTGTCCATTTCTGGCTACAATATGGTGTAAGCTCTGCCTAAAAGGAAAACATGTCTAAACATTTTAAAATTTAATATTGAAGCGTCATAATTAAGTCATAATTCTAGTAATTTTAGCAAAAATGACAAAATATTTTAAAGAGAAGTTTCTTATAAGCCATATTAACAATCTGTAAAAATATTTAGTTGTTTCTTGCGTGCAGAGACACTTTTAAGTCCAAAATGTATCTTAAAAATGCTGAAAATTGATGTAATTTGGCAATTTTCTGAATAAAGGCCAGTTTCATGTCATATTTTTACCCCAAAAAAGCGCTCAAAATTTAAAAAATATAATTAGTTTCTTGTTTTTGGATATTTAATAATGATTTTATCAGCATCTGACAATGCTATTTAAAGGTTGAAACTTGGGTAAAAGTTTAGGCCAAAAACAGGCCTTTTTGCCCCTACTCATTTTGCCATTTGTCTGGCATTTGTAATGCAATATTGTTTTGTCCCCTGCAACAATTTTTCCCATCAAACTTTTGCATGCTCCCTTTTGTCTAAATGCAATGGATTATTAGCATTTTTCCTTAGATTCAAGGGAGCCTTGGTGGCCGAGTTCAGGTCTAAGACACTGGTTTAAATACCACACTATTGATCACTAGCCAATCACCTCTCAGCTGGTGTTCGAGTCCCGTTTGTATTAACAAAAAGGGACTTCCCCAACTGTATGTAATTAGGTTTGTCAGTTACCTGCCTAAGGTCGGTGGTTTCCTCCCGGTAGTCCAGTTTCCTCCACCAATAAAACTGACCGCCCTACTGTACATGGCCCAGGTGCGTCTATAAAGGGTGTTAAACACCAACACACACATACACCTTAGATTTAATTCAAATGTATCTTAGACAAGAAGAGGAAGTTGTAGCGCCCCTTTGACCTCAGCGGTATGACCTAATGTGATACTATATCCATTAACAAAAAAATGTAGTTTGCAAGCAATGGCAAAAGGGAGATAAAAATACCATGTCCTATTATTAAGACAATAAAAAATATAAAGAAAATAATAACATATGTTGCACTGTGGCTCATAAATGAGTAAAGTAAAGAATTATTTAGAAGGAAAAACCACATTAAAAGGGAAAATCCAAATAAATAAATCGCAATAAAAAGTTAAAAATGAATAATTTAACATGCTATTGTGATTTATTTATTTGGATTATTTTATTAATTTTTAACTTTTTTTTTTATTTATTATATCGCTAAATTTTTACAATCATATAATGTTATGGCGATGTCGCTGTCGTCGTCTGTGGCAATTTTGGTTTCCGTGCGATATCTTGAGTAAATATTGACTGATTGATATGAAATTTTGAAATGATGTTTGTAATCACTTAAGGAAGGTTGGTATTGTATTTGGGGATTGTGGCCCCTACTGTTATGGAAAAAAAAGGCCAAAAAGGGGCTTAATCGGTTGTATTAACAAAACTGTTGAAGAATTTTGAAAATTCTTTTTTTAATGAATTCATCATTAAATTCTGTCAACTAAATGTGTCAATGGTTTCTATATATATTGCACTGTTACATTGCTATAGAAAGAGATCCAAGATGGCCGCTAAGATAGTTGTGAGCTAATTTGCTCTTCAGATTTTTGGCAATTTTACCTTTATCTGATGGACATATATCATAATATTTATATGGAAATGTTCAATTTTTGATGTACTATTGAGTGGAAATATTTTTATTGCATTTTATGCAAAATTGGAACTTATAACTTTAATGAAATAATATTCTTTGTTTGGAGTATTTGACTGATTACTGTTCAGTATATTCATAGTGCAGTTTAGAACCTCATAAGATGTCACAACAGAATAAGAAAGGGAATACTGTTCAGACTATGTTAGCCCCTAAGAAAAATGTTGATGGAAGTTCAAAAGGAAATCCAGCTAATCCAGCTAAACGAGATAAAAGAACTCACTCAGATGTCTCTGATGAAAGTCTTGACCATGTGGATCTGATGACTATTCAATCAGATTTAAAGGATATTAAGAAATGCCTTCAAGATACTGTTACCAAATCTGATCTTGATAAGTTGGTCAAACAAGAGGACTTAAAAAACCTAGTGACCCATATTGTGAGCAACCTGTTGACCTCATTAAGAGACACAATAACAACAGAGTTTAATACAAAGTTGAGAGAAAGAACTGGCAAACTGCAAGATGAAGTTGATGCCCTTAACATTGAAAACTCAAATTTGAAAGAAAGACTTAGGGTGAAAGATAAACAAATTGAAGATCTACAAGATGCTGTGAGTGACTGTAACAGAAGGTCAATAGATGCTTTAAAACTTGCCAATTATAATGAACAGTATTCTAGGAAACATAACATTAGAATGGTCAATTTCCCTGAAAGGAAGGATGAGAATTTGCGGGACATATTTGTTAACATGGTAAAAACAGATTTGAGTGTTGATATAGATCCTCAAGATGTCATGGCAATACACCGAATACCAGGAAGGGAGGGTGAAATCAGGCCAGTGATTGTGAAAGTGAGAAACACTGACATTAAAATCCAAATTATGAGAAGCAAAAAGGGACTGAAACAAGGTGTTAAATTCCATGATGACATTACACAAAGAAATCTTGGATTAATAACAAGACTTAGCCAAAAACCTCAAATTGACAATGCATGGTTTTATAACTGTAGTGTCTACGCCAAGTTGAAGGACAGTAAAACAAGAATCAAGTTTGATCTATTTGACAATATTGAGGAAAAGATAGAGAAGAAGATGACAAAAGGCTAATTGTATGTACTGTAACTTTTAAATAATTGTCATTTTTTTTTTTTTTTTTTTTTCAAATTAGATTTTGCTTGAATCATAAAATATTGTACATGTATTCCTACTTCACTGAAAAAGGGGAATAACTCAATTTTTATTTTCAACTTTTTAGTTAACTGATACATGTAGCATTATTTCTTTTCATTTAAAGGGAAACAACTCTCTTTTTTTAATTTTTTTCTCCATTAAATCTATTATTTATTATTTATCTATTATATTTTCTTTTTTATTATTATTTTTTTTTTTTTTCTCTTTCTTGAATTTTTTTTTTTTTTTTTTTGGGGGGGGGGGAAGCAGTGTTTGTAATATTTACCTACATGTATATATTCTTTATTGGTTTATTGAGTTTATTTCCTTTAATGATTACAACTATGTGTATGCAATTATCGTTATAGTGGCATGTTGACTGTATACCAAGATATAGGGTAACATCTGCAGGGAAATTGTGCCTATAAATATTTGAATATATATTTATTTATTTTTTTCAGTTACGTTTGTTCTCTTCTTAATAATTATAATGTTTTATGCCAAAAAAAACTGTTAAATATCTGATGTTGACAATTCAAAATGAATTTAAGCGTCATCTCTGTATGAATGTATTGAGTGTTACTGTTTATAATATGAACCACAGAATGTATTTACTTACTGATTTTCTTATATATTGTTTAGCTGAACAAATAACATAATGAGTTTAGATAATTGTGTTAGCATTTTATCAATGAATGTACGGGGTCTTTTTAGTAATATAAACAAAAGAGTAGATGTTTTTAATTGGGCAAAGAGTAAAAATGCATCCATAATTTGTTTTCAAGAAACCCATAGTAGTGAAAGTGTGGAAAAACTATGGGAAGATGAATGGGGTGGCAAATGTTTATTTAGTCATTGTAATAATAGTAGTGCAGGTGTTTGTATTATGTTTAAACCAGGTTTAGATTATAATATTCATAACCATATAATTGATGAAAATGGAAGATTTATAATAGTTGATTTATCTATTTTTGAACAACGACTTACTTTTGTTTGTATATATGGTCACAATAAGGATGAACCTTTATTTTTTGAACATTTATCTAGAAAAATAGCTTCTTTTAATAACAATAGCTACCTACTATGTGGTGACTGGAATGTGGTCCAGGATTTTAGAATGGACACATATAATATAATTCACAATAGAAATGTTAACTCTCGTAAAAAGATTGAGGAAATGTGTGAACAATTTGAGCTAATTGATCCTTGGCGTGTTAGTCATCCTGACGATAAAAAATATACATGGCGTCAAAGGTCTCCTTTGAAACAAAGTAGACTTGACTATTTTTTGGTAAGTGAAGATTTATTCTCACTTATGAAAAAATCAATAATTATTCCTGGCTATAGAACAGATCATTCTGCCATTGTCTTTAATTTCTCAGCAAGTGTAGGGGTAAGGGGGAAGGGTTACTGGAAGTTCAATTCCCAGTTACTGAGAGATAGAGACTATGTTGATAAAGTTAAAATGTGCATCAATGACTCTGTATCTGAGTTTTATCTATCAACCCATTACAAGTTCAATTAACTTGTGATGACCAATATTTTTTTGAATACCTGAAGATGAGGATCAGATCCTTGTCAATTGAACATAGTATTAATAAATCAAGGGAAGAAAAGGCATTAATCCTTGAGCTTGAAAAAGATATACAAAGACTAGAAAATGATATGAATGTGAACCCTAATGAGGTAACATTGACGTCACTTAATATCAAGAAAGCTGAAATGCAGACAAGAAGAGAACAAAAAATTGAGGGCATTATTCTTCGTTCACGTGCCAATTGGCATGAGAATGGAGAGAAATGTACTCAATATTTTTGTAAACTTGAAAAAAAGAACTCTGTAAAGAAAACAATTGTTGAATTGATCAATAGTCAAGGTAATATTATTTCAGATCAGTCAATGATCATGCATGAGCAGTCTAGTTTCTATAAGAAACTATACACTGCTGTGCCTTCGGATAGCTTAGACAATTCATTCTTTACACATAATGTTAAACTTACACAGGAACAAAAAGACCAGTGTGAGGGTAACATTACTTTTGAAGAATGTTATGCTGCACTTAAAAATATGCAAAATGGTAAAAGTCCTGGGTCAGATGGATATACAGTTGACTTTTATAAGTTTTTTTGGAGGGACCTCGGACCATTTGTTTATCGATCATTGTTGCATGGATATGCAACAGGCAAATTTTCTGATTTTCAGTACCAAAGCGTGATTACATGTATACCAAAAGAGGGAAAAGACAGACGTTTAATTGGCAACTGGAGACCTATTAGTCTTGTAAATACAGACATTAAGATTGCTTCGGCAGCTATAGCTAATAGATTGAAAGTTGTCTTACCTCATATAATAAGCGACACTCAAAAAGGTTTTATCAAAGGTCGTTTTATTGGAGAAAATACTCGTCTGTTATATGACTTGATGCATTATCTTGAATATCATAATTTAAGTGGATTATTACTTATGGTAGACTTTGAAAAAGCCTTTGATTCGATTGAGTGGGATTTTTTGAAAAAAGCACTTAGAAGTTTTAATTTTGGTCCATCAATAATCAAATGGTTCGAAAGCCTATACTCCAACGCAAAAAGCTGTGTAATAAACAATGGCCACTTGTCAGATTTCTTCAATCTTGAGAGAGGTTGTAGACAAGGTGATCCCTTGTCGCCGTATTTATTTATTATAGGAGTGGAATTATTATCTTTAAAACTTAAATCAAGCCCAAATATTAAAGGAATTGAAGTTGGCAATCAAATGTCTCTTTTAAGTCAGTATGCTGATGACACATTTTTAACTTTAGATGGTAGTGAAAAGTCTCTTGAAGAGACACTGATATGTTTCAAATCCTTTGCTGATACTTCTGGATTAAAAATGAATGCTTCAAAAACTAGAGCTGTTTGGATTGGGAGTAAAAGATATTCAGATCAAGTTCTTTGTCCAAATTACGATCTCTTTTGGTCTCACTCAAATTTTAAGTTATTGGGTATAGAGTTTTCACTTGATATACAGAGTATTCTGGATGTAAATATTGCTAAAAAAATCAAAGAAGTATCAGCCATATTGAAGAGCTGGCAGCATAGAAAACTGACTCTTCTAGGAAAGATAACTGTGGTTAAAACTTTGGCTCTTCCAAAACTAATTCATTTATTTACCTCACTTCCAAGTTTGTCAGAAGCCAGGATGAATGAGATAAATACTTTATTTTATAACTTTATTTGGAGTGGTAAGACAGATCGTATAAAACGTAATACTTTAATCGGAGATCTGTCTCAGGGGGGGTTGAACATGATACATTTGCCATCTTTTGAGATTTATCTGAAACTGTCATGGGTTAAGAGATTCTTTGAAAACCCTGATGGAATATGGCAAACACTACTGGTTTCTGAACTCAAACATTTTGGAGGAGCTAGAGTTTTTAATCTACAAAAAGAAAAATTGTGTGAAGTTTCACATTGTATTAAAAACATGTTTTGGAAAGGAGTATTTTATAATTTGTCCATAGCAAAACCGGACATAAAGCTTTCTAAGCAAAATGTTTTTTCACTTGATATTTTGAATTTTGTTTCTGTATCCAATCTTACATTATGTTTAAAATGGAAAGAAAGCAATATCATGTTTATTAAAGACATTGTTAACTTTCAAAGCAGGACTTTTTACAACTTCCTGCAATTTAGAGAGAAAGCAAATACAAATAACTTTCTTTTATATCATAGTCTTATATCAAATATTCCTGAGCACATAAGAAAATATGTCAAAGAGAATTGTCATGATATTAATATTGAAAGTTTTACTCCTATTGATGAGTTTTTAGATAAGATTCTTACAACCAAAAAAATAAAATTTGTATATATAGATTTAGTTAATAAGATCTTTACACACCCCATTCAAACATTCTTGAAATGGGAGGAAAAACTTCATATGGATGTCCCGAATTGGGACAATTATTTTGTTATTTTAAAGAAATGTTGTAAAGATGCTTATCTGAAAAATTTTCAGTTCAAGCTTTTACATAGAATTTTACCTACTAATTCCTTTTTGTTTAAGATAAAGTTGAAGAACACCAGCTTGTGCTCTTTCTGTAAAAATGAGGAAGAAACATTAGAACATATTTTTTATGATTGCAATATTGTTAATAGATTTTGGGTACAATTATTTCAGTTATTTAAGATTTATGATAGAAATATTGGTTTTAATATTGAAAAACTTTTGCTTGGCAGCAAAAACTACACCCTTTTCATTAATTTGATTATTATAATCGCAAAGAATTATATTTATAAATGTAAGCTACATGAATCTTTACCAAGCCTTCTTGGCTTAAAAAACAGGATTAAGTACTACCAATCACTAGAAAGGTTTAATGCTATCAAAAACGACAGCATAAGAGCATTTGAGAAATTTTGGGCTCCGATGCAAATAATATTTCAAAATTGAGTTGTTCTTTTTGTTGTTTTTTATATTGCTTTATTTTTAATATTTCATAAAATTACAAATGTCAGTAAGTTATATTAAACATCGAACAGTCAAATAAATGCATATTGTAAACAGCGTTTGTATGAATTTGTATATGGTATGTGTTTGTAAATGTGAGTGAGTGTGTATCTTCAATTAAATAATTATTGTTACATCTTTTTGTACAAAAAATAATTACAAAATGTCTAGCTTTATACATGTTTTTTTTTTTTTAATTTTGCAACCTCCTAACATCCTTGTCAGGTGATGATTGTAGGGAGGTATTGTTAAAAGCCTGACTAGATAAACAAATAAAAAAAAAAAAAAAAACATTGCTATAGGGGGTCAAAAAGCGGCCACACCATAAAAATTGACTTATTGATTTGTGGTCCAATTTTCAAAATCTTTTTTTATTGGAATCCTTGTGAAAATCCCTGCCTTGGTTTTTCAATCAGATTTGCAATATCTCTATTCGTTTTTGAGAAATTAGGGGTCAAAGGGGCAAAAAATGCCATTTTTAAAAGTTTGTCAAGGTAAATAGTCTTATACCAAAAATTAAGTTGAAGTGGGCCAGCCAATTGTTATATAGTTATGATGATTATATACACTGAATAAATGTTGGTATTAAATTTGGGGTTTGTGGCCCCTGCTGTTTTAGAAAAAAGGGGCTAAAAGGGGTATATATTGACAAAATTGATGTAGAATGTTTATCATTCATTCAAGTTAAAAAATTCTTTTTTTTGTCCGATTATCAAAAAAGAATTTTCATTGGATTCCTTGTGAAAATCTTAATTTGCAATATTTCTTACAATTTTTGAGAAATTAGGGATCAAAGGGCCAAAAATGTCAGTTTAATACAATAAATAAGACTTTTTGTATTAGATGTTGAAGTAAATACATATGTGTCAAATATGCATTTTAAAGTCCACCACAGGATGCATGTGTCAAAAAGTTCTGTGTTTCCATCATGGGCTTCATGTGACAAAAGCAATAGACTATCCATATTGGGCCTCCAAGGAACAGGGTTCAACTTGTTGCAGTCGTATCATGCTGCGCTCGGCATAGCTTTTTATTTATTTAGATTTTAACTTTTAAATGTGGTTTTACCTTCTAAACAATTTTTTTTTTAAATTATAAAGCTCTCTTTGTCTTTGGTTATCAGCTTATTTTAGTTTACATTTGTATGTTACAGCTGTATAACAGAGCCTTGATTGTCTATGAGGATGCCAGGGTGAAGGATGCTCTCGACTTTTTAGAAGAGAACATACAGAAAGTCAACGATCATATTGTACCAGACCAAACTGATGAGAAAATGATATCCCTGTACCAGAGTAAGATTGTATTTGAAATAAAACAGCGAGGAACAGCAGAGGCTGGTCACATTCAGGGCTGCTACTAACTGTATACATACTTATTTGTCCCCCACCGCAAAGCAACGGAGGGACTTAGTAATGGTCTTAGTCCATCACTCTTTTGTGAGCGCAACTCCTCTGAGACCGCTCAATGGATTTTGATAAAATTTTGTAGGATTGTTTGTCATGATATTTAGTTGATCATATTGCACCATCATTTTGATTCAACAAATTTTATAGGAGTTATGGGACTTTACTGACTTTGTTCATATTTGGTCATAGGAACATTTTGAGAGCGCAACTCCTCTGAGACCGCTCAATGGATTTTGATGACATTTAGTAGGATTGTTTGTCATATGTAGTTGATCATATCGCACCACCATTTTGATTGACAAAGTCTATAGGAGTTAAATGGGACTTTATCGACTTTGTTCATTTAAGGTCATAGGAACACTTTGTGAGCACAACTTCTCTGAGACTGTTCTATGGATTTTGATGAAATTTTGTAGGATTGTTTGTCATGATATTTAGCTGATCATATTGCACTGCCATTTTGATTTGACAAATTTTATAGGAGTTATGGGACTTTATCGACTTTGTTCATATTAAGTCATAGGAACACTGTGTGAACGCAACTCCTCTGAGACCGCTCAACAGATTTTAATGCTTTTTTTTAAGATTGTTTGTCATAATAATCATAGGTAATCATATCTCAATGCTATTTTATTCTTCAAATTTTAGTACATTTTAAACTTTAATGAGGCCGCGGGGGACATGGGCTATGTGAAGAAATCTTGTTTCACAAGGCATTAATTTGTACAGATTTCACAGTCATGTAATTTATGCAAAGATAAATGCAGGTGAAATGGAATAATATGGATGAAATTAATAGAATAATGAGTAGAAAACACAAAATTAAGTCCCAATGAACTTTGGTGAAATTGTTAATCCATGAAAATAAGTCCTTCAAATATAAATATGTTTACAGTATTTTCATTGTGGTTGTGTCACATGAACTAATTTAATTTTGTATTTTCTTTATCTAAATTATCTGTAAATTAAACTTCAAAAGATTCTTGAAATTAATAATATTTTCTTAGTACGTACTTGCCTTCTAATTTAGTTAATTATTATAATATTTTATCATTCTTAGAAAGCAAGAAACTTCTAGAACACTGTGTTCATGATGTAGAGCATGAAAATCCAAAGCTGGAAACTCTAAGGAATATGATTGGGAAAACCTATAAAAAGAGCATGGATTCACGAGGAATTATCTTTGTTAAGACGAGAGATCTGACACAGGCTATAATGAACTGGATGAAGGATACAGAGGGGTTAAAATCACTCAATCCTACCAAGTTTGTAGGAGCTCAAGCAGCTGGAGAGAAAGGAGGTTGGTTATGTTATGTTATACATGTAATACCGTATAGCGGGTAATTTTAGCAAGTTGCAAATTTCACGAATTGTATCCAAAAGGAGAGTGTTTAATTTAAGCAGTCTTAATCCTTCGCATTTTCAGAATGTAGAGCGTTGTAACTTAAAAAGTATATAAAATTTATCGATCATTAATTTATGCGATTTCTGGGACCTCGCAAATAAAGTGAAAATAAGAACCTCGCGAAAATTTCCTGCTTTACAGTACCATATTGGCTAAAATAATATCTGCCTCCACCTATTATAGAAGGTGCTATACCGTTGTCACCTTGTACATCTGTCTGCCTGTCTGTACATCCATTCCTTATACTTTGGAAATTGATTTCTCAGCTTCTACTGAAGGGCTTCATTTCAAATTTGGTATACAGCTTTAGCATGATTGGTTGCACTGTGCCTCCTCTTTCCAGGTCAGCCTGACATCCATAGTTGACTTAGACTGTTTTAGGGTTAAAATATGGAAAATAGTTTCTCTGATTCTACACAGTCTTAGCACAATATGTTGTACTGTAGCTCCCCTCTCCTGGTCAGTCAGTTGTCTACTTCCTGATTTCCGACTGGTCAAGTGGGGGTATGCCTATTACGACTTGGTGCAACCCCTTGTTGCAGTCACCTTGTCTGTCCCTTCAGACTTTTGAAACAGAATTCTTGGATTCTATAATAGTTATAGATTTCAAATTGAGTACACAGAATATGCAAGTTTAATTGTATTGGGCTTAAGGTCAGATGGTTGCATACTTCTTATATTTTTAGTTCTAATGGCAAAACTTATTTAAATAGCTTTAAAATCAATGGTACTGTAATTGAAACTGTTAAGTCTTATTGTTACCTCGGTATAACACTAAAATACACTGGTAATATTAATATCTCCGCCAAGCTCCTAATGAAGAAAGGCCGTAAAGCATGGTTCAAAATAAAGAAAACACTAGGATTAGACAACCCTTGCAAATTGTTAGAAAAACTCTTTGATACATTAATAAGTCCAATCATATTATACGGATGTGAGATATGGGGAGCCCACAGTAATCTTAAAGATACTGAACCTTTTGAACACTTGCATATAAAATTTATAAAAGAAATTTTAGGAGTACATAGCAAAGCATCAAACGTGACTTGTTTATCTGAATTAAACAGAAATCCCCTTAAAAATAAAATCAAACTTCTTTCAATCAAATTTTTGGATCATATTTCTAATTCAACTAATACTTTAGTAAATAAAATATATATAAACCTACCACAATCTAACAAATGGATTTTAACCATTAAAACTTGGATCAGAGAACTAGGTTTTGGCTACTTGATTGATAATACCAACAATCTTAAAAGAAATATATCATGCATAAAACAAAGGCTTAATGACCAGTCATTACGAAATCAACATAGCACCTTAATTGAAAGTAAAAAATTGTCCTTCTACAGAAGCATTCATAAGTCAAATCAAAGGCCTTACTATGTAGATATCTGTAAATTCAAAACGGATAGGTCCACAATTTGTAAATATCGAATAAGTGCTCATTCTCTTGAAATTGAGAAAGGGCGTTATAAAAATATCCCCCAAAGTGCAAGACTGTGCACTAAATGTGAAAGTGGGCAAGTTGAAGATGAATTACATTTTTTCATCAAGTGTCCCAAATACAACATATACAGGCAAAAGTTGACCAATAAATTAAAATGTGAACTTAAAAATTTTAATTATTTAACTGAAAACAAACTCTGTCTTATATTAAATAGTAGTTCTTTAGTAGTGCTCAAGGCAATTATTGAATTTATCAACAAATGCCAGATAAATACAATGTAAGTTAACTATATAAGTAACACATGTAGATAACCCCCTTCTCATTTACAAATTGTTTTACATGTACATTACATACACATTTTAGTCACTGCCACCCCAGGTTTCAACAATTATATACCCATCCATTTTCATTTATTAAGTCGTATTGTTTCTTTGTATTTTATGTTATTAATTCTTTAGTTGTGTCATAACCATTTATTGAAATGTGTTAGTACAAATAAACTTATCTTTATCTTTATCTTTATCTTTTCAGAATGGTCAAGTGTGGGTATTCACAGCATGACTTAGTACAACTCCTTGTTTCACTAAAAGAATTGTTTACTTGCAAAAAAAGTTGTACTGCTCCCTTTTTGTGTACAGAAATGTTTATTGTTTATAAAGTACTGGTATTTTGATTTGATGGCTTAAGCGATGATGTTCATTGTTAGCAGTTTCAAATTTGTTTTAATGTACCTATACATTAATTATTACCTTTTGACCTTTTTTTCAGGAATGACAAAAAATGACCAAGACAACATTCTGAAGCTTTTTAAGGATGGGAAACACAAGATAATTATTGCTACATCAGTGGCAGAGGAAGGATTAGATATACAAAAATGTAACCTTGTCATCAGATATGATTATGTAACTAACGAGATAGCTATGGTACAAGCTAGAGGTAATAGAATAGAAATACAGCATATTATTAGAGTAATGAAGGAATAGAAAGCTAGTATTAGAGCAGTTTAATTTATTATTATACCCCAGCTTGAAAAGTGGGGGTATATACCTTATAATAGTGATGGTGGTGTCTGTCCATCTGCCCGTGTGTTCGTAATCCTTCCATTACACCTTAGGGTACCCATCTCTAATCCGCAACTCCTCCCAAACCCCTGAATGGGTTTTCTGAACTGTCACACAATCTTTGTAATATAATATAGATGTGCACCTAATTTATTTTAAAATTTGATCTGATTGGGTTTTTGGGGGGCGGGGGGTATTTATTTGTGAGCAGCTGCTCACAGTTTTTCTACTCAAATCGCTAAATTGAACTAGTTTTATTATACCCCCTGCTTGAAAGTGGGGGGTATATAGTGATAGGGGTGTCCGTCCTTCCATCCTTCCATTACACTTCAGGGTACCCATCTCTTATCCCCAACTCCTCCTAAACCCCTTGATAGATTTTCCTGAAATTTACATACAATCTTTGTGACATAATGTAGATGTGTACTTACTATTTTAAAATTTGATCAGAATGATTTTTGGGGTTTCCCATAGCAAAACATGGACTTAGCCATTTGACTACATGGGGGTACCCATCTCTTATCCTCATCTCCTCCTGAGCCCTTTGATGAATTTCATGAAACTTACACACAATCTTTGCGTCATAATGTAGATGTGCACCTACTATTTTAAAATTTGATCAGAATGATTTTTGGGGTTTTCCATGGCAAAACATGGACTTAGCCATTTGACTACATGGGGGTACCCATCTCTTATCCCCAACTCGTCCTAAACCCCTTGGTGGATTTTCATGAATCCTTTGCACAATCTTTGTAACATAATGTAGATGTGCACCTACTATTTTAAAATTTGTTCAGAATGATTTTGGGGTTTCCCGTAGCAAAACATGTACTAAGCCATTCGACTACAAGGGGGTGCCCATCTTTTATCCGCAACTCCTCCTAAATCCCTTGATGGATTTTCAGAAGAAATACACATGCACAATCTTTGTGACATAATGTAGATGTGCACCACCTATTTTAAAATTCTATCTGATTAATTTTGGGGGGGTGGGGCCCCCACCGTGGGGGTATTTTTTGTGAGCTGCTGCTCACAGTTTTTCTAGTTTTATTTGGATATGGTATGTTGCTAATTAAACAAATATAAGAAATTATGAGTTATATGTTAAATTATATTTTGAATTTAGCGTTGTTTTCGTGGGTTTCCTTGACCCACAAAATTTAATACCCAACGAAAAGAAAAATTTAACATAAATCTGTATGCTACACACTTCAGAACCACAAATTTAGGAATCCACCAACTTTTGTTTTTTAGCTCTCACCTGGCCAAAGGCCATGTGAGCTTATGCCATCACTATGCGTCCATCGTGGTCTGTCGTCCGTCGTCAGTCGTCGTCCGTTAACAATTTCAAAAATCTTCTCCTCTGAAACTACTAAACCAATTTAACTGAAACTTTGCAGAAATGGTATATGACATGTTGGCAACAAACAATGATTCGATTATAAACATACTAGAAATAGAACATATAGGGTTAAACCACTTAAATTTAAGTAGGCAAACATAACAGATAAAAAAATCTGAAGGATAACTTTACAAAAGTCTCCATTGGGCCAAAGTTGTCAGAGGAACCCTAATAGGGGTTATGGCCCTTTAAAGATCAAAAATAGCCTTTTTTCATGTTTTTCATGATAGGAATTTTTGCAAAGTTTGCACCTGTTTAGCTCAATATCTTGAAAACTATACAAGATATTTGAGAAATTTAAATTGCATATTGTTTAGCGCATCAAGATCTACAAAATATGTAAACGGGTCAACATTGTAGGACCTTTCCTTTTAGGAGTTATTGCCTTCAGACCATCAAAATTGAGCATTTTAAAAGCATTTCCTCATTACATTGAAAACGTTATCTCCTCTGACACTTTAAGTCAGATTGGAACCATTAAACTTGATAGTGTTGTTTATTAGAACTGATGTGAGGATTTTTGATTGGTTGTACTGGCCGCTGTGGCTAAAAATAGAACATTGGGGTAAACTGCATTTTTTGCTAATAACTCAAAAAGGGTGAGAGATCTTTAAATTTTGATTGAGAACAAAAGTGATCAGCACCTTAAGATCCACCAGTTCTGATATTTTGAAGATGATCCAACAACCCATGAAAGAGTTATTGCCCTTTTATTTTATTTTTTTATGAATTTTGCACTTACAAAAATGTTTTAAGCTCAATCTAATGATGTACAAAATATGAAATAAGGTCAAGATTGTAATACTGTACATTTTAGAGGTTATTCCTCTTAGGATGTTGAAAGAAAGAAAATTATTAAAAAAATATTACTCTGTACAATTGTTACTACATTAAGTTAAACCATATTGTCAGATGACTCCCTTATTAAACTTATGACCCTTTCAATTTAAAATATATTTTGCCTAATAACCTTTACTTCAGGTACATATGTCAGGTGAGCGATTCAGGCTCCTGGGAGCCTCTTGTCTTGCTTAAACATTCAGCTCATTTAGCTAAACAAAAGTCTTCATAGGGTTGACATCAAGACCAGTTGAGCGATTCAGGCTCCTGGGAGCCTTTTGTTTATCAAACCACGAAAATTGGTACCCATGAAAATAAATGAATCCACAGTATTAGAATTTAACTGAGATTCATTTTCAATTATCTGCTTATCTGTACAAGTTCTCTTTGATATCGATAATGGATAAACCATATATGACATTATCTATTTTCCATGTTTATCAAGCTGTGTGCCATTCTATTATCTCTTTGGTATCTTTTGATGTAATGTCTACAGAATATTTCTTAATGTTCTACTTCATATTTTAAGAATGTTTTTGATCTTCCAGTTGTTTTGACCATTTAAACTTTTGATGTTGTTGATACTTTTGATATTATTTGTTTTTTTCATTGATTATAGGAAGAGGAAGGGCTGAGGGTAGCCAGTACTATGTGGTCGCTGGAGCAGAGAAGAAAACTGCCCAGAAAGAGGAGCTGAATATGATGAGGGAGGCGAGGATGAACGAAGCTATCATCCACCTGCAAGATGAGATCAGATTAAATAAAAATCACTTCCTAAAGGAAATTGAGAATTTACAACTTGAGGCTAACCTACAAAGGGAAATGGAAAACTCTGATAAAGGTCGGCGAGTTATCAGCGATTACGAGTTTGAGATGAGATGTGGAAAATGTGGTGAATATATCTGTATGTCGAGAGATATCAAGAAAATACAGAATGCCCACCACGTAGTGATCGGAGATGAGATAGCTGATCACATCAAAACTGTCAGAATGCCAAAACCTACATTTGAAGATGAAAATGTCACCATGGGTGTGGGGAAGGTAAACTGTGGCGAATGTGGAAAGAATCTGGGAAACATATCTATATATAAAAAGGCACAGTTCCCAGTTCTAAAAATAGAAAACTTTGTTGTTGCAGATAGTCGTAATAACACAGATATTTACAAGAGATGGAAGAATGCTCCATTTACCCCAGCAGAAATATCAACAAGTGATCTGAGAGAGAGGGTGAATGGGAGAATGTACATTCCCTTAGACAATTGAAACAGCATTGGCAAGGTTTAAAATGTGCCATATACATTATGAAAATAATTCAAATCTTACTTAAATTTTAAAGGTTTGGTTCATAAATGTATTCGGAAATCAGGTCCAACCTATATGATAGTTAGTATACAAAGCTGCATCAATTCAATAAGTTACACAAAAATAAAATCATAGATATTTAAAAATACATTTTCAATCATTATTTTTTTAATTCATTACACATTTTTAAATTATATTTATTCAAATTTTGTTTTGTATAATAAAATATTTATTTTGTTGATGCTTGAAGCACAATGTTGTTTTTTTAATTATTTAAACTATAATGTTAAAAATATATGCTTAAAGTTTGATTTTTTATTTGGTTGTCTTCTGTGCATTAACTACATGAACATGACATGTATCATGTGGGCTCTTATTTAAAGTATCTTTATATTTTATATAAGTATTAGATTTTTATTTTATTACAGGCTGTGATAAGTTGTTTGAGTGATGCATTTAGTACATGTATTTGTTAATTGGTCATGCTTTTTGTGTTGTGCAATAACAGTTACAGTGGATTCCTCTTATTAGCATAACCAATTTGTCAGAGAAATTTATGCAATTAACCGAATTACCCCATAAAGTGAAACGTCATTTTTTAACAGAAAATACAAAGAATTTATTAATTTTGTCTAATTATCAAATGTGTTGAGTAATTAGAACAGTCATGTGACACTTTTATTGTAACCTAATGCTTGTAAAAACAATTGTGACATAAATGAAGGCTGTAAAAACATGTTTTGATAACTTTTATCAAACACACTTCAAAGACCTCGTTAAGAAAACATATGATTTTGACAGGTATCAATGTGATTTTTAAAATTATTAAGTCAATTAACAGGAATTTTGCACTTTTTCTCAAATTTTCAATGCAATTAAATGAAATCTTTAGCATTGAAAGTATAGGAAAGGGTTCAGTGTTTTAAAATCTTAGTCAATTAAGAGGATTATTCTAATAAGAGTTAGTCGATAAAGTGGAATCTACTGTATTTTGAAAGTTGAATGGTTGCATTTTGTTTTGTCATTCTATTGCATAACTGTGCTGGAAAAATAATGATATGATGTAAAAAAAAATATGTATGCTTTTGAAATCATAGGTAACTTTTGTTTGACTTTCATATTGGCATTAGCTTAATTTACAAAACAATATTGCTTTTTTAATTTTATTACTATAGTGGTAAAATTTAAAAAAACAAACTTTTCTGCCTTTTATTGAATATTTTTGTTTCATTTAGAAAGGGTACATTCATTTCTAGTTAGATTCTAGTAAACAATCATATTAAGCATTCATGTTATGATTTATGTTTCTTCTTTATAATGTTTATTTATTTATTAATTTATTGTTATTAGTGTGAATGATCAAATCTGTTTCTTTGATTAAAATACATTTTATCATGATTCCTCTATTACTTTTTAGTTCCCCACCTTTAAATAAAGCAAGGTACTATACTCATTTTATATCCCTGTTTCAAAGAAGAGTAAGGTATACTGGCTTATCACTATCTGTCTGCAACATAACTTTTGTAAGAGTTTTCTCTGCAACTACTTATCAAAACAACCTCAAATTTTAATATAGAGCTTCAGTTGAAAGTCCAATATTGTTAAGTATCAATTTAAGGTCTGTCAAATATCTACTTCCTGTTTACAGAATAAGTCTATTTTCCACTTCAGTGTGTGAAAATTTTCTCAACAGTTTTCTCAGCAACAATAAATGGCGTTGACTTGATATTTGTTAGATGCAAACTAAGTATATTGACAATTAGTATATCATGTATTTACACTTTGGAAAAAAATAACTGATATTTTATGTCTTTTTATGTCCCTGCAATGACATGTCGGGGGGCATTAAGTTTTACTCATGTCCGTACGTCGGTCCAAACGAATTTCCGTCAAGTTTTTCTCAGAAACCGTACATGGTAATGATTTGAAACTTAGTAGGATGGTTCACAGGGACTTGTTACGAAAAAAAATAAACTATCTCTATATAAAAAATTTTTAGAGATAGTTATTTTTTTTTGTAACAAGTCCCTGTGGATGGTTCAGCATGACCAACTATATGTCCTAAGCAACTTTTAGACCTGTCTGACTTCTACTTCCTGTTAATGGCTGGACTGATATGAAAATTGACTTGAAAATTTCCGTCAAGCTTTTCTCAGAAGCTGTTCAAGGAAATGAATTGAAACTTGGTAGGATGGTTCAGCATGACCAGCTATATGTCCTAAGCGACTTTTTATTTTGAAGCCAGCGGGGGCATTCGTTCTTTATTTCAGTCTATGTGGAGCCTAAACTACACATTCAACTGCTTAATAAGACATAGCAGCTTCTAGATAGATATTTTTTGCATAAACTTTTAGTATCTTGTACCTGTACACTTGATCCATTTTGCTGAGGTATTTTTTTTGTGTTTTTCAGTTCACCTAAATATAGCCAAATATCAACCCCAGTCATTTGGCCTCCATGTGCTAGGTAATTTCATTATTGCTGTTATTAAATCTATTCACAAATGGGTTTTATAAAAGGTTATTTAGGGATAATTTATGCTTTATTTATGGTACAATTTGAACGGAAAGAAAATGAATAGAGAAAACAACAAAAGTAATCTTGTAAACTGAAAGGGAAAATGATCGGCGATTTTTAAATCTAGATGCTGGCTGCTACACTTTATTTTGTGTTTCTATGTGTCGTTTAAGTCATACATAGATTAGAAAAATAGATCAAATATCTACCATTTTATTCGAAGTGTAACCATTAACCTTAAGATAAGAATGAATTTTGATTGCCCATCAGAAATGTCAATCATGAGAAGGCTTGTGATTTATAGATATGCTCATCTTTCATCTATTAGCTAGATCATCTCTAATGATAGTGTTACTAGTAGTGTAAGGTTTACAGATGTTCTCCAGTTTCTAGGAGTGGTCAAAGAAAACTTATTTTGTTGTTACCTTGACATGATGTTTCTAGGACAACACATCATGCTAACCCCAAGCAAAGATCTGTCTAGTAATTGAATTTCTAAAATGTTGTTTATACAAAATCACAGACAGGTTAGTTGATCATCTGCTATTGTTTATTCCATTTTTGATAAATCTAAGTTTTGATTTCCATTGTTGATTTCCAGGCTGTTTGCTTAATTTTGTGTTTTGTGTTTCTTCGTGCTGTTCTTGTGTGTGTTTACCTGTTTCGTCGTTGCCCTTTCAAACTTTTGACACTTGAATTCCCCATTGGTGCCTCTTTGATGTTTTTGCCATTACAATGTGAGGTTTTAGTACCCATAATAGTTTCTAATTTGTACTCATCCCACAGATCACAATCTGTATGTGTCTTCAAGTACAAATCTTCCATTAAATGTCTTGTGTGAGGACAACCTAGAAGCAACACCATCAAGGAACAAGAAATCTGTTAAGAATGCTCACTATTGATACCCCTACTTTTGCAACTATGCTCGAGTTAAATAACAGAAAGTAGATATCCAATGCAAACAATGAACTTAAAAATCAAGGTTTTCAGTAAACAGGAAGTAGATGTCTGATTGCTCTAACAAGGTGTTTCACAATACATCATGTCCATATTAAGCATGATTTTAAATAGGGGTACATGTATATCACAAACCTAAGAGTAAACTTTGTTAAGTTAAAAAAAAGTATGACCGAAAAATATAGTTTTCTATTAACAGGAAGTAGATGTTGGATGAAGGTATCCAACAATACACAATGCCCATACAAAGCATGTCACAAAATATCTTAAACCAAGGATACTAGCAGTAATAGTTGAAGATTTATATTTGAATAAAAAGTGGCTAAAAAGTTAAACAGTAAGTAAATGTCTGATGGATCTAAAATGTATATCTAACAATGTCCATGTGATGCACGTCACCAAAGATCAACAACCTATGAGCAATAGCTGCTATTGTAAATTTTCTGGCCTTAAATCACTTTACACCATTCAGTAATATAGGACACCCAATATGCCCGATATCAAGATGCTGTGGCAAGTATTTCTTTGAATTCTGTGACAGAAGTTAAATTTTTTGCTTTATATGGGATTTTTTATGGTGAAGGGTGGATTGGCCCAGCCACGTGTCCTGAGCCAGGAATCTTTGTAGTTGTCTTTTTGATTTTGTCTGTTCTTTGTTAAAGAAAGGGGCTATCTTTGACTATATCAGGACTGGATTTGAATTACCGTACATGTATATGCATTTTATTTAGACCTTGGGTTGATTGCAGAATGGCAAGCAGTGCCTACCGGCCTCTATGAAGACTGCTGGCATTTTTCAATTGTGGTTTTTGTAAATTACTGCTTTTTATGCGAGTTGTGTTGTGTACTTATTCCACATCTCATTATTTTCTATTTGTGATGTCCTAGGACGACAGATAGTGCCAAAGTAACTTGTATATTTTGCTTTGCCACAAGTTGCAGGCCACAAACGAGTTATGGAAATGGAGACAGACACAGGTAACACAGTATACCCCCCTCTTCTTCTAAGCAGAAGTGAAATTACAATATCTTCCATATACTCTGGCATAACATGTAAACTCACCATGCTAGAGTGAACAGAATGGTTCTACACATCTGTCATCAAGTTTTGTAGATAGCTTTCTTCAGTGTTGACCTCGAGATGTTAATTCATATCTTTCCAGATAACAAATAGGCAAAACATGTTTTACAAAACTTTTATTTCCCCAGATCATAACAAAATCCCCTGCCCCCTTTCAATCATGTACACTATCATTACCTGACAAATCTGTTTATAATGGATTTAAAAATTTACTGGTCACATTCATATGAAGTGGTACAAACATTCAATGACAATTTGGATGAAAGACAATTCTAAGAACTTGTGCTGTATGGCTTGCCTAATGTTTTTAAATTATTTTTGAAATAAGAAAAATGACAATGTCAGGAAGAGTCCTCTTCTATACCATCTAAAAATTTTCCCAAAATATGCAAATGATACTTCAATATGTAATTTTTTAAAAAGATATTTACTTTATAAACATTTACAAAAATTAAGGAAGGACAAATTGAAAACTACAAGAAACCTTAACAGAGGCTCAAGATAGAAATTTCTGTAGAATATTGACAAAAGGAATGTTATCATACCCCTGTACTTGTATTTTTCTTAATTTGTTAAAAATATACAATTGACATTCAATCTTTGGTTAGTAGAATTTAATTACTATCTATATTTTTTTTTTACAAAAGAATCAATTTGATAACATAGTTATGACAAGTTTCTATTTGCCTAGTTTTTATCTAGGCTGTTCAGATCTTGTAAAGTAAAAGGTTATTCTTCTTAGGTCATGTTTTAGGTTCAGCAGCATCAATATTGCTTATGTTCCTCCCATACTGTAACAAATAACACCACACACACACACAGTCAGACAAACATACACATTTATAACAACAAATTTACAACATTGCATACAACTTGTTCAGACATACATTATAACAGGTTTGGCAATAAACCAAGCATAACAATTCTCTTGGTGGTATCATTAAAGTACCTGTATTTGTTCGATATTTAATTTGTTGACAAGAATGTAAATGATAAAATTCACCCAGGGTCAAAGATCAACACAGCTTTTATAGCCATTTTAAGACTGTTTTAAGACAGATTTTGTCTAAAGTAGACAATATATAAATTTTGCTATATGATAATAGTGTTTTTTTCTGTCATAACAGAAGTACATGCACCAAAATTTCTCCTTTAATTCAACACCAGCATGAATTTAAATGATGTAGATGATGAAATAGCACTAACAAAAATAGCACTTAATGTGACCTCTAACCTTTGCACCAAATTGACCCTTTACCATAAAACACCACCTTCTCAACTAGAATTAAAAATTCCCCATAAGTGCCCCATAAACCAACCAGCACCATTTCAATTATTGGGAGGGAATACAAAAATCCAAAATACCAATAAGTTAATCCTTAAATTATAACCATAAATACATATTGTTCTTTAAATGTATAAGTTCAGTTCTAAATTTAAATTCATTTGATTTTTTACCTGTTTTATTTCTTATTTTTTTAACATTTCAATGTTGTCTGACATTAAAAAAAATATGTATACAATATTTCTAGAAACCTCCCCCACATTGCCTTTTGCTTGTATTAAAAGCAAAGAAAAATAGCATGAATACAATTTTTAAAGCCAAAGTCTTTGTTATTTAAATCGTATTTTGTGAATGAACTACTCTTTTTCTCTTATTATAATTATAGGATACAGAGAGTCATATTTATAAAACGAACTTGTGCCTTGTTGACATAATTAACTTTTCTTTACTTTTTAATGTTTAACCTTAATTAAATATTTCTAGTTTAAGAATGTTTTCTCGATATACATTGTACAATAATAGACCATCCATCATCTCAATGTTGCTTGTTAAAAAACAAAACAGGTAAAGTCAAATTATCTCCCCTTGGTAGATAGCGTAAGCATTAAAATTTTGACATTTAGGTAGAAGCAAAAGGTATGACTGCTAATGATCGGGAAAGCCACAATATTAGCAGACACAAGTTGCCATAATACATGTAGTACTAAATTTTACAGTGGTAAAAATCTAATAGATGTACAAAATGACATATACATGTACATTGACCTCCTCATTATTTAGTTATTCAGATTCAGAGTGATACATCAAACTTTACTCGTATATTAACCAAAGGAGTAGAGCCATTAAAGCCTCAAATGGCCTGAAATTTTCACTAATTTGCAAACTACATGTACTTCAAATCTTCTTACATTGAACAAAAATGGGTTTAGGTATAACTGTACATTTCATTTCTGTAAAATTCAATAAAATGTATTATACATCTTCGATCTACCCTAGTTGCTTCAAATGCTATAAACTGTAAAATTCTAAATTTTTCCCATATGTTCTATGTTTTCTCTTGGTATTTGGTCACAATTAGCATTGGCTACATTCATCAAATATTTCATTATATAATAAAACACATTTCATTCATAAAATAATTTTGGTAGACGAATGTGGGCATTTTCATTTCCAAAGATTTATACATTAAATCAAGGGAAAATGTTAAATATTCATAAATCTTTACAAAATATACTGATCTGGAGCTCGCTCCTCTCCTAATTGATAAACAATTGACCCAAAAGATATTAAAATTCATTAAATATGAAGTCTAATGAACATAAATAAGCAGTTATAAGAAGGTAACTTTAAGTTCAATTTTTGGTCCAATTTGGGTCTTTGTGGCTCTACTCCTGGCAACTTTTAAACGCCAGAATTTTTTCACTAAAAGTTGAAAGGCAGAAACTAGAAAAATCAGGTAATTGAAACAATCTATTACAATGTATGCTTTGTAATATGTGTTTTGGCAAACAAGAATCCTATTTCTTTGTGATTTTCTACAAGTTTTTTCATCTTTTTTTTAGCTCACCTGGCCAAAGGCCATGTGAGCTATTGCCATCACTTGGCGTCCGTCGTCGTCGTCCGTCGTTGTCGTCGTCCGTCGTCGTTAACTTTTCTTCAAACTTCTTCTCCTCTGAAACGGCTGCACAGATTCAAACCAAATTTGGTCTGGTGGTACTTTAGGGTATCCTCCACAGAACTGATGTGGGGATTTTTGATAAGTCGAAAAACATGGCTGCCATGGCTAAAAATAGAACATAGGGGTTAAATGCAGTTTTTTGCAAATAACTCAAAAACAACTACAGATATCAAAATTCTGGCATAGGGTAAAAGTGATCAGCACCTCAAGATCTACCTACCCTGAAATTTTGAAGAAAATCCAACGACCTTAGTAGGAGTTATTGCCCTTTTTGTGGATTTTTTGCAAATTTTACACCTGTTTAGCTCAATATCTTGAAAATTATACTAGATATTTGAGAAATTTAAATTGCATATTGTTGAGCACATCAAGATCTACATAATATGTAATAGGGTCAACGTTGTAGGACCTTTCCTTTCAGCAGTTATTGCCCTTAGAACGTCAAAATTGAGCATTTTAACAGCATTTCCTTATTACATTGAAAACGTTAACTCCTCTGACACTTTAAGTCCAATTGGAACCAAACTTGGTATAGTTGTTTATTAGCATTAGGTGTATAGAACTGATGTGGGGATTTTTGATTGGTCGTAAAACATGGCCGGTGTGGCTAAAAATAGAACATAGGGGTAAAATGCAGTTTTTTGCAAATAACTCTAAAACGGTGACAGATTTCAAAATTTTGATTGGGAACAAAAGTGATCAGCACCTCAAGATCTACCAGCTCTGAAATTTTGAAGAAAATCCAACAACCCATGTAGGAGTTATTGCCCTTTTTGTGGATTTTTTGCAAATTTTGCAACTGTTTCGCTCAATATCTTGAAAACTATACATATGCTATACAAGATATTTGAGAAATTTAAATTGCATATTGTTAAGCCCATCAAGATCTACAAAATACGTAATAGGGTCAACGTTGTAGGACCTTTCCTTTGAGGAGTTATTGCCCTTAGAACGTCAAAATTGAGCATTTATAAAGCATTTCCTCATTTTATTTAAAACGTTAACTCCTCTGACACTTTAAGTCCAATTGGAACCAAACTTGGTATTATTGTTTATTAGCAATAGGTGTATAGAACTGATGTGGTGATTTTTGATTGGTTGTAAAACATGGCCGCTGTGGCTAAAAATAGAACATTAGGTTTAACTGCATTTTTTCAAAAATAACTCAAAAAGGGTGCCAGATTTGTAGATTTTGATTGAGAACAAAAGTGATCAGCACCTTAAGATCCACCATATTGTCAGATGACCCCCTTATTAATCTTATGACCCTTTCAACGTCAAAAAGATTTTGCCTAATAACCTTTACTTCAGGCACATATGTCAGGTGAGCGATTCAGGCTCCTGGGAGCCTCTTGTTTCTTTAACAAAATACTATTCAAAAAGATAAGAAGTAAAAAGCTTAAAAAGGATCAAGTGTATCTCTTAAGAAACTGATGACCTGCTCAGTATATATTTGTTTGAATTACATAATTTTTATTCTTATTGAGTGTACAAAATTTCATGAAGATATGACATCCTATTTCCAATTAATTAGTTCAAATGCAAATGTCAACTGGAGAACTGACCAAAAAACTGTATGTCCCATAACTTTTGTATGCTGAACAAATGAGAGAGGTTCTGTCAACCTAATTTCTTAGTGTACATAGGCTGTACTTAACCATGTAGTAAAAATAGTGATTAGTAAGACATTTCTATAAGGCTAACAATCGTAATAAAACAGGTGGGAAGCAAGAGTTATGAACTGTAACATCAATCACAGAGAGTTATCCTTCCATGTTTGTGACTCTTTGACAACATCTTGATGGCAATGAATGTGTATTGCATTGTTAATGAGATCACCCACATGTCATCATATCTAACGAGGGCGAGGGTGACGGACTAGATCCTCCTGCTGCTTTTAATGAGTCATTTACATCTCGTCGAAATATTGATAGATTCTGTGTAAATCTGTTAAAATATAATAAAATATACATGCCTCAATTGAATTTATAAGCAATGAGATATAATATATGTGATTTAAACATGTAAATTTGCACTTCAGGAGTAACAAAAAAGGCATCTTTAAGCTTCATTAAAGTCATTCAAAGCTAATTCATTTTACTGTTGAGTTTTAGTTTTTTATTTGATTCCATTTAAATTGGTCTTGTTTGGAAGTTCCATGATTTTTTTTTATGGAGAGACAATGGAGAGCTTTTGTTTACATGCAATGAAAATCTTAAAATTTTAAGGTAAACTTCTGTTCAGTGTACATATTTTCTTAATAAATTTTTTGTAAGATGGATTTTTGTAAAAACCATTCTATTTCTAAAAAAAAAATACCTGTCTCTATTTTTAGAAAGAAGAGATCTGTCAATGCCATTCATTAAATTCTCGAAACACATGGCCATACTTTGTTGTTTATCATTTGGCTGGTTGGAAATGATATTGTCTCGTAATTTGTTGAAATACTGAAAGAAAATGAATAAATAACAAAGCATACTTGACTTCACACACTCAGCTCTTAAATCAGAAATGAATATTATATGAAACTCAGTACACTGGTACCTGTATACATGTATATGCAAATCCTTTATTTTAGTTGAGACACACTTGCAAAAAAATGATTGGTGAAAACCTTCCATAGGCATTAAACATACAACAGTCTGGTAAATGCTTTATATGGTTCATGATTATTGGATATTGAGTGTACTATATATGGTAAAGTCTGATTATTAACAGATACTGTTAATTCAGTTATTTTTGTGAATACAAATTTTTGTGGTTTGATGAAAAAATAAAAATTCACGGATTATTAAATTTGTGGTTCTGAAATCTTCACCATACGGATCATTGTTAAATTACCTCTTCATTTGGTATCAAATTTTGTGGAAAAAGCAATCCACAAAAACCACAAAAATTGATATCCTATGAATATGATAAAACCACAGTAATCATCCATAACTAGGTAAATACTTACATCTTCATTAAGTAGTATAAGTCCTAGTAAAGGTCGTGACATTGACCATTGATTTCTACAGTCTTCAAACATAATTATATTTAACACTGTCGACAACATCTACAAAGAAAATTTGACATTATTTTTAGTTAGAAAAGTCTAGCACTGACATGGCCAAAAGTAGTTGTTTGTTTCACAATGATTTACCAAGGCATCTCCTAATTTTCAAAACCTTCTTTTCACCAAAATGATTTTACATCAAGTTTTACATCATAAACAAGGCATTTTTTTTCATGTTATTTTCCCCTAAAAGATCAGTACAGGTAAATTTTACCCGATTTCATTTTTGTAAAATACAGGCAAGTCATTTTTTTTCTGTGTAATGTGTACTAAACTGGCTGCATTAACTCTTCCCTTATGTCTCTCAATACAAAAATCAAAGGATAAAAATCAGTCTATATAAAAGGTATACCTGTTGTAGAATGTCTGGATGTAATTCTAAGATCCTGAGGAATGCTTCACTATCACGAACAGCTTACCTGTTGTAGAATGTCTGGATGTAATTCTAAGATCCTGAGGAATGCTTCACTATCACGAACAGCTTACCTGTTGTAGAATGTCTGGATGTAATTCTAAGATCCTGAGGAATGCTTCACTATCACGAACAGCTTACCTGTTGTAGAATGTCTGGATGTAATTCTAAGATCCTGAGGAATGCTTCACTATCACGAACAGCTTACCTGTTGTAGAATGTCTGGATGTAATTCTAAGATCCTGAGGAATGCTTCACTATCACGAACAGCTCCAGGAGAATTTTTCTTCTTTTTACTCGTTAATCTTTTAAATAAGTAAGTTATAACTGTATCTAAAGTAGCACAACAACCTGTACACACCATCGTATCTGTAACAAACAACCAATCATTTATATATTATGCAAATTTATTTTCTCATGTCATGTGGAAATAAAGTCTCCCTGTGGTTAAGATGTATGCTCTAATATGGTGTTAACTTCATAAAGACAATAACGAGATGTGGAACAAGTAAACATATATTAGCAACAATTTTAAAATCCATAATAGAAAACAGCAGCAGCAACCTTCTTCTTTTTCCATGTATGGAGGTGACTCATTGTTGAGCATTATACTCCAGCACTCCTTCAATGTGACCAGTGGCTCTACATATATGTAATGCCTGAAACATATTCTTTATAAGATATTTTTTGGGTGGGTCAAATAAAACATTTTTAAAGAACTTTTCAGCCGGCCTGTTCACATTTACTTTGTACTCTTCATACATTTAGAGGTTTTGAGCAATGGCTTCACAATTAGGTCTCATCTTGGCATAACAATGAAAAACAACCATTTAAAGCATTGTAACTTTAAAATTGGTGCTTTTGAGAGTTCAATATGGCATTTTATGTCTTTATTTTTCTTTTTACATGTTTAGGTTTTTTCATAATACATGTACATTTTTTTTTACTTATCCTATAAAGGTCACATAAAGGAAAATAAAGTCTTAGATTTTGTGAATTTTTACAAACCTAAAGCAGTTAATCCTTCTGATATTGTAGAGAGTATATAGAGAAAAACTTGAGGCTCCAAGTTACTGATGAATGACATGTGATCATTGGCTAAACATTCTAATAACCCATAGTAGTTCTGACTTAGTTTGGGATAGTCCTGAAACGATTAACAAGTATAAAATTATCAATAAGCTTAAAGTGAATATAATTCTAAATAAGTTTGTGCATTTGTTAAAACAGAAACTATCCCTCAATCATATGGCAATGCAAACATAGAAACGATAAGTTTTATTGCCAAGAAAGTGATGCTTGAAGTTTAAATGGCTATTTCATTGTCCAATTGGTGGTGCATTGACAGTATTTTGTAGTCTTGATTGACAGAAAGCGCTTCAAAAAGGACAAGAAGGGTGTCAAAGAAAAACCAATGACTCAAGTGTCAAGGAGAAACCAATGACTCATTCTGTATAATTTGTTAAATCATCTCACAAAGATGTTTTGAAGTTTTTAGTATAGTAAAGTCTTTTTTTTTTCAAAACATGAAAGGCCTTCACAATTTTTTTTTACGTGCATGGTCAATCAGTACTAAATCAGTTTCTGTACCTCTTATAGTTTTTGTTTTAGCAACAAAATAATGACAGACACTATATGGCACTACATCTTGATAAAGGTCTCCTAAAAGTGACTTATAAAGGTAATAACAAAATTACCGAACTTGAAGAATCAATCTCAAATGTACTAGAAAAAACAAGGAAAACATATTGGAAAAATTGAAGACTGCAATGGTCCTGACTTGGTATAGGAATTTCAAAAGAAATGGTGGGTTAAACCAGGTTTTAAGGTGCACCAAACCTCCCTCTTCCATTGCGGTCTTTGGGTCCGGTAGTTACACAAAACACACCAGGTTTGTGATGACATATCAGGGATGCTAGGGTGATCATCTCAGTACAACAACCAGCCAAACACTAATCAAAGCAAGAACTAACCATTTCGTCTAACATGATATTGATTTTTTCTACCAGTGGCTGATAACGGAGAAAGAATTTTTTTAGAGATCGTATGAGATGTATTGTATTTTCTTATAACCTTGGTCTAATAGTCGGACATCTTAGAATTAATACCAATTAGTACTCAAACAACATAGATTTTATTGACAGTGGAATAATACATGTCACATCACAATACATCTAGGGAATACAAGTACATGATTATGTAGACTTACCATTAGATCTCGTTGAGAAACAGATAACAATAATTTAACAAACATATTTAACACATCGTCTAATGCATCATCCCCGTACAGTCTGAACACACCAAAGTTTACATAATTCCCACATAAAGCTGCCTTTAACATAGAAAAACATATAGATATTCCCTTCAATCTGACAAAAGTTAAGGTCTAGATTTTAAATGTGCATTATTTCTTCTTATGATATAAAATATGGTTACGATCTTCCTTCATGAATAAGCTTTAATGTGTGCAAGTTTCATGAAATTTAAGGCACTAAAAAGATACACCTACTGTAGAAAACTAATTTCTGACAGACTGAGGAAAAGCCAAATTCTACATTACCCAACTTCGTGTAAGATGGAACAATTAAATCAATTCTAGAAGCTGAATTCTCTTCTTTTTTTCTGTTCACTTGTGCTGTTGATGGTTTAATATGCAAATCTGTTTATATTTTTTGTAGCATAATGTGAACCATATACTTTTGGCCATAAAGTCAATAAAATGAATGAATCTCTTTTCAGTTTTTGACAACAAACAAAAACAGACATAATATAACAAAAGGATACTTCATTGAATAGATCTGGTCCTTTGGAACTTCACCTAATGAAAGAGCTCTAGAACCTGAAAATAGACCACAAAATGTAACTTTATCTAAAAACATTGTTTTAATGAAATCATTTGAGGGTTTTATTGTACTGTACAGTATTTGAAACAAGCAAAAGTGTCACCTCACACTTAATTAATGATCATTAGGCACCTACATATCTGTTAAAAACCCATAATTTTAGTAACAATGAGTTATCCTCATAATGATCCATAAGTGTAAAAACATTAATGAAGCTCAAACTTGCTGATTCTGAGAAATCAGTTTAACACCAAAGATACACACTTAAGCCTTATATTTCAAGGGTTTATTTTCTTACAACAGAAAAAGTCTTAAAAAGATGCATGTTCTTCATTGTTATATTAAGGACATTCTTGCTTAAAAAGGGAATTTTTTATTAATCTACTATAACAGACAAGCAATGTAAGTGTCAGGGTTTACCTACAAGCAACTGACTATCATCAGAGTTTTAAGGTTTTACCTACCATAACTGACTATCATCACAGTTTTAGGGTTTTACCTACCGTAACTGACTATCATCTTGCTGACTTCTCTGAACAGAAGATAACCATTGGGAGAGGAAACATCAAACATTAATCTCTGTGACCTGTCATTAAAAATATAGTATTATAATGTAGTTTGATTTCAAAATTTTGGTCATTTTTTACTTCTTTTTTTTTTGTCCATTAGTTGAAATTGATGCAAGTTGTCCTACCATTTCAACCATATTTCCTTTAACTTATAAACATAAACTGAATTTTTATCTTCAGTATATCAAATTGAACAAGCATTCTGAGAGTATTGCAAAACAATACATAGTCCCATACCGGCCTCATATTTCAGTCACTGGTAACAATTTGTCAAACAAATTGATACCTAAACTTGATCAGTTTATTATCTACAAGGAACAATAAAAGTGTAGAAAATAAAATTGCAATGGATTTTCAAACTTCAAAGGGCCATGACTCCAATAAAAATTTGTGGACCCGCAAGAAACTCAAACTTGATCTGTAACTCATCATAGTAAACTCACATACCAAAAATCAGATTATCTATAAGTGTTTAGAAAAAAAATGCAGAAAACTGAAAGGACAAGGTACAGTAAGGGCCATATTTGGCCCCCCTATTTAAAGAAAATCAAATCCATTGCAAAGTAAATGATTTAAATATCATTAAGGTTTCAAGTAAGATGAATAAACTTTTTGACAATGGTAAACATTTTCCATCATCTACTCTAATTTCAATTTTATAGAGGCTTAAAGTAGTCCAAAAGTATGAAAATCGTCGAAATATGTCATTTTTCATGCTTATTTTGTTATTTTTAATGACCAGCGACAACGTAGACCATGGATTTCTCAACTGATTTATAACCATTTTATAGTGCAAATTAAAGTTCATAAACAATAACTGTGGTCTAAGTAGTCGCTGGCATCTAAAAATTTAAAATATTACCGAAATATTGTCAATTTTCCGCGAATTTGAAAGAAATCATACATATTCACCTTGTTTTGACAAGCAATTTCAAATAATAAACATGAAAAATTCTGATAAATTTAGTTGTTTTATCTTTTTCATTCATTTGACTTAATAAATAACAAAAGGACTTTTCTCTCGATCAGTTTTCTATTTTTCAGTTTTAGAGGGGGCCAAATACGGGCCTTACCGTACCTTGTCCTTTTAGTGAATTTTCAAAGTTCAAAGGGCCATAACTCCAATTAAATTTTTTTTGGACCGGCAAGAAAATCAAACTTGATCTGTAACTCATCATGGTAAACTCACATACTAAAAATCTGTTCATTATCTATAAGCATTTAGAACAAAAAGTGCAGAAAACTGAAATTTTAGTGAATTTTCAAAGTTCAAAAGGCCATAACTCCAATTAAAATTTGTGGATCAGCACGAAACTCAAACTTGATCTGTAACTCATCATGGTAAACTCACATACTAAAAATCTGTTCATTATCTATAAGCATTTAGAACAAAAAGTGCAGAAAACTGAAATTTTAGTGAATTTTCAAAGTTCAAAGGGCCATAACTCCCATAAAATTTGTTTACGGGCACGAAACTCACACTTGATCTGTAACTCATCATGGTAAACTCACATACCAAAAATCAGTTCATTATCTATAAGCTTATAAAACTGAGGCATGACAGACAGACAGACGGACAGAGAGCAAACCTATAGCCCCCTTCGGCTTTCGCCGGTAGGGGACTAAGAATGACAACCATTTTTGGTTTAGTTGCATGACCTTATCTGATTTTATTTTAGTTGTGAAGTATCTGCTTTGATGACCATTTCTGATTTTATTTTAGTTGTGAAGTACCTGCTTTGACGACCATTTCTGATTTTACCTTAGTTGTGAAGTACCTGTTTTAAAGACCATTTCTGATTTTATTTTGGTTGTACCTGCTTTGAGCTAACTCTGTCACTAGTTTAAGTATAGGCGTGGTTACTGCAGGTTCTGGGTACCATAGTTCTATAGCTCTGTGTAACACCGGGGTGTATGCTGGATATCTGATACAATGGGTCAAGGATTGGAACTGCAATCTTCAATAATATATGCTGTCGTAATGCTGTCATAAACTTTTAAAAGATATTTTGTTACAATATGATTTCAGAGTTTAATAAGCGTTAATGTGCAAATTTGATTTCATAAATTGAATATTCAGAACACAATATATAGATAATTGTCATTTTCTTATGAATAGAGTTCGCGTTGTTGATTTCCATTTCATAGATTTTGTGTTTCTTTGTGCTATTCTTGTTCATGTTTACAGGTTTCGTTGTTGCCCTTTCGGACTTTTGACACTCCAATGCCCCATTGGTGCCTCTTTGCCTCCTTATTGATTTCTTTAATTACACCAAATTATTAATTGAATAATATGTTGTTTAATAGTACTTGCCTACTTAGGCTAAAACTTCACACCAAAAATTTCAAAATTTAATACAGGTAACATTAAACTTGTATACAAAAAAGTCTACTTGAAAGGATACATCCAGTCAAATAACATCATAAAGCTTGTTTTGGTATTGAAGGCAAAGGCTAAGCCTCTCAGGTCTCTGGCTAAGCCAACTAAGGATCGCTGTAAAAATATTAGAGTATTATCATGTGAAAGTTAAAAACAAAAACAAAACCTATTTAGTGCCTGTCTTTTATGTAGGAAATACATAAAAAAATTCATATAATTTTATATTGGTACTGTTTTGTGTCTGTAACTGTTTCCGTTAACCAGACTTTTGTCTAAAGTATCTCTGATGAGTCTTTTATGATTGAGATCGTTTTGAAATTGTTCATTCTGCAAATTATTAAGAAAAAAAATTCTCTAAATATTTCATCAATAATGAAGTTTTATCAATAGAATCCTATGCTTACCTTTGCTTCTTCAGATTTGATCTGTAAATTAACATCAGACATCATACTACCAACAGATTCAAAGGCAGCTGGGGAAAAAATGACCCATTTAATAATTGAACTTCTCAACAGAATGGAAAGCAATTCTGTGAAAGATTTTAACTGCAGTTCTTTTTTAATAATAATACTGTTACATTTTATTTGGCAAAGAAGATGTTTAAATGTTTTTTTTTTAAAGTCTAATATTATTGTTCTCCTTTTAGTCCACAATCAACAACAATTTGGTACCTAAATGGAATTTTTGGAAGTTGTGTCAAGTACATTTATTCTTCAACTCATTATAAGATTGATTTACTCTTTTTCAGTGAAAGTTTATGTTTACCTGTTAATGGCATCATGAATTGGTCAAATTTATCTTCATCTTCCCCTAGGTCCACTAACAGCAGTCTACCCAGGGCAGTGTAAAATGTTGTTCTACATCTCATATCAGCCATGCTAGTACTGGATGTGTTGATACCAAGGAATGGAAAATGTTCACTCTGTAAATAAGGATGAACAATGTTAGCTCTGAAAATAATGTGCCATACTTAGTTTCCAATACCTATTTCATAAACATTGACACTACTAAAATACATTTACAATCCACAAAACAGTTTAAATATGGTTTTGTAAATGTAAAATTTGTTTATAGTCTAGATACCATTCAATCTGAATCCTTGAAAATTACACTTGATATATACCCCACAGGGACATCTTTTTAACACAAAATGGCCTTTCTGAGTTCATAATATCTTGAGGTAGTCTAGTTTTATTCAACCCAGGAGTATAATTATCAGAATTAACAGAAACAGTAAGGATTAAAAGATTTTGTGTTACTTTTTTTTTCTTCAAATCTGAATATGCTTAATCTATAAATATTTTCTTAATTCTGTCATAAAACTTACTGTATGATTATTTAACATGAATTGGACGGCCTCAAGTTTGACAAGCTTCCTAACACTACTGTACCCAACCGAGAGATCACTTAGTAACTGTAAGGTTTTAGAAATTATCTGTTCACTTCTAGCCCAGTACTTTAAATTTGTTATACTGAAAAAAAAAAAATTAAGATGTCAGTCATATAAATAAAAAGACACTTCCTTTAAACAGCTCATTAAGATTCTGTATACTATGACTAATGTGAGAACCTGTTTTACAAATTAAATGGAGATACCATGTGGAAAAACAGGCATTAGAAATAATTCATTTGAGACAATAAACGACAATTATCTACCTTTTTTCCCGAAGGTGTTACACATGACAAATTTTTTGAAGAATCCTGAGATACCTGGTAATGCAGCAAAAGTTTTTATGCCCATCCTATTTTCCTATCAAGATTCATTTGAAAATCTCATGAAATCCTTCAAAATTTGATCCACTTTAAAAGATCTCGGCTGGTTTATAAATAGATAAAAAATACTATCTATTTCAATTAATTAATTCATAAGATTCGTTTGTTTATGTATATAAATGAGTCTTTTGATTCAGACAAGTTCTTAAGCTACATTAATATATGTATTATTGCTGATACATTGCTAACAGAACAATAAGCAAACAACAATCAATCAATCAATCAGCTTCACTGTATTTACTGACATCTCTTATTACATTCATGTGTGTAAGTCCTTGTTCTGCAAATTTAAAACTGGACAATGAACTATCACCTGTCTGAGATGTAATTGCCTAATGTGGGATACTTGAACCAGCACATTCAATAGACCATTTGGCCACCAAGGCCCTCAATTTTGTACTATAGTTGGTCTTTTATATAAACTGATATCAAACCATTTTTCAGACTTACATTTTTCCTATAAAGACACTAAGTACCATAGACTCATCACTTAATCCTAGCACTTCAGATAATTTTCTGTATACCTAAAAAAAACAACATAATTTACATTAATTCAAACTCCTTTTGTTAATGTATTTTTTTGGTGGTTAAAGTATGATAGGTCTAACTTCAAATTCAAAATAGAAAGGCAATTTGAGCTGTTATTATATTTGCATTCATAACAATTGAAGTGACATAAGTAATAAGGAAAGTATCTAGTGCTTATAATCTATAAATACTGATTATATTTGAAGAAGCCTACAGTTTTTAATGGTTGGTTTGTTCCAAGGCATAAAATAGCTATGTGTGTTTGGTGTATTTATTTTGTTGTTGTCCTTGGTCTTATACAGATTTTTTCTTTTCCTTTATAGAGCTAAAATATCTTGTTATTTCATGTTTATATTATTATGACTACACCTACATGTATAACATGGCAACCAATACTAACTTTGGACATTTTATGGACTTGATCCCCAACATAAATCTTCCTGAACTGGTCAAAGAAACTGAGAATGGCAAGATCTAGCTTCTCACAACCTCCCTGGGCAATTCTTGTATCTGTCAGGTTCATAAGTTGTAAAACCCTAAAATATAATCATGAAATAAGTCTAAGGTTTTATATAAATATTAAGCAAAGCATTCAAAGCAAAAGAAAAGATAGATTGAATATGCACAAATATTCCATGGAAGACCTATGTCACCTACGTCTTAAAATATTCGTTACAAAGGAAGTGATTTACAGGTATTGCATTACATCATATAGTACTATAGGAGGAAGCTAAATCCCAAATATCACGAGGATGTGACAGGTAGATGCCCGGAAAATTGCTATGAAAATTTTGGTGATGCCGCAGGACGACCCAAGATAATAGATACTGTCATAGTGACACCTATATGTCACTTTGCAACACATTGCAGGCCACATAGAAACAATTCACAAGAACATCACTTTTATCCAAAGTCCCAGGAGACCTTCAAAGTAAAGCAAGCACTTGCATCTTACTGCAAGTTTAGGTCATCACTTTTAATGATAAAGTGTATTGCCCTACATGTATAAGAATTAAAAAACTAAATTTAGCCCTCTAATGATTTTGACACAATGTGATCTTTAAACTCTAGGTAACATTATCCTTTCAACTTTAGGGTAGCTTGTCTTCTCTGACCTGCTTTATCCAACAAGAACTAGGGCTGAAACGATACGCTCATGCCACGATACGATATGTACCGTACATTTTCATAACGATACAATTACTTTCGGTTCGGTACAATTTCTTTACAACTTCCTTTAAATTTCCTTTGTTTTCACATCTCTTTGCTGAACATGTCGTCAAAAACACATTCATAGGAGATCTGAAGTTGTTATAAGCTTAAAACCCTCAAAATCACCCATTGGAAATGAATTTTCAACAACAGAAGTTCTGGTTGTATCTCAACAAAAGGGCGCCATACTGATTTTGACCTTTTTCAGTTTCCGGAAATCATAAAATAAGGAGTAAAGTCCCGATCGTGTACCGAATCAAAAAAGCGCCAAAACGTACCGTGAACCAAAAATTGATAAAATACCGATAATATTCGGTACTTTGGAGTATCGTTTCACCCCTAACAAGAACTACAAAAAATATCATCGATTATTATCAAAATGAACCAGCATTGATACATACCTACATGCAAGTTCTCCATCCATAGCATCATGTTCATCTGTACTGGCAAACGATACCCTCCCTCCTATCACAGAACCAATCAAGTAAACCAGCCATGACAACCTGCCTACAAATAAGAACAAAAAATAACTTGTTTTGTTGTCATTAAGAATTTTCAGTTTTTTTACTTTGCAAGGATTTGCTCAACTGATTGGAAATGAAAGACTGTTTTACAATATATAGTGGTTTGCTGGAGTCTTCAGTGTTAATCCAATATTTCTTTTGAAATGCCTGTAACAAATCAGTACCACTACCATCTGAATTTTTCCAGGATGTAATTATCTTCTTTTGTCTACATTTCTTAAACATAAGAGACTTTACATCCCAATTTGGTAGAAGTGTTGTTGCAGAATTGTACAAAACAAGAGCTTACAAATTTATATGTGTGGAAGATTGAAGTTTTGTCTTATTCCATATTTCAAATTAACAATTTTATCCTTAAATGTAAGAACACATCCTAAAGAGTACTTTCAGTATATGAGGACCCAGATACTACTCACCTTCTTGTATTGTAAGTTCAGCATCTGTTGACCCAGAGGATACTAATTCCTGGTACCTCTGAGCAGCTTCATCAAACAGCTGGACCAACAGGGCACAAGTCTTATCATATTCACACCGTCCTATACTAGAAATCTGTATAAAATAAAATATTTTGTGGTGTGAGTAAATAATACGGTTTAATGTTTTTTTTTAGCATGTGGCTTCCTCAGGGCAACAGAGGAAACCTGAATACATTGTACTTTAAATAAAAAGTGTTTAAATAATAACATAAATGATATCACCATAACATAACATGAGCTCAAATTTTTGGTGGTGTATGAAAATCAAACCATTAAAAACTTAAACAATAGAGTACATCATACATAAAAATAGTCAAATATTCAAACTAATATTACACATGCATATATTATATCATTGAATGAATTACCTGATCTAGCTGTTGCATTATCATTCCCGAATCATCTAATGGATCATCTAGTCCATCTCTGACAATATAATATGGTCAATTATGATCAAAGTATTACTCAATCTTACACATTGGTTGGTTATCTTTAATTATGATCATTCATCTTTTTTGTTGCTATGTTCTCTTTTGAGATTTATTTTGACATTTTATTTGAGACCTAAATACCCATTGTTATTTCTTTGCTTTTTGAAATGAAAAACAAACCATGTATGCTACTTAAATTATTTCCAGCAACATACACAGTGTTCCAGCTAGGCTGTTTTCAGAGGGCGGTCCGCCCGCCTGCCTTTGCCTCCGCCCGATTGCCCTTTTCAGGACACCTACCGGTTTTCATCTCCGCCCTGCCCTTTTTGATTTTACATTTGCCTTTTTCAGTCAATCATACATAGTTTGTGTATTGAGAATGAAGCCATTTGAGATAATTGAATGGCATATTTACAACCCCAAGCCAATTAACAAATTAAATAAACATGTGTTCTCTAGTCGATTAATTAAGGTATCTATTTTGATTAATTAATTTCAATTACAGGTAAGTTGTCCGATTGCACAGTAAATTTCTCTGCCTCAGTAATGATAATTGTGCACAAATCAGAATCTGAACCCATCTGGATGTTTTCTATTAAAAACAACATTAAATGTGCGCTTTTATTGAAAAATAGAAACGATGTTCATGGATTTGTGAAATGCTCCATCATAATTATTTGTTTACAAATAATGACAGGAAGCGGAAGTTAAAAACTAAACACGAACTCTGACCGGAATGGTACTAAATCTCCGGATTTCACTAGCAAATTCAATAAAAATCAAATGGGATTTCTAAATTTTTTCTTGGGCTGACATTCAAGCTTTTTTAGCACTGATAAAATGTATGAATGTAATGAAAAGCCTAAAGTCTTGTTATAGAAACAAGAGGCTCCCCTTAAGCCTAAAAATGCATGTTTTTTTGTTAAAAAGAATGTATGTTGTATTTGATTGTTTTTATAGCTACATTTGTTTGCCCTTTTGAAAGATGAAGTCAACGCATGAATGTGCCCTTTTTTAAATTCATCCCTGCCCTTTTCAAATCCTGGCTGGAACACTGATACATGTATTAAAAACAAAAAAACCCTAAATGGTATAAAATTTGGTTAGTTTCTAGAAGTCTTTGAAATAAAAATATACAAGATGTAATCTTACTACATGTATCAAAATATCTTACTTGACAACTACTGTTACAGATTCGAGGCGAGACATGACATATGCCTTCATCACTTCAGGTGTGTAGGTTTCTAACATGTGTGGCTCAGTGGCCTTTACATAAGGAACAGATGCCACCATTCTCTGCCATAAACTCAACAAATAATGCACACTGTTAGGGGCAAACTGCCACATTTGCTGTAAAAAAAGACAAAAATATTCATTCCATTTAATCATGGTGAAAAGGTAAAATACTGAAACTATTGTAAGTTAAATACTTGGCTTTGTGCATTTCTTAAGTTATGTACAGAAATTAGTTTAACAGATAGAACTAGAGGCTCCCAGGAGCCTGAATTTCTCACCTGATCTTTTATGCTAAAGCCTCTTACCTAGTGTGCAACATGGTCTACATGTACTTGGTAAGTAACATTAAAGAAACTAGTTAGGATAGAAAACACCTTTAAGATCAAGAATACCAAGTTACAAAGCTTTCCATTGAAAAAATTTTGACGTCACTTCCGGCAAGCCGACAGGAAAAAATTTTGGAGCGAGAAAAATTCTCAACTTTAGCTTATCCAGACTATCTAAAACTATTTCCAATGTTCATAATGGAATATTATAACAGCAGGAGATAGGATTAATTCACCTAACCGTTAAAATTGACAATTACTGACAGTATTTTGGTTATTTTTGGATTTTTTTCTTTGAACTTTTCGGGCGCCATCTTTGATACCATCGAATGTCACTAAAAAAGATAGAAAAAGAAGTGCGAAGGTACGCCAAGGAATGTATGTTTAGTGGATACAGGAGGGAGACCTTTCTGGTAACGGACAGCAAGGGTATTTCATTGAAAAGGACCCTACCAAGCTTAGCCAGATTCACTGTTGTGGAAAAACCAGGAGCGGGCCCTGATGATCAGGAGCTGTTAAGGAAGGCAGGAAGAAAGATAGAAGGGACGAAAAAACCTCTCGTATTGGTGTGGTTTGGAACCTGTCAAATTACAAAGAAGGAAGGAAAGTATATACAATTAAGATACACTAAGACCAATGAAAATGTTAAAAATTGTATGATAGAACTTAAAGCATTCAAGAAAAACATTCTCAAATACAACAAGCAGGCAGAAGTACTGTTTCTTGACTGCCCATACTATTTTCCAAAGAAATACAACGAACAACACAAAGCAGACAAACAACCAAACCTAGACGAGAACAACAATAAACCAGTTAAGGATAAAAACAAGAGTGAACCCAACAAAAGGAGCTCTAACACTGAGAAAACAACAAAAACAAAATCATCAAAACGCAAATTCTCAGACGGTGACAAGAAAGGCTCTAACTCTGAGACAACAGCAAAAACAACAAAACGCAAGTTTACAGACTGTGACAAGAAAGACACAAGCTTCAAGGTCACAATTGTAGGCTCTAAGCCAAAGCATATCCTGCCATTATACGACGACGAGGTCAATGTAGCGGTTACACAGTTCAATAAAGAACTGAAATCGATTAACCCAAGAGAGGTGCGCTTCCCTAACCTAAACTCTGACGTCATTGCAAGCCACAAAAAGTCAAAAAGTCCGGTGACCAAATACAGAAAAAACCACCTACTTTTCCACGACGGTATACACCCAATAAGGCAACTAGCTAAGTTGTGGATGTACAAAATCATTAAATTTGCAAAGAATTTAGACAGAGATTAAGTAAACGGGGCCATATCCTGTTTACGTGTATATAGTAGTTTTGTTATTCTGTTACTTTTCGCATTTACTACAACATAACTTGTGGATTATTATTGTTTCATTGTGTTGCTATACATATAATTTACATTGCATTGGACGTCTTTTCGCCGCCATTATATAGTCTTTGATATCTTTGAAGAACTAAAATTCATTCTTACATGTGCTTATATTATTCATTAACTGAGTGGATTATATTTGTAGTCTTATAAAGAACTATTAATCTGTGTCAGTGTGATCATCCATAGGCAGGAACAATATTCAGTGTCATTGTATGTAACAGAAAGGGACTGGTACAGTATACAGAGAGTGAAGACAGTTAGCACAAGTAAGTGACCTTAGATGTTATAAGTACATAACACATTGCTTGATTCTAATAGATAACCTGTTTAAACAACATTTAAATAGGGTCCATAAAATAGATAAATAAGCATCTTGTTCAATAGCTGACCAAGGAAGTCTTGTTTATATTAAACAGTCAAATAAATAAGTATCTTGTTTATTAACTGACCAAGGCAGTCTTGTTTACATTAATAATAGTCAGGATAAATAAGGATCTTGTTCATAACTGAATAAGGCAGTCTTGTTTACATTATTACCAGCAAAGTTAAATAAGGATCTTGTTCATTAACTGAATAAGGCAGTCTTGTTTACATTATTACCAGCAGAGTTAAATAAGGATCTTGTTCATTAACTGAATAAGGCAGTCTTGTTTACATACACATTGCATAAAGTTTGAGTAGGCACAGGTAAATAAGCATCTTGTTCATTATCTGAACAAGGCGGTCTTGTTTACAACATATAAAATCAGGATAAATAAGCATCTTGTTCATTAACTGAACAAGGCAGTCTTGTTTACATACACATTGCAAAAAGTTTGAGTAGGCACAGGTAAATAAGCATCTTGTTCATTAACTGAATAAGGCAGTCTTGTTTACACACACATTGCAAAAAGTTTGAGTAAGCATAGGTAAATAAGCATCTTGTTCATTAACAGTCTTGTTTACACACACATTGCAAAAGGTTGAGTAGGCACAGGTAAATAAGCATCTTGTTCATTAGCTGAATAAGGCAGTCTTGTTTACACACACATTGCATAAAGTTTGAGTAGGCACAAGTAAATAAGCATCTTGTTCATTATCTGAACAAGGCAGTCTTGTTTACATTATAAATAATCAGGATAAATAAGCATCTTGTTCATTAATTGAATAAGGCAGTCTTGTTTACATACACATTGCAAATAGTTTGAGTAGGCACAGGTAAATAAGCATCTTGTTCATTATCTGAACAAGGCAGTTTTGTTTACATTATAAATAATCAGGATAAATAAGCATCTTGTTCATTAATTGAATAAGGCAGTCTTGTTTACATACACATTGCAAATAGTTTGAGTAGGCACAGGTAAATAAGCATCTTGTTCAAATTCTGATCAAGGCAGTCTTGTTTACAACATAAACAGTCAAGGTAAATAAGCATCTTGTTCATCAACTGACCAAGGCAGTCTTGTTTACAACACAAACAGTCAAGGTAAATAAGCATCTTGTTCAAAGAACTGAACAAGGCAGTCTTGTTATACATCATCAAAGAGTCATATACACCCCCAGTAAATAAGGCCAATCTTGTTTACTCATATACACAGAGCCATAGTCACCTCAACAAATAAACAAGGATCCTGTTCTTAACGAATAGGGCAGTCTTGTTTATATAACCCGAAGTAAGTTAAATAAGTATCCTGTTCTCAAGAATAGGGCAGTCTTGTTTACTTACATTGTATACATACAGTTACCCTCACAAATAATTAACAGAGTAAATAATCATCCTGTTCATATTTGAACCAGGGCAGTCTTGTTTATAATATCAAATAAAAACAACTCAAAATGCCGCAAACCAGACCACCATCTACAAGTATGGATGCAAAAGATAAACCAGCATCAAGATCATCCTCTAGAAATAAAGGGAAAAGAACAGAAGTATGGACATGTAAACTCTGCTCCTCCAAATTTAATGACGAAAATGCAGCACTATTAGAGTGTGAAGTCTGTTCATGCCGCATGTGCATAAAATGTCTACGCCTGACTCCAGAAGAGTACAAATTTGTAGGCACACGTACAGACATGCACTGGTATTGCCCACCATGTGAGGAGAAAGCAGTCAAAAATGCTAGGATTGACAAGGAAATAGAAGAAAGATGTAAAGAATACTTTGAGAAATATGAGGAAAGGATCCAAGCACTAGAGGAAAAGATGGCAAAAAAACCAGATGTTGAAGATGTGAAGGCCATGATTGAGGAAAGTAAAGCAACCCAGGCTACAGGAGGAGAGACAACTCCTAATCCCAGCTTGGAAAATATAAATGAGAAGCTGGAAGACTACAAAGAAAGTGTCGCTAGGAGAAGCAACGTAGTAATCTTCAATGCAGTTGAGTCAGAGGAAGCGGATGGTGATCAGAGAAAGAAGAAAGATCAGGAACTTATCAACAAAGTATGCGAGGTTACTACAGTCAACCCAGAGACAATAAAAAATATAACAAGACTAGGGAAAAGGATGCCAGATAAACCTAGGCCATTAAGATTGATATTTGAAAGTGAAGTAGCAAAAAACCATCTGATGAAAAACCTGAGCAAACTAAAAAACTCAGAAGAGGGGTATAAGAAGCTTTCATTCTCCCATGACCTTACAAAGAAAGAGAGACAAGCAAGCAAAGAGAAATGGCTGGAGGCAAAGGAAAAAACAAAAGCACTAGAGGGGTCGGGGGACGAGGAAAAATTCAAGTTCATCCCAAAAGGACCACCATGGAACATAAGGGTGGTGAAGGTGAAATTGAAGTAGAGAGTACCACAGCACACAATGTTTTTAATGTTTTTAACCAAAAATCTGTAGATAAACATGTTTTTAAAAATTTGAACTGTATGTATACAAACGCTGATAGTCTGCCAAATAAACTGGACGAACTGAAGTCGAGAATTCAACTCAGTGAGAGCAACATAGATTTAATAGCAATAACAGAGGTCTTTCCAAAAAACAGCCGATATTTACCTACCAATGCAGAGCTACAAATTGATGGTTTTAATTTGTACAAAAACGATAAAAATGCTAAAAGAGGCACAGCCATATATGTAAGCTGCAAACTGCAAGTAGACGAGGTGAAATTGGACACAGAATTCCAGGAGAGCACATGGATAAAACTCAAACTAACAGGCAGAGACACCCTCCTTATAGGATGCATATACAAGAGTCCAAGCAGCGACACTCAAAACTTACCCAGGTTAAATGAGTTAATTATTAATGCATCACTAAACAAGGAGTACTCTCACATATTAATATTAGGGGATTTCAACTATCCTAAACTCAACTGGAAAGATTGGCGAGCAAATGGAGACAAAGAAGGAGAGCTGTTTATGGAGAGCATACGAGACAGTTATTTGTACCAACAGGTCACAGAAATAACCAGAACAAGACAAGATAGCGATCCCAGTGTTCTGGATCTCATACTTACAAATGAGGAAAATATGGTAGACAAAATACACTATGGGAGTCCCCTGGGGAAAAGTGACCATGTAGTGCTAACATTTGAATACAAATGCTATTGGGAACAAGAACAAACAAAAGCCACTAGATGGAACTATAATAAGGGGGATTATGAGAAGATGAAACAGGAACTAGACTTAGACTGGAAGTCCTTAATGAGATCAACAAATGGGGACCCTAATGAAATGAATAACATATTTTTGGAACAGTACAACAAAGCCAAAAATAAACACATTCCATCAATCAACAGCAAAGCCACTTCAAAAGCCAAAAAACACAACTACATTCCCCTAGACCAGAGAACCAGAGATAAGATCAAGGAAAAGCACAAATGCTGGCAGAAATACATGGAGACAAAGAATATAGATAGATATAGAGAATTTCAAAGAACAAGAAATCAAGTTAAAAATCTAGTAAAAAAGGCCAAAAGGGACATGGAGCAAGATATAGCCAGAAATGCAAAATCTGACCCAAAAAAGTTCTGGCAATATGCTAACTCAAAAAGGAAGACAAAAACTGGCATTGCTGAATTAAAGTACAAGGATAGCGAAGGGCAACCCAAAGTAGCTATGAGCGATGAAGAGAAAGCCAACATATTAGCGGACTTTTTCAGCAGTGTCTTCACTAATGAACCAGAAGGGATCATCCCACAACTAGACCCTATAAACATTGTCATACCCTATGAAGAAACCGAATTTACAGAAAAAGAGGTCGAAAAACTTTTGGAGGAATTGAACCCAAACAAATCCACTGGACCAGATGATCTTCACCCAAGAGCTCTACGGGAATTGAAAAAAGTCGTGACAAAACCACTAACCACAATATACAATGCATCTAAAGAGAGCGCAGTTTGTCCAGATATATGGAAACTTGGTAATGTCGTGGCACTTTTCAAAAAAGGGGATAAATCAGATCCTGGAAATTACAGGCCAGTGAGCTTGACAAGCATTGCATGCAAACTGATGGAAAAACTAGTGAGAAACCATATAGTCAAACATATGCAAGCTAACAAGCTGTTTAGCAAAAAACAATTTGGATTCATATCAGGGAGGTCAACCTCACTACAACTCCTTAAAGTCCTGGACGAATGGACCGAAATATTAGACAATGGTGGGTGTATTGACTCGGTGTACATGGACTTTATGAAGGCTTTTGACAAGGTCCCACATAGAAGGCTCCTCACGAAACTAGGAAGATATGGCATTGGTGGTAAAACCATATAATGGATAAAAAGCTTTCTATCAGGCAGACAGCAGAAAGTATCAGTAAATGGCTCTGAATCAAGATGTCACAATGTGACCAGTGGCATACCACAAGGTAGTGTTTTGGGACCAATCTTGTTTGTCATCTACATTAATGATATGCCAGAGTGTGTGGATACTGCAGCATTTTTGTTTGCAGACGACACCAAGATATTCAAAGATATTAAATCAGAGGAAGATGCAAAAGATCTCCAGAAGGATCTTGACATGCTACAAAATTGGTCAAATACCTGGTTACTTAAATTCCACCCAAACAAATGTAAAGTTGTCACAATAAGCCATAAGAATAAACCCGAAACATCAAGGGAATACCACCTGTACAACGACAACAACCAGGAAGTCACACTACAAAAGTCAGAGGGTGAAAAAGACATAGGAGTGCTGGTGGACGAACATCTATCCTTTTCCAAACACATCCAGCAACAAGTCAATAAAGCAAACAGCATTATGGGTCTCATAAGAAGAACTTATACATATCTTGATACAACATCATTCAGGTACCTGTTCCAAGCATTAGTAAGACCACATCTGGAATATGCTGCGTCGGTATGGTCCCCCTATAAAATTGGTGACATTGAGAGCATAGAGAACGTGCAACGACGAGCAACAAAACAGATACCTGGATTTAGAGACCTAGAATACCCGGAAAGACTTAAAAAACTCAAAATGCCTACTCTGAAGTATAGACGCCTCCGTGGTGACATGATAGAAACCTTCAAAATAATCCAGGGTATCTATGACGAGGAGGTCACCACAGGGCTACTCGACCTGGACAATAATGCCAGAACAAGGGGAAATGACAAGAAACTGAAAAAGCACCGATCCAAACTCAACATCAGGAAGTACTTCTTCACAAACAGGATAGTTGATGTTTGGAATAGCCTACCAAATGAAGTTATAAATGCCAAAACAGTCAAGCAGTTTGAGATCTATCTTGACAAACACTGGGAACATCAGGATGTAAAATTTGACCACCAAGCTGAACTAGACATCACCAGCAGAGGTCGGAAACCCGGAAATGACAAAATAGAAACAGTCAGTCAAAATGACCAAGAGGTGGATACAGTGGTTGAAGAAACCAGCGTCCACAGTTGATCCTATCCTGATCCTATCCTAAAAAAAAAACCAAAACAAACAAGTGAAAATTGATTGAAAACACTTAAAGGGGTATAACTCTTAAAAGGATGATCTGACAATTTTGACCCTGAAATCATTTTGTAGATCTTAATGAGCTGAACAATTTTGCAATGCTTACTATTCCTCTAGCACTTATGGCTTTTAAGATAAAGTCCAAAAGCTGTGAAAATGGTCAATTTTGACGATTAAGGGGAAATAACTCCTATTAAGGGTCGTCCCACAACTTTGACTCAATGGAGAGTATTGTAGAGCTTTTGATGATGAAGAAGGAAGGTTGCTTCGGATTTTCTCTATCTCTTATACTTTTTGAGCTATAAGCTAAAAACTATGGTCTGACCCCCCTGTTCTATTTTTAGTAATGGCGGCCATGTTGGTTGGTTGACGTTAGATAGAGGACATCCTAAGATCAAGTGTACAAAGTTTCAAAGCAATCTCATCAGTGGTTTCAGAGAAGAAGATGTTTGAAAAAAAGTTAACAGACGGACAACAGACGATGGACGGTTAACGATGACAATAGCTCACATGACCCTTCGGGTCAGGTGAGCTAAAAACCTCAATATTAATAATGCAAAAGCCAAATGAACTGTTCATAAACAAAAGCAAGGATCAAAAATTGATTGTAGAAGTTACTGTCAATTGATTGATCAAATTAATTGTTCTTAGTGTGCAAATCAAAGCTTTATAATACGTATATTTCATCAGACAACACTCAAAATATATATTTAATTTACCTGTAAGCTTGTAACAGTAAATTCTGCTATCCGCTTGATAGTTTCAGCATAGTTGTCTACCTTGACTAGTTCTCCTAACTGATAGTTTGATTTAAGTCTGGCTAATAATCTACAGAATTCATGGTAATTACTGGGGTCTGAAAGACTCTGTAAAACAAAATTCAAGATATCTAGAAATACTGAGAGCTAACAAAAGAATACCCTCCAGTTCATACTGAACTCTACATTAGAAAAAGAACACTTAAACGGTTTCAAGATTATCTCCAATATGAGCCTACATTGAACAAAATACTGTTGTGGATATTTAAACTTATGAAATTGTCTATATTTTCTATGAAACTGTATAAAATGAACATGAAATGATGAAAAGTGAAATATGGGGATGGGATGGGAAACAAAGGAACTGTAAATTTTGAAGAACCACAGGTAAAGGGGAGAGGTGGATAGAGGCAGAAAATTTAGCTTATGTGGTGCACTACTTGTCGGTACACAAAGGGGTCTTTTACGTGCATGAAGCGTGGCACGCTCCACACACCTTGGCCCACTATGGTCGGCGGTCAGGGTTTCTGTATTATAGACCTGACAACCCCTGCGGACGAGGGCCACCCTTTTCAGCCACCTAGGGTACACACTTGGTCGCTCTGTGGGCTGAGCACTGACCCGACATCAGAATCCCAATACCCTTAGTCGCCTCTTACAACAAGGTAGGCTCTGCTGCAGGCCTATTCACCACCCGGGCACCGCACGGGACAGGTGTCTTAAGAGAAGAAAGAGGTTTATTATCAATTGCAAAAGGAACCACTATTCTGAATTTGATATTAATTTAATTGCATACCTGTGGATTTTCTAATATAGTACGAACACCAACAACAATTTGATTGAGGAACTGAGACCTTTCTGTTCCGTTAAATAATGATCTTCTAACAGAGGCTATCTGGACTATACATGATAATGACTGCAAAATAGATTTAAAGTAAGTTAATTACAACACAAACAGTGTTCAAGTACTTGTCCCATAGTCTACCTTTTCTTGAGTAAGAAACAAGTTACAACCTAGAGGGCTCTTAAACATGCATTTAGCACTGCATTGATCAAACAACTTTTTTTACACCTTGAAAAGACTAGTATTGTTTCTTGTAAAATTGTAAATGATGTCAAGAAGTTGTCTATTGATTGGTCAATGAACTGAACTCTGATTGAACCTTGTGTATTACCACAAGTTGATCACTTCAAAACTACTCACTTAAAGCATGGTCTGCATTTGTATCATTATCAATGGTATGTCTTATGTTTGACAGGTTGTTACAAAGTTGTATCTTCATTTTATGTTTTTGTTCATCAACCCTTTGCTTTGATGTTGAAATAAACAACAATTTGTACAAAAATACAACTTCAAGAAATATGTGTTATCTTACTTGGGAGTCCCTTAGGACTTGTTGGAATATACAGACCATGTGTCAGATGATCTTCACTCTATACTTTGATATTCTAGAAGGTTTGTAGACTTACCATGGATGATAATGAAGATGGTAAACCTGAATACAGCTCATAAAACAGGGTCAGTGTAGACAGGTCCAGGAATGCTGAAAAGATAATGAAGATGGTAAACCTGAATACAGCTCATAAAACAGGGTCAGTGTAGACAGATCCAGGAATGCTGAAAAGATAATGAAGATGGTAAACCTGAATACAGCTCATAAAACAGGGTCAGTGTAGACAGATCCAGGAATGCTGAAAAGATAATGAAGATGGTAAACCTGAATACAGCTCATAAAACAGGGTCAGTGTAGACAGATCCAGGAATGCTGAAAAGATAATGAAGATGGTAAACCTGAATACAGCTCATAAAACAGGGTCAGTGTAGACAGATCCAGGAATGCTGAAATGATCAGAACATCATGCATGTCAGTGATACTTTAATATAGATAATAGAATGTATGTTTCATATACTTTAATATAACTGTTTGTCTATCTCCTTACTCACCTGGAAATTCTATGTATGGTATTAATGAAAGCAAGTAACAATGGAAATCTGTAACGTGTGTTCATGAAAAATCTTTTCAGGGGATTACTTAACAGATATTTACATTGATTAATGGATTTGTAGTTGTGGTTTAGTGAGTGTCAAAATATATATTTTTTTTTTAAATAAATTATGAATATTCTCTATAATGACTGCTTTTGGACTACAAGATGTGTTGGACCTTTTGGGTAAAATGGCTTTGTAGCCACTAAGGAATGATACATACACCTGTATTGTATGCGATATGAAGGGTCAATCAGGAATAAACAACATACCTGTTCTCCAACTAGTAGGAATTTGTACTGTACATAATTCATCTGAGGATTCATCATTGGACGTCCCAATAAAATCAAATGTCAAACAATTGTGGGCTAGTCTTAAGGAGCTAGATATCAAACCATGCTGAAATAAAATGGATACTACTAGCTTTGTTTCTGAAAGGTGCAAGCTAATCTCTTATGCAGATGCTGTTCAAGCAATTGTAGAACATGTTAATATCTAACACGTTTAAGCAGGTAATGTTAAAGAATTTGTATATTTTCTTATTACACCGATTAATAGATTAAAGTTGAAATTTCCTTACATCTCTTGTGTCATATTCATCAACAGCAGAGTCAACAGGAGCAAGTATAGAAAAGTCCCTTACTGAACTATACAATTGAATGTGCAGGCAACTAGATCCCAACCCACCACCCTTTCGTTTTCAGTCCAATGCCTTAACCATTACACCACCATGATTTCCAATGGGATGTTCTCCCTGTCCCAAGTAAACCCTTATGGAATAGCCCTTAATTATCATTACCTGGCTATCATCTGTAAAGTTTAAACTTTTAAGGTTTCCAACAGCCGTCCGTAGCAATGAACATGACAGCTGGAATATTTCAAACAGTTGTGTATCACGGAATGATGATGCAATCTTCCTGTGTTTGTTTATAGACCTGCTTGCTTCAGCCTGAAAAAGGGTAAAAGGATCACATTCAAGTCATAAAATTGGTGCACATAAGTTTCCTTACTAGTTTATCATATAAAATGCAATACATGTAATGAATGAAAATTTATAAACCTTTTTTCTAAATATACCTTTTAGAAAAATTAACTGTAGTGGTGTGTGTGCGTGTCCTTTATTGACGCACCTAGGCCATGTAGGGCGGTCAGTTTTATTAGTGGAGGAAACCACCGACCTTGGGGAAGTCCCTTTTTTGTTAAATACAAACAGGACACGAACACCAGCTGAGAGGTGATTGGCTAGTGATCAATAGTGTGGTATTTAAACCAGCGCCTTAGACCACTCAGCCACCCAGGCTCCGATTTAACTTTGGTCTTATCAGAAAAGAATGAAATGCGATTAATAAGGTCTGAAAAGAAAGTAAATAATTTCAATATATCAACTATCTTTCTCATATAATTTTTTTTTGTAGATGCTTTATCATCTTTATACTTACTTCACTTAACTGGTTCATTTCACACACCAGCTGTGACAACAGTTGTACACCTATCATGACATGCTGTGTGGAGCCACTCTACAATCAAAAGTTTAATACATGTATATATTTTTTCATAATATTACATATCTTTCCCCAAATATATTTAAAAAGATTTTTAATAAAAGAAATAACTTTAAAATAAAATCTTACTGATAAAGTTATTCAATTCAAGATCTACAAACAAAATTATTCTGGATGTAACTGTAATTTAGCATTTATATTTGTACATGTAATTTTCAACAGTTTCATGCTTCAAGGTTTTGAAATCCTACATGTTGTGAGTTTTGAAAGAATTCTAATGGAGTTCTATGTACAATATAACATAACTTTACATTTGTTTCCATGTGACAACACAACTTAATTTGGTATGTTTACAAATAAAACTTATTTGCACTAATTCTTACGTTAATAATAATTTGAACACTTACTTGTATGAACTTAGTCACATCTGAGACAACATTACGAAATACATATTCTTCTTCCTGGACATCAAACCATCCCAGCTTGGTAATCCTGGCAAATAACTGAAAACAACACAGGAGTAGTTCAAAACAAGTATGGCACAGATATAGTTTATAAATGTGTAATAGTCTTAATACTTACAGAACATTCATTCAGTGTTCAAATACATGTATACCAAATACAAGAATATGTCCAAAATGACATGTCAGATGACCCATCTCACAACATGCAAAGTTGGAAATAATAGCCTGACCAACAGTCAGAGACCAGCAATTTTTTGGCAGGGCTGACTAAAATGACTAAAATTCATCAAAATTGGACTGGCTGAATGTGAACAGGTAGAATTTCACTTCAGGGCTGGTTACTTATTCAACGAATTTCCTACCCTGTACAATGTATTATGTCTCTTTTTCACAACCAATGAAGCATAATGTTAATGTCATGGCTATAATTTCAAGGTGATGTACAAGTTGTATGCTCATGATTATTCATCATGGAAAATAGTTTAAATCCTGTAGGTAAATGCCTAAATGGTAAAACTGGATTTACAGGGACAAACAATGTATGTCTTTTTAGTTGGTGGGGATATAGACAATGACAAATGTCACTTTATGAATTAACTTTGAAATGATTGATTTGCTTCAAAGTTTTTTTTTTATTAAATGAAACATTCCCTTTACAAAAGACATAAAAGTTACTTGAAGTTCTTACCTGGACTAATGCTTGGAGAACATAGTGTACTAGCTTTGGTCTGGTAGCCAAATAATTCAACACATAATTTCCTAAAAATATCACACATAACAGGATAAGATAGAAAATAACTTTATGGAGCTCTGATCAAATAGACTTTTCTTGTTTTAGTAAAACCCTGTAAAATTGACATTTCTCAATAAACCATCAAACCAACAGACATTCCCAAATTGATTCTTCACAACAAAAACATCTCTACACCAACATGAAAATTAAATATAGAACCTCACCCCCTTTATATTTTGAACAGTCTCCAGCATGTCTTTCTATCATGCAGTATTTTTATTTTACAACAGATTTTAAACATTGGATGTGGCAGTTCCATACCTTACAAAAACTTATATTTCTATTGGTATAAATCATGCACATTCAGATCTAGGCCAATTACAAAACAGCGAGCAACAACTTCTGGTCATATTGAATGAGTCTGGCTGTTTTTAAAAAATGATTGTTGATTTATTAAGGTTGTGTAGGCTACATTTATTCTGCATCTCAATATCTTCTTCTAATACATTTATGTAGGCTGTGTCACTTAGGTTTATTCCTCATCTCATTATCTTCTATAATGTAAGTTGTGTCATGTACATTAGTACATGTCAATATCTTAGTGTAGTTGCCATTTTTAAAGAAAATACTTACTGATGTCAATCCTTTGTTCTAATGGGAGAGTCAGATTTGGTCGTGAGACAAGCTTTGTTAATGTAGTAGCGGCTAATAGCTGAGCATAAGGAGACTGAAAAATATGTAACATAACAGTAAACAGTAGTTTCAGGACTTGTTTTATTGGTCAAAGGGACATGGCTTCTGAAAAAAATCAATGGGAGCTGAACTTTGGGCTTATCCAAGCTGCTTATCATATGGTCTATAAATTATATATGAATCTTAAGAAGTGTAGATGAGGACATATTGTAAATATACTTCTTTTCACAGATTTTGCAGTCAAGTATTTTCGCAAAATTAAATAATATGAATAAAATTAAAAGAATTGATATTAGAAAACGCAAAATTAAATAACCATAAACTTGACTGAAATCGTATATATAAGTACCCGCAAAAATAAGCATGTTTACAGTAATATGTGTTGGACATATTAACACACAAAAGCATGGCTATTCTATGACACAAGATGATGTTGTTGGGACAATTAGTATTGTGTTAATAATTGAATATAAACAAGAATTTGAAATATTAATATAAAATGACTATTAAAAATGTTTTATTTTTGTATTTAGACATGATGGAGTAGAAATAAAAATCTGACAATTCATTCAAAACTGGGAATTTCAAATCAATCTTTGATCCATTCCGTTCTTCTTTTTTTAAAAAACAATATAGGTTTGTTCAAACACAATCTTACATTCCCCCTTTCGAGTAAAAGTTGACATTTATTCAAACAGTCAGGCGATTCAGCAAACTGTATGAGAGCTTTCTCTGCTTCTGTCCTAAGATTTGTGTCTGCAGTCTCATACAACTGCTTACACAAGTTTTCTAGCTGAAGGAGCTCCTAAAAAAAACAAAAAAAAAACAATAAATTTAGTTCCTAAGATATTGCAACTTATCAATTATGATAGATAAAATCTTAATCAGGTTCATTAATTAAGCATTAATTGCTTCAAGAAAATGAAATCTAATTCATGTAATTTACTTTGTAACTCCCTGCATGCTCAGGGGTTAAAAAATTTTCTAATACCTTACTAGCCAAGGGCTTATCAGCACTAGAAAACCACTAGCCCGACAGAAGGATCAACTAGCCCAAGGAAAATCTGACACTAGCCAAAGTATGATGCAAAGCTCAATCTATACATGTAGATTTTGTACATGTATTTATGTTATTAATTCTTTTTCTCTTATTTTATAAAAATGCATCAGATGCATTTATGTCGCTTTTAAAGTTAAAGAAAAGCAGGTAAATTCAAACAGGAACATTAGACTTGTTTTAAAATGTTCCTGATTCAAGAAAGAAGGTAGCAGAATAACACAGATTGCAACAAGCTTCAGTTAGCTCGATGTCAGTGTGGCAGGGAATCTTGGGGGCACTCAGGGCCCCAGAGACTCTGGACATAAGAATTGCAAAAAATCCATCATCCTGGGGTTCTCTTGTACCTTCTTCACACCTTGGCACTTTCTTGTATCATAGAACACTTTCATAACAGTTTTTATGGCGTTTCAGTCCCCTATCATAATTTTCCCCTAAAAATAAATGTGGCCGTCGATCTTTTTCATTAAACTTTCAGACTGATTTTAAAATAAATTCAGGAGACTTTGACCTTTCTAAGAGTAAAACTACCTTTATTTAAGTTTGGAAAGGTGATTGTAATTGTCTATCTTAATTTTCATCCCAAGGAAATAACCCAATGTGAAATCGAAAGTACGGGATATTGCACTTATTAAATCAATTGTACCACCCCCCAGTACCAGATAATGACGATGAAAATAGACAGCATTGCGGGACATAGATTAAATCAATTGTGTTATCCCCCCCCTACCAGGCAATGACGATAAATTGCGAGACATGAATGATTTGGGTGATTTAATCAATAGTGATACCCCCCAGTACCGGTTAATGGCGATAATAATATAGATCTAGGTTTTTCATAGTTTTATTTATAGCGCAAACTAAGTCAACCATAATTTTTAACTAGCCCGTCGGGCGTAGGTGGTTGTAAACTTTGGTAGCCCGAATATGATTTTCACTAGCCCCGGGCGTCGGGCTAGTGGATTTTTTAACCCCTGATGCTGTGAATCAAGTTTCTAACAAAGAAAGCATGTATGCTCTGGTCAGAGGTCATGATCCTGTGAAATGTTTTGAAAATAGGCCAAAAAACCATTGGATAAGACATTTAAGTGTAATTTGATTGGCATGTCGTTGATGCCTTTTGGTGAAACACTTGAATTTCTGTCTGGTAGATAATAATTCAATAACAACTTTTAAATCCAAATTCTAAGCTAATTATTTCATGAATTACAAAATTTTCATTTATTCACCTTATACAGGTTGGGGAGTATGCCCAAAATCAAGGATAATACTCATTTCTGGGTATTATCCTTGTTTTCAAGAATTGTGTGATACTTGATTTCAAGGATTCAAAACTTGATATTACCCACTAACTAGAGATAGGCGACTTCTGTTGCAGTGATGTACACTTGCAAAGATAACAGTTCTTTCTTATAATGCATCTAAGAAAAAAAATCAATGGTTGATTTCTGCCTACTATTGCAGAAAATGTTTTCTTTTGTATTCTTAAGTGACCAATTGATCAATCAATTAAGTTTTTCAAAACATTTAAATGACCAATGATTGGTTTGTCACATGGCATGCCATCATTCAATGGAAAGTAAAAAGTGTTCAGAGCACTCCTGGATGCTCACAGACATCTCAGTCAATATAAGTGCATTTTAGTGATTTATTTTAATTTTTATTAAAAATTGAATTTAAACAATAATTTCAGAACAGGTAGTTATTATAAATCTGTTTGTTTCCTCAACATTAGAAAAGTGACATTTGGCCACAGAAGCTCATGAAAGAGGTTTAATGTTTCAAATACCCAAAAACAAGGATAACCCCCATTTTGGGGCATACTCCCCAACCTGTTGTATTTTGATGAAGTAAAGCTATAATGAATGAAATAAATGCTTTACAAAAATGCCAAAATCATAGATACAGGCTTTTTATTTGGGTGCTGTTGAGGTCAATGAGCAGGTATTCTTACTCTCTGACAGGGAGGGGTACATTATCAGGACTATCTAAATGCTTGCTCTAAAAAAACAATCGGGAAAATGCTAGCATACTGTCACGTAAATCAAAATGATCACTTCTGATGTGCATGCTCATGGAATGAAATTTTATGTTGTATCTATGCAACTTTGCAAGCTTTTAAAACAATGCCATACTCATATTCATCAGACAGCTTTGTCATTACGTCATTTTAATGCATCATTGTGAAAGAATAAGATCATTTAGAATTTCGACATCATTAATGCACTATGATTTGTAAATTCAAGAAGCTCACAGCCCAGGCCAAGAAAATTAATATTTTCGGTTTATAATTTGACACGTGTTTTTCTTTAAATGCATTGTCAGTTGAAGATGTAAAGTAGGTGAAATTTTGCATAAATACTCTCTCAAAATAGGAAGGTTTTTGTAAAGAAGACAGAGTTAAAAGGTGTCAAATGAACTAATTATTATTTGTTTTTAAATTTCACCTGCTCTTCCGCCATTTTTGTTTTCCCCTCAAAATTTTTAGTTACTCTGCGCATGTGCAAAAAGTACCTAAATTGTGGAATTACATACGCAACCGTACCCTAATTAGTTGAACGAACACACAAAAGGAATAAATCTAATATCAAACAACAAGCATATGCACGTGTTGTAATGTAAACAAAGATTAAATTGTCATGATACCGGAACTACAGCTGCATTTGATTACGTAAATTAAGAAGACATCTAAAAATGTATCTCTTGTTTTTCGGCCCTTTGTTAACCACTAATAATAATCCGTCAAGTGTTACTTGTAAAAAATCCCCTTTAAACCCTTTCATTTGTTGTAAAGAACTTGAGAATTTAAATGAAAACATCTGAAAATGTATCTCTTGTTTTTCGGACCTTTGTTAACCACTCATAAATAATCCGTATTGTGTAACTTTAAAAAAAAAAACACCCTTTAAACTCTTTTCTTTGTTGTAAAGAACTTGAGAATTAAAATTTTAATTCAAAACCTGGTTTAACCCACCATTTCTTTTTAATTGCCTGTACCAAGTCAGGACCATTGCAGTCTTCAATTTTTCCGGTATGTCTTCCTTGTTTTGTCTAGTCTTATAGACATTTGAGATTGATTCTCCAAGTTCGGTAGTTTTAATTTGTTATTACCTTTATTTCTTATTTTCCATTTATATTTTACGGTTTAATGTCCATACAAACAAATGCATACAATTATGTGCTGTAATTAAAACACAGAGGCTCCTCTCACAATTCCGGACTGTTGCGGTCCGTCTCAGGACTTGAGACCTGACTCTGGTGATTTTACGCGTTCCACACGAGGAATATTGCCATTTACGCGTTCCACACGAGGAGTATTTGCACTTTCCATTTCTGACCATCAAGCCCACCTTTTGAACAAAGTGACGCTCCCACTCTTCGGCATCGGGAACATACAGTTTCCACTCTCTTTTGGTGAGATCGTAAACTTCAATCGAACTCATTTAATTACTATTTTCTAGACTGCTTTTTACAACTTTTGCATCAATGTGTAGGAAAATTTTCTTATCACATCCTCATTATACCAACCACATGTGTCGGTGTCGTAAGTATTAATACGTTCAGTCAGAATATAGAAGGGGGGCCTCATAGAAGCTCGGTCCGTGTTCTATAGAATATTGCGGAAATAACGAGTAAGAATACGGTGTACGTCCCATGGGATCGAAAAACTCTGGAAGTCAATCGAACGGAAAATGAAGGAATACCCAATGAGCTGAACCCGTGCAAATGATGAAGCTGTAAGGTCGTCTTGGAATCAAAATAGGTAAATGTTGAGGACGGTATGTAGCGACTAGTAGATCTTAAAAGATAGCTCATAAATTCTGTCTTTTTACGTTTTCCTTTTCCTCCTTTTCCTCACCACCCTCCTCCGCTTCCTTCTCCTTACTATCTTCCATATCATCCTCCTCCTCACTTCCCTCCTTCTTCTCCTCCTCACTATCTTCCATATTCACCTCCACCTCCTCCTCCTCCTCCTCCTCCTCCTCCTCTTCTCTAATATCATCATAAAATTTCCCTCCTCCTCCTCACTTTTTTCCATATCCTCTTCATTTATTACATAATATTTCCCTTCTCCTCCTCGCTTTTTTCCATATCCTCCTCATTCTTTATTACATAATATTTCCCTCCTCCTCCTCACTTTTTTCCATATCCTCCTCATTCTCACTGTCTTCTCTTATACCCTCCTCCTAACTCTTTTTGCCTTCTCCTGTTAAAATATTGGGACGTAATCTTGCAATTTCCGGTGCCGTAGGTTTCAGGTCGACGAGGAGGTATAGCTCCACGACTTCTCCGTAGCCTCGTCAAACTCCTCGTTTGCTTGGGTACATATGTCTTCCTAGAGTAGCAATCTGTTGTTTGTCAATCGGGTTTTAAAAAGCGCCAAGTAGTTAAGTGCAATGACTGAAAGGTTTAAGTGGTGCGATCTTTCTGTGTGTCGTTATAGTTCTGGTATCCTTGGCTGACGTAGACATGAGATCGATCAGGTTGCATTGATGCGGGCCGAAACACCCGATGAGTGAGGATACCACGGACAAATTCTACTCTAGGCACCACACATCTTTAATGTCGTCGTATAAAGGATGCATCTCTTATTAAGCCACACGATTCTGTGGGGGTTCTGCTTTATTTGCATTTTGCATTACAATTCGTTGACAAAATGCGTTCACCGTTGCTGACCTGCGCCATACGTTGAAAGAAGCAGAGGTACCAATGGGGTATCCGAATGTCAAAAGTCCGAAAGGACAGAGACAAAACCAGTAAACACTAACAAGAACGGGACAAAAATAGACAACATGTAAAACATTGAAACACAAAATATGATATCAATCAACAACGCGAACTCCAGTCGAAACAAGCGTGAACTCAGGTGCACCGGAAGAGTAAGCAGTTCCTGCTTGCTATAGCACACCTAAATAGGTTATTTACAGGAGATGAACATGAAAAGTATGATAAAATGAACATGAAATGATGATGATAAATGAAATATGGGAGTGGGTGGGAAACAAAGGAACGGTAATTTTGAAGAACCACAGAAAAGGGGGGGGGGAGGTAGGTAGGGGCAGAAAATTTAGCCTATGTGGTGCACTACTTGCGTGGCACTCTCCACACACGTTGGCCCACTATGGAAAGCGGTCAGGGTTTCCGTCTTATGGACCTAAAAACCCCTGCGGACGAGGCCCACCCTATTCAGCCACCTAGGGTACACCCTTGGTCGCTATGTGGGCTGAGCACTGACCCGAAGTCAGAATTCCAAAACCTTTTGTCGCTTCTTACGACAAGCTAGGCTCTGTTGTGGGCCTATTTGCCATCCGGGCCCCGCACGGGACAAAAAAAAAAAACAACTTACAAGCTACTCCTGTATGATAAAAAATATTATGGATGAAGCAAACGTTTCTGTAATTGTTGCACTGAATAATATTATTATGGATGAAACTACATACTTCCTGAGATATGTCCTTTGCAATAGTTCAGTGGTAGTGAATATCATTTAAATTATGGAATGTCCTCTTATACTTAAAGGACAAGCTTCATTGATAGGGAGTTTTTAGTAAATATATTAGCGGCAATAAGCAAATCATGCATTAAACCTAATGTCTAGTCAGTGTTTTCCTGTATACATACCTTTGTATCAGTTTTTACTATGAGTTTCCATATCCCATATCATTTTTTCGAGCGATAATATTGTCTCAGCTTATGCCTCCACCTACTATGGGAGTCTCGAAATGGTATTGAGCCTGATATGGAAATTTCTGTATAATAATCTTTATCTCATGATTACTCTAACATGTCTTATGAATGGCATACAAACAGTTGAAATCATAATGTAACTAATTTCCCCAGGAGCGGTTGATATGTATATTTGTAGTATGCATTATTTTGGTAATATATATATATATATATATATATATAATAAAAACAAAAATATTGAATAATTTCAATCTCTGTATTAATTCATAGATGTTACATTCACCACAAGCGCTTTCAATGCTTCATGCATATCTTCAGGTGGATATTGTTTATAAAAAACATACATTATTACGTTAACAAACGTTTGACGTTACAATTAAAAAACATCAGAATAAACGGGAGTGTGTAAACGTCATTATCATCGGGACATAAGAAAAACTTATTTATAATTTAAAGAAGGGTTTAAAATGTTAATAAACAGTTCCTCCTTTCGTTTTCTGTAAACGTCAGTATTCGAGTTGACTTTATAAAGCGGAAATATGTTGAAAGTACCACCAGAACATTCTTGAAAACAAAAATATTGAATAATTTCAATCTCTGTATTAATTCATAGATGTTACATTCACCACAAGCGCTTTCAATGCTTCATGCATATCTTCAGGTGGATATTGTTTATAAAAACATACATTATTACGTTAACAAACATATCTTCAGGTGGATATTGTTTATAAAAACATACATTATTACGTTAACAAACGCAGTGAATGATTGTTTTTGGGCAACATCTGATTGACCTTTACATATGCTTGAAACATAAAATGATGTTATTTTATCAATTGAACAAAAACTATTTTTCGAAAACGAAAGGAGGAACTGTTTATTAACATTTTAAACCCTTCTTTAAATGATAAATAAGTTTTTTCTTATGTCCCGATGATAATGACGTTTACACACTCCCGGTTTATTCTGATGTTTTTTAATTGTAACGTCAAACGTTTGTTAACGTAATAATGTATGTTTTTATAAACAATATCCACCTGAAGATATGCATGAAGCATTGAAAGCGCTTGTGGTGAATGTAACATCTATGAATTAATACAGAGATTGAAATTATTCAATATTTTTGTTTTTATTATATATATATATATATATATATGACCGGTTTAAGGTATAAAACATTACTGTTAGCTTATATGAATGAATATAATTGAATAAAATTTAAAATATTATTTTTTTAATATCCCTTGACCAAACCATGACCACCCTTGACTAAACCATGACGTCCCTTGTACAAACCATTACAAGCAAAAATTTGTATTTATGTGATGTATGCGTTGTAAGCGTTAAATTACGCTGAAAAATGTTTCAAAAGGTTGTATGCACAGTGAATGATTGTTTTTGGGCAACATCTGATTGACCTTTACATATGCTTGAAACATAAAATGATGTTATTTTATCAATTGAACAAAACTATTTTTCCTGAACGATTTAGCTAATATATTCCATCATTTACATGTGTCATATTTTAGTATAAATATATCTTACCCTTAAGAATAACCCAAAAACGCCTTTTATGTCCGGAAAATTATGATTTCATTTTTGCAGACGACATTATGCAAATATCTCTTGTACAAACCATGACGCCCTTGACTAAACCATGACAAAATCCAATTACCAAACGTGAAAAAAATGATGATATTAGAGAAGATAGTGAGGAAGAGGAGGAGAATATTGATGATATTGAGGAGAAGGAGGAGGAGTAGGAATCTTAGGAGGAGGATATCGAAGATAGTAAGGAGGAGAAGGAGGAGGATAGGGTCATGTCCAGGATTTATGATTAAGGACCAGGATTTATGGGTCACGTCTAAGTTTTAAGGGTAAGGGCCAGAATTTATGGGTCATGTCCAGGTTTTAAGGGTTAGGGCCAGTATTTATGGGTCATGTCCAGGTTTTAAGGGTAAGGGCCAGGATTAATGGGACATGGGTTAAAGCCAGGTTTTTAGGATCATGACCTCTAGCTGTTTTTTAGGGCCTGACTATACAACTGATGCGAGTGCACGTATCGAGCTTTAAACAGCATCTACTTCAATCTGTAATTAAACAATTTAGACTTACTTTGTCATCAATGATTCTAAGAAAAAGATCAAATATACAGAAGGCCAAATAGTCGGCATGCTCAATTTTCTTATCGACAACAAATTTGTTCAGTTTGGTGGAGGTGTTTTTCAGCAAAAATAGGGATTCCATTGGGCACTAATTGTGCACCTTTGCTTGTTGATTTGTTTCTACATTCATATGAAGCATACTTTTGACAATCTCTTTTGGAAAAAAAAGATCGTAGACTAGCTCTCTCTTTTAACCTCACGTTCCGTTATATTTATGATGTCCTTTCACTAAAAAATTCTCGATTTGGTGACTTTCTCCATCTCATATATCCTTAGGAACTTGAGATAAAGGACACAACGGATTCTAGGGAGTCTGTGCGACAACCTGTCGGAAGATTTTTTCACAGCGTCATTTTTTCTACGTTTTTTTTTCGATAAACAAGTAAAAACATGAAGATATTGTTTTGGTTTCGCGCTATTATTAGCTACATGCTCCAATTTGCATGTACTTTTTAGCGCAACATGTCTACTTTTAGAAAATACTTAGTTTTACTCAATTACTCTAGCACACGATACCGCTTGAACGGAAGATTTTTTCAGTATGCATTTTTTTTACGTTTTTTTTCGAAAAACAAGTGAAAAAATTAAAGATATCGGGATATGTTCTGCAATGATAAGCACTACACGCTTATTTTTGTTGTATTACCTTGCGCAGTATGTCTATACTTTTAGAAAATACTCGATTTTAAGAAATAAGACTTAATAAATAGATCGAGTGATAAGAGTTGCAAATAATTTCCTGGCATGTGCATGATGACTTCAACTTTCCAATCGTCAACTTAACCTTTTTGTGTAGCAACATTTCGTCCGCTCCTGCTTATGGAGTCTTCGTATCACGTTCGATTCGTTACTCCAGAGCTTGCGGGAATTACATCGATACCCTTGGCAGAGCATCACGTTTGACACAGAAATTGCTGACACAGGGTTATGTTGCTCCACGGTTGCTGTCGTCACTCATGAAATTATACGGTAGACACCGTGCACTCGTAGACAAATATGGGATTCTATTTATCAAATGAGTGAAGATGTTGATTTGTCGTAGAAATTTGTTTTGTCTTCCTTTACCGGATTTGACACACTGAATTGGAAGTTAGCCACTCGACGGGTGTGCTATAGCAGGCAGGAACCGCTTACTCTTCCGAAGCACCTGAGTTTACCCTTGTTACGACTTGAGCCGGTTCGCGTTGTTGATTTCCGTTCGGTTGAATTTGTGTTTTATGTTTCTTCGTGCTGTTCTTGTTTGTGTGTTTCCAGTTTCGTCGTTGGCCATTCGGACTTTTGACACTTGTTGGTGCCTCTTTGCTTCTTTTAATGCCAAGGACTGATACTTCAAACGAACTTTTGCCAAAAGGTAATTAAATCGGAGAAAATTAAAAGAAACGTGAACGTTTATTGTTTTAGAATAGACAGTTAAATTTTATAAATATTCTTATGACAATTTTTTCTTTTATATCGAAAATATTTGTAATGTAAGCAAAAAACCATTCTGTTGAATCAATGGCTTTTCATGGTTCAAAATGATAGAATATTGAAAGTCAAATTGAATATTACATGTATCTCCTGACTGCGTAATTTTAATAATAATTTGTTTTAAAAGAAATGAATATTTTATTGATCAAACAAAAGGATTGGATAACCGACAAAGCCTGTAAGGATCATCTCCAATAAACAGATGGTGATAACAAGGCATGCAATTAATATATTTGTATCGCGTAGGATGCAAAGGAGCAGTTATTCAACGCATCACCCGTGACCTTACATATTCTAATTAAACTTTGCGGATCATGATCCAGAAAACCCGATTTCGAGATCTTAGACTTCTTGTTGTGAAAAATTGTGGTTGACCTCTTCGTTTTGATCACCATACTTTTTTCCCTGTGTATCTGATTCTTTATCTTAGGATTTGTTGTTTTTCTGATTTTTTATTTGGTTATAGTTATAGTAGTTTTTTAAGATAATAACTTATTTATTTTGTTTTATCTATTCAGTTATTTTTTAAATCAACACAAACAGGGAAGGTTGTATACAGGAAGTACTCTGTAAGTCTTTCTCTAATTTTCATCTGATTTATCAAAGGAAAAAATATTTCTCATCTCTAGATTGGATTCTCTCTAATAGGTTATCCCCGAAACATAACACGCTCTTTCACTTGACATTAACCCCATCAACTGTACAATGTTATAATAATTATGCAAATGTTTTTCTGTATACTTTTGTATCAACATCGGTGAAATCAGAATAAAGTGATATATATAGATATAATAAAAATGTTCCAAGCGTAGTTGCACGTGCAATTGGATAATCAACCTTTTTGCATACTTTTTACCTGTAGACATTAGAGAAAAACTGTCAACAACTAAATTCTCGATGATTATGGAATTTCTAACATTTTGGTAAATTAATTTGATATTCTAATCGCCCGGCAAGCTTCGCCATTAAAATAATCCAATTTATTTCCCTTGATGTTAAAAATTCCATATTCAGTTTTAGAAGCTATATTAACAAAACGGAAAGTCATATGGTGATGTCCAGACAAAAATTCTATTTAAAAAATAATGTTTACGTTTTCAAAACACGTTGGCGGATTTTGCGTGTCAGGTTTTAGATTATCATTCACTTCCGGTCTGGCACGACGCTAATAGCTTATGTGAATGGGGCCTGCCAGTCACCCGTTTAAAAACCGCATCACTGTGCGCGGTATCAAAATAGTTCCCAAATGGTATTACATAATACCAAAAAAAAAAAAAAAAGAAAACACCACCATGCACCAAGAATTATTTGTTGACATTGAAAGTTACTTGAAATTGGGGGAAAAATTGAGTGTATGGGAAGAGAAAAGTATTGGACGAGTTTTTTTTTCCAAATATATAGAATTAATGTAGTAAGTTGTTCCTGTGCCTTTCTTGATCTTTCACACACTTTCATACTAAAACACACGGAATATGGACATAAACATACTTTCAAATAAATGTAATGTCTTTTTCAAGACAATTCTTCATTTCGCTCAATCTGCATGGTCTTCATCCTTAGAATATATTTTCAGTTTCGACAATCTGAGGAAACGAGAAATTTCTTACATATTCATATTTAGTTGTTTGTATCACTCTTGTGCCCGCATGTCAAAACTAAATATTAATAACCTACTTCCTTACATTATATTACATAATATGAAGGTGCTTGTAGGCTAACATTACCGTATAACCTTATATGAAGGTGTCTGGAGGTCACCCTTACCGTATAGCATTATATGAAGGGTGCCCGCAGGTCACCTGTTCTGTATAGCATTATATAAAGGTGCCCGCTTCCTTTGTAGCACGATAAATTGGTGCCTGCAGGTCACCCTGTCTGTATAGCGCATTATATGAAGGTGCCTACAGGTCATCCGGTCTGTATATATAGCATCATATTCAACGAATACAAGTCAATTTGTCCCAACTTTTATACCAATTTGTCCCAACTTTTATACCAATTTGTCCTGACTTTGACCAATTTGTCCCATGCGACATAAAAGAGTCTATTTGTGGAATATAAACAACTTAAAGATAAAAAAATAAAAAGCTGAAAAAAACATTGAAATATGGATTTTTTTAATGTTTTATCAGTATTGTGCAATAAATATAGTTCTGTTTGTTTTCAGTGGAATTTTAATTTTATGACATTTTTTTTTCATTATTTAAAACTGATTTTTCTTTTGTTTTATGTGTCATTAAATTCTTTTATTACAACTAATAATAAATAAAAGTTTTGTAATTAATAAGATCATTGCTTTCGTGGGAATATCAGGAACGATGAAGCTTTATCATGTATACATGTAGAAATGATTTCATATTTTTACAGCAATTACTCAAATTATTTTGTGTATACATGTTCACAACACTTTTATTTTGTACTCGTTTTTTATTTATGAAACATGCAGTGTCTGTATATCAAAGAAAATGAAAGAAGTTTCACTTCAGCTTGGGAGACAAGCCTATACAGATCTTTACAATTGCAGGTCACCCTTTCCTTGATAGCATTATATGAAGGGTGCCAGCAGGTCCCTCGTTCTGTGTAGCATTATATGAAGGTGCATGCGGATCATCCGTTCTGTATATCATTTAATTGTATAGTAATATTATCTCCCCGTAGAAAGCAATGGGACGTCAGGGTGCAATATTTATCGCATATTGCACGCCGTGCAATATGAACTCTATTATGTCACGTCATGAACTTTTTAACATCATATGAAGGGTGCCTGCAGGTCACCCATTCTGTATAGCATTATATAAAAGTTCCTGCATGCCACCCTTTCCTTTATAGCATTATAATGAAGGGTGCCTGCAGGTTTCGATCTATTGTGTATAACAATATTTATAAATTATTTTATATTTTCAGGTTAAAAGAAACTTTTAAAGCATACATGGAAGATATTAAAGGTACAAGTTGATTTGTAATATCACATAACAACATTTGGCAATTAAACAGTGTTGACAACAAGATCACATTCAGTCACACATCTTTAAGTATCAATTTATCATGATGATAGATCCATGCATAGACGTATAATACCCCTATACATATTTCATTTCTGCATATTCCCTGCATATTCAAAGAATTTGAATACTTTATATAACTTTTTTTTATTTACAGAACTGTTGGGAGATCTGGATACAACAGATTTACATGCCTTGCCTGCAGAAGAAAAAGTAGGCCTTTTTCAGCTTTTAAAGTCTACATGCCGTGTTGCAGAACCCCAACACATATTCTCAAACAATGAAGGTGAAGTTATATATTCATAAACAATTCTTTTCATCGTTTATGTTTAAAGGTGTACTTGCTGCAAATAATGTAAAATGCAATTTCGAAACAGACCTAAAATTTAAATGTATTTACTAAGATACACTTTTATTTTCAATTCCCTGATTGACTTCATAGTTTTTTTTGTACAAGTAAAAATATTTGGAGGACATAAAACCCAAATACGATTTACCAGAGACCGTATATACACAGTCTCTGGATTTACATTTTAGAAAAAAAAGTAATAAAAATCCATGAAATTTAAGCAATGTTTCTAATATTTGACCAGGTTATAGAATTGATTTTAGGCAGTTTACGCTTAATAGACCGACAAAGAATTAGAATGATAATAGCTTGAAATATTTATTCCTCAGGAAAATCAAAGTTCAATCACCAGATAGATGAAGCCTTAGACCAAGTATTGCAAATACACAATTCACTGTTAAAGGCTACAGGTAAAGTTGGTTATTTTAAAAGTAGTAATATTTAACAAATAATTACGTATTGTTACAAACACTAGGGACATACATTATTAAAACTAATGTTAATTAAAAAAAGATTCACTTCAAACGGTATCAAAGATTGCTCTTTATTTTTTAATTAAAAAAAAATCATTTTCCTAGCAAATTTTAAGGTCCGATTCACAAAATTCAAATTGAGTAAAAACCTATGAAAAAGAATATCGCTCACCACATCCCCTTAAAAATATTGTCTGAAGAACTATGAATCAATTTAAATTAGGAGATGCATTAAACCAAATATTGTCCATCTAACACATTATATAATGCAGGTCATGCATGCAGTGATCCAGAGAGCTACCGTAATTTGCTATCAAAATGTCGTACACAAGATGACCAGAGAAGCTCAAAACATATCCTGTTGGATCACATCTTATTGTTAGGTCTAGAATACAGCACACCCACACCAGGCAATGGGAACTGCTTCTTTGAGGCAATAAGCGATCAGCTCGAAAGACTAGGCTATAACAAGCAAAGTGCTGCTGACCCCCGAAGAAATTCAGTGGCATACTGTAAACAAAATCCAGTTATACAGGTTAGAAATTTGAATGGAAATTGGGAGTGTATTAAAAAGACAACAGCTCGAAATGTTGTAAAAGCAACCTAAGGTGATCTAAAGGTAAAACACAGTCAAATTTGGTCTCTAGAAATAATTAATAAAGGTTCAGTGAAATAAAAGACCTTCTAGACTCTGGGACATAAATTTAAATTGAAGTTGTGAACTATCAAGGTACAAAACAAATTAAATGCTCTTTGTATTACAGACAAAATTATTATTATTTGAACCATATTTGTATAATTGCTGATTCAAATAGGTTATAAATTTTGATTTAATGGATAGCAAAATTTATGTCTTGAAGCCTGAAAAATACCAGACTTCAGAATCTAAACCATTATATAATTCAAAACAGAACAGATTCATGTATGAGGCTTTGCAGCAAGACGATGACTTGTCAAGGTAAAGTATAAAATACTCATATGGCCAAGATTAACTAACCAAATGTAATATTGTAGTTACCCTTATTCATTTTAAGCTTATGCTATATAATGTAAACTTACAGCGAAATGATGGATTAGTCAATTTGAAAGACTTTGTTGAAGGTGGTGATCTGACGAAATTCCTGGACAAAATGTCAAGAAATGGCGAGTGGGCTGATCATGTGATGGTGATGGCTGTGGCATCTTTTCTTAAAACTGAAATATTGGTTTTTACTAGTAATCCAGGCGCAAATCTTGAGGAAAGCCTGATATGGATACACAGTGAGAATTCAAATAATAATGACGTGTTACTCTTGGGCCACATATACGAAAACCATTACCAGTCTTTGAGACCTATTGCCAAACAAACAGGTTATTTAAATCATAATATGGTTTACGACTTGATATGAAATATATTTAGGATACATATAATATACGTTTTACATATTTCTATCATTTAAACTATGTCTTAATGAATCTTTACCCAGTAAAAAAAATAGATCAAGCTGCAATCCTTTTCTCACAGAAAACTGATTAAGTCCCTTTGTTGACTGCAGTAGATGCAACTTGAGCTTGAAACCATTATTTTTTGTTTGCATAGTGGTAATTTGTCATGTTTGCAAACTTTATATGCATTAATAGGTTGTTATAAGTTTACAATTGATATTGAAAGATAAACTTTTTAAACGCTATTTTATCTAAAATTTTACACCATTTTCGAAAAGTTGGATTTTCATGACTTGCAAACATTTCTGATAAAACATCTTTAGTCCATTACACAATTAGAGTCAATACATTGAAGTGATTACTTTTTGATTTTCCATCATTTTGTATTATGCGAATATTTCAAGCCATAAAATGATTATGGTTGAAAAAAGTTGGTGTTGCTTAACTTTTGGCGAGGTGTATATATTAATGATTACTTTACACACGTACTTGTAATCAATTTCATTTAGCCAAATAATTTATAAATCTTACATGTACAGTATATAAAGTTTTTTTTGGTTTACTGTCATCTGGTTTACCTCCTTCATCATCGTCTGGTTTTCTAAGACATTCTCTTGTTACTTCTTCTGGACATAAATGAGTAAAAATGATTAAGAATATGACTTGTCAAGTAAAAGAAGATCACAAACTTAAAATAAATGTATTTCTCAGTAAAATGACTTTCTAACCTTAATGATGATCGCATAACCTTTCCACATTCTCATAATAATTCACCTTCATAATATTGACCAAGAACAGTGTGACTTGCAGGCACTTTCATTATATTGACCAAGAACAGTGTGACTTGCAGGCACCTTCATAATATTGGATAAGAACAGTGTGACTTGCAGGCACCTTCATAATATTGACCAAGAACAGTGTGACTTGCAGGCACCTTCATAATATTGGCTAAGAACAGTGTGACTCGCAGGCACCTTCATAATATTGACCAAGAACAGTGTGACTTGCAGGCACCTTCATAATATTGGCTAAGAACAGTGTGACTTGCAGGCACCTTCATAATATTGACCAAGAACAGTGTGACTTAAAGGCACCTTCATAATATTGACCAAGAACAGTGTGACTTGCAGGCACCTTTATAATATTGGCTAAGAACAGTGTGACTTGCAGGCACCTTCATAATATTGGCTAAGAACAGTGCGACTTGCAGGCACCCTCATAATATTGACCAAGAAGATTGTGACTTGCAGGCACCTTCATAATATTGGCTAAGAACAGTGTGACTTGCAGGCACCTTCATAATATTGACCAAGAACAGTGTGACTTGCAGGCACCTTCATAATATTGGCTAAGAACAATGTGATGTGACTTGCAGGCACTTTCATTATATTGACTAAAAAACAGTACGACCGGCAGGTACCTTCATAATATTGACCAAGAACAGTATGACCGGCAGGTACCTTCATAATATTGACCAAGAACAGTGTGACTTGCAGGCACCTTAATAATATTGACCAAGAACAGTGTGACTTGCAGGCACCTTCATAATATTGGCTAAGAACAATGTGATGTGACTTGCAGGCACTTTCATTATATTGACTAAAAAACAGTACGACCGGCAGGTACCTTCATAATATTGACCAAGAACAGTATGACCGGCAGGTACCTTCATAATATTGACCAAGAACAGTGTGACTTGCAGGCACCTTCATAATATTGGCTAAGAACAGTGTGACTTGCAGACACCTTCATAATATTGGCTAAGAACAGTGTGACTTGCAGGCACCCTCATAATATTGACCAAGAACAGTGTGACTTGCAAGCACCTTCATAATATTGGCTAAGAACAGTGTGACTTGCAGGCACCTTCATAATATTGGCTAAGAACAATGTGATGTGACTTGCAGGCACCTTCATTATATTGACTAAAAACAGTATGACCGGCAGGTACCTTCATAATATTGACCAAGAACAGTATGACCGGCAGGTACCTTCATAATATTGACCAAGAACAGTATGACTTGCAGGCTCCTTCATAATTTTGACCAAGAACAGTATGACTTGCAGGCATCTTCATAATATTGACTAAGAACAGTGTGACTTGCAGGCACCTTTATAATATTGGCTAAGAACAGTGTGACTTGCAGGCACCTTCATAATATTGACCAAGAACAGTATGACTTGCAGGCTCCTTCATAATTTTGACCAAGAACAGTATGACTTGCAGGCATCTTCATAATATTGACCAAGAACAGTGTGACTTGCAGGCTCCTCCATAATATTGACCAAGAACTGTGTGACTTGCAGGCACCTTCATAATATTGATCAAGAACAGTGTGACTTGCAGACATTTTCATTATATTAACCAGACACCTACAGGTCCCTTCATAAATAGTCTACTATGATATGAATATACTTTTATGTCTTATGCTTGAATATAATCTTCAAGGTTATGCCGGATCTTTTATATTAAGTCTAACTTCGTTTTGTGCCCAAAAATGATCCTCGCAAAATAAAATCAGCATGTTGCAACATATCTTATTGGACGATCCTTAAATATTTATGAGTAAGTGGTCTTTTGTGATATATCATAAAAATTCTTACCACAAATGGTTTATTGTTTTGAACTTGAACTTGGTTTCCGATGTTGTTTTCGTTTTTTGGGTATTTTGTTATACCATTTTAGAACTACTTTATTGAGCGCGTCTTAATGCGCACATTTTGGAGAGGGTGACTAACAGGCCCCTCTCACATAGGCTTTTAGCGTCGTGCGTCTGTTTACATGTCGCCAATGAAATATTTGTGAACTACTTATCTACTGGAATGACTTTAAATATTTGATCTTACACAAGAAAACATTTATTTAGAAAATAATTTATCTCGTACAAAGTTGGACTTGTGCCACAGCAGTCAGAAATTGGTCAGTACAGCTGAAACAGTGTATTTTCAGTGAAGAGGTAAAACATGTTTGTTTGGTTTTTTTTAATTAGATCAAAATAAAAATGATAATATGAAACATGTTTAATCTGTGACGCTCTGTTTAAACTTCTGTAACATAAGTTTCTTCTGTCTATTTTTTTTATGGATAAGATTTTTTTCCATGGATACATTCCATAATACTGATGGGATTTCTGATAAGAATATAACAAGTAGTAGGGCTTTCACACGAATTTTAATAAAAGTAGCCAGACTTTGATTTGTTACATGTTTCTAGTCTATGGGGTGCCCTTTTCAGAAAAAAGCCAAAAAATCTGCCGTACTACGTATGGTTTCTGCAGGGGCAGGCTCTGAAAACGCAAAAAATACGTTTTTCTGTAATCAGCGTCGACCAACTTTGTGATCCTATATTTTGACCCCGGACCCCCTTAGATTCAATGTTTTTGTATGATCTTGTTCAGTAATTTATTCTAGTTCAGACAATACCAATTTCATATCTGTAAGTTCAAAATTATTCAAAAAATTGCAAAATCACATATATACGATAACCGCAGCCATCATGGCAAAAGTGAGTATCGGTCTTCTGAGTTAAAAAAAAAAAAAAAAAAAAAAAAAAGAAAGAATTTCTGTATAAAATATCATGCATGTGTATTGCTTCTATGCACCCATGCAATATTTAGGCAGTAGGGTTACTCTAACGGACGCTAGGGGTGTTGGGCTTAAGCAGGTGCGGTCGTAATTTCAAAAAATCAGCAAAATTTTAGACGGCACCGGGTGGCACCAAACTTTGAATGGCTAGTACGGCCGATTGGATCGCTATAAAGATCCGATTTTTGGTCTGTGTTCTTGGCACATATGTATCTTTTGACACATTAAACAGTTTTGCACTTAGGGTTTGTCTGTTGTCCAGAAATTCTTCTTACGTAAAATGTCGAATTTTCAGCAAAATTTACTTGACTTTTACACATAAATTCATGAAATACCAAAAAGTGCTTCCCCCTGACAAGAAAACTATTGCATGAAACTTCATTATTTTTTTATATTTGTATAATATGGACACTGGACTTTTGATACAGCAAGTTGTTACTCTGAATTCACACTTCCCAGTGGTTGTGGCACCCACGGCACCGCATTTTTCTCATTTTTCACATTTTTTTTCGTGAACTTTTTTTTCACCATTGAATAAAAATAGGATCGAATACATGGACCTCAATGAATCATGTGATTTTAGGTCCTCTGGAACTTCTACTTCAAAGATATATACAGTTTATACCTATATCGTAAGTAATAGCTCCCGGAAATGCGATTGAAATTGACATTGCCGGTAAAAATGCACTAAATTTTCAGGATTTCGTCTAAGAATTTTGGTCAACTGTACCTAACGTTGTGGCACCATAACCCCCGACTCAAAAGTCCCAGAGTGGTCAAAATACTTTCAAAATGTCGGGCAAGGATTGCTCTTTCCATTGAAACCCCATTTGTTACCCTGTATGGCATAGTATGCATGCAACGTTGAATAAACGTTGTATGGAGATTCCTATGGATTTCAGTCCAAAATCGGCCTCCTGAAAAGGCTACAAGTAGGTTGCAACCTTTTATGGACCAAAGGAAAATAATTAAGCAGTAAACAATAGATGTTGTCATAATGCTTTTAATGATGCTCAAAGGGATCAGAGTATAATAGCAGAAGTAATAAGTGAATAGCCTCTGCTAGCAGAATGACAAGGACTAGAATCAGTATGATTTTATTTGAACAGGGAAGGAAGATTTTTTAAGCTATTTCAAATGTTTGACCTTTTCATCATTCAAAACCAGATGAAAATACATTGTACATTTGTTCATTTAATACATGTATTTTTTAAGTTAATTTTTCCCTTCAATATTTGTAATTTTACTTCTACAGTGTGATCTAGTGCTCAGAGTGCTTGAGCATTTCCAAACCAGATATTGAAAGAATAATGAACAGTACACTTGATCTTAATAGTGAATTTTCTTGTTTTAGTGCAATTAATTTTTTTTCTTCTGTTGTTGATCTTTAGAGTATTGATGACCTAATTGATGCCTTTCTGTTTCTTTCATTCCATAAACCAATACCTCGAGCATTAACACTCAAGTTATGAGTTAACTCCTACCGGGAAGAAAAAGACCTCTGCTTGTGGACAAATTGTCCAGAAGGATATTACCATATACTAGATGCTTGATTATCTTTGCTTTCTGACAATCAAATGCCCCATTTGTACATGTCTGTTTCTTTTATGTTTGACATTGAAAAGATTACTCTGGAACTACACTGTAAAATTTATTTACTGATAGAAAAATAATTTGAACAATTTTTAGTACGAAAAAAATGATATTTGATTATGTTCAATCTTGTTCTTTCAGATAAATAAAAAGTAATTGAAATGCCTGAATCAAAGAATTTATTAAAGGAAGTTTTACCAAAACAGGGATTACTTTACCAAGAAGATATGCCAACTGTTGTGCTTTGTAAACCTAAAATTTTACCATTGAAATCTGTGACATTAGAGAAATTAGAGAAAATGCAAAAAGAAGCACAAGAAACTGTTAAACAGCAAGAGAAAGAAGCTGCATTAAAAAATGATGATATGTTCGGAGGAATATAGCTCTATTTCACAAGTTCCTTATTTTTTTTTATAATACATTGTTTATAATGCATCTCAACTTTTGTTTATATGTTTGAATCAAGTCAGGCCATCTTTGAAAAAAAAAAGTTGCTTTGTTGTGTTATCTTTTGATAAACATATTTGTTGTTAGATCATATTTATTAAAGTAAAAACCCAGGTTATGTCTGTCATTTGGTTACAGTTTTCTTAGCATTTACTTATCACAGCCTCTTGACATTTGGTATGAAAAGCAAAAAGATGATAAAAGTGTCAAATCTTTATGAAATTGCCATGAAAAACCTCTTTTAATTTGTATATTTCCCACTTGTAAAAAAATGGAGTATTTCCCAGGACGGGAATCCCTGGTAATTACCAGTGGGATTTACCGCCACTGGTATTTCCCGGCCAACCCTGCCATACAGTCTCATATCTTAAAATTTCCAGTCTTTAACTTACCTACTTATTTCCTGTTTAAGAAAGAATTGGTTGTATGGAACTTATTTATTTGTCAGATTTGTATGTAATTTGTTGATTATCATGTACATGTGGACTTCAACACAAGTTTAGTGTTTTCAACATAAATTAGCAACGAGTTGAACTATTGTTAGGGGTCATACTAAACTTGCATTAGGGTGGAAACCTTTGTGATCATTGTGATAAGTTGTTCTTATTTTTTGGTTGATTTGTGTTTTAAAGTGTGATTTTGTACTGTGCATTTTAACTCATTAACTCATTTTAACTCATTATACCTTAGTATATTTGGCTCCTTGGAGACTTCAACCTCCCAAAATATGACTGGACGAAACAAGAACTCAAACCAGACTGCAAATTTACAAGCACCTACACCAATTTTTTGGAAATAATAAATGACCACAACCTAGAACAAATAGTCAAATTACCAACTAGAAATGAATACACTCTAGATTTATGTTTCATAAACCAGCCATCACTTATACAAAACACTAAAACACTTCCAAGCCTAGGGTCATCAGATCATGACATTTTATTCCACGAACTGAACATAATAACTGGAAGAAAATATAGAACTTCACGTAAAATCCACCAGTATAATAAAGCTAATTTGGAAGAAATCAAACATGAAATTGAACAAATCAGCAAAGAGTATTTCTCAAACTCAGAATTGAATAACACAGAAGAAAAGTGGGAATACATAAAAACTAGAACAGAAGACATAGTAAATAGGCATGTTCCCACAAAGACAATAAAACCCAAATGTGACATACCATGGTTAACACCAGAGATAAAAAGACTCATAAGAAAAAGAGACCGCCTATACAGGAAAGCTAAAAATGGGAAAAGTAAAAACAACTTCAAACATACTAAAAAGATCGTACAACAAAAACTAAGACAATCCTACTGGAGCTACATAGAAAAGATCATATATGAAGAATTTGCATGCAATTACTAGTAATAAATTTTCCAACAGAAAGAAAAGCAGTTTTAAGCTGAAACAAACCTCTTTATCTGTCATATTACATCAGAGTGATGAAACAATAAATACTAACTACACGAATTTAAGACAGAAAAACAAAAACATTGCTTTGTGTTAAACATGACTTAACACAATTATACTCACAAACGCCTACTTTACCATTTTCTCTTACTATCCCACACTATGTGCATTTAACTTAAGGAAGATGCAATAGTACAGCATATTAAAACAATTGATAAATGCAAGAAAATTTCTGATTTATTTGAAATCATAAACAAAGTAGGGTATATATCCTGTGTAGGTTTCTTTCTTTTCTGGTCCTACGATCTTCATTATAACTGTATCAGTGGTGGGCCCAGAACATACCTCCTCACCTATCAACATAAAAATACATAAGGAATAGATTTTAATGCCCCATCTACGAAAGTAGGGATCGGGTTCGTTCGTCCATCCGTCCCAAATGTTGCGAGATTAGGCATCGGGGTCGGCATTATATCTTTCGGACGTATTCTTGTTCCCGAAATCATACAAAATTAACTTGTTGCAGAAAAGCAGGTCATGTCTGCTTCTAATCAGATTAGCTAATTGTTATTGGTAAAACAATTTACAGAAGACAAAAAATTTGAGGAACGTGAATAATATTTTGCACATTGTTTCAAGTAATTATTGAAAGTTATTCTATGGCTAAAATAGAACAATGTCCTCAAGCTTGGACTGAAATGATAAATATAGGAAGCATTTCAAAGATATGAGCAATGTTTGTTTTCAGTATTGAAAAGCCTGAAAAAAAATATTGAATAAAAATCGTAGAATGATGCCCTTTAGAAGTGTTGAAAGGTTTATTAAGTACCATCTGAAACTGTAAAAGTTGAAGATAATGCTTGAAGATCATTTCACAACTTATTCGATATGCCAGGGCTTGTACAAATTTTTCTGATTTTTCGATACGACACCGCTGTCTCCGTGACCGACTCTTATACCTAGGTTACAAGAAAATGTGTCTCATACGGTCCCTAAAATAATTCTTCCTTCGTTATCAGTCACTGGTGGAAAAAAATCTAAATTGAATTGAACGTATTGGTTAGTGTTTTGCTGATTGTTGTACTTAGATGATCATCTTATTATCCCTATTATGTCTTCACAATGCAACCGTGTTGCGTTGTGTGTTACTACCGGTCCATAAGATCGCAATGGAAGAGGGAGGTTTGGCGCCCCATAAAACCTGGTTTAACCCAACATTTCATTTGAAATGCCTGTACGGAGTCAGGACCATTGCGATCTATAACTATTCCGGTGTGTCTTTCATGTTTTGTCTTTTCTCTTGGACATTGAGATTGATACATTGTGACTCCAAGTTCGGTAATTTTGTTATTACCTTTTATTTAATCTGATATCTTGCTTGGTTCAAATGGAAAACAATTTTGTATCAATGAATACTATCACTGTTATAAATCATATGTATGGTGCTTACAAATGTCATGGAGTTCCCTGCATCGTGTTTGCATATTGTTTGAAGTATGTGATATTCGAAGAAACAGCTTTACTTAACAGAACTTACCTTGTTTAGGGATTGGCAGTATTTCCTGTTTATTTTTTATAGTCTCAACAATCTGTCTGATTGACTTGCTGGCTATATGTCCTATACAAGCTTCATACCGATTCCTCGGAGTCAGAGGGGTGAAGACAAGCTGTATTGTAGACTCTGGGTAATGCCAAATGATAGTACCATTGGGGCAATCATGGTCTATATTGTATACAGTCTGTCTCTGCCTGGAAAGTTAACAAAAATCAAGAGTTAGAGGAGTGATTCCCAACTGTATTCAATTGTTGACTCGGGGTAGTACCACATGATAGTACCATTTGGACAATTATGGTCTATACATACCGTCTGTCTCTGCCTGGAAAGTTTCATCCTCACAATGTCACGGCTCCTGTGTCCATATCTGTCCGTGGGACATATATGATAATTGTGAGGCTGGGAAAGTTTAAAAAATCCAGTTAGTGTGGTATATAACGTGACCAGCTGGATTGGTGGCTCGGGGTAAAGACAGATAATTGCCCCATGGTCTACATTGTAAATGGCCTGTCATCAAGGAAAAGTGCGAAACTAATTTAACTAGAAAATGTGTCTATGAGCCACATGATGACCCTCCCGTTCTTGAAATATCATTGACCCTCAATGTTTATTACCTGGGATTTTTACCTTTACCAAGAAATTGATCAAAAGTGTTCATGTGTAAAATATAGGTTGCTGTGACCTTATTTCTGGTGGGTGGTGCCATGTTACCAAGACTCATGGAGTAGTGAAATATTATTGACCCCTAACATGTAGTATTCAGGATATGGACCTTAACCAAGAACTTAACCAACGTCATTCATGCGTAAAATATAGGTCACAGTGACCTCATTTCTAGTGGATGGTGTCACCTTACCTAAGACACATCTAGTAGTGAAATATCATTGACCCCCAACATCTAGTATCCAAGTTATGGACCTTAACCAAGAAGTAAACCGAAGTCATTCATGCATAAAATATAGGTCACAGTGACCTTATTTCTAGTGGGTGGTGTAGCCCTACCCAAGACCCATTTGGTGGTGAAATATCATTGACCCCCAACATCTAGTATCCGAGTTATGGACCTTAACCAAGAACTTAACCAAAGTGTTACGAACGGACGGACGTACGGACGGACAAGGGTAAAACTTTATGTCCGATCCACATACGTGGTCGGGCCATAAAAATCCTGATAATATCAAAGTTTTACAGTCATTCTGTGAAAAACACAGAAAGTTATTCTGCAACCAATGCTGTAGTCTTCAGTTTTCTTTGGCTAGAGCATATCTGATGAGTGTATATAATATGCACGTTACACACAATTTATACTCGCTAGTCCTTCACTTTGTTATAATCTGGGTTTGAATCAGATGCAAATGAATTCAAATATACTCACGAAAACATTGCTACGTTACACGGATGTGCAATATCGACTTTAGTTTCTCCATTCACATTTGACAATGATATTAAACACAATAGAAGTAATGCAATACGTTCAAATAACATTCTGCCAACGGAAGAGAGTGCCATTTACGTTCTAAATATATTTTATACTTATTATATTTATGTAAATTTTCTTTTTATGACGTGTAAACATATATCACCCAATATGTACATGAATGCATGAATGTGGTTTTGTCTTTTTGAAGCAATTTGTTATTGTAAATATGACCCCTTATATCTTAATCTTAATGAGTATGATTTAACTTAGTTTATTCAACAAATATGTTGAATTTTTTAAGACCATATGTTTTCTCCGTTTTTATATCGACTTTAATCTGTACTAATCCAGTATAAAGAAAGTTTTTCCAACTTAATAAAATCAGAAACATGAGCTATCTTTTAGAGAATATCACTAGAAAGACAAGTATTGTTTTAACATATCGTAACAAATCCATTTTACTAGCTCGCAAATGTAAATTGAAAAATATCTTCAGAACAAAAAAACTTTACAACAAAAACTAATGAAAAAAAATAATGAAATGCTTAAAACAGATTTCAAGAATCAAAGGACATTAAAGATAATCATAAGTTACCAGCAACGTCTTACATTGTCTTAAAACTTTATACAAAATATGATAAAAAGCATAGGTCAAACAAAGCCGTACTTTCCGATTCTTAAATTAAAAAGATAAATTGAAGATAATGAGATATGGATTGAATGTACGCAACACAGCCAACATAATCAATCAATTTAAAAAAATGGCTTGCGCTTCCAGAGAGAAAACCATAACAATCGTATTTGTCCCCGGGTATTTTACCAACTCCCAAAAAGTCAAAATTATCAAATGAAATTAGATTTTTAAAATATACTTCCATGTTTGAGAGGACCGAATCTGTTATCACGATCCGTGCTGATATCACTATCAGCAAAAGATAAAACATTTCACCTGAGCCGCCATAATCCAAAACACTGAAATGTGAAAAAAGGAAAGAAATGATTTTATATACTGGAGTAACTATTCTTTTTGTTTCACTTGGTATTACTGTGAAGCAAGCAGGTAAGGAACCAAAACTATATTTGTAGAAACTAACGAGATATAAGTCCGCATCAAAAATTGATATATTGAATAACCATATATTTCATTTCCGGTTAAACTTTTGATTTTGTAATTATTCGTCACAGATATATTTTCCATCGTTGTTTCTTAATAGCCAAGGCCATTATTGAATTGGTCTTTTTAAATAAAAATAAAATTCCATCTAAATCTCTGCTTTAAAAAGGCTTGCCCCAACATAATGTTTACGTTTATACCCAATGTATTTTGAATGAAATTAGGCAAAACATTATACTATAACGAAAAAATATATATTTAACCTTTTCTTCAACAGAAATATAAAATGTTAATATTGAGCTTATTGAAAACGAAAAGTATAAAATAAAAATCATAATTTTGATGTTTAATGTGTAAAGTAATATCGTGTTTTCATTTGAGTCATATTTCGACCATGATTGGCAACAGTGGAATGTCCACTATCAGTTGTGAACAAATGCATAATATTCATTCGTACATCTATGAGGAGAATTAAACTTAATTTCTTTATAAACACGTTTTCATTCTGTACTTTTTTTAAATATTCCCAGCAAATGTTTTTTTTTATCCATGGCGTGCGAAAATTATAATCACAGTTTTCTTCAACTCATTTTATTTCCCTATATTTTCTACTGGCGAGTCGACCCCAAACAATCGTAAAAAAGAAAGCGGTAAGAAATACTAAGCATGATACAAAATCACATTATAATTATTGAAATAAAACAAAGCAAAGAAACAAAGCTTTACTTTAAAATGAAAGAACACGAAGCTTTTTTATACATACTAATTGACCATTCTGTTATGACAGAATGTAGATGTACCATTCCGGATGCCTATCACGGGGACTGGTACTCCCAGGAGGGCGGAGCGGACGTACGGACCAACATCGATGCAGATTTCTGGAGTCGAATCTCTACACCTCAGGAACGGCTAGAATGTGTGAACATCCATAAACACAAACAAGAGGTGTCCCTGACTAGAGAGTTGAATGACACTATGTTTAACAGTACCATGTTGATGACTTCCAGGTAAGTCTACTACATGTACTTGTATTCAGACATTAGGTACCTAAGTAAAGTGAGACTGATATTCGATGTTCGATATTCGATATCCAATTTTTTTGAATATCAAACTGAATATCAAACGGTAACATTTACCGTTTGATATTCATTCAATATTCATTTATCTTTTTTTCTTGGTATAAATATGTAATGAATATCAAAATGAATATCAAACGGTAAATTTTAAAATTCGATATTCATTTGACATTCGTTTTCGGTCTTGGTATGTTACGTGAATATGGAATGAATATCGAATGAATATCAAACCAAAGTTTATTTGTCATTCGATATTCATTGGACATTCGTTTTAGGTCTAGTTTTGTTCTGTGAATATCAAATGAATATCAAACCAAAGTTTCCTCCTGTTTGATATTCATTTGACATTCGTTTATGGGTGTTAATTTGCAATGTGAATATCAAATGAATATCAAACCAAAGATTAATTCCATTCTATATTCATTTGAGATTCGTTTCGGGTCTAGGTATGTTATGTGAATATCAAATGAATATCGAATGAATATCAAACCAAAGTTTATTTGTCATTCAATATTCATTGGACATTCGTTTTAGGTCTTAGTAGGTTATGTGAATATCAAATGAATATCAAACCAAAGTTTCCTTCTGTTCGATATTCATTTGACATTCGTTTCCGGTGTTAATTTGTATTGTGAATATCAAATGAATATCAAACCAAAGATTAATTCCATTTTATATTCATTTGAGATTTGTTTCGGGTCTAGGTATGTTATGTGAATATCAAATGAAAATCGAATGAATATCAAACCGAAGTTTCCTTCTGTTTGATACTCATTTGACATTCGTTTCCGGTGTTAATTTGCAATGTGAATATCAAGTGAATATCAAACAAAAGATTAATTCCGTTCTATATTCATTTGACATTCGTTTTCGGTCTTGGTATGTTATGTGAATATGGAACGAATCTCAAATGAATATAGAATGGAATTAAGGTTCATGCTTACACTTTGAATAAAATGGTCGATATTTGACCTATTCTTCTAGTCTATATACGATTTTAACGACACATAGAAACAGAAAATAAAGTGTAGCAGCGCCAAGATATAAAAATCGCCGATCATTTTCCCTTCCAGTTTACAAGATTACTTTTGTTGTTTTCTCTATTCATTTTCTTTCCGTTCAAGTTGTCCCATAAATAAAGCATGAATTACCCTTAAATAACCTTCCATGAAACCGATTGTGAGTAGATTTAACAACACCAATAATGAAATTACCTTGCACGTGGAGGCCAAATGACAGGGCATTGTTGATATTTGGCTATATTTGGGTGAACTGAAAAACGCAAAGAAAATGCCCTGGCAAAACGGATCGAGTGTTCACGTACAAAATACTAAAAGTTTATGCAAAAAATATTTATCTAGACGCTGCTACGCTTTATTAAGCAACTGAATGCGTAGTTTAGGCTCCACATAGACTGAAAAAAGACGTAAAATATCGGTCATTTTTTCCGAAGTGTAAAGATGAACCTTAATCTTTTGTTTGATATTCATTTTATATTCACATTGCAAATTAACACCGGAAACGAATGTCAAATGAATATCAAACAGAAGGAAACTTCGGTTTAATATTCATTTCATATTCACAAAACCAAACTAGACCTAAAACGAATGTCAAATGAATATCGAACGTAAATAAACTTTGGTTTGATATTCATTCGATATTCATCTGATATTCACATAACATACCTAGACCCGAAACGAATCTCAAATGAATATAAAATGGAATTACTCTTTGGTTTGATATTCATTTGATATTCACAATGCAAATTAACACTGGAAACGAATGTCAAATGAGTAGTATACTGTGTCTCTCTAGACCACTTTGACCCCGATGACCCCGAGTTCATTCCCATAGGCTCCATGTTAAATCGAAGCTATTTTTGTACTGAAATACCCACCCTAGATTTCATACAGTAAAGTCGTGTGCAGTCATGCGGAACGGCGACTCGTCCCTTTCTTTCGCCCCATTTTAGTTCGTCACCAGTTTCTATTATGTATAATTATCTCTTAGCTTTAACCCTAGCCCTAACCCTAACCCTAATCCTTACCCTAGCCCTAACCCTAGCCCTAATCCTAACCCTAATCCTAACCATTTGTTTTGTTAGTGTCGTCCTGTCATTTCTATGTGTTATATAGTTTTACCCCCCCCCCCCTTTCCTCCTCCTCCTCCTCATTTCCTCATTTTTCCTCATTTCCCCTCATTTTCCTCATTTCCCTCCTCATTTTCCTCGTTTTCCTCCTCATTTTCTCTTGTATTTTTCGTCTTTTGAGCTTGTTTTATTCATGTATGGCTCAACTCTAATTGGTTCTTTTCGTTTTTTTTTTTTTTTTGTTTGGTTCGCCCTTTATGGGCTCTTTTTTTTTGGTCTTTGTTATTGTATTGATTGCTTTTATTTTCTTTTTTTTTTCAATAAAAACTCAAAATCAGGTACAACTTTTATTAACATTCTACGTATTATTTACATTCTACGTTTTATTTACATTCTATCTTTCAATTTCAATATCCATAGGGTCTAGTGGTTAAATCGTTCATGATCACTCTTTTATCAAACACAATTTTATAGTCCTTTTCCTGTGTGACGGTTAACAGTTTCTGGTGGCTTCTTTGGATCTTATAATCATCTCTCACTGTCCTGATATCGTTTCTGTTAACGGTTACCATCTCCTTGATGGTATCAAAGTTGATGTCTAAAGCGTTCTTGAAGTTGAGTGTTATTCCACGAACTTTGCACATAGTTCTGTTTCCTCCTTTCTCGGGAATGGCTAGTTTGTATGCATAGTTCTTTGGTCCTCCCGTGACAAACTCCGTAATAGTATTTCCGGATACTTCATCTGTTAAATCCCCTAAGTAGTCTCCCAGCTTAGGCCTCCATTCTCCTGGTTTCGATGTAAATACGATGGAGTCTGTGTCACAGTAGAGTGCTCTTGGTCCCAAATTCTCCAGATAAGAATACAGTTTGAGTCTGGCCTGGGCGGTAGTATAGGCTGCTATGACGACATTCGTTTTCTTTGAGGTTTCGATGAATTCTTCTTTATATTTCCATCGTAATTCCACCATTTCATCGTTAACAAACTGGATCCCGGTGACTTCAATTTTATCGCTGGTTAACATGTCGAAGTATTTTTTTGTTCTGTAATGTAGGTGGTCTGTTGCATGTTGTTTCTTTGTCCAAACTTGCCCCAAAAGCTGTTCAACATCAGTTTGGCTAAAGACCTGATGCCGGGGTTCTTTTCTATTTTGTTATAGTCTAACTGTATCCCTTCCTTTTCCTCGTAATCCTTGATGTAATGTTGTTTATCCTCCTCAGATTGGCACCACTCTGGCCATCCACTAGCTTCTTGTTTCATTTTCAAGAATGTATTGATGTAGTCGGTGAAGAGTCCTCCAGACTTCCTTCCGGAATCGTACTGTTCTACCTCTTCGAAATGCCATACTTCGTAGATGTTTAAGATGGAATATCCCTTTTCCAAGGCTTTCTTCAGTTCATCTGTCACCCAAGTTCCCGTTATAGCTCTATCTTTTTCAGTATGGTTACAAGGTTCTTGCTGGTAGGTTTCCGTACAGGTACGACACAGTGGGAACATCAGTTTGTTGTTGATCTTGCTGGGTAAAACAGGAATGTATAGGTTTCTTGGCGGTAGTACTTTACATTTCACCAATCCTTCGTACTCATTGATGTCACCAAAGTTTTCCGTAATGATGATGGGATGTCCTTTGGGTACTTTTCCGGTCTTGTTGACAAATGGATAGAGTGATGTCACGTCATAATAGTTGATACTGTTTTCTTCCGCCTCTTTGTATAGAGTGAGGGCCTCTGTTCGTCCACCATAAAAGGCTTCTCGTGGTTCTAAGGCAGGGATCATCTCTAAGGAGTTGACAAAGTCGCAAAATGTCGTATCATTTTTCAGCTCTCTCTCAAAGTCACATTCCCATTTCTCTACATAGTCATATCCCTCTTGCTGCAGATAAGTCTTCTTCTCTAAGGTCCGTTGATGTAGATCGTACATGGACATGTTATTGACCGTATTGGTGGTCTCTCTTGGGTAACATCTGGGACACCCGTGCCAGTAACAGCCGTGAAATTCATACACGGTTCCATCGTGGTATCCATCTACCCTGTAGGGACCAATCTGTTTCTCTCCTTCGTTCTTGGCGTGTTGGATCTGTATGTCTTTTATTGCGGATACGTATTTTAACCATTTCATGGCTTTAATAGAGTGCTTGTGTTCTGGTCGATAGCCTTGCGCTGGGATGAGGCCAATTGTATTCCACCGTAGAAACTTGGATCGAAAGACCAGGTTGCAGGCAGAGGCAATGGTGATACTGTTTTGGAAGGGGTCGATTGGAGTACCCTCTAAAGTGTCCATGAACAGTTGTCTAAAGGTTAAACAGGCTTTTCTCAGTATGTCTACGTCTGTGATGCAGTACTTTAAGAGTTCTTCTTGGACATCAAATGGGTCGTTCCTGTGATCTTCGTACCATTTCATGAATGTTATTCGGTCTTCCGCTTTCATTCCATCAGGGTTGTAGTAACGAATCTCTGGAAGAGTTTCTAATCGGGTGTTCTGGTTTTCCTTTCTATTAAAAAGGTGTGGGAAGTATCCTTTGTGGAGTTCGTCGAATCCAAACATTTTCGGGAGTTTGGTTAAGGCAGTGGGTAGAAAGTTGAGAGAATCTATCATCCGTATGCTGCAGCTTGGAATAGTAACTGCCATGTTCTTGGCGCCGTTGGGGATTATCTTGGGTTGAATTCCATGATGAAACAGGTATTGTAGAACGGGGAAAGAGTCGTATCCTTTAAAGTTGTGGCAAATAACGGTGGAGTTGTTGTTGTTTCCGGAAAATAACCAGTTGCAAAAGTCGTTGTTGGCGTTGTGTCCCCTAAAAATGAGTTGATTCTGTCCACAGATCTTGCAGATACTCTCTGCATTCACTTCCTCCTCCATGCATACGGTGCACACCTTATGGACCACGCATAAGTTAGGTCGGTGTTCCATGGCTCCGCAGGTACTGGCTTTGCAATGGAAACAAGTTCCATTAGAATCCGGTTGGTATCCCGTATCGCACTCTACGAGGTCGTCTTGTGTGCATTCAAAATCAAAGAAGATGTAAGTTTGCCCTTCGGGAGGTTCTTTGATTACTATAGGCATCATGTAACACTGGTGGCTTGGATCGCAGTACTGTTTACCGGATGGACAATACATCTCGTCACACTCATGGTCTGTTTCCCTTTTCTCCATGTTGACAGCGTGGCCACAGTCTTTACACTTGTAGTACCATTTACATGTTGAGTTGCCCTTCTTTGTTTGCTCCAAATGGAGTTTGAAGCACTCGTTTCCCTTAAAGTTCCGATCACATTGGCTACAGTTGATCCAGTCGTCTTCACAGGGTTCGTGTATCTTCTTACAAAGGATGCATGGGTTGTTGCATGCATGTGTTTCCTTGTTACTATATCCCTTTTTACACTTGTTGCAGTAATAGACCCTGGTCAAGAATCCTGCTATAGTGGTGATGACATCGTAATGGTCGTCGTGGTGGTAAAGGTAAATTTTCTTATCAGTTTCTGGACCTTCGTAGGTGATTCTTTTGAAAAAGTCTTTGGAGAAAACGGTGATTTGGTATTCCGGCAGTACAGCTTGGAATTGTTTCAGTTCCTCGATGCCGCAGGGTCCATTTGGTACATTGGCTTTCTCGTGGAGTTGAAGGGCCAAGTATTCTTGTATGCGTCTTCCTTGACGAATGGAATTCCATTGAGGATGGTTATCGATCCTTGCTTTTGCTGTAACAATTGCCCTAGCGCAGCATAATTCGTCTCGGTTTCGGATCCTGATGAAACTTTGTTTATCTTTCAGTATTCTCTCGAGATCAACGTAATTGCATCTTTTGCGCCCGCTTCCTTCGGGAATGGATACGTGAAGAATATCTAATGCTAAACTTCCGTCCAATACAAATTCCTCATGAGATTGTAATACTCTCTCTATTTCCTTTAATAATAGTTCCGTAGTCAAGTCCTTGAGTTGTAAAATGGGAAGGGCAATCGGGAAGTCGAGGGAGTTGGTTTCAATTGTCAGTTTAACAAGGTCGTGTTCTTTCATCTCTTCTCCAATGGTTTGCAGGATGGAGTCGAATAACCGATATAGTGTTCTTGTGATGGAAGGCAGGTCCGTGACTTCAAATTCTTTAAAAGTGACGGTATAATGATTTCTCGAAGTTCCAAACTTGAGTATTCTTTTCTTCTCCTTCCGTTTGATGGTGTAATAGGACTTCGGATCATCCATGTGGAACGGTTGCCCTGCTCCTCGTTGTCCATGTCTTTGCTGATGTAACTCTAAAAGGCGTTGGTTGGCAAAGGCCTGGTTGCATTGGGTACATTCGTAACCCATTTGGTGGCGGGTCATGTGAGCTTGTAGATTCTCCCGCCTTGTAAAAGTCTTGGTGCATCTCGTACACGAGTAAGTCTCTCGGTGGTTGGTCCATCGTCTATGACGATGTAGCTGACTCATCTTCTCAAAATTGGCTTCACATTGGTTGCAGGTAAATTGCTTAGCCATCTGAAATAAAAATAACACAGGTAAGTATAAAGTTGTCTATTGTTTCCTCTTTTTTAATTGTATACGTTTAAAATTATATGTCGTCTATTGATTCCTTCTCTTTTACTTGTATGCCTTTCAAATTATATATTGTCTATTGTTTCCTCCACTTTTAGTAGTATGCCTTTCAAATTATATATTGTCTATTGTTTCCTCCTCTTTTAGTAGTATGCCTTTCAAAGTTAAGTTGGATATGTATGAGTCATACCTTTTCTCTTCGTTAAAACACGTCTGAACTCTTTGGTGCCTAATCGTAAAATGATTTCATTTCAAATAGTTCACCTGTATAATGGGTTGTACCACGTGATCATGTCACGTGACTTCTGGATCAAACCGGTTAGAACTGGTTTGGACTTGATTTTACGTTTTGTAAGTTTTCATTGAATTGCTTTTTGTTGGAATCTGTTCTTCATTTTTTTATGTTTGCTGATTTTTCGTCAACATATTTTCTTAACGGAAAGATTTTGTAAGTTTGTTTTCGTAGTTTGATGTTTTTTCTTCAACATATTTTCTTAACGGTAAGATTTTGTAAGTTTGTTTTCGTAGTTTGTTATTTTTTCATCAACAGATTTTCTTTTGTGGTAAGATTTTGTGAGTTTCTTTTTAAAGTGGAAGGTTTTTTGTCAATGCATTTTGATTTTGTTTGAATTTGATGTACCGATTTTCGTTTTTTGGTCAAATGTTTAGATCTCTGTCTTGTATTTTTGTGTCGAAAACACTTCAATAGGTATTTTTAAAGGGGGAAAATTGGTTTAAAATGGGTGTTTTGGGGTGAAAATGAGTAAAATGGGGCTAAAATGGGTGTTTTGGGGGTAAAATGAGTAAAATAGGGGGGGGGTGTAATAGGGGGATATTGGGGCTGCTGCTGCTGCTGCTGCTGCGGCGGCGGAGGGTAAATGGCTGCTATTGCTGCTCCAGTAGAGGTAGTTTAGGGGGGAGAGGGATTTTGCTGTTCCATAGGAAGAATAAAAACGCGTATACTAGTTCGGATGGTTTATTGAGTTAAAACATTCTTCTTCAGGTAGTCCTTAAACGATCGCTTCTTCTTTAATCGGTTGATTGGTTTCTTTTGGATGTTCCTTGTTTGTCTTGGGCTTTCTTCCTCTTGAGGTCTTTGTAGGCTTGTGGTTCATGGGTTTCTTGGTCTTTACACCGTTAAGGTTCTTTACTTCCTTTGACTTTGCTAGTCTTCTTCTTGAGTTCTTTGTAGGCTTTACTGATTTTCCATTATGGTTCATGGGCTTCTTGGCCTTTACAACGTTAAGGTTTTTTACATCCTTGGTCTTCTCAGACTTAATCGATCGCCGTGTCTTCTTTAACTTTGCCATCTGTTCTCTCTTTGAGACTTGTAGCTTTGTCAAGTGTCTTATTTCCTTGTATATAGCTTTTCCCAAACTTTCAAGTCTATGTTCCACACTCTTTGGACGTTTGGATTGTTCTCCCGGTGGTACAACGTGTCGAGTCTTAGTTTGTGTTGCCCTTTTCTCTTTCGAGTCTACATGCTTCACCTTCTCGTGTCGTGTAACATCACTTGGCCATGAAAACCGTCTATTGCATTCAGAGCACTGATAAGCCATGTTCTCTCTTCGGTGTCTTATGTAAAACTAACTCAATCTCCACCTGTCACTCCTTATATCCATATTTCACTTTCTTAACCTTAGATTCGTTATGTAAAGGTCTTTAGCTCTTTAACGATATGTAACACATCTACCCTCACTTAAAATGTGGAATTGGTCACTTTGTGGTCAAGTCCTGACTGACCACTGACCAATACCATCCTAAAAACCCCAGAATCTGCGTCTAGACTTCTTAGGTTATCTAACGATATACAACAACTCTATATTAGACCTAATTTAAGGATTGGTCATTTTGTGGTCAAGCCCCTAATGACCACTGACCAAAACACTGTATATCATCAGAAAGCCATTGTCCTAGAGAAAGAAACCCATGAACCACAAGCCTACAAAGACCTCAAGAGGAAGAAAGCCCAAGACAAACAAGGAACATCCAAAAGAAACCAATCAACCGATTAAAGAAGAAGCGATCGTTTAAGGACTACCTGAAGAAGAATGTTTTAACTCAATAAACCATCCGAACTAGTATACGCGTTTTTATTCTTCCTATGGAACAGCAAAATCCCTCTCCCCCCTAAACTACCTCTACTGGAGCAGCAATAGCAGCCATTTACCCTCCGCCGCCGCCGCAGCAGCAGCAGCAGCAGCAGCAGCAGCCCCAATATCCCCCTATTACACCCCCCCTATTTTACTCATTTTACCCCCAAAACACCCATTTTAGCCCCATTTTACTCATTTTCACCCCAAAACACCCATTTTAAACCAATTTTCCCCCTTTAAAAATACCTATTGAAGTGTTTTCGACACAAAAATACAAGACAGAGATCTAAACATTTGACCAAAAAACGAAAATCGGTACATCAAATTCAAACAAAATCAAAATGCATTGACAAAAAACCTTCCACTTTAAAAAGAAACTCACAAAATCTTACCACAAAAGAAAATCTGTTGATGAAAAAATAACAAACTACGAAAACAAACTTACAAAATCTTACCGTTAAGAAAATATGTTGAAGAAAAAACATCAAACTACGAAAACAAACTTACAAAATCTTTCCGTTAAGAAAATATGTTGACGAAAAATCAGCAAACATAAAAAAATGAAGAACAGATTCCAACAAAAAGCAATTCAATGAAAACTTACAAAACGTAAAATCAAGTCCAAACCAGTTCTAACCGGTTTGATCCAGAAGTCACGTGACATGATCACGTGGTACAACCCATTATACAGGTGAACCATTTGAAATGAAATCATTTTACGATTAGGCACCAAAGAGTTCAGACGTGTTTTAACGAAGAGAAAAGGTATGACTCATACATATCCAACTTAACTTTGAAAGGCATACTACTAAAAGAGGAGGAAACAATAGACAATATATAATTTGAAAGGCATACTACTAAAAGTGGAGGAAACAATAGACAATATATAATTTGAAAGGCATACAAGTAAAAGAGAAGGAATCAATAGACGACATGTAATTTTAAACGTATACAATTAAAAAAGAGGAAACAATAGACAACTTTATACTTACCTGTGTTATTTTTATTTCAGATGGCTAAGCAATTTACCTGCAACCAATGTGAAGCCAATTTTGAGAAGATGAGTCAGCTACATCGTCATAGACGATGGACCAACCACCGAGAGACTTACTCGTGTACGAGATGCACCAAGACTTTTACAAGGCGGGAGAATCTACAAGCTCACATGACCCGCCACCAAATGGGTTACGAATGTACCCAATGCAACCAGGCCTTTGCCAACCAACGCCTTTTAGAGTTACATCAGCAAAGACATGGACAACGAGGAGCAGGGCAACCGTTCCACATGGATGATCCGAAGTCCTATTACACCATCAAACGGAAGGAGAAGAAAAGAATACTCAAGTTTGGAACTTCGAGAAATCATTATACCGTCACTTTTAAAGAATTTGAAGTCACGGACCTGCCTTCCATCACAAGAACACTATATCGGTTATTCGACTCCATCCTGCAAACCATTGGAGAAGAGATGAAAGAACACGACCTTGTTAAACTGACAATTGAAACCAACTCCCTCGACTTCCCGATTGCCCTTCCCATTTTACAACTCAAGGACTTGACTACGGAACTATTATTAAAGGAAATAGAGAGAGTATTACAATCTCATGAGGAATTTGTATTGGACGGAAGTTTAGCATTAGATATTCTTCACGTATCCATTCCCGAAGGAAGCGGGCGCAAAAGATGCAATTACGTTGATCTCGAGAGAATACTGAAAGATAAACAAAGTTTCATCAGGATCCGAAACCGAGACGAATTATGCTGCGCTAGGGCAATTGTTACAGCAAAAGCAAGGATCGATAACCATCCTCAATGGAATTCCATTCGTCAAGGAAGACGCATACAAGAATACTTGGCCCTTCAACTCCACGAGAAAGCCAATGTACCAAATGGACCCTGCGGCATCGAGGAACTGAAACAATTCCAAGCTGTACTGCCGGAATACCAAATCACCGTTTTCTCCAAAGACTTTTTCAAAAGAATCACCTACGAAGGTCCAGAAACTGATAAGAAAATTCACCTTTACCACCACGACGACCATTACGATGTCATCACCACTATAGCAGGATTCTTGACCAGGGTCTATTACTGCAACAAGTGTAAAAAGGGATATAGTAACAAGGAAACACATGCATGCAACAACCCATGCATCCTTTGTAAGAAGATACACGAACCCTGTGAAGACGACTGGATCAACTGTAGCCAATGTGATCGGAACTTTAAGGGAAACGAGTGCTTCAAACTCCATTTGGAGCAAACAAAGAAGGGCAACTCAACATGTAAATGGTACTACAAGTGTAAAGACTGTGGCCACGCTGTCAACATGGAGAAAAGGGAAACAGACCATGAGTGTGACGAGATGTATTGTCCATCCTGTAAACAGTACTGCGATCCAAGCCACCAGTGTTACATAATGCCTATAGTAATCAAAGAACCTCCCGAAGGGCAAACTTACATCTTCTTTGATTTTGAATGCACACAAGACGACCTCGTAGAGTGCGATACGGGATACCAACCGGATTCTAATGGAACTTGTTTCCATTGCAAAGCCAGTACCTGCGGAGCCATGGAACACCGACCTAACTAATGCGTGGTCCATAAGGTGTGCACCGTATGCATGGAGGAGGAAGTGAATGCAGAGAGTATCTGCAAGATCTGTGGACAGAATCAACTCATTTTTAGGGGACAGAACGCCAACAACGACTTTTGCAACTGGTTATTTTCCGGAAACAACAACAACTCCACCGTTATTTGCCACAACTTTAAAGGATACGACTCTTTCCCCGTTCTACAATACCTGTTTCATCATGGAATTCAACCCAAGATAATCCCCAACGGCGCCAAGAACATGGCAGTTACTATTCCAAGCTGCAGCATACGGATGATAGATTCTCTCAACTTTCTACCCACTGCCTTAACCAAACTCCCGAAAATGTTTGGATTCGACGAACTCCACAAAGGATACTTCCCACACCTTTTTAATAGAAAGGAAAACCAGAACACCCGATTAGAAACTCTTCCAGAGATTCGTTACTACAACCCTGATGGAATGAAAGCGGAAGACCGAATAACATTCATGAAATGGTACGAAGATCACAGGAACGACCCATTTGATGTCCAAGAAGAACTCTTAAAGTACTGCATCACAGACGTAGACATACTGAGAAAAGCCTGTTTAACCTTTAGACAACTGTTCATGGACACTTTAGAGGGTACTCCAATCGACCCCTTCCAAAACAGTATCACCATTGCCTCTGCCTGCAACCTGGTCTTTCGATCCAAGTTTCTACGGTGGAATACAATTGGCCTCATCCCAGCGCAAGGCTATCGACCAGAACACAAGCACTCTATTAAAGCCATGAAATGGTTAAAATACGTATCCGCAATAAAAGACATACAGATCCAACACGCCAAGAACGAAGGAGAGAAACAGATTGGTCCCTACAGGGTAGATGGATACCACGATGGAACCGTGTATGAATTTCACGGCTGTTACTGGCACGGGTGTCCCAGATGTTACCCAAGAGAGACCACCAATACGGTCAATAACATGTCCATGTACGATCTACATCAACGGACCTTAGAGAAGAAGACTTATCTGCAGCAAGAGGGATATGACTATGTAGAGAAATGGGAATGTGACTTTGAGAGAGAGCTGAAAAATGATACGACATTTTGCGACTTTGTCAACTCCTTAGAGATGATCCCTGCCTTAGAACCACGAGAAGCCTTTTATGGTGGACGAACAGAGGCCCTCACTCTATACAAAGAGGCGGAAGAAAACAGTATCAACTATTATGACGTGACATCACTCTATCCATTTGTCAACAAGACCGGAAAAGTACCCAAAGGACATCCCATCATCATTACGGAAAACTTTGGTGACATCAATGAGTACGAAGGATTGGTGAAATGTAAAGTACTACCGCCAAGAAACCTATACATTCCTGTTTTACCCAGCAAGATCAACAACAAACTGATGTTCCCACTGTGTCGTACCTGTACGGAAACCTACCAGCAAGAACCTTGTAACCATACTGAAAAAGATAGAGCTATAACGGGAACTTGGGTGACAGATGAACTGAAGAAAGCCTTGGAAAAGGGATATTCCATCTTAAACATCTACGAAGTATGGCATTTCGAAGAGGTAGAACAGTACGATTCCGGAAGGAAGTCTGGAGGACTCTTCACCGACTACATCAATACATTCTTGAAAATGAAACAAGAAGCTAGTGGATGGCCAGAGTGGTGCCAATCTGAGGAGGATAAACAACATTACATCAAGGATTACGAGGAAAAGGAAGGGATACAGTTAGACTATAACAAAATAGAAAAGAACCCCGGCATCAGGTCTTTAGCCAAACTGATGTTGAACAGCTTTTGGGGCAAGTTTGGACAAAGAAACAACATGCAACAGACCACCAACATTACAGAACAAAAGAAATACTTCGACATGTTAACCAGCGATAAAATTGAAGTCACCGGGATCCAGTTTGTTAACGATGAAATGGTGGAATTACGATGGAAATATAAAGAAGAATTCATCGAAACCTCAAAGAAAACGAATGTCGTCATAGCAGCCTATACTACCGCCCAGGCCAGACTCAAACTGTATTCTTATCTGGAGAATTTGGGACCAAGAGCACTCTACTGTGACACAGACTCCATCGTATTTACATCGAAACCAGGAGAATGGAGGCCTAAGCTGGGAGACTACTTAGGGGATTTAACAGATGAAGTATCCGGAAATACTATTACGGAGTTTGTCACGGGAGGACCAAAGAACTATGCATACAAACTAGCCATTCCCGAGAAAGGAGGAAACAGAACTATGTGCAAAGTTCGTGGAATAACACTCAACTTCAAGAACGCTTTAGACATCAACTTTGATACCATCAAGGAGATGGTAACCGTTAACAGAAACGATATCAGGACAGTGAGAGATGATTATAAGATCCAAAGAAGCCACCAGAAACTGTTAACCGTCACACAGGAAAAGGACTATAAAATTGTGTTTGATAAAAGAGTGATCATGAACGATTTAACCACTAGACCCTATGGATATTGAAATTGAAAGATAGAATGTAAATAAAACGTAGAATGTAAATAATACGTAGAATGTTAATAAAAGTTGTACCTGATTTTGAGTTTTTATTGAAAAAAAAAAGAAAATAAAAGCAATCAATACAATAACAAAGACCAAAAAAAAGAGCCCATAAAGGGCGAACCAAACAAAAAAAAAAAAAAAACGAAAAGAACCAATTAGAGTTGAGCCATACATGAATAAAACAAGCTCAAAAGACGAAAAATACAAGAGAAAATGAGGAGGAAAACGAGGAAAATGAGGAGGGAAATGAGGAAAATGAGGGGAAATGAGGAAAAATGAGGAAATGAGGAGGAGGAGGAGGAAAGGGGGGGGGGGTAAAACTATATAACACATAGAAATGACAGGACGACACTAACAAAACAAATGGTTAGGATTAGGGTTAGGATTAGGGCTAGGGTTAGGGCTAGGGTAAGGATTAGGGTTAGGGTTAGGGCTAGGGTTAAAGCTAAGAGATAATTATACATAATAGAAACTGGTGACGAACTAAAATGGGGCGAAAGAAAGGGACGAGTCGCCGTTCCGCATGACTGCACACGACTTTACTGTATGAAATCTAGGGTGGGTATTTCAGTACAAAAATAGCTTCGATTTAACATGGAGCCTATGGGAATGAACTCGGGGTCATCGGGGTCAAAGTGGTCTAGAGAGACACAGTATACTACTCAAATGAATATCAAATAGGAGGAAACTTTGGTTTGATATTCATTTGATATTCACATAACATACTAAGACCTAAAACGAATGTTCAATGAATATCGAATGACAAATAAACTTTGGTTTGATATTCATTCGATATTCATTCCATATTCACATAACATACCAAGACCGAAAACGAATGTCATATGAATATCGAACTTTAAAATTTACCGTTTGATATTCATTTTGTATTTCATAATACATATTTATGCCGGGAAAAACGATAAATGAATATCGAATGAATATCAAACGGTTAATTTTACCGTTTGATATTCAGTTTGATATTCAAAAAAATTGAACATCGAATATCAGTCTCACTTTACTTAGGTACATTAGGTTAGCAACCGCCTCTTGTGTATACTGGATGGTGCTGGCTATGTCCTCTTGAGGATTGCCTTTTTAATTGTTGCTGTGTTGTGCGCACGTATCTATTTGGTATAATGTTTTATCATAAATCAAATTAATCCTTTTAAATTTCGGTTGAGCCTCTATCATGTAAAAACCTTATTTGAATAAATGCTCAGTTTCAAAATTACTGTTTGATTTGTATGTCTTAAAAGGAATTAGATATGCATAGACTACCGGTATTCTTTCTTTTCCTTTGCAGTGGAGACCTAACGATAAACAAGTGTTACTTCTGTGTGGATGTGTTGTATAGAACTCCGAACATTATACAGTACAGGAGAGGTCAGTTTTGGTTGTCCCAAAGCCCATTTAAATTTTTTTCACTTAACAAAAAGGTAACAGTTATTTCTATATTAGCCGAATGAAACGCCAAGTGACTTTGTCTGTGTAAAATATTAGTACTTTTCATTTATTTTGAAGTCGGCAAATGTTGGAAGATCTATACAAAAATGGCAAAGAAAAACTACATATAAAACTACGGGGAGATGTCAAATATAATAAACACAAAAGACATGTCATAATTTTATATGACTTAATTTGAAATTCTTTTGCACATTGTATTAAATCTCTGTTATTTTTAAAATTTTGATATCTGAGCAATGACTATATGTTTTATGAATTGGTTCCAGAACATTGTAAGAAAGGTGCCGATGGATCAGACATACAGACCTGTAGTGGACTTGTGAATGGACTACCTGGCATGGATGGTACAGTTACTTTGTTTAGTACGTATTATTTCAAGTACAAATGTTAAGGGTGGTATAAACTATAAGAAGTATTTTGAGAACAGACTCTAAAATCTGAAAATCACTCTCTCAAAAGATTTTTCATCGCTTGCATAACATTTACATCCTTTTCTGAAATTTAAAATTAGTTCAACCGTATAATGTGTCTGTTAAGATACTGATACATATATTTTTGTAAACGTGAGTTACAGTTTTGTGAAATTTATGTTTCAAACTCTTTTTCTTGTTGATAGGAGTAAGTCCCCGTGATGTGAACTGTATCACGACTATGGAGGGAATGTACCAGTTTACATATGAAGTAGGAGGGTCTATATCCCGTGGTGGGATCTGTAACAACTCTAACAGTATCATAGCAGCCTGCCAAGACCCAGGCTCAGCTTATGTCGACAACAAATACTTCCAGATGAACTATTCCAGGTGCCATGATGTATCCACGTCAAGAGACCAGGGTAGGTTCTCTGTCTAATTTCTTAGATCTCTCCTTTAAATCTCATCCCATTCATTTCCGATTGTTTAAATTCAAAATTTTTTAAAACACCTGGTTTTTTTGTATTGCACATGGTCGATATATCCCCAGCTCTGGATTTGGCTACCCTGTTCAAACGTTTTGGTTTGAATACTTATGATTTTCGACCTTCCCCTTTTTTATTCAAATGCTGCTGATGAGAGGTTACTCCTTGAAATATTGATAATGCACATACAGCATAACCAGATAAACCGTTTTGTATGCATTTTTTATGTACCATTTCATTTTGGTATTTTGTATTTCATCTCTACATTCTACAAAATAAATGTAGCAATATTATTATGTAATTATTATCAAATTTAATAAGATACTTGTAATTTTTCAAAGACTTTGATGCCATCTTATCCGACTCTAATAATCATTGGTGCTGTTAATATTGTAACCTCTGGAAAAAAAAACCTTTGATCTTATTCTCGTAGATCTCGATTGAGAAGTTTTTTAATTCTACCTGTTACTGTCTCGTATTGAACATTTAGAAAGCCGTTACCGATGCATGGGTTCATGGTTTGCTGATGTTTGGAGTGGGATATATTTTGATATTAATATTGTACATTTAGATATCCGTTACCGATGCATGGGTTCATGGTTTGCTGATCATTGGAGTGGGATATTTTTTGATATTAATATTGTACATTTAGATATCCGTTACCGATGCATGGGTTCATGGTTTGCTGATGTTTGGAGTGGGATATATTTTGATATTAATATTGTACATTTAGATATCCGTTACCGATGCATGTGTTCATAGTTTGCTAATGTCTGGTGTGGGATATATTTTGATATTAATATTGTACATTTAGATATCCGTTACCGATGCATGGGTTCATGGTTTGATGATGTTTGGAGTGGGATATATTTTGATATTAATATTGTACATTTAGATATCCGTTACCGATGCATGGGTTCATGGTTTGCTGTTAAGAATGGAGTGGGATATATTTTCGCTGCTGTAGCTGCTGTTGTTGAGGCTGACATTAGAGAGAGATTTAAATGCATGGTAAACTTACTTGCGTAAATCATTTTAAAAAGAAAATAATTAAGCGTTCAGTGAAAAATAACAGATATGAGTTTTCATTCTTAAGACTTATGACTTGTGCACGTAGACATATTGTAAAAAAAAATGTGCATTTTGAAAGAGACCCAACTACTTTTGTTGGTTAATAAAGGACCCTGGTAACTTACTTGTTGGTTGATAAAGGACCCTGATAACTTATTTATTGATTGATAAAGGACCCTGATAACTTACTTGTTGGTTGATAAAGGATCCCTATAACTTACTTGTTGGTTGATAAAGGATCCCGATAACTTACTTGTTGGTTGATAAAAGACCCTGGTAACTTACTTGTTGGTTGATACAGGACCCCGATAACTTACTTGTTGGTTGATAAAAGACCCTGGTAACTTACTTGTTGGTTGATACAGGACCCCGATAACTTACTTGTTGGTTGATAAAAGACCCTGGTAACTTACTTGTTGGTTGATACAGGACCCCGATAACTTACTTGTTGTAGATGACAATGAAGGACCAGAAGGACCCCAATAACTGGGTACGATGGGTGATGAGTAGATTCCCGACCTGTAATACTCTGAACAGTATCTATGATGGTGATAGAAAACTGATTCTCAAAAGAGGTGACAACTGAAATACGATTGTGTTGCTTTGTACACATTTTGCTGAAGCTACACTTAGGAAGTCCATTTTTTATTGTAGTTGTAAAAAGAATGTTTCTCTATTCTGCTAATGATTCAATTTTTTTAAAGGAGTTTCTTGTAACAAAACTTTTATTTTGAAGCTACTATTTTCAGAAAAGTCAAATAACGACAGCTCTAAAGATAACTAAACATATAATTTTATTGAAATGTACAATTGTTCTTACATCAGATTCAATTTTTGATTGGTTTTTATTTGGTAAGATTGGTTGTATAATGATTAAACTTTATTTAAATGTTTTAGTATTACCACAAACCAACTTCTTACAACCGCACTGTGTGTTGCCCAGGAATATGTCAGGGACGTGGTTTACACAGGGTAAACAGTTTAAATCAGATGTGTCCATCAATGAAACCCACGTCACGTTTAAGACGAGGATAAACCAGTTTACATTGAGGAACTCTTACTATTCCTGTCAGCAATCCAAAGATACAAGATATCTGATGACAAGAGTCACAGAAGGGAAATGGTAAATAATATTCTATACATCCTTTTCCGAGAAAGGCAAACTATTTTCATAAGTTGTTGTTTTGTTGTTGTATTTGTAAACCTGATTTTACAAAGTGACTACTTAGTCTAAGTTGCGAATTTCCTTTTTCTGGTCGTAAACAATAATCATATAGCGAATGAATTTTGACGGAATGCCATGATCCAATATCATATCGCGCACATTTTACTGAAATTTTTAAGTTGTTTTTGGCTTTTCAAAATATTTTTAGTGTTATGAGGGAACTAGGCCTATAGTGAACTGAGGAAAATAAGGCAAAGCTAATTAAGCTGCCCTTAGCTAGCTACAATACTAGTATCGAAATTCAGATAAGGAAAAAAAGTTGGCAACGATCAATGCTTTAATATATTTGAAATTTTAAAACTGTAATAATTATGATAATTTCGATTTAACAGTGAAGTGGATCTGGTTTGTTTTGATATGTTACCCAGACATCAAAGTGTAATTCGGTACAGAATTGGTAAGTTTACAATGCATGGGACTCAGACGTCAAAGTTGAATTAGAATCAGAATTGGTGAGTATACACGCATGCTTTCAATGCATTTAAGTTGGTTTAGATGCAAAATTGGCGAGAAAACACGACATTGAAGTGTGATAAGATACAGAATTAAAGAAAAAGAGCCTCATACGTACGTTTAATATGTCATCCTTGGTCGGATTTTTGACTACCTTTATTGCAGGCGTTTTATTATATCTAAAAAGTTTACGTAAAATTTGTGTTTGAGGAGCATAATTCAGTAATTTGTTTCCAAAAAAGTGTCACATTGAATGCTTAAAACAAACTTTAATCAGCTTGAATGCATTTTTTGCAGGTAAACCAGTGAGAATTTCTTCAGATGAGGCCAAAAACAATAAAGCTCTTGTTAAAAAGTTCCGAGAAGCTTGTAGTTGGATGGCGTTTACATTTAACAGAGATGAGATTGATTGGAAATATGAAGTACTGATTTGTAAGTAGGATATCTTTAGGAATTCTAATTAGCATACTTAACGTTATTATATAATAGGCAATGTTCATAATTTGGATACACTCAGTTATTTGTACTAAAGTATGTCTTTTTTTCATGTCGCTAAAATGCCAGATAAGATATGCTTTACAGGTACTCTGCACTCTAAAAAATAAATTACTTAGTAAGACTTATTTCAAGTAATTTAATTACTCATTTTAAGTAAATTACTAAGTAAAAAAATTTGTATATCTGGGAGTAATTCGTAGTAATTCAAAATTACTGAGAAATTAATTACTCAGTAATTTTATTGTATCTACTAAGTATTTCGAAATTACTTATTTTAAGAACTCAAATATTCTTGAAACAAGTAAATGTTTTACTTGTTTTAAGGCATATATTTTCTAGTTTCAAGTAATTATTTTACTTATTTTCATAGATTGATATACTTACTTCAAGTAGTTGTTTTACTTGTTTTAAGATATTCAATTACTTATTTCTAGAAATTCAATTACTTATTTCTAGAAATTCATTTACTTATTTCAAGAAATTCATTTACTTATTTCAAGAAATTCATTTACTTATTTCAAGTAATTATTTTACTCAGTTTAAGTAATTATTTTATTTGTTTCTACATATTTAACGACTCCTTTGTATCTCATATGGGCCATCTAGGCGTCAGTCTGTCACTAGCATCATTATGAATTATTCCTAGATCTGTTCACGATTCACCATTCCTCCTTCCCGTGTCCTTTTTGTTGTCTGAAAAGAAAAGAGTACTCCACAAAGTATCGTTTTCAGTGAAACAAAATTATCGAGAACCAGTCGGTATGGATGCTTAACAGTTTTAACTTTCAAACTATGCATCTAAATGAACTAAACACCTCAATGCATCTTTTGTGTGCTATATTCTTTTAAACATTTTAGTTCCGAAGAAAATATAACACTGTGTATAATATTTGTCACACATAAAAGTTGTGAAACATCAAAACAATTGTTTACATTTTCTAAATAATTTCACTGGTGATCTTTAACATAATGATTTAGAATGCAATGGAAACATTAAAAAGGAATTAAAAATAATAAAATATATTAAAAATACACTTATCTGACAAATGTACTCGGTATAGTCACTGGAATTCCAAAAATATATACAAAAAACATCTTCTGTGAATTCCTCTTCCAATTCAAAGCGCCAAAACAAGAATAAAGTTACAGATCATCTCATTGGTTGCCTCTTATTAATTGACCAATCAAATTCCTTCTCTCATTCATATTCCATTTACTTAGTAAGTAATTCAGTTTTACTTAGTACTATATCTTAGCCCCGTATTTTTCTACCAAAAGATGTTTGATTTTAATCAGCAATAGTGGCAAATGTTTTTTTTTCACACAATATTATTTCATAATGTGTTTAACATGCACAGACATATTTAAAAACTTATATAGAATTAAGTATCTATTAATTAATGCCAATTGTTGTGAAGAGGTAATAAGGACACTGTATATTATTTTTATCTACATTAGATTTTGCTTTATAAAGGTTAATAATGTTACAGGCTCTATATACATGCAAGATCAAATGATACTGATCCATTTATTTGGGAGTTTACTTTAAATTCTGCCATTTATAAAAAGATTAAAATAATTGTAATTGAATTACTCAAAATAAGTAATTTGAAGTTTATTAGTAATTCAATGTCTTGAAATTAATAATTCTTACTTGGTGAATGATTTCATGTTTTGCAATAAGTAATAGTAATACTCAAAATAAGTAATTATATTTAACACAAATTTGAATTACTTATTTTAAGATTTGTTTTACTTGACTTAAGTAAAACCTGATTACTTATAAAATTACTTAGTATTATTTATTAATTACTTATAGTCCATCAGCCAGGTCCGGAAAAAAATAATTTGAGTGGATACCCCTGTAGACCGATTTTTTATTGCAGAAATCAAAAGACAAACATGTGAACTTTATTTTGCAACTTGTTATACTTTGCAAAAAGATGCGGAAACTGGTATAACAGAGGCCCCTTTAGGGGTACTATAAACTGTCAAAAAATTTCAACCCTCATAAAACATTCTATTATACTAAGTCTACTACAATATTACTGAAAAGAAAACTTTTAACATATTAAATGTTGTCCAGACAACCAACGACAGACAAAAGTTTGTTAAAATTTACACTCAAAGAAGTCTTAAAGGGAGATAATACAAGGAATGACTAAAATGAGGTTTTTTTTCATTTTCTTTTTTCATTTCCTAAAAAAATAGGATAGCTAGGTGGAATATTTTGTGGAAAGAATCTACCTACAACATAACAAATTAAATAAAACAATTCCATTAAAATATTTGTGATACCGGTTGAAAAGTTTCGGTATTTATGAATGTAGCCCCAGTTGCCTGAAATCTATATTTTTTTCATGTGTAAATACAAATGATCAACATAATGTGTTTCATAATATATTTTTTCAATTTTAGTTTATATATTTGACCTTTTTGAAACTATAGTATCAGAATATAAGAACTTTAGTCTTAATTGTCGTTTAAAAGTTGCCATAATTAACGAACATGTGCATTTTGGATCATTTTGAAAGGCAGCATACAACATGTATACAATAATGGCGCTGCATGTTTGACCGTTTGTTGCACTTAGTTACAAAAGGGATACAAAGTAACTGTTATCGAGAATTAATAAAGTTCTATATGGATCTTTTTTTTTCAATTTATTTGACGCTTTGTTATGATTGTTTTGCCTTTTGAAATTACTACTAGTATATTTGTAAATACTTTGAAGATCCATATTTAGCTTCTTCATTGTTGGCAGTTGTTTCCTGTACCGTCTTCTAATTATAAAGAATCTAGATTCTAAAGAAATTCAAAGCAATAAGCGTACTTCTAAAACAACAAAAAAAGAGAAACTCTCATTACAATCGTAACTAAATATATTTTGAAAAATAGGCCTTTTTATTGTGAACTTTTTATGCTGCTGAGCAATGTCGTAGAATTTGGTCAATTTTTCCCAGAAAGAAGTTAACTAAACGAAGTTGAAATCACCAAACCATTGCAGTTAGTGATTGTGCTAACCGACAAATGAATTGAAAGAAGCAAACAGGCACAAATAGGGCATTCGAGTGTCAAAAGTCCGAAACGGCAACGACAAAACCGGTAAACATGAACAAGAACAGCACGAATAAACACAAAGCACAAAATCAACCGAACGGAAATCAACAACGCCAACTCAAGTCGTAACAAGAGTTAACTCGGGTGCTCCGGAAGAGTAAGCGGTTTTTGGCTGCTATAGCACATCCGTCGTGTTGCTAATTTTCAATTCAGTGTGTCAAATCTGGTAAAGGAAGACAAAACAAATTTCTAAGACAAACCAACATCTGCACTCATTTGAGAGATTGTCTACGAGTGCACGGTGTCTACCGTACAATTTCTTGAGTGAAGACAGCAACTGTGGAGCAACATAACCCTGTGTTAGCCTTTTCTGTGTCAAACGTGACGCTCTGCCAATGAATCGATGTAATTGCCGCAAGATCTGGAGTATCGAATCAACTGTGATACGAACACTTCATAAGCCGGAGCGGACGGAATGTTGCTACACAAAAAGGGAAAGTTGAAGTCATCACGTTTGTCATAGAGCTTTGTTGAAGTATTCCTTGAGAGTCAATTACGAGATGTAAATCTAAATATGAAGCAGACTTCCTAGAATCCATTGTGTCCCTTACCTCAGGTTCCTGAGGATATATGAGATGGAGAAAGTCACCAAATAGAGAATTGTTCAGTGAAAGGACATTATCAATACTTGTATAACGGAACGTTAGATAAAAAGAGATAGCTAGTCTAGTTCTCCACGAGTACAATATGTCCCGTCTTATACTTCATTCAAAATTTCTAAACAAATGAAAGAAAACTAATTGTCCTGATTTTGTGTTAAAATGCGAATACTGTAATCTTACTATTTGTGTGGTTTTTAACTTTGCTGATTTCAGTGTTTCCCATTTTTCATGAAATTACATAAAAAAAGAAATAATGGTACACTAATGATATAAGTTTCTGTAGACCTAAAATGCTTGTATTCTTTGTGTGTCGCCAGTAACATTAGACAGAAGCGACAAACAAAGGCTCACTATTTGATTGTTCGTCTTCTTAAATCGAGCGTCGCTCTGCAAAGTTATTAAGTATTCCGTCTCAATTTTTTTGTAACTTAACTCTATATTTCTAAATAGAGTTAAGGAATTACTCAACTACTTCCTGTTAACAGAATACTATAGACAAAAAAAATTCTGACATCGTTTGTGACAAAGTAACTGAGCAAACGGATACAAACTTTCTATGGGAACAGACACTTCAAGGTTAAGAGCATATGCTGGTACATGAAGATCAACGTGCCGCTTGCAATGGAAAAAGCTTCAGCACCATTTTCTATTCATTTACAGCTGACCAGTACCAGTATTGCCTGAGGAACTTTGGTGTGCTTTTGATTCTTAACAACAGCAATCGTCCGAAAAATCCTAATTGTTGGTCTGTGTATGTGGCGGAGTCTTTGGGAATGTTTAGGAATGAGATGACATTGCTGGTAAATCTTTAAAATGGAATGCAGTATTGTAAAAATCCATCATCAATGAGGACTTCTTGTCTTCTAGTACTCTTTTTTATGAGACAGACCATTACCACGAAAAGAGGGGGGTGGGTTTGTTCCGATCAGACAATTATTTTTTTCTTAAAGGTGTCTCGAGACAATTTTTTGTTTTCATTATTAGCATTATTCTATATGGCAGAAATCCTTCTTCAAAATATTTTATCCTCTGTTACTTAAATATTTTTCATCAAAATTCAGATTCATAATATTATTTTAGGAAAACACCAACCCCTTCATCCATTCTTTGATTTCATAACAATAGAATTGGAAAAAAAAACCTAAATTTACAAAACGACATCGTTACATTATTTTTAGGCGACAGCTCGATATAAATTGTCGCCAGAAATAAAAAATAGATAAGTTATAAGTAAAAAGTAATGTAAATATTTCATATAAGTATAAATAAAGTCAAACGCACCTGACCTAAAGTAAAGTCGAACAGGCCAAAAATAAGAAAACGTGATTAATTGGTTATAACTTTGTTTTCAATAATGTAAAAAATCACCTTTACTGTAATATAACTTCTTTTATGTTGGTTTAAAAAAAAACCCATAGAAATGACTTAAAATCATAAAAAATATTGATTCTAAAAATAGAAAAAGGGACCTTCACATTTAATAATTAAAAAAATAAAACCATATCGGTCAAACCATTACAATCCGCACATGGACATTAAAAATGGATTTTTCTGTAAAACACTGTTTTTATCAAATCCTGGTGGTTTTAATATTTTTAATTGTGACCATTGTAATTAGGTGAATCTTGTTAAGTAAATTTTACTTGTGATACGTGCGAAGTCATAGGAAGACATTCGCAAATTGTAAAAATAGGGAAATTTTGAACGTAATAATTAGCAATTTTAAATCTAAAAAATATCTTTTTTAGACATTGTTATGATGCAAATTCTTTTCCTAAGTCAATAATCCCAATGCATACCATAGATTTATAAAACAGTAATTGAAGTTTTCAACCCCATGTTCAATTTATTGAAAATAAATGAATGACTACTTTTCAATTGCTCACCAGAGGGTCCAGAAAAATGATGTTTACGCTATTTTCCGCATATTTTATACAAGTATAACATTTGGAATTATGAAGCTTAGATGTAATACTAAATTTTTGTACCATAAAAATTCGGTCTACGGGGGTATCCACTCAACTTTTAAATAAGACGTCTTTTCAGAGTTGGCTGATGGACTATTAGTATTTTTAAGTAATTCCAAATACTCAAAACTAGTAATTCCAAGATACTGAGTAATTTATTTTTTAGAGTGTGTACTTAGTTTTTCAAGTAAATCTTTGAAAAGTTTTAATCTATTGGAACCGGCTTTGTATACTACGTTTTGTTAGTTGCTTCTTCAGTTCTACTGTTTTAGCTTTACCATAGAAATCTTGTCTTAACAACTATTTATTACAGTAAACCCACCGGCACCATTCCCCTGTCCTATCGCTGGCAGATATTATTTTGATCAAAGTGCCTCTACGCCGGTGGAGAGGTACAATACAAGAGTTAGAGGAGTCACGAATAGACCAAGGTCGAGGATTTACTGTAGAATCATCGTGTCGGAGATGAAATCTTGTACAAACGATGTCAACAAGCTCTCAGTGGACACTGAATACTGCGAGACTCTCAACTACAGAGGCAAACCTATCGGAGAATATGGTAAATTTAGCTTTGAATACATCTAAAAATGATTAAACTTTTTTAGTTTGTTTTGTGCCTTTCTATAATTAGATATGATTGCATGCAACTAACATGTGTTTACTTTAAGGTTGTTTAAGCCTGAGTCACTTTATGATTTGCCTGTCCCTTGCATTTTCAGGGTGGACAAGGCCCAAAGCAGCATGCACTTAGCTTTTCGGTAAAAGTCCACTAGATAGCGCCCTGTACCCTGAAAATGGGCCAGGGCTTCTTGTCCATAAAGTGGTTTGGGTGTGTGGCATTGAGTAACCCTGTCATCTTGCATGCCGGGTCGTCATGTCATAATATGGAAATTCTTACCAAAACGATGTGCTAAGCGTTTGCGGAAAAGATGACGTTCCTTGCGTGTTCGAGGACAATGCTGCATGTTTAGGTCTTGAGAGTAAAACTAACTAACTCCTTTTCTTTCTCTAGATGTATCTGACCACGAACTTACATGTGTTGGATTTTGGATGGAAGATTATAAATCTTATCTGATAACTTGGGATGAGGAGGATGCCATATCAAATTTCAGATGTTGGGTAATTATCATAAGTAACAAATTCTTTATGAAATAGTACTACCGATCATTTTAAACTTCCAGGCTATAATTTTACTTTACGCCTGACGCGCGTTTTGCCATTCCGGCCTCATCAAATATTAAGTTGAAAATGCCAAACACCAATGCAAAAAAGGTTATACTTATCATTGTAGGTTTATGAACGAATGAGCTGGACAGATGTAGCAATGTCAAGGTCACAGAATGCAAGATGTCCTCCTAACCAGAAAGCCAGTTCTTACCAGTTACCGGGCACTGGTTTGTCTTTGACACTTAGAGAAGCCGAACGGTTATGTAAGTGGCCAAAACTATCATATCCTCGATGAAACTACAGTAATATGTGTCATAGACTTGATTCTAATCATTAAGATATAATACTGATTTTTCATTTCCATCGAATAATAGAGGATATATATGTCAGACAAGTCAGGAGATAGTGAAAACGACAGAAAAAAAAAACAACAACACAAAAGCCCCAAAGCACAACACAATAAAAAGTAACAACTTAGAATCACATAATTTTACCTACTCTAAATTGAAATACATGAATATATTTATTCTTAATTAAAAGATTTACTCTTTTTCAAAGATTTGAACAATGCAAAATACATTTACGTTTTGCAAGATAATCTAGAATGTGTTTCAAAAATAAATATTGATTTCCTCACTAATGTATTGATGTCTTGAATGACTGTTCTGGTTTCAGTTGATGATTGCCCACAAAGATTTGATCCAGGGATTGACCCATACAAAAAACCTACAGTTATTTATATTTTAAATGGAGCACCCATCTTAACCGTCCATAAGTTTTGTACAATTTTATCAATATTACTGTATATGATCTGTTATACTATTATTTGAGAGTGGTGACAGTGGTCCGTCAAAGAGCATTTGTGTTTGTAATGAAGTATGTGACTAGGAATGAAAGTTTGAAAAGAAAATACTGGACGTTTGTAGTGTTATGTCATATAAAGGCTTAAAGACTGTTAACAAAGCAAAGCGAATGTGCCTGGTCAAAATAATGTATATCACGTGAAATTTTAAAGTTACATTTGTTAGAAGAATGTCGACCTTTTTCAGAACTTAATACTTGTACTTTTCATTGAATGACATTTGTCTATGTAAAGAGTTTCCACCCTTCATTGTCACGGCCACCAATCTCGAAAATCATTACATTTTGTAATGTTAGGAAAAATCGTTGCGATATTTCCGGGATATTCGGTTTCGATACCAATTTACTTCGCTTCAGACTGTAAGTACAATTTTTGTCTGGTTATATATCATTGAAAATAGATAAAAACTAAAATTTCAAGAATGCTATTCGATGCCTCCGATCGTTTACTTGTGTAATCATCCCTTTGTTTGTATCTGCAGTGCCATATATCTGCTGAATTCGTTTTATTCTGGCGGCTACTTGTGCATTTTTTTTTATTCTCAAACTTTTCATTGCTTTATTTTGATCATTTTGGAAAAAAAATCTAACTTTTTATGTTCAAAGTAATAAGTTTTTTCAAAGCTGACCAAAGCTGTCAGACAAGGCAACTTTATATACTGATTAAAAATAAATTAATCTTCTTTAGAAGTAATTGTTATGAGGTGTATCATCATGATGTTAGTTGCGATAGTGTTTATGAGTTGTAAGCAGTAAGATGTACATGTAATTATTATGTAGCTAATATGTAGCTTAATACATTATATATTTGTCTCACAGGGTTGAATTTTGGTAGTTTATATCGACTTTAAAAAATTCTACCAACTAGGAAAGCCTCCATATTGACAATGCTTCAAAATAGATTAAATTTAAGCCCCTGTGATTTTTTCCATAGGACACGAGGTACCAAATCATGTCCACAGAGATTTTTTCGCAAAGACCGGACACTAGTTGCAACTTAATTCTTTATTTAATTTTATTGATAACTGACTTTCTAAAACTTTGATTCAGTTACACAAAGTCGCTCTCCTAGTTATGGTTGACGTATTGTAAGTGTTTCCCCGAAACACTTTGCAAACACCATGTAAAATATCATGGTATGAACATCAAAATCCCATTTAAGATTTGATTCCCTTTCGAATCACTGTGTGTTGAGTTGAGTTAATGATCAAAGATGGTTATTGTTTGACACACAGAATTAGCTTTGTGTCCGTACGTTCATTTACATTTTCGTTATTAGATATTAAAATTTCTTCTTGGCGATTTCAAACTAAGCGAGATCATTTTTGGTTGTTTATTATTACTATTTCCCTGCTTTAGATGGTTATCATGAATTGTTGTTATAGATAATTACCAGCGTTATTTTAAAAGATAGCTGAAAAAAATATATTTAAATTTCCAGGCTGCCAACTTAAAAAACCTAATTTTTTTTTTACATATCTGAGATATGTCATGTAATATTCAGTTATATAAGACCTGAAAACCAGAAAGGTTGGCAGCCATGCACTTGTTGTTTGCGTCCTAAGAAATGTTGTCCCTCGGTAATTGTTTTTCTCTACTATTAGTTCTTGATTGTGTTTTATAATTGATAATGCAGTTTTTAATATTGTATATGTAAATTAAATTTGATAAATACATGTATGTGTTACATGTAACACTAATGTATGGAAAGTTGGTTCTAATTATTTGATTTTTTGAAAATTGGTTTAAACTTTTTTTTGATAAATGAAATCTAAACATGATCATGAAGTATATATGACACAAACTATAAATATTGAGAAAAAACGAAGCGCTTTTATTGCTGTTATTCATTGGAATTAACGCTCACACTTCATTCCAAGTCGAGGACGGCCCTGGCTCCGGTTTTAGCAGAATTTTGTGCTTAGTGCGGATTTTAGAAGATAATGAGATGTTGAATAAGTGTACAAGACACAGCCAAAATAAACAAGCGACAATTTAAAAAGATCTCAATGAAAAACAGCCAGCAAACTTCAACGAGGCCAGTAGGCGCTGCTCGCTGTTTTGCTAAAGGCTCAATGTCAAAATAAATTGCAATAAAATTCAAGTCTATACGATATTGAGATGTGGAATAAGTGTACGCGACACAACAAACATAAACAAACAGCAATTCAAAAAATCACAACGGAAAACATCAAGCAGTCTTCAACATGACCATAGGTCACTGCTTACCGTCTTGCATTGGCCCAAGACTTATTATACAATACAAAAGTATCAAAACCAATCCCTAAATCATCAACGAAAGACTCAATTCTTGACATAAAACAGTTAACATAGAATGACAAGGACAAACAAAGGCTTTGGCAAAGTTTCCTGGCTTAGGACAGGCACATATAAAATGTGGCGGGGTTAAACTAGTTTTTTGGATCCAACCTTCCCCCTATTGATAAGCTTGCACAAAGCTACATATAAAACACACTGTAAAACTCAATCGACAAAAGTTCAATTCAACAAGAGAGAACCTAAGACAAAATACTGTACGAAAACAACAAGACAAGGAGGAACTCTCTTGAGAACACTCGAAGTTACTGACAACTAGCTAAGAAACATTTATCGATTGATGTAAAAGAATCAAATACATCAGTTCTAAATCCGACACCCCACGTCAAAACAATGAATGATTAAGAGTTGTATCACCATACAGAACCGACATACTTGATCGCTGTGGTGCTTATAAATAATACAGTGGATACAAAGTGAAAATTTAACGTTTTAAAGTTACTATCAAGCTATCAATATTTCTGCCAAAACATACCAAATGCAAAGTAGTCTTGAACTAGCCAAAGTAAGAACCTCTTATTAAACAACGAACAGAAAACACACAAACGACAAATAAAAACAAAAGTTTTGTCAAAGATTCCTGGCCTAGGACAGTCACAATATAAAATGTGGCCCATCTGTGTTTTAAAGTTCACAAGTAAGCTAATAAACAAATTACATACAAATGTGGGAAAGAGTTACTTACTTCATATACACATGTATCATATGTTGCCCGAGAATCACTTACTGAATTGATCAATACAAACAAGAAAACTGACAGGGTCTATCAAGTTACATGTATTTGTTAAAAAAACTCGAAAATTACTTACACAACTACTCATAACTGGTCCCGAACCTCACAACTTAATCATATAACTCATGGCATTTTCACAAAAGCCTTTTAATGCATTGAATTATGAAATATAAGATTGCAATGAATCGTTATCAGTTATAGTAAACAAAATGCCACAATTTAAGTCCAAAAGTTTTAGTATGGGTGAGCTTTTTGTTTAAAAAGAACATCAAATTACTTGGTCAGTGTTGAAAAATTATCATTTCGTCGACAGAACACAACGATTTCTCAGAGAACAATTTGACCTGAGGTCAGAATAATGACCCTTATTTGTAGCAACTGACCATATTGATCTAAAAGCATTCTCATATTTTCCAAATAAAGAAATATTTCTTCCGTAAATGACTCTTTTCAGTGTGAGATGACCAGGTTGAGATGCGAGCACGTGCAGCGATCTCACACTGGTCAATTGACTAATAATAACCGCCGGTACTCATGATGATCGATGATGTCGACCAATGAAATGCAATGTTATTTCAAACTTTCGGTTTTTAGAATGAAGTAACCTAAGGTTTCAGAATTTAAAAATTAATTTCTTACGGAAGAAATAGGTACTTACACGCGTTCTTGGAAAACCGGCAATGATCTTTCACTCGTGATAGAATTTTTTGGGTCTTTTGACTCGTTCCGCTGCGCTCCACTCGCAAAAAGACTGAAAAATTCTATCACTCGTGAAAGATCCGCCGGTCTTTTCCAAGAACTTATGTAAGAACCTATAAGTCTTCAATGTACACTAACCAAAACGGGTGTTTACGTTTTGAAGCGAGAAAAAACGGTATCACACCTCATAACAGGAAAAAATATCGGAGTTATCTGTTGCGAGATTGGTGGCCGTGATTGTTATCATGATCACTAATGTATGTATATTATCATATTGTATTTTTATAATAAAATTGTACAATTGTTGTATATTTATAATTTTCATGCATATTTCAAACAAGGAATTTCTTGTTCCAGTCTTTAAAGAATGCTAGTTGATCGTATAGATATATTCTAACTCATCTTCGCTAGCCAAGTGTTACGATCCGCCCAGGAAGGGGTGGATCGTAACCCTTGGCTAGCGAAGATGATTCTAACTTGGCAAACTTGAAAAAGGGTAACCTGGCCCTACCTATAATTTTATGCCTACCATAAGTTTTTTTGGGTCTATTTAACAAGGACCATTGAAGTCCAAGATGTCCCCCCATCACTGCTACAACAACAAAAACCCTACCTACCCTGACTTTTTAAACCATGTTACCCCAAACACACAATTTATTTTTTGGGCCCTATATTCCCTTTTTCTTTTTCTCTCAAGTTGTTCTTTCTTAAAAGATAAAAGTTATTTTCCCTCGATCATGATGCTTTCAGTATTTGAAAAGTGTGACTTTATGGAAATATAGAGGCTTCTATTCTCAACCCCTCAAATAATCAAAACAATGTTTATTCATTTATTGTCAAAGTATTTTATAAGCTCGCTTTCTTCGTCTTCTGTAATAGGTTATATAGCTCTACGATCTTTTTGCTTTTCTTGGTCTCTTGTAAGATTCACCAGAATATCTTATCTCATCCATGTACGACTGGACTGTTTCTGGGCCTTCCAAGATCACTACTGCCGTCCGACCACTCAAGTCAAAGCATTTCTTTTCTCCTACAAATATCAGGAATTATTTAGATCGAAAGAAGCATAGATGCAACAAAGGGGAATTCGAATGTCAAAAGTACGAAAGGGCAGGACCTAAACAATGAGAATAAAAGGAGGTTGCAGATAACACAGAACAAAGGAACAGCAGTCGGCAACAGCCAACTAAAATTTCAAAGAGATCGAACTCGGTGCTTCCAAGGGGTAAGCAGTCCCGTCCCTGCTTGTTTCAACACATGCGTCAAGTTGCTAACGGCCAATTTAGCGTGTCGTGTTCCAAATATTATTTAAATTTTTGTGTTAATATCGGATTTTTTTACTTTCGAACGATGAATGGTTCATATAAGAAAATAGAGAACTAATCACACTCAGAATATAAAAAGCAGACTATGTGACGTAAGGGTTAAAGTTACAGGCCTTAAACACTTAAGTGTGTGGTTTCTTTTTCATTGAGGACAAGAATTTCAGCTGCCATTTTTATGGTCTGACCACGTATGTTGATCGGCCATATACTTTTATATATAGTTTTACCCTTGTCCGTCCGTACGTCCATAACCTTTTGGTTAAGTTCTTGGTTAAGGTTCATTACTCGGCTACTAGATGTTGGGTGTCAATGATATTTCACCACTAGATGAGTGTTGGGTGTCAATGATATTTCACCACTAGATGAGTGTTGGGTAACATGACACCACCAACTAGAAATTAGGCCACTGCGACCTATATTTTACGCACGAAAGTTCTTGGTTAAGGTCCATATTTCTGATACTACATGTGTAGATGTTGTGGATCAATGGTAATTCACTACTAAATGTGTCTTGGGTAACATGACACCAATCAATAGAAATTAGGTCACTGTGACCTATATTTTACGCATGAACACTTTTGATTAATTTGTTGGTAAAAAGTCCATATCCCAGGTAATACACATTTGAGGTCGATGCTATTTCAAGTACGAGAGGGCCATCCTGTGGATTATAGACATTTTCTTGTTCTTTCTTGTCACTATGTGAGAAGAAGATTTAAAGTACTGTTGCTTGTCTTTCGGAGGCAGACATGGCGAAGTTTGGTCAGAGAGAGAATTTTATAGAGAAAAAAAAATCTAATGATGTAATTCGGTCTATGTCTGCAAGTCTATGGAGGTCAACAATTGTTGTCCGACTCTGTATTGGAAGAAAAATACATCTTCACGTTTAAGTCTCGAACCAACAACATTCGTATTCATAGGTCCATGTTTTAATTGGTAGCTTACCATCTGCTTTCGGGACTTCGAATGGTTGTTTTCCTACCCCTTTCATCCAAATTTCTCCAGAATTGACGTCTTGGTCGACATTGCTATGGATACAGAAAGTCTGTTTTCCCCTGACCACTATTTTCAGCTTTCCTGATGGATAGTTCCACTGTATTTTACCCTCGGTACAAGCGCCTCGTACCGTCACTCTAGGCTTTCTAAAATACCAAACGAGAAGATTGATAAATTATTATAGTAGCTAAGAGCAGACAAAACATGTAGTTGAAGATTTAATGAGAAATTAAAATCACTATTGGCAGTAACGGTCATCACCTATTAGGACAACCTCTCCTGAGAAAAACGGACAATTGCAAAAAAAATAATGATCTTGATTTTAATTCACCCCCCTCAATACGTCCGAGCTTTCAATCATGATATTCTTTGTTTCTGAATACTTTGTTCAGTTATTTTGCTTTATCCTGTTTTGCTATACTGCTGTTTTGCCATTAAAAAGGCCTATACATACATTTGTATAAAATAAGTTTTTGCCTACCCTTTATGAGCACTAGTTTGTAGGTCACAGTTAGATGTATCCAGGGTCCTATATAGAGAAGCAAGGCTTATCTGTACGATAGAGAATAATCCGAGGCAAAGTAATGCGTTCATGTTGACAGCAATAAAATGTGTCGTACTTGTAAAAAACCAGTGTATTTGTGGGTCGTAGTTTGATACTTAGAGTATTTGAAAGAAATAGAGTGTGCCTCTGCATTCGTTATCTCTGCCTCATGTTGCCCTGGCCAACATAAACAGTCACAACCTATTGTGTTGGACCTGGCAAAGTTAACAAAGGAACAAATATTTGATTATTGATGGATTTGGACTGAGCGACATGTGGTTGCTCATGTATTTTTTTGGGTTAAGAACGACGATGGTCAAATACGTGTCGTTCATAATATGTTTTTATCAGACTCATTGTTTGCGATCATTTATGGGGGTGAACGTTTTGTTGAAAGCATTGCTTTGATTTTTGTGGATTTGTTCATGTAAAAAAAATATTTGGTCTTTATTCAGACTAAGAAGTATTAGTTGTTGTTTTATACTTTCTTATTCTGTGATGAAAAATATTATTTGTATTTATAATAACACGTACACCACATGCAAGTAAAGCCATTTCTGAGTGCATTTTTAAAATTTCGTTGAATGTCTGTCCCAACATATCATAAACGGTCAAAGACAACTTATATGCATTTTATTTAGACCATGGGGCAATTGCAGAAACGCGAGCAGCGCCTACTGGCATCGTTGAAGGAAGCTGGCGGTTGTCCATTGTGTTTTTTTCTGAATTGCCGCTTGATTGTGTTCGCGTACACTTATTCCACATCTCATTATTTTTATTGAAATCCCTCCCCCTTTCGTTATTGAAAATATATAGCTAGATACAAACTTAAATGGAATCTATTCAAAATTCAAGGGTTGCCTTTTTTTAAAGCAATGTAGAAAAAATCTGCAAAAAAAAAAAAAAAAAAAAAAAAAAAAAAAAAAAAAATGGCGGACGAGTCAAGTTGTGAATTAAGTGAAGGCAATCAAACCGCCGATTTCGATGGTTCAAATGATGTTTCGTATGTTTCTATGGACAGAGGACAGTTAGGGTCCATTCAGGAGTTGAATGATTCTGTTGGAGATTCTGATAATACAATGAACGATACAAATCTCAATGGTAATAGACACTCAATTGAACTCACACAAAGTAAACAAATTCAATTAGACCCGAGTAACGATGTAGTCCATCAGCCAACTCTGAAAAGACGTCTTATTTAAAAGTTGAGTGGATACCCCCGTAGACCGAATTTTTATGGTACAAAAATTTAGTATTACATCTAAGCTTCATAATTCCAAATGTTATACTTGTATAAAATATGCGGAAAATAGCGTAAACATCATTTTTCTGGACCCTCTGGTGAGCAATTGAAAAGTAGTCATTCATTTATTTTCAATAAATTGAACATGGGGTTGAAAACTTCAATTACTGTTTTATAAATCTATGGTATGCATTGGGATTATTGACTTAGGAAAAGAATTTGCATCATAACAATGTCTAAAAAAGATATTTTTTAGATTTAAAATTGCTAATTATTACGTTCAAAATTTCCCTATTTTTACAATTTGCGAATGTCTTCCTATGACTTCGCACGTATCACAAGTAAAATTTACTTAACAAGATTCACCTAATTACAATGGTCACAATTAAAAATATTAAAACCACCAGGATTTGATAAAAACAGTGTTTTACAGAAAAATCCATTTTTAATGTCCATGTGCGGATTGTAATGGTTTGACCGATATGGTTTTATTTTTTTAATTATTAAATGTGAAGGTCCCTTTTTCTATTTTTAGAATCAATATTTTTTATGATTTTAAGTCATTTCTATGGGTTTTTTTTTAAACCAACATAAAAGAAGTTATATTACAGTAAAGGTGATTTTTTACATTATTGAAAACAAAGTTATAACCAATTAATCACGTTTTCTTATTTTTGGCCTGTTCGACTTTACTTTAGGTCAGGTGCGTTTGACTTTATTTATACTTATATGAAATATTTACATTACTTTTTACTTATAACTTATCTATTTTTTATTTCTGGCGACAATTTATATCGAGCTGTCGCCTTAAAATAATGTAACGATGTCGTTTTGTAAATTTAGGTTTTTTTTTTCCAATTCTATTGTTATGAAATCAAAGAATGGATGAAGGGGTTGGTGTTTTCCTAAAATAATATTATGAATCTGAATTTTGATGAAAAATATTTAAGTAACAGAGGATAAAATATTTTGAAGAAGGATTTCTGCCATATAGAATAATGCTAATAATGAAAACAAAAAATTGTCTCGAGACACCTTTAAGAAAAAAATAATTGTCTGATCGGAACAAACCCACCCCCCTCTTTTCGTGGTAATGGTCTGTCTCATAAAAAAGAGTACTAGAAGACAAGAAGTCCTCATTGATGATGGATTTTTACAATACTGCATTCCATTTTAAAGATTTACCAGCAATGTCATCTCATTCCTAAACATTCCCAAAGACTCCGCCACATACACAGACCAACAATTAGGATTTTTCGGACGATTGCTGTTGTTAAGAATCAAAAGCACACCAAAGTTCCTCAGGCAATACTGGTACTGGTCAGCTGTAAATGAATAGAAAATGGTGCTGAAGCTTTTTCCATTGCAAGCGGCACGTTGATCTTCATGTACCAGCATATGCTCTTAACCTTGAAGTGTCTGTTCCCATAGAAAGTTTGTATCCGTTTGCTCAGTTACTTTGTCACAAACGATGTCAGAATTTTTTTTGTCTATAGTATTCTGTTAACAGGAAGTAGTTGAGTAATTCCTTAACTCTATTTAGAAATATAGAGTTAAGTTACAAAAAAATTGAGACGGAATACTTAATAACTTTGCAGAGCGACGCTCGATTTAAGAAGACGAACAATCAAATAGTGAGCCTTTGTTTGTCGCTTCTGTCTAATGTTACTGGCGACACACAAAGAATACAAGCATTTTAGGTCTACAGAAACTTATATCATTAGTGTATCATTATTTCTTTTTTTATGTAATTTCATGAAAAATGGGAAACACTGAAATCAGCAAAGTTAAAAACCACACAAATAGTAAGATTACAGTATTCGCATTTTAACACAAAATCAGGACAATTAGTTTTCTTTCATTTGTTTAGAAATTTTGAATGAAGTATAAGACGGGACATATTGTACTCGTGGAGAACTAGACTAGCTATCTCTTTTTATCTAACGTTCCGTTATACAAGTATTGATAATGTCCTTTCACTGAACAATTCTCTATTTGGTGACTTTCTCCATCTCATATATCCTCAGGAACCTGAGGTAAGGGACACAATGGATTCTAGGAAGTCTGCTTCATATTTAGATTTACATCTCGTAATTGACTCTCAAGGAATACTTCAACAAAGCTCTATGACAAACGTGATGACTTCAACTTTCCCTTTTTGTGTAGCAACATTCCGTCCGCTCCGGCTTATGAAGTGTTCGTATCACAGTTGATTCGATACTCCAGATCTTGCGGCAATTACATCGATTCATTGGCAGAGCGTCACGTTTGACACAGAAAAGGCTAACACAGGGTTATGTTGCTCCACAGTTGCTGTCTTCACTCAAGAAATTGTACGGTAGACACCGTGCACTCGTAGACAATCTCTCAAATGAGTGCAGATGTTGGTTTGTCTTAGAAATTTGTTTTGTCTTCCTTTACCAGATTTGACACACTGAATTGAAAATTAGCAACACGACGGATGTGCTATAGCAGCCAAAAACCGCTTACTCTTCCGGAGCACCCGAGTTAACTCTTGTTACGACTTGAGTTGGCGTTGTTGATTTCCGTTCGGTTGATTTTGTGCTTTGTGTTTATTCGTGCTGTTCTTGTTCATGTTTACCGGTTTTGTCGTTGCCGTTTCGGACTTTTGACACTCGAATGCCCTATTTGTGCCTGTTTGCTTCTTTCAATTCATTTGTCGGTTAGCACAATCACTAACTGCAATGGTTTGGTGATTTCAACTTCGTTTAGTTAACTTCTTTCTGGGAAAAATTGACCAAATTCTACGACATTGCTCAGCAGCATAAAAAGTTCACAATAAAAAGGCCTATTTTTCAAAATATATTTAGTTACGATTGTAATGAGAGTTTCTCTTTTTTTGTTGTTTTAGAAGTACGCTTATTGCTTTGAATTTCTTTAGAATCTAGATTCTTTATAATTAGAAGACGGTACAGGAAACAACTGCCAACAATGAAGAAGCTAAATATGGATCTTCAAAGTATTTACAAATATACTAGTAGTAATTTCAAAAGGCAAAACAATCATAACAAAGCGTCAAATAAATTGAAAAAAAAAGATCCATATAGAACTTTATTAATTCTCGATAACAGTTACTTTGTATCCCTTTTGTAACTAAGTGCAACAAACGGTCAAACATGCAGCGCCATTATTGTATACATGTTGTATGCTGCCTTTCAAAATGATCCAAAATGCACATGTTCGTTAATTATGGCAACTTTTAAACGACAATTAAGACTAAAGTTCTTATATTCTGATACTATAGTTTCAAAAAGGTCAAATATATAAACTAAAATTGAAAAAATATATTATGAAACACATTATGTTGATCATTTGTATTTACACATGAAAAAAATATAGATTTCAGGCAACTGGGGCTACATTCATAAATACCGAAACTTTTCAACCGGTATCACAAATATTTTAATGGAATTGTTTTATTTAATTTGTTATGTTGTAGGTAGATTCTTTCCACAAAATATTCCACCTAGCTATCCTATTTTTTTAGGAAATGAAAAAAGAAAATGAAAAAAAACCTCATTTTAGTCATTCCTTGTATTATCTCCCTTTAAGACTTCTTTGAGTGTAAATTTTAACAAACTTTTGTCTGTCGTTGGTTGTCTGGACAACATTTAATATGTTAAAAGTTTTCTTTTCAGTAATATTGTAGTAGACTTAGTATAATAGAATGTTTTATGAGGGTTGAAATTTTTTGACAGTTTATAGTACCCCTAAAGGGGCCTCTGTTATACCAGTTTCCGCATCTTTTTGCAAAGTATAACAAGTTGCAAAATAAAGTTCACATGTTTGTCTTTTGATTTCTGCAATAAAAAATCGGTCTACAGGGGTATCCACTCAAATTGTTTTTTTCCGGACCTGGCTGATGGACTAATGTGTTTAGTCAATTCTCACAGCCTTACGAATCCTCACAGATACCAAACCAGTCCTTCATTGAAAACCTAGATAAACAATTGCTTAATAAACCAAAAGAACTGTATATAGAAACACTTATGGATATGACTGGTGCTGATGATAATTTACTGACCTGGTATAGAACTTTGCTCTGTAGTCGTGCAAAAAGTTTTCCTAACTGTCCCCAGGGTAAACTTACTACTCGAAAAACAACAAAATCCTGCACAAGTAGCTACAGATATTCCAGAGACTGCTTTATAATCCAACAGTTTATGTTAGGTGACTCTTCAGACATTAATGAAGTGTTTACTAGATCCAATACACATTCGTCTAAGATGGCCTCGGAGGGGTCTACACCAAACTTAGCTCCGACCCAAGATTTTAACGTTTTGTTGCACACGCTTGTAGATCGAGTGTCCGCTTTAGAAAATGAATCGAAAGAGCAGAAAAAGACAATAAACCGTATGTCAGTGAGTTTAAAACAAGCAAATGCAAACATTTCAAACTTAGAAATAAAAATTCAACAACTTGAAAATGAACTATGTCCAAAAATCACGGGGTTAATTGCAAATAGAAAAATAATGGAAGACAAGCTGAAAGCGTTCGGGGAGTTTGACTTTGACATTTATGAAAAAAGAATCGGGAAGATAGAAAATTCATTAAAAAATCCTGAGCATAATAGAAAGTCAACATACAAGAGTAAACCCCATAGTGTCCCTCAAACGAACATTACAATAGAAAACCAACATAAAGATGAACACTTCGTACGATTGAATGTAAACGCAAATGACCGTGAAATTCTATCGTCTAGTATGAATGAACTGTTAAATGTCGGAACGAGTAACGGACCAATGGTCAGTGACCAGAACGATAAAGTCGGTAGCAATACACATCCAAGCATTAATCGGACAGATCAGTCGGCGCGTTATAGCTTACTTCAGGAAATCTCTAATGAAGACATTCCATCATCAGCGAACTATAAAATTCCTGTGCGAGTTAATCAAATTACTCCGGAGCTACAAGAACTAACACGAGTAAATAAAGAAAGTGAATGTAATGACATTTTCGTTGGTGTAACGCGAAAGCAAAGACCGAGGGGCTTTTACATTGGAAACATTGACTCTAAGTCGACGAAAGCCGGAATTGTACATTACGTTGAAAACAAAGGAGTAAAAGTGAGTCGCATATCTCTATTTAACGGGCGAAATAACACACTGTCCGCGAAGATAAATGTCGAAAACAAAAATTCTTCGTTATTAGAACAAAAAGGGTTTTGGCCAGCAAACGTGTACTGTCGTAGGTGGATGTCAAACACTCAATGGCAAAAACGGTTCGAACGCGACACTTATGAAGCAAAAGACTTCGGTAGATCAGATTATTATGACTATAACGAATACCATCACGATGTGGACTAAATCGATTAGACTTTTTCATGTTTTTCTACTGTTAGCGATGACGATGTTATCTATTGCGACGTGAAACGTTAGAGGAGTTATATCCAGCTCCCTCGGACTTTCTAATTTATTAGACAAGTACCAATGTGATGTTGTTATACTAACCGAACTGCGTTTAAGTCAACGATGTTGTAACTTTTTAGAGTCATTGCATCCGAAATATTATGTACCGATAACTATGATACGTTCATTGGAAGTGGTAAACTGGCCATCCTTGTAAGGAACGATCTCAAGTTTTCCATTAATCCAATTGAAACCGACAAAGGCCAGCGAGTACACGGTCTTCAAATACTAAGCGAAAACAGTGACACCCTTTATGTTTTCGGAGTATACTTACCGAGTGACACGGACTTAGAAAACTATACCTCTTGTCTTAATTATGTGCAAGATATATACAGCTTTTACGCCCAAAAAGGCAATGTGATTATAGGTGGAGACTTTAACGCCCAATATGATACAATACCAATATCATCAACTCTTCAAAGAAAATCGTCGCTATTCAGAAACTTTTTGAATGATAATTTCTTAGTGCCTCTAAACAAACGATCTATATGTAGCGGACCAAATTACACGTTCACGCCTTTTCAAACAACACTAGATTACATAATTGTTTCAGAACATTTTGTTGACTGTATTCAGAGCTGTCAAGTCTTGCGTACCATGGAAATTGAATTAGCATCTGATCATCTTCCGGTTTATGCTGAAACATTGATGCCGATCCGTCGTTACGAACCACCAAAATTATCGTATAGAATAGCATGGAACAAAGTGCAATTTGATAGACTTGTCAATTTTCAACTTCTTGTTGACACGAACTTACGAGCACTAATGTCAAATTTTGGAGATCTGAAAACCGAAAGCGATATAGAGCAATTCAACAATGAATTGACAAACGCTCTTGTGTCTGCATCGCTTGTAACACTACCAATATCTCAATACAATGGAAAACTTAAGCCTTACTGGACTAAAGCGGTCAAGGACGCGCATAAAAGAGCACGTCAATTACGTGAACTCTGGATCCATGAGGGAAGACCTAGAGGTGTAAACTTTGAATCGTATAGAAACTATAAGGCTGCGAAAAGCACTTTTCGAAATTTACAAACCGAGGCATATTATGAATACCAAAACAGGATTGCAAAAGAAATAAATGAGGCAGCCGAATGTGATCATCGTGTCTTTTGGAAGTTATAGAAAGGAAAAACAAGGAAAAAGCGTTCACTATGCAACGAAATCAAAGTGTCAGACACAACGTACCGTTCTCCGTGTGACATTGCAAATGCGTTTGCGAATTATTTCAGCAACATCTCAGACTCTTCCGAAAGCACATATCAAGATTCGTTTGGTGATATAAACGATGATGGCGGAAACGACATTCTAAATGTAGAAATCACATTCGATGAGGTTCGTCAAGCGGTTCAAGCTCTTAAACGAAATAAAGCTCCGGGAGTGGACAATGTTACAAGCGAACATTTGAAATATGCAGGTCAGCAATGCCTCATAGCAGTCGCAAAACTCTTTAATGCAGCACTAAACATTGGATATATCCCGTCAACCTGGAAAAGGGCACTTATTGTACCAATTTACAAAGGTGGAAATAAACCGTCTCATGCCTGCGATTCGTATAGACCGGTTGCGTTACTCTGTTCGCTATATAAACTGTTTGAAAGTGTAGTCAATCAAAGAATTGAATCTTGGAAAAATCTTTATTGTGAAACATTTCCAAACAAGCAACAACAAGGGTTCACGAAAAACCTGAACTGTATAACTACATCGTTTGCGTGTTCAGAATCGATAAGAGCTAATCTTGAATTGAACAGTGTTGTCTTTTCTGCATTTTTGGATATTAAAAAGGCCTTTGATACCGTGTGGCATGCCGGTCTTATCAACAAACTGAAAGAGATTGGAATCAAAGGCCCTATCCTCCGAATCATCCATATATGTTACCTGGATATGTATAGTGCTGTGACAATAAACAACGTATCCTCTCTGTGGTTTCCTGTGAAACGTGGTGTGCGACAAGGAGGAGTACTTTCAACCCTGTTGTATAAGCTCTATATTGACAATCTATTACATCGCATAGAATCTTCAAATGCGTCTCTTAAGATTGGTGACACAATGTGTGGAAATCCGTCTTTCGCTGATGATATTGCGCTTCTTGCTCTTAGTCCTCATGCATTACAATATCTTATAAACATTTGCGTTATTTACTCTCAACAGTGGAAATTCGATTTCAGTAATACCAAAACTGACATTGTTATATTTCGAAATGGAAGACCTGTGTTAGACTTTCCGTATATATGGACTCTGGGTAACGAAAATCTAAACATTTCGAAAATCAAAACTCACCTTGGAATAACACTGTCATCTGACCTTAAACCCAAAGAATCTGTACAAAGAGCATGTGAAAAAGAAAGGCGAACCCTCCATGGTCTTTTTGGGATGTGTGGCTTTCAGAGAGACATCAATCCAGTTTCAAGCCTGCACTTGTACAAAACTGTTATTCTGCCGTCTGTATTGTACGGATGTGAACTGTGGTCAACTTTGTCAAACTCCGATATACAATCTATTCGTCGTTTCCAGCACTATTCGTTGAAACTGATCCAAAATTTACGTAAACAAACCCGATCTGATATGGTTGAAAGTCTTTTGTCTGTTCATGATATTACGTTTGAAATCGATTTAAAGAAACTGTTATTCTTCCAGAAATTGGTTTCCTTGAGTTCTGACACTGTAACTAAGAAGATTTTCCTACACCGACTGTATAACTTTCTACTCGATCATACCAATAGCACTGGATTTATTCCTGATGTCTTCAAACTTTTTAGCAGCTATGAACTATTAACTTACTTTGAAACTTACGTTGCAAAGAAGGAGTTCCCGAACAAGACAGAATGGTGCCGAATCGTTAAAACCTCGGTATCGTCCTACGCTAACAGAGAGCGATTAAACAGGATGGAGATAGACAGTGACTTTATCCGTTTCAAGAACATTTTATGCTATGGAAGTGTGTTTAAAGGGTGGCTTGCAGCAAAGACTCCCTATGAACTTGAACGAGCATTTTTTATGGCCAAAGTTGTAACATGTGTACCACAAACGGACTACAAAAACTGTCTTAAATGCGGAAGTGATTACAAGGACCCAATAGAACATTCTTTTTTATTTTGTTCGACAACGGCTAACTTACGGGAAAAGTATTGGTACAGCATTTTAGAGATTTTTGGAATCCAAACCTACCTTTTTCTTGACAATTTGTATTGTAACGATTCCAAAAGACTGTTATATATCCTGCTTGGTAAATGTGATGAACTTTCTGAAAATTGCCCAGACGATGACCAACCGATTGAAACTTTTATAAACATTTCTTTCAAATTTGTGTGTGATGCTTGGCACACATTCTCTCATTGAACAGTAAATTCATAACTGATTGAAAAATAATGATATTTCTTTTTAAATTTTAATTTTAAGCTACCTTATCTCTGATTTTCAAGTACAGGTATTAACTTGAACTACACGTACATATATTTTGTATTTGTGTTTATATAATCTACTGTATCTTACATATATATCTCTGTAAAAGAGGAATTAAAGTATGAATGAATGAAAAGTTCGAATCACTTCAATATGTAATCTAAAATGAAAATCTTATATTTTTTTGGTAATTGTTACCAAAGATAAAACGGTTAACTGGGAGTTTAAAAAAAGTTCGAGTACTTATTATTTTTTTTATGTATTTTCATTTTTTACAATATTGGAAAATGCAAATATTGTAGGCAGCTAGGTTCAAAACATTCGACCACACTAGAGATGAAGCACGTGAAGGTTGTAGCTGAGTTACAACTAGAAGAACTTGTAAAGATCGACGCACAAGGCTTATTTTCTCATCTATGGTCGAGGGAATGATCCCGTGGAGTTTTTGATGCCAGTCCGACGAACTGATTGGATACTCCCAGTGATCAACTAACAATATCATAAAGACTTGTATCGCAGGGGTATGGATTATTTTTGTTTAACAATTGCATTTATAATCGTATCCCGATGACATTAAGAGAATTTCATCATCAGATTCAAATTAAGTCTTCAAGTTGATTAGTAGTATGTGTTATTCGCATTTTCCGTATACTAATTCTGTTCTCTTTTCCTCCGGAATGGTGCATTAGATTGGTTCTAGCTTGTGGAGTCTTGTCGAAGTATTCATAGCTACACGCAACAGCCTGTTCCCTTTCATCCCAGATAGAGTTTGGAGTCTTTTGTTAAATTATTAAGTTTATCAAGATACGTAACGTTTAACATACACTTCTTGGGTGACTTTATTTAATTATCTTTTTAAAATTTCTTTTATATTTAATTTTTGAGTAGTCTCTATCTGAATTAATAAAATCATCAGAGTTGAGGTAAAATTCTTTAAAAACACTTAATGCATATAGGTGTGACAGACAGATATGTTGTATAATAGAGACCATCCAAGTTTCAATACTTTATTCAGTAGTTATCAGTTTAAATATAACAACCCTACAAGTACATAAAGAAATATTTAGTAAGACAATCACAATACATATGAACACATACAAACAATACAACATAAATAAAACACATAGCACAAGTTTCATGAAATCCTTGATACAGCCTAGTAATGAATGAAAATACTAAACATTTACAAAACAATACATAAAACACAAAAATACGATATCTGAACAATACATTCAAACATATAAGACAAGACATGACAAAAACACAAAACATGTATCGTACCTGTCTATGGGACCAGGTTGCTCATCAATAATAAATACAATCTGCCAATACTACATAAGCAAGTGTCCTTCAACTTAGAAGTAAAGGATCCAGGAAAAGTTAATAATATATCCAAATATCAAATTCTTCATCAAGATAGAAATATGGCTACTATAATGGCCAAAATACTAAAGTCTAATGATCTTAAACAAAGGATCCACTGGGCTGTAAAGTTTAGGCGGGAAAAGTACCCAAACCAATAAAATAGTAAATCTGGAAAGTACTCAGCCAATAAGAACTCAAACACAGACACACCCATTCATAAGATCATGCTCACAATGATATGCCTGAGTAACTCCAAAGTTACTACCATACCAATATAACTGACTACTGTGGATCAAAGGTTAATACCTATAGGCTAAAATCAATAACAAGAAAGACTGTTCTTGGATAATCAAATCATTCCCTTTGAAGGTTTAATAATCAATTTCTTTAAATGATAATTACATTTAATTATAAAAATAACATAATTCATAAAGAATACACACTATCACATACTCCCCCTGCTTCTGAAATGGTGCCCTCACCATTATTCATACAAAAGGAGTCTTACAAATAATGCTTCTCATATGAAATACAAGAAAGCATACCCTATACAATGGCAACATAAACCAAAATATACTATACATCTCATATCTAATACAAGACACATAACAATATATAATATAACTATATGTGACAATAAATATTACAAGTAAATGCATGATAGAAAAGACATAATACATATAATTACACCATTGGCAACCAAATAGTGTATCACATAGTATAGGAAACTACTATCCAATAAACTACAATGAAAGTATAATATATGACAGTAAATCAATTAAAATATACAGTCAGCTAATCAAGTACATAAGTAATATAATATTACATTCAGCTGATAAAATAAAACAGTAAAAAACACTTAATCTGATCCACAAAAATCTATGAATTTCCAATACCGGTATTCTCTGTCACAATTTTCACTATTGCTAGTCCTATATCCTTCTCAACTGATGGGAACATTCCTGACATAGCTAAATCCTTGAGGTATTCTACTCTTACCAACCAGCTGGACTGCTGAGACATGATGAACTCACCAGATCTCATCCAACTTGGTTGTCGAGTTTGTCTTCTAGGTCTTGTGACTGGTTCTTCAATAACCTCTTCCTCACTCTCTATTTCTGTATCAGGGCCCTGTTCTTCAACTTCTTCCTGTACATTTTCAGTATATGTACTGTCAGAACTTTCTGACCGTACCTGAATGACAGGTTCCTCACTTATAATTGAATGTTCCTCCACACCTTGATCTTGACTTGGTACATCAAAATAGACTAAGTCTTGATCCTCCTCTGAACTATCTCCATCCTTGTCATCATGAGTTACTTCCCCTTGATGTGCTTTCTCTATCTCCTTGGACTTTATTGGTAGCAATAGGTTTCTATGTAATGTCCTCTTACGACCAGTACCATTTTCCTTAGTCACTTCAAACACTGGAATATTCAGATTTGGTTGGTTTGTCACAACATACACATCCTCTTCCCATTTATCTGACAATTTATGTTTTCCATCCCATGCTACAATTTTAACCAACACCTTATCTCCAATATCTAGTACAGCACTTCTGGACTTCAGGTCATAATTTGACTTTTGTCTTCCCTGTTGTTTCCTTGAGCAAGAAATGGCCAGTTCATATGCTGATTTCATACGTTCCTTCATCTTTTCTACATATTTTGTTCCTGAATTCCCAGTTGAATGGTCCAAATTGAAGATGATGTCTACAGGAATATGAGGTTCCCGACCAAACGTCAGATAGTAGGGTGTCATTCCTGTTGTATCATGTCGAGTACAATTATAAGCATGAACCATTGTTGAAACATGTGACTTCCAATCCTGCTTTTGTGATGTATTTAAGGTTCCTAACATGTTGAGTAAAGTTCTATTAAATCTTTCACATGCTCCATTTCCCTGTGGGTGATAAGGTGTTGTTCTAGATTTCTTTACTCCAGTCATCTTACACAGTTCTTTCATCAATTTCCCTTCAAAGTTTGGTCCTTGATCTGTATGAATGGTTTTAGGGAATCCATAATGGACAACAAAGTTCTTCATAAAAGCTTCAGCAGTAGTATGAGCAGTGATGTTCTTGGTTGGTACGGCTACAGCATACTTAGTGAAGTGGTCCATTATGACAAGAATGTACTGTTGACCTCCCTTTGATGTTTCTAGGCCTAAAAAGTCCATACATATTAATTCTAATGGCTGGGTTGTCTCAATGCTAACCATTGGTACTCTTTGGGTAGTTGTTGTTTTCCTTCTTATGCATCTCTCACAGTTAGCTATCCACATGTCGACATCTTTAGACATTCCATGCCAGAAAAATCTGTCGCGTAACAAGGACATGGTACGGTCTCTCCCTTGGTGACCCATTTCATTGTGGATTTTCTGAAGAATGTACTTCCTATAGCCTGATGGTACTAATAACTGTTTCCTAGATTCTCCATCCAGATACTGTATCCTTAGTTACTCTGTATAAAACATCATCATCTATTTCCAATTTATCAAAGTTGTTGTAAATTGCTTTGCTTTCTGCTGTTTGTGGCATATCCTTTCTATCTGGTTTCATTCCTGACCTTACCTGTTGTATCCAATATTTTAAAGATAAATCCTGATTTTGTATAAATGGGATGTCCAATTGTTCCAATGGTGATTCTTGTGTAGAAATGATGTTATCTAAGGTATTCTGTTTGCAGGTTAATGTCTCAATGGCTGGTGATGATGGTACTGCATTGCATATAGCTGTGAAGGAGTCTGATGATATACTCTCAGTACAGTTTTCTAGGGTTAGCAATCCAGGCAACCTGGACATGCCATCTGCATCTGCATTTGAAATTCCACTTCTGTATTTAATATCAAAATCATAAGATGATAATGCTGCCATCCACCTCTGAGTTGTTGCATCTAATTTTGCTGATGTTAAGACATATGTGAGAGGATTGTTGTCTGTTAAAACCAGAAATCTGTTTGTTCTTAAGTAGTCACTGAACTTTTCTGTAATTGACCATTTTAAGGCTAAAAATTCTAATCTATGAGCTGGGTAGTGTTGTTCAGGTTTGGTTAAACTTCTACTTGCATAAGCTATTACCCTCTTTTGACCATCTTGATCCTGATATAGCACTGCACCAAGTCCTACTGATGAGGCATCTGTGTGTAGTTCAAATGGTCTGGTAAAATCAGGATAGCCAAGAACTGGTGGATTAATGAGACATTCCTTGAGTGTATTGAAAGCCTTATCCTGTTCTTCTGTCCATGCAAACTTATCTTTAGCTTGAGGTTTACTAGTTGTCTTTCCTCTTTTCTTCTTTGTTGGTACAGGCATCATTGAACTGAGTGGGCGTGCAATCTTTGAAAAGTCTTTTATGAATCGCCTATAATAGCCTACAAATCCTAAAAACTTCCTAATTTCTTCAGGGGTAGTTGGTCTTGGCCATGACTTTACTTTTTCAATTTTATCTGGATCTGGTTCTATTCCATTCCTTGAAACTATATGTCCTACATATTTGACTTTTCTCATGAAGAAGCAGCATTTCTTGGGTGCTAATTTCAATCCAGCTTGTTTTAATCTGTTGAAAACTTTATCAATTCTGTCTAAATGTTCTTGATATGTATCAGAAAATATAATAACATCATCTAAATAAACAAAGCAATTTTTTAAATTTAAGTCCATTAAAATTGTTTCCATTAATCTTTGATAAGTTGCTGGGCTGTTTGCTAAACCAAATGGCATTTTATTGTATTCATAAAAACCTAAAGGTCCTAAAGTAAAAGCAGTTCTTTCTTTGTGATCTTCATGAATCTCTACATTGTGATATCCAGATTTCATATCTATTACTGTGAAGTATGAGTTTCCTGCAAGTGCTTCCAAAATTTCTTCTATTCTAGGTAAAGCATGTGCATCTTTGATAGTTCGATCATTTAATTGGCGGTAATCAACACACATTCGTAATTGACCTGACTTTTTCCTACAAAGGACTATGTTTGATGCAAAGGGTGAATGAGACTGTCTTATAACTCCACTTGCTAGAAGTTGTTGGATATGGTTTCTTACTTCTTCGTACATAGCTGGTGGAATACGCCTATGTTTCTGTTTAAAAGGTGTCTCATCTGTTAATTCTATCCTATGTTTTACAAGGTGTGTTGTTCCTATATCTGTTTCATCTTTTGACATGATATCTGAGTATTTAAAAATGAGTTGTTTCCCTTGATCTATTTCTTCTTGTGTTAATCCCTCAGTACATATAGTAATTCCTTCTTCTGTAAATAATGATTCCATCTCAGATCTGTCTTTGTTTACTGGTATTTCTTCCTCAGTTCTTGTGATGTTTTCAATTGTGACTGGATGTAGTTCACAAATAATAGCATTTGGTGGTACAGCAACAGTTCTTGTTGATACATTTGAAATATGGACATCAATAACTTTGGTTTCACCATAAGTGTATGGAACAATGGTTGGTGTAATGTCAATATCATCAGGTATTACTGAATTCTTTGTTGACTGAATGATACAACATGTAGGGTGGTATGGTAATTCTTTATCTAATATTCCTTTGATTTTTAATTCTGAGTTAGGTGGTATCAAAATTCTATTTCTTTCTGCAGATTTAACTATTGCAAGTTGATTGTTCCTTCTTCTAAGAGACTTTTCTCTCAAAGTTAAGCATCTAAGTGCCATATAAACTGGTGTGTACAGTTGACTTAACTGCAGATATTTCTCTCCATATATTCCTTCTAATTGATGTATTAATGAGCCTAAGATGTTTGTGCCAATTAATGCAGGAATGTGTGAGTTATATTTGCTGTCTGGTACTATTAAGAATAGACAGTTTGTCAATGCTGTATCAGTAGAAGATTTTCCCTTCTTGTTAACAATGTTAAGGTCTAATTCTATGTAGCCATCATAAGGTAGATTGTTTCCATCTGCGCATTCAATGTTTAGTATCTGTGAGACTGGTTTTATTTCAATGTCATAAAAATTCTTTGTATAAAATTGTCTGCTAATTGTGGAAACAGTTGATCCAGTATCTAAAAGAGCAGTTGTTTGTACATTTCCTAAAATAATATCGCTTTCATTTGCAAATCCTACTAAGGTGTTACTCTCTATAAAGTTGTTTGATTTAGGGCGGTTAGGTCTCTGATCAGCTATTTGCCCCTCAATGCCGATCTGTTGGAGTTTAAACCAGCTCGTTTGTTGTTGTCAAGTCTAATTCTACAACCTATCTGTAAGTGACCTTCTTGGCCACATCTCCAACATACTGGTATGTGCTGTTCATTATCTTCTTTTGGTTGCGGTTGATTTTGCTGCTGTGAATCTTGATTATATGATGGATAGTTTCTATACCCTTGATTTCTTGGTTTCCAATTTCCTCTATTATTATTATTCCTGTAACCTGATCTTCTATTATTGTATCTTTGATTTCCTCTATTTTGCCATGTGTTCTGATGTTGCATTTCATTTGTAATGACTTTAATCTCATTTACTTCAGTTGATAGCTTGTTGATTATAGTTTTCAATTCTCCATCTGTATCTTTTTCCTCTGGTTTATCAGTTATACCCATCTTTACAACTTGTGGTTTTCCTGGAGCCTCTTGTTTAAATTCATTTTCCTGTTCTTTCATGGCAGCTTTGAGCTTGTCAAAATCCTTGATAATGAAATGGAGATGTCCTGATGTTTCTTTTAGTTTAGTATCCAAGCCACTCCAAAACATAGAGCAGAGCCTATCATTCATTTCATCTGATCTTACAAGATTCTGCTGACATGCTCGGTACATTAAATCTTCAAGGCGATTCGCCCAACTGGTGACATCTTCTCCTAATTTCTGTTTAGCACTGTAAAATTCTTCCATTATTTTATCTCTAGATATGCTTAGTCCAAAATTTCCATCTAATTTATCTAAAAGCTGTTGTAGTGTAGCTGTTGGTCCTAATCGCATTGCAACTCTAGCAGCTTCTCCTCTGAGTGACCTTCTTATTTGCATATCCACTACATGTGTTGGAAAATTGGCATTTCTTAATGTTTCAACTTCATATCTCCATAAATCATAATTTGCCTCTCCTTTCCCTGATTCTCCGAAGAATGTTGATATTCTTGGTGTGTAATTGTTATTTGCAGTTGTAGTTGTTGCTGATGCTGAAGTAGTTGTTGTTGCAGCAGGCTCTGATTTTACTGACATCATTCCAGTTAAGAAAGTTTTAAGTTCACTTGGGTCTGTTGTTTTCGGTCTTGCTCCTAACTTCTCAAATACCTTTAACAATGCTTTTTCCTCTTCTTCTGAAAATTCTACTTTTCCTCCTTTAGCAGCCATGTTGAAATTTCAATTTCTGTGTATATGCTAAACTATTGTATTGAAATGTAGTATAGCGTGGGAAAATCCAGGCTGACTACTTACAATGTTTAGCTTTGATCCAACAATCCGTGATAATTTGTTTAGTAATCTTCTTGAGCCAAGTTGTGGCTAAGACTGGTAAGGGATGAATCCCGTCCTTGTACAATTGGAAGTTGTAGTAATGCCTTATTCCAATTTTATTATGATGTGATCCTTTCTTATATTTTGACTGTACGGATAGATCTGATGAGAATGATGGTGAATGTGAACCTAATTTAATGTTAAATAACTGTATTTCTTTATTTAATAAAACAATTTGTTCTTGAAGTTGTTGATCTTGATCTTCAAAAATGTTAGGCTCAGGATGTCCTTTGAAGCTGTTCCAGGTGCTAATTGAATAAACCGGAGTTTCTAATAAAGTTAGTTTACAGCTAGGGTAATGCTGAAATAACTCTAAAATAAGCTTGATCTCTTGGCAAAAAGAGGTTACAGTTTCTGAATTGTCAAACGATGTTAGACTAATTTGTCCTTTTGAAGCTTTGGAAGTTAAATTGCAGGTTCCGAACCAAAGATATAGACTGATATTTCCGTAGTCTCTAATGATTCCTTTTAGATGCTTCTGTAAAAATTGTCTACCTTGTGTTACGGTATATCCTGATTTGCAATAAAACTTAATATTTTGCTCGGTTCTTGAAGTAACGGCAGATTTGATATATGAAGCTTTACTATCTCCTAAAATGACAGGTTTCAAGATCCTAGATCCTGATGGTTCTTGTAGAACTTTCTCATTAAATTTTATAAGCTTGCTTAGCGACATAAATAATAGCAAAATAAAACAAACCGCACGACGTGTTTCGACTTTCAAAGTGTATCGGCAAAACAAATGCGAACAAAACAGAACCGCGCGACAATAGTATTTATGGTCGACCAATAGTTATCAGCTGATTTGTTTATATTTTATTTTATTTTGAGCTAGCTTTTATGTTTATGTTTATGTTTTTATTTATTTCTATATACCTTAGGATCCTTTAAATGTTACACCTTCCAAGTACTAAAACTACTTGGATTATACAAAATGTATCTTCAGTACCTTAAAACAATATCAGGGTACAAAACACTATGCTTATATAGCTATAATTAGCTCAGGGGTTTTCACACTGATGTGCTAGATAATGACCTGACTGGATGTCCTACATAATGACCCGGAAGTGGACTAGGAGGGGGTCGGGCTGATATAATAATAGGGGGTGTCAAGAACTTTCTCTCACTCTCTATAATCTGCTACAGTAAGACATTTGCAAGTAATATTACTCACATAATATATCGTACTGAAAAAAAATTAAATCAGTAACTATGAACTGTTGTATGAAAAATCTAAACAAAAATCGACAATAAACTAAGATCAAACTTGATCGTAGGTGACGACAATTGCTAAGTTAAATATACACACAAAAAATACAATATTCACAAGTAAATTACTCGTGGAAATGCATATGCATGTATAGAAAGGCCTGAAAAATGAAACAAAAATAATATGCAGTATAAAATATGCAACAAATTACCAATAATATTCAGTTTATGCAGTGTCCACACGTGTATCTGTTTACACCGGAAGTCAGCTGTGTCCTTGAACCTTGAAGTTTCACATCACGGCCGGCAAGCCATATCCTGTTAGTGTAGTTCAGTCCACTACTCCGAGATCTCCTCCCTCCTTCCAAAACTGGTTTCGTCCTCGAAATCACAAAGTGGTCATCATCTTGACATCTTTTAACGTGGGCGCCATTTGTGACAGACAGATATGTTGTATAATAGAGACCATCCAAGTTTCAATACTTTATTCAGTAGTTATCAGTTTAAATATAAAAACCCTACAAGTACATAAAGAAATATTTAGTAAGACAATCACAATACATATGAACACATACAAACAATACAACATAAATAAAACACATAGCACAAGTTTCATGAAATCCTTGATACAGCCTAGTAATGAATGAAAATACTAAACATTTACAAAACAATACATAAAACACAAAAATACGATATCTGAACAATACATTCAAACATATAAGACAAGACATGACAAAAACACAAAACATGTATCGTACCTGTCTATGGGACCAGGTTGCTCATCAATAATAAATACAATCTGCCAATACTACATAAGCAAGTGTCCTTCAACTTAGAAGTAAAGGATCCAGGAAAAGTTAATAATATATCCAAATATCAAATTCTTCATCAAGATAGAAATATGGCTACTATAATGGCCAAAATACTAAAGTCTAATGATCTTAAACAAAGGATCCACTGGGCTGTAAAGTTTAGGCGGGAAAAGTACCCAAACCAATAAAATAGTAAATCTGGAAAGTACTCAGCCAATAAGAACTCAAACACAGACACACCCATTCATAAGATCATGCTCACAATGATATGCCTGAGTAACTCCAAAGTTACTACCATACCAATATAACTGACTACTGTGGATCAAAGGTTAATACCTATAGGCTAAAATCAATAACAAGAAAGACTGTTCTTGGATAATCAAATCATTCCCTTTGAAGGTTTAATAATCAATTTCTTTAAATGATAATTACATTTAATTATAAAAATAACATAATTCATAAAGAATACACACTATCACATAGGTGTACCATGAATAGTAACCATTTTCGTGTATGTCTTTATTCACATCATAAGCTTCTTTTAATAAAGGGATGATGTTCAAAGAGTGTTATCTAGCAAAGTATAGAAGACTTTGTGTTTTAATAAAACTACTAATTGGAAGACGTCCCAATTCAGTTCTTGCAGAAATATTGCAAGCTGTCTTTTTAATACCAAGAATTGTTTTGCAGAATTTATTAAATATTATATAAGATACGAACGAATAATTTTCGGGTTCAGAAATAACTATATAAACTATTTAAATAGGAAAAAATAACATTTATAAATTCGACTGATCAATTAAATTTAGCAATTGAAGTACAATCCCATACTTGCATATCATGTTTTAGGTACACCCGTGGAGATGACCTTGAGAAACTCTTGGTTAATTTGGCGTTTTTAAACATGGGGTTTTACGTTAGATATTCAAAATAAAAACGAAACAGTTGATGTTGTTCAACGGAATATCGGATGACCATTTGATCTTCAATTTTTAGTCGTAATATGGCATATCTAGTCATTGGAAACTTGTCAGTTCGCAGACTACGTTTAGGTAATTTGAATGAACTGCATAGCAGTGTGTCGAAAGTTTTTTTTAAAGTTATATAAACTTAAAATAGAAAGTAAAGTCCATGTTAACACTATAACAGTCTCGTCGAACGGTTTCCACTTATGTAAACATGATCAAATCCATGATTTGAGATATTTTACAAAGTGGTAAACGATAACACGTAACAGGGCTAGCCTATAGTCAGTATCCCACCACTGTCAGGAAAATTATTCCCCACTACTTGTCTCGAGGCAGAGAAGGAAATATCTGTGCACGAAATATGTACTTCTGGTACAGGGAGTCAGACACCTTTAGTCCTATACATAAAACAACTAAATTCTTCTTTAATTTTCTCATGTTTTATCAAATATTGTTATTTTATTTATGTTTATTGTGGAATGCTGTTATCTTTGAATGAGAAAACCTCGCATTTCACTATAAACATAAAATAATATGAGGCAGGTTAAACCTGTTACGCTCCCAAAGTTACAATTAGTAATTTTATTCATTTTATTTTGTTTGAAAATAAAATAGAATAAGCTTATCTTGTGGGTTATAAGTGCAGTTAATGACGTCTAAAATTTTCAAAGAAAAAAGCATTAAAAGATGACAAAAGTTCGGGAAAACAAGTGTGCTAAACAGGATATTAAAAGACAATTCAGCTCATAATATAACTAAAATCTTGCCATTTCTACCATTATCACACCCTTCGGGCATGTCAATATCTGATGAAAAATGAGAAAAATAAACAAGCCCTGTAGCCCTTATGTGTAACTACTGCAAAAGTCTGTCGTGTGTTTTAACCAAAAAGAGAAAACTCTTCACAATTTCTTCCTCTATTACATGTAAATGTAAACTATGAAAATGATATTTTCATGTAGGTGGTCAAAAGAAGTCAAACGGATTACTCAAGACATGTACATATATATATTTTGTGTGCTTGTGTATAAGCATAGACCTGTATATTAAATAGATTTGCTGCATTGCAACTTGTTAATTGTCTACTATATTTGTGAAAATATCACTGGTTTATTAATGAGAGTTTGTTTATTTTTCTAACTACTTTTATGCCTTTCTATGAAATAAATCAGAATAAATTGCATTAAAAAGAGAAAAGATTAAGGAATATCTGTGTGAAAATTTCATTTAATTCATTTGGTTGAGGAATAAATTTTTTACGACAATTTAAAGAAAATTTTGTAAAATAATGAATTTTCATGAAAACTAGGTAGTGTGGGCTTTTTTGATACTCCTCTTTAGGGCCAATAGTTATAAAAGTTATTTTAACAGAGGTAAAATCTCAATACATATAAGAATGGCTGTAAAAAAGAATCATGTAAAAATCTTTAATAGTTTTTGAGATATTACAGTATCAAGTTGTACATTTCAAATTGTTTATTTTCTACCAAATCTCGTTTATTTGCATGAGATATTGTGAGATTTCACCAATTTGCTAATCTATTTAATTTACAGGTCTATGTTATAAGTTCGCAAAATAAATGATAATCTTTTTTTGTTGTTCAGAAAATGGAAGCCTTCTGTATCCTTTATACTGTGGGAGCTGTAGTAAACAGAACAACTCAAGGTACTTAATTAACTAAACAAAATAAACTGGTTGCTTATATACTTTCATCTTCTGTGTGTGTGTGTGTATATATATATATGTATGTTGACTCAATTGCTACATGTACCTGTAACTGTTTTGACCCACAGGGGCTTGAATTTTTTGTCATTTAGTTCAACAATATAAGCTGACAAGTTACATATTCCATTGTTTAAGGCATTGAAGGAAAGAAAAATCATTTTTCAGTTGTAGTAAAAGGTCTGATTTACAATGAATAATGGAGGGAGGCATATGATAAACTTTGAAGTGAGTTGGTGAAGTCTTGCTAAGATGGTGGCTTTCTTCATTTTTGTGTTTTATAGAGTTGGAGATTGATTTTTTTAAAGTTAATGAAAATGACCATAATTCAAGCCCCTATATTGTATATTTGGAGCATGTGTATTGTAGGTTTACCGTCATCCAGTTTCTTGATTAACTGCAGTCTAGTAGTCCTTCAGTTTACTTTTACCTTAACTATGTAACTAAGCTTTTTTGAAGAACATGACGTTTGAATTGTAAACATTAAATTTTTAAACTTTAAGAATTTTTAATACATGTACTTGCAGTGAATATGTTTAATTTCTTTCTATTTCAGGTCACAAAGAAGACATTACCATCCTATAAATCATGGCATATCATGTCTTCATACAATTTCTGCAACCTGCACAAACAACCATGGAACTAGCTCATATCACAAAGCAAAACCTTTCTTAAGTCCACATCTAACAATAAGCCCTTCATGTATAAGTTCACATTTTACATTAGACCCCTCATTTAGTTCTATTAGACAGTTTCACATATCAAATAGACATCTATATGAAGATAAATCTGTAGTTGAAAAAGCTGTTGAAGTTTTAAAAGATAAATTAAAAAGTGGTAAAAAAGATGAACCTGCAGCCACTATAGAAAAAGTAGAGACAAAAGAAATTCCAAAAGTGAAAGAAGATGTCAAACCGGAACCAAAAGTCACCCAACCGGACTCAGAGAAAGCTGTTGTAGTACCTAAGAAATCTCTGTACGAGACAATGAAGGGACATATGATATATTATAGAGATGGCTTTGTTTTATTATACAAGGAATCAAAGATAGCCTCCTCTTACTTGTGGAAGAGCCTCTTCAAAGGGCAGGCATTAACAAGGAGAGAAGTTAGACAGGTCTGTTTACTACATAGAATTATTTAACAAGCCTGATTTAATGACACACAGCAACACTTTATTTTTCTTGATTTTAAAGATTTATTGGAATTACATGCAGTGGTTCACACAAAAATATAGCCTTAGTAGTCTTTGTTGAATATCTTCTCTAAATGGTTTATTTTTAAAAGCAAGTTGAGGCAAAGAACATAGCATCATTCTTATTGAAACTAGAAATGAATTTTTAAGTGCTTTTTATAAAAGAAGCTCTTTGCATGCTATTTTTCAAATTTTAGTTTTTTATTAATAATAATGTAATATGAGGCAGGTAAAACCTGTTACGCTCCCGAAGTTTCAATTGATTTAATTTTTTTTTGGTTCGAAAATAAAAACAAACAAGCTTTTCTTGTGGGTTACGTGAGCATTTAATGACGTCTCAAATTTTCAAAGATAAAAATGTTAAAAAGACGCTGAAAGTTTGGGAAAACAAGCACGTGCTAAACCGGATGTTGAAGGAAAATTCAGCTCATAGTACAACTAAAATATTGACATTTCTACCATTAGTGCTCCCTTTGGAAGCGTATCAGTTATCTGATTTATGAAATTTTGATTTATTGCATAATGATAATCCTGTATGTTTGGAATTTCAATTTTTTTCAGTTGAACAGAACAGCAGCAGATTTGTTTAGAATGATACCCTACATGGTGTTCTTAATTGTCCCATTTTTTGAGTTCCTCATTCCAGTCTATCTGAAGTTTTTCCCCAATGCTTTACCAAGTACATTTGAAAGAGGAAATACGAAAAAGGTATGTTACTCATACTCCCAGGGGTGGTGTTACCCCATAAATTTTCCTGTGCATGGACTAGAACTATTTTTTGTGGTCAAAATTTTTGAATTTGATATTTTTGGGGGTTCGATTGTTTCAAGATATTTATTTGGGATTATAAAGACATGCAGTATTTTTTTGGGGTGTAAATTAAAACTTGAGTAACTTATTTTGTTACTTTATTATGGGTGGTGTAATGAAATCTCATTAATGATAATATAAATTTACAACATGAAATGACCTTAACGGGATGTTGTGTACGAAATTTAAAATTTTGCACTAACAAAAATAGGCCAACAGACAACTTGTTTTAAAATTTTGCACTAACAAAAATAGGCCAACAGACAACTTGTTTTGTCAAATTTTAAACATATAAACAACAAAAATATAGTTAAGGTTTCCCTATTAATCTAAAAATCGAAAAGCAACCATCACTTAATAATATTTGTAAAACTTAACAAAAAAAAATCATATTTTTGAGCTGTAATCCCACATTTAGAATGCACACTGTATCTAATTTTGTTTATAAACTTTGCTGGTTCATACATTCGGCCAATAATCTGCATCTTGAGGTTTTAGTCCATGTAGAAATCTACATGGCGACTTACACACCAAAGCCGCCAAACAAAGAAAATGACATTTTTTGCTCATATTTAAGTATTTAATGGAGATGATTTAGATAGTCACATTGAATTTGTTTAAATTTGTCACCATATGAAAGTCTTCAGGAAATCCAAGATCCTGATTGATGGCTGTATTAAATACACTAAAAATATATCTGCCATCACATAGGTCAACAAATAATCAATCAACATGGTCAAATTATTTTGAGCGAAATAAACCAAGTTTTAGGCAAATTTGGTGATAAGTGAATATTCTAAGTATTCTTTTATTACGTTCTGGTCTAAATGAAATAAAAAAAAGATGAAAAAAATGTGATTTTGATAGACAATATGCCTTTAATACATGTTTTATATCACATGCATTTTTAGCTCACCTCACGAAAGTGAGGGGTGCTTATGGGATAACCCAAGCGTGGGGGGTTGTGTCCCAATACTCCAGATCCACTTGCAGAAGAATGGTTAAGGTCCATGCACAATTACTGTCAAGTGCCACATTACCAAATTGGTATGGTAGATGCACCTAGTGATGCTAAGCACAATGCATGCTTTGGATGCTGACTGTGACCTTCATTTTTCGCATGAATGACCACTTACAGAATAATGGTTAAAGTCCTTTCCCACTTATTAACAAGTGCCACATTACCAAATTGGTATGGTAGATGCACCTAGTGATGCTAAGCACAATGCATGCTTTGGATGCTGACTGTGACCTTCATTTTTCGCATGAATGACCACTTACAGAATAATGGTTAAAGTCCTTTCCCACTTATTAACAAGTGCCACATCAACCATATTGGTATGGTTGAAGCACCTAGTGATGCTAAGCACAATGCATGCTTCAGATGCTGGCTGTGACCTATATTTTCTGCATGGATGACCACTTACAAAAGAATGGTTAAAGTCCATTACTGTTTACTGACAAGTGCCACATTAACTATATTGCTATGGCAGATGCACTTAGTCAGGCTAGTGATGCTTAGCCCAATGCATGTTTCAGATTACAAAAAAAAAATCATAAAAGAAAATTATGTTACCAAACAAAGATAATGAATCGGTAATATCTAAAAAGAAAAAGACAAAAAAAGGCAAAGACACAATGGAGAAATTGAAGATCACAATGGTTCTGACTTGGTACAGGCATTTCATAAGATATGGTTGGTTCAACCATTTCAGCACCATGAAAACCTCCCTATTCCATTTTGATCTTAAGGTCTGGTATCACAAAACACAACACTGTTTTAAGACACAATAGAGAAAGTGAGATGATTATGTCCATACAACATTACAATGATTGTATTTGATTTTATTGTTTTAGGCTGATATAATGTTTAAAGAGCAGCTAAAGAGGAAGCAGGAAATGGGTAAATTCTTACAAGAGACCTTACAGAAAACCTCACTGGAGAAGAAGAAAAAGAAAGAGGGGCCAGGCATGGTGGACGAGTTTACTGATTTCATGGAAAAGGTCAGCATCGAGAAATAAGTCTAGCTGGTCGTCATGATTTATGAATGTTATGCAAAGTACACTTATTCTAATTATTACTGAATTAGTAGAAATTATGGTGAGCTGCATATAATATTTGTTTATTGATTTTTTCCTCTAATACTAGTGACCCCAAAAAAATCATACTACTCTCCCAATTTCTTTTCATTTTGTTTTTGAGAAATGTTCCTATAATTGCAACTCAAATTTGATAATTCTACGATAAGCAATGCTTGCTTTTCCTTTCACATGTTCAATAATGTTTCTCTTTCTTGTGTAGAGCACACATAAGATACATATAAAGTCTATGAATGAGACGATGAATTGAATCGTTACAGGTGAGAACAGAAGGCATCACAGTTTCCAATGATGAGATATTACGTTTCTCCAAGCTCTTTGAGGATGAGATTACTGTCGATTCTCTGAGTAGGAGTCAGTTACAGGCATTATGTCGTGTACTCAGTATAACTCCGTTTGGGACTGATCATATCTTACGATTCCAGCTTGATGTAAAACTTAGACGACTTTTGGTGGATGACAAGGTACTTCATTGTCTCAAGCACATGTATAACAGTATGAAGTTTTTAAGGTTCTTTTTTTATTTTTTTTTATTTCACTTTAAAAGTATCTATCATTATTTATTTGTCATTTTAATTTTATTTTCTTTAGAAATCAGTTCTTCTCTATCAAAGAACCACAAAGTAATGTATAAGTGATGGATTTCAGCTCCTGTTTCTGATTGTTTATTTTGGGGGTTACCAGTAATTCTTTTCATACTTTTTGTTTTCCGCCTAAATGTTTTGAATTAAATGCTATCAAATAGGAGTTGATCTGAATATATGCATATCTAGATTTTTATTATTGAGTTATGAAGTTAACACTTATTTAGTGCCTTAAAATTGCAAACAAGTATTGCATGTCATTCAACAGTAATTATATCTAATATATTTCCTCTACATCTTTACAATTTGTAAATTTTTATGATTTTGTTTTCAGATGATTATCAAGGAGGGAGTAGATTCACTTACGGTGGCCGAATTACAACAGGCAAACAGAGCCAGGGGGATGAGAGCCCTAGGTGTAGATAAAGATAGACTAAAACTTCAACTACAGCAATGGTTAGACCTCCACCTCAATCAGAGAGTCCCTACCTCGCTCCTCCTCCTGTCCAGGGCACTCTACCTCCCAGAGGAACTCTCTCAAGTGGAACAACTACAGAAAACTATACAGTCACTCCCCAAGACTGCTGTATGTAGAATTTTGCAGTTCCACTATAAGTATTGTTTTTGAGATATAAAGAAATCGTCTTCTGTCATCATGCACAGAGAATACATATTCGTTTTATGATTGGGAAAGACATGAAGTCTTACCTTTAGTTGATATTTCACAAGTACAGGTGTTGGATAATACATGTAAATTTCTTTGTTCTATCCTCAAGTCAAATCTGCCTTAAAATGTAGAGGTGACTTCAAAGTGGATACATTTAAGTATATGTGTATAAACAAGAACACCAATTTTTTCTCTATAGGCATATAGATGAAGCCATTTATAAGTTTGTGGAAGGAGCAAATATATGTTCTAGATGATACGTTTCCATTTTTATTTGATTCCAAAAAAATACACAGAGAGTCCATGGTTTCAGATATCAAAATTGTGCAAGAATCAAAAGTGATCAGCATATTAAAAACCTGTCCCGAAATTTCAGAAAATATCTGACTGCTGATGTGGGAGCTATTGCCCTTTTTTTCTGATTTTTTTCTAAATTTTGCACTTATTAAGCCCAATAACTTGAAAACTAACCAAGTTATTTCAGAAATTTAAATCGCATATGGTTAAGCACAATAATATCTACAAAAAATATGTATCTGTGTAGTTCAGGTGAGCGATTCAGGCTCCTGGGAGCCTCTTGTATTTTCTATCTGTTTATGTAGACTGATAAGGTCAACATGATAGCCACTAAGATCGTTTTGTATTTTTGTTGGCCGGATTTCACTAGTGAAAATCCGGGTTATAAAATGGTGAATGTCGGGCGGGCAGGCGGCAGGCTGGCGGGCGGGTAAAAAACTTTCGTAACAGTTTTCTCAGCAACTACTAATCGCAGCCTCTTGATATTTGGTATGCAGCATCAGTAGGGGCTCTCATAAGGTGGGATTCAATTTCAGGTCTGTCGCTTACCTACTTCCCAGTGTCCTAGCTAGACCAAAATAGAGGGGCGCTGCGCCCTGCCCCCTATACAGTGTGCCCCTCTGCCCTCTATGGGCGCCCCTGTGTCCCTTTTTCTTCCCTTTGAATGTCCTTTGAGTCATTGAATTATAACTGTTTAAGCCAAGCCAATTAGTAAGTGTGACCGTATATGGCTTCATTTATCCACCAAACATCCTGTCTAATTAATGGCCCCAGGTGAGAACTATAAGTAATTAACTGTGATTAGTACCAAGCCATAACTGTCAATCAGTGACTTTGTTAAATTGAATATGTTGAACAAGTTTTTACCAAATTGATCAATCTTTTCATCCCCGTTGGCAATGCTCTAATTTTGTATAATTGTGGTGCAGAGTTATCATGGTTATGCCTCTTTCAAAATTATATTTTTTCTACAAAATCGTAAATTTTCAACATATTTTACTCCAAACTTACCAGTAATTAACTTATAAGATAGCTTATGTAAAAACATAAAATTTAAAGTAATATTGGATGTTAATAATTTTTATTTTTCATTTTGCTTTTATAGATCTATGCACCATATTTGGCAACATTTGCTAATTTAACCTTCAAAATTGATGGCTGATTCCTATGATGTACATTAGTTGCACACTCACTAAAGCTATGTCTTTAGTGATCATGTGCAAATAATCAATGTCAATCACTAAGAAGAACTTGTTACAGAATCTTCTGCAAACTATTTATACCATTAAAAGATTAAATCATGAATTTGTTACTGTTTACTAGAACATGTAGAAAGACATTTATAAATGCCCTTCACTCTGGAGCGCGCTAAAGTGCCCTCTTCCTGCGCCCCTCTATTTTCAGATTCTAGCTAGAACACTGCTTCCTGTTTACGAACTTAGTTAATTTTTGACATAAATGTCTAATTATAGAAATTTTTCGTACCAGTTTTCTCAGCAACTACTAATCACAGCTTCTTGATATTTGGGATGCAGCATCAGTATGGGCTCCCATAGGGTGGGATTCAATTTCAGGTCTGTTGCTTACCTACTTCCTGTTTACCGACTTAGTTAATTTTTGACATAAATGTCCAATTATAGAAATTTTTCGTAGCAGTTTTCTCAGCAACTACTAATCACAGCTTCTTGATATTTGGTATGCAGCATCAGCATTGGCTCCCATAATGTGGGATCTGATTTCAGGTCTGTCGCTCACCTACTTCCTGTTTACCGACTTAGTTAATTTTTGACATAAATGTCAAATTATAGAAATTTTTCGTAACAGTTTTCTCAGCAACTGCTAATGACAGCCTCTTGATATTTGGTATGCAGCATCAGCATGGGCTCCTATAAGGTTGGATTTGATTTCAGGTCTGTTGCTCATCTACTTCCTGTTTACCGACTTAGTTAATTTTTGACATAAATGTCCAATTTAAGAAAATTTTCGTAACAGTTTTCTCAGCAACTACTAATCACAGTCTCTTGATATTTGGTATACAGCATCAGTATGGGCTCCCATAAGGTGGGATTCGATTTCAGGTCTGTTGCTCATCTACTTTCTGTTTACCGACTTAGTTAATTTTCCACGTAAATGTCAAATAATAGAAAATTTTTGTATCAGTTTTCTCAGCAACTACTTATCTCAGCCTCTGGATATTTGGTATGAAGCATCAGCATGGGCTCCCATAAGGTGGGATCTGATTTCAGGTCTGTGGCTCATATACTTCATTTTAAACGAAATCCAGTCATTTCTGTCTTTGACCCATTTTGTAGACTGATGAGGCCACAATGAGAGCAGCTGAGATTTCTGGTGAGAAGATGGACCCAGCAAGGAAGATTGAGATCTTACAGGCTGAACAGGAGGCCATTGAGAAGGAGTCCATGGATAAAAAGGCATTGGAGGAGAAAGCTAAACAAGAGCAAATTCAGGTAAGAAAGCTAAACACAAGCAAATTCAGGTAAGAAGCTTAACAGGAATAAATTCAGGTAAGAAAATCAAACAAGAACAAATTTAGGTAAGAGAGCTAAAAATGAACAAATTCAGGTAGGAAAGCTAAGCTAAGCAAATTCAGGTAAGAATGCTAAACAGGAAAGAATTCAGGTAAGAAAGCTAAGCTAAATAAAAACAAATAAAGATATGAAAGCTAAACAAGAACAAATAAAGATATAAAAACTAAACAAGTACAAATAAAGATATAAAAGCTAAACAAGAACAATTAAAGATATAAAAGCTAAACCAAAACAAATTTTGGTAAGAGAGCTAAACCAAGAAAAAATTGCTTTGAGAAAGGTAAACAAGAACAAGTTCAAGTGAGCATGCTGAACAAGAACAAAAACAGGTATGGAAGATGATTAAGAACAAAGTCAGGTAATAAAGTTAAGCTTAACAAAAACAAATAAAGGTAAGAATGCTAAGAAGAACAATTGTGAAAAAAATAAACAAAAACAAATTCAGGTGGAAATGCTAAACAAGATCAAAATGAACAAGAACAAAAAAATTAGGTAAAAGGGCAAAGCATGAACCAATTCAGGAAGGGTTCCCACTGGACAGGGAAATCGGGAAAAGACTAGAAATTTAATTTTTGCTTTTTCCAGTCAGGGAAAAGTCCAGGACATTTATAAAAACTGGAAAAATCCTTGAAAACCAGGGAAAATTTCATCAACTCCAAAGGAGTAGATTCGGTTAGAACCAAAATTGGCCCAAAATTTCAATTCGGTGTAAACTTTATGAAATTAATGCCAAAGATGTTTTGAAATGTTGTAATTTAAAAAATAACAAAAACTAGGTTTTAAATATTCAGCAGCTTGGAGAAAACGTGCCTGAAAATCATATGATTTGATGAAATTTATAGATTTTTGGCAATTTGAGAGCGTTTTTGGTTAGAAATCACTGAAATTAACATAGAGCGCATGCGCCGACAGAAACAATTTTGTGATGAAATGCTTATTTTTGAAAGACAAATAGATGGGCAAAGAATAAATGTTGTCAACGAATGCGCTCTATACTACTGTATAATCATTTATTTTCGTGGGGATAAAATTTCGTGGTTATAAGTTACAAAGTGATTTCGTGGGGACAAATTTTCGTGGATTTATAATTTTGGAAAATCATATTTTCGTGGTTAATGTCTTAACGGTTGTATGAATGTTGTTAATCAAAATCCAAGGCTTAAAAATACTGACCGCCGGGGAAAATCGATAGTCGATTGATTAAATAAAACACGCGAGTTTTCATTATGTTAGTCAGTGAGTTTGTTCTCAAAATGAATACTAATATCTTTTACTAAATCATTTTGTATGAACGCTTGAAACAGTCAAGATGTCACTACTAAGATGGGTGAAAAGTTCTAAAATTCGCGAGCCATCCTCTCCTGTTCTACCATCGCCGAGTAAAGCAACTACCGAAGAAGAAGCAATAACCATAACGGCCGCTAATGATGCTATAGAAAGCTTGAGTGACTCGCCTAAGTCATCACCGTCACGTCCAGGAAAAAGAAAACGGGGAGAATATGGATCATACACACCAGAGGATCGTGCAAAATTTGCTCGTCTTGCTGAAGATCTAGGTGTTGCTAAAGCATCGAGAAAAATCTCAACAGAAGTAGGACGGAAGGTTTCGGAAACTACAATTCGGAGTATGAGAGACGAATACAGAAAAAAAGTACGAGTGAACTTAGAAAATAGAATTTCGTCACAAATTAAGGAACTGCCAACAAAGACACGTGGCCGACCGTTAATGCTTGGTGAAGTTTTGGACGATAAAGTGAAGTTGTTTTTGAAAAACCTTAGACTGTCCGGAGGTGTCATTAATGCGACTATTGTCTTAGCTGCAGCACGTGGAATAATAGAGGCTGAGAATCGGGCATTATTGGTGGAAAATGGTGGGCATATCGATCTAACCAAAGATTATGCTCGTTCACTGATGAGGCGTATGAACTTTGTTAAAAGAAAAGGAACTAAAACTGCTAGAAAACTGCCGGAAGATTTTGAAGACCTTAAAAAGGAATTTTTAAACAAAATTTCAAAATGTGTAAAACAATACAATATCCCTGATGCGTTGGTGTTAAACTTTGATCAAACTGGCTTAAAGATGGTTCCTACTAGTGAGTGGACTTTGGAAGAAAAAGGGTCAAAAGATTGTAGCATTGTCGGACTTGACGATAAACGGGAAATAACAGGCGTGGTCGGTATAACAGCTACAGGTGAAATGTTACCATTTCAGCTCATTTACAAAGGACTAACGGATAGATGTCATCCGAACTTCAATTTCCCGAAAGACTGGGATGTAACACATTCCGAGAACCACTGGTCTACTGCCGTTACGATGAAACAATATGCAACAAAAGTCTTGATTCCATATGTGGAGAAAACAAGGAAGGAAATCGGAAGAGGAGGAAGAAGTAAGGCATACGCTCTTGCCGTGTTTGACGTTTTCAAGGCACACCAGGATAAAGAATTCCTTGCGTTATTACACAAGAACAGAATACGCACTGTATTTGTTCCGCCTAGTACGACCGAAGAACTTCAACCATGTGATCGTACTGTGAATGGGAAACTTAAATCTACCGTTAAACAGAAATTTATATCGTGGTATTCCAATCAAGTGTCTGCTCAAATAGCTAAAGGCATTCCAATTGAGAAAATTTCTATTGATCTCCGAATCAGTGAAGTGAAACCAGCACACGCTAATTGGATTTTACACGCGTTTGATGAAGTGTCAAAAGATCGAGAGTGTATAGTTAATGGATTTCGCCTTGCGGGCATAGCGGATGTTTTAAATGGATAATTAATGTGACAGCTTGGGATCAATACAACTTTAACTGTAAATATGTTTGTTTATTACTGCATGTTTCCTGGCTTGCATTATTAAATCAACACTGTTTGTATTTGTTTGTTTATTTTATTATTACAAATCAACATTTATTAGTTACAAGTAAATCGTTCTTCACACAATACTAGACATACATGACATAGGATTAATGTCAGTCTAAATACTCTCCTCAAGTTCATACATTTAAAACATGTTTTGAATTCGTGGGGATTTAATTTCGTTGATAACTCTTACCCACGAAATAAACGAAATTAAATCCCCCACGAATATTTCTGATTCTACAGTAATTTCAAGAAAAACCTGTTGTAAACCCTAAAAAATGACCCAAATATAGATATTTTCGGAGTTCTCAGCATGTTTATGACATCATAATATCTTGCATAATGTCGATAGCATTTGCAATCGATTAAATATGTAAAGTTTGGTTATCTAACGACTAAATAACACCAAATTTATTGAGATGGTACAAAGTTGACAATTTGTGCAAATATGGAGCCGATTTCAGCCCTTGCTGAACATAATCCTTTAATCTCCTCTACTTGACCCAAATAAATCATATTCATATGTTTCACATATTACAAAAAATTGTCATATAACTTTTATGTTTATTTTGTTCCCACAAAAATTGTTAATGACAACTAATTCTCTTTTTTTGCTTTTTACATATTAAAGCAGGTGAAACACCGCACAAAACTATACCACAGCTCAGGCCGGGGGCTGCAGGGTTATGTAATTGTTATTGTTTTTTAAAGTCACATTCTGATGTAATAACTACACGATATAAAATAAATATTATATTCAATAAACTACAGCAACGATAAACACTTAAGCCGAAGCCTTTATGATAGAGATACTAAGAACGATTGCATAGTTAGAAGACAGCGAGAGCAAGAAATACAAGAATGAATTATCTTATTCTTAGTCTAAAAGTATCTGAGAGTTAATTAATGTCTCTGGTATATATATATAAGTAAGAAAGAGAGAGAGTGGGTTCATTGTCATTGGCTAACATGCAAACATCATCCAATTAAGAATGGAATCCCATCACAGTAAAAGCACATTCTATACGCAATGTCAGTTATAGATTAGAAGACACGGACAGGAGACATCAAAGTCACATCTAAGTTCTTTAATAATATGTAACGATAATAACAAATTAATTAGACGCACACGATGATAATCAAGTCCAAGGTTAGGAAAGATCAACAGGTTAATTATATATAAACATCTCGCTTCAGGTACACGTAATGTTACACAAATAATTAAAAAGCTTTGTTCTATTTATAGAAAGAAGAATTTAAGGCTGAAGCTGTTGCTGCAAGGGTTGTAATGGAAGGAGAGGAACTAAAGGACAGGGCACCAGAAATAGTTACCCTTGCTGAGGAAGGTAAGATAAGTTAGCTAATAAAAAGGTAGCTGCTTTCATGTATTTTTGAAAAGGTAAATAAACTTTTAATCCATTTATTGTTGCTTGTTTAATGTACTGTCAGCAATATCACAGCCATAATCAGCACTTAAAAACAAGTTATTAACAATAGATATTTTTTTTCAGAAAAACTTAAGGTTCAGAAAGGATTGTACTGATACTGTATGACCCTCACTGTACTGTTAAAAATTGCTTTTTTGCCAATTAATAGACGATATTGAGATGTGGAATAAGATCATATTCTGACTTTAAATTTTCGAAACTAAAAAAAAAGGTAAAATGCCAACATAAAAAGCTTATGTAAAAATACATGATCGATGTAGTATTGACCAACAGAAAAGTTATGAAAGTTATGAAGTTGTTTTTGTCTTTTTTGTAGAAATAGCTTCAGTTTCTGCAGAAGAGGAATTGTCTACTGATGATTTGAAGGAGATAGAATCAGCCATTGAAGAGATTGCCCTTGAGAAGAAGTTTAACATTGATGAAGAGATTCTTCAAGACCTTAAAGAAGATGTTGATGAATACAAAGAGGTTTGTTTATTTATTTCAAACTAGAACAAGAGAAAACTAAGAAAAGGTCAAATTTCCTATGGTAGATCTGCCATAATTTACCTTTGTACATTTTCTTTTACCAAGGTGATAAATAAATTTTCTATTTTTACTGTCATTGATTATGTTTTTTGTGTTGTAATGTAACTTTAAGGGAGTTACAATTCCTGATTTCAAATACATGTATTTGTAAAGTATAATCTCATACATAAATTAGATTTTTTTAGTCCAGTAGGCATTCAGAGGACAAAGCAAACAGAATAATAAGAGATGATTGACTAAAATAAACAAAAAAAAATTCTCAACATTATAACATTTTGACATTAAAAATGTATCACTAGATAAAAGATGTGATACAATCCTCAATTCAATTAGGGTTAGGAGCTTAAACAGAAAGACATCAAGAGTCTAATACTTTTCTGTCTGTTGTAGCACATTGAAGACTGGAGATCTGTGGTACTACCCTCAGGATAACAATATTGTTCTCTCCGTTTATAGGACTTTGAAGACCTGCAATACGTGAAAGTAGCCTCATATAGGCTCAGAATATTAAATTTTTTCTGTCTATGTTTAGGCTCTTAAAGACTTGCGATCTATGATAAAAGTTTCAGGATAACAATATTATTCTCTCTGTTTTTAGGATCTTGAAGACCTGCGATCTGTGATACTAGCCTCAGGTGGGACAGAAGAAGACATTAAAGAGTCAAAGTCTGCCAAGAGACTTAGTAAACGTGTAGACAAACTCGTAACCAAGCTCGACAAGACGATTAACGAACTACATCAACAGAGACATGAAATCAACGAAGAAATTGATGTTAAAGAGATTAGACTGAAATATGCTGAAATGGACAATCAAAAGGAGAGGGATGAATTCATTAAGAAAATCTCAGAGAAAAAGTATGACACAGTAGTTCATAGTTGGTGACATGTTTGAAGCATTAAAATCAGCAACAATTGAAAACATTACAATAATGTATATGTACCTACCAAATGATTGTCAATTTCACTTTAATTTGCTGAAACAAAATACATTGATCATAAAAAAAAAAACGAATAAAAAACAAGACACAAGATAAATGATGTATAGTCATTATCCAATCTTGAAAAAATAAAAACAACTCAAGTTGCTATTTCATTTTTTTTTCTGATTGTTTTTTTGGGAAATTTTAAATGATATACTGCTGGTGGTGAAACAATACTCAGAAAGTATATTGATGAATTTAGTTGTATGGAACAAATTGGCATGTTTTCATTCATTTAAGGTTCATGATCAATAATCAATTTTTTAGCTTTTTCAATTGGAAATCTCCAATACAGAGATTAAAATAGTTGATGCAATGGCTGTAAACAGGAGTGCCCATGATAACAGTAAATGTTTAATCTTCGTCTGTTTTAGGGGTTTGGTGATCAGTATCAACGATATGGTTCTAGCGTTACGTAGATTACAATAATGTTGATTCTTGTCTGTTTGATATTTTCAGGGGTTTGGTGATCAGTATCAACGATATGGTGTTAGCGTTACGAAGATTACATTAATGATGATTTTTGTGTGTTTGATATTTTCAGGGGTTTAGTGATCAGTATCAACGATATGGTTCTAGCATTACGTAGATTACAGAAGGTCCCAGATGAAGTCCGACTACAGAAGATTGTTCAGGTCCTTGATGAAGATCATGATGGGAAAATCGATGTCAGTCATGTGTTAAAGGTAATCATCTTCAAATATTACTGAGTGAAGGTTTGGGTAAAAATTTTACTCAACTCTTATGAATGAAATTGAGCCATATTGCAAATGCCAGCACCATGGAAGTAAACCAATTGTTTAACTGATTTCTGTAAATACCAGTTCTACTTACCCCTCTTTGCTGATTTTTATTCACTCTTTATTAGCCTTAAATTGGTATTTTTTCTTGTTCCACATACCCAATGATCTACTTATGTATATTTTTTCAGTAATTGAATGCCTAAACCTTAGTATTTAATATCTTTCTCTTTATACTAAAAATCTGTGTTATAAATGGTGAATGTCAGGCAGTGTGGAAAAAATTATGTAAAGGTCACTTAGCTACTACTTATCAAGCCTCTTGATATTTAGTTTGCAGCATCTTACAGCATGCAATACTGTATCATGGAATTTGATTTCAGGTCTGTCTATGACCTGCTTGTAATGGTATGTTGTGATCACCAATCAATGTTTATTACAGGTGATAAAACTTCTTGGACAAGAAAATGTCAAGTTAGAATCTTCACAAATAACAGAACTGATTGATATATGTAAGAAAGAAATGGCAATCGCTGAGGAAGAAAAACAGAAGGAAAAGGAAGAAAAAGAGAAACAAAAACAATCCGAAGTCAAGCCAGAGAACCAAGAACAAAGTTCATCAGTGTAGGATAGTGTGTGTGTAATGTAGGATAGCATTAAACTGAATGGATGGAATGTGTGAAGTATGTGGGTGAAAGATTCATAAAGCGAAAAACACAATTAAATTCTTTTATACTCCTGTTTTGAAGAAGAGGTGTAAACTGGTTTACATCTGTTTGTCCTTCCATCTCTGCACAATATAACCTGGTGCTGGTTTTCTAAGCAACTTCTTATCATAATGACTTGAAGTTATGTATATAACTTCAGTATGAGGTCCTCTATCTCAACTACAGAGTTTAAGTCTGTCGCATACCTGTATCTAATCTTGTTTTTCATTATAATCAGTTTTCAATATTAGGAGTCAATGGTTGAAATTTTCATAACGGCTTTCTTAGCAACTAAATTATCACAAAGACTTTATATTTGGTTTACAATCTTGATCTATCATATAAAAGCATTCAGAATTTAGGGCTGATGAACATCTTTGTCAGGCGGTAGCAGGGGTAGTCTGAGAGAGTGCTGGCTTACAGATTCCTTGGTTTAATGATAGTGACCTCGTGCTAAAATTTCTTGTGCAAACATTCAAGTGTTTTCTAAATCCATAACATTTTAGATTCGGAAAATGTTTTAATGTACCCTTCTCATTATTACAGCTCCCACCTAAAGAATTGTACAGATAATGGTTGGAATTTTTTAATGATTAATGATACTGTAATGTATCTCCCACTGTTGATTAGATCTGTATTAGTCTAAATATAACTTTATATGAAATATTGTGTTTATAATTAAATCTATAAAACTTGTACAAAGTATTTAAGTTCGTTTTCTAGTATATGTATCTTGAGCTTAAGGGGGTTTGCTCCGATATCGGAAAGTAAATAAGAAATGGATCAAATTGGACCTGTTTTAAAGAATATTGACAAATAGTCAAAATAAGCTAGAAAAAACATTGGTATATGTGCTTGTTTTTATGGTAGAAGCATTTATAGCTTTGGCTGGAAATAGGTTTTCTTTTGACTTTTCAGTACTTTTGTCTTTCTGCTAATTGGCATCTTTAAACCTTGTAAAATATATGACAGAGTAAATAATATTTCTTTAAAAATTGTGTAGTACATATTTGATGGATCTGTTTTTGAATAATAAAAAGAAAATAAGGGGTTAATGACCAAACAATTTCAAGCATCATAGATGGCAAAACCAAAGGATCTAATAAAATCTGACAAAAAATTCACAAATGAGGAGCAAACCTCCTTAATGACAATTTAATGCATGAGAAGATTTTTAGTCAACAAATACAGGAATATATTTTATATGTTTTAGCACAGAAAGCATTTATTTTGTAGAATCTAAGATATACAATACTGGTAATATAAATGAATAGTGTTTCCTTATTTGAATAATAACATTTCATGTTAATAGAAAAATATGGCATTAATCATTATGACATGTACACTCAAATGGCATTTTGTGTTATTGATGTTTCTGAGACTGTGAATGAGTGTCATGTGAGATTGTATGATAGAAATGTTTATAGGCATTGTGATACATTTTATATTGTATATACTGATTAATTATTTATGTCTGAGTTTTTACTTGTTTTGTATTCAAGATTAGCATGTGGAGTATGAATTTCTGTTGATTAAACCTAGGAGACAACAGTCGTTAAACTCTATTTAAGATTTTCTTCTTAACCTTTCGGCAGACTGACCTTTTGAAGAACTCCTAAATTTACAGATTTCACTACAATGATATAAATATGTTGCTATGTACAGTTAGCTTGCATGTGTATAGGGTTGTATGATGCACTGAATTATTTGTTGTTTCTATGCAAATTTTGTTTGTTTTTAGATATCTTTTTTTTTTTTGTTATTGTATTTTGTTAACTATATCTGTGATGCCAAACTTTAATGTAGGTTTTGTTGTTTTTTTTCAAATATTTCTTTACTGAAGTTTGCTTAGTTAGAAATGCAAAATAAAAACTTTATTTGAAATTTAGGGTTCACTATAGGCTATGGTGGAGTTTCCCTATCTTTGAATTTGCTTCCCCCCAAAATTCTATTTCAACTTCGCACATAGAGGTGTTCTGTGTAACTGGTTTTTTTTTAGGAAGCAGAATTTATATATAATTATCACTAAGGATATTATCTGTTATTAGAGCTAAAAAACATAAACCAACATATAAAAAAATTACCTTTTTTAAAAACGCCACATTGTGACCACCTTATGTTACACCTGTACCACCTGTGATGATATGGGGATACTTCCCTTGATGACTGAAGTATGATTGTTGATCACAAATACAATGCTTTATATGTTGTTCAATTGCCAGGGTGTTTTTGTGTTCAAAAATTTAGTTTAATGTTCTAATTATACAGATTTGAGTAAATGAAATCCACATTGATGGATTTAAAAAAAAACGCAAGTATCGATAGTGCTTTATTTTTTTTAAGAATGACCATCTTGATATACACACACAAAAATGATGAAAGCAATGCTAGTTCATTGTATTTTTACAGGTTTAAACTCAGTTTAAAACACATGCCTTTATTTCTTTCTTCCTTGCGTTGCTTACTTTTATTTCTAGATTGAATGCAGATTCCAAAAGTTATGAATGATTTTCATAAATTGTTTTTGAAATTGTATGGGGTGGAATTATTCAAAGTATATAGGGCTATATATAGCAGAAAAATATTCCATACTGGGCAGAACACCACTTTATTATTTATACTTTAGGAGGTGGTATTTTACACTTTACTTGCATTGTAGATTACTGTATTGTATTATTGTTTAGAAATTCTGCTAGTGGCATTCCCAAAAATAGACGACATACCTGTCACCACCTGGTAATTTTACTGGAATAATCCAAATGTGCTGAAATAAGCTTAAATGACTGAAAAATCACTACATGTTCAATTTAAACCACATTTTATCATATATACATGAAAATAGATTAAAAAGTTTGTCTTCCACAAAATATGAGCTGTTAGACACTTGATATGTAAGGTAAAGTAAAAACTAGTTTGTTGCTAGATCACGATTATATAGTCTATGACTTCTTGCTTCATTGAATACACTTAACTTTTTCTTGAAATGGCAGAATTTCTATAGCTGTATTTTAATAAAGTATTATTTTGATTAAATCCTAAAAAAAATAATTATTTGTTTCAGTGTTCACAGCAACATTTTAACAAAGCATTTTTTAAACCTTGTTTTAAATAAGAATGAAATAGAAAAGTTACGGTGTTCTCAAGTGTGATGTCTGGTCCTGAAGATTTATTTTATTTAACTTCTTTCTTTCTGTATCAAGTAAGTTTTGAGATCATTCTCTTTGTTCTTAAATATTTTGTTTGGTTACTGTTCTGGAATTAGATGAAAAGTGACTCCCATGGAGAAAATAAAATATTATAAAATCTTTGTTTCACTTATTTATTTCGATAAAGAAATATGTTTGGTCTTATGATAAATGATTATCATTACTTATATGTGATTATGATATGCTTCCACTCCATTTAGTTTCTCTTTTTTATGTAGCTAGATCCATACCTCTGCTTATCTACCTGATACTTTTAACCCCTAGTGCAACATGATGAAAGGATCTTGTAATGATGTTCCTCTGTCTGTCATTGTATATCTCACACTTCCGTGGACACAACTCCTCTTAGACTGTTTAATGGATTTTGATACAATTTTGTAGGATTTTTTGTCATGATATGTAGTTGATCATTTTGCAACCCCATTTTGATACAATAAATTTTGTAGGAGTTATGGGACTTTATCAACTTTGTTCATTTTAGGTCAAAGGAACACATTGTGTCCTCTGAGACTGCTCAACGTTTTTTTCTTTTTTTTAGCTCACCTGGACAGAAGGTCCATGCGAGTTATTGCAATCACTTGGGGTCCGTTGTCGTCGTCTGTCCTCTGTTAACAATTTTTAAAAAATCGTCTCCTCTGAAACTACGGAACAGAATTTAATGAAACTTGATATGATTGATCCTAGGATCAAAAAGTTGTGTTTCGATTTTTGATCAGTCAAAAAACATGGCCGCCATGGCTAAAAATAGACCAGGGGGTCAGACTACTGTTCTTGGCTTGTAAATCAAAAAGTATATGAGATAGAGAAAATCTGATGCCACCTGTTATCTTAAGCATCAAAAGCTCTACAAAAGTATCCATTGGGTCGACGCGGTCAGATGACCCCTTATAGGGCTTATGGCCCTTTAAAGGTAAAAAATAGCGTTTTTTCATGTTTTTGCTCTATAGAATGAAAACTATTGCAGATAGAGAAAAGCTGTTGCTTGCTTAAACCTTTAGCTAATTCAGCTTTAAGTCTCCATTGGGCCGAAGATGTCAAATGGCCCCTTATAGGGGTTATGGCCTTTTCAAGGGCTTAAACCTTCAATTCATTGAGCTGTATTAAAGTCTCTATTGGGTCAAAGCTGTTATAGGGGTTATGACCCTTCAAAGATAAAAAGTAGCGGTTTTTTTTCATGTTTTTGCCCTATAGAATGAAACCTATTGCAGATTGAGAAAAGCTGCTGCTTGCTTAAACCTTCAACTCATTAAGCTCTTCAACCATTATGTTGAAGCTGTCAGACCCTTTAAAGGGAATTTAGCCCTTCAAAGATCAAAAACAGCTTGATTTCCTGTCCCCCCTATAGAATGAGAACTATTGGCATTTGCAGATTGAGAAAAGCTGTTGTTTGCTTAAACCTTCAGTTCATTAAGCTTTACAAAAGTCTTCATTGTTGTCAGATGACCACTTAAAGGGCTAAGAATTTATAGAAGAGACCCTTCTAGCTTTAGGACCAGGTGAGCGATTCAGGCGAGGGCCTGGGTGGCCGAGTGGTCTATGGCGCTGGTTTAAATACCACACTATTAGCCGATCACCTCTCAGCTGGTGTACGAGTCCCGTTTGTATTTAATAAAAAAGGGACTTTCCCAACTGAATGTGATTAGGTTTGTCTGTTACCTGCCCAAGGTCGGTGGTTTCCTCCGGGTACTCCGGTTTCCTCCACCAATAAAACTGACCGCCTTACATGGCCCAGGTGCGTCGATAAAGGGCGTTAAACACCAATACACACACACACGCACGCGATTCAGGCTCCTGGGAGCCTCTTGTTTTCTTTTAATATCCACAAATCCTGTTACATGTATATCTTTGATAAATTATCCACAATTCCATTAGGGGCCCGCATCCCAGTCGCTTTGTGGACAAAGCGGCCTGACCCGATGTCAGGTTTCTCAGCACTCTCTAGTGGAATTTTTCCGACAAGCTTAGTGCTGCTGCGGGCCCATTCGCCACCCAGAAACCTCACGGGAGCTACAGGCTATAGGTACATGCGTGTATTCGTATTCGGAGCCACTGTCATTATAAAACAATAATAATGTTTCTGTCTATTACCTGCAAGGTCTGCATGGGCTTTCTTTATTTGACAGAAGTGTTAAGCTCGCTAAACCCGAAGTTTCATGTCATCACTTGATGTTGGTCATCCGTCGGTTCATTTTTTTTTCAAAGATCTGTAACACTCCGGAGGGGATTGTTTTCAAACTTTTTTAACTTGGTCATTGTGATATCCCCTACCATGCAAGTATCTACTGATGCTAGGATTGTCAGTGGCTACAATGCGTAAAACATTACCATAGTTGTTTTCCTTGTTGGGAAAAGCTGTTGTTTGCTTAAACCTTTATATCTTAAGCTCTACAAAAGTCTCCGATGTTGTCAGATAACCCTTTATAGGGGTTGTGGCCCTATAAAGGTACAAAATAGTGTTTTTCGTGTTTTTGCCCTATGGAATGAAAAGTATTGAAGAAAGAAAAAAAGATGCTGCTTGCTTAAACCTTAAGGTCATTTAGCTCTACAAAAGTCTCCATTGGGTCGATGTTGTCAGATGAACCTTTATAGGAATTATGAACCTTTAAAGGTTAAAATAGCGTATTTTCATGCCTTTGCCTTATAGAATGAAAACATTTAAAGATAGAAAAAGCTGTTGCTTGTTTAAATCTTCAGCTTATTAAGTCTCCATTGGGACGATGTTGTCAGATGATCGTCTTATAGGGTATATGGCCCTTTCAAAGTAAGAAAAAATAGCGTTTTTCGATGTTTTTGTTCTATAGAATGAAAACTAGATAGAAAAAAGCTTCTGCTTGATTAAACTTTCAGCTCAATAAGCTCTACCAAAGTTTCCAATAAGAGGATATTGTAAGATGATCCTATATAGGGGTTATGGCACTTTAACGATACAAATAGTCTTTATCTTATTTTTGCCCTGTAGACTAATAAAGAAAGAGAAATGCTGTAGCTTGCTTAAACCTTTAGCTCATTAAGCTCTACAAAATTCTTCATTGAAACGATGTTGTCAGAAGAACTTTTATAGGGGTTGTGGCCCTATAAAGGTAAAAAATAGTGTTTTTCATGTTTTTGCCCTATGGAATGAAAATTATTGAAGATAGAGAAAAGCTTATGCTTGCTTAAACCTTCAGCTCATTAAGCTCTACAAAAGTCTCCATTAGGACGATGTTGTCAGATGATACTACATAAGGATTATGGCCCTTTAAAGGTCAAAAATAGTGCTTTTCATGTTTTTGTGCTATAGAATGAAAACTATTGAAGAAAGAGAAAAGCTGTTGCTTTCTTAAACCTTTGGCTCATTAAGCTCTACAAAAGTCTTCGTCGGGTCGATATTGTCAGATGACCTTTCATCGGGGTAATGGCCCTTTAAAGGTAAAAAAATAGCGTATTTCATGTTTTTCGCCCAGAGTTTTGGGTTTTTGTCTTGCAGATTAAGAAAAGCTTTTGTTTGCTTCAATGTTCGGCTATATGATAATCCAATATTTTTTTCGCCTCAGATGCCCCAAAATATTTTCATTCCATCAGTCATTGATTCAGGCTCCCGGAGCCTCTTGTTTGCAACTCCTCACCGAATGGCGTTGTGTCCTCATTTCCCCCACTTCATCATCTTATGTTCTTCTCCCTGATATAACCGAAGTAACGCTGCTTGTGAGTAAAGCGACAACTAACTGACTAACCAAGTACATGTATGCGAAATTTATGCCTTCCGATAAACCAACTAAACCGTCGTTGCTAAAATAGAACAGGTGTTGAATCATAGTTTTTGGCACGAAAAATACTAAGTATAAGAGAAAATCCGAAGCAACCCTCCTTCTTCAGTATAACAAATTCTACAAAACTCTTCATTGAGTCAAAATTGTACGACAGCTCCTTCAGAAGATTTATTTCCCCTTAATGGTCAAAATTGAGCATATTTGTAGTTTTCACACATAGTCATGAAAACGGCTAGTGCTAGAATAAGAAAAATATTAAGCATAGCTGAAGAGGCTGTAATTGGGTTATGGCCCTTTAAATGGAAAAATATTTAGACTTTATGCGTTTGCATTTATTGTAGAGCTTTATCAAACTTTTCATTATAAAATATAAATAAATAACATTAACAACCAGGTTCCCGGAAGTCTTTATATGTGATTCTGACCCTGATGCAATAAATCTTAAAACTTCAGGCACACAAGTCAGTTGACACATTCAGAATCATGAGAGCTTTTTTGTTATACGAGTTCTTTTATCTTTCTTTTTACTATCGCAATTATTCAACCTTTTTTTTAAATCTGATATATATTAAGGTATCTCTACTATTGCCAAATGAGGATGTTCGAGAAAAAATTCAAAGCACGGTGGCCGAGTGGATACGGCCACTGGTTACGGCACTGGACTTTGAATCGCGGATCGGCACCTTTTTTGGGTTCGACATTATTTATCATTTGTAGCCCACCTGTCCGAGCTATTGTTATTCACTAATATTGGAAGATCTTTTTTAATCAAAATTTGTATAGTTGTTCTATGGGTTGTCCTTAACAGTATCCATGATGGTTCGGATTTTTCGATAAGTCAACAAACGTTGCGATTGCGTTTGTTGATAAAAATAGAAAAATAGGATGAAAACACATTAAAAGGCTTATATTAACTTCAAAAAGAACAGTAACAGATAAAAATATGAAAGTACATATTAGACCTGAAGCCCTTCAGGACCAAAACGTCCCATAGTATTGAGTCAAAGTTACCAGGAGACCTTAAAAGACTAATGTTCATATGCAGTTCGAAAATGCTTATGTTTTCTTGACCCAAAGGCTCAGAAAAGATTAGGTGAGCTAGTGTCATCATTTTGCGTCTGTCGTCTGTCTTAAGATAACTTCTTTTCTGAAATAACATGATCAACAGTTGGGATGATTTAAATTGTACATCTTCGAACCTTATTTACGGACTAGAATGCACTCTCTGTGGATTGATCTATGTTGGTGAAAGGGAAGACTAAATGCTCGTATGTTTGGCCACATGTTGGGTTCCAATAACGACAATTTTCCTTTTGTCTACCAGCATTCTATCCAACCAGACCATTCCATTTTGTCTCTGAAAGTTCCTATTCTAGAAAAAAAAATTACCACCCAACAAACAAATCCACTTTGAGTACACTTTTTCGTAGGGAAAGAGAACAGTTTTGGATTAGACGACTGGGAATCGCACTACCTTATGGGTGCAACGACAATACTGGAAGTATGGTAATTTGTCTAGTCCTACAATGTAGATGCATTAATGTGAATGTGATGAATCTTTTTGAAATAACAGAAAGACGGAAACGCAGTCGTGGTCATCGTTAGTACAATGCACCAAAGCTTTGTGATACATCACAGTTAATGGATTTCTACCGTTTGTCCAAAAACCACTCGGGATTCATCATATTCGCACTAAATTGTATTCTATTCCGCTTTCAAAACTTAATACCTCGTATAAAGAATGTCTTGAATATCCAGTCACTCGCCCAAATTCCAACCGTTATAGTCTGGCCGCCATTGTTCTTGATATCGGTCACAACCGATTATTCAAATCTGTCGGAGTTCCATACGAAAATGGTAAAGACAACGTTTCTTTTCTTTCACTTCCCTTTTTAAATAAAGGTTTAGATGCCATACATTTAGGAAATATTCTACATCATAAATCTGTTACGGCACATATTCCTCCTTATTTCAAAGATAAAGTATTTCAATCATCTTTTATACCTATACTTCTAGCATTGCACCCAAGGTCTTCAACACGTCTCGGATTTCCAAATCAATGACCTCAAAGCAAAACAACCACCAGAGTGTTCTTGTGAAAAGTCCCCATTCAATTTTTTGGCTAAAGGACCAAAATATCGTGAGCCTAGGCGTATCAACTGGAACCATAATTTTAAAACAATTATAGATTCAGTTGAAGACTATGCCAGGAAATGGGTCAAGAAAGAACAGGAGAAAGAAAGTGACGTTTTGTCAGAGTGGATTAAAGCTATGAGGTCGTTGATTTTGAAAAGAATCAATTCTTTGAAGGGCTCAATGAGCACTACAAGCAGCATCAATTTTTAACAACACTGATGTTGCAAAACATTGTCCACCTTACATGACAAATATGTTGTTGTACCTAAGAAAGACTATATTGATCGTTTGACAGCTGAATTAAGAGTTTGTTGCACCAGCAATAGCACCACGTACACTGCTACAACACTGTCTTAGGAGGAAATTATTGACAATCACAAATCTGTCATTTCCTCCTTCGGGCATTCAGTTGATGACCTTCAATCCTTGTATTGGAATCCGAAACTACATAAAAATCCATATAAAAAGCGATTCATTGCAGGGTCATCAAAATGTATCACTAAACCTCTTTCAGTTCTGTTGACTTCAATACTGACGGCAATAAAATCCGGCCTCCAGAAATATTACGATTGTTGCTATTCAAGAAATGGTGTCGATCAAATGGGATTCCTGAAGATTTCGAAAGAACTTATTGAGATTTTTACCTCTCAGTCTTGTACATTAGATTTCTCAACTCTTTACACTTCTATTCCACATGAACAACTCAAATCACGATTGGCACAACTGATTAAATGCAGGTTAAAAAAAAACAGAAAAAGAATGGAAAATGCAGGTACAAATATCTGGTATCTGGTAATCGATTATACTAAGACTTACTTTGTCATCAATGAGACTAAGAAAAAGAACAAATTTACAGAAGATCAAATAAATGACGTGCTCAATATTCTTATTGACAAACTATTTTTTCAATTTGGTGGACGTGTTTTTCAGCAAACAATAGTGATTCCAATGAGTACTAATTGTGCACATTTGCTTGCTGATTTGTTTCTTCATTCATATGAAGCAGACTTCTAACAATCTCGTCTAGACAAAAAAGATCGTAGACTTGCTCTCTCTTTTAACCTCACTTTCCGTAATATTGACGATGTCCTTTCACTGAACAATTCTCGATTTGGTGACTTTCTCCATCTCATATATCCTCAGGAACTTAACAGATTCTAGGAAGTCTGCTTCATATTTAGATCTACATTACGAAATGGACTCTCAAGGAAACCTTTCAACAAAGCTCTATGACAAACGTGATGACTTCATCTTTCCAATTGTCAACTTTCCCTTCTTGTGCAGCACATTCCGTCTGCTCAAGCTTATGGAGTTTACATATCACCATTGATTCGTTACTCCAGAGCTTGCCGGAACTACATCGATTTCCTTGGCAGAACGTCACGTTTGACAAAGAAATTGCTAACACAAGGTTATGTTGCTCCCCGGTTGCTGTCTTCACTCAAGAGATTTTACGGTAGACACCACGTACTCATAGACAAATACTAGTATGGGATTTCTATCTCGCAGTTAAGTGAAGATGTTGGGTTCTCATAAAGTTTTGTTTTGTGTTCCTTTACCGAATTTGACACACTGAATATGAAATAAACAGTGCAACGGGTGTGCTATAGCAGACAGGAACCGCTCACTCTTCTGGAGCATCTGAGTTCACTCTTGTTCGCATTGTTGATTTCTGTTCGGTTTATTTTGTGTTTGTTCGTGTTTGCTGGTTTTGCCTTTCGGACTTTTGACACTAGAATGCCCCATTAGTGCCTCTTTGCTTCTTTCAAACTTTGTATACTGGCTTTTTGGGGTCCTTTACTAGTACAACCCGTCCGATTTAACTATGGACTTTCGCTTGACGTTTCAACAATGAAAATTTACATCGTCATAAACAAGCCAATCGGTAACAAAAACCGCAAATCGTCACAGTAAGAAAAGACTATTCATCAATATCCAATCAAATTTAATGTTTGCACGACCCATTCATTCAATCAATGTATGTCATGTATTTTTATGTCATCAAATGTAACGATTTTTGGTTTTTGTTAACGATTGGCTTTGTTCATGACGACGTAAATTTTCATTGTTGTGTTTGCACACTTCACTTTACGCTACAATCGAAAGTCCATAGTTAAATCGGACGGGTTGTATGTAAACCGAGCAATCAACATTGCCGCCTTTGCTTGAAATAGAACACTGGTCAGTACATATAGTTTTTACCTGCGTCGCAAAGAGTCAAAGCAGGTCTAGGAGTCGGGACACTCTGTCTGTCCGTGCGTCCGTCCGTCCATCGCGCTAAGGGATGCCTTTCTTGTGTAATCTGAATCTCATAAACCAAACACTAGACCTTTCTGAAATTTCATACATGGTGATAACAGATATATTGAAGATGTTCATCTCTCCTTTTGGGATCATTTCATAATTTTGTTTAGAAATAAGAGATCCATTAGGGGTTAAAGCTAAATTGTCTTTGTTCCCGAAATAACTTTTGTTCTGGTTCACAAAATGCTATGATACTTGACTGAAGCGTTACTCACTACAAAAGGGTGGATTCGATTGATATTTGTTATTTCACAATAGAAGTAGTTCTTCATGGTTGACTGATTGCTATGAAATTTTAAAATTAAAATGTTTCGTTTAAAACGCAGGGCCAAAAAGGGGGAATAACAACATTTTTTTTCTATTTATGGTTCGATTTAGAAATTAATTTTTGTCAGATATAGTAAAAACCAATGGGAGATAAATTTCTTGGTTTATTTGGCGGTTTAAAATAGGGGTAAAAATTCGAAACTTTTTTGTCTGATGTTTTCAGATTTATATATATATATCTTTTTCAATTAAATATTCACTGCTAGTCTTTAATGCGTTGCATCATGTGATAAATATGTTTGTCAGTCAAACATAGAATGCAAATGTCAAAAACTATTGACTGTCCGAACTGGGACAAGAACATACAGGGTTTAACATTTTGGTTTGCGACGCAAGGCCAGACATCAATCGGTCTTGTTTGCTACTTGCAAAAAGTGTAAAAATAACGAAAATCTTATGCAAATTTTCTTCTTTAGAATCATAAGCTCTGCGAAACATTTCATTCCGTCGAAATTGTCAAACGACTCCCTATTGGACTTATATCCCCTTGATCGTGGAAATTAATCTTTTTTTGCAGTTTACACTTGATCTCAAATGCCGTTAGGTTTGGAGAAAAGTGAGCATCGCACTTTCGCCTGCACATTCAGATCTTAAAAGAAGATTTCAAGGTGAGATCTCACTTATCTAGTGCTAAAGAGTTATGCTCATTTTATTGGTTTTTGTTCAATTTTCGCCAATTTTAAAGATGTTCTCTAAAAGCATTGTTACTTTGTTCCCTTTATTCTAAGGGTGTGTTCTACCCATAGACTGTAAAATGGTATATTCCACCATAAGTAACAAGCTCTAGACATAAACTGAGCGATTCAGGCTTCTGGGAACCTCTAATTTCATGTTTTGACAAAGAATGAATAATGTTTTCATGTTTTTGACTTACTGCAGATGGAGTTGTTTTTTACCTAAATGTTCAGCTGGAAAGATTTCAGATGACACGGTTTATGAATTTTGCCCCTATAACAAATTGATTTGTATACTGCATTTTGACAAAGAGATTCAGTATCTCTTTCCAGCATCAGTAACTGCAAGTTCCGTTTAATAAAACATTGTATTTCTATTAGTTTTTTTTCCAACTCAACAGGACACGATAATTTCCGACCGTGTCATCTTATTCCATTGTGCACGTTTCCGTGATGTAGATGACAGACAAACTAATATTCAAGAAATAACAGACTTCCCAGCATTGTATATTTTCAACATTGTTTTGTTAAATCGTCACAGTTTGTCGGAAATTTTGTTCTTTCTAGGTCGTTATGATTTCAAGCAAAATACATATTTTGTAATGAAATTTTTAGATAAATGTACATGACACAACAACGATATACTGTTCTGCAATTAAATCAGCTAAAACATTTGTCAGTTATCGCTGCTATTTGTCTGCATGTTGGTCCCAGTTACTTTAAGTCTTTTAAAAAAAGCTTGAGATTTGAATATATATTCCTGACATTGGCATAAGAAGTACAGTTATGATATTCGATGGTTGAAGACTTAATATAAAATAAATCGCTCGAATCCTTGAAACATTTAATAAGTTTTCGGAGACAAATTTCAAATTTCATCTGATGTGCATCTCGTCTAAAGTTACCTATAAAACATATATCCTTTAACTTGAAATGATATAAACAGGATAATAATTAGGCATATGCAGGCTGTTTTAATTATCGTTCTTTCGCCTAAACAGGGTGGTACTTGTCAATAGATTTCATCGTTTTTAAATCACCTTTATTGTAAGTAATGTTGGTGGATGTTTCTTTGCGAGTTTCGTTTATCCAAGACGCTTCACCCATGATTTGCATATAGTCAAAGAAAAGTAGAAAAAGAGCTCAGTTCAAACCGAACAAAATATATCATCTATAGTTAGTTGTTTAAGCTACACATTTGATTGATAAGTCTTGAGATATCGGCTGTAGAATATGATCACAAATCAAAAGACCAAATTGAAGAGGTTTCAAAAAAATATTTTGTCAATGTTACTTAAAGTCTTTTTTTGATAAGTATTCTATTTTAAGTGTTTATAGTATTTCGAAACTCTCAGGAATATGGCAGAGAGTAGAAAATGTATACCAAGATTGGAGCAAAATCCATTTTTAACCGAAAGAGGACAAATCTTTGATATAAAAAAAATTGTTAGTAAACATTTCCAATCGTTGCACTGATTTCATGATTCACTTTATTCTATTTCATCGTTTTTAAATCACCTTTATTGTAAGTTCTGTTGGTGGAGGTTTCTTTTCTAAGACGCTTCACCCATGATTTGCATAGTCAAAGAAAAATAGAAAAAGAGCTGTTCAAACCGAACAAAAATATATCATCTATAGAATAAGACGGAACTGCTTACCCTTGTGGGGTATCTTAGTTCACGCCTTTTTTTTACTTGAGTTCATGTTGCTTATTGCAGTCAAGTTGTTTTTTTTTCTAATTTAATGCGTTTCGTTTTTTTCTATTTGTCCTGTTTATTTGTATACAGATTTTTGTCTAGGCTTATTTGAATGCCCGTAGAGATATATCTACCCCGCTATGTGGAATGCCCTTTTGTTAATCCTTTTTTTTTTCTGAAGCGCATCATAATGACATAGTTTAAATGGCAGTGACCTACTGGTGGATAATGGTGACTTGTCATTATCATGTGAATCTTAAGTATTAACCACTTATGAATACACTATAGGTTTTACTTTCATGTGAGTTCAAAAGGTCTTATCAATGTACAAAGACTTATTTTAATTTCTTAAGCGACATTATATTTTTACCACTGGAAAAACCACAGGATGAATAGTCTTACAAAACGAATATTTAACATTTTGTATTGCAGAAAAAACAACCCTGAAAGCAAACAGCAACGACAACAGAATGGCTCGAAAATGCATAATTTAAAATAATCTTTATTTCACATCAATTATGATAACAATTTTGATTCTTGTGTCTTCTTTACTAATTTGTTTTGATTGATTTACCTCGATTTATTCCTAAGACAAAACACAAGAAATATCATAAATTTTGTTTACAGTTTTCCATGGTTACAAGATTGTCTATTTAATATATCTTTGTTCTGATTGGCTGCTGAATGTCTAGTCCATCTGAAAAAAAAAGAAGAAAAATGGCAATTAAAAGTTTGTAATGATGAGTCTGAGTTTATATTGTTGTATTAGTGAGCATCAAGTAAGAAATGATAACCATTCAGCGATATGACATGAACGTTGCCAGCTGATAGCTCGTCGGCTCTTTCAGATTGCTGAAAAATTGAATTCCATGAATTCTGTATGACACCTAATAAACTGCTTAGGTCGATTAACATTTATTTGTTAATTTCCCTCGGAAACCAAGCTCCGGGGAGACAACTCGTTAAGACAATAAAATTCCTATTAGAACTAATTCAATAAACGAAGGGCTCATTTCTTCCATTAGGTGAACGTAGTTTTTACATACGTTTTACTTATATTTTGATTGCTCGGCACCGCGCCTGTCAGAAAACGTTATTGTCTTTGTATAAGAGAGTCAGCTGGCGAAGCAGCAGGAATTTAACTGTTGAATTATAGGTCTTGTGTAATTATTGGCAGCCGCTTGATTGCATACGTGTGGTTCAAATCAAACATTAATGAACCTTTTTCTTTTTTCATTTATTAATATACGAAACATTAAAATGTTGTCTCGAAAATTATGATTACAAAAGGGATATTTTATAACCTCTAGAACACGAAATATCACTCGTTTTTGAAGTGGTTTCCGCATTTACGACGAAATAAGCAAATGTTTTTGTATAATTAAACACATTTTCTATTTGAGAAAGAGAAGAAGAAATCCATTTCGCTGTATACTTATGAATCAATTTTCTTTTTCAAGTGGGTTGTCATTTGGCACACGGGTATGATTGGCAATTGCAAAGTGTTGTAATTACATTTCAAAGACATCAACGAAGCACATTACAATAATGATGATGTAGCTTGCCATCAAACCAGACTCCGAGTCCGTATTAATGTACTCAGTGATGAACATTTAATGGATTAACGACTCAACATATATCATAGAAGTTATTTTTCTAATCAGCAGAACTTTTAATAGATAATCACACATTCTTTGTTTATTAGATAACAATTACCATTACGGTTTCTAATGATTTAACATAGGACTGATTGACTAAAGCATGACATTTATTGTTTTCTTATTTTAAATTATATGATAATATGATATTAAGACAAAATTATACTCTTTAAGGTACGAAAAATCTTATATCTTAATTGTTTGTATCCATTGATAACATCGAATCTTTGGTTGATGCATAAGCAATCATTAATGGTATTGACAGCCATTTCTTGTGTTCTTATGCTATATTATTTATCCCCAAAAATATACCTGAAGTGTATTTCAAATTAGATGCACTAGGTTTGTTTGAAGATGTTAACCAAAATGTATATTTGTTTTGAAAAGTGCCTTCAAGTATAAACACTATAAGACCACTTATTTTCTACAAAGTACCCCTCTCTTGTGAACTAAGTATAGCTGTAGGTAAAAACCCAGAGAATGAAGGCAAGAGAAAGTACATTTATGAAGAAAAGAAAAAGTACACAGGCACGTAAGTGCATTATACACAAAATAAAAGTACATTTATTAAATTCATTCTATGGATTTTGACAAATTGTTTTACTAGATCGTTTCAACTCAGGAATAACTCGAAAAAAAAAACTAAACGAAACGCTTCTCAGACGAATAAGAAATAAGTTGTAAATACATAGAGAGAAGATGAAAAAAAATATTGTAAAAATGTAAAGAAATACCAAGCATTTATAAGACATATTCGTATACCAAAATCTTGTATAAAACGGTTTATTTGGTTATTCTGTATATCGATATTTCAAGGGGTTAATTGGCTAGCTTCTCATCGCATCAGTAGCATGGAAGATCAAAAACCAAAACGAAAAAGTTCGAACAATTACAATATCTACAATTTTGATTGATTAGTATCACTTGATTCATCAATTATTTATAATTTTCATATGTATATATATTTTTTTCTATGGTCAAACATTGCTTTTACGTTTGGTACTAAAAGACAATTGTACTTTTATTTTTCTTCATTCATTGAAACTCGGTATAGGATAATGAAGCTGTCCTTAGCTATGTCCTAAACCAAGTCTTAGGAATTAAAATGGGAGGTAGAAAGGATCATCCTTAGACGTGTCCTAGGATTAAGCGAAGCCATCCTAGGATAACCATAAATAGGACCATCCCTATACAAATTTAGGCTAATCCAAAATAGCCAAATGTAATACATTTACGCCGATGTAACGGCGTTTAAAAAGATAAGAATTAGATCTTAAACTCTTTTTTTTTATTTCGAAGTCTTTGTATTTTTTTTAAAGAATAAAAAATAATTGCAATATCATTGATATGCACTTCTTAATTCGGCCGTTTTTTCTGTGCGTTGCACTTATCACTAATAACAAAATAAACCCCTAAGTTTGAGAAACAAAATTATTTCACATCCTAAATTTAGGAACAAATTTAAGACATGCTCTTTTTTAGGATGCCTTCAATAACACGACTTAGGACAGAGACATGTCCAAAGACCATCCTTAGACATATCCTAATCCTATAGGACACCTTCGTTAACACTGCCCCAGCCAGAATCCTCCTTGGACATGTTGGAATAAATCATAATTCCATTTTTTCCCTAGAATTCTAAGTTGTCCTAGAAGGATTCTGGGGCTTTATTTTCGAAGCCATCTTAGGACTAAGAGACAGCTAAGCAGCCTCTTAAACTACATTTTAGTCCTTAGTCAAATTTTCATACGTGTCCCAAAATAACCAATTCTATAGAGATCGTCCTAAATTTAGGAGGACAAATAAGGAGACTTGGGAATTTCTTAACTTTAAAGAATCACAATTTAAGATAAAGTACGGCCATAATATAAATCTTTTTTGTGGTATATGATCCCAAAATTTAGCCACATTCATATACTTTCCCGCACTCTTGTTTTTAAACATCACAATAGTTGCTTTAGCTACATATTTTTTTTACAAAAATTCCACCTCTGAATCTCACACACAGAACCTTTTTTCACAATGAAATTATAAGAACTTTTATTTTAATTTATACTAATGCTGCATTATGGGAACGTATCATGAGACCAAATTCAACTCATTTTATATTATTGTAAACAATTACTTTACTATTTACTATTGTTTGTGAATTAAGAAAAGACGTGCTTTATCATCTTCATTTAAAAACTAAACCATATATATCTATTAAATGTAATTCTTTACTTAAGAAACTTGTTATAAGAAAGATAGGAATTCCTAGCCTGGAAACGTCTAAGAAAGCTTCGGTATGACTGCTGAGACCTATTTTAGGAGGGTCAAAAGATCTTCCTAAATCAATTGCTGAGACGTTTCTTAGAAAATTCCTAAGAGAGTTTTGAAAATAAGGCCCCTGGATCTTAGGAGTAATACGTATATCAGAACCAGAATCTGGAGCGGTGTTCTCGAAGCATTCCTAAGAATGACCATTAGAAGGGTTCTTGGACAAACTTTAAGAAATAATTAGGAGTGACTAAAGTAATACTTAGGGCGTTTCTCGAAGCATTCTCAGCAGCTTCTTAACTTAGGCAATCCTAAACTATATTCTCATTCATTTTTAAACAGCAGGTAAAGGAACCATTATATATTCCGATCAATAATTGATTTTTACTTGTCTTTGTTTTTTGTTAACAAATAAAACTGTCAATATATCAAGAAAAAATATAACTTGATAAAGAGATAACTCTTACAGAAAATAATATGTTATTATTTATGCTAAATGTATGCTTCTTACATTTTCTTTTTTTCATAATTTATTCTAATGATACAAATAATTTAAAGTCTATTTTTGTCAACATATTGATGTTTCTTGATAGATATTATATCATTTCAGCTAAGTTCGTTTGAAAAAAAATAATAATTTAGGTAATTTTTAGGGTTGAAGAACGCCCTAAGTCAACTATCTAGGTGTCCTAAAGTTAGGAGAAAAAATAGAGTGTATCCCTAACTGAGAGACTTTTGTGAACATGACTTAAGTTTAGGAAACCTCTAAAGAAGGACTTGGGAGGGGTCCCAAAGATAGGAATGCTTCGAGAACACCACCCCAGAATCAGAATATTTTATTTAAGTGTCACATACTCAGCAAATACAAGTCAAATAATCACAGAAGTAATTACAACAAAATTTACATACTGCATTAAAATTGCTGGTATCCAGCCAAAAATGACTTATGAGACACTATAAAAAACATTTGTACAGAATAAAACTTAAAACACGAGTTAAAAAAATATATATACAAATAAACATAATTAAAAATCAAAGATTGGCATATTTTCTACGATTAAACATACTAAAAAGTGTTTTTGCTAAAAATGGCTGAATAAAATCATTTGTCATAAAAAATAGAAATTTATCTTGTACAGAAAAATTTAAAAACTCAGAATCGAATTCACATGCTTTTACCTTTAAGGAATATCTTAAATCAGATTAAAATTATATATATCTATTTAGTTCCAAAATAGAGATCAAGAAATCGGTTAATATAAGAATATTTTATTATGTACAGTACTCGCCAGAAAGTATATATGCCAAGGATTCCAAACCTTTATTTAAAGTCTCAATTAATTCTATTGATAAGATTAACATCCAACGTCAATGTCAGAAATGCATAGATGAACCAAGTTAAAAGTTGAAATATGTTTTAATATTTTTTTACCCGATAAAAGAGCTAGAAAATATCTTAGAGGACGAAAGTTATATAAAGGTCGCCGCTCGGATATTCGCCTAAGCAACAGGCTAAAAAAATGAGAGCTAATACTTATTCTAAAAATTAAAGAAAAAAAACCAAAAAAAAACTATATATATATTTTATGTGAAAACAAAAATATAATCATCATTTCATTACAACCGCCCTATATTTATAGAAGTTATTAATACAAATTCACAAAAATATATGGTTAATAATTTGACTAAAGTTAATGAGAAATACTTAATATATGGATAGATGTAACCAAGATAAATATTTGTTTTGAAAAGTGTTCTCAAGTGTTAACAATGTAACTAAAGTCCACTTGTTTTAAACAAAGTACCACACTCTTGGAAACAAAGTGAACGTCATCAACATAGTTGTGCACATCAGAAAAAAATGAGGTGTCGATCATGCTTATAAAACATTCAAGGAATTCTTTTTTTAATTGTCGCGACTCGTTACAAGAACATTAGATAAAAATATTTTAAAATATCTAAGACACCATTTGAGATAAGGTCTGAATGAAACATATATTTAACGCAATTGTAGCATTTAGAGTTTTTTTTTAAATAGTCAAGTTATTAAAAAAAAAACACAATCTATATATCATTTCTATTGGATCTATTCACAATTATGGGATAACAAACGCATTTATTAGAAAGAATATCTATTAATGCAAACAGTTTTTATTTTTATTTCAAATAATGCATGCAGTAAGTTTTGATACATTTCTTATTATTTCTCAACATTGCAACGAAAAATAATAACAAATTTTAACACGTGCAACTTCACCGTAATTTACGCAATATATTTATGTAAATTTTATTGAAATTATAACTTGTAAATTTTTAAAAATACAAAATGAAAAGTCTGCAAATTTTCACATGGTGTCATAAAATCAGAAATAGATTTTTGATAAAGATATGGTGTAATGACACTAATAAAGCCGCTGGAAGTTTTAAAATCTTGGCACATTAAAGTTTTTTTTTCAAGGTGACGTTCAACCCACGGCGACCATTCTACATACGTAAATAAAAAGCATATGCTAGAGTCGTGTACGACACAGAATGGACAAGTTCTATTTCGTTTTATATTAACTTTGCAATTTTGTTATCTCCTCCACCATCTTTCTCTTTGGAAAATGGCAATTTAATCGTTTTTTAGACCTTTGAAATCATAAGTATATGAAAACTTTGACAAAACGTCATATTTTCCATGGGAAAATTCTACATATATTGCAAATCAAATTGAGAAAAAAGCACGAAATTTAATTGATAAGAGTCCCTCAAGTACACAGTAGTACATCTAGATTTGATTTTTTTTCTAAAACCATCATTTTAATTCTTCTTGAACATTTGTTCTTGTATTATGCAATTTACATCATAAATGTAAACTCAATAGTTTGGCCAAATATTCTTATAAGCTAGCTGAAGTTTGGATTAAAGTTGTCTAAATGAATGGTAATGGCAATAAAAAAGTTACTGAATGATGATCAATCTGAAATGCACAAGAAGAAAAGAGAAAGATTTACAATGACACACCGGGGAAACTAAAGGTAGCAACATGGTCCAGACTTGGTACTGTAGAAGACTATAAGATGTGGAATACGTGTACGCGACACAACCTACAAAAAACAATCCACAAGGGAAAACAGTCAGCAGCCTTCAATGTGACCTGTGTTCGCTGCTCACTGTTTTACAATTGGCCCCTGGACCGAAATTAAACTACATTTGATTCAAGCCCAATACTTAAGTGCAATGAAAGACCTTATTCTTGACAAAAAAACAAAATTAACTAAGTTAACAAGTTCACTTTTAGGACCCACCATAATTCAACGTTATTTGTGTTCTCACGTGCTTAGAGCTATGCTTTATAGAACCAAAAATTTTAAAATATACCAGAGGCAATAATCGAAGTATAATAAGGAAGCCGCGTGTACATGTATTACACCAATTTTCAAGCACTCAAATAAATTTGATTTATGCTAAAATTTTTATCATAATTCTAATTCATCTTTAATAACACAATGCTTAAACATATTGCCCTTTCAATTTTGAACATTAGTATGATTATTTCTGACAATAAAACATATTTTTATGAGAGACGGAATCTGTTTTTATCGCCGCTAACAAAAGTTTATCAATTTGTAGATACAGTTTAATTTTCTGATTTTTGTGTTTCAAAAGTGTAACAAGTACAAACAATTTGTTCAGATAACCGACAGTGAAGTCATTATCGAAGCCCACAAAGCAGTGAACTTAAATTAATTTTAGATATAACAAACTACAGAAAAAAAGTCGAGTATAAATGCAAAAGAATTCCTAAGTTAGATTAAGATGCTTTCATCTTGTTTTTAGGTTGTTGAAGGACTCTTTGTATTATATGAATCAAAAATACCACAAAGTTTCAGACAATCAATTTTGCTAGGCCTGACGCGCATTTTTTTTTCAAACCAAAATGGTCCAAATATACCAGGAAAGAAATTCAAAGTATAATATGAAGCTGCGTGTACAAAAACTTTATTTTATATGCTAAAAAAAAATCTCAATTCTATTTCATCTTTAAAAATACAATGCTTAGACAATATTATCCTAGGCTTTCAATTTTGAACATTAGTATGATTATTTCTGACAATAAAGCCAGGTACACACGATGAAATTAATTTCATGAAATTAGTTGCATGCAACAACTTTCATCGTGTAACCACGGAAATTTTTAGTTGCATGCAACTTTTCAAAAGTTTCATGAAACTTTTTCTGAAATAGAACATTGCTCTATTCCAGAAAAAGTTACATGCGACTTTTCTAGAGAGATAGCCAATCAAATGACGTGCTTAGAGGTCATATGTTCATTGATTCTATAGAGTATCATGGAAATATCATGAAATTCATTTCGTCATGTGTACAGAAAGTTTCATGCAACAAAAGTTTCATCGTACCGGGCTTTACATACTATTATTAAGAGAGACGTATTCTGCTTCCAACAATATAGCTTTCGTGTAAAAAACACACTACTATATACATGTCTGATTAAAGAACTAGGCATTGATGGTAATTCTGTTAGTGCTACATGCACTCGGACTTTACAAATAGCGACCAAGCATGTCGGTTTTGTGTGATGACACTTCACTAAATCATTATTGTTTGAAGTGTTGTGTCGGATTTAAAATCGATACGTTTGATTTTTTTACATCAGTCGATTGATGATTCTCAGCTAGCTGTCAGTAACAGCGAGTGTTCTATAGAGAGTTCCTTTACCGTCCTTTTGTTTGTTCTTGTTTTTGTCTTAGGTTTTCTCTAGTGGAATTGGACTTCGATCGATTTGATTTTTATTGTGTGCTTAGTTTTTTGTGCTTTGTCTAAGAATATTGATAGGGGGAAGGTTGGGCCCCAAAAAACTAGTTTAAACCCGCCACATATTACATGTGCCTGTCCTAAGCCAGGAGTCTTTGACAAAGCTTTCGTTTGTACTTGTCTATTGGATGTTTTCTGTTCCTTGTTTAAGAAGGGGGTCTATCCGTGACTATTTCAGGGCTAGGTTTGAATTATATGCATTTTGTTTGGACCATGGGCTAATTGCAGAACCGCGAGCAGTGCCAAATGGCCTCGTTGAAGGCTGCTGGCGGTTGTCCATTGTGGTTTTTTTTAAATTCCCGTTTAATTGTGGGCTGTGACGCGTACACTTATTCCACATCTCATTATTTTCTATTCATAAGATGAGATCATAGCCAACCATAACTCTTTCATGTACCTTCAAATACTAGTTTGAAGAAGGAACATGAAAAGTTACCATATTTTTACTGGATACCTCAACTCACAAAAATCCGTACAAAGAAAGTTTTATAACTGGATTTTCATCATGGTCAACTTCAGAGCTACCCTTTCAACTGACTAAAATCTTGTCTGCTGTCAAAGAAAGACAACATACTTACTATGACACTTTTTTTATAATCGAAGTGGAATCAATCACCTGTGGATTTTAAAGATTTATTACTTAAATTTTAATCCCGGTCATTTTGTGTGGTTCATTCTTTGAAAACGTCCGATTTTTCAACTTTGTAGCCCACATTGCCACAGGAAAAGATTAAGTGTCATCTGAACAATCTTCTCGGAAAGGCTTTTTCAAATTATAGGAACTTTGTTGTTTTAGGTTAAAGTTATACATATTTTCCAAAACATCTTATAAAGATAAAATTTATGACACATTGGACCAAGTTTGCAGTATGCTTAAGTTTCTTATTGACATCATATTTGTCACATTTGGAGGAGAGATTTTTCAACAACAAATTAGCTTTCCAATGGGCAAAAAATGTTAGATTGTGCTCATCTCCTCGCTGGTTTGTTTTGATACTCTTATGAGACTGAACTTCTTCAAGAACACACAAAGAACAAGAAAATAAAAGAGGCAAGGTCCTTTAATTTCACTCTCAGATATACACTTAGACAAAATTTGGAACATGAAAATTAACACATTTTTCAAAGTCATAAATTTATATCTTAAACATATACAATAGAGATAACCTATGGCTAAATGGAATTGTCATCAACATTGGTCAACCTACGTTTGGATATGATCAAGAAAAACAGAAATAGATCTTACGAAAGACTGGAAATGTGCAATTAGTTTGGCTTGGTTAAAAATTATGAGACAAAAATAGGGGGTATCCTTTTTTTTACAATATGTACTAATTTGAAAGATATAGAACTTGAAAACTTTATTCTATTTAAAAAAAAAGTAATTCTTTAAGTTTAAGTCATTTTTTACGCATTCAAGAACAAATTCACAATTTTAGTTGCAAACTTTTTCTGGATTTTTTCTCTGCATTTTCCCCCATGTTCAAAACTAGCCAGCTGTTGGTCACAAACGCCGCATTTTATATGTGCCTGTCCTATAAGCTAGGAGTCCTTGTCAAAGCTTTTGCTTGTCCCTGTTAACTATCTGTTTGGTCTATGTCCAGAAATGGGTCTTTCATTGATAATTAAGGGATTTGTTAACACCTTAAGTATTGTATTTTTAGTCTTGGACAAATGCAAGACGGCGAGCAGCGACCTCTGGTCATGTTGAAGACTACTGGCTGTTTTCATTGAGATTTTTTAAATTGCCGTTGCTTTAATGTTGGTTGTGTCGCGTACACTTATTCCACATCTCTTTACCGCCTACATTTCATACGGTCCCTAAAAATCTTCCTTTGTTATCAGCCACTGGTGGAAAAATTCAAAATTATGTTGAACGTAATGGTTAGTGATTTTTTTTTTTTGATAAATGTTTTACTTTACTGATTGTTGTACTAAGATGGTCACCTTATCATTCCTATTATGTCTTCACAGCCTTGTTGTATTTTGTGTTACTACCGGGCCCTAAGATCGCAATGGAAGAGGGAGGTTGGGTGCGCCATAAACCCTGGTTTAGCCCATCATTTCTTTTGAAATGCCAGTACCAAGTCCTTTCTCTTGGACATTGAGATTGATCCTCCATGTTCGTTAATTTCGTTATTACCTTTATTTTCCAGATTAGGAAAATTTATAACTTCAAAATTAAAGTCATCTCTTTTATCATAAATCATTGTACTGAGATAACCATCAAAACATTGGAAAGTCAAATTACAAAACTGCTGAAAACGAAAATTACTCAAAACCAAAACGTTCGAACAAGGAAGCCAATTCCAGCACCGAGGATATCGACAATGTGCATTACAAGGAAAGAAACATGGTGTTTTTCTTTTTAATTTAAAAATCGGAAATTTCAGCGACAAGAATATTAGAAATTTTATGGTAAATCGTGTCAGACAAGTCTGACGACCAGGCTTGTGATTACCCTCGGGGACCTCTGGCCCACTAGCAGCGGTTATCGCCCAGTTGTTTCAAAAACGCGGGTTTAAACGGTTAATATGGATATGAAAGTTCTCAAACTAATCCAAGTCAGGACTTCTGCGATTACAGTAACTGTTTTGGAATTCTATAAGCTCATTGACAAATATCAGCATTCTCAGAGTTTTGTATTTATTACCCCAATTTACGTATAAAACAGATAGCGAAGTAAATTACCAAGTTAATACAACATATCCTTTACACATACTTGTTCTATTAGGAAGGATTATATTGTAATTCCTCGTCCCACACCCCTTCCCTCCTTCTTACTATCAATCATAAACCTTATTAAGCTGGAATTAATTGAAACAAGATCTCAAGTACCTACGGAAATGAATTTTGTTTGACGGTAACTTTAATAAATGTGGCGACCCATATTTCGTCTGAAGTATCAAAAATCATTTTGTCTTCAATTATTGTCATAATACTTTCATGTCGATTAAGAAAACGTTTCAATTGTGTATAGACAAAAATACATTGATTTTCCTTTCATCTTTGATAACAGCTGTTCACGTTCGGGTTTAATATATGTTCCCTATTAGCCAATCGATGATCATGAGAAAGTTAAAAAAGCAAACGAATAAATAACTCGGGACAAAGAGGGTATCTAAAACTAAAAGGATGGTATATCATAACAAAACATGTATTTCTATAAACGATTTAACCAAGAATAACAATTTTGATATATGTATATATAGTTCACTTGTATACACATTTAATTTGTAAATCAATTTAAAATCTGGATAAGCTACGCTCACCAAAGGTCTTTACAGCTCAGAATGAAACAAGTAAACGGTACCATGCATGCCGTCATTTTAAATACAAAAGATTGAGATGTGGAATAGGTGTACACGACACAGCCCGCTTAAACAAGCGGAAATTCAAAAACCACAGCGAAAGACAGAAGCAACCTTCTACGACGCCAGTATCGCTGCTCTCGCCGTTTTGCAATTGGTCAAAGGTAAAATAAGGATGCATACAATTCAAACCCAAGCCTTGATATACTATCCGTGTTGCAATAAATGTTTCAGATTCCTACAGACGTCACAGTGAACAACTTTTAGTATGCAAAAACGCAGAGAAACTTTATATATTACTTGTTCTTCGTTAAACGTGTTAGGTAAGACCCTAACGAGAATAACAATCATTTTTTTTACCAAATCAGGTCATTATGAGAATTTGTGTACAGGTATAGAGGGATAAAGTTGTCATATTATTAGACCTATAATTCAATGAAATGTGTAGGTATATATCCCTTACTTAAAGGACACCGAATCCTGTGAACTATGCCAATTTGATGATCTGTAATCCAATCCAAATTAAGTTTTAAGTTTATAAATTGCTTGGAAGATCATTAAACAAAACTCAAAATTCTTAACCAACTCTGGATCGCGTCAAAAGATAATAAATCAATCAAAAAAGTACAGTGGAAAGACTGTTACAATGGGTACAATTATGCTCCTCTTCTCGCCGATTTGTTCTTATACTCATATGAGACTGAATTATTTCTACAATAACTCGTAAAGGACAAGAAGATGAATAAGGCAAGGTCCTTTAATCTCACTTTCAGATATTTCGACGATGTCCTCTCTGTAAACAACGCTTCGTTTGGTAGACGAGTTAGAGATTAAGGAAACCACCGAATCCAATTGCTTCACATCATTCTTGGATTTGCATCTCGAATATGACAAGGATGGTTATCTCAGTACAAAAATTTACGATAAAAGAGACGACTTTAATTTTTAAATTATCAATTTCCCTAACAGTGAAAGCAACATACCTACCTCACCTGCTTACGGTATTTATAGTTAACAACTTATTCGATATGCCAGGGCTTGTACAATTTTTTTTCTGATTTTTTGAAACACTTCTGTCTCCGTGACCGACCCTTAGACCAAGGTTACCAGAAAATATGTCTCATACGGTCCCAAAAAAGTCTTCCTTCGTTATCAGCTACAGGTGGAAAAATTCAAATTGAGTTGAACGTATTGGTTAATGTTTTGATTAGTGTTTTGCTGATTGTTGTACTGAGATGATCATCTTAATATCCATATTATGTCTTCACAGCCATGTTGCATTGTGTGCTACTACCGGTCCTTAAGATCGCAATGGAAGAGGAAGGTATACCGCGCCATAAAACCTGGTTTAACCCACCATTTCATTTGAAACACTTGTATCAAGTCAGGACCATTGCGATCTATTCTATAACTATTCCGGTATGTCTTCCATGTTTTGTTTTTTTCTCCTGGACATTTGAGATTGATCCTTCAAGTTCGGTTATTTTGTTATTACTTTAATTTGTTGACACATAACAGAAGTACCTATAACCAAAGGTGATCAACGGTATGAAAGATGTTTCTTTCATTTATAACATTAATTCATTAATAGCATTCACAACTTAAATCACGATAAGCACAGCTATTTAAACGCATTTTTTTTTCTAAAGAACGGGAATCGCGGGTAAAAATATCTGGTAGTATGTATATACAAAGACTTACTTGGTCATCAATGAGTCAAAGAAAAAGAGAAAAAAATACAGAGGACCAAATAATCGACATGCTCAACGTTGTATTGACAACAATCGGGATTCCAATGGGCACTGATAACGCACCGTTGCTTGCTGATTTGTTTCTTCATTCATATAAAGATATTTTAACAATTACTTCTAGACAAAAAAGACTGCAAATAGCCTCTCTTGTAACCTTACTTTCCGTTATATTGATGATGTCCTTTCATTGAACAATTCTTGATTTGGTGACTTTATCCCAAAGAACTTGAGATAAAAAGACACAACGGATTGTAAGAAGTCTGTTTCATATTTAGATCTATATCTCGAAATAGAAACCAAAGGAAGACTTCCAACGAAGCTCTTCAACTTTCCAATCGTCAACTTTCCATTGTTGTGTAGCAACATGACGTTCGCTACTGCTAATGGAGTTTTAGTATCACATTTGATTCGTCATTCCCGAGCTTGTGGGACTTACTTCGATTTCCTTGGTAGAGCGTCGCGTCTAACACAAAATTTGTAAACACAGGTTTACGTTGGTCCTCGGTTGTTTTCACTGAGGAAATTTTATTGAAAACATCATTCACTCATAGACAAGATGAGGTTATTATCTCTCAGATGTGCAGATGTTGGTTTGTCATAGAGCTTTGTTTTGTCTTTCTTTATCAAATTTGACACGCTGAGTTGACCATTTGCAGCGCAAAAGGGTGTGCTATAGCAAGCAGGAACTGGTTACTCTTCCGAAGTACCTGAGTTTACTCCCGTTACTACATTGATTTTGTTGCCTGTTTCTTCGTGCTGTTCTCGTTCGTGTTTGATGGTTTTGTCTTTTCTTTTTAGGACTTTTGAAATTCGGAAGTCACATTGGTACCTATGCTTCTTCTTAATTCTTTTTTGAAGAATTAAGTAATAGCTTGTTTGTCACTGCTACATTACAAAGACTACACAATAAAGGAAAAGAACAAAATGCAAGGAAAATGCAGCTTCACACTCCGAGGTCAGTTTACACAATCAGAAAAATCTGAAGATATATTTTAGACTCTCTGGATGCCATATTAAGACCAAACAAACTTATAACTGAAAAGAATGATTGTTTGTAAAATCTAAAAAATGTATTGCTATGTTTTTTCTTTGATCAATAACTGGTAATACCGGGTCAATGTAGGACAACCCATTCTTGTTAAAATGTTAATTTTTATGCCCCATCTACGAAAGTAGGGGGCATATAGTTTTCAGGTCTGTTCGTCCGTCCGTCCCAAATTGCGAGATGGGGCATTATGTCTTTTGGACATATTCTTACTAGTCATGTAAAGTTTTCCAAAACAATCTAAGGCTGCTGAATGATGTCAACAAGCATGAAGTTTTTTTTTTCCATTAATGAAATTAAATCTGCAGAAATTGACTATAGCATTTATGAAAACATAAGTAAATAATAAGATCTTTAAACAAATATTCACAATATGGTTCAAACAGTTCCAAAAAAAGGAATCTATTTTTATTAATTTCTTGACCTTAATCAAAATTCAAACATGAATAATTAAAATTTTACATTTCATTTGTTAAGACACTTTACAAGGAAAAAAAACATATTCTACATATTTGAGAACTGACTATATCATTTCTTATGGACAAATCGTGTCATTCCGTGTACGGAAACTGATAAGTACAAGTTTCCGGAGTTTTATTTCCAAATTAGAGAAAGAGACGTATCATAATGAAACGCTATGTCCGGTTTAATGAACGGATTGCCATAGAGGAAGTCTTCCTTTTTCCACGAAATACACAGCTTTTGTTGAGGCTTAAACATTTCGTAAGAAATAGAATTATAATATGAAATTTAACTACTCAATACACATTTTTTTATAACTACATGTAGTTTTATTTTAATTTTACAACATAATCAAATATAGGTGAGAATAAAAAGCTATGAGGTCTACATTATCCTATTTATGGTGTTAAAGATAAATCCGTACCAATTTTGTAATGGTATAGTCATGAAAAATCTCTTAACATAAAGTTAGTTTTTTACAACGTCAGACAATATGCATGCAAGTGGCATCGACTATTTAGATAAAGAATTAAACATGCGTTTACTGGATGGAAGTGCCAAAAGTAGATGTGAACATAACCTAAGAATTTGGGATAGTGGGGTCATAGAAAGGGGTTGTATCTCACGTCTCAACGGGTCGTTCATTGCATCTGTACTAATGCATAAAAGTTGTTAGTCGATGAATTTCAAAGCTTCAGATTTAATTATACAAAACAAGAAAGTTATTTCGATTTTCGTTCATTCATGTGAGGTGAGCTCTATCGTGAAGTCCACACTAGTTTTTGTTTTATTTCACACGATTTTCATGTAAAAATCACATTATTTTCATGTGAAATTGACGAGAGGCACATGAATTTTACATTGAGCTAGTTTTATGTGGAACTAAAGTCAAATTGCTTACAAGTGTATTAATCTAAAGTAATGAAAATGGAACAATGAAAAGAAAAGGATTGCCACAGACTTCAAAAATTCTTATAAGGTTTACAGCATTGACGATAGAAATAAAAGGTAATTTTGTCAAGCAATACAATAAAAGTCTTGGCCAAGGTTTCATAAAACATCTTAACTTTGAATTTTTCTTCAAATTCTAGAATTTCCTCAAATTCATATAGGAATTTTTAAGAGGGAATTGGAGTTTTGGAAATCCTTATACTTTGAGATGGTTTATGAAACCAGGCCCTGACTCGTTATTTCTAGCTTTGGAATTCCTAAGATATTAGTGAATAACATTTTGAACCTTATAGAGGCGATACTTGGGGAAACAATTGTACATTATAACTCAAATAATATTAATTTTTGCATGAGCGTACTTTCCTTTACCTAGTATACAAATTGATACAAAATAGATATACTTTCAATTAAAGTGTTGGATTCAATATTCCATACTTCATAGATTTTGGTTGTTTTTCTTGTTGTTGTCGAAATAAATATACACAAACTTTAAAAAATGGTGTATATTTTTCCAACTTGCAACATTTATTACGAGAAATAAACATTTTATTTTGGGTAAAAAGAATGGAAAACCTCATTTGTAGGTGTTTAGGTAATTTCTCAATATTTTTCTTCCCATATAACGTTGATTAAATTATTGGCTTCACCATCAAAATTAACACAATAAATAAAAATAAAAAATAAGGAAGCACTTAAAATATCGTACCAAGTCAGCAGAATTATAGTCTAACCCTCTTTGCTTTGAGGTTAATACTAATTGTTTTCATATCAAGTTTTTGATTTTTTCATTAATTTTTATAATAACAATATAAGGACAGGGAAAACAATAATGAAACATTTTATCCAATAACGAAGCATTTCCTGTAATTAATATATTTCGTTCTGAATATATAGATCATAAGGATTCAAAACAATCGACTGCTTAGAATTAAAAAAAAAAAAAAAAATAGAAATACTGTTCAGTATTGGTGCGTTAACGTAGTGTTTTGAATGGTAAATTTCGGAAAGTTTGACTCGAAATTTCTTTCAATGTAAAATTTAAAGTCATCACTAAAAGTGTTAATGTTTCTTAGAGTTACAGATTGTAAACTGTACACTGTATTTCTGTAATAGTTTGTATTTCTGTATTGTTTTTTTCTCTGTACCTTAACTGGTTTTTACCATACTATTAGGTCTGTGATCTTTTAATTATATGATAATTATTGTAAAATGTACATAGCAATGCTCAAAAAGTTGTTATCATGTAACTACCCGTAAAGCTTTTATCATTGCTATAATTGTACTGTTAATGCTGTATTTTTTTATGTCATCTGTATTCCACAGAGGTATTTAGTGAAACTTGTTGCATATGGTAAATTTCTTCAAGGTTATTTGCTGAAAGATAGAGTTGAGGTCTGTTTGAATTTGGGTATATAATTTGGGGCTGTTACAACAACTTTTTAAGTGTAGAATATTTTAAAGTAATTTAAGAAAAAGGCAACAAAAAGAATACAAAAACTCAGATTGGTAATTAAAGGTTTTTCCTTTTTAAACTAAACACATATTTTTAAAGTTATTTTCCGTATATGTACACGGTGAATAGTTCAGCTCCGGAAATAGCTAGAATTTGTGTTTGTTGCTTTAAAACCATTCTCTGTCTTTGATTCTATAGAATGGGTTCAAGAACCCAAAATATGCCACAAAATGTCAAGTTGATGACTTATTTTGTCTGTTATTACCATTTAATTCGTGGATTACCAAATATGGACATTGCATTAAAAATTGAAACTACATGCGAACCTTTTATGATATCTTGAAATTTTCTTCTGAGAAATGTCAATATATTTTCTATTATTCACAATGCAAAATTTCTTCCAATTCTATCTACTATTTACAATTTTGTACTAGATTTTATACACCACCAAAACTTTTGTCTTGTCACAATTCTTCCATTTGTACCTACCCAGGTACAAACAGACAGTTTACCATAGAATTCAATGCATTTTCAATTTCAATTTTCGCAGAAATGGTGCGAGATATTTTCTTCAAATCTTTTGCAGCAAAGTTCTATTTTGATCTAGTTACAAATCCTGAATTTGCAAAACATATGGTGCACTGGGTTAATGTTTAGCTTTTTCCGGATAAGAACTATTGCTTTCATCTGGTTGTCGCTTGAAATGTATAAATATATAAAGAAGGCAACTATTGAGTGTTCTTAAAAGTAAGTACAAAATAAAGTTTAAAATATGCTTAATATTTAACTGACCTTTCAAAGATTTATACAGATCTCTTCATGTCCCAGAAGATATAAGATATAAGAAGTTAGGAACGTCTAATTTATATTCATCAGAAGTGACCGTTTAAACTAATCACCATTTATAACTAAGTACTAGATTGAGATAAATTTGCCTCTAATGTACTTCAAGAAATATAAGATATTATAAAGTCATCGAGACACTTATTTCAAAGTCTCAGATATAAAATTGGTCAAGTTCAAACGACTGATAAATCTATATAGTATGAACTTCGTAAAAAGATATATATATTATATTTCTATTTTGTAGGGTACCATATCAAGGCTTACTCATATCATTGTCTTTTTTTCTATATCCCTAGACAAACGACTCGTGTCCAAAGTAATTTACTAAATATCTGTACAATTTTAGACATAGAGCTAGTTTCATGAAATCATGGATGAAAAATCCAACCAAGGCAATCACAAAATCAAAGTACCGTTGGTACCGTGTACTTGGAAGTCACATTTGAACGAAGGAAAGCGATTTGTGTTGTGGTTTATAACTTTTTCGACAGAAGAAGGCAATTACTGAATTTAAATATATCTTTATTTAGGTATGAGCCACGCTTTCTTACAACGAGATGAAATCGATATAACCACATGTAGTTTTCTGTTACTTTTATCTTAGATAATCGTTAGTTTAATTATCTCAGCTTTTATATAAAGCATTAACGGTGTTAATTTCTATAATTTGTATATTCCCGCTAAAATATTTTTCCCCATCGCACAGGTGGCTAAAGTCAAGTGATACACAAAATGTAGTTTTTAAAAAGTTTTGAAAAATATAGCAAATACTATGTCATCATTTAAAACGAAATAAATTAACAAATCAAGTAATAATAAGGTGTTATACTAACATAAGAAAGATCGTTGACCAAAAAAATAAACACACTTCTCCGGAGAGCGAATGCGCAATAGAATAGGTTATACGTCGGTCTCGGGAAGAAACGCAGATGGATTTCTCCGAAATCATTACTATATTTTGGAAGTCCTTGACTTCCAAGTAATTAATGATGATATGACAATTGATTAAATACTATAGTTTATAGTATTTTTTACATATGATACAATTTTCTCGTTTTCTTTCATATAGCAGTCAAACAATACATATTTCTTCAATTTGCAATGAGTGGAAATTTACTTTGATTAGTTTAAACATATTCTATTTGTAATACAAATGACAACAAAGTTAAATTATACAAAATGCATACTTAGGACGTCCTCTAGATGCAATACAAAAATATACATTACATCAAAACACAAGGTACAATAACGTGCATTTAATAATATTTTGGGGTTAATCACAAGTTTAGAAGGGGGAGGGAAGACTTTGATAATGTTTAAATATATGACTTCGCCTTTTCAAAAAAAAAAATAAATAAAAAAAAAAACAAGCAAAAGGTAGATGAAGTAAAAGAGTTAAAAAATCACCGAACTAAGAGGATCGATCTCATATATACAAGAAGAAAAGATAATACAAGGAAAAGACAAACTTAAGAAATGTGAAGACCGTGCTGGGACTGACTAGATACAGGCATTATAAAAGAATATATATGTGATTTGTTTTTCTTTCATTTTGAAAAGATAGCGTTATTTTTTCAAAAGCAACCAAATTAGTGAATTCTGAATTCTATACAAACTAGCAATGGTACAATGTATTTTCCAGTAGAAATGTAATTGTTTACCTTAGAAGGTAATGACTAACATCAAAGCCATGTAGCATAAAATTGTTCCAAAAACATACACTAAGAACACAATTCATAATTAGTTATAAAAGTATATTTTTATCATTAATAAAAGTTATAGATGAATGCAAATTTGATCAGGTAATGATTAAAATACGATCAAAGTAAATTTTCCATTCATTGCAAATTGTAGGAAAACATATATATATGACTGCTATATGAAAAAAGAACGCGAGCAAAATTTATCAAAACAAGACATACAAGATTAAATGAAGATGGCAATGGTCCTGACTTACAAAAGAAATGCTTGATTAAACTAGATTTTATAGCGCCAACCTCGTTCTTGTATTATGAACACAAAGCACAACATGAACACGGAATGTGAGGTGAACACTGATAATGATTAAAATATGATCAAAGTAAATTTTCCATTCATTGCAAATTGTAGGAAAACATATATGACTGCTATATGAAAAAAAACACGAGCAAAATTTATCATATAGAATAAAAATAAAAGTAGTAAAATAGCTACAGAACTGATTTAGGGACTGGCATTGAATGTTATACAAGCAGAGATCGTGGTCACGTTGAAGGCTGCTGAGTGACTTCCATTATGGATTTGTTTTAATTACCGCTTGTATATATAAGTTGTTGTGAGTACACTTATTCCACATCTCAAATGACCAACCCCATATGTCAAAGCAGTTAGACAAAACAAGACATACAAGATAAAATGAAGATGACAATGGTCCTGACATTACAAACGAAAAGCTGGAATAAACCAGGATTTATAGCACCAAACCTCGCTCCTTTATTATGAACACAAAACACAACATCAACACGGAATTTGAGGTGAAAAATATAATCGAAGCACTGATGACATATATTTACCCTAAAACTTTTGACACCAAACCTCGTTCCTTTATTATGAACACAAAACACAACATCAACACGCAATTTGAGGTGAAAAATAGAATCGAAGCACTGATGACATATATTTGCCCTAAAACTTTTGATTTTGTGAATTCTGAAGTGGAGATTCTGCGTCTCCTAGGGATTAAACTGCTCCAGATTTCTAGATATTAAAATACTAAGGTTATTGTATTCAAAAGAATGGATGAGTCTTTGTTTTGTAATAAACAAAATGGAAACGCCAAAAACACAACCCAGTTGTAGACATTTTATAATTCATCAGGAACTTTGGTATAATTTTGTTTTGAGATCCCCTGCATGGTAAGCTCTGGTACTGGAGTTTCTTTGTCTCTAAGGTAAAGTGTTAAATTTCTAAATTATTTAAGTCCTAGAGAAGTATACAAATGGAAAAAAAAATACTAGTAACTGTGTGCCACCTTAAAAAATACAAATTCAACAATTACTTAAATATATGATACATTTTATAAAAAAAAGCATTGAAAAATCTATTTCCTTAAAAAAAATTTTTTGAGTCCTTCAAAGAATTTTTGTCACCAGTTAGTGTCAATCTGCAGCTCACAAAATCTCATTTGAAAAACAACAAGCATATTTGAAATTCCATTTTCTCAGTTTTTTAAATCTCAGAAACTGGAATCGCAGATTTTTAAGTTTTTTTTCAATAATGATCTGCATCAATCCCTTACCATTCAGTGAAAATATCAACCCGACACCTGTATTTTTGCGACTTTCTAAGAAAAAGAGATTTAGGTACAAATAATTTTGCATAGGCATGCACATTTTCTTTTTTCCATTATATTCCTGGACATAGGATAGTCTTAGTTTGTGATTGGACACTTTGTTCGACACTTTAACATAAATCAATTAAAGGTTAAACAAATTTTTAAGACATATTTTTGAAAAATAATAGAGTATTAGCCCAAAGCATCCAGACGTTATTTCAGTCTCTCCTGTACTCATTTGACATATCATATCAAAGACGATAATGAGAAGTGGAATAAGTGAACACGACACAACCAACATTAAAGAAACGGTAATTTAAAAATTAAAATTGAAAACAGCAAGCAATCTTCAACATGACCAGAGGTTGCTGCTCGGCGTCTTGCATTGGCCAAATTCTAATGGCCCATGTTACATATGTCAAAATCAATCAATCAATCTCTTAATGAACATGGATATATAAGAAAATTTGGTTGTATGAAGGTCAAATTAAACTTTATTAGAGATATTCTTTTATTTACTACGTCTATAACAAATATCGCTGTTTGTAGGTTAAAATAAAACTTAAGTATAGACAAAACAAAAAATTATACATATATATGACTTTTATATAAAGAATGAAATAGAAAATTCTCCCTTCACGTGCACTGGAAGTCAATAAATAAAACCATTTACATTTAATGAGTAAACAGTTTACATTTTGGACTACATAAAATAATTATTTACCTCTGATGATACATATGGATAGACTATGCACCTGACTGAGTAGTTCAATTAGTATATGTTATATATAAAGAAGTAAAATTCAGAGGAAGAACAGATTTTGTAGATTTAAAATTGGTCTTACAACTTATAAATCCAAGCATAGGTGTAAAATTAAAAATGGTGACAAATTATACAAAATCAAAGGATTATAGCGAATAAAATGTTAAATTACCCCAAGCTGAACAGGGACTCATCAAGGTACTTTGGAGTACCCGTACTTAACCCTCCTATTGAATGTGTTACAATGGAAATAACAAAACTACCGAACTTGAATGATCAATCTCATAGTCCAGAGAAAATGACAAAAACGAATCAGTCATACCGGAGAACTGGTGGATCGCAATGGTCCTGACTTGGTACAGGCATTTCAAACGAAATGGTGGGTTAAACCAGGTTTTATGGCGCCAAACCTCCCTCTTCCATTGCGATCTTAGGATCCGGTAATGACCATAGAACACAACATAGTTGTGAGACACAATAGGGATATTGAGGTGATCATCTCAGTACAGCAGACCAGTCAAACACTAATTAAAACAATTAACTATCATATCTTTTAACTCAATTTTGAACTTTTCTACTAGTGGCTGATAACGAAGAAAGAATTTTTTTAGTGATCGTATGAGACGTATTTTCTTATAGCCCTGCTTCAAAAGTCGGTCACGAAGAAACCGGTGTCTGATCAAAAAATCTGTGAAATGTGTGCAAGCTCTGGCATATCGAATAAGTTGAGAAATATAAACACCGTATGCAGGAGAAGTAGGTATATTGCTCTGTAGATTAGGAAAATTAATAATTTGAAAATTAAAATCGTCTCGTTTATCGTACATTTTTGTACTGAGATGACCACCCGGGTCAAATTCGAGGTGCAAATCCAAGAAAGACGTGAAGCAATTAGATTCGGTGGTCTCTTTAATCTCCAATTCCGGAGGATATATTGAAGGAATCCAACTACCAAATGAAGTGTTATTGACAGAAAGGACATCATCAATATATCTGAATGTAAGATTAAATGACCTTGCCTCTTTCATCTTCTTGTTCTTTACGAGTCCCTGAAGAAATTCAGTCTCGTAAGAGTATAAAAACAAATCGGCGAGGAGAGGAGCACAGTTTGTGCCCATTGGAATGCCGATTTGTTGTTGAAAAATCTCTCCTCCGAAGGTGACAAATATGTTGTCAATGAGGAAATCAAGCATACTGCAAACTTGTTCCAGTGTGTAACAAATTTTATCTTTGAAAGATGTTTTGGAAAAGAATGTAGAATTATAACCCAAAACAACAAAATTCCTTGAGTTTGAAAAGGCTTTTTCGAGAAGTTTTTTCAGGCGACATTTTAGTTTTTCGTGTGGCAAGGTAGTGTATAAAGTTGAAAAATCGAACGTTTTCAAAGAGTGAACCTCAGAAAATGATCTAGATTTAAAATGATCTAACAAATCTTTTGAGTTTTTCAAAATCCACATATGGTTAATTCCACTACGATTATAAATAGTGTCGCAGTATGCTTGTTGACCTTGAAGTTGATCTCTCTGATCAGTTTAAACTCACATCTTAAGAGAGGAGATTATCTTGTTCTATGAAGGAAACATTTTCCTAGTTTAAAAGATCTTTGTCTCTTCACTGTGGTACTTTTTTCAGACCTGGCTTGGTTTGCGATTTCCTTTGGACGTTGATCATGTTAAGAGAGCTGGCGACCAACAGTTACTCAAACTTGGAAGTTTAGTTGATATGTTCATATCTGAAAATTTCACACTGCAAAATAGCTCGAAAATGATATTTATACAAAAGAAAATGTGCAAAGCAAAATAAATATCAAAGAATTGTTTAAAACATTAAATTCATAAAAAATATTTAGTTGCAAACATCATAGATATAAGCAATTTCTCTCAGAAATATGGTTTTTTTTCCTTCAGGGAAAAATTATCTACCTATGCGTAGTTTTCATTTAAAATGAAGGTGCGAGTTAAACTGATCAAAAAGATTAGCTTCTATTATTGCAAAATTCTATAGATAGATTAAGCACCAGTACTCCAAAGAATGAGTTCCTGTTCAGCTTTGGGGAATGAAACATTTAATTTGCTATAACACCGAAGGAAGCTTAGATAAAAGTGAACCCAAGCTAAAAATCTAGCTCCTGAGAAATTTAACCATTTTGCAAATACTGCAAATACTCAAAATTAATTTCATGAGCATATATTTAAACTTGTAAAAAGTAAGCAGACAAATTCCTACATTATTAACAAAACATAAAGTCGTCTAAAAATAAATCTTAACATTATAAACTTATGGAAATTTTTGATAGGCATTAAAAGATTTATGATCTATAATAAATACATCAGGATCTAACAATGAATCCCTGGAAATTTGAGGCTATCCATCCCATTAACTAATCTTAATTTTACTCATGAATAGCATATATAAAGGTAGGAAGAAGAAACGAGCCAAGAAGAAAAGTCAGCACATTTTTATACAATCTACAGAACGCGTCGTTCTACTAACACCAAGGTTCGTGGTTCGATCCTCGACCGGGTCGAAAATTTCATAAACCTATTTTCCGACTCTCTGTTGACACCATTTGCGAGGATGGTCTCAAGGAACGATGCTAGTCGATCGGAAGAGACGAAAAAAAGTTCTCCCGTGTATGTGAAGAGCAATATCCGATGCACGTTTAAGACCCCTTTATAGAGTTCGATAAGAGTAGGATTAATGGGGGGGGGGGGGGCGTTACAAAGGCCACACTCGTAAACTGCTAGCTGGAGAGGAATTCACATAAGCATTCAGCTTGTTTCCCAAATCTACAGACAAACAAAAAACCCAAAATTATATATCTATCACATAGACTAGTGCTCTAGGTCCCCAGTTATAACCAGGTGATCAAAAAGGACCGGCGGATATAGTTATACACAATGCCCGGAAGTCTTATTTATATTTTGTCTTGTCCACCTTATAAGATTAGAAACTTGAATCTTGAAATCAAACAATAACAGAGACAAAATTCTTATGATTTGAAAACATTTCAAAGACGCACATGATGAGTCGCAAGCATGGCACTAAAGGAGGAGTCATTTTATACAAATGACAACAAAGTTCCAGACAATAAATTTTGCTACGCCTGACGTGCGTTTCGTCTATTCAAGACTCATCAGAGGCGCTCTACCAAAAATATTGAAAATGCCAAACACTGTATGAATATGAAGAGCATAGAACAGTATAACCAAAACTACCAAACTGGGGAACCAAGTTATTACTAAGATATTCAACCTATGTCTGGGGTAGGAAGAACCTTAGGTTTTAGACAATTTTGAATTTTAGACGGATAATTTAAAGCTTTGATGTATTCTCCAACTCAAAAGAGTTGGTGCCGGAGCGGGCTAACCTCGGGGATACACGTGATCCCTATTAATCCATAGATGAAGTCAAAGACAAGTTGAACCATGATTCAGTTTTGACAACTTTGTGTGTCATATGTATTGAAGAAACAATATACTTGAAATATGATCTGAAGCAATTGAAACAGTTAATAAGTGACAAGACTAATTAAGACTTCTACTAACTGTTACATGGGACAACAACTTAACGACCTTGTGGTAAACATATTATTTATTATTGTCTTGAGTGACCTCTTCAGATTTTCTTTGAGAAACCGACCGTCAAGTGTCATCACCATAAGTGGAGATGTCATGTGTATAAATAGAGATGATCTTCTCACAATGTGACCAAATCTTACAAGAAAATATCACAAGGGAACTAAGGAAATGGGCGGATATCATATGACACTTAAAAAGATATTTATATCTATCTGTTATAGGCATTATGAAATATGTTTAATTTAGTTTTTTTTAATATGAAGTTATTTTTGCAAAAACTTGACATACTAATCACTGTAATTGTAATGGAGAGATTCGAATAGCAACCTTAGACTTTTGTTTATGTATTAAGCTAGTATCTCCCGCCTTTGTCTGATCATGGAAGTAATATAGACAAAAATGGGGCTCATTTATTTTCCATTAATAAGGATCCTTTCATGGACAACTTCATCAAAAATAATTTAAATTCTTGAAGAAAGATGTCTGTCATTGACACCTCCATGAAGAAGGGGCCTTTTATTAACAACTCCATCATTGAAACTTTCCATCAAAATAGAGTTTTTCAATTGAAATCTACTTTCAACTCCGTCAAAAATGGTATTTTCAACGAAACTTTCCATGAATTAAGTATAGCTTGTTCATTGACGTCTCAATAATTCTCGAAAGATGACTCCCGTTGACAAATTCATCACGAAAGGGCTTTACACCGACTTGGAGGAAAGTGATTTTTATTTACAACTTCATCAAGAAAGTTAAGGGGAGTTTCAATGATAGCTCAATCAATAAACGGGTTTTTCATGGACGACTCAATAAAGAAAGATGGATTTTATTGACGGATTCATCACGAAATGGGTTTTACGTTGATCATTCCACATAGAAAGAAATCTTTCATTGACAATACATACAATTCCACCGAGAACAGGGATTTTCATTAACAACTCAATCAATATATGGATTTTCCATGGACGACTCAATAAAGAAAGATGACTTTCATTGACGGATTCATCACGAAAGGGATTTTACGTTGATAATTTTTTAATTTTCAAAACCCTAAGGTTCTTCCTACCCCAGACATAGGTTGGTCTTAGTATAACTTGGTCCCTCTTTCGACATTTTTGGTATATTTGTAAGCTCTTCATTATCATATAGTGTTTGGCATTTTCAATTTTGGTAGAGCGCCTCTTATGAGTCTTTAATAGACGAAACGCGCGTCAGGCGTAGCAAAATTTATAGTCTGGAACTTTGTTGCAATTTATATATATTTCTACATAGAAAGAAATCTTTCATTGACAATCCCATTAAGAAGTGGGATTTTCAATAACAACTCCACCGAGAAAAGGGATTTTTATTAAAAACTCAATCATTAAACGGATTTTCTGTTGAGACTCAATAAAGAAAGATGACTTTCATTAAAGGATTAACCATGAAAGGGATTTTGCATCGACCATTCCATTAAGGATGAGATCTTCCTTTGACAATTCAGAAAAGAAAGGGATTTTAAATGACAACTCCACCTAGAAAAGGGATTTACAATAACAACTGAATCAATACCGAATTTCAATTGACGAATCAATAAAGGATGATGACTGTAATTGACGGTGTTTTACATTGAAAATTTCACCAAAATAATGATCTTCAATTGACAATTCCATCCAAAAAGAGGATTTTCATTGACAACTCCTTAACGGTTTTTTTTCGAAGGCAAGTCATTTAAAAGGGTGTTTTTCATTGTCAGCTCCATCAAATATTGGCTTTGCATTATAACTTCACCAAGAAAGGCTTTTTACTTGATAACTCTATATTTTTTCATTGACAACTTATCAAGAAAGGTTTTTTTCATTGACATCTTCATCAAGAAAGATTTTTCTTTATTAACGAAATCAAGAAAGGGGGGTTTTCATTAGAATTTCAACCAGAAAGAGTTTTTCATTGACATCTTCATTAAGAAGTGGTTTTCATTGACAACGAAATCAAAAAAGAGTTTTTTTCATTGTCACCCCATCAAGGAAGGGTTTTTCATTGACATCTCCAACAAAATAGGATTTTTATTGACATCTCCATCAAGAAAAGGGGGGGGGGTTCATTTACAATTCCATTGACATAAAATTATCCTCTTATGAACAACACTATGAGAAAGGGACCGTTTACTATAATCCCATAAGACAATGGCCTTTTGGGTGACGAGTCCACGAGAATGAAGCATTTCATTAAGTGAAAAAATTACCATTAAGTTCCAGGAAATAAACTGTCTATGCCATGTGAGAGTTTTGTCCATTGAACATTTATCAGATGTGCTTTGGTCAAAAGGTTGAGAATGCCAAGAACATTATAAATATGAAGAACGTAAACGATAAATTTCGAAATTAGGCTGAATAGGAACTCAAATCATGATTAAGATCAACCTTTTCCTAGCTTAGGAAGATTCTCATTGAAGGATTTGGATAAAAAAATTCGTGAGCAATTCCCTAGCTTTGAAGTTTGGGGCAACACCTTTCGGGATTAAAACTACACCAGCACCGCTTATCATAACGTATGTTTGAGAAAAAAATTACAACAAAATTCAAGGCATATATTTTTAGCTCACCTTGACCGAAGGTCCATGTGAGCTTTTACCATCACTTGGCGTCCGTCGTCATCGTCGTCTGTTAACAATTTTTGAAACGTTTACTTGTCCGACACCATATGTCCAATTACAACCAAACTTGGTACAGTTGTTGGGTGGAATTATGTTTACAAAATTATCATTCGGATTTTTGATTCGTAAAGAAAATGTGGCCGCCGTGGCTAAAAATAGAACATAGGGGTCAATATACAGTTTTTTTTTGCAAATCACTCAAAAAGGTGACATGTATCAAAATTCTGGCGAGAGTAAAAGTGTTCAGCACCTCAAGATCTACCTGCCCTGAAATTTTCAAGAAGATCCAACAACCGATGTAAGAGTTATTGCTGGATTTATATTTTTTTTCAATTATTTAGCCCTATATCTTGAAAACTATACAAGATTTATATATGCTACAGTTATATCGTTCAGAATTTTGATTCGTCAAAAAACATGGCCGCCACGGCTAAAAAATAAAACATAGGGGTAAATTGCAGTTTTTTGCTAATAACTCAAAAATGGTTACAGATATCAAAATTGTGCAGAAACAAAAGTGATCAGCATACTAAGATCTACCTGCTCTGAAATTTTGAAAAAAAGATCTGAGTTCTGATGTGGGAGTTATTTTCGTAATTTTTGCCAAATCTTGCACTTATTAAGCCCTTTATCTTGAAAACTAAACAAGATATTTCATAAATGTAAATTGCATATGGTTAAGCACAATAATATCTACAAAATATGTGTATCTGTGTAGTTCAGGCGAGTGATTCATGCTCCTGGGAGCCTCTTCTTTTCAAACAAGAGGCTCACAGGAGCCTGAATCGCTCACCTGACATATGTGCCTGAAGTAAAGGTTATTAGGCAAAATCTATTTGACATTGAAAGGGTCATAAGTTTAATAAGGGGGTCATCTAACAATATGGTGCATCTTAAGGTGCTGATCACTTTTGTTCTCAATCAAAATTCAAAAATCTGTCACCCTTTTTGAGTTATTAGCAAAAAAAAATGCAGTTTAACCCAATGTTCTTTTTTTAGCCACAGCCGCCATGTTTTACAACCAATCAAAAATCCCCACATCAGTTCTATACACCTAATGCTAATAAACAACAATACTAAGTTTGGTTCCAATTGGTCTTAAAGTTTGGTTCCAATTGGTCTTAAAGCGTCAGAGGAGTTAACGTTTTCAATGTAATGAGGAAATGCTTTTTAAATGCTCAATTTTGACGTTCTAATGGCAATAACTCCTCAAAGGAAAGGTCCTACAACGTTAACAATATGCAATTTAAATTTCTCAAATATCTTGTATAGTTTTCAAGATATTGAGCTTAACAGGTGCAAAATTTGCAAAAAATCCACAAAAAGGGCAATAACTCCTACATGGATTGTTGGATTTTCTTCACAATTTCAGAGCTGGTAGATCTTGAGGTGCTGATCACTTTTACCCTATGCCAGAATTTTGATATATGTAGCCGTTTTTGAGTTATTTGCAAAAAACTGCATTTTCCCCCTATGTTCTATTATTAGCAATGGCAGCCATGTTTTACGACGAATCAAAAATCCCCATATCAGTTATAAGCACCGAATGCTAATGAACAACCATGCCAAGTTTTGTTTTAATTGGACTTATGGTATCAGAGGAGTTAACATTTTAAAAAGTTTACGGACGACCGACGCCAAGTGATGACAACAGCTCACCTGACCCTTCGGGTCAGGTGAGCTAAAAAGGGGACATTTCAATGTCAACTCCTTTCAAATTCATTAAATAATCAATAAAGGTAATAACAAAATTGCCGAACTTGGAGGATTTCAATGTCCAAGGGAAAGACAAAACATAGAGATACCGGAATAAATATAGATCGCAATGGTCCTGACTTGGTAAAGGCATTTCAAATAAAATGGTGGGTTTAACCAGGTTTTATGGTGCGCAAAACTCCCTCTTCCATTGCAATATTAGGGTCGCGGTAGTAACACAAAAAACACCACGGTAATGAAGACACAAAAGGGATACTAAGGTGATCATCTCAGTACAACAATCACGCAGCCAAAAACTAATCAAAACAATCACTAACCATTTTGAATTTTTCCACCAGTGGTTGATAATGGAGGAATATTTTTTAGGGACTGAATGACATGTATTTTCTTTTAATCTTGGTTTAACAGTTGGTCACGGAGACAGCAGTGTATTATAAAAAAAATCAGAAAGTTTGTACAAGCCCTGGTATTTCGAATAAGTTGTGAAATATAAACGCCGTAAGCAGGTGATGAAGAAATGATGCTTTTAAGGTTAGGGAAATTAGTAAATTGAAAATTAAAGTAGTCTCTTTTATCGTAATTTTTGGTATTGGAATGACCACCCTGGTCATAGTCAAGATGCAAATCAAAGAATGATGTTCTTTACGAGTTCTTGAAGAAATTTGGTATCGTAAGAGTATAAACACAAATCGGACAGAAGAGGAGCACACTTTGTGTTCATTGGAATGCCTTGTGTTGTTTTAAAAAATCTCTCATCGAATATGGCAAATATTTTGTCAATAAGGAAATCAAGCATACTGCAAACTTAGTATATTGTGAAACAAATTTTATCTTTTAAAGATGTTATGAAAAATATTTAGAATTACAACCTGAACCAACAAAAGTTCCTAGAATTTAAAAAAACCTTTTCGAGGAGTATTTTCAGATGTCGAAAGTTTTCAAAGGATGAACCTAAACTATGTATTGAAACTATATCAAGTTGTTATCAATAGCACAACGTTTATAAATGTAATTGCACCCTTTTCTTATTCTCTATTAAGGTAATTTGCTTCTTCCCAGTTATTGAAGAATAGGGAAACGCGAAATTATCATATATTTGCAAAATTTAAAAGAAAATAAATCCTAGATTCGAAATGGATGGCAATTTTCGAAACAAATTAGGAACCGACCATTTAACTTGAAGTGGGGGCTTGGTTTTTTCCTAAAAGAAATATTCTGAAAATTATTTTTGATGAAACAAATATCTGACCAAATCAAAAAACCAAGGTCCCCCTTCAAGTTAAATGGTCCGTCCCTTAACAACTAAGGTCCACGAAAAACTAATTGAAGCTGTTCTCGTCAGAAACGATTTGGCACTTGTTCGTTTGCAAAGTAAACTGGAATTTGAATAACAAATTAATGAAATAAAAAATAAGAAATAAAATAGTATCGAACATGGTGCCTTATTTAGACTTAGATTAATGTATTGTAGCCTGATTTGAAGACGTAGAAATGACGATATACCTCAAACAGAACAAAAGACGATCAACATGACAACGTTGTTGGTTAAAAAATAGAGAAATTTGGATAAGCTCTGTCATTACGATAAGGTATTTTTTGTATTGATATGACCACCCGAGTCAATTGTAAACCCAATGATATTTTCCATTTCAAAATTGACAACACTTGCTTCAACCCCCAAAAATACGTGTATCATGTCGTGTATTTTGATTTAAATTCCAATACGACAGTACTTAAGTTGAATGTTTTTATACAAAAAATTGAGTATTTTTTTGTTTGGTTCTAAATAATAAAAATGATTCAAGTGTACTAGTTCTTATCAAGAATTAACTGAAAAACATGAAATACATGTCATTTTTTGGATAGCAGAAAAAAGATGCATTTAGCTATAAAAATAGAATGCGAGTATTCTATCAGTCAATGTTAATGCTCGTTGCAGTATCTTTCCTTCGCGATAATCACTGGAAGATCATCTTTCTAAGTCATTTAGTTCTAATTATCTATAACTCATTTTCATTGCTCTATCAGTATTGTATCCTTGACGCTGATTGGCTGAGTTGGTTCCTATATTTGTGAGAAGGCTGTCAGATACTTGCGTGAGCTATCCCACAATTTTAAGATATTTGAAGTAAACTTTTTTTCTGTTTTGCATAAAACATCAAGTAGAGAAGCTTTAAAGATCGATTGCTTATTGACAAAACAACAACAAAATTTCACAACAATGATGATTAGCCCTTCTCTTATCAAATTGTTGGTTAAGATAAGAATAGCTAATAAAAAAACTTATATATTTTACATCTCAGAAGTTTCAAAAATTTTAAAATAAATTTACGACAATAAAAATTTTGAAAAATCATGAAACCAAATATCACAAAATTTTAAACAAAACTCTAGATTGGTCATATGATTGCTAATGATGCATTCCAGAATTTCTGAAGAATTTGGATATTGATTTGTTTCAGAAAGTTATTGATATAGTCAGGAAAGTGCACACACTATAGCACCGATTACAAAAATGAAGATACACATTCTGCAAATACTACATTGAATAAAAACCTAGTTTTTGAGCTTTAAGATGTGGAGATAAAAATGACAGTCTCAAAATTCTAGTGGAAATTTTTTTGTTGCTATTGTAATTGGTTTATCCTTGATTTTGTAACAGGATTAATGCTTTTATAAAGCCGTGTCCAGCTTGCAGTTTTCTTTTTGGGATATTTGAGATTGATCATCCCAATTCGCTGTTTTGATAGAGTATCATACTCTTTTATCTAAGTAATAATATGTCTCGAAATTGAAAAAAAAAGAGTTTTGCATCTCTGTTAAAAAAAATCAGTTACAATTTTACCATAAAGTTTTTCATGTTTTTGTTATAAATGACGACGTTACGAGTACCATTAGCGCTTATCGGAATCATACTATAATATAGTTCAATTTTTCATCGTTTTATTGACATGAAATTTTAAGTTGATTAAAAAAAAAAAAAAAGAAAAAAGAAAAAAAAAAAAAGTCCAACAATATTATCTATGAACGAACATGAATATTTAGTGTATTGCAAATTTGAGCAATATCGCTGAACGAGCAGTATCAAAATTGGAGTTTAATAAGATTGAATTTTTAAAGGTACGTCAGACATAACTGTTTAACATGGAATATTGGTAAAGTACACATGATTCTTGACTTTGTTCTATCAGAATAAGAGATAAAGGGGGGTTCAGTATAATATTACAGTTAATATTTCAATCAGGTTGTTATCAAAGGTAATTATTCTGTTGGAATTTAACGTTTTCTTTGCAAATTGTTTTGTTGTATGTATATTGTATTATTTTGATATTTCAAGAAAATTTAAATCCGCAAACATCATAAAATATACGCGATATATATTAAATACAGTTATCGAAGATCGGAAAATATGAAATTAATAAATATTATCGCTTGATCAGTATAAAATGTTTTATAATAATTGAAAACTGTAGTCAGTGAGTCGGAGATAAGCGTCCTTTACATCGGGAGGGGGTTTTCGATAACGGCCGAGGCTAAATGAAAGTATATTGGGTTGCTGTAAATATTGGCGGGAGTTTGGACAAACATAAAGGAACCTAGCGAGCTTTATCTTAATTTCATTATACAGTTTTATATTAAGAAATGGGTTGATGTAGTTTTTAATGATTTTAACAACTATTAACGTGTAAATAAAATTTCAAAATACTAATGCTTGTAAACATAAATTCCCACGATCTCTGAAATTTCATGAAAACTTATTATTTCAAATAACGTGTAGACATTGAAAAGTTTATAAACCTTTCGTTAACTTCAAAGAATTTTGACTTTCTGGTAAATTGTTATAGTTTTCTAAGTTGCAAAGTAACATTTTACATCAAATGAGCCAAGGGATCGACAATTTTAACCCTGATTGTTTAATTTCGTTCAGTCTACTCCTATTATAGTAAAATAAAACGAATATTGTGTGATCAAATATTTATTGTGGTTTTTTTTCAGAGGAACTCCACATCAATCAGACAATGCATTTCGGTTCATGTGGTACAGAATTGAATTTGAGTAAAACAAATGTAAACTTCAAACTCAAAAATGGATAACATGAAATAATTTGTGTAGCACAAGATTCTTTCCTTATACGTGTATCATAAGAACAAGTGAAATCTTTCAATCTTGACGTTACATGTTAGTTATAACTGAGGAATGTAACATAGTCAATGAATCAATCTCCGACTTGTACGTCAACCTCCGCACACCGGACCTTACTCACGAAGGATTATAAATAATTACATTATGTGGGTCAATTATAAACTGAAAATCCCTTAAAACCACATCTTAATGGTCATAAGAAATCCCTAAACACTTGACCCTAATGCAGGTATTTTAAGAGCTTATTATTATGTTTTATATATGGAATATGAATGAATTCTAGAGAGCTACGAAAAAAATAAAAATAGTCACCCACAGCTTTTTATGTCTTACGTCATGCTATAACATAACATACCATATTCTCCTACAATAGCTATGGGTAGCTAAGAGTCTTAATTTGGGGATTTGAGTAAATTTTCTATCAAATTAAATAACAATTATTATCTTACCTGGTGTAAGGTTTTCCTAAGTCTGTAAAACTCATAAACCTAGACTATGATATGCAGAGGTTCTCAAGTGGAGCTCTTACAATACTCAAAAGTAGGATTCTTAGAAAAGCCATGTTTTTAAAAGTTTGTCTCTATAATGCTTTAATTAGTATTTCAAGAGCGGAAATATAGAAATAGATCATTTAGAAAATATCTTATAACTAGAATTGACTTGAGGTTTTTGAACCTTATTGGGATATTTTTTAATTATGACTTTTCAAATACGTATTTGATACATTATTTAGGGTAGAGTAGTGACAAATGTTTGTCATTGCGAAAACAACACTTTAAAATGATTTAAGATTATAAATTGATTTTAAATAGAAATAACAAAGCGCTTAGTTAGGCTAGGAAATTTTCAATGTGCATTAGAATGCAAATTAAGTAAAATGCATCACACAAAAATTACACACTCTTTTCAAAGACAATAATTTGAAACGTATATTTACTTCTCTTATAGTTTTGTTTCTTTAAGATTGGTTTTATAAACACTTTTCTGAAGATGTCATCACACCGATAAAGCAATGCAGTGGATAAAAAAGAATGAAGATTTTTTATTTAATTGATTATCAAATTATGAAACAAAACCGATAAAATGTTTTGTCAGGTAGATATCAGAATTTATAACCTGACCGAGCAGTAGACATAAAGCCGAGGGATTGTTTGAATACTATAAACTAAAACGCGACAAGCTGACGTGAGGTATGGTAGAAGCTTGCACAGGTTTGCTACATTTATAGCTTTGAGAAAAACCACCCCCGATCTGCGGGCGGTAAATGGCTGACTGTTAGGCTATTTGATTCTACTCTCACTGTGGTATATCGTTTTTATCGGAGAAAATGACATACAAATTCCACGTAAATGATTTTTAACCCAAACTAAACACGAACAGATATAAACATCTTTCTGAGATAAGGAAAAACAATGTATTATCAATCGCAACATTTATAAAACGGTTTCAAAAAGTGCAATTCTAAAATCATAAAGAGAAAAAAATTCTTGCATTCCGTAAAAAAAAAAAATCCAGAAAAAGTGGAAAATCTAATTGTTTCATGGAAACAGACGTATAAAATGGTTTCAACTTGGCTTTTGGAAAAATATAAATTGAATAAGAAAAAAATGTTACACTAATTTTTTAATTCACAATATACACAACTTTAGAATAAATTTGTTGTAATAATTAAATACTTAATTTCGGAAAAGAAAAACAAACTGTGTTTTCATTGCGACTCAGGAAATTGTAATTCATCCGGTGTGTAAGACGGCGGCGTTTGATTGGCTGAGAGAGTCAGATTTCTGTTGATGATAAACGTACGGCCCAGAGGCTAACCCTCATCATTATTCTGTGAATGTCATTAACTTGAAAGGGGTTAAAAAAATAAGTGGATATCTTGTGATGTCGTCGTACCCGAACAATATTACTCCACCAACATTTCTGGTTAGTAGCATCCTAAACTCGGCACAGTGGAGTGATCCTTCAGTTATGCAGAATATGCATCATTCGGACTATCCGAACTACTACTCCGGGAATTATGACCCCCGCGGGATCTCAGAACTGTATGGATCCGCAAACCCAGCCTGTGTCTACGGGAATTCTCCACCGCCCATGTCAGCACACCAACCGACTTATACCACGCTGTCACCTCACTCCATGACAAACGGACACACACTCCATACAGACACAGACACCGGGAACCACAGCTCATCTGAGCCGCAGCTTCTGACTCCAAAGAGTGAAGCAGAAGAAATGGTGGAAGTTCTTGAAAAACGTAAGTTTTTAACATAATGGTTTGAAGAGGGAGAACCACACATCCCCTTAATTCTTATCAAGGGCCACTTAATACGGCCACTTTTAAATATTTACTGATTTTGTGATTTAACGAATATCAATAGGTAAAAAAGTAGCCACTTATCTGAACAGTCTATAAATTTAATTTTCTTTTGTAAACATGCTTTGATAGTGCTCGTGTTTTCTAAGTATCTGCTATGTATCAATTCTTTGAAGTATGAAGATGACATTAGGGTAGTACTCGTGGTCTTGACAGCCCGTACTTGTCGCCTAAGGGCGTCTGTTATTACAGCAATATCATCCCAAAAGTAGCAGCTCATGTTTTATATAAGTGGGGGAATAAATTTTCAAAAGATTTTTGATTGAATCTGTATAAAACTTGATTTTTATTACTGGATATGACAATGAAGATAGATGGTAATTATTTTATTACACATGCGGTATATAGCTTCTATAATAAATCAGAATATGAATGAAAATTTCATTTTATTCTAACTTATATATATTGAATTCTAGAATATTTATCATCTTATTATATTTTTAAGTTATCATAATATCTTCGTCCGTTCTTAATGTTCCTGCAATGAAAATATCTACAGATTTATTTAAATTTTTCAGTCATCTCATTATTTGACATACTTCCACAAAATATCACAAGCAGTAAAACAAACGCGCGTTTCGCTCATTGTAATGTTTATCAAGATCTATTAAATCAGTAGACTTTCTTCGTTATAAGGGACATTATTTCAACAATAATCAAAGTAAAACCAAAATTAAATAAAGTTGTTTCCATTTTAAAACTTTTGTGACAATGGGAAAAATTTATGTAACCTACGCCTTTCCCCCAAAATACAACACAGCTTAATTCTTTCTAATCTACTCTTTCAGAGTGATGAGCCTGTGGTTCTTGGTGTTCCGTCTATAAAAATCGCAGATCCATTTTAAATATAATATGCGTTTTTTAGGGTTTGTTTTTTGGGGGGTTATAATTAGAACATTTTCTAAGTAACAAAAGTTTCATAAATCATTATTCTCAGAAATTGGTATCAGTTTCTTGTATACTGATAATAAGAACCATAATAAGATACATCTCTCGGTTTAATACTTCCGAGCTTTATTTCCTTTTTATTAAATCCGATTTAAGGATTTAAACATTGTAAGGACCGAAAAGAAAAAAACCCATGTTTGTTTTCTTGGTCGGGTCAGATAAAACAATTTGACCGACAAATCGTAATTAAACGTTCGAAATCGGATGTACAAGATAAAGCCACGGAAATAGAAAATTATTTTAAAATATGTTAAACATATTTATTCTTAGTTTTGACCACTAAATCTGATTAAAATAGGATTTTACTGTGTTATTTTATGAATGGGATTTTCCTTTCAATGCATTTTTTTTGGTTGTTGCTTATAATTGTTTCTGCGTATAATAAATGTTTATTATAAATGTGATAAAAGTGATAAAAATTATGTTTTGAAAGGTAAACAAAACTTTCTTTTATAATAACTATTATTGTTTAAAATGTCATACATATTTTTCTGTACAATTCTCTAAACTAAATCATTGTATTTTCAAGTAGAATTGTGACAATAAAGAAACATGAAAATGAACTAGGTAATACGAAAATAACTTTACAAAAAGTTAAACTGAGAAATATGCAAACAAATGACAGAACATGTATTGAAAAATAAAATTAAGAATTAATAAGTTGTTAACTATAACTATTATAAAAGACCGGCTTGGTGCTTTGAGGGGAACTACAAAAATAAACATCGATCATATGATTTATATTAAATATGTGAAAATTAATAACCGCTTCTATCACAACTGGAAGAAATTTGTGAATGGCATGCTTCATAATTTTTATTAGTATATATAAACTGCAATGTGTTTCGGTGGTTTGTGATATACGGCAGAGGAATAACTTTATCGCCTGATCTCTGTAAACCTCATCGAGAACTCGGTGGGAAACAATTTTAATGCGACAGATCCCCGTCCACGAACTATTGGGTTCAAAGGCTATGTATATAAAACGTTTAGAGGAATTCTGCTGAAGAAGTTAATGATACTGGGTTATTGGGTCCGGTCGGAAGTTTAGTGGAAGTTTGATCAAATAATGAAGTGGAAAACGACTTTACTAATTAGATATCTGTACCAACATGTATTAAATTATATCCAGGACCAAACTGACATTACACACATGTATAGTTCTTAAGATAAATTTATTTTGTCAAAGAAAAAATAATTTTAAAAAGTAATATTTGAAGTTTTTTCAATGAAGTTTTGTTCCCGCGGTCTTGTAGATTTTTTGAAACAGGAAATGAAATCTGACGGTGCCAGGACATTTTTGAATTTCTTTATTATAGAACATGTGTGAATTGTAGATTAATATCAATTTCAGAAAGTATTTCCTATCAAGCTAAGTTAACATGTGACGATTGAGAAGGAAACATGCAGTTAATCAATGCAATTTTAAATAATAAAAAAAACTCTTGAATTTTAATAATTTTATATTTATTTCCGTTTCAAAAGAAATCTAAAAAAAGCAAAACACAACATTTAAAAAATGATAAAAAAAATTATTATTTTGTAATGTCCCATGAAATATTTAAAGATTTTTTTTATATATTTTCTTAAGAACTGATGCAGCGTTAGTTTTGTAAAATTATAAGCATGAGAATTAAGACAGATCTAAGGAGATAGACTGACAATATCTTAGATTTCTCACATAAACAATTTAATAATTCCAGATGTGTCTGATATTTTACCAACGATAAGACGGCCTATTATATATGAACAACCGATTTGATGATAGACCCGCTCCCGTTCCGTTCTGCACTCAGTCTTCTGTAAAAACAAATACCGTATTAACCTTTTATATTATATGTTTGCATAAAAAGGTGGTTAAATCAAGAGCTAACCCATGCACTAACAGTGTCACTTACTCTAAAACAACGTGCATACTTTGATAATAAGTCTGTTTAGTTTTGTCTTTAAATATAAATAAGTTGTGACAATTTTATGAATTAAGGTATAAAATAAATGTTAAATGCCAAACTATAAGTCATCTCCAAGACAATTCGCAGAATCTTGTAAGGTTATCGCAAGATTAATACTAGGGAGGTCATACGGTACAAAATGTATTTTATTAAAGCAAACCTCCACCAACGTTTAGTTTATCTGACAACCGTCATGGCTCAATACCACAGCAGACAAGCATGAAAACATCACAAAACAAACTTATTTATTCGACATAAAATCGCCTTGTGAAGTTCCTTCTCTCTTTCTTATTTGTTATCGTTTTAACTTTGTCCCCCGATTTTACAGAAAAGAGGAATGTTGCAGTCAACCTAAAAATATAAGTCCGTTCTTCAACAAACATAAACATCTGCTTAATTTGGATATTAAAAAAAATCCACCAAATGTACTCATGTTAACAAATCTATCAGAAAAAATCAGGATAAAGATAATACACTTTATTTTTTCTATATAAGTGGCAATTGTTGCATAAATGTAGCATGTTCGATATAAATTAAAACTCCAAAGAAGCAAATTTTGAATTAGATAAATCAAAACAAACATTCTTTGGTTTTTGAAATATCTTTATAAATATTCATAATAGTATAAAAATATCTTAAACGTGGAATAAACATATTTTTCTTGCAATTACGTCTATTTATCAAATAAAAATGACTTTGAATATTTTTTTAATTGGTAGGGACTGCCTAACACTTAAATATAGATAATTACATTTCTAGAAGAAATAAAAACCTTACTCGCTTAATTACATTTATTATTTGCTCGTGTGCAATGCTGCTTTATATATACCAAACAAGTTTTACTAATTTACATAAAAGGCCTCCAAATTACAAATTGAAGTGTAATGCTTGTCTTTGTGTTCCATCAAATACAGTTTTTATTTCAAATGTTTTACCTCAGATATACAACAGAAGGGATATGTCTCTTTGATGAAACTTGATGTAAACCGATTGTCAATTTTTTTTTCTTGGCTTCTATTTTCCTTTTTTTAAGAAGCAAAGGAGTACTAAATGTGTATTCAAACATTGTACATCTAAAAAGACAAAGTCAAAACTAAAACAGAAGACAAAAAATATAACAACTGACACAAAAGTTAAAAAGGAATAAATAACGAAAAGCTAACAAAATCAAACATAAAAACGCCAAACTTCAATTAGCAACGTGAACTCAAAAAGAATTTTTGTTTTAAATTATTCAATACAAACATAGAACAAAACCCAACATTTTACAAGATAAATAACAAGGAAAAAAAACGGGAAAATAGAGAATTAAATCGTAGATTCAGATTTCTTTTTCATATCATTTTTATGTAATTTGCATGTTCTTTGACTGTAAAAAAGTTAAAAAAAGTTTATTCAAAACGTGATGTTCCACGTCCGATTATTTGTAAATTCAGTAAAATACGGTAAATAAATCCAGAAAGATGTACTAACAAATAAATAGAATATGATACAATGCAATTTTTTAAAAAAAGTATACAATATAATTTTAGTGTTAAGTTGTGATTTATTATAGTCTTACATTTTATCATAAGGTATTATGAGGATAAAAGAATAAAAAATTAATTTGCCCTCAGATTTAAAAAGTGCTGAAATTAATTGATCAGCAATATGTTTGTGAAATTTCTGAGTGTTCAATTTCAAACCCGTTTCTTTCCTTGTATTGTACACGAAAGAAATGATCTGTGCTGAATTTGACTTTTTTGTATTGAATATTGGGCATGGGTTTCTTTCTTTTATTTTTTTTCACTATTAGTTTTTCGATCTTCTAAATATTGTGATTCGATTGCTGCAGATCAAAATATGCATATGTACAGTATAAACAAATTAACCGTTTTGTTGACTCACGATTTAACTATATGTATTTTGAACACTCTTTGAATTTAAATTCATTTCTAACGATAAGTTATAATATAACATTGATTTAAGGCATTCTATTTTTCTTTCTTTCAGATCAATCAGCCTCCCCATCGTGTGACGACAGTGATAAAGATACAAAATCAACAGACAAACCGCCAGGAGACTGCCCTTTCCAACAAAAACCCAGACCACGAAGGAAACCCAGGGTTCTCTTTTCCCAATCACAGGTGTACGAACTGGAAAGAAGGTTTAAACAACAGAGATATTTATCGGCACCTGAACGAGAAAACTTAGCTAGTTTATTAAAACTTTCCTCAACCCAAGTGAAAATCTGGTTTCAAAACCGAAGATACAAATGTAAACGTCAGAGACAAGATAAAAGTATTGAACTGTCGAACATGGCGCCCCCTAGAAGGGTACCCGTACCGGTATTGGTGAGAGACGGTAAAACGACGTGTGTCGGACAAAATGTATCTTCGTATTCTGCTCCCTATAATGTAAATATGTTTAATTATTCCAATCCTTCGAATTATTCCATGAACAGTCACATGTCCTCTATGCCTCCTATGAATCAAATGCAACAGAGTGGCTACATTTCACAACAATCTCAACATCTCTGGGCCAGGTGACAATGAATGAGCAAATCATTGATTGACAAATGTGCAATATTATAAATGTCCGCCAACCAATGTGCAATGACTTAACGCTGCCATATTGACACGATATTTGTGAGTTCTAAGTCGTTGTGAAGGGAGTTAACTCGTACTAAGTTGTATAGAACTGACACACAATCAGTATTAATCTTTTATTATTTTTTGTTATATATTGTTCTCTTTTTTATTTGTTCTATGCAACACCTATTTGTTGTTCCCTAGTCACAACTTTTGTCAAATTTACTGGTATGAAATAGAAAAAAATAATAAAATGTAAATATCTAAACTTGTAATTGTAATTACTTATAAAGTTATGGATATTGTATCATAATATGTATATATTTTTCCGTGTTGAGATATGCATACTCGAGGAGTTTACTCAGATCATAAACAGAACACAAAGAGAGTAGAAATCCAAAATTAGCTAAAACAAACAGCAAACAAAACAACAACAACAAAAAAGCAAAAAAGAAGCAAAACAAAAACAAAAACCAAAGACAGAATTGGAGTCTAAAAAATGTGTCTTAAAAAAATGATTTTTGAGTTCTATATATATAACTTCTATACACAAGGATACAAACATATACAACCATGCTATTCGTCATCAACTAATGCAACAAAAATATCAATTCACAAAAAGCAGCAACACAGCCTGAGAACACAGCACATGATAAATTTGGTGCATAGGAATTATTAACGGTCCCTTCTTCTTCAAAATACATAATGCAAAATTGGGAAGCAATTAAACTGTAAACAGTAAATTTACTTATTCTTGCTTTGTTCGATTCGTGGATCGGCGTCTCGTCAGAAGCATTTGAACATATTTGTAGAGTAAAAAAAAACAACAACAAAAAATCGGCACAATCCACGAAAATTACCTAGTTTATTAGTTATAGCATGGAAGTATTATATTACTTCCATGGTTATAGTAATTGCTTTATACCAAAATCAGCACGATTCAGCTATATCCGGTAGATGAACATGAAAGGGGTGATAAGATGAACATGAAATGATGATCATGAAATGGAGGAAAGGGGACACAGGGCCAATTGTAGAGGAGAGCTTTGGCAGCTGCCACTGGAAATGAAGGAATGGGTTGGATCTCCTGCATCGGGATCTTACGGGTCCTTTCCTCGAGACCTGAAGAAGGGTTCTTTAAAGTGCAAATGTGGGGAACGTGACATCTTTCACAACACGCTGCACCACTATATGGTTTGCGGTCAGGTCTTTCACATCATAGATTGACGTTCCTGGCATTCATTATGACAGGGCTAACCCATTTAACCACTTCGGGCACACATTCCAGTCGCTTTGTGAATAAACTGGAAGTATACAAGGGAAAAATCCTGAAAAGCTTTTTGAAATACTATCTGAAAAAAGTAAACGGGTGCCAGTTATGACGACGTTATTGATACATAGAAAACCTAGACAGACAATAAAAAGTACAAAACTATTTGTCACTTACTATGCTTCAAGAACTGAAAACGAAACAATTTCACCAAAACAATCAAACAAAATATGACTTGTGTCAAGGCTGTGATAAAATTGTTCCACCTTAAAGATTAATGTAACTTTTCTGTGACACTGCTGTATAAGGAAAAGACAATTTTAAACAAAATAAAACTACAAAAACATACATTTAAATTTCGAAGGACAAAGGACCAAGGTTGGAGACAATAAAACTGTAAGCTTTATATGCTTATTTCAATTAAGGATCTGAATCAAAATAACTGTAAGGCAGTAAACCAAAGGTATCAAAAGAAACGTAATCAACATAAACAGTTTCAACGAGGAAACCAAAAGTTCGAACAAGGACCTGGGGACCATCTGCATACCAAAATAGTAAACCTAATGTCTTAAAAAATTCCTATTACGATCTCCATTTAAATGTACAACACCAACATCAGAAGAAATATTCTTAAAAAACTCTAAAAAAATCGGCATTTGTTAAAATATCAGATTATAAATTCTGATAAATGCCTATATAAACGAACTTTCTGCTTGCCTTTGAAAGCTTCCTTTATGCGAATATAAGGTCTGACAAGTGAACTTTATACATTTTCTGGTGGTTTTAAGCTCACGTGTCTTTAATGCAGAATGACAGAAATGTCTCTGTAAATTTCGATTTTACGAAATAAATACCATAGAATGAATAATGGTAATAACAAAATTACCGAACTTGGAGGATCAATCTCAATGTCCAAGAGAAAAGACAAAACATGGAGGACACACCGGAATATTTATAGATCGCAATGGTCCTGACTTGGTACAGTGAGTGAGTGAGTGAGTTGGTGTTTTACGCCCTTACAACGCTAAATAGGTTTTTTAAAGGCGATGAACATGAAAAGGATGATAAAATGAACATGAAAAGGATGATAAAATGGACATGAAATGATGATGATAAATGAAAAATGGGGTTGGGATGGAAAACAAAGGAGACCATAGGAAAAGGGGAGAGGTGGGTAGGGGCGGATAATTTAGCTAATGTGGAGCACTACTTGGCGGTCCGCAAAGGGGTCTTTTACGTGCATAAAGTGTGGCATTCTCCACACACGTTGGCCCACTATGGTCAGCGGTCAGGGTTTCCGTATTATAGACCTGACAACCCCCGCGGATGAGGGCCACCATATTCAACCACCTAGGGCACACACCTGGGTCGCTCTGTGGGCTGAGCACTAACTCCGATATCAGAATTCCAAGACCCGAAGTCGCCTTATACGACAATTGAGCTAGGCTCTGCTGCGGGCCTATTCTCCTCCCAGGTCCTACACGTGACGACTGGGTACACACTCTTTTTTAGTTTTGATTGATACACGAGTATTTCTCTGATCCTTTCATACAAGATCACATGATCACAAGAAGGTGGTCAACAAGAAAAGTAATGCAGCGATTTCCTAAACGGCGTTAAAAAATGCACAAAATTTTAAGGTACAGTATCGTTTTTGATTTTGAACCAGGAACAATGAGTTTAATGATGATATCTAATGTTGAATAGAGTGTTATGCTGGCAATCACTCTGTTCATCGGAAAGCAATTGTAATGCTTTAATTCTGAGCATCTTATTTTTTTTATTACTAGAAAAATAAAAGATAGTTCATATCATTACAGGCTGTAAATTTATTGGTCCACTGATCAAATATAATACTTACAAATTTCTAAATTTCGACATATGCATTTTAAGCATAAACAATTTTATTTTGTTCCTTTTATTAACACCATGAACACCCAATTTGCAATTTGATAACAGACTCGTCGGACAAAAAATTGACTAATTGAATGTTTTTTTTTTTTAATTTACCTTCAAATTTGGGAGTAATGTGTGTGTTTTCGTTCTTCCAATTTTTCTGATTCAAATGCTTTTAATGAGCGGTAATACTTCTTTTATTGTGTGTGTATGTGTGTGTGTGTGTTGGTGTGGCGTTTAACGACCTTTTCGACCACCAGAGGAAACGATCGACATTGGGCAGGTAACTTCTTAAAATGTGCTAATACAGCAATCGAAATTAGCAGTTTCATGACGCCCAACTTGGTGTTTTTGTTTACTGCACCATATTTGGGATATACCACAGGAGCTTGAATTCTGGTCATTTATATTGACTTTAAAAAATCGACCCCCTACTCTATAATACCCACTTAAAGTCGATATAAATGACAAGAATTCAAGCCCATGTGGGATATACAAGCTGTAAATGTACATGACACAATATTTACCAAGCTTCAAATAAGATATAAAAGTCAACAAACAGGCTACATAACATGTTCTCCTCGCAACAGTCTCTCTCTCCATGACGTAAAATTTAGTTTTCAATACAATCTGAAGAGGAATGATTCCTCGATAGAAGCACATGTATATTAACGTGGATTTGTTTATCTTTATCAAAATTCAAAATAGATATGACAAGTCTAAAGGTTAAAATACTTGCACCTTAATAGGAAACCAGAGAGTTTGGGTACTGGGTGCAATTAAGAAGTTGTACTTGGCCACGCCAAATCACTTCACAAAACGGAACTTTACTATGAATAATAAATACTGCTATTTCCGAGTTGTCTAATGGACAAATGATATGTTGTTGTGTTTAACTTTTGGAATATATACGTGTTTATTAAGTGGCAATACCATACATTGTATATTTGGGTTTACATGCCTTAAAAAACTTGGCACAACGCTTAACATATATAGAATTTACGTCTAATACATTAAGTTTTATCACGTTGCTTTTGATTTATCCCATTTTAATTTTCTGGGTATTAATTTATTTTGTTTTATTTCATGTATATCTATATTGGAGGGTCTGTGAACAAAAATTTGAGCCGAAAAAGTCTAAGGTTTCTCTTATAAAACGGGTCGTCAAAAACAAACTATATATACATTTAAACAATCTTTTTTCATGTTTATATAAGATTTTACATTACCAATTGCTTCTTGGTTTCTCTTGGTAGACAAAATGGCTACATTTTCAACAACCTCGTGTTTTTTCTTATATGAAAAATGTTCAGTAGACACAAAATGTATTACAATGAAAGGAACCGAGTGATGAACATTAAAGGGATGGCAGATGAACGTGAAGTGGTAAAAAAGAACAAAAATAAGATGATAAAATGAATATGAAGTGGTAAAAAAAAGAACAATATAACAGGGTGATAAAATGAACATGAAAAGGGGACAAAGGAATATAAAATGCATGGTTAAAAAAATGATAGGATGACAAATGAACATGAAGTGGTAACAAGAGGCTCCCAGGAGCCTGAATCGCTCACCTGGTCTTGATGTCAACCCTATAAAGAACTTTGAAGAGCTAAATAAGCTGAACATTTAAGCAAGCAACAGCTTTTCTCTTTCAGCGATAGTTTTCATTCTGTAGGCCAAAAATGTGCAAAATGTTATTTAGATTAAGGGCCATCTGAACACTTTGACTCTATAGAGACTTTTGTTAAGAGCTGACATGGCTTAATGAACTGAACATTTAAGCAAGCAACTACTTTTCTTTATCTGCTATAGTTTTCATTATATAAGCCAAAAACATGAAAACACATAAATTTAGGGGCAGTAACCCCTATAAGGGGTCATCTGACAATTTCGACCCTGTGAAGACTTTTGTAGAGCTAGATGAGCTGAACATTTAAGCAAGCAACAGCTTTTCTCTATCTGCAATAGTTTTCATTTTATAGGCCAAAAACACTATTTTTTGCCTTTCAGGGGCTGTAACCCCTATAAGGGGTCATCTGACATCTTCGTCCCTATGAAGACTTTTGTAGAGCTTAATGAGCTGAACATTTACGCAAGCAACAGCTTTTCTCTATCTGCAATAGTTTTCATTCTATAGGCCAAAAAAACTATTTTTCACCTTTAAGGGGCTATAACCCCTATAAGGGGTCATCTGAAAACTTCGACCCTATGAAGACTTTTGTAGAGCTTAATAAGCTGAACATTTAAGCAAGCAACAGCTTTCCTCTATCTTCAATAGTTTTCATTCTATAGGCCAAAAACACTATTTTTCGCCTTTAAGGGGCTGTAATCCCTATAAGGGGTCATCTGACATCTTCGTCCCTATGAAGACTTTTGTAGAGCTTAATAAGCTGAACATTTAAGCAAGCAACAGCTTTTCTCTATCTGCAATAGTTTTCATTCTATAGGCCAAAAACACTATTTTTTGCCTTTAAGGGGCTGTTACCCCTATAAGGGGTCATCTGACAACTTCGACCCTATGAAGACTTTTGTTGAGCTAAATGAGCTGAACACTTAAGCAAGCAACAGCTTTTCTCTATCTGCAATAGTTTTCATTCTATAGGCCAAAAACACTATTTTTCGCCTTTAAGGGGCTGTAACCCCTATAAGGGGTCATCTGACAACTTCGACCCTATGAAGACTTTTGTAGAGCTAAATGAGCTGAACATTTAAGCAAGCAACAGCTTTTCTCTATCTGCAATAGTTTTCATTCTATAAGCCAAAATCATGAAAAACTGCTATTTTCACCTTTAAAGGGCTGTAACCCCTATAAGGGATCATCTGACAACTTCGACCAAATGGAGACTTTCGTAGAACTTTTGATGCTGAAGCAGTAGGGTGGCATCAGATTTCATCTATCTCTTATACTTTTTGATTTACAAGCCAAAAACAGTAGTCTGACCCCCCTGGTCTATTTTTAGTAATGGTGGCCATGTTTTTTGGCGGATCAAAAATCGAAACACAAGTTTGGTGCAGGACACCCTAAGGATCATTCATACCAAGTTTCATTAAATTCTGTTCAGTAGTTTCAGAGGAGAAGATTTTTGAAAATTGTTAACAGACGACGACAGACGACAGACGACGACAGACGACGACGGACGCCAAGTGATGGCAAAAGAAAAAAAGAACAATATCAAGATGATAAAATGAACGTGAAGTGGTAAAAAAAGAACAATAACAGGGTGATAAAATGAACATGAAAAGGGGACAAAGGAATATAAAATGCAAAAAAAAAAAATATTTAAGGCTTCATGAAAACTGAATGAAAGGAATGGAAAATGAACAGGAAAGAGATGAAAAAGTTAACATGATAAGGGCGTAAAAATAATGAGCTGCATAGTGGTGCAAAAATGAACAAAAATGAACTCCCTAAGATATTGTAGACCACAATGATGCCAGAGGAAATACAATGCATGATCCAACTTACGAACTAAGTCTTATAGTTACACAAGCTATGACCAAAAGATCCCGAATGCCTTTAAATATAGGTCTGCGAATAGTGCATATTATGACTCAAGATTTTTGGATATAAATCTCTCCTTAGCAACAGTTTATACGGCTAATATGCAAGAAACTGGAGAAGGGCTTAATAATTTAAAACTAATGCTGACTGTGTTGGGGAAGTCTAACATAAAGTTGTCTCCCAAACGTACGCATATCGTCACTCTTAATTAACACAAATTTTAACTCGCCCCTAGTCGTAGATACCAAATTTTGTTGAAATCGAAACATGGACAAATATCACATTTTCGGACCCCACAAATTACATTTTCGTAAATAAAGTGAAAACCGTAAATCTCGCTTAAAAAATTCAGAATCCTGCGGACCTAGGTAACCGAGATATTGCAATGCCCTATATTATGACCTTATCCTGTTTCCATGGAAACGATGGTCATTTTGAAAATTCTGATTATGGCATTCACATCCTTGAGAACTCCTCTACCACCACTCAAAATTGCATGAAGATTTTTAAGTTTCCGAGAAACCTTCCGGACGACAAGTTAAATCATGTCGGGGAAAAAAGCCCCCCCCCCCAAAAAAAAACCCATAAAGTAAAATACAATATATCTCCAAAACAGTGAGACATAATTAAACTTGAATAAAATTCATGCATACTAATTTTACCAATTGGCTCAAACACATATATGTAAAAAGGCTAATCTCAAATCAGTACTGTAGCAAAAACTTCTTCTGTTGATGAAGTGTATTTGTGCTAATCTAGAACATAAATGAACTTGAAAAAAATATTTATATCAGTCAGATGTTTCCATAACAGTAAAAAAATGTTAAAATCCTATCGGAACATATATTGAACTGAAAGAGACAAAAAATACAATTTATTATTTATAAAAATAACTTATTTTTTTCTATGTAATATAAAAAAATATTACTTATAGTTTCTAGACAGAAGTTCATCATTGAAAACCACTTGATAAAATAATGATAACACTTAATGTCCATCTGTTAGTTAGCATCCCTTTGACTTTAATCAAATCCCTCTTGAGGATAATTTTGAGATCTTAGATGTAAAATGTCTCTGAGATTACGGCAGTATCTTGGTTTACTGGTATTTAATTCATCCGTCTCATCGGTAGTAATTCATATCAAACATTGATATTTTCCCATCATAACTCATGCGGGGGAGGGCCCGGAGTTAATCAAGACAACACCTTTCGCTGGACAACCACTGCTGTAGTCTACAGATCAGAGCTACACGACACCTCTAGCGTCTACTTTGATGTTTCCACCTCAAAGACTCTGACTTACGGAACTAATATCCTTTTATATTAAATGTATATTGGATGGACGAGGAGTTCAAATGTTCTTCGGCTACTTGATAACACCCTGTATGAATAGATCGTACTGATTCTATCAATTTCAAAATTTTTGATTAAAATAATTCTTAATTGCACAAATGTATTTTTTTTTCGTGAAGGTGCATTTTTGGTCTCTATTTTCAGACAAAATCAGTGAAGAATTCAACGCTGACAAAAAGAATAAAATTTTTCATGATAATACAGAGCATCGAGCTTAGAATTAATTACTTGTAAACATTTTTTTGTTGCGTTGCGTTAAACATGTTTCCTAACCCTATTATTAACGCTAGTAGGAATTTGCTCTTTGGGGCTGACAAAAATGGAACAACCAAACGTTGCAATGAGACACCAATAGGGAGACAATACCTCAAGGGAAAAATATTCCAAAGATAAGAAACCTTGTCCTCATTCAAAAGGTTATAATATTTTAACAAAAATAAGGAACAGCGCAAGACGTAAATATCTAATCTTAGAAATTCAAAAAACGGCCACGGAGGTAAAGACCAAAAAAAAATATAAAAAATACACAAATTCAGAGTTAATTTTGATATGCCTGGTGCGCGTTTCGTCAATTCATGACTTATCGGTGTCACTCTACAAAAGTATAGGAAACATAAGTTATCCTCTTTCCGTTAAAACCTTGGTATAAGTACATTGTGCAAGACATTTGAAAAATTGAGCAATTGGTAGTATTCAGTTTCTTTCAATACAATCATGACAATGGAAGATTTAAAGGGACCAATAGGATCACTAACAATTGCTCAAATTTTTAAATGTCTTGGACAATGCACTTATACCAAGGTTTTAACGGAAAGAAGTAAAAAAAAAACGTCCAACATTAATTTCTTTGTACTGACACAAACAAACAACAAACAAAAAAAAACAAAAAAAAAACAAAACAAAACAAACAAATAACACAAAAAATGCCATATTTGGACCCTATTTACAACTAAGATTTAAACTTCGTCTTGGTTGGGAAAAACCTTCGAGTTTTTACATTTTTGAATTGATTGTACTCTTCAACACAAATGTGTTTATTCAATATATGCTGAAAAAGTCAAAAGTTGGATATATTAACAGTGTCGGTTATCCTCTGTTTCTATTAAATCTAAGATGTCCAAAATTCTACAGGTTGTAGCTATAAGACCTATATAAAGTTACGAAAGGTTGCACTTATATAGCCCATTGGTTATGTATACTTCTTTTGTCCTTCGATTGTTCCTTATTATAATATAAAAGGGTATTCGGGATCTAATGTAACAATTTATTCATCAGTCGACACCCTTGACTTTTTATACCCCGCCACACGAAGTGGCAGGGTATTATGATATACCCTCAGTTTTTTTCGGTGTCCGTCCGTCTGTCCGTCCCCCGAGGTTTCCGACCAATAACTTGAAAACGCGTCAAAGGATTTGAGTGTTATTTTGCACAGCTGTTTAAGTACATTAAAATACAGGTCAAGTTCGATTTCCAGCATGATCCGAAAAACAGTTTTCGAGATAGGCCACTTTGAAAAATCAAATTTCATGAAATTTTGAGTTTCCGACTGATAACATGAAAACGCGTCAAGGAATTCAAATGATATTTTGTACAGTTATTGAGAACAATAAAATACAGGTCAAGGTCGATTTCCAGCATGATCTGAAAAAACAGTTTTCCAGGTAGGCCACTTTGAAAAATCAAATTTCATGAAATTTTGAGTTTCCGACTGATAACTTGAAAACACATCAAGGGATTTGAATGATATTTTGCACAGCTGTTTATTACAATTAGATACAGGTCAAGATCAATTTCCAGCATGATGTGAAAAATAGTTTTTGAGATTGGCCACTTTAAAAAATCAAATTTTATTAACTTTTGATATTATATCGTGGAGGGGTATCATTTAATGTCCCATTACATGCCCTATTTTTGTTATTTCCTACCATAAGCATTGTAAAATGAATGCATCAGTAATCATAAAGTGCATTTGTCATGTTTGGAACCTCTTGAAGTTGTTTGTTGTAGATGCATCAATACTCTTCCCTAGTGAAAACTTGAACCATTTATACACTTTATAAATAGTAAAGGATATATAAGGAAATACATCGTAAAACAAAAGGAAATGAAAGTATACGAAGAGACGCTAAAATCTTTTTGATCACTGACAATGTTTGTTGGAATGGAAATGACAAACGGAAAAAGGAACGAGATAAAACAATGGGTCTAGGGTGGATGAGAAATAAACAAAATTTTATTGTTATGTACTCCATTTAAAAAACACACTGTATGGTCGCCAAGTTTGCGCCCAGGAATTATTGTCGTGGACTCTATATAGATATTTGATTGTTAAACAGAGAAAAATGTGTCAAATCCTCGTTTCTTTACAATTTAAAAATGCACACATATTTTGGATGGAACAGGAAAAGTAACGCGTACTGCAAGAGGTTTCGCGTCCTACTAGTTCACCCTTACCGAGACCTGCAGCAGTGTTGTTTAATGGGCAAGGAGTGAGTGAGTGAGAGAGTTGGTGTTTTACGCTCGTGCAACGCTATATAGGTTATTAACAGGCGATGAACATGAAAAGGATGATAAAATGAACATGAAATGATGATGATAAATGAAATTTGGGATTGAGTTGGGAAACAGAGGAACTGTAATTTTGAAGAACCACAGGAAAAGGGGAGAGGTTGGTAGGGGCGGAAAATCTAGCCTATGTGGTGCACTACTTGGCGGTCCACAAAGGGGTCTTTACGTGCATGAAGCATGACAGTCTCCACACACGCTGGCCCACTAAGGTAATCGGTCAGGGTTTCCTTATTATAGACCTGACTACCCCGGCGGACGATGACTACCCTACGGAGTTGTTATCACTACATATTTAAACGATAATGAATTAAGAATTTCAAATTTTCAAAAAATTATACTCGTGGAAAAGGCTAAGTTGAAAAAAAATAACCGCCCTCTTTTATTTCCATAAAATAACTTCAAGCACACTTCCTTTACCTGCAAGTTTTTTTTTTGAATTGATGTATGATTTTAAGAAAATCCAAGTAAGTATGTCGCTTTTTCGACGCTGTTTTGATTGTCGCTATTTTGAAAAGTCGCTGCTTTGATATAGCTCCACCAGGTGGAGGGATATATAAGGATCTATAAGGGATCATAGATTTATTAGATTTATTCATATTATGACACAAACTCATATAAATCACCTTCCGAAATAGGGAGCCGTAAACGGTACAAGTAAGGAATGTAACTTGGAACGAACTATGAGATTGTTCCTAGATCGGCAATATATAGGGTTCTAATGAATGAAGTCGTTTAAAGGTTGAAATGGTGGCCCAGGGTTAGAACTGAAAAGAAAGCATTAAAAAGAAACAACAAAAAAGTTTTTACTGTTTTTTTTAGATGTCTGTTCTAAGCCGGTTTTATTGCAACCCCGTGAAATTTTTAAATTATGTATAATAATAATGAATAATCTAGATATCTGCATTTCTTTAACAGAATTAGACGAACTTCGAAAATGTTTTTGCTTTATACTAAGAAGAACAACTCAAATATATCAAGATGAACAGTCAGAAAACGCCCTATAGTTAATTAACTGATCTCCAAAAAAGATTGAGAAGAAAAAGATGAAAGAATTTTACCAGTTGTCAATGTCTACACGACACTCTTAAAATGGACTTACCAGCAGTTAATGGCCCTATCACACTTTAACGTTTTAGCCAACGTGTGCCGAACGTTCGAATAATTTTCTAAAACGTTGGAACACGTTGGCAGTCGATGTAAAATGTTTTAAAAACAATATCTGGGTGAACGACCACAAAGCGTCAGACTAACTACCTGCAGCGCACGACAAACTTATTCAAAACTTATCTAACTATAGCGTTTGTCCAGCGTACTTGACGACTGCCTAGAGTGCATGTGTGACGACTGCAGAACGCACGCATAGCGTTCGTCTAAATTATAATATTTGCTCTCGGTGAGGAGACCCAGGAATTCTTTTTTTTTTATTTCACAATAGCCCAAATATATCTAGTATTATCTGTCTAAAATGTATTGCTGGATTAATTAATAAATATAGATACATGTAGATTTAGTTTCGTTATAAAAAATATTGGTTTTCGGCGTTCTGCTAATATATGAATGTATAAATATTCTAAAGCTGTTTTTCAACCAATAGTGATGATTTTTGCACTCAGTCTAAAAGAATAAAAAAATATAAATTTGATATTTTGATATGTCCATAATTGCATGCGCTAACGTGTTTGTAACGTGTTCATAACTTATACAAAACTTATGCAACGCACACCAGCGTGTTAAAAATAAAATTCTAAAACGTCGGCGCATGTTGGCTAAAACGTTATAGTGTGACAGGGCCATAACCAAGGAAGATAATAGTTCATTCTATAGGTTGTTTTTTGTTTGTTATGTGTTTTGTTGGTTGGGTTTAAATAATGTATTGCAAATGAAACTTCTGATCTCTCTGACAGTTTTTCTGCAAACTCAGAGTCGTGCCTCCTTAATATTACGGTTATCAGGACCGAGAGATGCAAAGAAGCACCAATGGGGCATTCGAGTGTCAAAAGTACGAAAGGGGAACGACAAAACCGGTAAACACGAACAAGAACAGCACGAGTAAACACAAAAAACAAAATTAACCGAACAGAAATCAACAACGCGAACTAAGTCGTAAAAAGAGTGAACTCTGGTGCTCAGGAAGTGTAAGCGGTTCCTGTCTGCTATAGCACACCCGTCGCGCTGCTTATTTCCATTTCAGTGTGTGAAATCTGGTAAAGGACGACAAAACAAAAATCTACGACAAACCAATTTCAGCAGTCATCCGATACAGAGGCGGATCCAGAGATTCTGAAAAGAGGGGGCCCACTGACTGGCCTAAAAAGGGCCCGCTTTGGTCACGCTTCAATGATTTCCTATATATTCAACCAAATTTTTCCGCCAAAAGGGGGCCCGGGTCCCCCAGGCCCCCCCCTGGATCCGCCTATGCGATATAAAAAAATCTCATATTTGTCTACGAGTCTATAGGACTCATAGGAGCAACCTAACCCTTTGTTAGCAATTTCTGTGTCAAAGGTGACGCTCTGCCAAGGAAATCGATGCAGTTCCCGCAAACTCTGTTGTAACGAATCAATTGTGATACGAAATGTCCATAAGCTGGAGCGGACGGAACGTTGCTACGCAAAAAGGGAAAGTTGACGATTGAAAAGTTGAAGTCATCACGTTTGTCATAGAGCTTTGTAGAAAGTTTTGATTGTGAGTCTATTTTGAGTCTAGATCCAAATATGAAGCAGACTTCGTAGAATCCGATGTGTCCTGTGCTTTTGTAAAGTTTATACTATCATGACGGATTCAAATACGAATATCAGTTCATATGTTCTTTATTAATGTTCATCTTCTTACACAATTGAACGTACATCATCCTCGGAAACCCAGGGGTTCTTCATTCGCACACTCATTCATCACCCCTGGGTCCATACGTATCAATTCCTTCGTTTTACACAGTTGTGAGTCGAGCCTTCTGATTGGTCGCTTAACAATGTTGTTAAGGGACGATTTATATTGTTTTTTATTACAACTTAGTAAAGTTCAAGATCAGGGGAAAAGAACGCACAAATATGTGTCCAATCAGAATGCTTGATAGGAAAATTTATAAAGCTGTCTAAAACGATGGAATTGATACGAATGAACCCAGGGGTGATGAATGAGTATGCGAATGAAGAACCCCTGGGTTTCCGAGGATGAACGTACATATGAGAAGGATTGACTGCAAAAAATACAAATGAACTGAATAAATATATTGCCCACAAAATATGAAAATACAAGCAATATTCTAAACACAAACATCAATAAGTAAATAAACAATTGTAAATACCAAGTAAGGACCTAAATGCATATTTCTCACTGTTGATATTTCATACATGTTTTGTGTGTAAGTTCATGTTATCTGTGTTTTCTTTTCAACAATATGCATATACAATATGAAAATAATACAATAATAGTATGTTTAAAGAAGTTATACTAGGTTTGACAAATGTATGACATATGCCCTTCATTGGCTTCAAGGTCATGTTTTCAATGTTCAAAATGCATGCAAGCTCAAAAATACAATTTTTAAACTGCTTGCTCATAATAATTACACATTTATAACATTACATTAACTCTTAATTAAGTAAACATACCGTATTGTTTGACCATAGTATTCTTAATATCTTCAAAAACACATTAAGGTTCTTCTAAATGAAAAATGGCTGCCATGCATTGTCAATACAAAACTTTCAAAAAATACACAGCCTTGATGAAATAAGTATTTTGCTAAAATCATATTGAAATGAATGTATTACAATCTTACCTAAAGCAAGCTAGAAATAATATCATATAAAAACTGTCTTTAAAGGTAAAATATTAAGTATTTGTAAGGGTGTGCTCGAATAGTAGGATAGTAATCAGACGCACCTTACATGTTTATGTAAATAAAATTAAATTAAGACTCATTGTGGGATTTTAAATGCTAGCTTGCTCTGGGTAATGGTAAGTTAAATCTAATTAGACAGGTTTTGAACAAAATACATCATTTGCTTAATCTGTGTATTTTTTTAAAGTTTTGTATTGACAATGCATGGCAGCCATTTTTCATTTAGAAGAACCTTAATGACATGACTTTCCATTTTCCCTTCATGTTTACAATAGTGGGGAAATCTAATATAGGGGAAAGAAACATCATTTTATCTATATAATGTCATTTTGGGCTTAACATACCGGCCCCTTAATTGCAATCTTACAGATTTCAATTATCTCATTATTAAAAAGACCAAAATACAAATTTAGAAAATATCCAAATTGTTCTGGAATGACCAGCAATATCTACTTTATCACTTAAATGAAATCAAAAATTTTCAAAAATCTAAATTAAATCACTTAATTCAAAAATAAAACTGAAACCAAAATCAAAATGAATTCAAATTCAAAATCAAAAATGTAATCAAATTCAAAAATCAAAATCAGAGTTCAATATACAAAATTCTAAAATATATATTTGACAAGGTTAAAGTTCAGCTCAAATTAATCTGTCCAGCTAGTCAAAATTTAATATCATCTTCAATCATCAGATTCTAGAATCAAGCACAACTTCCCAATGGGTCTTGTGAGCACATTGGTTGGAGTCTTCACTTTCGCAATTCGAACTACTCCAAATTTGTCAGAAATAACATCTATCACTCGTCCCATTGTCCATGAGTTTCTCGGAGTTCTATCCACAATCAAAACAATATCATTTATCTGAATATTTCGTCCTTGTTTGTTCCATTTCATTCTTTGCTGAAGTAAAGGAAGGTATTCCTTAGACCACCGACTCCAGAACAAGTCTGCCAGATATTGTACATGACGCCAACGACGCTTTACGTAACAGTCTGTTTTGTCAAATATTCCTGGCGGAGCATTTTCACCAGATCGAAGTAGTAACAGATCGTTTGGAGTCAGGGGTTTCAAGTCTGTAACATTTTCTGATATTTCAGTAATTGGCCTATTGTTAAGAATCGACTCCACTTCACAGAATAGTGTATGTAAGCCTTCATCGTTGAGTTTGATAGTTTGTTCGTGCATGACTGCGTACAATACTTTCCTAACTGAGCGAATCAAACGTTCCCAAACACCTCCAAAATTTGATGCTGCAGGAGGATTGAATTCCCAGTCAATGTTTTTGTCCAACATAAAGTTGTTAAGTTGAGTTTGGTTCAATCTCTGAATGTCTTCACGCAATTCACGCTCAGCTCCAACTAGATTGGAACCGTTGTCTGATCTAATCAACTTAGGAACACCACGGCGTGATATAAACCTTCGAATTGCATTTATGCAAGAGTCTGTATCTAATGAGTGAGCAATTTCCAAATGAATAGCACGAATTTTCAGACAAGTAAATATCACTCCATAACGCTTAACTACTGATCGTTTCTGTTTGATTTCAAACGGTCCAAAATAATCTATTCCTACCATTGTGAATGGTGAAATATCAGTTGTTACTCTATCGACCGGTAAATTTGCCATTTTCTGTTGCATTGCTGGTGATCTATACTTGCGGCATATCACACATTTTGAAGTTACACTTTTGATGATCGAACTTGCTCCAATGATCCAAAAGTTTTCTCTGAGTTTTGTCAATATGGCATTCTTTCCAAGATGTCCTATTTGACGGTGAATACTTAATATGATGAGACGTGATAAAAGGGATGATTTCGATAGTAACATTGGATGCTTCATGTCTTCACTAAGTTCTGATCTTGATAATCGTCCACCAACTCGAATAAATCCTCGCTCATCAATAAAGGGATCTAACTTGTAGAGTACTGATTGTCGTTTTACTTGATTTCCCGATTCTATCCTTTTTAATTCTTCGCTGAAACATTGTCGTTGTTCATGCTGGATAAGAGCTCTCTCTGCCTCTTGTAATTCATGAATACTTAATCGTGTCGTTTTAACGAGATGCTTCGACGCATTCAATCTCATTTGTCGCATTTTAACTTTATGCTCCTGCTCACATTTCGCTTCATGATTTAGTTGTACAATTCTTTTGAGATTTGTCTTAGCTTTTAGTATCCATGCTACTGCTCTTTTCAAACGATTGTAATCGGAAAAGTATGTGAGAAAGGTATCACTGATGATAGATCCTGTTTCTAACCCTGTGGTATCTGCCATATTAACTACTCGTTTAACTTCACTATCATCTTCCGGTATCACAAGATCTACGGTTTCCTGTGGCCATGTTGGTTCGGCTTGCCACAGAAATTCGGGTCCTGATATCCATTCAGGATGTCTACGGAATTGATCGACTGTCATACCACGTGATGCGAAATCAGCAGGGTTTTGTTTAGTGTTAACATACTTCCATTGATCATTGGTGGTAGCTTCATGTATCAACGCTATTCTGTTTGCCACAAAAGTTTGATATCGTGCACTTCGATTGCGAATATATCTCAGAACGGTCATACTATCTGTCCAGAAATATACTTTGTCGATACTCAAACTAATTTCTTGCAGAATAATGTTGCTGAGGCGTACTGCTCTAGCTGCCGCTGTTAACTTCATTCTCGGAACAGTTACTACTTTCAATGGTGCAACCCTGGACTTGCCAATTAGAAACGAACAATGAATGTTGCCTTTGTCATCAACCAATCGGATATACATAACTACACCATAACCTTGATTACTCGCATCCGAAAAGCAATGAACTTGAGTTGACACAACATTTCCAAAATCTTGCGGTTTGTAACATCGTGCTACTTTGATATGCTGTAATTCAGTCACCTGATTTAACCAATTATTCCATCGTTTCTGATCGTTTGTACTTATTTCGTCATCCCATTTAATTCCTTGTAGACACAAACTTTGCAAAATCTGTCTTCCTTACAGAACAAATGGTGATACTATTCCTATAGGATCATAAATCGAACTGACTACGGACAATATACCACGCTTGGTAAGAGGCTGACTTTTTACTTGAATTTAAAATCCAAATGAGTCACTCGCAACGTACCAAAACACTCCTAGAGCTCGCTCAGCTGGGCATTCACCTTCAAAGTTCCATTGTTTCATCTCTTTAGCACGGTGTTCTTCAGGAATAGAGTCCATCACTTCTTTACTTGTGCTGACCCATTTCGTGAGATTGAAACCACCTTTGACGCACATTGATCTAATATCGTTGACTAAAGTTATCGCCTTTTCATTTGTTGCAGTAGACGCTAAACAGTCATCGACATACATATTGTCTTTGATAACTTTTGCTGCTTCAGATTCAAAATGAACATTATTATCATCTGCTGTTCGTCGTAGAGCAAAATTACAAACACTCGGTGAAGACGTGGCTCCGAAAATATGAACCGTCATTCTGTATTGTTCCGGTTTAGAGTCAATATTACCATCTGGCCACCATAAGAAACGCAGAAAATTTCTATCGTTCGGAGGCACTTTGACCTGGTAAAACATACTCTCAATATCACCTATCAACGCAACTTTCTCTGTTCGAAACCTCAGTAGAACACCTAACAAGTTGTTAGCTAAGTCCGGACCTTGAAGTAATAGCTTATTGAGTGATGTTCCCATATACGAAGCAGAACAATCAAAGACTACCCTTATCTTATTAGGTTTCTTTGGGTGATAAACACCATGATGGGTAATGTACCATACACGACCATCATCTCGCTGCAATTCCTCTTCTGGAACCTTTTCAGCATATTGCTTTTCTAGTATATTGTTCATGAAAACAATATAATCTTCCTTGAATTTGTCGTCTTTTAACATTTTTGACTTAAGTCCCTTGAGTCGTTGATAACCTTGTGAAATGTTGCTCGGAAGTTTCACATCCTGGTTTCGAAACGGCAAATCGACATGATAGTGACCATCCTTGAATTCAATTGACTTATCAACTTGTTTCATGAATTTATTATCTTCAATAGAGTTCTCGCGTTTGTCGTTTATCAGAAGTTCCGGAAAATCAACATTCATCGACTTTTGAACAATGTAGTCCAGATTGTCTCTATGTTCTAATTCGTTGATAGCTTCCACGTGAGCTCGGTTTACGACAGTATTAGTATTGTCATTTGAATCATTTCGAATACAATTCCACACTATCCAACCTAGTCTACTGCGAGTAGCATGTGGCGATCCTGAAGGGCCTACTGCGACTTCAAACGGAGTAAATGCATCTGGTACATTATTTCTGATCATAATTCCGATGCTAGTATTTCCTGCGATATCAGGATAACGAATGTCATTCAGATGAGACCATTTAGACAACTCTTCGTTTGTCGGAATGTGGGATTTCGACACCGGCATTTGATACTAAGTGTAGACAGTGGGCAGATCAATCACTGAATTCATGTCCATATCACACACTTGCAATCCGTTTAATGCATAAGATCGGAATTTATATGGATTTCCCATGGTTTTTAGACATAATTCCAAAGACTTTCCAGATCCTCCTAACTGGTGCATGATGTCTTCTGTACAAAAAGAGACGTTACTTCCGGGGTCAATAAACGCATAGGTTTCTATTACTTTGTCCTTGTTTCTCATCTTAACTTTCACAGGAACAATTACCATCGCACATGAGGCGTTACCGGCCCCTAGTTGCCTTACTACATCAGAAACGTTACATGATCCTTTTTCCGGTGGCATCTTTTCGCTATCATTTTTCTGAACTTTCTTTTCATCATGCAAAATTGATGGATGTTTCTTGTGACAAATTTTACAAGTAAGTCTATTTCTACACATTTTTGTAAGATGCCCTTTCTTCAGACAACCAAAGCATAATGCTTGGCTCTTCAAGTGTTCATATCTCTGTTTATGTTCTACTTGTAAGATAGCTGAGCAATCTTCCAATTTATGATTCTGTACACTACAGTATGAACATTCAGTTTTACTAGAGTTTATGCTCTGTTTCGTAGACTCTGTCGCATCAGTTGCAAACACATTCGTTGGTTTTGCATTTCTGTTTCGATCATGACTATCCTTTGTTGACTTACTGTTTAATGCTCGTGTTCCATATGTAAAATCGTTCACTTTTTTAGCCTCGCCTTGAACGAAATCCACAAAATGAAGAAATCTTATCGATTGTTCATTGGTCTTCATTCTTAAAACAATACTTCTCCATCTATCATGCAAATAAAACGGTAATTTACACAATAGTTTCTTTATATTCTCAGAATATTCTAAAATCTTGAGAGCGTCAATACTGTATGCCGCATTTTCACATTCAACTAGAAATAATGCAAATTCATCTAGGCCTTTCGCATCGTTCGACTTTATCAACGGCCAATCTAAAGCTTTTTGAATGAATGCACTGGCTATAATGTCACTACTACCATATCTTTCTTCAAGTTGTTTTATGGCACTTTTAAATGCAAATTCTCCAATCATGTGACTGTAGCCGGATACAACTTTGTTAGCTTCTCCGTAAGTGAACTGTTCTAGGTAGTTCATTTTTTCGTCTTCTGTTTCACAATTGTTTACAACTTTGGCATTGAACTGGCGAATAAATCTACGAAATTGCAATGGATCTCCTCCGAACTTCTTAATGTCAGCTACAGGTTTTCGTAGGTTCTTGACTATACAAGCTATAGTTTCGCTTTCATCGGATTCTTGAGAGTAACTTTCCGATTCTTGATCATCCTGATTGTAGCTGTATTCATCACTTTGTTTCACAAACGTTCTAGATGGCACGCTAAAAGTTCTATTGTTTATGTTATTATACGACTCTATCTGACTGTCGTTATCTCTTTGTCTTACGTTAGTTTCACTTCTAGCTTCTGTGCGGTTCTGATTACTATTTATATCATTTTGTGTTGATTTACCACACTGAAATGGTTCCGCTGTTGGATTTAATGTTTCTTTCGTTTCATACACAGAACTCTGGAACTGCCGACTAAAACTTTCTCCTTGACGACTTACATTATCTAATAATTTATGACTTATTCTATCTCCTTGGCGACTTCCTTGGTCTGACATATTCAATTTTGAAGTTTCTATTTGTTCATACTTGTCAAGTATTTCACTTTTTGCCTTTGATATTCCAATTTCTGTTGACAATTGAAGCTCTTCTTCTTCAATGGCTAATTGCACCTTTGCTAATTCGAGTCTTTTCTTCTTTTGCAACGCTTCTCGTTTCAAGTCAAGTTCTATTTTGTGTTGTTCTTCTTTTAATTTACTAGACGATGTCTTGCTTAGATTAGAAGACTTTGAATGTCCACTACTATTTGAACGAGAACGGGGATAGCTACTTGCAATACTTCTACTTTTCGTACTAACTTTGAAGTAACTTTCTATAGACTGTTTGAAATCATTTAGGAATCTATCACGATCTTCAAAAGTTTGTACATAAGCCTCTTTTTCTGGTTCAGGTATTCTTGCCATAACCATTTGATGATGTTCAATGTATTGTTCATATTTATCCATATAGAGCGAATACTTTGCTTTAATTTGTTCATAGGTTGCATCAATTTTCATAAAATCTAAGATTTTTTCTGACATGTTACAGAGTTTTCAAATAGCACTTTGAGTTTCTCGCTTTCATTTTCAAATCCTTTTGCTGAAAACGTTCTTCGTCTTACATCACTTGTTACCTCATCATTGAATTCTTCTGATTGATCCATCTTGTGAATGTATCAATACGTCAATAAAATGTGCTTTTGTAAAGTTTATACTATCATGACGGATTCAAATACGAATATCAGTTCATATGTTCTTTATTAATGTTCATCTTCTTACACAATTGAACGTACATATGACATGTATGAGAAGGATTGACTGCAAAAAATACAAATGAACTGAATAAATATATTGCCCACAAAATATGAAAATACAAGCAATATTCTAAACACAAACATCAATAAGTAAATAAACAATTGTAAATACCAAGTAAGGACCTAAATGCATATTTCTCACTGTTGATATTTCATACATGTTTTGTGTGTAAGTTCATGTTATCTGTGTTTTCTTTTCAACAATATGCATATACAATATGAAAATAATACAATAATAGTATGTTTAAAGAAGTTATACTAGGTTTGACAAATGTATGACATATGCCCTTCATTGGCTTCAAGGTCATGTTTTCAATGTTCAAAATGCATGCAAGCTCAAAAATACAATTTTTAAACTGCTTGCTCATAATAATTACACATTTATAACATTACATTAACTCTTAACTAAGTAAACATACCGTATTGTTTGACCATAGTATTCTTAATATCTTCAAAAACACATTAATGACATGACTTTCCATTTTCCCTTCATGTTTACAATAGTGGGGAAATCTAATATAGGGGAAAGAAACATCATTTTATCTATATAATGTCATTTTGGGCTTAACATGTCCTTTATCTCAACTTCCTGAGCAAGGATAAATGAGATAAAGTCACCAAATCGAGAATCGTTCAGTGAAAGGACATCGTCAATATCACAGAACGTGGGGTCAAAAGAGATAGCTAGTCTACGATCTTTTTTGTCTAGAAGAGATTGCAAGAAGTCTACTTCATATGAATGAAGAAACAAATTAGCAAGCAAAGTTGTATAATTAGTGCCCACTGGAATCTCACATGTTTGTTGAAAATACACGTCCACCAAACTGAAGAAACATGTTATCGATAAGAAAATTCAGCATGTCAATAATTTGATCATCTGTAAATTTGTTCTTTTTCTTAGACTCATTGATGACAAAGTTAGTCTTAGTATATAATCGACTACCGGATATTTGTACCCGCGTTTACCATTCTTTTTGAAAAATCTGCTTTAAATCAGATGTGCCAATCGTGATTTGAGTTTGTTCTTGCGGAATAGAAGTGTAAAGAGGTGAGAAATCGAAAGTTTTGATGTCGTTGCAAGATGAAGCTGATCAAGAGTCAAGAATCTCCATCAGTTCTTTCGAATTCTCCAGGATCCACTTTTGATTGACACCATTTCTAGAATTACAACAATCGTAATATTTCTGGAGGCCAGATTTTATTGCAGTCAGTATTGAAGTCAACAGAACTGAGAAAAAGAGTGTCATAGACTTTATTTTTATGATTGGTTCTTTGTCTGGTTTGAATTTTGTTATCTGAATGTGATTTATTAAGCATATTAATATCAACTAAAATCAGATATCGCTTACCTTTTCCGGGAACATCTGTAGATGCAGATGCATAACGGTTTGGAAAAGGTTGCTTTTCATTTTATTTTATTCAGTATCAACCAACCAGCAGATTCGCAAGGTATCACTTATCGACTAATGGAATGCACAAGTTTTACAAAATACCAAATTAAACATTTTTTGGGTGTAACAAGACTAACCAAACATTTTATCCCAAAATGGATTTACTGTTTGCCTTCAAAAAACGAATTTCGAGTTTTAATTTGTAATCAGAAGAATGAAATCCTTCGCGATTTCGACCATATCAGGGAGATAAACATTGAAGGGGTGATAAAATGTAATGGATTGATAATATAGTAAGAAGTGGGATGAGGACTCAAGATATATTGGGGAAACTGCTTGAAAAGAATGGATTGGTATCGTCGAACCATTTAGTCTACTTTAAGGGATTTCGGATTCCTTTTACAGAGACTGCAGCAGCGTTCTTAAATCTGCAGGAAACGTGACATGTAGCCAAAATAATTTTAATGAATATTTGAAATGTTTATCTTCTCTCTGCATTTTTCCCTGACACGGCTTGTTTTGTCAAAAAGAGGGATAACGTCAAGCATTTTGTTTTTTCAAGTCATAAATGAGTTTATCAGAAATTTGATGGTATTGAAAAAGGGAGGAGGTGAAGTTTTCGTATTTACATTTGTTCATAGAAATTGGTCGTCAAGTAAATATCTGATTATCAGATCTGTTTTCATTTCAAGTATAAGAGAGCAAAGTTCATTGTAACCTGGACTTGTATTTATGTAATAGAGAAACTAACACAAACTGGTATAAAGAACCTTCGAAATAGGAAGCCGTAACTATATGCTACAAACAATACTGGGAAGGAAGGTAACTTGGAATGAACTATGAGACTTGTTCCTATGTCGGCTAAATGTATCAAGTCGTTTAAAGGTTGAAATTGGCATTCAATGTTAACGGCTTTGTAGTCAATGTACTGACAAAAAGGGATAATACCGTACAAAAATGAATAAATAAATAAAATAATACTCAAAAGGAAACAAACACACAAACATTGTAATTTTTAAAGTTCCAAGTCAGTTTTATCGCAGACCTCAGGTTTGTAACCCCGTATAATTCTGACCCCCCAACTGAAGAAAAGACAAATTGAAAAAAACATAATTCATGTAGTCAACCAGAATTTTTTTTTGATACGCGGACTTCAAAAGTTCTATGGTGTTCGTCATAGAACCGTAGATATTACAATAATACCATAACATGAATAAACATTCCATATAAACTGTTGAAATATCAACTGAACGCTTACTTACAAAACCAAGAAGAATAACTCAAACCAAATATACCAAATATAAGGAGATGGGAATTGGGTTTTAATGATTGAATTCAGAATTGAATACGTTGACGAATTAAACTTTTCAACCTCGTCTGTGGGATCTTTCCTTAGTTCTTCCTACACGCCCGTCACAAACAAAAATAAACGCTTACTTGACTTGTTGTTGTCTTCATCACTTACTCTTAGACAAACCAGGATTTCAATATGAGTTTGTAATGTCTACTTTACCAGATTTGACCTACACTAAACTTGCCGTGATCTATTGTTAATGGGCGCCCGTCGTCCGTTTACTTTTTTTCAAGGATATCTTCAACTAAGTTTGTGATTTATGCACGCCGACCAAACAATATGACCGCCATTGATAAAAATAGAAAAAAGGGGTCAGACCATAGTATGTTTGTTTATTGCTCAAAAAGAATAAGAGATAAAGAATATCTAAAGCAATCCTCATTCTTCAGCATAAAAAAAAGCTATACTACAAAACTCTCTATTAAGTCAAACTATTGATTCAAAGATTCTAATGCTGCTGATGAGAGGTTACTCCCTGAAATATAATATCGATATACAGCATAACAAAATTAACAGTTTTATTCCCCTTTTTGGTATTTGTTTTTTGAAACCACTAGGTCGATAACCGCTTCTGGTGGACCAGAGGTCCCCGAGGGTAATTATAAGCCTGGTCGTCAGACTTGTCTGACGCCAATTTACCATTATCAAATATTTTTTGTTATTGAAATTTCCGATTATTTAATTCAAAATTGTTTAAAACACCAGGTTTCTTTCCTTGTATATTGCACAAGGTCGATAACCCAGGTGCTGGATTTGGCTTCCTAGTTCGAACCTTTTGGCTTGTGACCTTCCAGTATTTTGTACCAATGCTGCTGATGAGATGTTAATCCTTGAAGAATCGATATACAGCATAACCCAATTAACCGTTTTTATACACGTTTCGATATTTGTATTTTGGGACGACTCTTTATAAGAGTTAGTCCCTTTGATTGTCAAAATTGACCATTTTTGCAGTTTTTGGATTTAATTCCTTTAAAACTGTAAGTGCTAGCATTGCAGAATCTAGCTCATTGAGATCTACAAAATGATTTCAGGTTCTTTTTCGGATCAACTATTTAAGATTTATTTCCCTTTTACTTTTTTTCTATCAATTTCAACAAATGTTCTATTTTATTTTTTTAAAAGCATTTTAATGTACGTAGTGTACTTCATTTTTAGAGTGTTATTTAGAAAAGAAGCTTTAGCGTAAGAGATCAGGTCATCGATTTGGGCTGCACCGAACCTCTAGTTTAGTAACTTTTGATAAAAGCAGTCCAGCTTGTTCCGAGTACACAGCGGGGATGAAAATAAGTTGACGTTGTTTCAGTTCCCAAACTGCTAAATAATTTATTTTCTAATTTACATAAAGTTAACGCTATCTAGTCTTTAGTAGATGTGGCCTACTTTACCGTACAGAACCACTATTTTCAATGCTTAATCATTTTTATATCTAGTTTGACACTCAATAAAAGACTTCAGAGAATCATTAAGAAACAATAGATAATGAGATTACATTGTTCTGACATCACAACGGGAAATGTCGCACTGGGACTTCTTTTTTACCAGTCCTTCACGTCAGCAGCCGACACTCATTAAAGGTGTATTGTTGACAGAATTGCATAATGATATTGGAATTCGTAAACAACTAATTGACTTTTAATTATTTTCATCAATATGGTAGTTAGAAGCCGGATATTGAGCATTAAGTTTTGAGATTCAATAAAAAAGCTAAGTGGTGCATAAAAACAAACAACAATAACAATTCTAGTTAAAAAATACTAGTAGTTTATTCTACCATAACTTTTAAACGTACTGGTGGTGTTGACGTCAAACCATATATGTTCGTGCATTGCATGTACAAGAAACTGCAAATTCTCCGAGCTGGTCTTAATCATGTTAATGATTTCAAGATTGATACTTACAAATTTCCCACATCACTGCAAAAAAACACCATATACATAATTTTGCAACAACAAAACCCCCAAAACAAACCATTACAAAGAGAAAGAACGCATAAAGCCATATTTAAAAAAAAACGACGACAACAACAAGAGGAAAAACCATCAACAACATCACCAATAAACAAGACCAATTGATGCCAGGCCCTGCGTCGTACGGCATAATATTAAACACTGTACGCTCTAATATGGACAGTCGATAATTTTTTACTCTTGCATGATCCTATGAACTGACAAAGCAATGTCAACCCATTATAGACTGGCAATAAATATTTAAAAATATCTTACAAGAATTAAAAAAAATATCAGACAAATATTCAAGTTTTAATTTTTCTCCTTTTGACCCACTAAATGCTAAACAGAATTTTAAGACGGTGCCAAGAAAAATATTATCCTACATTTTCTTCCCAGTATTACAGAATCGGACCATCAATAACATATTGCATATTTGCCCCTTTTGGTTCCCTCATTTCTCAGCGAAAAAGAGGGGACCTCGAAATATATTCAGTTCAAGGAACATTTTTCCCGGAAAAATTTCATAGCATTTGGTCAACCAGAACAAAAGTTAATCCGGAAACAAAGAAAAAAGTCGCTTTTTGGCCTCTAATTTTAAACGGAATTATAAAATGATCCTAAAAAGGGGGTGCACAGCATCAATATAACAATCATCACTGTAAAATTTCAGTAAGATCAAGTGTAAGGGTTTTGAGATTCAGATTACTAAAGAAAGGCACTCATATAGCGCGACAGACGGACGGAGTGACCCGACTCCTAGACTTGCTTTCGCCTTCGGCGACACAGGTTAAACAACAGGAAAAAAAACAGAAACAGAAACAAGACATCAACGTTAGTTAGTTAGTTAGTTATTGCTTTACTCCCAAGCAGCACGATTTCGGCTATATCCGGGAGATGAACATGAAAGAACATGAAATGATGATGAAATGGAGGAAATGGGGACACAAGGCCATTCGGGTGGGAGAGTTTTGACTGCCACTCGAAAAAAGAGTGATGGGTAGAGACAGGAAATTAAGCCTCCTGCATGGGGATCCTACGGGTCCTACTCTTACCGAGACCTGCAGCGGGGTTCTTCATTTTTCCAAACACGGTGCACCACTATGGTTTGCGGTCAGGTTTTCCGCATTATCGCCTGAAGACCCCGCATATCTCGATGTCAGGGCTGCCCCATTCAACCACCTGGGGCACACATCCCAGTCGCTTTGTGGGCAAAGCGGCCTGACCCGATGTCAGGTTTCTGAGCGCTCTTTAGTGGACTTTTACCGACAAGCTTAGCGATCAACGTCAATCATTTCCAAAAATATAAAAGAATTGTTGAGAAGGTAAAACCACATCACAATAAAAGGTTAAAATTAAATAAATTAATACAACGTTCCCAAATTTTTCGACTTCAAGCCCTTTCTCATGGGCTATAAGAGAAGAGGATGTTGACACATCAACTGACGAAAACCGAATAACGAATACAGATCCTATAGGTACATCACCTGTGAAAAATATGAATAGTTCATTTGCAATGACCAAATTGAATATAAAAATACGTCATAAAGTGTAACCTGGGACTTTATGTTAAGTAGACAAATATCGTTTTATATATATTATACCAAAAGGTTGAAGGTTGGATGTTCTTCCATCTGACTAATTCTGTTCGATGTGTTGCAAGATCGTCTTCAGATAAGTCGACTGCGAACGGAGCAAAAACATCGTGTTAAATTTCAGGAACGTTCTGTTTCTATGGGAGCTTCAGAACGTCTTCATATAGCTCTTGCCAAACCTCATCATCTTGCCTGATTCTTCTGAAACTTGAAATGAATGTCTTTGCTTCATCCACAGCCTTGACCAGATCAAGAGTTGGTCTCTGTAGCAAATTGGACAGAGCTAGACTGTATTGTAAAACATGTTCTGCTACACCAGGTATAACTAAAAACCCGAAATCTTGAGTTGCAAGTTTCAGTTGCTTGGAATTTTTATCTGATCGTCTAGTGTGTCTATTTGTTGTCTGCAGATATTGATTACTAGTAATTCATTTTGTATCTGGGGGATAAATATCTCGCATTTGGAGGACTGTTCTCTAAATGGTCAGCTTAAACCTATCAGTTTTCGCTCTTATTTTATGAGGGCAATGAAATTACATTTGTCTTCAGTATAGCCACGGAAAAGAACGTTATTTCCCATACAGATAAATTGTCTTCAATATGCTTCTCAATATTTCTCTGTTTCTCGAAATTTTGTGTCGAAAGAAGCTACTTAGCATTGAAACAACATATTCCTGTTTGCTTTCAGCAACAGATATAAAATGTTCGCTCATTTCGAAACACTTCCCATGGCCAGGTTGCCTTAAATGACATTGTATCAGGGTTGTCAGGTTTGCCCAGTCACTTACAGGGTCTCGAACAAAAGGATGTTCTGAACTGTTCAAAAGAACACAGTTTAAGCAATGAATAGAGACCATTTTAAGATTCTGAATACCTAAGCCAATGATATATTTTGAGCCAAGATTGGTTAAAGGTCCCGCGAATTACTTTGAGAGGAAAAACAAATGATGTTGGAATAGACCATTTACTTGTTGACAGAAAAAGAAGCTTCTGTTTTTCGTCAACATTGATTTTATGCAATGGCGGGCTGGGATAATTTTGACCCGTTCAGCTGGCTTAACAGATGTACTATTTCTTTCTGTTAAAGACTGAGTGTCACTTTAAGCAACGTTTTGGGGAAAGTAAGACTGTGACAAACTTTGGTTTTCAACCGGGTTTTGTGTGGAGGAAGCATTTTGTTGTTTTGAAAGAAACTTCGTCATTTTACTTTGCCCTTTGTCTAAAGAGGAAGAACTGCTGCTCTTCATTTCGTTTGGTACTACTTTAAATTACGTAAAATAAACTTTTCAATTGGGACTGCGATTGAACTGACAGTATCAAGTCGTCTGGCTGACGTGTGTCGATTTACCTTTACAGTTGGCAAATACTAATTTAACATTCATATTTTCTACAAAACATATATGCGTAAAAAAATGTAAGCACGTGATTACAGTGCTAAAAAGCAGCTTCGCCAATGTGGGTTGCGAAGTAAACAAAGTCTACATGTGTTCATCCTCCAAGACAATACAGTCCTGTGCGGGGCCCGGGTGGCGAAAAGGCTCGCAGCAGAGCCTAGTTTGTCGTAAGAGGTGACTAAGGGTCTTGGAATTCTGACGTCTGGTCAGTGCTCAGCCCACAGAGCGACCGAGTGTGTACCCTAAGTGGCTGAATAGGGTGGCCCTCGTCCGCGGGGGTTGTCAGGTCTATAATACGGAAAGCCGTGGATCAACGTGTGTGGAGAGTGCCAGCACATAGGCTAAATTTTTTCCGCCCCACCCGACTCTCCCCCTTTCATGTGGTTCATCAAAATTTACCTTTGTGTCCCATCCCATCCCCATATTTCATTTATCATCATCATTTTATGTTCATTTTATCATCCTTTTCATGTTCGTCGCCTGTAAATAACCTATATAGGGTTGCATGGGCGTAAAACACCAACTCACTCACTCACTCCAAGACAATACATGGGTTGCACAATGTTTCCGTTCCAGATTTGACTTGTCATTAAGTCGAGGTCATCAGAGGTCACGAGTAGGTAAACGAAGTCAGCGTGTTGGAACCAATTTTTTTTACCAGTTCCTCCTCGTTTGGCTAAAATAGTTACGGATCCCGAAAATGCGCAACCCGTGTATGGATCTGAAGTAACGCAGCAAAATAGTCCGCAAATATGTTTAAGTCTCAGAAACTGAGACTTAGGAATGGCATTTTTGCAACTTTGAGGATGACAAGTGAATAATTCAGGTAGCAATGAGCATCTGTAGGTTTGTAACATATAGAAGTCACTATTTTACCATTTTTGATGCTACATTCAAGAAAGAAAAGTTTCTATAGAGTGACGGTGAAGCTGTATTTGATGGCATTATTACCAAAACAAAAAACAAGATATCGGCACACATCAATAACACATAAGCACAAACAGCAAACAATCAAACCAAAAAATCAGCAGCAACAAGAAACAACAGCATTTACAACCAAATTCCAGCAACAGCAAACACAACAAAACATGAACAACAGAACTTACAGCAAACAAACACAAAAAAAACAACACAAAGAACAACAGTAATAACCAACAAAAGCGAAAACAAAGAAAACAGTAACACCAGCTTAAAAAAAAAACCAATCTTAACTAAACAAACAGACAAAGACAACAATTATGAGCAGCAACAACCACAACACCTAAAATCCTAACCAGCTAAAAAAAACATAACATCGACAAAAACAAGAAAACAGCAGCCAGAACAATAACAAAAAATCAGTAGCAACAACTTACAAAACAACAGCAGCATAAAAAAAACATCAGCAGCAACAAGCGCAAATTTAAACAACAACAATCAAAACAATATCCATAACCAACAAAACACCATCTTACTTCTATAAACTTTAAATAGAAACATACGGACAAAACTGACCAAAAATAACCACAGTTGCCTGGTCGTCAGACTTGTCTGACACAAATTAACCAATAAATTTTGATACTTTTTTGTCGTTGAAATTTCCGATAATTAAATTCAAAATTGTTTAAAACAAACAAGTTTATTTTCCTTGCACTGCACATGGTCGATATCATCGGTGCTGGATTTGGCTTTCCTGTTCGAACTTGTTTAGTTTTGAGTACTTTTCTTTCAAGACTTTTTGCTTTTTGACCTTCCAATGTTTTTATTACAATGCTGCTGATGAGAGGTTACTCTTTGAAATATGCATATAAACAGCAAATTATACCAGAGTTTGATATTTGTATTTTGATAAGACAAAAAAGTAACAAAACCAACAAAGCAGCAGCAACAAGAACAAACAAAAGCAATACATAAACAGCAACACCAAACAGGACAACAACCGCAACTACAGTAAAACAATGGCAATACCTAAACAGAAACAACAAACAGGACAACAACCGCAACTTCAGTAAAACAATGGCAATACCTAAACAGAAACACCAAACAGGACAACAACCGCAACATCAGTAAAACAATGGCAATACCTAAACAGAAACACCAAACAGGACAACAACCGCAACTTCAGTAAAACAATGGCAATACCTAAACAGAAACACCAAACAGGACAACAACCGCAACTTCAGTAAAACAATGGCAATACCTAAACAGAAACACCAAACAGGACAACAACCGCAACTTCAGTAAAACAATGGCAATACCTAAACAGAAACACCAAACAGGACAACAACCGCAACATCAGTAAAACAATGGCAATACCTAAACAGAAACACCAAACAGGACAACAACCACAACTTCAGTAAAACAATGGCAATACCTAAACAGAAGCACCAAACAGGACAACAACCGCAACTTCAGTAAAACAATGGCAATACCTAAACAGAAACACCAAACAGGACAACAACCGCAACTTCAGTAAAACAATGGCAATACCTAAACAGAAACACCAAACAGGACAACAACCGCAACTTCAGTAAAACAATGGCAATACATAAACAGAAACACCAAACAGGACAACAACCGCAACTTCAGTAAAACAATGGCAATACCTAAACAGAAGCACCAAACAGGACAACAACCGCAACTTCAGTAAAACAATGGCAATACATAAACAGAAACACCAAACAGGACAACAACCGCAACTTCAGTAAAACAATGGCAATACCTAAACAGAAACACCAAACAGGACAACAACCGCAACTACAGTAAAACAATGGCAATACCTAAACAGAAACACCAAACAGGACAACAACCGCAACTTCAGTAAAACAATGGCAATACCTAAACAGAAACACCAAACAGGACAACAACCGCAACTTCAGTAAAACAATGGCAATACATAAACAGAAACACCAAACAGGACAACAACCGCAACATCAGTAAAACAATGGCAATACCTAAACAGAAACACCAAACAGGACAACAACCACAACTTCAGTAAATCAATGGCAATACCTAAACAGAAGCACCAAACAGGACAACAACCGCAACTTCAGTAAAACAATTGCAATACCTAAACAGAAACACCAAACAGGACAACAACCGCAACATCAGTAAAACAATGGCAATACCTAAACAGAAACACCAAACAGGACAACAACCGCAACATCAGTAAAACAATGGCAATACATAAACAGAAACACCAAACAGGACAACAACCGCAACATCAGTAAAACAATGGCAATACATAAACAGAAACACCAAACAGGACAACAACCACAACTTCAGTAAAACAATGGCAATACCTAAACAGAAACACCAAACAGGACAACAACCGCAACTTCAGTAAAACAATGGCAATACATAAACAGAAACACCAAACAGGACAACAACCACAACTTCAGTATAACAATGGCAATACCTAAACAGAAGCACCAAACAGGACAACAACCACAACTTCAGTATAACAATGGCAATACCAAGCTGAATTGCTTTCACATTTATTCTGATTGATTTACATTTAGACGACCACATGAACTATCTCTTTAATTTTTCCAATTACATTTGATTTCTAAAATCGTAATGAAAGTTTACAGACAGATATTGCAATCTTCAATCTGCAAGTTACTTAAATTATTCATTACATAATATCTATACACCATCAGTCCCTATCTGTTCATCAAACGATACGGAGTATAATTGAATTGAATTATTTAGTTTTCAGTAATAAGATACGTCTTAAGACATGATTACTGTGTACTCAGAGAGTATTTATCTTTTATCACCATAACAGTGCATGTGCCATTTATAAACCATAATAAAACCCATTTCCCGATTCACTATTACAATAGGGAGAAAGTTGGGCCAAGGAAGGGGTTGGTCCCCAAATAATTTGATTTTGAACGCAATGTGAACATTAATCTTTGTCAAGAAACTTGTCATATAAAACAAATTTTTGTACGGGACGGACCATTTAACTTGAAAGGGGGGCCTTGGTTTTTTGTTTTGATCAGAAATTTTTTTTCTTCAAAGGAGTCGGGAATTATCTGAATATTTTTTTTCATTATCAGCATTATTTTTTTAAAGCAGAAATCCTTCTTCAGAATATTTTTTTTCTTAGGCACGGACCATTTGATTTTCTGGGGGGGGGGCTGGGATTTTTTGGAAAAAAATTTCCCGGCCCTGATTTTTTAAAAAAAAAAATCTGCCCAGCACCTAGGTTGAAAAAAATAATTTGGTTTTAATCTTGCCAATTGAAAATAAATAACCTTGCCAACAAAATTTCCTTGCTTAATATGTGTGTGAAAAAAATAATCTGGCCCGCAAAGCGGGCGAAAAAAAATTCCCGGCTCAAGGTAAAATCCCAGGCCCCCCCACAGAAAATCAAATGGTCCGTGCCTTACCCTCAGCTGCCAAAATATTTTTTTCATCAAAAATAATTTTCAGAATTTTTTTTAGGAAAAAACCAAGCCCCCCTTCAAGTTAAATGGTCGGTCCCTAAAAATGATTCTTTTGCTATACTAGTTAAGCATCATGTACAGCTATTCGCCATTCTTTGCGTTGAGAGAGCGACATTTTGCGTGTATGTTGGCATTATATCTTTGATATAACATTGCAAGGCGACCATCAGTAACCTCTGGTCACCACGAACGCTGCTGGCTGTTTTCATTTAGAATTCTGAAATGGACACAGATTTGTGTAGGTGTGTCATGTGCATTTAGCTTATTCAACATATTTCTTAGATTTGATTTGTCTCTTTTTATTTTGCTAATAGGCAAATTAGCTTTAACTTCCATTGTTTGCATGCAAGCATGATTTTGTGTATGTTCATAATGTTAAAACACCCCACGTTTAAAACCAATTTATTCGGTTTTGAAGTTTTCGTCTTTACCAATAAGTGAATGTTTAGACATCAATATCCATTATCGGTGGGTATATATGCTATTTTCCAATCAGAAATAGTCTCTAAAATACTGTTACACCACAGACTTTGGCGGGAACTAATACGGCTTAATAACCACTGACTACACACAGATAATTAGATATTATAGTTCGTACTAAACTGTTATGGTGGCGGAAGTACAACACAGTCGAAATGAAACATCTTCAGAGGATATGGAAAATATTTATTTGAAAACTTATAACACGAATTATAAATATATACACTGTCTTCTTCATGTGACAACATTTTGAAAAATACAGAGAGTAAAAATTGTGTTGGAAAATAAACTAAGTTAAAAACTTACACTGGATGATAAAACATGGTAAGTAGTAATATATATTACTTAAATTTGGTCTGGTCATAAAGCTAAAAAAGAATAATCCGACAAGCGAAAATTTATTATCTTTTAAAATAAATTACAGTTATTAAATCAAATTTGAAGTTTTTATTGTTCAGTTTAAATTTGAGCCATTGTTCAATCAACAAATTGCAAACTCATGGTTCCATTGCTTCGGTTTTGTTGACCAAAGATAAGTTTTTTATTGGAGACATTTTGTACAAATAAGGAATAACTGTCTCTTAAACGAGAACAGATAACGGTTTGCAGTAGAGTTTTTGTGGTATCTTTCTTAACCAGACGACTAGCCATAGTGAAAAGACCAAGTGTCTTGTGTCTGCAGGTGAAGATTTATAAACATATTACATTTGCATAACAATACAAATTGTTATAATTGGTTTCAGTAAATTATATAGGAAATAGATTGAGATTGGTCGTTAATTCAATTTGCATGAAACAACATGAAAAAAAATCGTAGTAAATCAAGTGAATAACAAAATATCGAACTGGGATGATAACTATCACACAAAGAAAATACAAACAAGGAAATGACATACAGAAAATAACAATGGTCCTGATTTGGTGCAGAACAATTCAACTAAGCAACCAAAGACCCACCTCCTCCTTTTAGTGACCAGTCTGCAGTACATAGGTTCGTTGCTCGAACACAGGAAATTAATATTTTTTCAGCGCTCTTCATAATAATAAACTATGATCTCATAATGACAACGTATCATCACATAATAACAAAGTAACATCACATAATAACAAAGTATCATCGCATAACCACATAATGAAGAAGTACCATCACATAATGACAAAGTATCATCACATAATGAAGAAGTATCATCACATAATGACAAAGTATCATCACATAATAAGAAGTATCATCATATAATGACAAGGTATCATCACATACTGACAAAGAATCATAAGGCCGCTATGGCCTTCCACAATACGCGATGTTATCGTAAAAGAATTTGATAATGATCTTGAGGGTATGCGATAACTATCTTGAGGGAACATGACAATGACCTTGAGGGTATGCGATAACTATCTTGCAGTAACATGACAATGACCTTGAGGGTATGCGATAACTATCTTGAAGGAACATGACAATGATCTTTAGGGAACGTGATGGGATCTTGAGGGAACGCGATAACTATCTTGAGGGAACGCGATAGTTATCTTTTGGGAACGCAGTAGTTATTTTGAGGGAACGCGATAGTTATCTTTTGGGAACGCAGTAGTTATTTTGAGGGAACGCGATGTTATCTCTAGCGAACAAGGTAATTATCTTGAGGCAACGCGATGTTATCTCTAGTGAACAAGGTAATTATCTCGAGGCAACACGATAACTTGACGGTACGCGATAACTATCTTGAGGGAACGTGACAATGATCTTGAGGGTATGCGATAACTATCTTGAGGGTACGCGATAACTATCGTAAGGGAACGTGACAATGATCTTGAGGGAACGAGATGGTATCTTTAGGGAACGTGATGGTATCTTGAGGTAACGTGATGGGATCTTGAGGGAACGCGATAACTATCTTGTTATCTCTAGTGAACAAGGTAATTATCTTGAGGCAACACGATAACTTGACGGTACGCGATAACTATCTTGAGGGAACGTGACAATGATCTTGAGGGTATGCGACAACTATCTTGAGGGTACGCGATAACTATCGTAAGGGAACGTGACAATGATCTTGAGGGAACGAGATGGTATCTTGAGGGAACGTGATGGTATCTTGAGGTAACGTGATGGGATCTTGAGGGAACGCGATAACTATCTTGAGGGAACGCGATAGTTATCATTAGGGAACGCGATAGTTATTTTGAGGGAACGCGATGTTATTTCTAGTGAACAAGGCAATTATCTTGAGGCAACGCGATGCTATCGTGAGAGATGGTGATGATGATCTTGAGGGAACGTGCCTATGATCTTGAGGGAACAAGATGGTATCTTGAGAGAACGTGATGGTATCTTGAGGGAACGTGATGGTATCTTGAGGGAACGTGATGGTATCTTGAGGACACGTGATAACTACCATAAGGGAACGCGATAGTTATTTTGAGGGAACGCGATGTTATCTCTAGTGAACAAGGTAATTATCTTGAGGCAACGCGATGTTATCGTGAGAGATGGTGATAATGATCTTGAGGGAACGTGCCTATGATCTTGAGGGAACGAGATGGTATCTTTAGGGAACGTGATGGTATCTTGAGGGAACGTGACATTATTTTTATTCTCGTGGCCGCATTCTGCCACCGTATTATACTCCCCTAAAATCCTCGTACTGTAAAACCTTAAGTATAAATCTCGATTTTAGAATTGTACTGGTGATGTTAGAATCTATGTCAATTCAAATTCATAGTTAATTCTAGAGTAATGCAGTACTTCAGAACTTTAAGGTACTAGTATTTGTGATCGCCAAGAGTTAACAGAAACGAGTAAACATTATTGACCGTTGAGTAAAGGGTCGTATTATTTCAATATTTACCGATCACCTCGTGTTAATATCTTAAATTGTTCATTGTTGTTTGTTTGTTCTAAAATTTTAAATCAATTATTCATTAAAACTACGTCCATTGAATCTTTGATAAAGAGTTTACAAGTATTTCCTCTCGTTTGACAAATAAAGCTTATGTTTTAATAGATCTGTTGCTGCAGACTGCACACAGCAATATCCGATTCAATTGCAGCTTAATGAAAATCAGATTCAATTTATCGACATTAATCGGTCGCATCATCACACCTTCTGAAAACAACATAGCGGGAGTGAAGCTAATTCTTAATTATTGCTCTATAATCCTTTGATATATTCAGACTTGGTGTTCGATTTTAAAACTTTTACAACTGTGGCGGCATTTCGATGCTTTTTTATTTGCTGCAGCTCAAAACAAAAGACAAGAAAGGGTAAGGCTAACAATTTTCTGACGCGAACAATGTCACACAAGCCAATTACATGAATTAACCATATTTGCAAGTAAAGAACAAAGTTCAGTATGAGTATGGTTCACGGGTCACAAAAAGGATTTAATTTGCATATCTATATCGTTGCAATTGCCTTTTCTTTTTTACCGTTTTCTTTTTCTTTTCATTCGACCTTATTTTCTTTTGTCTTTCTTTTTTTTACTTTAGTTCTATATGCGTATAGAGATTTTCGTTGATATGCAAAAGGCTTATAGGATTTCGTATAGTAGCGTTATTATATACCATTATTGTTGGGCAGTTCTTTATTTATTAGTAGGTCTTAGTAGTTTCATGATATTTTATAATAAAAAAATAAAGTTAATTACTTTTTATTGCATAAAACATTTAAAAAATTTCCTTTTTATAAATAGTAGGTCTTGAAAACAGGTCGACACGCCATTTAGGCTAACAAAATAATTCTGCTGGAACACATTTGTGAGCATAAAATCTATGTTATATTAAATATTTTATATCAATTCCCATAAAACGGGGTAATTATTAATGAAAATAGATATACAGACAATTAAGACTTTTGAAAAAGCCGTTAAAGTTTAGATAAAAGCCAAAACATGATACAATAAAGGCATATTGGATCAAACAGTAAGGACTGATCACAAGACTGCATGAAGGATAAAACAGCACATATTGTAAACAAACAAACAAAAATAAAATTCGTTTTAAAACTGTGATATCATTAATATAAGAATAAGAATAAGAATAATTTTATTAACTCAAACTCAACTACAATAGATGGTTAAGGCCTATATAAAGTGACATAAAGAATACATATATACATATATTCATTTTTATTAGGAAAAATAATAGAACAAACTCTATACTAAATAAATACCTTCGGTCAATGTATTCGTCCTATTAATTAAACAGGCTCGACAAATGTTGTATTTAAACTGTCTCACTGAAAGGACGAGAACAATTATAAAAATATATCTATTCAAACACCAGTTTCTTCAGCAGACAGAATGATGACAATCATGTGTTGTAATAATTGGAAATATTGAATTCTACATAAGGTAAACATGGTTAATTACTAGTACTATTGTAATAATGATGGGTGTTTTTGTATTGTTAAAAAAAGTCTAAATTCGTGTTTTTAATTATTTTTCTTTTAAATGATATTTTCATAAGGTCCTTTTTATCAATTGTATTTGCTCTCTTATATATATCTTTTTAATTCATGACTTTATATATAATATAAAGGAGGTACTGATATATTTTCTCCTTCTTACAGACTTTCTATCATTATATGTGACATTGCCCTTTTCCGTCTTTACAAACCTGTAAGAAGAGAACCTCTTAGTACTGAGGACAGAAAATTTCTCCACATTCCATTTAAGAACAAAGGAATAGACGATATCAACATCAGCAATATCCTAAATCGTAAAGAAGTAACATCTCAGATTCCTTCTTATTTTAAGAACCAGTCAACACCAATTGTTTCTTGCCGCTATACTAAGACCATTAGCGGTAAAAATTTCAATCACAAAAAGGCATTTCAGGACCTAAACATTGAAAACTACCTTCAGTCTTCTCTGACGTGCGATTGCTCCACTTCTCCCTTCCTCTATTGTCCATCTGGTCATGTAATCACGGGTGGTATAAAGATAATTGAGAACGATTTATTACGAGATGTGGTTTCCCATGGACCTAAATTCATGGAAACACAGCGTATTAATTAGAACCATAACTTTAAGATCACCATGTACGCTGTGGAGGACTATGCCAGAGCCTGGATAAAGCGGGAAGTGGACCAACAACAACAGCTTGAATCGCTGTCAGACTGGGTAAGAACTATCCGATCTCTTGTACGCAGCCGAATTGACAAACTTCGGAAAAGTGTTAACCCTCGGCCTCGTTCTGTATTTAGAGATCGTGAAGCTCTCGATTTTATCTCTTCCTTACACGACAAGTATATTGTCACACCAGCAGACAAGGCTTCCAACAATATAGTTTTCGTATGTAAAACACATTACTACAGCTGTCTGATCAAAGAGCTAGGCATTGATGGTAACTCTGCTAGTGCTACACACATTCGGACTACATTTGACAAAGATGAAATCAAAGCCAACCATAACTCTTCCATGTTTAAATATTCATTTGAAGAAGGAACATGAAAAGTTACCATATTTGTATTGGTTACCTAAACTTCACAAAAATTCGTACAAAGAAAGGTATATAGCAGGATCTTCATCATGTTCAACAACAGAGCTGTCCGTTTAACTTACCAAAATTTTGTCTCACTGTCAAAGAAGTGGGTGGTAAAGGGTTTTTTTCGTGCATCATGTTGAGCAATTTTTATTTCCCGTTCAGCCGTGCATGGAGGTTCATCGTGCATCGTGTTTCTCTATTTTATTTTTCGTTCATCGTGATAATCATTTTTTTATTGGCCGTTCATCGTGATTATCATTTTTATTGGTCGTTCATCCGTGCATGTACCCCCCCTTTACCACCCCCAAAGAAGGACAACAAGCATACTGTGACACTATTTATAATCGTAGTGGAATCAACCACATGTGGATTTTTAAGAACTCTAAAGATTTATTAGATAATTTCAAATCTCGGTCATTTTCCGAGGTTCATTCTTTGAAAACTTTCGATTTTTCAATTTTGTACACCACATTGCCACACGAAAAGCTAAAGTGTTGCCTAAAAAACTTCTCGAAAAGGCTTTTTCTAATTCTAGGAACTTTGGTGTTATAAGTTACAATTCTACATATTTTTCCAAAACATCTTATAAAGATAAAATCTGTTACACATTGGACCAAGTTTGCAGTATGCTTGATTTCCTTATTGACAACATATTTGTCACATTTGGAGGAGAACTTTTCAGCAACAAATTGACATTTCAATGGGCACAAATAGTGCTCCTCTCCTCGCTGATTTGTTTTTATACTCTTACGAGACTGAAGTTCTTCAAGAACTCGTAAAGAACAAGAAGATGAAAGAGACAAGGTCCTTTAATCTCACTTTCAGATATATCGACGATGTCCTTTCTGTAAACAACGCTTCGTTTGGTAGATGGATTCCTTTGATATATCCTCCAGAGTTTGAGATTAAGGAAACCACCGAATCCAATTGCTTCACATCGTTCTTGGGTTCGCATCTCAAATATGACAAAGATGGTCATCTCAGTACAAAAATTTACGATGAAAGGGACGACTTTAATTTTCAAATTATTAATTTCCCTCACCTTGAAAGCGGCATACCTACCTCACCTGCTTACGGTGTTTATATTTCACAACTTATGCGATATGCCAGAGCTAGTACAAATTTTTCAGATTTTTTTATACGACACCGCTGTCTGTGTGACCGACTCTTAGACCAAGGTTACAAGAAAATGCGTCTCATACGACCCCTTAAAAAATCTTTCTTCGTTATCAGCCACTGGTGGAATATTTCAAAATTCAGTTGAACGATTTTGATAGTGATTGTTTTGATTAGTGTTTTGCTTATAGTTATACTGAGATGATCATCTTATTATCCCTATTATGTCTTCACAACCGTGACTACCGGTCCATAAGATCGCAATGGAAGAGGGAGGTTTTGCGCGCCATGAAACTTGGTTTAACCCACCATTCATTTGAAATGCCTGTACCAAGTCAGGACCATTGCGATCTATAACTATTCCGGTGTGTCTTCCATGTTTTGTCTTTTCTCATGGACATTGAAATTGATCCTCCAAGTTCGTTAATATTGTTATTACCTTTATTTATAGGCTTATAGTTAAATTTTATTTTATTTTTAAAAACATACAAATTTCTAATTTGGATTGGATCTAAAAAACCAGATTTAAAAGTAATGCAGTGTTTGTAAACGGTAATGTGGAAATTCGCTTTATTTGTATTCAATGAAAGATTGATACATATTGCAAATTATTGGTAGTTGTTACAATTATTCCACCTGCAATAAATGCATACATTACAATATAATGCACGATCGCAGTGTACAAACCCTTTTCGAAATATCTTAGGTTTTTAAAGACTTTTTCTACATCAATATTTTATAAAAAAAAATTCTACTTTATATCTTTGTTTAGACATTGACTTGGTCATGTTGATGTTATGATTTCTTATCTTGTATTTCCCATGGTTTCCTTTTGTAAGTAAAGGTTACAAGGACCTTGTTCTCGATACATTTCAATGGCAAGATTTAAATGCCGCAGACAAGAGTTTGCCTTCAAAATAGCCACTTATGATGGACCAGAAGTCTCCGAGTGACTGAAATGAGTTTTATCCTTCTTTCAATTGTTTGATCACCAGTATTTTTTCTCGATACCTTCATATTTCTAACTTTTTATTGCATTGGATCATATACTTATAAGCAGAGACCCCTTCTCGACAATCCAGCATATCAAACATAAATCACTCTATGGGCACACGCTTTTGAACTTTGCATTTTAAAGAGCGACAATATTTTTATTTTGAAGTATTTTTCGTTTAACCCTTTTAGATGCGGTCTCTCCAAGTACAGGTACTGTTGGTTAACCTGAGTGTCGTAGGTAAGTCCATACTTTTCATTTCTTTGTATAACGTCTTTGTATCTTCCGTATTTTAGCAGATAAAGATTGAATAAACAATACAAAACAAAAGGTATGATAAATATCAATTAATTCATGTATTCATTGATAAATTAATGCAACCGAAAAACACATTTTCAGTAAACACGTTTTTCTTCAATTGTATTATCAGATTCTATGTCACATTAAGCGAATAAGAGCTAATTCAGCATGAGTTCTGAGTATAATATTTAACCAAATGGGTTTTAGTGTAAAAAATGAAATTTTGACATAAATTAGAAAATATACAAACAATACAAAATAAACATACACAAAGCTCCCAAAACATAAAAAATATGTGAAAATTTCAAAAATTGGCATCAGCTGACAGACTTGTAATTGTTGTTATAACCATCTTTTCAGTCATCCTTTCTAGTCATACAAAAGAGAAGGGCTTTAAGCTTGTATACCACCAGGAACAGCTGACACACAGCCAAGCCAGCGATGCCTGTACCAGCCATGGTGGTACCCTACCCATTGTAAAGGATCATATCGTCCAGGAGATACTTGCTGATGTTCCACTGCTCAGGTAAAGGATATCTTCGCATATTTATAATCATGTTTCGTTCGGATATTGAAAATATTAGAAACTGTTTATATCAGACTTACAAGCTTCAAATCATGAATGTGCTGATCAACCCTTATCAAGTTAATCCAGTCAAACGTAAGCTAAATATGAACTGGTGAGCTAGCTAGTCTGCAGTATGTTAACTTGCATGCATTTTAAGATTGGTGAGATGATGGTACATTTATGTTAAACTGGTTAGTAAAGAATTACAGATATTTGTATTGCCTTTTAAAATGAAGAGACAACAACCATCTTGCATGTTATCATTATGTTATAATGACTTGTTGGTGGCTTGATAAACTGCTCTGTATGTTTGCTTTTGTTTCCCTTGAATCTGTTAACGAAAATTGGATCCTATTGCCTCTATGTGGTTTCTTAATGTAACTTTTTTAGCTCACCTGGCCAAAGGCCATGTGAGCTATTGCCACCGCTTGGCGTCGATCGTCTGTCCGTTCAACTTTCCAGAAGTCTTTTTCTCTGAAACCGCTATGCCAAATGTAATGAAACTTGGGAGGGTTGTTCTGTAGTATGTCATCCACAAAATAATTGTTCGAATGATTCGACAAAAACATGGCTACCATTGCTAAAATAGAAATACTAGTAAGGGTAAATTGTAGTTTTTTTTTTGCAAATTACTCTTCAACCCTAACAGATATCAAAATTCTGGCGAAGGTAAAAGTGGTCATCACTACCTGCCCTGAGATTTTGAAGAAGATCTGACAATAGTTGTAGGAGTTATTGCCCCTTTTCTTGAGTTTTTCCAAATTTTGCACTTTTTTCCAATATCTTGAAAACTATACAAGATATTTGAAAAGAAAATAATTGTATATGGGTATTAAAGCACATCAAGATCTACAAAAGTTGTAACAGAGTCAAAATTGTAGGACCGTTCCTTTATGTATAAATTACCCCTTAGATCGTTAATATTGACCATTTTCACAGCTTTTTGTTAAACTTTTTAAAAATCTTCTTCTCTGAAACCTCTTGGTCAAATGTAATGAAACTTGGTAGAGTTGTTTTGTAGTATGTCCTCACCAAAAGAATCGTTCGAAATTTTGATTCAACAAGAAACATGGCCGCCATGGCTAAAAATAGAATATAAGGGTTATTGCATTTTTTTGCAAATTGCTATTAAAATTCTGTTTCAGGTAATAGTGATCAGCACATCAAGATCTACCTGCCCTGAACTTTTGAAGAAGTTCTGGCTGTGGTTGGAGGAGTTATTGCCCTTTCTCTTGTTTTTTTTGACAAATTTTGCTCATTTTTAGACCAATATCTTGAAAACTATACAAGATATTTGAAAAAATTAAATTATATATGGTAAAGCACATAAAGATCTAAAAATTATGGAATGAGGTCCAAGTTGTAAGACCTTTCTTGATAGGAGTTGTTTCCCTTAGAGTGTTAAAATTGATCATTTCGCAAAGTGTGCTTTGTAAAAAAAATACCCAGCTTATAAGTATCTTTGAATATAAGGTGAGCGATTCAGGCTCCTGTGAGTCTCTAGTTTTACTTATTGTATATTTTACAACACAATGATAATTGTTTCGTAAAGTACATATTGTAACTACTACAAAAATAATGATCCAATTGCCTTCTTTTGTATTTTAACTTTTTTTTTTACTTAATTCATAAGAACATAGAAGAAATATTGTGAGGAAGGTATAAATGTGTCTTTTATAATTAGATTCTTCTTTTTAATGTCTCAGATCCAATTAAAGAAATATCAATAATTATCTATTCCAATTTTATGTTTTATTAAGTTGAAGAAATAATTGTCACCCCCTGAGTTTTATTTTGATGGTATCTTTACATTACAATTAGTTCACGGATTGATTTGCTATATCATGGATCAATGCAAGAACCATTCAGATCTCAATCTGTTTAATGGCTGTCTTGAACTTAATTGATGACTCGGTGTGCTATTATTTCTTGAAGACATGTCTTTGATTTCCCTGTTAGGATATAGGTTTAGACAAGTGAAAACTGATGGACATTAAAAAGTTAAACGATTTATTTAAGTCATGTTTCCATGTCACCAAATTGTCTTAAGCAAAAATCACAACAAAGTTCCAGAAAATGATTTTTGCTTCGCCTGACATTCATTTCGTTTACTCAGGACTCACCAGGAGCGCTCTACCCAAATTTATTGAAAGAGCCAAAACCATATCCAGAATATGAAGACCATTGAGCATTCAATAAAAAATACCGAACAGGAACCCGAATTTTGACTATTAAAGGTCAACTTATGTCTGGGGTAAACAGAACCTTCGGGCTTAGAAATTTTGAAATTTAAACGGATAATTTATAGCTTTGGTGTGTTAAAGGGATATACTAGTCTATGGGATTATTTTTTTCTATTCCTTTTTTTAATATTTTTTTTTCACTTTATAAACAAATTGGGAGGTGAGAAATAAATAAACTTTTTTTTCAAATTCTAGGTTCTTTCTTGATATAGGCTATAGTTTTACATTTTTTCTCGAAAATCATTAAAAGAAAAGATCTCTTACCCCATGAACCACAATGCAGTACACTTGCTTTCAATTTGACTACATATTTGTCTGAGTCACTTATCCTCTTACATACTTTCGAATTTTCTTACAATGGCTGATATTGAAAGAAAATCATCTTTGGAGATCATACGAGATTCGCTTAGTAAAAAAAAGACATCTTGGTCTGGTAAAAAAATTACCGATGGCATATGGAATAAGTTTTAAAATATACACACCATATGAGGGGGGTAGGTATGCTACTTTTCAAGTTTTATGAACTAATGATTTGAAAATAAAAATCGTCTTTCTTATCGTATACTTTTGCACTCAGGTGACTCTGAGATGCAAATAAAACATTCGTTAAGCATATCAATTTAGATGTTCCCGAATCTTTCATTCTGGGTCAAAAGAAAAGGAATTCATCTAGCAAACGAATCGTTGTTGGCAGAGAGATCACCGTCAATATACCAGTAGCTGAAAGAAATAAAAAGATCTTGTTTCCTTCATCATCTTGCTCTTTGTAAGTTCCTGGAGAAGTTCAGTATCGTAAGAGTATATATACACTCCGAAAAAAGTTAAGCACCACCAGATTAAATACTGACGCCATACTTTTATTTGGCCATTAAACTCCTTGATTTTTTGCATGAGGAAACCTTAAAGTATTATCAATCGTTTGCCTCTAAAACAAATCAAAGCATTTTTTCTTCTTTTACATCAATGCCATTATTAATTGTGGACTAAGCAATGACAAAAAATCAAGTTTCAGGGGTCATTTTCACATGGTAAAAAAGTCGGTAATTTTTCATATCAAAGATTTTAACAGAACTCCATCACTTGCTTAACAGTATTGCAAAGTACTAAGAGTCTCGGAAACGAGTTTTGAACGTTTCATAGGAAATTTACGTCGTTTTCAAATTATCTTGTTTTTTCACTATATTTGGTCAAAAAAAATTTAAAATGCTAATTTTCCTCCCGAAACACATGTTAAATAAAAACCAAACGTTGGATATTAATTCATCTCCGTTATGACTTACATGCAGAACGACAATTTGTGAAAAATGTGCTTTTTACTGTCATTTTCAGAAAAGGATGGATTTTTGTTAATCTGTTAAAATGCACTAAAAATGGACTTTTCAGTCTTTTCATTTTAAGACAAAAAGTCAGTAAAACATGTATCAGATGTGAATATGTTTTTAGGATAAAAACAACCGTTTTGTCTCAAGTTTATACGAGAGAAGTGACATTTTTTTCAACTACAGTATTGATAAGTTGATTTAAAAATATTCTACCAAACATTTTGGCCAAAAAGTTTAAATTCTGTCGAGAAAATTGTGTTTTTCTGTTTTTTGCTGAAAATTTAATCCCAACCGAATTATCTCCCTTTTCTCGCACAAATTGATTGTTCTTATCCTTTTTTTCCAAAAAAAACCTCTTTCCAGTATGTTAACCTATTGGATATTAGATCTTCTGTTCAAATGCACAACTTTAAATGTGCAAAAAAAAAAAAAAAACATTTTTCCTTGAAAGTTTTCTTTGGGATGGTTTTAGTTCATTTTTTGTAATTTGCTTTGAGTTGGCATTTCAAAGCGGCTGATCATATATCTTGCTAAAACATTTTGTTAGAAAATAACATTAAGAATACGTTCTAAAAGATATTTTAGAACTTTAAAATTGGGCTCTTATTCATTTTGGGACTTGTAAAAAGGGCTTAAAACTTAAACTTTAAAAAATAATAGGGTGGTGCTTAACTTTTTTCGGAGTGTATATGTAAACCAGATGGCGAGGAGAGGAACTCACTGTTCATAAATCTCACTCATCCAACTAGGACAAATATATGTTGGCAACTTTTACCTCGAGTTGAAAATCTTTTAGTGTTATTATGAAAAATTCATTTAATTCTAATGCCACCCTTTGCAGAGATTCCTATTTGTCTACGAGCACATGATCACTAAAATCATTTCGCCTTTAGATTCCATTTGAGTCTTTTTTGTGGTATGTTTTTGTACTTGAGTCTCTTTCGTTTAATACTTTAAAATTTGCACTGGAATGACCATCTGAGTGTGTTCCATTGTGTTATATAGTAGAATAGGATGACCATTCGAGTCACTTACAAGCATTAACATGTTTTACTATACTTCTTTTTCAAATGTGACAAATATGTTGAGGTGAACCACAAACACACAAAAACCTTAAGCTTAAACAACAAAGTTTTCAGAAATTGTTTTTCTTTAAGAAAAAAAAACATTATTGTCCTTACTCCAAAAGGACAAGTATGTTGTGAAACTATTTTTTCTCAAAGTGCAAGCAATGACGTGTGGTTCAATTGTAAATCTTAAATCCAAATCATTGCATGTATACACTTTGTTTATAGACACGTATCTATTTGGGTTGGTCTTACAAACATCAACGATACCTGGACATGGAACGACGGGACATTACTGACACCAGGGAACATTGGGACACGACTGCCAACATTGGGGATAACTGAATCGTCTAGCTGTGGGTCTATCGTTGTAGACACAGATTCTAATATAGAACCGATAGATTGTACATTACGATTACCATTTTTCTGTCAGTATGAGTCAGGTAAGCATATTTTTGTGTTTTTTCTTAAATGTTGTATTTTTACAGAGTATTTTGGAGAAAACAAACTAATTTGATATCGACCAAGGAGGTTTGTTTATTATATAGCCAAATCTATATGGTTAAGTGCTATACTTACAAAGGTACCGTTTAACAACGGTAAAGCTAATTTCATCCGAACAAATACGGAAGCAAGTGGTAAAATAAATCTTTGATTGCATATCGGAGCTGTAATTATGTACTTAATGTTGTGAAACTATTGTATTCTTACCATATTTTAAATAAAGGAAACAATAAAATTTCAGTTACTGCTATGTTATTGAATTTGTACACTTATCAATGTTACAAATATCACTACGTTACATCAGAAAAATTTATTTTATTGTTAAATGTTTATTTTATATGAAATTGCAAGAATTATTGTAAATATCATTTATAATTAACTGTTAAAAATAGTAAAGCGATGTTTTGTAGGGACCTGCTTCTATCGAGAGTATCCCGAGTCTAGCGTGGTTGGACATAATATATTCCAGATGACAGTAACCAATCGGGACACGTGTAAAGATGTATGCTGTCATGTGACTGAGTTTAAATGTGAATCATTTGAATACAGTGACGTCAATAAATTCTGTCAAATGAATGACGTCAATAGGTGGACAGCGTCAGAAAATTTCGTGTACTTTGACAGAAGTTGGGACTATTATCATAAGTCCTGCTATTCGTGTAAGATTTTATTAATGGGCAGAAAGAGCTCAGAATGATAGGCAAAGGTTTAAGTTATATTCATAAGAAATATGAACACTTTGAGAGGTTCGGATTAAAAGTTAATCAGCTGAATCAAGGAGAATTTACAAAATGTTCAAAGCACCAAAAATATCGACCGAGTAATGGAGAAAAAAAAAACTGGCTTTTTATTGTGTTTTTTTATAACACATTTCATAGACAATTCGTGTCCGACATCTATCAAGTAACACCCGACATTGTTTTAAAAGTTTATAATTTGTTCTATTCGTCGCGACTAACTCATCAACATACATGTTCGTTGATATGCTCTTTCTTATTTGACATGTAACTGGAGTTTTTTTATTGTAGCTACATTGGTGACTGAAGATTCAGACCAGTATACAAGCTATATTTCCACAACTGCTGCATTTACAAGCACAGTCACTTCAAGTATATATTAATGATATGACCATAGATAAAGAATAAGACTAACGCTAAGTAAACTAAAACTCGAAGAGAACTTTGTATTTCTTTAATAACGCTAACACAGAAAATTGAATATAAAACAGTAAAAGATAAGACGGTAAAAAAAGCAAATATTCATATGAACATTTTAAAACAGCATTTTATTTTAAAATAAAACAGTTTAAAGCATATCAAAGATCCGGTTTAGGAAATAAAGGTAATAACAAAACTACCGAACTTGAATGATCAATCTCATAGTCCAGAGAAAATGACAAAAACGAATCAGTCATACCGGAGAATTGGTGGATCGCAATGGTCCTGACTTGGTACAGGCATTTCAAACGAAATGGTGGGTTAAACCAGGTTTTATAGCGCCAAACCTCCCTCTTCCATTGCGATCTTAGGATCCGGTAATGACCATAGAACACAACATAGTTGTGAGACACAATAGGGATATTGAGGTGATCATCTCAGTACAGCAGACCAGCCAAACACTAATTAAAACAATTAACTATCATATCTATTAACTCAATTTTGAACTTTTCTACTAGTGTCTGATAACGAAGAAAGAATTTTTTTAGTGATCGTATGAGACGTATTTTCTTATAGCCCTGCTCCAAAAGTCGGTCACGAAGAAATCGGTGTCTGATAAAAAAATCTGTGAAATGTGTGCAAGCTCTGGCATATCGAATAAGTTGTGAAATATAAACACCGTATGCAGGAGAAGTAGGTATATTGCTCTGTAGATTAGGAAAATTAATAATTTGAAAATTAAAATTGTCTCGTTTATCGTAAATTTTTGTACTGAGATGACCACCTGGGTCAAATTCGAGGTGCAAATCCAAGAAAGACGTGAAGCAATTTGATTCGGTGGTCTCTTTAATCTCCAATTCTGGAGGATATATTGAAGGAATCCAGCTTCCAAATGAAGTGTTATTGACAGAAAAGACATCATCAATATATCTGAATGCAAGGTTAAATGACCTTTCCTCTTTCATCTTCTTGTTCTTTACGAGTCCCTGAAGAAATTCAGTCTCATAAGAGTATAAAAACAAATCGGCGAGGAGAGGAGCACAGTTTGTGCCCATTGGAATGCCGATTTGTTGTTGAAAAATCTCTCCTCCGAAGGTGACAAATATGTTGTCAATGAGGAAATCAAGCATACTGCAAACTTGTTCCAGTGTGTAACAAATTTTATCTTTGAAAGATGTTTTGGAAAAGAATGTAGAATTATAACCCAAAACAACAAAATTCCTAGAGTTTGAAAAGGCTTTTTCGAGAAGAATATAGAAGTTTGAAAGGACGAAAGAAAAACCAGGGAAAAACGCTTTAAAAACAAACGTACCTTGATATACACTGTGTCTTTATCACACAAGCGCGGCTGTTGAAATGATACCAATGATTCTTTTAAGGTTCCAATAGGTTGACAGCATCTCCACGCCGTTACATACTATCTAATGTTAGTCTATCTTGGACTGATGCTGTACAGTACTGTAAAGCACATGATGGATTGATCGCAGTGATAGGTGGTCCTTCTGTAGTCCCAGAAACTGGTTACCAAGCAGTTGTTGATAGGTAGGCGGCCCTTAATTCATTTCCTTTTGAATAATGTAAGTCATTCTTGGCCTTATGTTGTCAACCTAATGGTGAACTGGTTACAGTGATTTAATGTCCGTCTGTAGTCCTAGAAACTGGCTAAAGGATATGAAGAAAATGAACATTAGACCGTAACACATATGTTAACTCTAACTGCAGTTGATTTTTATGAGCTGTATGTCCATTTCAGAAAATTATTCCTCATCAGCAGTACTAAAACCCAAACATGGGAAAACCATCATTAAAAGGTTGTTAAACAGGAAAAAAGCCAAACGTAATAAAAAAAAATAGCTAAGGACAAAAGTAGGTTTTAGAATTTACATAAATTTAGATAATGCTTATATTAAACAAAAGTGTATACATGAGAAGAAATCCCATGTACAAGTACACTATATCTAAAAAATAAAGAGCATACATCTAAAACACGGGGAATTGTTTTACTAAATCCACACGGCATTAAAGACAAACTCCTGTGATAGATAATTCATGAAAGGATATAGAGTAAATGAAGTTATTAACAGGTAGGTAGTTCTTTTGTTTTATGTTAGTCTATCTTTGTCTGATGTCGTACAGTACTGTAAATGTACTGGGGTCTGATAGCATTGAAACATGTTGTGTCTGTTACCCCAAGAAACTGTCTATAAAGTTGTTGTTTAAAGGTCCCTAATCCATTGTCTGATGTAAGTCTATCTTTGCCTGTTACCGCACAGTACCGTAAATCTACTGGAGGTCTAATAGCAGTGAAAGATGTTCCGTTTATAGCTCCATAAACTGGTTATCAAGCAGTTGTTGATAGCTTGGTGGTCCCTTATTGTTTTTTGTTAGTCTATCATGACCTGGTGTCATACAGTACTGTAAATCTACCAAAGCTCTGATAGCAGTGATAGATATAGGTTGCATTGTAGATTTTATTAAAACGGGAAGAATTAAAGTTTCGTACAATTCATTTATAACAGGGATGAAGTGTTCTGGATTGGTGCCAACAGAATAAAGGGAGGTGATTGGGAGTGGTATGAGTATGGAAGCCTTAAGTGGTCAAACTTCAAATATAAGCCTAACAAGTTTGATTTTATAAAAGTATGCGCTGTCGTGTCTTTGTACAATGGGTGGTGGTACGACGACATCTGCAGTGAAAAAAGACGTTTTATTTGTCAATACACAACAGGTAGGGATAACTTACAGACAGTAATCTTAGACAACCCATCGGATACATTGCCTGAATATTACAATGAAAGAAAAATACATGTAACAAAAAATACCATGTAGAAAATAAAAGACTGGAGTTTATATTTGAAAGCAATAAACTTGATAAAAGCATTTAGCTCCAAATTCACTGCGTATATATAAAAGGTTTGGCAATTAATAGGTGAAAAGTAATAATTGTCAAAAAGGAAAACCCTTAAAGAAAGATTGTTCTTCATTGTGAAAGTTAAATTCAAAAATCAAATAGGCATCAAATGGGAATCCCAACCTCGATGTTCAAATAAAAAAAAACACAGTAGAAAAAACCCCAGAAGAAACTATCCTTCAAATATATTTATATAATCTTTATTTCATTTTGTGTTTTAATAGATTCTTGTGAATTCATTAAGAAGTCTAACGCAAGCATCATTGCCCACAATACAGACATTATTAGTAACATATCCCGTACAGCTTGTGAAGTGTATTGCTCAGAGGACAAAACATGTCGTTCTTATGAGTACAACTATTTCACAAGGACATGTCAAATGAGTGTTGATAATAAATGGACAGTCCCTAAGTATTACCATGAGAAATCTTATAACTGGACGTATTTTCACAAGAGATGCAACTTTGGTAAGTAGTCAAGAAAACAATAACACTAGTCACAGTATATAAATATTGTTGTTATTTTAACGTGAAAACAAGCAAAGATTTACAAAACATAAGTACCCCAAAAGCAAGGATGTTTTGTGTTCTAGGTATCAGTTCTTACTCAAATGAACACTTTGATGTATAATCTTTACAGGCTATGACCCAGTTGTGGAATCGACAACAGAAATGACAACAACAGGTATCTATATTAAACATACATTTAAGGATGCTAGCTGGTCTTGTTTTGGTATTTCTTTCATTTTTTCTGAATCCTCTGGATTTTACCATCAAAATAGGCTTATTTTTTTTGCCCACGAACCCCCTATCCTATACACGATCTTCCAAAAGTGCCATTCCGGAACGTTCCGGATGTTAGAATAAGGGTCACGAAAGGTCAATGGGACTAAAATGGCGGCTTTTTTAGAAGAGAGCACAGGGACTGAATTATTCTATCAATCTATTGAATGTGTTTTCTAATGGAAAACAATCAAACATGAAATGAATTATTTTGTTTCACTCGGAGAGTCCTTTCAAACCAATTCATTTACACTTGAATAATGAAATTTAAAAGTTCCCTGTTACGTGCAATTGAAGTCGGCAACCAGTTATCCAGTAATTTGAAGTTTTTCGACAATTACCAAAAAAACCTGGAAGATCGTCTTATATATATCGTCTTGTTATCAATGTCTTTCATATGTCATAAAGAGGTTATAAACAAAGTTTTATCAAATCCTATTTATTCTGTCATGGGTTTTAAGTGCTAAATAGTGCTAATGCTAAACCAATAAAAAAGTAAGAGAAAACCTTTTCCCGCAAAACTTTAACGTCAATTATATTGAAAACGAGGTCACGAACCTATCAAAATGTTTCGCTCATATTATACCTTTTATTATTATCTTTTAATTTAAGGCATCAAATTTGAAACCTATTTACTTTCAATAATAGTAGCGAACATCCTTAACATTGAAATAGAAATTAATGAGATCGGTAATAAGTGTACGCGACACAGCCCATATAAACAAGCGGCAATTTAAAAAGACTGCAATGAATATCAACCAGCAGCCTTCAACGCGGTTTTCTGTCGAGATATAAGTTTCATACTCTTTTATACAACAGCAAAGCAAAGTTCTGCTTAGAGTATGAGTATTTTTGGTGCTGTTAACTTAATGTGCTTTAAGGACCTTTTTAAGATTTTATGTAGCAGTTTCTATACTTAGAATCATTAGGAATTTAACCATTTTAGAAGTAAAATGTGTACATGTTTGCTTGTAATCTTTCTAAAGTTTAATATTCCATACTATCTTCAGATCTTGCTACTACGGGGATAGATACCACAACACTAGAGCTTACAACAGAACTAACCACAGAAGACCCTAAGGTTAGGGCCGAAATTATATTTAATGAAGCAAAATCAGAACTGCAGGAAATAGGCAAGAAATTAAAACAAAAACGACTGGAAAAGAGCAAAACTAGCGCAGTGGATAATCGACCGTCAGCAAAGGGTGTCGGAATAGCAGCATCTATAATACTTATCTCTATATTCGGCAGTATAGTCTTATTGGATATTTCGACAGTCGGGGCGCAGTGTCAGCAATTTTCTGGGCGGAGAAAACGCCGAAGCTCTCGATATAGAAATAAAAATGTCTTCCAACATAAATTAGGAAGCAAAACTGATCTTGTTTCTTCTGAAAATTGTACAATTAAAGTGAGCACTGGTCCACAAAGCAGCATTCTGAAACCATCGATTTCTGAACCTGCAATATTTGATACAATTCAGGAATCAGACAAGAGTGATACATGTACAACACTACATTTAACAGAACCAAACGACCGTACGTCCCGTGAAACGGATGGGAAACACATTGACATTAGTCAAATAACACTGTGTGAAGATACGGCTAACTCAAACACTGACGACATTCAAACGTCGTTCGGTAATTCGTTGGAGAACATTCTAAATCAAAACGATCACAATATTGAGACAAAAGTGAACCCTAAAAGTAATGATCAGAAAAACAACAAAGACTATATTGATCTTATTAACAACACTCCGGTCACAAACTCTGGCCTCATTAACAACACTCTGGTTACAAACTCATACAATATCACAACTCAACATTTAGACGCAAGCGATATAGCATCTTTAAATAAAACACAATCAAATGTAGCCGTAGAAATTAATGAAAGCGAAAAATGTGTTCTTCAAAATCAAAATATCAATTGTTCAACCAAGTTATGACTTGATAATGATTGTAATATTCACAATAATATATAAATAAACAAAGACAATCAAATAAGAATAGACTATGTTTATTGTTCGGTGACATCTATCTTCCCTGCTTCAGTCTATATATTGTTCGATCAGTGTTAACTTCCCTGTTTCAGCCCGTTGAAGGACAGTTTGATCGGATGGTATGTGTCTCCTATCTTTACATAGTCAGGGTATCCTATGTTGATAGTCAGTCCGAAGTCTATAGGTGTGCTCGACATCTTTGGGTGGTCTTTTCCATCTGAAAATTTGTGAAGATTTTGATAATTAGGTTGTTCTAAAAAGGAAAGATAATCTCCGTTTCTTTATTTTATTTCTTCAGTACCTTGCCATCTGAAATGGTGTCTGAAAACTTATTAATGACCTCTTCAAAATAAAGGAACTCCTTTGTTTTAGTCTATAAATCATCTTTTTCAAAAGTCTTCAATACCGATAAGATCTGTTTCATAAAAGTCTTGCGTCTCGATTACCTTATTGAAATCACTTTTGCTTATTTTGAGGATATATTTATCACCAACTTTAATTGGTATAAACTGTATCTCTTCTCGTAATGTTGTTCGAAAACTTCTACGGGACTGCTTTTCTTCATGGCGCATAAAGAACATGAAAATCGAAGAAGCTATAGTATAAGTATTTTAAACCCATTTTTAGATATATGAGTGATGTTCTCTGTCGATAATGCTTCGTTTGCTTCATTTAATTTATCCATTAAGTTTTGTAGAAACTGTCGACTTTACTTCCTTACCGTCATTTCTGGATTCGCATCTCGACTTTGACTCGGTTGTTCAATGAATTATGACATTTACGACGAAGGAGACAATTTCAATTTTCAGATTAATATCGTTTTCCACTTTTGATCAAAGTTAAAAGTAAACACGTCTTCTACGGGCCCTAAAAAGATTGTGTCTATTTCAGATATTGTTTAAAGATTTATAATTTAAATAGAAGACATGATTCGTTATTGGTTTTTTGCTATATGTTGTATTGGGATGATCATTTCACTTGTTTTGTGCCACTACCTGGTCCTAAGATCAAATAAAGGTAATTGGAGGATCAATCTCAAATGTCAAAATCATGGAAGATATATAGGAGAGAGTGAATATCCCTCTTTCATTGTGATCTTAGGGTCCGGTAGTCATATAACAGAGAGCAAGGTTTTGAGACATAATATAAGGATATTGAGGTGATTAGTACAACTAAACATAATCAACCATAATCAAAACAATCCATAACCATTTCGTCTTACATAATTTAAGTTTTCCACTAGTGGCCGATTTTTAAAGATATCGTATAAGACGCTTTTTTCTCATAACCTTGGTCTAATAGTCGGTCAGAGACATCGATGGTGGATTAAAAAAAACTATGGACCTGACATATCGAAGAAGTTGTGAAATATTTAAACACCCTATTAATAAAGGTAGGTATGTTGCTTCTCGGGTTAGGGAAAATTAGATTATTTGAAAATTAAAAAGTTTTGTACTGAGATGACCATCCGGGTCTAATTCGGTGTGTAAATCCAAGAATGACAAGAAGCAAGTGGATTCTGTGGTTTCTTAAATCTCTAGCTCTGGTTAATATTTTGAAGGAACCCATCTACCAAGACAAAGTGTTGTTGACATAGAGAACATCATCAATATACATCTTAAAGTAAGATTAAAGGACCTTAATTGCCTCTTCAATCTTCCTGTTCTTTACGAGTTCCTGTAAAAATTCAGTCTCGTAAGAGTATAAAAAAATGTTGGCGAGGAGAGGAGCTCAGTTTGTGTCCATTGGAATACCAATTTGTTGTTGAAAAATCTCTCCTTCAGATGTGACAAATATGTTGCTTAATTAGATTAAAGAGGGAGGTTAGTGCGATTATTTTGCTTTTCTTTTAAAATACGAGATTTAAGTCGTCAAGTTCATCCGGTATGCTAAGATCGTATCTTGGTTTTTTTTCGAAGACATTTATCCGGTTCGTCAGTTTTGTTTTCAGCTTTTTTGTAACCTATGGTGCGGCAAAATCAGACCTTTGTATGGAAGTAAAATAATCGTATTATGTTCTAGCAATTTAAAATGAAAATCTGGTGATATTGACGTTGAATCTTCATTTCATTTTAAAAATATTACTGAGAAAACATAAGGATTGGATAATAGGCAAAGCCTAAAAGGATGTTCTCCTATAATGGTGAATCTTCAACACAAAGTGTGAATAGACTATGTTGTGGTATATTTATTTGTGTGTGTCCACATCATATTTAGTAACTGCATATTGTTCAGCTGCCCTTCTTTATTCCTTTCGATCTTTTAATTCTGTTTTATCTTATTTTTTTTATTTTGGTTCAATTGCTATCATCGTGATGTAACTTTTGGAAAAAAGTATCATTTTCTCTTTAATTAACAAAATCCCCTCATTCTTTTTACCAATGAGTTATATGACTTATTTCAAACAACAGTTGATTTTAAGAGAGGCGGGGTGTCTATGATTGCACATATATGATTATCTTGAATTTTAATATACATGTACTTGCTATTCTTTTTTATCTCAATATCCAAATTGATAATTGCAGCAAAATTTGGAAATAATGCAGCTTAATTTTAGAATTTCAATATTTTCCCGCATTTTTAAGGGGAGATCATTTGTATAAAAATAATAGGAAAATAGAATATTTTTTTTCAGTTTCTTCAAATATTTCTATGAACCTTATTTTATTTCGTTAACTTAAAAGTCTCTAAAAACAAAGATTTTCACATAAATAGAAGAAAATGTGAATTTTCCCTAGGCTTTTAATTCTATATTAAAAGTACTGAAAACATGCATTTTTCAAAGGCAATAATTATACAAAAATTCTGATCCCTCACGATTTTTAACTTTAATATCAAGCTTTAAAGTTTTACTTTTAAGACACCCCATCTACCTAAAATGTGGAAGTGCCATATGTTTTACAATCCATGGGCAGATCATGGGCACATACATTACTTACTTTTATTTTTCTTTGCCGATGGCGTATGGGCAGCCTCTGTGATCATGCAGAAAAAGATAGCAAAACACATATACACGATCATTGCTTTTTTGTTCATGGTTATTCTATCCTGAAAAAAAAACACTGTCAGCTAAAGATGTGACTTGGCATTTGAAATATCTGTGATGATTACATGATGTCAAAAATTCGCTTACCTTAACGATTACCTATCTTATGGCAAATGGACCTAGAGTTTAAGACGAAGTGTCGTAGTAGATAAGTACTGTTATACATGTGCAATGAGTATAGATGTCGGTTAACATAAGGTTTTATGTGCTTTATGCATTGTGTTGTCTCATTTCTCTGCCTTATCGGGCTTCCGATAATCTGGTGCTTTTTTAACCTTGTCGCAAACATTTATTGCATAAATAGAAATATAAAAAAATCCATTCGTATAAAGTTTGTTTTTAAATCTAATATTGGTTTTGGAATCATGTGCATTATATTTTTAATCTAGGGTCAATGCAAAACATCAATAAACCACTGGTCACATTGAAGGTTGTTAGCTGTTTTTTTTTATTGTAGATTTTAAAATCGATGCTGAATTACGTAGTTCTTATTCCACATCTCATTTTCTTATATTTACAAAGTTTATTTTCATCAGAGAACGGTTAAAACTACAATGAACTATTATAAAAAGCGTACGACACAACTTCTTGATCTTCAGATCTAGCTTACTATGAAAAGATGGAAAACTGCAATTGCGTATAGGTATATATTTATCATAATAAACATCGTTGAGAATTTGATGTATCGGTTTCCTAGCTTCGTGCTTCAATTCTTAATTTCATAGCAAGTACAAAAATATTTAGGGACTTACCGTATCAGCAATATGCTCAGAATCCGTGGACGTATCAGGCTTGTACTAAGTCATAAAGAAGCCTACCTCCTAGTACTACATCTGGGTTTAGGCTCATCCAAAGGTTACAGGTTTGCCTTGTTACATAATAAGATGTAGAATCGTTTATTGTCATTGTTAGCTTGATAAATATATACCTGATGGTTTCCCCGTGACCTTTTAATAACTAAATGCATCTAAATTGCTGTTTCAAACAGAAAAACAAATGCATCACTATGACAAATATCTTCTTTGACCACATTTTGTATGCCATTTATTAGCTGCTTGCCTAAGGAAATGCAAAATTATTTAAAATAGAATAAGGTAAATGTTCAATTAAATCATAAGTCATAACTCCTACTATTTCATGCTGTAAATGAAAAAAAAATTAAACATTTTTATGCACTAGACGACTTAAAAAAATATGAATCCGCTTCGTACTTGTTAGTGTCTGCACGGTACGCCACTGCTGCTTGCAGACATGTGTCAACAATGTATAGATTAAAAACCGATAAAAGAACGCCAATAATATATTTGAAAAACAAAATGACTCAATTGAAAATACAAGAGCGTCAATAAGATATTTGAAAAACAAAGTGACTCAATTAAAACGCAAAAGGAGTACTAGTGGTGCAGACCAAAATGGCCATTAAAATATGTGTTAGGGTTTAATGCCCTTTTCGACGCACCTGAGCAATACAGGACGGTCAGTTTGAATGGTGGAGGAAACCAGAATTCCCAGAGAAAATCACTGACCTCGGGCAGGTAACCTACAAACCTTATCGCATACAGGTGGGAAAGTCCCGGGTCTCGAACCCCACCGAAGAGGTGATCGGTTAGAGTTTTGCAAAGAACAAATAAAGAAAACAAGTCAAAGACCAACCATAGTCTTGGGCCTTGAGAATAAACTCCGATAATCAGCATTGTATGAATGCATATCTGCAATTGTTTTAAATCTAAAAGGATTTGAGCTTTAACGGGCCATAACCACTCACTGAAGGAAGTGATCTGACAACTTCGACTGAATGGAGACTTTTACAGAGCTAAATGAACTGAAGGTCTAAGCAAGCAACAGCTTTTCTGTATCTGCATCAGCTTTCGATAGGCCAACATAAACTAGAGGCTCTCAGGAGCCTGAATCGCTCACCTTGTATCCGATGATACTTATAAGCTGGATATTTTAACAAAGGACTGCTACTCTGTGGAATTATTAATTTTAATGTTCTTAGGGAAACAACTCCTATCAAGAAAGGTCTTACAACTTTGACTCCCTTACATAATTTTTAGATCTTTACACTGTATGTGCTTAACCATATGCAATTTAAATGTTTTAAATATCTTGTATAGTTTTCAAGATATTGGTCTAAAATGAGCTAAATTAAAAAAAAACAAGAAAAAGGGCAATAACTCCTACAACCATTGTCAGATCTTATTCAAAACTTCAGGGCAGGTAGAGCTTGATGTGTTGATCACTATTATCCAGACAGAATTTTAATATATGTTACCATTTTTGAGCAATTCGCAGTAAACTGCAATTTACCCTTTTGTTCTATTTTTAGCCATGAAGGTTTTTGAAAAGTGTGAAAATGGTCATTTTTTACGATCCAAGGGGTACAACTCCTAAAGGAACGGTCCTACAACTTTGAGGGGGGGGGGGTAGGACCTTTTTCGGGACACCGGCATTGGCCATATTTAAGCTCGGGATTCCGGGATTTTGACAATTTAAGTTCGGGATTCCGGGATAAAATTATATCATCTTTACCGGGCTTCGGGATTTTCTCATTTTTAAGTCGGGATGACGGGATTTTGTAAAAATTAGTTCAGGATTCCGGGATCAGACCCCCTCCTACCCCCCCCCCCCCAACTTTGACTCTGTTACAACTTTTGTAGATCTTGGTCTGCTAAACCATATGCAATTTAAATTTTTACAATATCTTGTATAGTTTTAAAAGATATTGGTCTAAAAAAGTGCAAAATTTGGGAAAAAATCAAGAAAAAGGGCAATAACTCCTACAGCGATTGTCAGATCTTCTTCAAAATTTCAGGGCGGGTAGATCTTGATGTGCTGATCCCTTTTACCCCTATGTTAGAATTTTGATATCTGTTACGGTTTTTGAGTAATTTGCAAAAAACTGCAATTAACCCCTATGTTCTATATTTAGCCATGGAAGCCACGTTTTTTGTCAAATCACAATTTCGAACGACAGTTTTGTAGAGGACATACTATAGAACAACCCTATTAAGTTTCATCACATTTAACCAAGATTTTTGAAAAGTTGTACGACGGACGACGGACAACGGACGCCAAGTGATGGCAAAAGCTATTTTTACCTCCTAATGGAAACTTTTGTATAAGATAAATCAGCTAAAGGCTTAAGCGATTGACAGCTTTTCTCTATCTGATTTAGTTTTCATTCTATACGAAAAACACACGAAATAGTGCAGCGGTTGATCGGTAAAAAGTCGTCTAATTAAGGAGTTTAATGTACCGACATAACACACAGCTAATTTTTTTAGGGAATATTATACAACCATTTAGCTTTGATTTTAAGTGGGTCGTCACGAATTCGTCTCGGGCATTTTTTGGTAAAATCGCTTTTTTTAACAGTGGTGTATTTTTGTAAAAATCCCTCCATTGGTGTGAAGATTCAAAACAAATATTTCTTTTATGAAAAAATCAAAATTTTGGACAAAATTATCAAGAATAACCCTTTATCTTACTGTTAATAAAGATTTTGCCAGATTGAACTCGATAGTGCTCACTTTTTTATCACATTTTAGACAAAAAGTTGTTTCCTATCAAAATGTTTCTTGTGTTTTGTAACTTTAAAACTCATTGAACTCTGTGTTATTATATACTTAACTATTCTGCAAAGTTTTATTGAAAACGGTGCAGAAATGTTGATTTTATTACGTATTTTATAAACAAATTTCGCAAAATATAATTCCGGAAACCCAAGTCTTTCCGTATTTGGCCTGTAAAAAACTAAATAAAATTAAGCTCTTTTGTACTAAAAAAGAAATTTATGAAAAAAATAAAGTAAAAATATATTAACAGAACGATGAAAAGTAGTCTTGAATTCCTTATTAAAAAAAGACAAAACAATAAAAGGTCGTAATTACAAGAGAAACGGTCATTCAGTCATAAAAAAACATGTACTAGTCAGTAGCTAAGTACTACGCATTGCATGATATCTTTCTTCGGACCTGGATACTCATATCTCGATCAAACCTCGTCGACGAATCATCAAAGAAGAAACGGTTATCGCTACAGAATATAACAATACATCTTTTTGAGCAATTTTGATATTCGAATTACATCTTTCAAATAATTCAAATCTAAAAACAACAAACGTGAATTTTGTAGAACGCTCGAGGTAGAACGTCCAGGAGTTTTTTTATAATTATTCTTTATGTATGAAAATATGAGGTAGAAAAACGCAAACTGCAATTCTCATCGAATTCGCCTCATTTATTAGCTGAGCAAGTGCAGATGGAGGGCGTCGGAATGTCGAATTTCATCCAAGCGAATTTTCATGCAAAAATATTAAAATTGTACCCAAATGCATGATGTTTGATTCACTTGAAGTGTGTCTCGTCCTTGAGGTCTCGTCTATTCAAGTTTGGTCACAGGGGCTCTTGTAAAGGGTTAAACAAACATTACAACATTCGAATACAAATATGTACATACAAATGTATAGAGTTTTTGACTCAATTAGAAAAAGTTCCTTTGCAAAAATATCTTATGACCCACCAACGAAAGTCGCCGGATGTTTGAGGTCCACACGTACATTCATTTGTTATATATTCTGTGGATTTTGTTTATGATAATCGATACAAATATTGTTGCACTTCTGCGAGTTAAATTTGATTTTGTCTAAGGCAACAAAACGATATTGAATGAAGCAATGCTGAGTATAATATCAGCTAGCGCTGCTTGTTCGAATATTGTACTGCACAAGTGCATCATCAAAGTGTTATAGTCAATTACAACTATCGATCTTTAGCTTTGTGTTTTTGTGTTGACAAATAGTTCAAAGCCATGGAATGTTCCTGTGTAAATTCCAATATTTATGAAAATTCTTCTTACATGTACCCAAGACTAAGGTAGATCTTATCTTTAACTGCGACCAAAGGGTCATGAGTTCGAATCCAGTCCCCGGCACTATCGTGTTGTTACTTTACTGTTTATGATTAGTATACTGCTCTATACTCTTCATATTCATATTAAGCTTGGCATTTTCAGCTATTTTCACGCGTCCAATTTATTGCCCGAACCTTTGTTGTAAATTTAATTTATTTGAAAAAAGTCTTTGCGTCAGCGCATTAATATTCTGGAATCTTACAAATATACAATCAGATGTAAACTTTATTTGGGATATACATGTATGGCAAAAGATCGCATAATACATGTATTTTTAGTTTGTATGGAGTGAAGTGGGATAAAGATATCAATTAGCGATCTTAAAATGCTTCAATATTTTGGATGTGCTCCCATCTGCTTTTACAAGAATATATACTAGTAAGCTTTATTAAGAACAGATTCTGCATAGTTTTGTTTAATGTTTTCCGCGGGCAACTAGAAAAGCATTTAACGAGCGTCGATCCCTAGAAAACGAAGCCATTACAAGTATGTCTCCTTTCTTTAAATGGTGTTAGAAACTAAGAAGCTATACCATTAGGGGAATGTGAACCAGTAAAAACGATCGAGAACAGCACGAAGAAACAGACACCACACAAGCGATTTATGCTTGCTATAGCACACCCGTCGCACTGCTAATAGCAACCCATGTAGCACGAACCCTTTTTAAAACATTTTTATTTGGTTATTTCTGAGGTCCGAAGAAAACATTTTTAGTAAACATTTTCAAAACAATTTTAAAATGTTTTGATTTTTTAAGAATGATTTAAAAACGGTTAATAAACGTTTCTTTTAAATGGATGGAAAATAGTTCTCTGAACTGTTTTTTGAACTGTTTTGAAAATGTTTTTATAACATTTTATTTTACATCTTTTTATAACAATTTTAAAACATCATTTTGAAATGTTATAATAACATTTAGAAAGCATCTCCATATTATCTTTTCATAACGATTTAAAAACATATTTTGGAAATGTTATAAAAATGTTTTTAAAACATTCAAAGTTTACATCTTTTCATAATAATTTTAAAACATAGTATTGAATGGCATAAAAATGTTTTTAAATAACAATTTTAAACCTTTTTAGAAGCATGTTTTTGATCTGTTTTTGTCACATTTTACCTCTAAAAAATAAGACAAGTTATAACGTTATGAATACTATACAATTATTAATGAGTATGAACAGATTACAGTGATAAATGTACTGAAATAACAAACAAAAAAAAAGTTTTTATCTTATTTTTAAGTCCATTTTTTTATTGTTTTAAGTAATGTTTTTTTTTTACTTTTACGGATTTACATTTATTCTTAATGTTTTGTTGTTGTTTTTTCTTCTTATTAGTAGTCAAGTTGTTTTTTTTAAATAAAGAATGATGGTAAATATTAAAATACACACATCTCTTTCTATTGTTAATTATCTTAGATGCCATGTTAGTTGTATAACACGAGCGATACTGTGACTAATTTTCTCAGGATGTTTGATAAGAAATTATCCTGCATCGTTATCAGTAAGATCACCATGGTAACCACATATTTGTAAGTTTAGCGGTTTGCCACACGCTGTGTGTTGGAGTCTTTATCAGTATAAATTTTATCTTTCAAGAGAGAGGAAACACATCTTGATACACAGCTCTAACAAAATGTAAGTAGAATAATTTGTTTTATAACTGATGTTAATTTTTACAATTTTAAATTTGCACATGATTCGTCTTTAACTAACGATCCAGGTTTAGTTCGAGGTTAGACTTTAATCCAATACCATGCTAATGGTTACGCTATGTTTACTACATTTATTATATTGTACATTTATAAAGATACTTGTACTTTTGGTATATAAATCAGCATTTATTTATTTTTCAGAACAATGAAACAACTATAACATGCATAAAGAACACCACAAGACTTGACAGATGATATTTTCCTGAAATTCCTATAAAAGTTATGAATATGATATGGATAACTCGTTGGTTTTTTTAAGAACATCATATTCTTGAGGACAAAATTTGTGTTTTATTTCTTATTCAAGTTGCTTGTCGTGTAGTTTTCTCATTGTTACATAAAAATATGACAGTTTGTTGTTTGATATGGTGATGTGACAAGCAGATGGTTCGACCAATCAGCTTTTTCGGGGACGCTTCTAATTGGAGTTCGCTTTATTATGCATATACACTTTTGCATATTTTTCTCTAATGTATGTCCCTTATTTGACTTTTGTGGACTTTAATTTCTTGGGTTTCAAGTCACTATCCAAAACCCTTAAGGATAATATGGTAAAAATACAGGATAAAAACATGCCTTAATAACAGTTTAAAAACAGTACAAAATATGTTTATAAAATGTTTCAAAAAAACAAGTAAAAAACATTTAGTACAAACATTTCTGTAACGATTTAAAATTATGTTATTTTTATATTTCTTAAAAATGTTTTAGAAAAAACATTTTTTAAACATTTTAAGAAACAGTTTTAACAAACGTTATAAAAACATTTCTGGTACTCCACAAATTTATGTTTTTAAAACATTTCTAAAAAATGTTTTCAGTCCTTTTAAGAAAATGTTTTTAAAACATTTTTATAATGTTTTTGTGTTAGCTGGGAAACGCCATAAGCGGGAGCAGACGGAATTTTGCTACACAGGAAGGGAAAGTTGAAGTCATCACGTTCATCATAGATCTAGAGCTTTGTTGAATGTCTTCAGTGAGTGTAGATCTAAATATGAGGCAGACTTTTCAGAATCCGTTGTGTATTTTATCTCAAGTCTTTTGGGGTTGATGAGATGGAGGAAGTCACCAAATCTAGAATAGCTCAGTGAAAAAAGTAAAAAAGAAAGCTAGTCTACCTGGCAAGAGGTGATTGTAAGACGTCTGTTCCATATGAATAAAGAATCAAAACAGGATGCAAAGGTGCACAATTAGTGCAATTGAAATCCTAAATGTTTGCTTAAAACACATCACCAAACTAAACAAATATATTGTCAATAAAGGTAATAACAAAATTACCGAACTTGGAGAATCAATTTCATATGTCCATAAGACGAAACAAAACAAGGAATACATACCGAAAAAATTGAAGATCGCAATGGGCCTGACTTGGTACAGGCATTTCAAAAGAAATGGTGGGTTAAACCAGGTTTTAAGGCGCTCCAAACCTCCCTCTTCCATTGCGATCTTTGGGTCCGGTAGTTACACAAAACACAACGGGTTTGTGATGGCATATTAGGGATGCTAAGGTGATCATCTCAGTACATCAACCAGCCAAATAAAAATAAGTCAATAAGAAAGTTGGGCATGTCGATTATCAATTGGGTCCTCTGTAAATTTGTTCTTTTTCTTAAGCTTTTTCTTGAATCAGTGAAAAGATGACGTTGATAGTTCGATCATAGATCGTATATAGACACAACAACGTACACGCGAGTCCAGTCGTAACTATCATCTCTTAGATGACTACTTTCCTCGACTTGTTTCCTGCGTTATGGTTTATATGTAATTTTGATGCATGTGAAAAGGGCAAGGCAAAATATTTCCAAATTACAGTGGACTGCAGTGTTTTTGCAAATGCTAGCTGATTTAATTCCTTCTATATTCCATTTACATGTGTAAGCCTTGCATTGTAAACAATTACGAAAGACACCATGTGCTCGTAGACTAATGTAGGATTTCAATCCCTAAGATGCATGCTGATTTGTCTTTTCATCATTATTCCCCGCTGATAACTGATTACTGTGCACCCTTCCGTAGCGATTTCTTGTCCAAGCCGGAGTTTTTGCTGAGATTGCACTTAAGATGTGTTTGGGCTTTTAGCTTCGATGTCTACTGATTGTTTGATTATCTTTTTATCACTTCGAGATTTGATACTTCTTAGATTTTGCTTCTCACCAATTTATTAGGATAAATGTAAAATAGTTTATTCTTTGTAACCTTTTGATAACGTTCTTATAATTTTGTGTGTAATATATGTTATTCAATTATCAATTAGCATTAAAATGTTCATTAAACAGGACATTTTCGTGTGCAGCTACATTTTTCGGACGCCCCCTACGTTACTGTCATTTGTTTTAGCGATGCATAACCTGTTTTATAGGATGGTTTAAAGTCTGAATTTTGATTTATATGCATTTTAGTAGCAAAAAATTAAAATAAAAACGGTAAAACCAAAATAAATATATCTGTTTTAATGTATTTTCTTAGAGCCAGCAAAAAACGTCATTTAACGTCACTTTTTGAAACTCAGGCAGATGTTTTTTTAGCTTAAATTCAACAGTTAACTTTAAAGACTAATTAAAATTCAATATCTGCCATATAACTTATTACAAATATTATAGCTGTAATTTCAAAGCAAACAACTAGAATTTTGAACTTTCCAACTATGTTACCTTTGACCTTAAATATTTCAAATTTGACCAATAGAAACATGTGACGACCTGTTTTATCTGAAACTAGAGATATTTCTCTTTAAAATGATATACAATATAGGTGTGTGTTCTGTCGGACCATTAAAGTCATTTTTTTTCATGGTCAAACCGCTGCACTAAAATGTTTTCAGCCTCAAAAGGGTCATTACCTCTAAAAGAAGTCATCTGACAACTTCGTGTCAATTGCGACTTCTTAGATTTCAAACAGTTAAGGTATAGCATCAGCTTTATTTTTTCTATCTGCAATAGTTTTCGTTCAATAGCCCAATATGAAAAAAAACGCTATTTTCACTTTTAAAGGGTCAAAACCCCATATAAGGGATCATCTGACATTTTCGACAAAATTGAGACTTATGTTTAAAAATAAATCATCTGAAGGTTTTTAGCGTTCGACATCTTGTCTCTATCTGCAAAGTTTTCATTGATACTTATAAGCTGGATATTTTTTACAAAGGACTGCTTCTCTGTGAAATAATCAATTTTAATGTACTAAGGGAAACAACTCCTATCAAGAAAGGTCTGACCCAATTACACATAGATTTTAGATCTTTATGTGCTTAACCATATGCAATTTTTTTTTTCAAATATCTTGTATAGATCTCAAGATATTGGGTTAAAAAAAATGCAAACTTTGTCCCAAAAAAGTAAAAACAAGAATAACTCTTGCAACCATTGTCAGGTATTCTTCAAAAGATCAGGGCAGGCTGATGTGCTGATCACTATTAAGACATCATCTATATAACGAAAGGTGAGATTCAAAGACAGAGCAGGTGTCTGATCCTTTTTATCTATAAATGATTGTAAGAGGTCCGCTTCGTTTCATCATCATTCAAGCAACGGTATTTACCAAGTGCCCATGAGTCAATCCCCCTGTTGGAAAATATGTCAACCGATCTGTACATTTGTTATCAAGAAGATAGCTCAGCTATTTGCTTCTCTGTATTATTAGTCGCTTTGAATCCAATTGCTTACAGAGAAATAATTCTATTGCCATCATTTGGTGTCCGTTACCCATTTTTCAAAAATCTTCTCATCAGAACAAATGGACCTAATTCAATGAAGTTTAGTGGGATTGTTCCTAAGGGTGTCCTGTGCAAAAATGTGTTTCGATTTTTGATCCACCAAAAACATGGCCGCTGTTGCTAAAACTAGACAAGGAGGTAAGACTTGTATTTTTGTCTTGTAAATCGTAAAGTGTTAAGAGATGTAACCTTATTACTTCAACGTCAAAAGCTAACTCATCTACTTAAGTCTCACCGTCGGAAACCCGCGGTTGGTCACGCTCTCGCTACGCTACCTCTCACTGTGAGAGGTAGCGTAGCGAGAGCGTGACCAACCGTGGGTTTCCGACGATGCTAAAGTCTCCATTTGATCGAAGTTATCAGATGACTTCTTATAGGAGTTATGGCCCTTTGAAGGTTCTGTTTTAGGCCTATAAAATGCAAGCTTCTGCAGATAGAGAATGATGTTGCTAGTTTAAACCTTCAGCTCATTGAGTTATACAAAAGTTTCTTTTGTGTCGAAGATGTCAATCAGATGACACCTTATAGGCGTTATGGCCCTTTTAATGTAAAAAATAAAGCTTTTTCAGTGTTTTTGCCCTATTATTATTATTGCAGATATAGAAAAGCTGTTGTTTGGTTATTACACCTTCAGCTCGTTGAGCACTACAAAAGTGTCCATTGAATGATGTCAGATTGCCCTATAGAACCGAATCTTTGCAGATTAAGAAAAGCTGTTGCTTTCTTAAACCTACAGCTCATTTTTCTTTACAAGTCTCCATTGGGACTAAAATTTCCAAGAGGTTATGGACCTTTGAAAATAAGAAATAGTGTTTTTCTACGTTTCTGTTCTTAAGATTGACACCTGTTGCAGAGAGAGAAAAGTGGTTGCTTCCACTGACTCAGTTTTACAGAAGTCTCAATTGTGTGGAAGGTGTGTGGAGGTTGACAGATTACTCCTTTTAGGAGTTATGGCTCTTTGAAGGTAAATATAGCGTTTTTCATGTAATTGTCCTATAGAACGAAAATTGTTTCAGATAGAGAACAAGAGGCTCCGAGAAGCCTGAATCGCTCACCTGAACTACACAGATACATATATTTTGTAGATATTATTGTGCTTAACCATATGCGATTTAAATTTCTGAAATAACTCGGTTAGTTTTCAAGTTATTGGGCTTAATAAGTGCAAAATTTAGAAAAAAGGGTAATAACTCCCACATCAGCAGTCAGTTTCTTTCCGAAATTTCAGGACAGGTACTTAATATGCTGATCACTTTTGATTCTTGCACAATTTTGATATCTGAAACTATTTTTGAGTTATTAGCAAAAAAATGAAATTTACGCTCTATGTTCTATTTTTAGCCTTGGCAGCCATTTTTTTTTCAAATCAAAAATCTGAACAATAGAGTTGTAGCATATAAGCTATTAAACAAGTGTGCCAAGTTAAGATGCAGTTGGTCTTATGGCGTCAGACAAGTTAATCTTTGAAATTCAGGGGAAAAGTAATGAACAAGTGTGGCCACTAAAAGTATGTCTCGCCTGCCGGCACCATCACTAAAATCAACTACAGGAAAAGTACCTAGATAAGTTCCTGTTCAGCTTTGGTTCATGGACATGTGCTGATGCACACTTTTACCACATCTCTCATTATGTATTTTTATATGCACACAAAAAGTGTTTAGCTCTGTAAATGATGTTTTATACTTTTGGGGTTATTGTCTCATGATCAATTATTGCCATAGAAATTGAAATATAGAGATTTACAGAAAACAAAACAAATTGTAAGAGACATAAAAAAATCTTTATTTTTTTTCTTGATAAAGTGGACGGAATATTTATGTCCATGTGAATTGAGTTCCAATATTTTCATATCTTAATATAAAAGTCTTGAAATAAACATCTGGGCAACTATCTACTCACATATTGCACAGATCTATCAATAGAACACAAAACCAACATCTAAAATTCAAATTACAACCAGGTTATGTTATTTTGGGGCAATTAAGGACTTTCAAAAAAAAAATCCTGACAAAGAGACTATAGGAAAAACACAAATCATTTTCAATTTTGCTTAAAAAAAACTCTAACAAGTAAAAGAGTTTAACAAGTGAGATTCATATAATAAAGGCTTCTTTCTTAATAGTAAAAAAACAACAATAATCAATAAAGCACTCTCCGAAATATTGATAAAAATAAACAAGAGGCTCCCAGGAGCCTGAATCGCTCACCTGGTCTTGATGTTGATCCTATACTTTTGTAGAGCTAAATGAGCTGAACATTTAAGCAAGCAACAGCTTTTCTCTACCTGCAATAGTTTTCATTCTATATGCCAAAAACACCATTTTTCACCTATAAGGGGCCATAACCCCTATAAGGAGTCATCTGACAACTTCGACCCTATAGAGACTTTTGTAGAGCTAAATGAGCTGAACATTTAAGCAAACAACAGCTAGTCTCTATCTGCAATAGTTTTCATTCTGTAGGCCAAAAACATGAAAAATCGCTTTTTTCAGGAGCTGAACCCCTATAAGAGGTCATCTGACAACTTCGACCCTATGGAGAATTTTGTAGAGCTAAATGAGCTGAACATTTAAGCAAGCAACAGCTAATCTCTATCTGCAATAGTTTTCATTCTGTAGGCCAAAAACATGAAAAATGGTTATTTTTCAGGGGCCGTAACCCCTATAAGGGGTCATCTGACAACTTCGACCCTATGGAGAATTTTGTAGAGCTAAATGAGCTGAACATTTAAGCAAGCAACAGCTAATCTCTATCTGCAATAGTTTTCATTCTGTAGGACAAAAACATGAAAAATTGCTATTTTTCATGGGCCGTAACCCCTATAAGGGGTCATCTGACAACTTCAACCCTATGGAGAATTTTGTAGAGCTCAATGAGCTGAACATTTAAGCAAGCAACAGCTAATCTCTATGTGCAATAGTTTTCATTCTGTAGGCCAAAAACATGAAAAATGGCTATTTTTCACCTTTAAGGGGCCGTAACCCCTATAAGGGGTCATCTGACAACTTCAACCCTATGAAGACTTTTGTAAAGTTAAATGAGCTGAACATTTAAGCAAGCAACAGCTAAACTCTATCTGCAATAGTTTTCATTCTGTAGGCCAAAAACATGAAAAAATGCTATTTTTCACCTTTAAGGGGCCGTAACCCCTATAAGGGGTCATCTGACAACTTTGACCAAATGGAGACTTTTGAAGAGCTTTTGATGCTGAATCAGTAGCGTGCCTCAGATTTCCTCTATCTCTTATACTTTTTGATTTATAAGCCAAAAACAGTAGTCTGACCCCCCTAGTCTATTTTTAGTAACGGCGGCCATGTTTTTTAACGGATCAAAAATCAAAACACAAGTTTGGTGCAGGACACCATAAGGATCATTCATACCAAGTTTCATTAAATTCTGTTTGGTAGTTTCAGAGGAGAAGATTTTTGAAAAATTGTTAACAGACGATGACGACGACAGACGACGACAACGACAGACGACGACGGAGGCCAAGTGATGGTAATAGCTCACATGGACCTTCGGTCCAGGTGAGCTAAAAATTAAGGATCCCATTAACAGGATAAAAAAAATCTAAGTCTTCAAAAAAAAAAAATTGTAATATTTTGTAAAAGAAGTTACAACACACATCTCCAAAACCTTTCTCAATTAATGTAAAAAAAAATAAGATTCATAACCATTTAATATAAATTTGGAGTTTTAGCAGTCACAAAAAATGGCTGGAAATAGGAACATACTGAAAATAAGATGAACAAAGTAAAAACATTAGGGTTCCAGAATCTCAAGTAAATCATACATTGTAAATATATATTTTTTTAAATCTTATATATCCTGCTTTGACTTGGGTTGTTCTAAAATTCAGGTTTGAAGTTCACAAGTATTCTACACAGACAACCTGTACATATATCATGATCACATATTGCCAGCAACACTGTAAAAACATGTTCTTTAAAATGCACATGTACACATTACAATCACAATAGCCAATAATTAATGTTAATTCTGTACAAAGAATGAGATTTCTGGGTTGTCATACCCCGTTACACAGAAGCCACGCCCACCTTTCTGTATGAACTGACCCCCTACTAGCTGTAAGTCTGTCACTGATTCACTGTATTTATATTCAATCTGTAAAATAAAATCGATGTTTGTCATTCAAGAGATCATTTACATATATTTAGAGGTCCTTTAAGTGTAATATGCATATAAGATGATGATAGTACTTTCTATAGTACCTTTTTGACATAATTTCTATTGGGTTCTCCTTCTTCTATTTTAACCTTCTGACCAGAAATTTTCTGATTGTCTTCAAAAACTAGTGTGTGTTTGTGCTTGTGTCAGAAGTCTTTTTTTTTTTAATTGGTCTTTGTTTTTGCTTGTTTCAGAATTTCCATTTATAACCTTCTACACAAAAGACAATCTACAAGTACATGTATACCAACATTTCATTAAGTTGCTTACCTCTGGTAACTGTCCTTCTTTTAACTGCCAGATCTTAGCAAACGTGTCCTCACTGACTGACAGCAATCTCCCTGTCTCAGGAGCAACATCTATAGCATTGACCCACCGTGCATGAGCATTAACTGAAGCTGCTAGCTTAGCCGTCTTAGCACAAAAAACCCTTAACTGTCCATCACCATAGCCTCCAACTAATACATCCTTCCATAATGCTAAGGAACTACAGGGAATTCTGAAAAAAAACCGCAACAATTTAAATTTGATTTTGTTGCGGTAATGCTTAAAAAAAACCCAAAAAACTGCCTGCCCTCAAAAGCACCAGATTGGACTTAATTTTGAGTAGTTGATTACTATTCAGTTGTTTGTATGTTTTGTGTTATCTGTTTCTTTGTGTTGTTCTCGTTTGTGTTTACTAGGGTTGTCTTTCTAGGCATTTGACATCAAACATATTACATACCCTTTTCCTAAGATAGATGCTGTCTGTTTAAGAGCTCCACTGGGTTGTAAGGTCCATACAAATAAATTACCTACCCTTTTCCTAAGATAGAGGCTGTCTGTTTAAGGGCTCCACTGGGTTGTAAGGTCCATACAAATACATTACCTACCCTTTTCCTAAGATAGATGTGGTCTGTTTAAGGGCCCCACTGGGTTGTAAGGTCCATACAAATACATTACCTACCCTTTTCCTAAGATAGAGGCTGTCTGTTTAAGAGCTCCACTGGGTTGTAAGGTCCATACAAATAAATTACCTACCCTTTTCCTAAGATAGAGGCTGTCTGTTTAAGGGCTCCACTGGGTTGTAAGGTCCATACAAATACATTACCTACCCTTTTCCTAAGATAGATGTGGTCTGTTTAAGGGCCCCACTGGGTTGTAAGGTCCATACAAATACATTACCTACCCTTTTCCTAAGATAGAGGCTGTCTGTTTAAGAGCTCCACTGGGTTGTAAGGTCCATACAAATAAATTACCTACCCTTTTCCTAAGATAGAGGCTGTCTGTTTAAGGGCTCCACTGGGTTGTAAGGTCCATACAAATAAATTACCTACCCTTTTCCTAAGATAGATGCTGTCTGTTTAAGAGCTCCACTGGGTTGTAAGGTCCATACAAATAAATTACCTACCCTTTTCCTAAGATAGAGGCTGTCTGTTTAAGGGCTCCACTGGGTTGTAAGGTCCATACAAATACATTACCTACCCTTTTCCTAAGATAGATGCTGTCTGTTTAAGAGCTCCACTGGGTTGTAAGGCCCATACAAATAAATTACCTACCCTTTTCCTAAGATAGAGGCTGTCTGTTTAAGGGCTCCACTGGGTTGTAAGGTCCATACAAATACATTACCTACCCTTTTCCTAAGATAGATGTGGTCTGTTTAAGGGCCCCACTGGGTTGTAAGGTCCATACAAATACATTACCTACCCTTTTCCTAAGATAGATGTGGTCTGTTTAAGGGCCCCACTGGGTTGTAAGGTCCATACAAATAAATTACCTACCCTTTTCCTAAGATAGATGTGGTCTGTTTAAGGGCCCCACTGGGCTGTAAGGTCCATACAAATATATTTCCCTGTTCATCACTACTAAACAACCTTGTATCATCTGCTACCAAGTCACAAATTGGATGTTTATGACCTGTGGACAAAATGTGATTTCAATGGTTTTAAATCTTAAATCATATCTATTCATGAATGTCATTAATTTTATTCTGTACTACCATGTTAACCAGATTATACTAAAATGAATAAAAATCATTTGAGGACCATTCGAGATTAAAATTACAATGTCAATTTTTTTAGTTCTGTCAAAATATTTTTCTATTACATTTATTAATAAAAAAAATTAGGTGACCTGTTTCTTTATTCAAACTTGTATAGTTAACACTACTATGGCCATCTCATTGTCATGTATGTAATAATTAAACAAAAAAGGTTAGTCATTACAAAGGCCACACTTAACACTGCAAACTGTAAATAGTTTAACATTGTTTCCAAAGTCAGTATAAATAAAAAAGTTTTTTTATGAAGAACACAAGTATCTTACCCACTAAGCTCTCTTTCAACATAACATTTGTTCCTTTTGAAGGAACATTAAAAACATGTATTTCTCCTATCTGTGTCCCTGTAAAATAAAGAATTATTCATATCAAATATCAAGTATTTTCATAGTTTCACCACTTGAAAAGTGGGGTATATTTGATAGTGTTTTTGAATTTGGATTTGAATTATATGCATTTTATTGAGACCATGGGCCAATTGCAGAACGGCATTCAGTGCCAACTAACCTCGTTGAAGGCTGCTGGCAGTTGTCAATTGTGGTTTTTCTAAATTACGGCTTGTAATGTGAGCTGTGTTGCCAACCTGAGATCTCATTATTTTTTATTTGTCCATATCTTATTAACAGCTCCTCCTAAACCTTTCAAGCTGCTTTCATAAATAATTCAAACAATGTTTATGATGATATAATGTAGATGTGTAACTCCTATCTTACAATTTGATCTGATTGATATTTTGGGGAGCAAGAGAAATTTATCTGGTAACTGCAGCTTAGTTTTTTCAAGTTATTTTTTTAAATTTTAAGTTACTTTACACATTGAAATTATGAATATTTCATACGAAAGCAAAACATGAAGTGCAAAAAATATCCACAGTAAACAAAGGTGTAGACAATAAAGGTTTTAAAGCTGTTTATGTGTAGTGATCCTAGCTCCAAGGAACCATAACTTATCCTGCACTGACCTACACAAACATAACTGTCTCCTATACTGGTGATTCCTCTACCAAAATTTGTTTGATCTGTCAAAAATAAATAAAAATATAGCTAAGAGGAACAAGTTTGATATGTTTTATGAAATGGGGAAAATATAAAGAACAGGAAAAAGAAAAAAATATTTTATTGTTACAGTGCATCTTTAATGACACCATTACAACATCAAATCATTTCTAACATGATAACCAGGGTTGGCAAAAAAGCGGGAAATACTCATATTTCCCAAGACGGCGGGAAATACTGGTAATTCCCGTCCATTACTGGGAAATATAGATTGATCTTAAAAATTCTATATAACTACATGTAATACAAACTGTGATCATAAAGTATCATTATCTATGAAATGTCATATCAGTAGTGTTAGGAGAAAGAAATTATTATTGTATTAAAAGAGGGATTTATTTTTAGAAATTTATCCAATAGTCCTCTAAACATTTTCTTTTGAAGAATCTTAATGTAATAGTCCACTGATCATGAGTCATTTATGGCTTCATTGTTAAACAATAGATCCTGGTGTCAACTGTCACACTCTTAATTGCTAAAACAACACCCCAATGTTTCTTAACTTGAGTGTCTAATTGCCTTATTTAAAGACATAATAAAAATAGTCAATTAAACATAAAAAAAACACCCAAATTATAACAATTTTTTTCATTAATTGATGTAGATGTAGTAGATTTATATAAATCAGTAATTCAGATTCAACTACATGTATTTGGAACAAACACCATTTTACTAAAAAATTCTTTAGGACCATCTTTAACAACTTAACACAATTTTGAAAATTTCTTTATGACATTTGAAAAAGTGATCATAAATATTTAAAAGAGCAAAAAGATGATAAAAGTGTCAAATCTTTATAAAATTGCCATGAAAAATCCCTATTAATTTGTATATTTCCCAGTATTTCCCACTTGTAAAAATATGGAATATTTCCTAGGACGGGAATTCCCGGTAATTACCAGTGGGATTTACCGCCACTGGTATTTCCCGGCCAACCCTGATGATAACAAGAGTTAACACTTAAGTATGTCTCGCCTGCCGGCACCATCAGAAACAATTATTCTTTCTTACTTCCACTATATTTTGAATTTACATGGATTTTCAGTTTCTGAGATCAAAAAATGTTTAAAGAACTTAAACATTGCAAATATATGCAATAAAAATAATCAAAGTCACTCAACCAAAAAATCAAGGTCAAGTTAAAAAGATGAGGATGTAACTGTGCTAAGCTACAACTGGGGCATATGCATACCAAGTTTCATCAACCTAGGACTTATAGTTCTTTAGATAAGGAGGTGCTTGCAAAATTTTTCCATTGCTATTATATGTATTGAAAATTGTCAAAGTCACTCAACCGAAAATCAAGGTCAAGGTCAAAAGATGGGTATGCAACTGTGCTAAGCTACTACTGGGGCATATGCATACCAAGTTTCATTAACCTAGGACTTATAGTTCTTGAGATATGGAGATGCTCGCAAAACTTTTCCATTGCTATTATATGTATTGAAAATTGTCAAAGTCACTCAACCGGAAAATCAAGGTCAAGGTCAAAAGATGGGGATGCAACTGTGCTAAGCTACTACTGGGGCATATGCATACCAAGTTTCATCAACCTAGGACATATAGTTCTTGAGATATGGAGGTGCTCATAAAACTTTTCCAAAAAGTTAACGCCGCCGTCGCCATAAAGTAACACCTATGTCCCGCTCTGCTTCGCAGGCGAGACAAAAACAGCAATATCATTACTTTTTTATTTCATTTTTAAACCCTAAATGCTTTAATAAAAAAAATCAATACATTTTTAGCTTATATAAACCTTCTAAAACTTTGCAACTAAAATTTGGAGTATATTAAACATTTGAGTTTCTGAGAGTTTACCTTGTGCATCAACACTGCTAGGATCACCTAAGGCATGCCAATATATCATAGCTGAACCATCAGACTCAAAAATCTGAAGAACATCAAAATCAATTCTTTAAATGGTGGATGGCAACAATATTCTTTCCTTTTTAACAAAAGTGTTTTACAATTAAGTTACGCTGAATATCAATATTTGGAATTGTTGTCATTAGAAAAGCAATTCTTTAAACAATTGAAAGGACGTACACCAAAAGAGAAAAGTTATAGACAAAAAAAAATTGAAAAAAAGATTAAGCAAAATTCAGAATTAAGGATGTTGACAATATGAAGTACAAGGAAAGAGAGGCTAGTTGAAAAAGTATTTATTTTCTTCCAATTTGAAGTTTCACAACTTTGTTGTGTTTTGGGTTTCTACTGGCCCCTTAGATCACAATGGAAGAGGAAGGTTTTTGACCCCAAAAGCTGGTTCAACACATATCTTTTGAAATGCATATACTAAGTCAGGACCATTGATGTCTCCAAATTCTCAGACAAATTATTGCAAAAACTTGTCTTTCCTCCTCAATATATTTGTTACCTGTACCTTTCAATACTCAATGTATCCCTTAAAAAATTGTTTTATTCTATTGGTTTTGATATTGTGTTTTCCTTGTTCCATTTTAAAGGGCTCTGTAAATTTTGCCTTGAATACTCTGATAAGTTTTCATTTAGTGAAAACATGTATTATTGTTGACCAAGCCGGACTTAGCAGAATAATTGTTTTTCATATTAGAAAATGTTGATTTTTCCTTTACCTGAATTCCTCTTAAAGATGTTAGGACTAGAACTGTTCTATTTGGTAGGCTAACCCATTTCACCTGAAAAAAACATACCTTAAATTCATCTCAAGTGTTATGTATACCATCCCAATCATAATTTTGTAAATTTTTACATTGTAATAAGTTGTAATATATAAACACTAAGTAAGTGCTATGATGTGTGCTACAAAGTGTTAGATTTGTTTAGTTCCCATTGATACATGAATATGGATGTTGTGTTGCATTCTCTATTCCACTTCTCATTATTTCATTTTATACATCAAGCAATTACTGTAGACCTTTGGGGGGACTCTAAAATATCACCTTTACCACGTGTACAAATGCTCAACATAGAAAATTTCAAATATCAGGAAAAATTATACCAATGCTGTAAAGTTTCTCCAGTTTTGAAGACGTAACATGGAAGGAATGACTGAAAGCAAAGTTGCAAATACAATGTATGTTTCTGGAGAGACAATATAGCAGTCTTTTGGAAATATATTCCATGTTAATAGTCCAACCTTTCATCCATGAAAAATAGTCTTCTAATTAGGTTAACCATTTGGCATTTCAGTACATTTCATAAAAATAGACAGATACATGTATCCCCACCTTTCATCCCTAACCGTCATTCCTGGCCCTTAAATGTAACTTGTATTATGATAATCAATAGGTCATTTTCGAGTTCATTGCTTTTCTCAAAAAAACCCTCTAGTAGACAGAATTTATCATGTGACTAACCCAGTTTTTGTAACAAACTGGTTTGCTGCCCCATAGGCTTATGCAAAAGCTTCTGTGTGATTATAAGAACAGAAACATTACTGAAATCGGTGAATACTTCAATAAATTTGACAAGTTTTCATATGTGTGTAGAAATATTTTTAAAATCACAGGTTCTATCGTTAATAAACAACAAATCATGTTTATTTTGATCCTTTGCTCATTCATTGACCAGAAGTTTACATGGTTCAAAAAATGTCTAGTAACTGGACCATCCGACCAAACTCAGAACAATAAGACATTCCGTCCTACATGTATCTCGGAAATGACGTATTGTATCACATGTTCTAAATGTATTTTGTTTCATATCAAACACATATAGATTTTTAAACTAAATTTGGGGGTTTTATATAAACATTTCATTTTCCCAGGGCTGTGGTTAAGTCAAAATGCAAAATTCCCAGATCCCAGATTGGCTTTTAGATATGTGTGTCCTGATACATGTATGTGCTTTTTTTTTAATTTCTAAAAGATTAGGATAAAAAGCATTACTTTGGACAATTAGTACCCTTAAAATAGCATTTTAGCATTTTTGAGCTGTCTGGAATATTGCCCAAGTCCTACCTAAGGGTACCATAGGAACAAAATTATAATTTTTGAATATTTCACTGTATTTGAAAGACAAATCATCACTATTTCAAACAAGAACAGATTCTAGGTCCCCCGTCCCTCGTGTGGGGAAAATCTAAGTTGGCTCATTAAACAGGAAGTAGCTGAGCAACAGATCTGAAAACGCACCCCACCATATGAGACCCCCACCTGAAGCTGCAAACCAAATATCAAAAGCCTACTGGTCACAGAGTAGATCTCGACAGCAAGTAATTCTCGCAACCCGATTTCCAAACATCTATTGTGAAATTATTTATACAGTTAGATGGGAAATGTAACCTGATCAAAAAAGAGGAAAGAATAGTCTTTAAAATGAGCTATATCTGGACAATTTTTGCAGAAAAATAGTAAAATAATGAGGATCATGCTGAGAACTGCTTTTGAGAAAACAGTCGGCAAAATCTACTCTGTGACTAGTCAGAATATTCAGCAAGATGAATGTAGGCAGTATACAGGAGAAGAAGTAGCTGAGAAAACTAGCTGTTATGAAAAAAAAGTGTGACGGACAGACGAACGGACACCGTTGCTGCATGGGACAATTCTTCTTCTTCGATTAAAGTTCATGCCGCCTTTTGGAGTATTGTCGAACTGTATATCTACCTGTATAACCATAGGGGTACTTTGCTGAATTGCTGATGGTTCTTTACAGATGACCTGACGGTTTGTCACTGTGCTGCCGTCTAGGGAGGAAGAAACAACATTAACGACAGATTTGTGCACGACAGCATAACTCATGGAACCCTTTTCTGGACTTATGTACACAGTTAAATTGTTTGTTAGAGAAGAAGCACTGCTTTTAAGGGCTAGGGGCTTTTCTTTTCGATACATTTTTAGTTTGTCGATTTTCCGGTTGCTCGGTACGCCGCGCATGCGTTTTCACAACCCAGATATTATAAAATCTGGGCAGGTAACGTATCTTTTTCCGGATGTTTTATATATTTTCATATTTTCGTAAGTTTTTGCCGATTATATCACAATAGAATTAAATTAATCCACATAACCAGGAAATGATTAGATAATACGCAGATTTTTTTTAGCACCGGGGAGTTGGGGCCGGGGGGCACCGAGGACGGATGTAACCTCAAAAAGAAGGACCGGTACATTGATCCCGGGCATTGGTAGTAGGATACGTGTCTGTTATTTAGCCGAGTTGAGATATGATGCCGATCAGGGACATTAGATAAACACTTGTTTTAAAATGTTCCTGTGCGATGTAGAAGTTGTTCAAGATGCATTAATTGTCTGAACTTTTTTTTCTTTCTTTACATATAAATTACCAATGAAACTTTAATTATGCATGTGATACAAGTATAGGTCTGCATATAGAATATAAATGTGATGCTTGTTTAGGAATCTTCTTTTTATTTTAGGCTTTATAACTGTGACATAAATATCGAGCGGTATGTCATTTTAGATGTATAAAAGATATATAAGCTATGTTGTCAACGATGCAGTGTAGGAACAACTTGCATTAAAATGAATTTGACAATTTAAGTTAATTTTAAATATTTTTTTTTTTGGGGGGGGGGTGAAAAAAACTTTTTTTTCTTGCTTACTATATATATAGCCAATTAAACTCTCCACCACTATCTGTCTCACGGCCGTCATTCGGTATCGTGAGTTTTTGACTCGTGAAGGAATCGACAACGGCGGCAAAGTATAGAAAGCTGCTCGTGGAGGGAGGAGGCGACGGTTCGTGGTGGAGCATAAACTATAATTTTTTCTGAAAGTTGATTTATTTCACTCAATATCAAAGTTATTTGAAGAAAAATAAAGAAAATAAAACTGTCTCACAAAATGATTGTTTTTACTCTGTAGAATTGGAAAAAACGTACAAGAAAAAGCTTTACCAATTTCGAGAATTAATTAAAGGCGTTACTGCACCCTATATTTTTGGGGGTTATAAAAAGGACATTTTTTTTATACAAATATGTATTAAATTGCCTAAAAATGACGTTTTAAGCATATCATTATATCCAAAACAATTTTTGCCACACCTTGACAGCTAATATGAAACGAAAAGTTATTAAAATGTAATAAAATTTCATTTTTTCCAAAAAAAGATGCTGTTATTGCTCGTGAAGAATGCGGCGACGATTTATCGCTCGTGAAGTAGCAAGCGTGACCAGTAAAAAATGGCCTCAAAATAGTTACATAAAACAATAAATCGGCCATTAAGTAGGCACAAAAAGTAAATCCAAATTAAAAAAAATATACAGATACGGTTATTCCGGTAATCTACAGATCATAAGCGGCCAATCTCTAATCCCTGAATATCTTCGAAGCTTATTGCGATTCATGGAAACTTTCCGTTAATACCGATAAAACAAAAGTTTTGATATTTAGCAAACGAAAAGTCAACAAGGATTTTAATTTCAAATTTAAAGGTGCAACACTTGAAATTGTTGATAGTTATACATTCCTTGGTTTACTTATGAAATATAATGGATTATTTAATGATTCAAAAAATAAACTGATAGACCAAGCACAAAGAGCCTTGTTCGCCTTGTATACGAAAATTAGAAATCTTAACTTACCCTTAGATATTCAAGTTAGCCTTTTCGATAGTCTTGTTGAGCCTATCCTACTATACGGCTCTGAGATATGGGGATATGAGAATAATGAGAAGATAGAAAGGGTACATCTTCAATTTTGTAAGCGTATTTTAGGCCTTAGAAAAAGTACACCAAATTTTATGGTATATGGCGAACTTGGCAGATATCCGCTTGATATCAATATCAAAATAAGAATGATTTCTTTTTATAATAGAATGATCAAAGATAGAAACAAGCTTAGCAGTATAATGTTTAGACTGATTCATAATCTTCACCTTAATAATATATGTACTTTTAAATGGATATCGTATGTTAAGTCTATTTTTGACGATTGTGGATTAAGCTATGTTTATGATAATCAGCAATATATTGATATCTCTTTACTTAAACCTGTTATTAAACAAACTCTGAGAGATCAATTTATACAAAAATGGTTCAAAACTATTGACGATTCGTCAAGAGGCAATTTTTACAGTTTATTTAAAGTTCAATTTGGAATGGAAAAATATCTTTTAAATCTTAAGAACAATTCAAGAATTTGGATTTCAAAATTACGCTGTTGTAATATAAATATACCATTAGAAAAGGGAAGATGGTATAATATTCCAAAAGAAGACAGACTTTGTACTTTTTGTAACGAACATTTAATCGGAGATGAGTATCATTATTTTTTCATTTGTAAAAGCCCAAACATGACTAATTTGAGGCAAAGGTTTATTCCTTCATATTATACACAATATCCTTCTATAGAAAAAATGAAATATATGTTATTATACTGTAACAAAAAATTATTATTTAATATTGCCATGTTTATAAAGCAGTTATGTTCTCTGCTTTAGATAATTGATTTCTGTTTTATCTGTCTATTCTGTCATCTTGTAATATATTTTGTATGTATGATTTCCTCATGTAACACATAACATGTGTCTGAGTGTAAATAAAGAATCTGAAAATCTAATAATTTAGATACAATACGGACCAAAACTTGGAGAAAGATTATAGACAAATATATAAATATGTTGAAAAAATTAAAATAAAATTCATAAATGAACATTTTCTTCAATATGTGCAGCGAAACATTTATTTACATATCGCCGTTTGTAAAAGTGCTTACTATTGTAGTTATCATTACATGTATGTTCTTCATTGTATATTCAGTGAAATGTCAAGGCAAAAGATCTACTTTGCGGAAATGATTGACTAGACCTTTTTACTGTCTAATCGCGCATCACATTTTAATATTGGATCAGTTTAAGTTAATAGTACATGATTGGGCCCGACGCGAGTTTTGCCAATGAAAAACTTATCAACACAACATACCAATATCAGAAAGGTGAGTTAGATGGTACATCACATCTATTTTTTATTGTGAATCTCTATGGTTATTTATACATGTTTTAAAACAATTAATGGGAATGAAAATGTTAAAACAATTATTGGGTAGAGTTGAACATTCTTTAGTATTCTTTGGCAGCATTGGTCCATCATAGACTAGTGTTATTGTCTCATCTTCGACAAGTGTGGATGTTTCATCTTCTACTGGTGTTACTGTTTCCGGGCATCTTCGACTTGCGTGGCTGTTTCATCTTCAACTGGTGTTATTGTCTCGTCTTCGACTGGTGTTGTGGTCGTCGTCCCATTTTCTCCTGGTGTTGTTGTTTGTACCTTTCTTCTCTTCATTGCCCAATGTCTCTTTCTGTTGTCATAATTATTGTTCTTTCTTCTTTTCATGATCTACAGTTGTAAAAATATGACAATAAATACCAAACGAATTTGTTAAAAAAATATATAAGTATTATATGCAATATCATTTAGGTTATGATTGATTCTAGTGCCGGTGTTATATTGCCATTTTTCCCCCATGCCAGTTTTTCCCCCCGGAAAAACTGGACCGATCCAGTTTTTCCCCCCGGGGGAAAAACTGGATCATTGCCATTTTTCCCCCCTAGGAAGAACCACAATACGTTACGTATTGTAGATTTTCCCCCATGCCAGTTTTTCCCCCCATGGTTTATAGGCTTTACAGAGCTATTTAGTACGTAGACGTATCTCATATCATATGCTTATATTTTGAAAATGATTTTTGATGAAAAAAATATTTTGAAAATCATTTTTGATGAAAAAAAATATTTTGGCAGCAGAGGGTAAGGAAAAATAATATTCTGAAGAATGATTTCTGCCATAAAAATAATGCTAATAATAAAAAAAAAAATTTCTGTCGCGACGCTTTCAAAAAATAAAAATTCTGTCATGACACATTCACAAAATGATTTTTTTTTCCGCGCTTCGCGCGGAAAAAAAATTTCTGGCCAAAACAAAAAAAACAAGGCCCCCCCTTCAAGTTAAATGGTCCGTCCCTTACAATTCTGTCATTTTATACTGTTGACAGGTTGAACTGACCAGTCCGTGTGTCTGTGATTTTTGTTGCATGTGCTTATTAACAACTTACCTTTGTGTGGCTCGAATAATTTATGCCCTTTTCATCTTCGTATACTGCGGTGGAAAAGGACTTGATCTCGTCCCACCATTCGCTGCCTAGTTCAGACAGCCGTTTTGATTACTAATAATAATGTGAAATATATAATTGTAGGTTTTCCCCTTTGCCATTCCCTATGATTTATAGGCCTCACAGAGCCCTTTAGTACTTTCAATTCGGGATCTGTTATTTTTATACCGTTGACTGGTTGAACTGACCAGCCGATGATGTGAAATCAGGTCCGTAGCCAGAATTTTTCAAAAGGGGTGCAAATTTTCCAGAGGGGGTGCGTTTTGATAAAAAAATGGTGAAAAATAGGGTTGTAAACCTCAGTTTTGTCAATTTCCCCTAGGACATTAAGAAAAATTCTCTCAAAAGGGGGTGCAAACGCACCCCCATGGCTACGGCCCTGGAAATTAACGACTGGTAGTTATCCAGGTTAATTTTGTGGGACTTATGACGCGAAAGGGCACTTTTTTATAGAAGGTGATAGTGCGTGCCGCAGGAATATGAATCATTTGTCAGATTGAAGATAATAATGTGATTAGGTTAGAAACATCTTTACCATTAGAGCCCAATCTAAATTTACAGAAATAGAGCACAAAAGACGACAGACCATGTGAGTAGTACATTGTAAAACATATATGGTTCGTATCTTGTCTGTCAGGGACCTGAAGCCCAGCGTTTTAGGGACAGTTTTAAGAATACTCCAATATGATAAACAAGTTTGGGCGGGATATAAAAACTGGGTTAAAACTGTCAGATGACCCTTTATGAATAATGGCCTCTTTATTACCAATATAGTGGATTTTGCCTATAGATTGCAATGCACCATACAAGATATGGGAAATGTTTTAATTACTTGATAAATGTTTAGCTAATTGAGCTCTACAAAATTAGACCAAAAAATAGTGGAAAGTATAATAGCTAGACATTACACACAGGCAATCGGGTTATGGTCTACGCAACAACTCCATGCTGTGTGACTCTCTCTCTATTGCTGTAGTTCGTGAGATATAGACTTTAACCAAAACTTTTAATCGAAGTCATTCATGTGGAAAATATATGTCAAGGTGACTACTTTTGGAACGGATGCTGGTTACTATCCATGATGTACCCACTGATCCAATATCATCTCTCTATCACTTGCTGTTGCTAAGATATGGGGGTAAATCCTGAGTCATTCATGCAAAATTTTGGTTCTGATGCTGGTTACTTTCCCCGATGTACCCACGGACCCAATATCATCTCTTTATCTACGGTGGCAGAATGCGGCCATGAGAAAAAAAATTATATCACGTTCCCTCGTGATACCATCACGTTCCCTCACGATAACATCATGTTCCCTCAAGAAAGTCATTGCGTCCCCTCAAGATAATTATCCCGTTCCCTCAAGATACTAAGTAGTTATCACGTTACCTCAAGATAACACCACGTTCCCTCATGATGTTATCTTGAGATAACGTGATAACTACTTAGTATCTTGAGGGAACGCGAGAACTATCTTGAGGGAACTCGATGTTATCTTGAGGGAACGCGATAATTATCTCGAGGGAACGCGATAACAATTTTGAGGGAACGCGATGTTATCTTGAGGGAACGCGATAACTCTCGAGGGTACGTGATGTTATCTTGAGGGAACGAGATAATTATCATGAGGGAACGCAATAATTATCATGAGGGAACGCAATAATTATTTTGAGGGAACGCGATGTTATCTTGAGGGAACGTGATGTTATCTTGAGGGAACGAGATAATTATCTTGAGGGAACGCAAAAACTTTCTTGAGGGAACGTGATGGTATTACGAGGGAACGTGATAGTATCACGAGGGAACGTGATTTTATTTTTTTTCTCATGGCCGCATTCTGCCACCGTACTTTATCACTTGAAGTTGCTGAGATATGGACCTTGACCAAAACTTTAACCTGAGTCATTCATGCGTAAAATATAGGTCAAGGTCACATAATTTTGGTACTGAGGCTGACTCTCATCAAAGACGTACCCACTGACCAAACATCATCCCTCTATGATGTTTAGTTTTTAAGTTATTGACAAAAAAAAACCATTTGTACGTACGTAATATTGTTATGATCTAGCGTCTCTGTGGACTTTTTTTACTTTAAAACTCTTTGTAAGACTGTTTTTAATTTTTAACGAAGCTTTTGATATTTGGTATACTGACACATAGGGTTATGGTGTATGCAATGAGGTACCAAAGGGACATCCGAATACCAAAAGTCCTAAATTTCGAAGACAAAACTATAAAAAGAGAACGACAGGGACAAATCTTTCACGCGTTTTACGAAGGAACCACCAAGCGAGACAAACGTTTAGTGGTGGCGACACTTTTTCTTGGATATTTTGAGATTTCATGTTTTTTAACATTTGATTTTCGTGAACCCTATTTTAAAATGTTGTGAATTTCTCTAAGACATTTGTGACTGATTACCGTCGTATGCTTTGTTTCGCTTACTGTATATGTAACAGGTGTTTTTTGAGTTTTGAGATTGGTCACTCCTTTTTTTGGTCTGTTATTCCTGTCTATTGTTCATGAATAATTTTGAATATCTACCTTCGTCAAGTAGCTTTTGGTTTTATAAGTACTTGTATCAAGTTTGATATTTGCCTACTCTCTCTGTGTGATAACGCCGATCTGTGTTTTCTTGTGTGTCTCAATGTGATAATTAAAAAGTGTGTTGTGTCATTTACATTTATTGCCCATCTGTTTCGTATTTATATTGTCATTAAAAGTAGCAGGAAAGAGATCTTACTACAACTTTATGAGGCGGTTAATAGAAGTAAAATTATGAAACAACTTAATAAAAGTTCCATTGACCATGATGACACTGTGATATCTTATATTGCCTGAACGTTTTCAACAAAGTTAAAGTGGTTTCCCAAGGAATTGTCCAAAAATATACACTTTTCAGTGAACGGAGGAAAGCCTAAGATAGTAGATTTATAAGAAAGCCATTTTAGACCATCTCCCGATTTGCAGTATACCATAATATGGGTTTTGAACATTGCCGCTGTTGACAGTATTTCCGCCTCTGTTGCCCAAACACCTGGTAAAGTCATCCCACTCGACACCAAATATCCCTTTCCAAAGTGTCTGTCGATAATTTCTACATTCGTGGCCATCCAGTTTGTTATTAATGACCTTACTGCGATATGGTCGTGTTGGTTCCCGGTCAATGCATAGGCGATTGCACGGAAAAAACAGTTTCCGTCTCCTTTCATTCCCACGACACTCTTAGGAGGACCTAAAGTGTTAGTTTGCAGAATTAGAGTTGGGTGGCAGTTCCTTATCGTTAAGGGATACCCTTTAGTTGCTTCCTTCTGCCAGTCCACATCGATAAACCTGGGTTGTTGGGGCTGAAATGAAGAGGTAATGAATGAAATGTCCGGGCTGGACATATCAAGTTTATCTTCATCGGCCAAAGTTTCATCAGATTGGTGTTCTCTAGTTACATATTTTTTTAGCTTTTTAACATTATACTTCGTTGAAAGTTCTTTGTTGTTGTTGTTGGAGTTGTTGTTAAGAGTTGCAACCCCTTTGTCTGTCAGATGTGTTACTACATATGGACCTAGCCATGTCTTCTCCAGCTTTGAGCCCTTCCTACTCGCTTTCCTGGAGTTAAAAAGTAGAACTTTATCCCCAACTTGGATCGATTCTTTCCCATTTTTGCTTTTTTTCTTAGCATATCGTATTTTTTGCTCTTCTTGGCTTTCGCTGACATTTTTCTCTACGATTTCGTTTCTCTCTCTTCTCAAATCTTTCAGAGAATTGACTGCTATTTCGATATCACCGGTCGAAAGTTCTTCAAAATTTAACTCACAGTTTGTCATTACTCCTGATCGCCCAAACATAATCGAAAATGGAGTCATCTTAGTGGTTTTGTGAGTCATTGTTCTATAAGAGAACAAAATTTCCTTAATATGCACATCCCAATCGTCTTGGCTTTCAGAGCAAATTTTTATGATCATTTCTTGCAGCGTTCTATTGAATCTCTCTACAAGGCCATTTGTCTGGGGGTGATATGCCGACGAAATGCGGTGGGCTGCCTTGGTCTTGTCTATAAGGAATGAAAGGACCTTGTTAACAAACTCTCGTCCTTGGTCACTGCTATAAACTGCAGGAAATCCCATGACCATAAAAATACCATACAAGGCATTAGCTACACAATCTGCCGATTTGTTGGGGAGTGGTATGGCTTCTGGCCATTTGGAAAAGTAGTCCATGACTGTCAAAATATAGTTATTGCCATTAGCAGATGTTGGCATCTTTACTAGATCCATGCCAATATGATACCATGGAGATACTACTGGAATAGGGTGAAGTTCATCGCTACCTTTTTTCAGATGAGATACGTGTTGACATTTATGACAAGAGCGGATATGTGATCTAACGCTTTGGTGCATTCCTTTCCAATAATATATTTCAGATATAGCACTGTATGTTTTTTCAACACCCAAGTGGCCTTTTTCATCATGGAATATTGTCATTATGCATTCAATGTCACTTTCCTTGGTAATAACTTCCCGCAACTCATTGTTGTGGTTGATCCAATAAAGTCTATCATTCTTGTATGCATACTTCTTTGAGGCAGATCTTATTTTTCTTTTATCATCCTTTGAACTTAGTACAGGATATGAATTATCCTTAAGATAGTTTAAAATTTTCTCCTCCATTTTATCAGATGAAATCTAGGGATAAAAGCCATTTTTTCATTCCACCATCCTCCAAAACATTATTTGATATATTTAAAATTTTGTTTGTGGATATTCATTCCTTAGGAAAGACCAGTTTTTTTTTATCATAAAATTTTAATTCGTATAATTTCACGAGAAAAGGGATCAATTAATAAGTTAATCAAATATTGAAATCAGAACAAGGGTTCGTACGAGCATCTGATACCTGACAAATTAATTTTTTGACTTATTGTTGTGCATAACAATTTCGCAATTTTCAAGATGGCCGCCGTCAAAAAATGGGTAAAAAAAACCAAAAAATTCAACAAATTTCGTGTGCAGGTAGATTATGGTCCCCTGAGTGTGCCACTGCTTTCGGAATTTTTCTACGATTTCTGGTTTCAAAATGACGGCCGTTTCCAGAAATTTACGACCCTATAGGGATGAATTCGGTATTGAAATTAAGCTCCATTGGATTAAATGCATTACTAATGCATTACTTACTTTACAAATAAATTCTTTAAAATGCCAACTCTTTTATATTTCATTCGATGAAGATAAGATGTAGTTGTTTCTTTTGCAATAATAAAACTATATACGCATGCGGCATAATTTGGCTTTTCACATGGCTTTGTTTGTAAACATTGTAATTTCGCAGTAAATTCTATAGATACCCATCCCTTTTAAAATGCAGGTGTTATTTACTTAACAGAAAAGTCTCATACAAAGGGGTGGATCTTACTGAATTAATACCTATAAGAGTGAAAAATAAATAGAATAAAAAGTATTGCAGATAGAGAAAATCTGTTGCTTGCTAACCATTCAGCTCATTTAGCTCTACAAAAGTCTTTATAGGGTCAACATCAAGACCAGGTGAGCGATTCAGGCTCCTGAATTAAGCCTCTTGTTGGTTTATTAGCTCGAAAAGTATAAGAGATAGAAAATAAAGAAAGAATGTGTCCATGAGACACGGATGCCCCCGCTGTCCCCAAATAATAAGTTGAAGTCCGACAGGTCTGAAAATTGTAGTTTGTCATAGTGAACCATCCTACCAAGTTTCAAATAATTTTTACTTACAGTTTCTGAGAAAAGCTTGACGGATATTCGTACGGACAGACATGATAGAAATTAATTAAATGTGGAATAAGTGAACGCGACACAACCTATATAATAAGCGGAAATTTAGAACCCACAATGAAAAACAATGAGTAAAATTTGATGCCCCTCCCCCCTTCCGACAAGTCGTCGCAGGGGCATAAAAATCCGAACCAACCTTCCTTCCTCAGCGTCAAAAACTTTACAAATCTCCATATAGTCAAATATGTAGAATGAACCTATATAGAGAGAAGTTATCTCCTTTTCATCGTCAAAATTAACAGCTTTGCAGTTTTTGGAGTATATCTTGAAAACCGTAATTGCCAGAGAAACAAAATTCGTATATAATCAACTAAATTTTTCGTCAAACTGGGGGATTGCCCCCCTCCCCCCTTGGGATTCGCCTATGACTTTAGAAGTGTGTTGTTAAATGTTTGACATTTTCACAGGATATATATATATATAGTCAACATAAATGCAAAGAGTCCTACATATTGCGGCGCTCTGCGAATTAAGCTTTTTAAGGGTGTCGGATTTAGAATTGATGTATTTGATTCTTTTACATCAATCGATAAATGTTTCTTAGCTAGTTGTCAGTAACTTCGAATGTTCTCAAGAGAGTTCCTCCACGTCTTGTTGTTTTCGTACAGTATTTTGTCTTAGGTTCTCTCTTGTTGAATTGAACTTTTGTCGATTGAGTTTTACAGTGTGTTTTATATGTATGCTTTGCGCAAGCTTATTAATAGGGGGAAGGTTGGATCTAAAACACTAGTTTAACCCCGCCACATTTTATATGTGCCTGTCCTAAGCCAGGAAACTTTTCCAAAGCCTTTGTTTGTCCTTGTCATTCTGTGTTAACTGTTCTGTGTCAAGAATTGGGGGGTCTTTCGTTTGGTTTTGAAACTTTTGTATTGTATTATAAGTCTTGGGCCAATGCAAGACGGCAAGCAGTGACCTCTGGTCATGTTGAAGACTGCTTGCTGTTTTCCGTTGTGATTTTTTGAATTGCTGTTTGTTTATGTTTGTTGTGTCGCGTACACTTATTCCACATCTCAACATCGTCTATTTTTATTCATAATATAAGCTTCTATTTTGTTTAAAAGGCTAAACTGCAACGTTACCAACCCCAGGACGACATGTTGGTATTATCATTATGTTTATTGTATTTTATCTGAGTATATGTACTCCAATCAATCAACATCATATCATATATGTTTTGTGATAATTGTTTGATTATTCTGCTCAGATTTTGCGGCACTGTGATTAGTTTAAGGGAGTACGAGCCTGAGTTTTTTGTAATGAAAAGTCATTTAAAATAGATAATTTGGAAAGAATAGCTAAAAAAAGTTTTCAAAAACATGGAGCCGTTTTCAAGATATAAGCCCCTAAAAATATGGCGGGGAAAAACTTCTCTAGATTTTTCATAGGAAATACAAAGGAAATTCTTCTTCTTTTTAAAAATAGAGATTGTAATTAGAAGTAAATGATATTTTTAAAGAAAACATCTTGGAAAATTTTTAATGCATTTGAATGGATAAAAGCCAAGGATCCCGAAAATGTTCAATTGGTTAGGCTTGTATAGTCCGTTTGATAGCCATTTACCAAGGGAAAATGATAAATTAATCACTCGATTTGTTTAATATGCAAAAAATAGTTACACATAACATTATCAAATACTTATACATATCTTGTTAAAATTGTCATTTCTGTACCATAAAGGGTAATGAAAAACTTTTTTTATTGATAGATTTTTTGCACGGGAAATTCCGACCTACTATGTATTCATATTTAATAATTATCTGTGCAATTGTTTTCTGTAAAGACTGAACTTCCAAATTTTAATCAATGATTTTCCCTTGGTAAACCGCTGTCAAATGGACTATACTACCTTAATAAAGTTATCTTTATCTGTTGAAGGAATTAAGAGATATTGAACTTTTTCGGGATCCTCGGCTTTTATCAATGTTTTTCTAACGTTTGTTCAGACCTAATTATTAACAAATTCTAAAAATTTATTAGGATTGTTTAATATGGAAAACAATACGTCTTAAGCGACTTTCAGGTTTGTCGGACTTATACTTTCTGACTTGCAAATACCCGTCAAGCTTTTTCATAGAATGATTTGAAACTTAGTATTTTACAAAATATTCGTTCTATGCAACTTAGTTTCCTTGTACAGTAAACAAAACGGACAAACGTAAGGAGATTACATGCATGCATAGGATGAGAAGATTTTATTTTAATCTTCATGTAAATTAAATATATTTAAAAAAAAGCTAGTGAACAATGACTCTTTATTGATTATTTTTTTCGATTTTTCAAAAGGATTTGGCAGATTCATAGTACAACTGCAAGACGCCAAGAGATTGATTTATTGAAAATGTTTTGGAGGATGGTGTAATGGTGGAGTTGGGAAGTCAGGCATCGCTCAAGTCATCGCTAAAGTCTTCTGTCTCGGTAGAGAGTTCATGATAAAAACGATTATACACTTCCCCAAGATCGTTCATTCCATGGGCGGATTGAAAGAAGTAAACGAAATAAAACAACTTTCTGGGTACGTACATGTCCTTTGGATGAAATTCAGAAAGAAAGTTCTCAGTTCTGTGAATGATGTCCATAAGAATGTCCACTATTGTGTCATCTGACGAACTGATGTTGACATTTGAAATGCTGTCCATACAAATGTTAAGCGAAATCGAAGAAAAGTGTTTGTTCTGGCGGAGTATTGCAACTAAACTATCCCTGGAATATCTAATATTTCTCCTATATGCAGGCTCACCTTTGATTTGCAGTTGTTCGATAAAGGAAATTGTGTTGGTTTTACTAAAAACGTTGCTGAATTGTCCAATTTCTCTGGTAAAAAGCATTGAAGGCATGGACGTCATTTTCAAAGGAAGAAGAATAAAATATTGCTCGGAATAGGATTTTCCGTAAAATAATAGTCCTTTTATCGTGTTTATTAATAGAACAAAGTTGCCATGGAAATATTGATTTTTTGTTTTATCGTAACGTCGTTGACGTTACGTCGTAAGGGGGGAAAAAGGAGCTTTTGGTTTATAAAGGGGGAAAATTTGGACTGATCCAGTTTTTCCCCCGGGGGAAAAACTGGATCGATCCTATTCTTCCGGGGGGAAAAACTGGATCGATCCAGATTTTCCCCCCGGAAAAACTGGCATGGGGGAAAAACTACAATAGAACACCGGTACAAAGTTTTGATAATTGATAAATTCCTCCATCACGAGCATAATTCACGAGCAAAAAAATACGGTACACCATTCATCACGAGTCGATTTTTCGGTACCGAGCATATTTTTCTTAGCTTATTAATACATTTTTTCTTTAAAACATTATAATGGTGTGGAATATGTAAAAACAAAAGATGCTGCACACGCACATACCAAATTTGTAACGTTTTATGCAAAAGGCAACCCGCAATTCGTAGAATAACATGTTTGTTTACAGAAAAAATGACGACGAAATATTCGCCTTGAATGAGTTTGAAGAAAGTAATGCTTTTTTATTTTTATTTTTTGTTGGCTTTTGTTCATAATGTTCATTAATTTTGTGAGACATATTTGTTTTTTGAATATTTTGTATATAAATATAAGAAAATAAGAATAAAAGACTCACCTTCTATTTGAAATGTCCAAATTCCTCCACCACGAACCGTCGCCTCCTCCCTCCACGAGCAGCTTTCTATACTTTGCCGCCGTTGTCGATTCCTTCACGAGTCAAAAACTCACGATACCGAATGACGGCCGTGTGTCTGCATACGTACACCAGCATGGGTCAGAGAAAAATACAATGCCTCGGATCAGAAATTTTCCGCATGCGCATTGAAGTGACTTAAAACAAAAAAAACCTAGTCTATATTTGGAAAATCTGGAAATCCCTTTTTCTATAATCGTATTAGATAAAATTATAGTCTAGACTGAACCATTTAATAAATATATCAATGCACAAATAAATGTGGTACAAAACGTGTGTTCCTAGATTGACTGCTTTTATTTGTTACAGCAAAAACCAAATATGAATATACAATTCAATAATAAGGGGACGACCATTTAATTTTGAGGGAGGGGGCCTGGCATTTTTGTAAATAAATATTCTGGCCTGGAAAAAGTTGGAAATATATAATCTGGCCTCTGTTTGCAAAAAAATAAATAATCTGTCCCAAGATCATTGACTGTTGCTCAATTAAGCTATTGTATGCAGAAAATAAATATTCTAGCCACACTGTCCTTAACGGGATCGGTTGAGAATTTTTTAGACTATGGTTAAGTATGACCAAGATGGAGGACGAAATTCGAAGCGAAGGTAAGTTTATTTACTTACGTTGTTTTTGCTTACTTTTCACATTGTAAATGCATAAATGTTTGCAAATTTTCCCCAGTACACTTTTCAACCCACTGACTTCGATCTAATTGGCCTACAATTAAGTATTTAGGTAGGCAAATTTGTAAACAAATGCGGTTGAGATCGATCACGTTCACCTGTACTTATATATATTTTATCTATATTGGTATACGGCTGAGCTTACAAAAAGTAAACGGTTAAGATTAAAAGATTGCATACATGTACGGATACGATTTTATACATGAATCCAATTATTGCTTCTCATTTTTTCCTCCATTCAAACTTTGTTTCAGATTGTATATAATTTTCTTTTCAAAACATTATTTTGTTTACTTTAGTATTTTAATTTTTTATACTTCAAGAAATCTTTCTGAATTTGTTTCTGGTCTGTTTTGGAATTCTTTATATTGCTCACAGATGGCATTGCTGTAATCAACGAATGCCTCGTCATCGGCTTTCAAGCTAAAAGATTGAAACGAAAATCGATTAGAATCATTTTTAATCATGAACAATTATATTTATATATTCTTAAAAAATTACTTTGGTCCAATTTTTTTATTCAAAATAAGAATAATAAAATATGATTCTAATTTATTTATTCATTCTCCCAGTCCCTTAATTTACTTGTTTCTTTTCTGAATCAATATTGTGTATTCCCCTCAGTTACCTCATTTAAATAATTCTAAAAATAGAATGGTTTGTTTACATGATTGTGTATTTTCTTTCATGTAATTATTTGAGCAACTTGAGTAAGATATAACCATTTTCTTATTGTTTTGTGAATAAATACTCATCCCAAGCTGGAGATAATTTAGATTTACTATTTGTTTTGACACTTTGGCCAATTTGCATAAAACATCGATATTTTGTCAAACTGGCTTGGACAATTAACAATTAAAGCCATTCAGCTGTAATACTTCAGGATTGTTTGAATAGTAATTTGTTGATCATTACTGTTTTGACACCTTTATTGTTTTCATCAAAAGATGTGAGCTTGGGTTAACACTTGTTGTTTGTTAATTGAAAAGGGGGACCATTACCGGAATTTACGATCTTGCTGTCATAATAAAATACACAAATAATATAACAGTTTATTTTTATTTTCACAAATAATTACAAAAAAATTATTTTCATTAAAAAATCTTCAGCTGTAGTCTTTCTACCTGAAAAAAGAGACAAATTTTCAGGGTTAATCTCTGTCATAGAAAAAGATCGCCGATTTTACACAAAACTTCGTGTCCCCAGATTTTCATCATGAAAAAGGTGTGCGTATTGTACATAAATGCGAACTATACACGGCAAAATACGGTAGCTATTACATATAAACAATGTTCTACTGTTTAATATCAACAATGAATGCAATTAATAACAAATATTGTTTTGAGATTTTTTTTTATTTTCAATAACTTAATTCTTTGTAAGATGAAGATATTATGTTAATATAGCAACTTTTTATTGTTAATATAGCAAAATTTATTGTCTGGAACTTTGTTGTCATTTGTATTTTTTAATTCTTTACCGTAAACTATTTTTAGGTTAATCAATACCAGTACAGGTGGACTCGACACTGTCTTCACCGAAGTTTGTTTACATTTCACCTATTATTAAATAGCTCTTATTCCAATAAAATGCATGCTTTAAATTGGCTAGAAAATATTATTTACACAAAATAACACATTTCACTACCATTTCACTCCACTGACACATATGTAAACTGCAGAAATAGGGTGCTTACCTTCGCTTAGGATTTATGTCCACCATTTTACCCGTACTCAACCGAAGTACCGTTTTCTTAACCGATCCCGTTCAGGACAGTGAGCCACATAGCAGCGAAAAATAAATTCTGGCACGCAAAATTTTGAAAAGAAATAATCTGTCTCAACCGAAACTGCCAGGCCCCCCCTCAGAATCAAACGGTCGTCCCCTAATAATTCCTAATCACAGGACCCGGCCCTTAGGGAATGACTACTTGATTCCGATTGGGGCGTTGGATTTTTTTTTTGTTCATAAATAATCTGGCATTGAAACTGGAAATATATAATCTGGCCTCTACCATAGATGAACAGAAAAACCTCCAGCCATAGATAAACACAATAACTCTACCGTCAGATACAGTCTGACTCCAACTGTTGTCTACCAAAGATATACAACACCTTCAATCAGATATAATGCTATATAACATGTAACCTGACTCAACCTGTTGTCTACCATAGATATACAACACCTCCAATCAGATGAAAGGTTGAACAACATGTACCTGACCCCACCTGTTGTCTACCATAGATATACAACACCTCCAGCCAGATATAAGGCTGTACAACATGTAACCTGACTCCACCTGTTGTCTACCATAGATATACAACACCTCCAGTCAGATATAAGGTTGTATAACATATAAACTGACTCCACCTGTTGTCTACCTTAGATAAACAATACTTCCAGTCAGATATAAGGCAATCTGACTCCATCTGTTGTCTACCATAGATTAACAACACCTACAGCCAGATACAAGGTTGTACAACATGTACCTGACCCCACCTGTGGTGTACCATAGATATACAACACTTCCAGCCAGATATAAGGCTGTATAACATGTAATCTGACTCCACCTGTTGTCTACCATAGATAAACAACACTTCCAGCCAGATATAAGGCTGTATAACATGTAATCTGACTCCACCTGTTGTCTACCTTAGATAAATAGAACCTCCAGCCAGATATAAGGCTGTATAACATGTAACATGACTACACCTGTTGTCTACCATATATATACAACATTTCAGCCAGATATAAGGCTAAATAACATGTAACCTGACTCCATCTGTTGTCTACCATAGATATACAACACTACCAGCCAGATGTTAGGCTGTATAACATGTTACCTGACTCCATCTGTTGGCTACCATAGATATTCAACACCTCCAGCCAGATGTAAGGCTGTATAACATTTAATCTGACCCCTCCTGTTGTGTACCACAGATAAACAACATCTCCATCCAGATATAAGGCTGTATAACATGTAACCCGACTCCACCTGTTGTCTACCATAGATATACAACACCTCCAGTCAGATATAAGGTTGTATAACATATAAACTGACTCCACCTGTTGTCTACCTTAGATAAACAATACTTCCAGTCAGATATAAGGCAATCTGACTCCATCTGTTGTCTACCATAGATTAACAACACCTACAGCCAGATACAAGGTTGTACAACATGTACCTGACCCCACCTGTGGTGTACCATAGATATACAACACTTCCAGCCAGATATAAGGCTGTATAACATGTATTCGGACTCCACCTGTTGTCTACCATAGATATACAACACTTCCAGCCAGATATTAGGCTGTATAACATGTAATCTGACTCTACCTGTTGTGTACCACAGATATACAACACCTCCAGCCAGATATAAGGCTGTATAATATGTAACCTGACTCCACCTGTTGTCAACCGTATATATACAACACCTCCAGTCAGATATAAGGTTGAACAACATGTACCTGACCCCACCTGTTGTCTACCATAGATTTACAACACTTCAGCCATATGTAAGGCTTTATAACATGTAACCTGACTCCACCTGTTGATTACCATAGATATACAACACCTCCAGCCAGATATAAGGCTATATAACATGTAATCTGACTCCACCTGTTGTCTATCATATATATTCAACACCTCCAGCCAGATGTAAGGCTTTATAACATGAAGCCAGACTCCACCTGTTGTCTACCATAAATATTCAACACCTCCAGCCAGATGTAAGGCTTCATAACATGTAGCCTGACTCCACCTGTTGTCTACCATAGATATTCAACACCTCCAGCCAGATGTAAGGCTGTATAACATTTAATCTGACTCCCCCTGTTGTGTACCACAGATATACAACATCTCCATCCAGATATAAGGCTGTATAACATGTAACCCGACTCCACCTGTTGTCTACCATAGATATACAACACCTCCAGTCAGATATAAGGTTGTATAACATATAAACTGACTCCACCTGTTGTCTACCTTAGATAAACAATACCTCCAGTCAGATATAAGGCAATCTGACTCCATCTGTTGTCTACCATAGATTAACAACACCTACAGCCAGATACAAGGTTGTACAACATGTACCTGACCCCACCTGTGGTGTACCATAGATATACAACACTTCCAGCCAGATATAAGGCTGTATAACATGTAATCTGACTCTACCTGTTGTGTACCATAGATATACAACACTTCCAGCCAGATATTAGGCTGTATAACATTTAATCTGACTCCACCTGTTGTGTACCACAGATATACAACACCTCCAGCCAGATGTAAGGCTTCAGAACATGTAGCCTGACTCCACCTGTTGTCTACCACAGATATACAACATCTCCAGCCAGATATAAGGCTATATAACATGTAACCTGACTCCATCTGTTGTCTACCATAGATTTACAACACCTCCAGCCAGATGTAAGGCTTCAGAACATGTAGCCTGACTCCACCTGTTGTCTACCACAGATATACAACATCTCCAGCCAGATATAAGGCTATATAACATGTAACCTGACTCCATCTGTTGTCTACCATAGATTTACAACACCTCCAGCCAGATGTAAGGCTTTAGAACATGTAGCCTGACTCCACCTGTTGTCTACCATAAATATACAACATTTCAAGCCAGATGTAAGGCAGTATAACAAGTAACCTGACTCCACCTGTTGTCTACCATAGATATTCAACACCTCCAGCCAGATGTAAGGCTGTATAACATTTAATCTGACTCCCCCTGTTGTGTACCACAGATATACAACATCTCCATCCAGATATAAGGCTGTATAACATGTAACCCGACTCCACCTGTTGTCTACCATAGATATACAACACCTCCAGTCAGATATAAGGTTGTATAACATATAAACTGACTCCACCTGTTGTCTACCTTAGATAAACAATACCTCCAGTCAGATATAAGGCAATCTGACTCCATCTGTTGTCTACCATAGATTAACAACACCTACAGCCAGATACAAGGTTGTACAACATGTACCTGACCCCACCTGTGGTGTACCATAGATATACAACACTTCCAGCCAGATATAAGGCTGTATAACATGTAATCTGACTCTACCTGTTGTGTACCATAGATATACAACACTTCCAGCCAGATATTAGGCTGTATAACATTTAATCTGACTCCACCTGTTGTGTACCACAGATATACAACACCTCCAGCCAGATGTAAGGCTTCAGAACATGTAGCCTGACTCCACCTGTTGTCTACCACAGATATACAACATCTCCAGCCAGATATAAGGCTATATAACATGTAACCTGACTCCATCTGTTGTCTACCATAGATTTACAACACCTCCAGCCAGATGTAAGGCTTTAGAACATGTAGCCTGACTCCACCTGTTGTCTACCATAAATATACAACATTTCCAGCCAGATGTAAGGCAGTATAACAAGTAACCTGACTCCACCTGTTGTCTACCATAGATATACAACACCTCCAGCCAGATGTAAGGCTGAAAACATGTAATCTGACTCAACAATATTCTAAGCATATACTTTAGTAAGCAGTCATTTGAAATCATGGAGAGAGTCATCAATATTTTCGGGACTTTTCAAGTATTAATCAGTGTAAAATTATTAAGAAGAAATATGATAATTGATTAGGTGAATCTAGCATATGAACACTAACTAAAACAGTCAATATATAAATAAACCTCTTCCAAAATAAAGTGAAACAAGTTTTTCAAAATATTTTTTTGAGAAGCACCCCCCCCCCAAATTTCAAAATATACTAGCCTGGTATTATGTGTACACCATTTAATCTTAAACTAATATTTCACCCAGCTCCATATTGTTACAGAAGTATACTTCTCTGAATAAAAAGGGGGCAGGTTAAACCAGAAAGACTTGCAATAATGAAAACATCATATGTATTGTATCTTTTAATCCCAATCTCATTTAGTAAGTATCATATCAAATTGATATACAAATATTCAGATGTTTATAATGTAAACAATGACAAAAATCAACCAAATAGCATTACCGGTAAACAAATATTAATAAAAAGCTTCGCCGAGCGCAGCATGATACGACCGCAACATGTTGAACCCTGTACGTTTTAGGCCCATTATGGATAGTCTATTGCTCTGGACACATGCAGCCCATGGTGGACTGACAAAGGTTTTTGACACATGCTTCTCTGATGGACTTTCGACCCAGGGGCTAAAAATATAAATTTTCAATTTTGTATTCTACTCTTGAAAAGAATAATGTTTGGGGAAAAAATTAAAAATCGAACCAGAATTTTTTTTAAATTATGATTACAGCCCCTTAGGTAATGAGCGATAAAAAGGTGGGGATCGCAAAAATTTATTCTTAAATTTAGAATTGCTACTTAATTGGCAAGGATGAACTTGTAATTTTTTTTAAATCGGACCAGAAATAAAAAAGGTACGATTTTGGCCCCTTTTGGTCCCTAGTAAAAAAAGGGGACACAAAAATATATCTGCTACTAGACAAAAAATAAAGATTCAAAAAAAAATTTCAAAAACAAAACAGAAATAAAAAAGTTTTGATTACGGCCCCTTTTGGTCCTTTATTACAAAGCAAGTGAAAAAAGGGATGGTCGCAAAAATTAATTCTCAAATTTGGATTCGCTACCTGGCAAGAATAAACTTGCAAAAAAAAATAAATTTCAAAATCGGACCACAAATAAAAAAGTTTCGATTTTGGCCCCATTTGGCCCCTTATTACGTAATAGGGCGGAAAAAGGGGGGTCGCAAAAATTAATTCTTAATTTTGTATCCGCTATTTGACAAGAACAAACATGCAAAAAAAATTTCAAAATCGGACCAAAAATAAATAAGTTTTTATTTTGGCCCCTTTTGGCCCCTAATTATTCAATAAAAATTGATAAAAATTCATCAGGTTCATTCTTTTATTGTAAGAAACATTCTTGACAAATTTCACAGCAATAGGCCAACTAGGACCAAAGTTATGGTGGAAACAATTAAAATATTTGAATTTTTTGCCCCTTTTGGGCCTTTAATTTCGAAACAAAATAAGGGGGACCCCCAAAATCATTCCCATTCATCCTTGTATGGTAAGGAACATCACTGTCAGATTTCATATCAATCGGATAACTAGAACTAAAGTTATTGTGGAAACAAACAACAAGTGTGGCCACTAAAAGTATGTCTCGCCTGCCGGCACCATCACTTATATCAACTACCTAAGCTTTCATTTCTTGATACGTATAAACACAAAAAGTGTCTGTATACCTAATAACAGATGCCTAGCTATTATACTATTTAAGCAATCCATTGTCCACAAAAGTACAATGTATTTCAAAAAGTTTTCTGTCTGAATAAAGGACCTAAGTTCACAGAGTCACTGGAGCATAGAAATGGGGTCATGGTCACATGGCATGGTGACAGTTGCGTTGTCCATAACCGCATCTGTCTGTATACCCAATATCAGATGCCTAGCTATTAAAATTTTCCAGCAATTCATCGTCCACAAAAGTCTTACAAAAAAGTTTTTTGGCCTGAAAAAGACCTAAGTTCACAGAGTCACTGGAGCGTGAAAATGGGGTCAGGGTCACATGGCATGGTAACAGTTGCGTAGACCATAACCTGGACTGTCTGTATACAAAATATCAGATGCCTAGCTAATCTACTTTTCCAGAAATTCATCGTCCACAAAAGTCTTACAAAAAAATTTACGGCCTGAAAAAAGACCTAAGTTCACAGAGTCACTGGAGCATGAAAATGGGGTCAAGGTCACATGGCATGGTGACAGTTGCGTAGAGCATAACCTGAACTGTCTGTATACCAAATATCAGATGCCTAGCTATTATACTTTTTAAGCAATTCATTGTCCACAAAAGTCTTACAAAAAAGTTTACGACGCCGCCACCGCCGCCGCCACCGGAAAGTAATACCTATGTCTCGCCTTCCACGACTATTTGTCGCAGGCAAGACAAAAAAGTAGTAATTTTGGCTCTTTTTTGGCCCCTAATTTCTAAACGAAAAATGGGGGGACCCCCAAAATCAATCCCATTCATCCTTTTATGGTAAGGAACATCATTGTCAAGTTTCATAGCAATCGGATAACTTGAACTAAAGTTATTGTGGAAACACTAAAAAGTGAACAGACAACGACGACGACGACGACAATGACGACAGCATCATACCATAGTAAAGCAAGAGCATTCTGAAAAATTGTAATTGATATTATGCTTATTCTACTTGTTCAGATATAAGCTATCTAATATATATCAATTATTGACTTTTTACCAGGTCAATATGTAATTAAATGGACCGTGTAGAAAAACATTGACTGAGCCCACACAGAATTAATTACTTGTTCCTCCGACTCTAACTCTAACAAAATAGGAGCAAGCGAGTAAAAAAAAAAATTATTAATTTTTTTTTCTGAAATATTAATTTTTAGGAGCTAAATTAACCAATCAAAATTGAGAATTCACATCGCATATGCAATATATAGGTACACTGAACACTAGGACATATCTTAGAAGGAAGCGTAATCTTATCATTTTATTTAAATGGACTTTGTTGCTAAATATGTAAACCAATTGTCCATTTTTTAGCTCACCTGGCCAAAGGCCAGGTGAGCTATTGCCATCACTTGGCGTCCGTCGTCGTCGTCGTCGTCCGTCGTTGTCGTCGTCGTCGTCCGTCGTTAACTTTTCTTCAAACTTCTTCTCCTCTGAAACCGCTGCACAGATTCCAACCAAATTTGGTCTGGTGGTACTTTAGGGTATCCCCCACGGAACTGATGTGGAAATTTTTGTTTCGTCGAAAAACATGGCCGCCGTTGCTAAAAATAGACCAGGGGGGGTCAGACTACTGTTTTTGGCTTGTAAGAGATAGATGAAATCTGATGCCACCCTACTGCTTTAGCATCAAAATTTCTACAAAAGTCTCCATTTGGTCCAAGTTGTCAGATGACCCCTTATAGGGGTTACAGCCCCTTAAAGGTGAAAAATATCGTTTTTTCATGTTTTTGCCCTATAGTATGAAAACTATTGCAGATAGAGAAAAGCTGTTGCTTGCTTAAATGTTCAGCTTATTTAGCTCTACATAAGTCTCCATAGGGTAGAGGTTGTCAGATGACCCCTTATAGGGGTTACAGCCCCTTAAAGGTGAAAAATAGTGTTTTTTTCATGTTTTTGCCCTATAGTATGAAAACTATTGCAGCTAGAGAAAAGCTGTTGCTTGCTTAAATGTTCAGCTCATTTAGCTCTTCAAAAGTCTCCATAGGGTCGAAGTTGTCAGATGACCCCTTACAGGAGTTATGGCCCTGAAATAATGTTTTTTCATGTTTTTGGCCTATGGAATGAAAACTATCGCAGATAGTGAAAAGCTGTTGCTTGCTTAAATGTTCAGCTCATTAAGCTCTACAAAATATAGGGTTGACATCAAGACCAGGTGAGCGATTAGGGCTCCTGGCCGCCTCTTGTTTAAAAAGGTTAGGGTACTCTACTTTGTCAGTCAGACATGTCAAAATTTTATCTTAATAACTTAAAGGTGCCTTTTCTTTTACTGGACACTCTTATAAGGATTATATAACACATTGAGTTGGGGACAGGGGCTATAATATTTATAAATGTTTTATACATTCAGACTGCTTACTTGACTCCAAAACACAAATCAGATTATATGTTATACAGCTCTGTATCTGACTAGAGGTGTTGTATATCTATAGTAAACAACAAGTGGAATCAGATTATATGTTATACAACTCAATTCTGACTAGATGTGTTGTATATCTATAGTAGACAACAAGTGGAGTCAGATTATATGTTATACAGCTTTGTATCTGACAAGAGGTGTTGTATATCTATAGTAAACAACACGTGGAATCAGATTATATGTTATACAGCCTTGTATCTGACTAGAGGTGTTGTATATCTATAGTAAACAACACGTGGAATCCGATTATATGCTATGCAGCCTCGTATCTGACTAAAAGTGTTGTATATCTATAGTAGACAACAAGTGCAATCAGATTATATGTTATACAGCTCTATTCTGACTAGAGGCGTTGTATATCTATAGTAAACAAGACGTGGAATCAGATTATATGTTATACAGCCTTGTATCTGACTACAGGTGTTGTATATCTATAGTAGATAACAAGTGAAATCAGATTATATGTTATACAGCCTTGTATCTGACTAGAGGTGTTGTATATCTATAGTAAACAACACGTGGAATCAGATTATATGTTATACAGCTTTGTATCTGACTAAAGGTGTTGTATATCTATAGTAAACAACACGTGTAATCAGATTTTATAATATACAGCCTTGTATCTGACTAGAGGTGTTGTATATCTATAGAAGACAACAAGTGGAATCAGATTATATGTTATACAGCTCTATTCTGACTAGAGGCGTTGTATATCTATAGTAAACAACACGTGGAATCAGATTATATGTTATACAGCCTTGTATCTGACTAGAGGTGTTGTATATCTATAGTAGACAGCAAGTGAAATCAGATTATATGTTATACAGCCTTGTATCTGACTAGAGGTGTTGTATATCTATAGTAGACAACAAGTAGAATCAGATTATATGTTATACAGCTTTATTCTGACTAGAGGTGTTGTATATCTATAGTAAACAACACGTGGAATCAGATTATATGTTATACAGCCTTGTATCTGACTAGAGGTGTTGTATATCTATAGTTAACAACACGTGGAATCAGATTATATGTTATACCATGGAAGTATACAGCTTTGTATCTGACTAGAGGTGTTGTATATCTATAGTTAACAACACGTGGAATCAGATTATATGTTATACCATGGAAGTATACAGCTTTGTATCTGACTAGAGGTGTTGTATATCTATAGTTAACAACACGTGGAATCAGATTATATGTTATACCATGGAAGTATACAGCTTTGTATCTGACTAGAGGTGTTGTATATCTATAGTAAACAACACGTGGAATCAGATTATATGTTATACAGCCTTGTATCTGACTAGAGTTGTTGTATATCTATAGTAAACAACACGTGGAATCAGATTATATGTTATACAGCCTTGTATCTGACTAGAAGTGTTGTATATCTATAGTAAACAACACGTGGAATCAGATTATATGTTATACAGCCTTGTATCTGACTAGAGGTGTTGTATATCTACAGTAAACAACAAGTGGAGTCAGATTTTATGTTATACAGCCTTGTATCTGACTAGAGGTGTTGTTTATCTATAGTAGACAACAGGTGGAGTCAGATTATATGTTATACAGCTTTGTATCTGACTAGAAGTGTTGTATATCTATAGTAAACAACACGTGGAATAAGATTATATTTTATACAGCTTTGTATCTGACTGGAGGTGTTGTATATCTATAGTAGACAACAAGTGGAGTCAGATTATATGTTTTACTGCCTTGTATCTGACTAGAGGTGTTGTATATCTATAGTAAACAACAAGTGGAATCAGATTATATGTTAACATATACTTTTTAACGTTTAGTCATACATGTATATTCAATTTGCATGGGACATGTACTTTTTTCTTAATGGAAATTAATGCATGAGATCAAAATTTTAAACTACACAATAACATTTTTTCATGTCAGAATTCCATCTGCTCCGGTCCCATGCCTCAATAAACTTTGATCAGTCTCCAATATATTGAATAAAATAATCATGGAAAAATAATTTAAATCTAGAAGCCACCAAACTTCTATTAATATATAATATTTTTGAACAGAATTAATACATTTCATTTTAAGGTTAAATTGAATTTAACTGTTTCTAGTCATGAAGATCAAACAGCTGAGTTTTTTTCATACAAATCAGTTACGTAAAACTGATAGAAATGAGGGAAGAACAGTTCAAATAATATTTAGGGAGTATGTAGAAAAACCTCCCAGCCTTTTGTTTTCCCATGAGAAGAAGCTCAAGAAGAAAATAAAATAATACGTTATCTACAGACGAAGTAATTTGATTCAGCAAGACAATCTCCAAGCCCCCATTTCTGTTTGTCCGTCCGCATATATTATAATTTATTATTATCTGTGTTTTAAAAGGTTGGGCACAACCCCCCAAACAAGGAGTAGTTACCTAAATGAGTAACTACCCATCAAATGAGTAACTACATGTATGACCAAAACTTGAAATTCGAAGGAACTGTACCCGGCTACAAAAATATCAGGGATCATGTTAAAAAATCTTGATTTTATTTCTTTTTGTATGAAATTTGCTAGCTGCAAACATGTAGCTGATGATTTTTGTTAGTTGCGGACCGCAATAAAAAAATAAATAAGCGGCCTCAAGAATTACATGTTTGCAGCTAGATATTTGCAAGAGTTTGTGTTCTAATCTTACTTCTCTATTTCTTTTCACATTGCCATTTTCTAGCCGAAAATAGGAAAGGGAAACAAAAATAACCTCTCCGTTCTATTTATAGAATTTCAACTTCCGCTATTTATAGATCTGATCTGGTCCATTGTAGTTTTCGGCGTCCCCACCAGCATACCCCAGGCATTATGATACCGGAAGGGCATCACTATACCGGAAGTTTTTATGAGATAAAAATAAACAAGGGATATTCCAGATTGTTTAAATAAATTCAATAGTTCTGATGAATTAAAATTGATTTGCATGTAATATATGAATTAAAGAATGATTATGGAGGGGGGGCAAGGGGATTAGCTGTTCCTGTGTTATTGGCTTAAATTGGTTCTCTGTTAGCTGTTATTGCAGATATCAGATTTAATGTTAACTGTTATTGACCAGTTCTGTGTTAACTGTCCTTAACTGTTATTGAAGAAATTCAGTTTACTGTTACCTGTTATTGAATAATATAATTTTATGTTACCTGTTATTAAAAATAGTATGTTAGCTAAATTTAAATGGTCAGTCCAAAAATATCAATTCTCTGTTATCTGTTATTGGGAAAATCAATTCCCTGTTAAGGTGTTATTGGACCCCCCCTTGACCCCCCTCATTATGCATGTAAAAGATATTTAATAAGTAATGAATATCTAATGATATTTATTTTATCAGTACAATAAAAGTAATAACGACTTTTCAGTGTTACAACCATTATATCTACTTAAGGGAGCAACCATTTGATTTTTATGTGGGGGCTATGGATATTTTCTTCGTCCTGCCTTTTTATTTTCGGAAAAAGTCCGCGCGCATTTTTTTTATTTTCAAAGCAACTATAAATTTTTCAGCCAAAATTAAATACCATCCTGCCTTTTTTACTCAATGCACTGTCCTGCCTTTTTATTTCTGGATTTGTGTCATCCTGCCTTTTTATTTCTGGATTTGTGTCATCCTGCCTTTTTATTTCCAATTTCTCCATAGCCCTCCCATACAAATCAAATGGTCGTTCCCTAATAAAGTATAAAAATTTGCTGTACACTGATTGTATTTTTTATTATGATTAATGAACTATAAAGAAATATCCGCGTTACATCATTGGCTCTAGTCTTGTTCGGCACAAACCGTTCTAAGAGGGACCGACCATTTAACTTGAAGGGGGGCCTTGGTTTTTCCTAAAAAAATATTTTGAAAATGATTTTTGATGAAAAAATATTTTGGCAGCAAAGGGTAAGAAAAAAAATATTCTGAAGAAGAATTTCTGCCATATAAAATAATGCTAATAATAAAAAAAATATTCTGTCGCGACGCTTTCAAAAAATAAATATTCTGTCGCGACGCTTTCAAAAAATAAAAATTCTGTCATGACGCATTCACAAAATAAATTTTCTGGCAAAAACAAAAAACCAAGCCCCCCCCCCCCCTTCAAGTTAAATGGTCCGTCCCTTAGTTGCTTAATTATGTATAGTTAACTTTCACACTTTAATGACGGACATTACAAAGCCGAATTCGTAATAAAAATAGCCGGACTTTTATGATTAGTTTTATTGTCTCTGATCTTCAGGTAAATGCCATTACAGCTGAAACATACTATAAAGCAACACAAACAAGATTAGTACTAATTAGAGTTTATGTCTATTTTTCACCTGTTACTTGTGTACATAGCATATTGTGGCCAAATGTTTCATACCGTATTTTTACATAGACCTGGAAAGACCTTAAAATGGAAAATAACTTGTTAAAAACTCTTTTGGGACATTTGTTTTTGTTTCGGTTAAAATATTGAACCATATTTCTGCGTATAAAATTCTTAGATTGAATCAAATTAAACATGGCGCTGTTAAAATTTTGATGAATTATTAGTACTAATTAAGTTGGATACGTGCAATGACAGTTGCAGTGGTGATAGCATGTCATACCACTGTCCACTTTGTCCTGTGTCCAAATATAAGCATAGAAAACGGAGCAAAGTTTTGGAACATCTTCATGTCCCCGGGGAGAAGGGGGTACTTCATATTTATTGGTATACGGGAACGTGCGATGGATTTGGGAAATAATTTTGAAATTTTCAGTATTTATTTGGTGTGCCATTTTTTCTTCTTGTGTTAATTTAGGTTTAATTTTACATATGATATTAATACTTGGTAAGATATTAGAATGAGTTCAGGTATAAAGATTCCTTATAAATTATCTCTTGACTATTAAATCTATTATACACTTGCAAGAATTAAGTGTCAATTTGCTCTACCACAATGAGTGCATTTTTGTGGTTAGTATTATCATTCATACTATTTATTAGGGTATCAAAATCCAGAGTATTAGTATTTATTCGGGTGCCATTTTCAGACCTGCTGTTGCACATCCACGTACTAAAACTAAGAAAGTAACCCATCCGGGCTTTATGTACAATTGAAAACGGGAATACAAGGACTATATAAACAGTAAGTTCTTTTGAAGATTAGATACTTGATAGTACTACTAGTATATAAGCCTAATTTTGACGATTATGAGATGTGGAATATGTTTACACGACACAACCTACTAAAACGGCAATTTAACAAAGTCCTCAATGGAAAACAGTCAGCAGTCTACATGTATAATGTGACCAGAGGTCGCTGCTCGCCGTCTTGCATTGGCCTAAGATTAGGAATATAATACATCAGATTCAATACCAATCCCCAAATTATCTTCGAAGGACCAATTACTAGACTTGGAACAACAGTTAACACAGAAGTAATCATATGATTTTATAAATGAATAAATTGTAAACACAAATGAGTTATAACCATTCTCCTTTTTTCCCTTATAACATAATCGCTTTAAGTTCTCTTTAAATTGTATTTATTGTTTTACCAAGTATAATCAATTATAAGCCTCTGCACAGTTGCGATCGAAAATAAATCATTTGATATCTTTAGATTGAATGGCTTTACTGATATAAAATTGAAGTCTGGACTTAATAGGAAATATAAGAATATGAATTATATACTAGTATTTACTGAGGTTATTTGGAGAAAGTTCAGACAAGCTTTGAAGTTATTTATTGGAATAATATATGTTGATACAAATGACATATTACTAAATATTCCAATATTCACTCAAATCCTTACAAACATTTATGATAAAATTATATAAACGAGAAAAAGATAGTAAATGGTTAATAATATAATCATACATGTAAATGCAGTTTGTCAATAAAAGGGTTTGAAAGTTATCACATAAAACCTTTTTTTTTTTCGAAACATCGTTTATTTCAGTCCCAAAATCCTAACACTGTCATTGGTCGGGACAACTATCTTCCAAGAAACGTTGACTAACTAGATAAGATAAACTTGATTCATCAGTAAAAAAAAATTGTAAACCGAGGAAATGTCACATATGCAAAATCGATAAAACGATTCTAACTTGTAGCTAAAAAGCGTCCAATGTCAATGTGAATCTCCCTTTGTATATGGAACAGAGCAAACGAAAACAAACTATCTTAAACATTATAGACATGAGCGGTATGTTTTCAACCCTCTCAATCCACAAAAAACGTCCAGTGGTAGCTGTGGTTGAAGGAACAAATGAGATTGTATGAACTGAAAGATTTTATTTCCTTGTTTATAGTTACAGACTCCAGTGATTTCGGTTTTTCTGGCACACCAGACAAAGCTACATCACCACTGTACCCGTGGTTAATAACACTATACATAGCGTCTATATACTACATCCACCTCTGTACCCGTGGTTAATAACACTATATATAGCGTCTATATACTACATCCAAAACTGTACCCATGGTTAATAACACTATACATAGCGTCTATAGACTACATCCACCACTGAACCCGTGGTTAATAACTCTATACATATCGTCTATAGACTACATCCACCACAGTACCCGTGGTTAATAACACTATGCATAGCGTCTATAGACTACATCCACCACTGTACCCGTGGTTTATACCACTATACATAGCGTTTATATACTACATCCACCACTGTACCCGTGGTTAATAACACTATACGTAGCGTCTATAGACTACATCCACCACTGTACCCGTGGTTAATACCACTATACATAGCGTCTATAAACTACATCCACCACTGTACCCGTGGTTAATAACACTATACATAGCGTCTATAGACTACATCCACCACTGTACCCGTGGTTCATAACACTATACATATCGTCTATAGACTACATCCACCACTGTACCCGCGGTAAATAACACTGTACATAGCGTCTATAGACTACATTCACCACTGTACCCGTGGTTAATAACACTATACATATCGTCTATAGACTACATCCACCACAGTACCCATGGTTAATAACACTATGCATAGCGTCTATAGACTACATCCACAACTGTACCCGTGGTTAATAACACTATACATATCGTCTATAGACTACATCCACCACTGTACCCGTGGTTAATAACACTATACATACCGTGTATAGAATACTTCCACCACTGTACCCGTGGTTAATAACACTATACATAACGTCTATATACTACATCCACCACTGTACCCGTGGTTAATAACACTATGCATAACGTCTATATACTACATCCACCACTGTACCCGTGGTTAATACCATTATAAATAACGTCTATATGCTACATCCACCACTGTACCCGTGGTTTATAGCACTATCCATAGGGTCTATAAACTACATCCACCATTGTACCCGTGATTTATAACACTATACATAGTGCCCTTTAGAATACATCCACCACTGTATCCGTGGTTAACAACACTATACATAGCGTCTATATACTACATCCACCACTGTACCCGTGGTTATAAACACTATACATAGCGTCTATATACTACTTCCACCACTGTACCCGTGGTTAATAACACTATGCATAGCGTCTATAGACTACATCCACCACTGTACCCGTGGTCAATAACACTATACATAGCGTCTATAGACTACATCCACCACTGTACCCGTGGTCAATAACACTATACATAGCGTATATAGACTACATCCACCACTGTACCCGTGGTTAATAACACTATACATATCGTCTATAGAGTACATCCACCACTGTTCCCGTGGTTAATAACACTATGCATAGCGTCTATAGACTACATCCACCACTGTACCCGTGGTTTATACCACTATACATAGCGTTTATATACTACATCCACCACTGTACCCGTGGTTAATAACACTATACATAGCGTCTATAGACTACATCCACCACTGTACCCTTGGTTAATACCACTATACATAGCGTCTATATACTGCATCCACCACTGTACCCGTGGTTAATAACACTATACATAGCGTCTAAAGACTACATCCACCACTGTACCCGCTGTTAACAACACTATACATAGAGTCTATAGACTACTTCCACCACTGTACCCGTGCTTCATATAACTATACATAGCGTCTATAGACTACATCCACCACTGTACCCGTGGTTAATAACACTATACATAGCGTCAATATACTACATCCACCACTGTACCCGTGGTTAATATAACTATACATAGCCTCTATAAACTACATACACCACTGTACCCGTGGTTAATAACACTATACATAGCGTCTATATACTACATCCACCACTGTACCCGTGGTTAATAACACTATACATAGCGTCTATAGACTACATCCACCACTGTACCCGTGGTTAATAACACTAAATATAGCGTCTATAGACTACATCCACCACTGTACTCATTGTTTATAACACTATAAATAGCGTCTACAGACTACATCCACCACTATACCCGTGGTTAATAACACTATACATAGCGTCAAAATACTACATCCACCAATGTACCCGTGGTTAATAACACTATATATAGCGTCTATAGACTACATTCACCACTTTACCCGTGGTTTATAACACTACACATAGCGTCTATAGACTACATCAACAACTGTATATTGTTTATAACACTATACACAGCGTCTATAGCATACATCCACCACTGTACCAGTGGTTAATAACACTATATATAGCGTCTATAGACTACATCCACCACTGTACCCGTGATTTATAACACTACACATAGTGCCCTATAGTCTACATCCACCACTGTACCCGTGGTCTTTAACACTATATATAGCGTCTATATACTACATCTACAACTGTACCCGTTACCACTTTACCAGTGGTAAATAACACCATACATAGCATCTGTATTCTATATCCACCACTGTATCCGTGGTTAATAACTCTAACATTGCGTCTAAACACTGTATTCATTACTGTACACGTGCCTTATAAAACTATTTATAGCGTTTATAGAGTACATAAACCACTGTATCCGTGTATCTATAGATTTCACCATACATAGAGCGTCTATTTATAACACTTTAATAGCGTCTATTTACCGCATCCACCACTGTACCCGTGATTAATAACACTATATTTAGCGTCTTAATCCACCACTGTACCCGTTATAACACTACAGACTACATTTGTATATAGGGTTTATAGACTTTATCCACCACTATACTATGTATAGTGTCATTAACCACGGTTACGGTTACAGTGGTTGATGAAGTCTTTAGATGCTATGTATAGTGGTATTAACCACGGGTACAGTGGTGGATGTAGTCTATAGACACTATGTATAGTGTTTTAAACCACGGGTACAGTGGTGGATGTAGTATAAAGACGCTATTTATAGTGTTATTAACCACGGGTACAGTGGTGGATGTAGTCTATAGACGCTATAAATAGTGTTATTAACCACGGGTACAGTGGTGGATGTAGTATATAGACGCTATATATAGTGTTATTAACCACGGGTACAGTGATTGATGTAGTCTATAGACGCTATTTGTAGTGTTATTAACCACGGGTACAGTGGTGGATTTAGTATATATGTTACAGTAAAAGTGTATAATTAGGAATTATACATAATTCCTGAAAATTTCCGTAAATATGTATAATTACTGGCCTCATTAGTTATTATACATAATTACTGAAATTGTCAGGAATTATGCATAATTACTAAAATATAAATAGTGTTTTAAACCACGGGTACAGTGGTGGATGTAGTCTAAAGACGCTATGTATAGTGTTATTAACCACGGGTACAGTGGTGGATGTAGTCTATAGACGCTATATATAATGCTATTAACCACGGGTACAGTGGTGGATGTAGTCTAAAGACGCTATGTATAATGTTATTAACCACGGGTACAGTGGTGGATGTAGTCTATAGACGCTATGTGTAGTGTTATTAACCACGGATACAGTGGTGGATGTAGTCTATAGACGCTATATATAGTGTTATAATCCACGGGTACAGTGGTTGATGTAGTTCATAGACTCTAAATATGGTGTTATTTACAACGGGACGGGTCCAGCAGTGGGTGTAGTCTATAAGTGCTATAAAGAGTGTTGTTATGACAGGTACATTTGTAGATGTAGTCTATAGACGCTATATACAGTGTTATTAACCACTGGTACAGTGGTGGATGTAGTCTATAAACATTATTGATAGTGTTATTTACCACGGGTACAGTGGTGGATGTAGTCAATAGACGCTATATGCAGTGTTATAAACCTCGGATGCAGTTGTGGATGTAGTCTATAAACATTTTAATAGTGTTATATACCACGGGTACAGCGGTTGATATAGTTTTCAAACATTATTGATAGTGTTATATACCACGGGTACAGTGGTGGATGTAGTTTATATACAATATTTATAGTGTTATATACCATGGGTACAGTGGTGAATGAATTCTATAACCATTATTGATAGACGTGTTATATACCACGGGTACTGTCAGGCCTGTCAGACTCCCACTGTTTTTGGTGGGGCCTTAATGAAATCTATTAAAATCGACTTCGAAATTTCCGTTCCGCTTTTCTCAGAAACCGTAAAAGGGAATGGTATGAAACTTGGTAGAATTGTTTTGTATGACACATTGAATGTCCGAAGAAACTATCAGACCTTTGGGACTTCCATTTCCTGTTTGGGACCTAGCGGGGGCATCTGTGTCCCACGGACAGATTCCTTCTTTATATAGTGTATACTTTATAAACTGTATAAGACATATTTGTTATTTTTTTCCCGCCAAAGACCCATATTGTTATTACCAACGCTAAACTACAATAATTTTGTGACCATCAAAACACCATCTTCAATCTTAAGTTTTGTTGTATGATTAAGGACATTTAAAAATTTGGTAAAAAGACTCAATTCCGCATCTTTGTCTCGAGACATATTTTAAATAGATTATGTAGCGCAGGAATAGTGTCATAATGGCGTATTAATGCCATCGAACAATTCATTTACGCCATCGCATAATTCGAAATTATGCAATCGCATTAATATTTATACCATCGCATTATTCAATTTATGCAATCGCATAGATAATAATGCAATCGCATTAATTGAATTTTGCTATAACATTAATCCCATATATGCAATCTCTTAAATTTCTATCCATTTATGCAATCGCAGAAATATTTTTGCAATCGCAGAAAACATATTTTTCGACAAATCAAAATTTATATAACATATCGATTTAAACTTCTATTAATTTATAAGGAAAAGTCCAAGTACATACGAATGAGAGTTACAATATTCAGCCAGTTTACGTATAACAACCTGTATAAGCACCATGCGGAAATCAGACAGCTGAGTAAACGTAAATTGTATTTAATCATAATTTCAGCTGGGTCCCACCCTGGTGCCCCTTCCTTTTCCAATTTTCTCGGGGCAATCAGACACCCTAGACACCACCTAGCCTTTCAACCCCCAGATTGCCACCAGATTTGCTGTTGAAGGACAGACTTTCTTCATCCTACCAGGCTTATGCCTGTAGAACCGTATGTAGTACCATCATATATAGGACCAAGCAACACTTCAACTAGGCCCCTCCCAGATGCCCTGTACCTCTTCCTACTATCTCTGTGGGCAACCAGGCACCCCACCTAGCCTGTAAACCCCTTTTGCTTTTGACCAAGCACCACTTCAACTGGTCCCCTCCCTTTTCCGGCTTTCTATGTGGGTAGCCAGGCACCCCACCTAGACTTTTACCCCCCGGTTTACCACCAGCTTTGCTGTTGAAGGACAGACATTCTTCATCCGATTCGGCTTATGCCTCCAGTATGTAGCACCACCATATATTCATGTAGGACCAAGCACCACTTCAATTGGGCCCCTCCCTGGTGCCTTCCTCTTCTTCTAGCTTTCTTTGTGGGCAACAAGGCTACCCACCTAGCCTGTAAACCCCCAATGTTACCACCAGCTTTGCTGATGAAGAACAGACATTCTTCACTCTACCCTTATCATGCCTTTTGTATGTAGCACCACCATATATGGGACCAAGCACCATTACAGCTGGGCCCTACCCTTTTGCCCCTCTATAGAAACTGTGTATGTGGGTCCATATGCGTAAGGCATACATTTCTAAATATGCAAGCTCCTTGCGATTGCTCTCATAGGAAATGTCGTCCCTTGTGTATAACAAATCTTGCACCATGGGAACGGACCTTGTGCATATCCCTGCACTATTCTGGCGTTTGATATATATAGTATACTATACTATAGTATATGGGAGATGACAGAAAGAAATTATGTAGACTTATTGTTGGTAGTGAGAGTGCGATTAACATACAAATTGTTTTATAATGAATAAAATATGGTTTTGAGATTGGCATCTGAACAGTTTCTTAGATAACTAACATTTTACAAAAAAAAGAGGGTTGCCTAACCCTCAGAGTTGCTTGTACAAATAATAAAGAAATAACAATATATGGATTAGGGGTTGGTATCTATACAAATCCTACAAATTGCATTTGGCTGACAAACAAAACAATGTATCAATAGGCTTCCTATGTAGCTAAGCCGTAGGGGCATTATCAAAATTCTGAAACCTTTGGAATAATCTATATCCAGAGTGTAATTACTGAACAAAGTGTCAGTTTGATATTCCAATTGACCTGGGATGGATGCATGACAAAGAAACAATGCGCCTCCCTTAGGCTTCCTTTGTCATGTTTGTTGCCCAGCACCTAGGGGCATTATCAAAATCCCGACACCTTCGGCATAATCTACATCCATAGTGTAATTACTGAGCCAAGTTTCAATTCCATATTCCAAATAACCTGGGGTGAGTTGCGTGACAAATGATTAATGTGCCCTAATGAGATAGGGATGAGCCGCTGGAATAGGTACCTATTTCATGCTTCGTAATATATGAAAAGGGCGTGAAATTGAGATGAAAATATCCGATAAGGATACAAATTTTGAAAGGATTATATGATAAGGTCACAATATTGAACCAAATCAGATGCCAATTAGCTTTTGACATCTTTAAGTTATAAGGTTACAAGCCAAATGTAATTTATTACTTAATCTTAGCGTGTGTTCTGTTTGAAACCGCTAATCTTATTGTTTATAGGGTAAACTATATTGTTCAAATAAATGATTAGGGATGATTTTCAGTAAAAATTATGTGATTAGGTGTACTTTTTCAATATTCCTATTATATGATAAGGGTGGGGGTCCTTGTGTGCCAGCGGCTCACCCCTACCAAAACATATATGGAGTGACCCCCCCCGGGGAAAGCTCCGCACTTTTGATTGATGGTTTGGATTGACGTACCTCCCCCTGAATCAGCCAGTGATTCTTTTCGTCACAATAATTCACATAAAAATCAGGAAACTTGTTTACGCTTTTAAATATTACATTATTTTAAAACCGGTAATTATATTATCTTTATTCAGGGGCGGATCCAGAAATTTTCAAAAGGGGGGGGGGTCCACACACTGGGTTCTGTGGGCCAAAGGGGGGGGTTCCAGACCAATTTTGCTGAAAATCTACTCAAAAATTTAAAAATTTCGGAGGAAAAGGCGGGGTTCCGACCCCCGGACCCCCCCCCCCCCCCCCATCTGAATCTGCCACTGTTATTCTAAAGTTTAGCAATACACGGGTTACATGGTTTTTAGATGTACCGTTTCTATATTGTACAAAGTTTCACCCTGAATTAAACATGTAACCAGATTTCGATTGGACAAATTATGGAATCATTTTTGTCATACCGTTAATGTATTAATGCGATTGCATAAACATTTTTGGGATTGCATTAATAAACTATGCGATCGCGTAAATAATTACGCCATTGCATAAATTAATTACGCGATGGCATAAGACGCCATTTATGGCATCGCTTAATAATTTTATACATGACCCCCCTTTTTTCTCTAATACCCCTAAAAAAATAAAATTTCGATAAAAATGATTTAATTATTTGTCTTTTCTTATCATTTCTTAACAAACTATGTCAAAATATTGTTGTTTTATACTATCCAAAATTTTTACCCTTTGGTATACTAATTATATTTATATATATTAAATAAAATTCCTATAAATAATTATCTAAATAACCACCATTACTATTTTTAGAATACATTATGACAAATAGATCCGGTATGCTGGTGTACTTCCGGTATACTGATGTATGGGTACAGTGATGTCTGTACCCTGACAGACCCCTCTCAATTAAACTTACATTATATTCAGCTCGATAATTATAAGAAATGGAAATGATCGAGAGTTTCTTTTCTTTTCATGCTTTATATAACTGTCGTGATTTATGCAGGTCAAGAGTAGAAATCCTTCTTAAAACCAAATGCTATCAAATCATATTCCTTGACCAATTTTGATAATACTTGAAGTAGTCAATAATACGTTTAAAAAAATTTGCAAAATTGTCCCACCAGTTTCCCAGATAGTAGTTTTGAGTAACATTACCTTCTATATTCTCAAAATGCCATGTTCGTCATTTTTTTATGTATTTTGATAAGATCTGATATAACTTAATTTGCCATCAGCATTTTCTTTTTATCTTTTGTAATCAAATTTTGGAATAATACTGATGCCTCTCATTTTATACACTCCGAAAAAAGTTAAGCATCACCCTATATCTAGTTTTTAAGCCCTTTTTACGATTCCAATATGATTTAATTGAGCCCAATTTTGAAGTTATATCTTTTAGAATGTATCCTTAATGTGAGATTTCCACCAAAATTTTTGAACAAGATATTGTCAGCCGCTTTGAAATGCTAACTCAAAGAAAAGCACCCCCCCCCCCCCCCCCCGAAAAAAAAGACTAAAACCGTCCTAAAGAAAGCTTTCAAGGAAAAATGTGCTTTTGTACATTTAAAGTTATGCATTAAAGCAGACGATCAAATATCCAATAGGTTAACATACTAGGATGAGAATTTTGTAAAAAAAAAAACAGAAAAGAAAACTACGGAAGCCCTGGAGGGACATTTTGAGTTAAGAGTTAAGAGTTAAGAATTAGGAGTTACAACTTACTACTCAGCACTTATTTCTTATGAATTATTTGTTTTTTCTTAACACTTTTTTTCAGGTCTGGATTTTGCAACTTCGGGGGTGGGGGGTGGGGTGGGGTTGATTGCTACATTGGAACAATATCGCCTTTTTGTCTGGTCCTACGTACATTAAAGTTTACGCGTAGGCTTTAAGCACTTTTCTCTGAAGCTGAAAATATAACGGTAATAAGACCTTAATTTATACTGTTGTATACACTCGTACACAAGTATGGCCCTAGCTTTTTAAATGATACTAAAAATTAAAATAGAAGGATATGGAGTAAGCATGCATGACACATAATCCGTCCGTACATATTGATATGAACAAAAGCCAAAGAAACAGCACTTATATATCTTCCCTAGATACAATAATAGAACTTACACCTACAAATGTTTGGTAATTCCACAGCGGGGGTCGAATCCATGCTGAAATATCTATGAGAATACAGTCAACAGCAGTGTGACTATGTATATGGCGTCTTAGACCACCTTTCCAGCAAGCTTTAGGCTCTATAAAAAGCAGCGGTTGCTAAACAAATTTTATTTTCTCGTAAATAAGAACTATATTGTTTATTTATTATTTTGTTTGCGTATAAAAATTCTGACCTCACTTTACAAATATTTCCTCATACAAACGAGTATGAATTTTAATATTTGTGGATTGTGGATATGAACACTATCTAAAACAGCAATGCACAAGTCATGTATCCTTATAAAAACTTATAATAAAACTTTTTTTCACTACAAAGTGTTGTTAAACACGTTAAAAAACTATATTTTTAAAATTAATTATCGGTAACTTTTCGTAAAAATCTTTTTTTTTTTATTTTGATGAGGACAGTGAACCTCTGGGAGCCACCCGTACCCCCTAAAAATATGCCTCTCTACGGAAGCCCTGGAGGGACATTTTGAGTTAAAAGTTAGAAGTTAAGAATTAGGAGTTACAACTTACTAATTAGCACTTATTTCTTATGATTAAAATACTTTTTTTTCAGGTCTGTATTTTGCAACTTGGGGGGGGGGGGGGGGGGGTGCTACATTGATTTTGCTTGGTTCCACGTACATTAAAGTTTACACATTGAAGTGTGTAAGCACTTTCCTCTGAATCTGAAAATATTACGATCTTAAGGCCTTAATTTACACTGTTGTGCCAACACTCGTACACAAGTATCCCTAGCCTTTTACATGTAAATGATGCTAGAAATCAAAATAGAAAAATTTGATAACGTGCGAATTAAAAGTCTGACTCTCACTATGACTGTACAACTTGTTTTATATACAGACGAGTATCAATTTTAATACATGTAGAGACACTTGTAACATAAAATAAGGGGAAATACGCCACTTTGCTAAACTGCAGAGTTCAACATAAACAAAGCCCTAATCCTGATTTTGGTATAAAAACTATCTAAAAAATACACACGTATACTTATAGAAAATTGAAATAAAAACATTTCTTAAATACTAATTGTTATTTAGCACTTAATTTTTTATTAACTATCGGTAATGTTTCGCTAAAATCTATCATCTTTTCATCAGAACAGCGAGCCTTGTAAAAAGGGCTAGTCGTTTTTGATCCGGATGCGAGACGCGAAGGTACTGCCTAAAACTATACCTCGAATCGACCTATCGAAGTTAATATTTGTTATTACTTTATACAAATAAGTAATAACAAATAAGTATTAAGTGATAACAAATAAGTAATAAGTAACAACAAATTAGTTATAAGTAATAACAAATAAGTAATAAAAACTAAGTAATAAGTTATAAAAACTAAGTAATAAGTGGTAACAAATTAAGAAATAACAAATAAGAAATAAGTAATAACAAATAAGTAATAAGTAATAAGTAATAAAAAATATGTCTCAATCAATGTTGATATTCACGTTTTAGGCAGTACCCCTGCTTCCTCGCAAGCGGATAAAAAACAGGTAGCTCCCAGAGTAACAATTATAGATTTTATGTTTCACAACAATTTGTATTGAAAAAAAAGTTTATTATAAGCGTTTATAAGAATACACGACTTGTGCATTGCTGTTTTAGATAGTGTTCATATCCACAATCGGTAGTAGGGCTCTCATTCAGTTTAGCAAAGTGACGTATTTCCGTTATTTTTTAATTACTGGTGTGAATATTGAATTTCATACTTGTCCGTTATTTTTTAATTACTGGTGTGAATATTGAATTTCATACTTGTCTGTATATATGTGGAAATATTTATACAGTGAGGTCAGAATTTTTATACACAAACAAAATTGTTGATCAAACATATAGTTCTAATTTACGAGAAAATAACATTTGATCAGGAAGAGCTGCTTTTAATAGAGCCTTTAGCTTGCTGGAAAGGTGGTTAAAGACGCCATATACATAGCCACAACGGCTGTTGACTGTATTCTCATAGATATTTCAGTATGGGTTCGTATTGTTCATATTAATATGTTTTTTGTCGGACAGATTCTGTGTCATTCATGCGTACTCCATATCCTTCTATTCTAATTTTTAGTATCATCTAAAAGGCTTGGACTACTTGTGTACGAGTGTTGGCACAACAGTATAAATTAAGGTCTTATGATCGTTATATTTTCAGCTTCAGAGAAAAGTCCTTAAAGCCTACGCGTAAACTTTAATGTTTGTGGGACAAAGAAAAAAGCGGGGCAAAAAGACGATATTATTTCAATGTAGCACCCCCCCCCCCCTAAGTTTCAAAATCCAGACGTGAAAAAAAGTATAAAAAAAACAAATCAGTCATAAGAAATAAGTGCTATAAGTAGTAAGTTGTAACTCCTAACTCTTAACTCAAAATGTCCCTCCAGGGCTTCCGTACCTCTCAATCGATTATTCAACGTAAATATCAACATTAATTGAGACATACTTGTTATTACTTATTACTTATTTGTTATTACTTATTTCTTATTTGTTATTACTTATTTGTTATTTCTTATTACTTATTTGTTATTACTTGTTACTTATTTGTTATTACTTAATACTTATTTGTTATTACTTAATACTTATTTGTTATTACTAATTTGTATAAAGTAATAACAAATATTAAACTTTGATAGGTCGATATGAGGTATATTTTAGGCAGTACCCCCGCGTCTCGCATCCGGATCAAAGAGGACTTGCCCTTTTTTACCAGGCTCGCTGTTCTGATCAACATACTAATTAATTAATAAAAATAAAATGCTAAACAACAATTAGTATTGAATAAATGTTCTTATTTTAATTTTCTATAAGTATACGTGTGTAATTTTTTAGATAGTTTTCATACCCAAATAAGGATTAGGGCTTTTGTTTATGTTGAACCCTTCAGTTTAGCAAAGTGGCGTATTTCCCCTTATTTAATGTTACATGTGACATGTATTAAAATTAATACTCGTCTGTATATAGAAATAGTTGTACAGTCACAGTGAGATTCAGACTTTTTATACGCACACTGTCAAAAAATAGATAAAAAATATATTCCAAGACCCAGACCCAAACGCTTGTTAATTTTATTTACGAGAAAATATCATTTGATCAGCAAGAGTTGCTTTTTATATAGCCTATAGCATTAAGCTAATAAGGTGGTCTAAGACGCCATATACATAGTCACAACTGCTGTTGACAGTATTCTCGTAGATATTTCAGCATGGGTTCGACTCCTGCTGTAGGAATGACCAAACATTTGTAGGTGTAAGTTCTATCATTGTTGGGAAGATATATAAGTTCTGTTTTGTTTTTTTTTTTGCTTTTGTTCATATCAATATGTATTGTCGGACGGATTCTGTGGCATATATGCGTACTCCATATCCTTCTATCTTAATTTTTATCATTTGAAAGGCCAGGGCTACTTGTGTACGAGTGTTGGCACACCAGTATAAGTTAAGATCTTATGATCGTTATATTTTCAGGTTCAGAGAAAAGTGCTTAAAGCCTACGCGAAAACTTTAATGTACGTGGGACCTAATAAAAAGTCGATATTGTTTCAATGTAGCACCCCCCCCCCCCAAGTTTTAAAATCCAGACCTGAAAAAAAGGTATGAAGAAAAAAAAACAAATAAAATCATAAGAAATAAGTGCTAAGTAGTTAGTTGTAAATCCTTATTCTTAACTCCTAACTCTTACCTACGGAAGCCCTGGAGGGACATTTTGAGTTAAGAGTTAGGAGTTAAGAATTAGGAGTTACAACTTACTACTTAGCACTTATTTCTTATGACTTATTTGGTTTTTTCTTAACACTTTTTTCAGGTCTGGATTTTGCAACTTGGGAGGAGGGTTGCTACATTGAAACAATATCGACTTTTTGCTTGATCTCACGTACATTAAAGTTTACGCGTAGTCTTTAGGCACTTTTCTCTGAAGCTGAAAATAAAACGATCATACGACCTTAATTTATACTGTTGTGCCAACACTCGTACACAAGTATAGCCCTAGCCTTTCAAATGATACTAAAAGATATGGAGTAGGCATGAATGATACATGTTGATATGAACAAAAGCAAAAGAGACAGAATCTATATATCTTCCCAACAATGATAGAACTTACACCTACAATTGTTTGGTCATTCCTACAGCGGGAGTCGAATCCATGCTGAAATATATATTAGAGTTGTGACTATGTATATGGCGTCTTAGACCACCTTTCCAGCAAGCTTTAGGCTCTATAAAAAGCAGCTCTTGCTGATCAAATTTTACTTTCTCGTAAATTAGAACTCTATTTTTTTTCTATTTTTCTTTGCGTATAAAAATTCTGACCTCACTATACAAATATTTCCTCATACAGACGAGTATGAATTTTACTATTTGTGGATTGTGGATATGAACACTATCTAAACAGCAGTGCACAAGTCAGATATTCTTATAAAAACTTATAATAAAACTTTTTTTTCAATACAAAGTGTTGTTAAATACGTTAAACACTATATTTTTATTAATTATCGGTAACGGTTTCGTAAAAATCTTAATTTTTATGAGGACAGTGAACCTCTGGGAGCCACCCGCTTTTTTTTTAACTGCTTGCGAGGAAGCGGGGATACCCCCTAAAATATGCCTCTCAATCGACAATTCAACGTAAATATCAACATTAATTGAGACATATTTGTTATTACTTATTTGTTATTACTTATTTCTTATTTGTTATTACTAACTTGTTATTTCTTTTTACTTATTAATCATTTATTATTAGTAACTACTTATTACTTATTTCTTATTACTTATTTGTTATTACTTATTACTTATTTGTTATTACTTACAACTAATTTGTTATTACTTAATACTTATTTGTTATTACTTCTTTGTATAAAGTACTAACAAATATTAAGTTTGATAGGTCGATTCTAAGTATATTTTAAGCAGTACCCCCGCGTTTCGCATCCGGATCAAAGACGACCAGCCCTTTTTTGCCAGGCTCGCTATTCTGATAAAAAGATCATAAATTTTAGCGAAAAGTTTCCGATGATTAATAAAAATAAAATGCTAAGCAACAATTAGTATTGAAGAAATGTTTTTATTTTTTTTTCTATAAGTATACGTGTGTATTTTAGATAGTTTTCATATTAATGTTACATGTGTCTATACATGTATCAAAAGTAATACTCGTCTGTATATATAAATAGTTGTACAGTCACAGTGAGATTCAGACTTTTTATACGCACACTGTCAACAAATAGATAAAAAAATATATTCCTAGGCCCAGATCCTAACGCTTGTTCATTTTATTTACGAGAAAATATCATTTGATCACCAAAAGCTGCTTTTTATATAGCCTATAGCAACCTAATAAGGTGGTCCAAGACGCCATATACATAGTCACAACTGCTGCTGACAGTATTCTCGTAGATATTTCAGCATGAGTTCAACTCCTGCTGTAGGAATGACCAAAGTTTAACATTTGTAGGTGTAAGTTCTATCATTGTTGGGAAGATATATAAGTTCTGTTTCTTTTGCTTTTGTTCATATCAACATGTACGGACGGATTCTGTGTCATTCATGCCTACTCCATATCCTTCTATTTTTATTTTAAGTATCATTTGAAAGGCTAGGGCTATACTTGTGTACGAGTGTTGGCACAACAGTATAAATTAAGGTCGTGTGATCGTTTTATTTTCAGCTTCAGAGAAAAGTGCCTAAAGACTACGCGTAAACTTTAATGTACGTGAGATCAAGCAAAAAGTCGATATTGTTTCAATGTAGCACACCCCCACCCCCAATTTGCAAAATCCAGACCTGAAAAAAGTGTTAAAAAAAACACCAAGTCATAAGAAATAAGTGCTAAGAAGTAAGTTGTAACTCCTTACTCCTAACTCTTAACTCAAAATGTCCCTCCAGGGCTTCCGTACTTACCTCACCTGAAAAAAGGGTATAAAGAAAAAACAAATAAAATCATAAGAAATAAGTGCTAAGTAGTTAGTTGTAAATCCTAATTCTTAACTCAAAATGTCCCTCCAGGGCTTCCGTACCTGAAAAAAGGGTATAAAGAAAAAACAAATAAAATCATAAGAAATAAGTGCTAAGTAGTTAGTTGTAAATCCTAATTCTTAACTCAAAATGTCCCTCCAGGGCTTCCGTAGAAAACAATCAATTGTGAGAGAAAAGGAAGATTATTCGGTTAGAATGAAATTTTCAGAAAAAAAAACAGAAAAACGAAATTTTCTCTTTAATTTAACATGTGTTTTTCGAGAAAAATTAGCACTTAGGTCCAATATACAGTGAAAAAAAAACAGGCTAATCATGTAATTTGAAAACGTCGTAAATTTCTTATAAAACTTTTAAAATTAACTGACTTTTTTACCATGTAAAACTTGATTTTTTGTCATTCCTTACTCAAGTTAAATAATGGCACTGATGTAAAAGAAGAAAAGTCGCTTTGATCTTTTTTAGAGGCAAACAATTGATAATACAAAAAAATAAAGTTTCCTCATGCAAAAATTCAGAGAGTTTAATTGCAAAATAAAATTGTAGCGTCAATTTTAAATCTGGTGGTGTATATATATACTAGTATATATTGCAATTGTTGAATAAACGCCTGAAAGAAGAAGCAAACGTATCAACTTATAAGCTGTCGTCGGATTATAAACAATCGGGTTAACGATATGATACACTTCTGAAATGATTCGCAACAACATTAGATATGATGTCAATAACAACAATCAAAGTTAATTACAATAATAATTGATCAAATACGCTAATATTAATTAGATCGGTGGACTGACCAGCTTCTTCAGAGCTTGTAATTGTATGCACATTTATTGTTGTGGCTAAAATTGATAAAGAAACTGAATCTAAATCTGACCCCTCAGTTAAATCCTGTGCGAAATATGTCTTCTATATTAGAATGGAATTTTTCAGTCGGACAACAAAATGTTTTCTGTATGTGTTTCAGTAGTCCATAAAAAGTTTGAGAGTAGAGACACCTTTTAATTCCAATTAATCTCATTGACCTTTCATTTTTAGTATAAACAATTCAAATAAACATACGAACTAGGCTGGTACCCCGCTGTTATCTGAAGAACAGTAGGGAGCCGGTTGCCAGCTTACATACGAACATTACATATACAAACATAATAACAGGCAAGGATTCGGAAACAAGCTTAAACTTATACAGGGTCCGTCTCCTTAAACACATACAAAGTAAAAACATAATAAACATTTAGCACGCCTTATCATTATGTGTAAAAAAAAAGAAATGAAACGTACATAAGTGGGATTGAAATGAAGTGTAATTTGAGCATTGATAACCGGTATACATTTATCTTTTGCTGTCCAGTAAAAACTTTTGCACTTTTAAAAAAAATCTAAAGTTAGAGCATCTGACCCATACAGCAGAATATCAGTAGTAAGTGGGATGTGAAAATTTAATGAAAACAAAGAATCGCGAATGACAGAATATTTCTAACAATATAATAGATAGTGGGAAGTAGTCTCCATTTGCCCACAGGTACAGTTATATATTTTTATTATACTTCATAAGATTTTTTCCTAACAAATTTTAATTAAACAATTCAATCTATCATATAAAATATTTCAAAAACAAAACCCAGCGGGTGATAATTTTTTATCTATCACCCTCGAGGTTGATATTGTTTTATCTATCACCCTCTCGTGCGCCAAGCTCGTGCACAGCCTCGATTTGACATTCTTAATCAGTTGTAAAATTGATATTATTTAGATTCAACTATATTTCGTGCAAAGTACTTATTTTTTTACTTAACTAATTAATGCATCTACTAACAGACAATTAAATGCCTAAACAAATGAAAAAAAAAAAAACTGTTTTCAAAATCAATTCAAAGGGAAACATTTATTTCTTTTAACTCGGGTAAAATAAATAAAAAGATTTGAAAATCCGTGCGTAAAAGAAGCAGAGGTACCAGTTGGGTATCCGAATGTCAAAAGTCCGAAAGGGCAGAGACAAAACCAGTAAACCCCAACAAGAACGGGACAAAAACAGACAACATGTAAAACATGGAAACACAAAATAACTGAATATCAATCAACCACGCGAACTCCAGTCGAAACTAGAGTGAACTCAGGTGCTCCGGAAGAGTAAGCAGTTCCTGCTTGCTATAGCACACCCGTCACGTTGCCAAAAGTCCATTCAGCGTGTCAAATCCGGTAAAGGAAGACAAAACAACACCCTATGACAAACCAACATCTGCACTCATCAGCGAGAGATCGAAATCCCATATTTGTCTATAAGTGCATGATGAGTGAAGACAGCAACCGAGGAGCAACATAACCCTGTGTGAGCAATTTTTGCGTCAGACGTGTCGCTCTGCTAAGGAAATCGATGTAAGTCCCGCACGCTCTGGAGTAACGAATCAATTGAGATACGTAAACTCCATAAGCAGAGCGGACGGAATGTTGCTACACAAGAAGGGAAAGTTGACGATTGGAAAGTTGAAGTCATCACGTTTGTCATAGAGCCTTGTTGAAAGTCTTCCTTGAGAGTCAATTTCGAGATGTAGATCTAAATATAAAACTTCTTAAATGATTCAGTAGAATAAATTAAATAACATATAGCTGAGAGGGTGATAGAGTAGATTGACAATCCTTTTCTCAGGGTATCAATCTACTCTATCACCCTCTCAGCTATATGTTAGTTATATAGTATACCATATATATGATCACGTTGTTGTTTTAACAATAGATTGTAGAGGCTTTTGAAAGAAGCAAAGAGGCACCAATGGGACATTCGGGTGTCAAAAGTCCGAAAGGACAACGACAAAACCGGTAAACTAGAAAAGCACGAGGAAACATAAAGCACAAAATCAACTGAACGCGAACTAAAGCCGTAACAAGAGTTCACTCAGGTGCTCCGGAATGGTAAGCGGTTCCTGCATGCTATATTATACCCGTCGCGCTGCCAATTTCAATTCAGTGTCAAATCCGGTAAAAGAAGATACAACAAAACTCTATAACAAACCGACATCTGGATAGAAATCCCACATTTGTCTACGAGTGCATGGTGTCTATCGTAAAATTTCTTGAGTGATGACAGCAACTGAGGAGCAGCATAACCCTGTGTTAGCAATTTCTGCGAAAAAAGTGACGCTCTGCCAAGGAAATCGATGTAATTCCCACAAGCTCTGGAGTAACGAATCAATCGGGATACGAACACTCCATAAGCTGGAGCTGACGCATGTTGCTATATACAAGAAGGGAAAGTTGACGATTGCAAAGTTGAAGTGATCACGTTTGTCATAGAGTTTTGTTGAAAATCTTCATTGGGAGTCTATTTCAAGATGCAGATCTAAATATGAAGCGGACTTCTTAAAATCCGTTGTGTCCTTTATCTCAAGTTCCTTAGGATATATGAAATGGAGAAAGTCACCAAATCGGGAAGTGTTCAGTGAAAGGACATCATCAATATAACGGATCGTGAGATTAAAAGAGAACTAGTCTACGATCTTTTTTTGGTCTAGAAGAGATTGTAAGAAGTCTGCTTCATATGCCAAATCAGCAAGCAAAGGTGCAAATTAGTTCCCATTTGAAACCCTATTGTTTGCTGAAAAACATGCCCACCAAACTGAACGAATACGTTGTCGATAAGAAAATTTAGTGTGTCAATAATTTGATCTTCTGTAAATTTGTTCTTTTCTTTTTTTTTACTCATTGAAGACAAAGTAAGTCTTCGTATAATCGACTACTAGATATTTGTACTTGCGTTTTCCATTCTTTTTGAAAAAGCTTCGTTTAATCAGCTGTGCCAATTGTGATTTGATTTGTTCATGCGGAATAGAAGTGTAAAGAGAGAAGAACTCGAAAGTTTTGGTATAGAGTTAAGAATTTCCATCTTTCGAATTCTTCAGGATCCACATTTAATCGACACCATTTCTAGAATGACAACAATCGTAATATTTCTGCAGGCCTGATTTTGATGCAGTCAGTATTTAAGTCAACAGAACTGAAAGAGATTTAGTGATACATTTTGATGACCCTGCAATGAAGCGCTGTTTGTGTGGATTTCTATGTTATTTAGGAAGCCAATACAGGGATGGAATGTCATCATCATCATCAGCACCAACAGAGAGCGCGAAGGAGGAAATGACAGATTTTTTATTGTCAATAATTTCCTCCTTAGACATTCTTGTAGCTGTGTAATTGGTGCTATTGCTGGTACAACCATACCCTAATTCATCTGTCAAGCAGTTTTGCACACAGAAATGATATTATTTGGTGCTTTGTCTGCAGATACAACAACAGATTTGTCATGTAAGGTGGACAGTGTTCTTGCAACATCAGCGTTTTTAAAAATGGATGTTGCTTTAGTGCTCATTGAGTCCTTCAAAGAATTGATTCTATTCAAAATCAATGACCTCACAGCTTTAACCCACTCTGACAAAACGTCATTTCTTTCACCTGTTATTTCTTGACCCATTTTCTGGCATAATCTTCAACTGAATCTATATTTTTTTTTTAATTCAAAAGCCAAAACATCGCAAAGTGAGTCTTTCAGGTCACCAGTGAAAACGTGGCCAGAGGGACTATAATTGAATGGGGACTTTTCACAAGTTTTGCTTAGAGGTCAATGATTGGAATACTCTAATCTTTGACATAAGGAGGAATATGCGCCGTTACAGATTTAAGATGTAGAACATGGGTCATAGAAATACTTGTAAGGAACTTACAGCGGACCCTATATTATTTGCACAATTTGTTTGATTATAGGTTTTTGTAAAATATTTACCCAAACACCAAAACCGTGACTTGTTGTTGCTGTGTGTAAAATTTTGTGCTTTGTCAGGGATTTTTGATAGGGAGAGGTAGGGTAAAAAAAACTAGTTTGAACTCGCTATATTTCATATGTGCCGGTCTGAAGCCAGGAATCTTTGACAGCGCTTTTGTTGTGTTCCTTGTTTAAGAAGGGGGTCTTTCTTTGACTATTTCAATATTTCATTTGAATTGTATGCATTTTAATTTGACAGTGGGCCAATGCAGAACGACGAGCATCGCCTAATGGTCTCGCTGACTACTGGCTGATTTTCATTGTCTTTCTAATCTACTACTGCTTGTTTATGTGAGCTATGTCGCGTACACTTATTCCATACCATATTATTTTCTATTGTCTACTTTAATAGTTTAAAAAATACATTTTTGGGTTGTTCTGTCTTTCTTCGTTTTCCATAGAAAATATTCTTCTTTGATGATAATTTTTCATTATTTCTCATTACTCTGTGATTTATGGCCACCGTTATATTTTTGTTATTTGTTTTCAGTAGTCGATCCATTGAGAGGACATATTTGTCAATAATATTTGCATGGATGTCATTTTCTTTCTGAGATTGATGCGTTTTGTCTTTGTAAAGATTCAATTAATTTGTATAGTTGTTGAGGGGATTTCTTTAATTACCAGAATCAGATCGTGTAACGAGACAACATTTACCCGCATAACGTTTTATAAGTGGCCAATTACAAACCGTCAAACATTTAGCGGTTTTATTAATTTATTCAGCGGTTTTTAGTTTCTGATAATAGGCAATTTATCTTGTGATATTTGGTGGCTGCTGATATTACATTGAATTGGAAATGCATTATTATGAATACGAGAAAGAATAAGAAAATATCTATTAACTCTGGTATTCTCCCTATTATTACAAATCTGGAAACGTTCAGCCTGATTGCCAAAGTAATGAACGAACGGAACAGAATGGTTGTTTGTTTGTTCAACAAATATACATGTATGTCTACCAGTTGTATTAGCTTGCTAAACCACTAAATGTGTAACAGAACAAATGATGGTCAAATAGATCAATTAGAAAGAATTAATGCACCATGTTAATTAGGTTCCTGATACACACATACAAGTGTTTATTATATACGAACCTCCTATTCTTATCAGCAATTCATGGGTATCAAAATTCACATTCACCTTTTTTTTTTTTTGCAATATGAGTAATACGGTTTTTCTTCTTTAGAGTAAATTAATTTATGTTAATGCTATAAAGACTTATTTCCAGCGTAGACTGATAAACAGCACGATATACATAGGAGCTAGGGAATAATTTAACTTGTCCAAGGTTAAGCAAATTTTATGACTTTTGTACTCAGTTTATTAAAACTATAAAAAGAACAAAACTGTCCGGATCAACTATAATTAGTTTCATTAAGGAGATAAAGACCTGAAAAGGTAAGTTCCTAAAAATGATTTCTCGTGACAGAAAAACTTGAATAAAGTAAAATTAGTGAAAAAAATTACACGTAACACGAGTTAAAAAAGAAAAAAAAACGGAAAACAAATCTCCTATAAAACAGTTTTTGGACGATAAGGCATAATTAATTTAATCAAATGTTGCTGATTTTTATGGGTGATTCAGTATTCAATAAATATCTTATAAATAACGAAAAGAAAGTGGGGGGGGGGGTAAAATTGATTTCCATGCATTTGAATGGATAAAGACAGAAGATATCAAGAGTTTTCAAGAATATTGAAAATCAAAGGTTATTTCTCTATTAATTGCAGGTAATGAAGGAAGAAGATGTAAACTCGTATGAGCGACTGAAATGCTGGCTATAATACACTGTATCCTACACTATTAAAACATTGAACAATTGTCAACAGTGAACAGTATAAACATGAATGTGCATTAAAAGTAGATAACAACACTACATGGTACAAAGATGCACAACACCGCAATCAGCAGCACAAAGTCATGAAAGTCATGTCAAAACAAGTTGCTCTGGAAGAGAAATCACTGTTGGTTTACGGCTTATAGGTGGAAATTCGCTTTATTTGTATTCAAGTTAAAATTGATTTATATAATTCTATGATATGATTCATGTTTTTCGAGTTTAAGTATATTTGTATTCATTATTTTTGGTATGATTGGTTTGTATTAACGTCCCTGTTTCCAATGTTAGGAATGGTGGATAATTAAAGGCAGTAACAAAATTACCAAACTTAGAGGTTCAATCTCAATGTCCCAGAGATCTAATTATAAACAAATATAATACATACCGAGAAAAATGAAGATTGCAATGGTCCTGAATTTATACAGGGATTTCAAAAGAAATAGTGGGTTAATCCAGGTTTTATGGCACATGAATAGCTGTATGATCGCCTCAATACCCCTATTATGTCTTCACGACAGTGTTGTGTTTTGTGTTACTACCTAAGATAACAATGGAAGAGGGAGGTCTGGCCCGCCATAAAACTTCGTTGAACCCACAATTTCATTTAAATTCCTACACAGTCAGAACAATTGCGTTCTTCAATTAATTACACCAGTATGTCCTTTTTGTAATGTCTTTCTTGATATATCTTTTCTCTTGGACATTTGCAATTGAACCTCTTAGTTCGGCAATTTGTTATTCATGTTATTGCCATTATCGTGTATAATCTAGTTAATCTTTATCGCCTTTATTGTATTTTTTTTCTTTTTACTACACCTTTTTTATTAGACTAATGTTGTTATTAAGCAAGATGTAAATATCATAATATTCTGATTGGGTTGCTTAAGGTGGAGAAGGACAGTGGTCATGTGACTTGCTCAAAATAAAATGAAATTTGAAAAAAAATATTTTGAGATTTTTGTGTTTTTAGAATTTTAATATCTAGTTTAGGCACATTTTAACAATAAGATTCAAATTTGTATTCTAAAAGTAGTATAAATTCTTAGCTAAATTATGGTCAAGGGAGGTATTTTGGCAAAAATCATGAAAAATCGTCGGTTTTTATTTGCTCCTATTTTTGCTTGTACGCAAAAATCAAGGGAAGAAACCCCACTTTTTATTGATATAAGATGATGAATTGCTGCAAGATCTATAAAATGTCAAAAAATGAGGGAAATCTATTGACAGGAAAAAAGTAACGGAACATTTTTGTGTGCTTTTATGGCTTTTCCTATATAATTCATAGTAAAATATTGATACTTTCTTTAAAGGCATATTGACTACGAAAAATTATGTTCTTGTAAAACCAAAAAGATGTCGTCAGACTATTCGTTTTGTTTATTTAGAAAGATACAAACGTTCAAAATACCACTAGGGTACCTTATTACTTAAAAAAATGAAAAATATATATCATTTGTGAAGCTTTACAAAAATTCATATTCATGAGATGTAGATGAGCTGTAAGCATGCGCACTATACTTTCTTTGATGTTATTGCACGTGGTGCATAATCTGTTTCTCGAAGTTTTAGCTCGGAAGAAAATTAAAACGGCAACCGAATATTAGAGCTACTTTATGAATAAAACTGACAATTATTGCCTGTATTAAGTTTTGAATGTGATTTAAAAGATAAACACGAAAAATATTGGTATTTTTTTCAACATATCAATGTGTTCGGGGACAAAACCCGAGATTCCGATTAGTGTCCGCGTTAAAACTACTCATTTAAATCTGTGTCAATGTGACGTAATGCAGGTAAATAAATTGTCGAGCTATTTTGATCAAAATAACCTACTTTTGAGGCAAAATTTGTAGCAAATTTGTTTTTCAATATTCATTTTAATGCATTTCGGTCTAATTGACACCAAAAAATTTGGGGGTAAAACAATGAGTTTGCCGTAGACAATATGCCTTTAGCTTTGCCCACAAAGCGACTGGGATGTGTGCCCAAGGTGGTTGAATGGGGCAGCCCTGACATCGAGAGATGCGGGGTGGTCGGGCGATAATTCGGAAAACCTGATCGCAAACCATAGTGGTGCACCGTGTCTGGAAAAAATGTCACGTTCCTCGCACGTTAAAGAACCCTGCTGCAGGTTTCGGTAAGAGTCCCCGTGCAGGAGGCTAAATTTCCTGTCCCTACCCATCACTCCTTTTTTTTCCAGTGGCAGTCTAAACTCTCCTACCCGATTGGCCTTGTGTCCCCATTTCCTCCACTTCATCATCATTTCATGTTCATTGCATCACCACTTTCATGTTCATCTCCCGGATATAGCCGAAATCGTGCTGCTTGGGAGTAAAGCAATAACTAACTAACTAATTAACTTGATATAACTCGAAAAGAAGGAAAGAATCCCATGAATTTTGAATCAAAATATGAAAGAGACTATCGTTTTGGATCTTTATTCCAATTTTGAAGAAAATCTATTGACAAATTAATTTTGGACCTAGGTGCCACGCTCTACCTTAAGTCTGACAATATTCTCAACTCCATTATGGATACTATGTATCGATTTGATTTTTACTGTGTGTCATTTCATGCTATGTTAGAGATTATCAATAGGGAGATGGCTGGGCCCATAATATAGCCGAAAACGTGCTGCTTGGGAGCAAAGTTGCTAGCTGTTCATTCTTGGCCCATTTTCTAGCATAGTCTTTTACTCAATCCATAATTGTTTTAAACGAATGACCCCAGTTGAAAGATACTCTGGTCTATAAACCACAACATCGCTAAGTAAATTAAAGTCATTTTCACGAAGTTCAGGTCACTAGTGATAAAGTGGCGAGCGGGACTAAACTTGACTTTCACAAGAACAGTCTGGAAGTAATGATTTCAGGTCATTGATTTGGATATCCCACAACATCTGTCTGAAGTTGAAGACCTTAGGGGCTATAGTGGATGTATAGGTATAAGAGAGATTGGAATACTTTTATCCATGAAATAGGAAGAAATCATATATACATCTCAGTTAAGGAAAAACGAAACAGTGGGGATAAATAAACTCCCTAATCTGGAGCTGACAGAATGTTGCTACACAAACATGAGGAAATGCCACTGGGAAATTAAAGTTGAAGTCTTCATGCTTATCATAGAGTTTTGTTTACAAAGTTTCGCGTTGTTGATTTTGTGTTTCCATGTTTTACACGTTGTCTGTTTTTGTCCCGTTCTTGTTGGTGTTTACATGTATTGTCTCTGTCCTTTCGGACATTTGACATTCGGATACCCCATTGGTACCTCTGCTTCCTTCTGTGCTCGTGTGGAGGTCAATTTCTCCAAATATGAAGCGGAATGCCCAGAATATAAAGATTGCTTCATAACAAGAAAGAAAAGAACAAACAATGATGCACAGTTAATGCTCATCGGGATGCCCAGTGTTTTGTGAAAAAAAAACACACCTACTAAACTGTACAAATATATTGTCAATAAAAAGGCTAGCATCTTGATTACTTGCTCTTCTGTTAGTTTGTTCTTTCTAATAGATTCATGCATGAAAGACAAAATAAATGTTGGCATTGTCGACTACTAGATATGTGCACATGCATTAAGCAACTACGAATCATTAAATGTGGAACAGAAGAAATCAAATGTTAAAATGCTTTTACATGGTAAAATGACTGGAAGTGAAGAATTTCATCAGTTTTTTTTTAACATTCTTAAATTTCATCTTAAACTTTACTAAACTTAACATTAGACTATTTGGGATTGTAAATATTAATGTACTAACGTGATGACACTGTCTCATTAAAAGAAAAGTATAGCATGAAGGAAGCAGGCAAAAATGATATCGCATTTCCTTAACTCCGTCTTGTAATTTTGTTTTAACTTATGAATTATTCGTTCCATTTTTGGGCAATCCATCAAAAGCCTAGTTTTGATGTAATTTTAACTACAGCTTTAAAGGAGGAAGATACGACTCAAACAAATCTATAATTAATTAACTTCAAATCAAATTCGCCAAAAGCAAAAAGGTCATCTCCAGAAAATACCACAACAGACAGTTAAAAAACTAAACGCATCGTATTGTTTCCTTATCGTTCCGCTTTAAGGCTATTAGCGAGTTGAACACTAATTAGTCTCAATCGTCCACCGATACAGAACTAATCACTGCCCCAAAAATGATTCATTTATGGCATGCAAGAAGCAATTTACAGTTTTAAAATGATGTTCCTCCGATCATGAAGTAATGATTCCTTTAATGAGCGATTTTAGCTTATGATCCGCAAAAATTCCCCGTGGGAAAATCAAAGAAACATCGGGAAAACACACGATAAGTAATTGAAAACGATTGTTAATATCTGTTAACTACTCTTGACAGTTTAAGAATATTGATGGGAAGAATAAAATATGTTTTTCATGAACAATCAAAGCTGGCAGCGTTTAGAACGACTAGCGGTTACAAAGATAATTGTTTAGGATATTGATTCCGAGTCTACTTAAAACGGTTAAATTAGTTCGCTACATTAAAATGTGCTTCTGGCAATAGAAGATGCAAGAGATACCGTCCAAATCACTAACCAATAACACAATATCATAAAGTGACAGAAAGTTTTGATTAAACCTTTGGAATATGTATTAAGAACATCTTGGGTTTTTTTTTGTATTTGGATGTTTCTCTTTTCGTAGTTGGTCCAACATTAAAATCATAGTCAAAGCACAAAAGTAAGAATGCTAAATTCAATGGTCTCTTTGTATTATTTTGCTCCTTTTTTATTGTTGAAGCTCGAACTACAATTGAAGAAAACAAAGCCCAATACTAGTATATTTTATAGATGGGCATGATAGTATGCAACATCATTTACCGTGGTCTTTTTAAAGATAATTATTTGGCAAAATATGTTTTAAACTTTAATAAGTAGAGAGAATCAAACATTTGATAAACGGACCCTAAATGTTTAATTGACAAAGCCGAATGAGACCTATATATTACTGTCATTGTTTTAATACCCGTTCTAAACCTTCTTTAAACTAAGACTTAATGACCAAACTATTAGGAAGCCCAGATAATTCCAGGATTTACTCGCCGAAGCCTCGTACATTAGATTAGAACAATGCAGGAGGCGATGTCACGTCAGTTAGTGTCCGCGGCTGGATTAGCAAATGACTTTTAATTTCCACGACAAATTGTGGTGATAAAGACATTTGTATCCTATCTGGAATCGATTAAGATGGTTTACTAAGGTTACAATCGATAACATGTCATTTAATTGTGCTTCTATCGCCACTTAATTCCAAGGAAACTCCAAATCTAAATACAATTTATGACTATCAAAGTGATTTGGCCAGAGACATCTGAACGGCGGGTAAATTATAATAATAGTGATACAACTTGATCTGTTTCGATTAAACTTGTATGTGACGCGGATCTCTTAATGTATGGGAAAATGTACGGATTCCAGTCAGTGGTTGGGTTGGTGGGATCAGGGTATTTAACTTGATATAAACAGAATGACTCGTTATAACTGAATTTATAGCTATTTTTAACGTGATAATAATTTTAAAGACAGGATAGGGAAACATATCATATTTGAGGGAGGACAACATACAACATTATGTACGACAATACAAAACCAAGAAAGGGCCAAAAAATATTACAATGTAGACTTGAAAATTAATACCATAGACTTGTGGCATTGCAGTTGAACAGTCAGCTAGTCCTATTTATAAATAACTACACGTATATCACAACGAAAGATGGTTGCCTTTGTGCAGCTGGCTCTATTCATAAATAACTACAGGTATATCACTACGAAATTTGGTTGGCTTTGTGCAAATGACTCTATTCATAAATAACTATACGTATATCACTACGAAAGTTGGTTGGCTTTGTCCAGCTTGCTCTATTCATAAATAACTATACGTATATCACCTCGAAAGTTAGATGCCTTTGTGCAAATGGCTCTATTCATAAATAACTACACGTATATCACCTCGAAAGTTAGATGCCTTTGTGCAAATGGCTCTATTCATAAATAACTATACGTATATCAATACAAAAGTTAGTTGCCTTTGTGCAAATGGCTCTATTCATAAATAACTACACGTATATCACTACAGAAGTTGGTTGGCTTTATCCAGCTGGCTCTATTCATAAATAACTACACGTATATCACTACGAAAGTTGGTTGGCTTTGTGCGAATGGCTCTATTCATAAATAACTACACGTATATCACTACGAAAGTTGGTTGGCTTTGTGCAAATGGCTCTATTCATAAATAACTACACGTATATCACTACGAAAGCTGGTTGCCTTTGTCCAGCTGGCTCTATTCATAAATTACTACACGTATATCACTACAAAAGTTGGTTGGCTTTGTCTAACTGGCTCTATTCAAAAATAACTACACGTATATCACTACAAAAGTTGGTTGGCTTTGTCTAGCTGGCTCTATTCATAAATAACTACACGTATATCACTACGAAAGTTAGATGCCTTTGTGCAAATGGCTCTATTCATAAATAACTACACGTATATCACTACGAAAGTTGGTTGCCTTTGTCAAGCTGGCTCTATTCATAAATAACTACACGTTTATCACTACAAAAGTTGGTTGGCTTTGTCTAGCTGGCTCGATTCTTAAATAACTACACGTATATCAATACAAAAGTTGGTTGGCTTTGTCTAGCTGGCTCTATTCATAAATAACTACACGTATATTACTACGAAAGTTGGTTGGCTTTGTCCAGCTGGCTTTATTCATAAATAACTACACGTATATCATTACGAAAGTTAGATGCCTTTGTGCAAATGGCTCTATTCATAAATGACTACACGTATATCACTACGAAAGTTGGTTGGCTTTGTCCAGCTGGCTCTATTCATAAATAACTACACGTATATCATTTCGAAAGTTAGTTGCCTTTGTGCAAATGGCTCTATTCATAAATAACTACACATATATCATTACGAAAGTTGGTTGCCTTTGTCTAGCTGGCTCTATTCATAAATAACTACACGTATATTACTACGAAAGTTGGTTGGCTTTGTCCAGCTGGCTCTATTCATAAATAACTACACGTATATCATTACGAAAGTTAGTTGCCTTTGTGCAAATGGCTCTATTCATAAATAACTACACATATATCATTACGAAAGTTGGTTGCCTTTGTCTAGCTGGCTCTATTCATAAATAACTACACGTATATTACTACAAAATTTGGTTGCCTTTGTCCAGCTGGCTCTTTTCATAAATAACCACACGTATATCACTACGAAAGTTGGTTGGCTTTGTGCAAATGGCTCTATTCATAAATAACTACACGTATATCACTACAGAAGTTGGTTGGCTTTATCCAGATGGCTCTATTCATAAATAACTACACGTATACCACTACGAAACTTGGTTGGCTTTGTCCAGCTGGCTCTATTCATAAATGACTTCACGTATATCACTGCGAAATTTGGTTGGCTTTGTGCAAATGGCTCTATTCATAAATAACTACACGTATATCACTACGAAAGTTGGTTGCCTTTGTGCAAATGGCTCTATTCAAAAATAACTACACGTATATCACTACGAAAGTTGGTTGGCTTTGTCCAGCTGGCTCTATTCATAAATAACTACACGTATATCACTACGAAAGTTGGTTGCCTTTGTGCAAATGACTCTATTCATAAATAACTACACGTATATCACTACGAAAGTTGGTTGCCTTTGTGCAAATGGCTCTATTCATAAATAACTACACGTATATCACTACGAAAGTTGGTTGCCTTTGTGCAAATGGCTCTATTCATAAATAACTACACGTATATCACTACGAAAGTTAGTTGCCTTTGTGCAAATTGCTCTATTCATAAATAACTACACGTATATCACTACGAAAGTTGGTTGGCTTTGTCTAGCTGGCTCTATTCATAAATAACTACAGGTATATCACTAAGAAAGTTGGTTGGCTTTGTCTAGCTGGCTCTATTCATAAATAACTACAGGTATATCACTACTAAAGTTGGTTGGCTTTGTCTAGCTGGCTCTATTCATAAATGACTACACGTATATCACTACGAAAGTTGGTTGCCTTTGTCAAGCTGCCTCAAATTATCTAAAACGGTTAAAGCATATGCTTTATTTGCAAAATAGGCAACTTCATGTGCAGAACTTTTAATATATACTAATGGAAAAAAGAAACTGTGCATTACTTTGAAAAATTACAAATTTCACATTTTATTTAGTATTGGATACATTTTATCAAAAGATCCTAAAGATCTTGACAAAAATTGTCATTTTTAGGCGTGTAAGAGGTGTTTTGTTTACAGTTTGAAATCAGGTAATGACAATCTGGAATTCACCAAATCACACTTTTAAAATAACACACATTTTTGAAATTAAGTTTTCTCAGCTGATTTTCATCAAAACCCTTTCTCCTTTTAGTGGTTGAAAGACAACAGCTTGAATTTTGGGTGAAGTTTTTTATTTCTTATTTTTGGGTTAAAAAGTGTTTTTTTTTTCAAATCTCAGAAACTGGAATTCAAAATTTTTCGGATTTTTTCCCAAAAATGATCTGCACCATCCACTCGACATTCAGTGAAAATTCAACTAGATAACTGTTTTTTCTGATTAGGAGAAATTCGGGAACAATTGATTTTCAATGGATATGCACAGTTTCTTTTTTCCATGAGGGGGTATTCGGTTCATTCTCATTTATCCAACTTTTCTAAAATTTGGTATTACAGGTAAAAAAATTAAAACAATAGTTTAGAAGGTAAAACCACATTTAAAAGGTAAAATCCAAACAAGAAAATCACAATAAAGGTAAAAATTAATAAAAAACTAAAAGATGCCCAAATTTTCGGACTACAAGTCCTTCCTCAGGGGCTAAAAGAAAAAGAACGATGTGGACACATCAGCTGACCAGAACCGAATGGCGAGTGTAGACCCAAGGTATACCACCTGCGGAGACGAATTTGTTTGCAAAGACTTACAATAACAAAGAGCAAACACAAAATACGTCATCCAAATGTAAGATAAAATGAATCTGAGGATCAACAGGAAAAAAAGGAGAGGTGGGTAGGGACAAAATCAGTCCACCTGGAGCACTATATTATGTGAGTGTGAGTCCACGGGGAGCACTATATTAAGTGAGAGTGGGTGAAATTTCGTTTTCGCCCCTCAAAGCCACACAGACCACTCGAATGCGACTAACATGAAAAGGATGATAAAATGAAAATGAAATGACAACGATAAATGAATAATGGGGCTGGTATAGGAACAAAGAAACAGCAAGTTCTAAGTAAACAACTGTCGTTTTATATTGATGCCAAATGGTTGAAATGTTCCTAAAAAAATGATTATTCTCTGTTCAAGAAATTGTCTTTGTTTCTCGCCAGAACAAGTTTCAAGGAGAACGGTTACCTGCATATCGTGGACGCTGTGGTTGGGCAATAAAAAATCAAAGTTGGATAAGTGGGATCAAAGGCAATTAAGAACAAAGGAAATTTAATTAGAGATTGGGTTGTGTGTAAGGTCATACTGTAACAGAAAATTTTGTCCATGTGACAATAATAATAAAAAATTATTTACAAATCTGAACCAGTTCTTGATACTAGTAGCATAGATAAACATGGATCTGAGAATGGATGCTGTTTTCAAACAAAAAATGAACCATTTTTTGTTAAAAACTAAAGTCATAAACAAAGTTCTCACTCAATCTATCTTCTGATGATGGATGATAGTGAGGAAAAGTAAATTTCAGTTTCTGATGTTCATAGTATTAATTTTTGAACATATTAAGGTTAATGTGGACACCTATACTGAAAAAAATTCTGTCATTAAACATTTGATTTTATGGTCTAAAATGAAACATGTTATTAATATCCTTTATTTAAAATAAAAATAAGGATAGGTCACCATGCTCGTTTTTTTAAATATAAGTGGTTAAAGTATGCCTGAATTTCAATAGAGTATAAAGGAAAGGCCAAATTTTAGGCATAAAATCATGTCTCAGAAAAATTCCTTACATTAGGATCTTGTTTTTATTTTGTCAAAAGTTATATTTTTACCTATATATTAAAATAAAACATAGAAAACAGGGGGTCACCAGCTTAGATTTTTGTCTTCTACTCAATTCCATTGTAAATTTAGGGTAATTTTGAAGTGAGTTATCTCACTTGTTTTTGTCAAAATTTGCGTTATTCAAGAAACGATTGATGCAATTGATAAACAATTGAATATATATTACTCATTTCAATAAATCCAAATATTCTATTTTTTATTAGTGACTTTATAGACACTGGTCTTAAATTTTGCATTTTTACAGGTACAAAAGTCATGTGACACCTGTCTGTATTAACCTTAAGCCAAAAAAAAAGAAGAAATTTTATAAAAAAAAGATTAGGGTCTTGACTTTCAGCAGAAAAAGGTAAAAAATGAATCGTTTTTCAGATTTTTTGAATCAAAGATTTAAAAAGAATATAGGCTCTGTAAACAAACCAATTTTTTGAACCCTTATAAGCACACCTGGACCGAAGGTCCATGTGAGCTATTGCCATCACTTGGCGTCCGTCGTCGTCGTCTGTCGTCGTCGTCGTCTGTTAACAATTTTTCAAAAATTTCATCAATGAGTCTAACCAAAACAACAAATTTACGGAGGGCCAGATAGTCGACATGCTCAACTTTCTTACAGACAACATATTTGAACAGTTCGGTGGGCTTGTTTTTCAGCAAATATCGATATTCCAATGAACACTAATTGTGGTCCTTGACTTGCTGATTTATTTCTTTATTAATATGAGCAGACTTCTTTCAATCACTTCTAGACAAAAGAGATCGTAGACTAGCTATCTCTTTTAACCTCACCTTCCGTTATATTGATGATGTCCTTTCACTGAACAATCCTCGGTGACTTTATCTATCTCATATGAACTTGAGGTAAATGGCTCTACTGATAAGAGGAGATGGGCTTCATATTTAGATCTACATCTCGAAATAGACACCTAAGGATTTGGAAGTCTTCTTTACCGAATATGAAAGGCTGATTTAACCGTTTGCAACGCGACGGGTGTATTACAACAAGCAGGAATTGCTTACGCTTCCGGAGCACCTGATTTCACTCTCGTTACGACTTGAGTTCGCACTGTTGATTCTTTTTCAGTCGTTTTATGTGTTTGTTAATTAGTGTTCTTCTGGTTTGTGTGTACAGGTTTTGTTTCTGCTGTCTTATTTGACATTTGAATGCCCAATAGGTACCTTTCTGTTTCTTATGACAGTTAAATCTTTCATCAAAAGTAAACACAGTAGTTTCCCCTTTAGAATTGTGAATCCTATCACTAGCTTGATTTAATTGTTGCTTTATAATGAGAGACTTCTCCTTGAAAGCTGCTTTTGCACTTTAAATATACGTCTAAGGCTTCCAAACAGAGAATTAGTGATTTGAGATCACGTTTAAAAAAGTTTTCCCATACAAAGAGCATGGAAAGTGTTTTGTCTGTAAATTTTTAATGTTCAGCACAAGCCTTAAAACATGTGCAGATATACTGCAAGACATGACCTTTGAGTTTTTGCAATTTCATGCACCGTTCCTTTTGAAGTTTTCACGAGATAACCAAATTCAGGTAATCAGTGGCCACCCACAATCTTTTAACAGGTTTAAAGTGTTCCAATAAACATTAATTAAAGTATCGTTATCCTTTAAATATCTCAATAGAGATCAAACTCTTAGCTTGATTTTTGACAAATTGAGTTTCTGTGTGCTTTAAGATGATAGGACAAGATTATATTTTATCCAGCAAATCAAAATAATGACCTAACCACCCTTCTGTATGTATGAGGGCTTTGATTTAAACTCATTTTGAAAAAAAGTTTATGTTTGGAAAAGATAATCTAAAGACACAAGAATTCCCATTTAACTTATGACAAGTCTTCCCTAAATATCAATTTAATAACATTTAATAAAAGTTTGACATCAATGTCTGACAGTTTGGTGGTTCCGATAAAGCATTACAAAACCAGTGAGAGAGAGAGAGAGAGAGAGAGAGAGAGTTTTATGCATAGACGCAAAGTCATTTTTTAGTGCCAACAAAACTCCCAAAGGAGGAAATGGCCGATTTATAGGAGTAATTTTTTAGACAATGATGTTGCTAGTTTATATGTGGTGCTCATGAGAGTACAATCAACCCTTAATACCGTTATTAATGTATTGTTGGGCACAAAATGATATTATTTGGTGCATTATATAAAGGAATTTGTTTTGCTTATGTCTTAAACAAATTGATGTAAGGGTTGTTAACATGACAGTTTATCGAGTCTTCGTCGAGCTTTTTCATTTTTTTTCAAAACCAAACCCCTCACAGTCCTAACGTTTACCTATCTTCTGAGTCACTTTCTTTTTCGTGTTCTTTCTTTGCCCCGCTATTCTAGCACGGATCTCTACCAAGCCCACAACTGATTTAAAATGATGATTGTGCAGTTGATTGATCTTGGCTGTCGATATTTTGATTCCTTTAGACATATGAAAATAAATGAAAGTCTTATGTTTTCAAAAATGACGCAGCCAGCTGGGACTATATCATATTGAGCACTTGTAAAACACAGTTCAATAAAATACTTGTTTTACTCTAATTGAACGCAACATTCTGTTTTAGAATACAATGGAGTTATGAAACCATTTGGAAATTTGGTAACAGTACGAGTTCATTTCTCGGTTTTAGCTTAGTAATCATGTTGTATATGCCATACCTTTCATTAGTAATGTTGTTATTTATGTCACACCTTTTCATTAGTGATGTTGTTGTGTATGTCACACCTTTTCATTAGTGATGTTGTATATGTCATACCTTTTCATTCAAAATGTTGTTGTATATGTCATACTTTTTCATTAGTAATGTTGTTGTATAGTAATATTGTTGTATATGTCATACCTTTTCATCAGTAATGTTGTTGTATATGTCATACTTTTTCATTAGTAAAGATGATGTATATGTCATACCTTTCTTTTCATTATTAATTATAGTATAACTAATTCGGTGTGACGAATATCAACTTGTTCCGCGTACGAGTTGAATCCCCTAGCGTTATTCGACACAAGTGACATTAAAATTGACATTCGTCACCCCGAATTAGTTATACTATTTGTTATAGATATGATTTGGACAAACGTGGCAAATAGATCAACAAAATAGCGAAAACGAATGAAATATTGATCGATGAATTGTGAATTGCGTACTTATCTATATAAGGTATTTTTCGCGGAAAACTTCACGACATTAAATAAATTTGCACGCGAGTGAAATAAATACTGTAATTCACTCAGTGAATATCATCTCGGAAATCACGATAGTTCATCTATATCTTTATAATACTGTTCTTGTATATGCCATACCTTTTCATTAGTAAAGTTGTATATGTCATATCTTTACATAAGTCTAAGAAAAAGAACAAATTTACAGAAGACCAAATAATCGACATGCTCAACTTTCTTATTGACAACGTATTTGTTCAGTTTGGTGGACGTGTTTTTCAGCAAATAATAGGGATTCCAATGGGCACTAACTGTGCACCTTTGCTTGCTGATTTGTTTCTTCATTCATATGAAGCAGACTTCTTGCAATCTCTTCTAGACAAAAAAGACCGTAGACTAGCTCTCTCTTTCAACCTCACGTTCCGTTATATTGATGATGCCCTTTCACTAAACAGTTCTCGATTTGGTGACTTTCTCCATCTCATATATCCCCAGGAGCTTGAGATATAGGACACAACGGATTCTAGGAGGTCTGCTTCATATTTAGATCTACATCTCGAAATTGACTCTCAAAGAAGACTTTCAACAAGGCTCTATGACAAACGTAAACGATATTGAGATGTGGAACAAGTGTACGCGACACAACAAACATAAAAAAACAGCAATTCAAAAAATCACAACGGAAAACAGCACGATGACTTCAACTTTCTTATCGTCAACTTCCGCTTCTTGTGTAGCAACATTCCGTCCGCTCCAGCTTATGGAGTTTACGTATCTCAATTGATTCGTTACTCCAGAGCGTGCGGGACTTACATCGATTTCCTTAGCAGAACGACACGTCTGACGCATAAATTGCTCACACACGGTTATGTTGTTCCTCGGTTGCTGTCTTCACTCAAGAAATTTTACGGAAGACATCATGCACTTATAGACAAATATGGGATTTCAATCTCTCAGATGAGTGCAGATGTTGGTTTGTCATAGGGTGTTGTTTTGTCTTCCTTTGCCGGATTTGACACGCTGAATGGATTATTGGCAACGTGACGGGTGTGTTATAGCAAGCAGGAACTGCTTACTCTTCCGGGGCACCTGAGTTCACTCTTGTTTCGACTGGAGTTCACCTTTCGGACTTTTGACATTCGGATACCCCATTGGTACCTCTGCTTCTTTACATAATATTAAAAACGAAAGAATATGGAATATGTGCTAGAAAGACACGATCCACATATTGAAATTATTTTGATAAATATACAACAGCCAAATTTCACTGCGTTTGAAGAGCTTAAGTGTTAAGTAAGTTGTTGTAATGTTATTGTATATGTCATACCTTTTCATTAAAAATGTTGTTGTATATGTCATACCTTTTCATTGTCATGTTGTTGTATATGGCATACCTTTTCATTGTCATGTTGTTGTATATGTCATACGTTTTCATTGGTCATGTTGTTGTATATGTCATACCTTTTCATTAAAAATGTTGTTGTATATGTCATACCTTTTCATTAAAAATGTTGTTGTATATGTCATACCTTTTCTTTAAAAATGTTGTATATGTCATACCCTTTCATTTAAAATATTGTTGTATATGTCATACCTTTTCATTGTCATGTTGTTGTACATGTCACACCTTTTCATTGTCACGTTGTTGTACATGTCACACCTTTTCATTAGTAATGTTGTTGTATATGTCATACTTTTTCATTAAAAATGTTGTATATGTCATACCTTTTGATTGTCATGTTGTTGTATATGTCATACCTTTTGATTGTCATGTTGTTGTAGTATATGTCATACCTTTTGATTGTCATGTTGTTGTATATGTCATACCTTTTGATTGTCATGTTGTTGTATATGTCATACCTTTTGATTGTCATGTTGTTGTATATGTCATACCTTTTGATTGTCATGTTGTTAATTGTATATGTCATACCTTTTCATTGTGATGTTGATGTATATGGCATACCTTTTCATTGTCATGTTGTTGTATATGTCATACCTTTTCATTAAAAATGTTGTTGTATATGTCATACCTTTTCTTTAAAAATGTTGTATATGTCATACCCTTTCATTTAAAATATTGTTGTATATGTCATACCTTTTCATTGTCATGTTGTTGTACATGTCACACCTTTTCATTGTCACGTTGTTGTACATGTCACACCTTTTCATTAGTAATGTTGTTGTATATGTCATACTTTTTCATTAAAAATGTTGTATATGTCATACCTTTTGATTGTCATGTTGTTGTATATGTCATACCTTTTGATTGTCATGTTGTTGTAGTATATGTCATACCTTTTGATTGTCATGTTGTTGTATATGTCATACCTTTTGATTGTCATGTTGTTGTATATGTCATACCTTTTGATTGTCATGTTGTTGTATATGTCATACCTTTTGATTGTCATGTTGTTAATTGTATATGTCATACCTTTTCATTGTGATGTTGATGTATATGGCATACCTTTTCATTGTCATGTTGATGTATATGTCATACCTTTTCATTAAAAATGTTGTTGTATATGTCATACTTTTTATTAGTTATATTGCTGTATATGATATATATAGATTATAACACAGGGTTTTCCATATCAAGTCCCATATGATATGGGACCTGATATGGAAACCCCTGTGTCATAATCTTTTTATCATACATTTCAGCAAACAAATTTAAATAAATAGCAGACGATATAAATATAAAATTTCAAAGTGAGGCCATAGACCTGGATATGGCATATTAGCCCACTTTTGTGCACGCGAGGTCTTGATATGGCCATATTTGCCCACTTTTGTGAACGCGAGGGTTTGATATGGCAAGAGAGTCCCTTGTCAAGCTCTGGTTTGTAAATTTACGGCTGTTACACACGGACAAATTTAAAGGTATCAAAGCTAAATGTATGATAAACCTTTTCATTGGTCATGTTGTTGTATATATCATACCTTTTCATTAAAAATGTTGTTGTATATGTCATACCTACTCATTAATAATAATGTTGTATATGAAATACCTTTTCATTACTTATGTTGTTGTATATGACATACCTTTTCATTAGTTATGTTGTTGTATATGACATACCTTTTCATTAGTAATATTGTTGTAATGTTGTTATATATGTCATACCTTTTCATTAAAAACCTTTTCATTAGTAATACTGTTGTATATATCAAGCCTTTCATTCTGTTGCTGTGTTGTCATCAGTTTCCTATGTTTTGTCTCTTGTTGTTTAGTACTTAAATTGAAATAATGCTATAACTTTAAATGAAAGGCTAAAATTAATAATTAGGAATATTTTTCATTAAATAGAAAATAATGTGTACGCGACACAGCCCACAATCAAGCGGCAATTCAGAAAAACCACACAAATCTGCTTCAAAATATTTCCCTGTTACCAAATTTTATTGCTTTTTTTACTTTTAATAGAATATAAGAGTACTTTTTACCAACTCTACTTTATAATCAGTGAATTAATAGTTTGAAGATTAGTTTGATATTGTACCCAAGTTCAGTAAAATACAATTTATTTAGTACTTAAACATCCAGCAGTTTTATCTTCAATGAAATTTTTTTTACCGTTACAGCACACGCGTAATTGGCCTTACCAGTATCGATGACAAAATAAATATTAAAGTTATATAATAAATTCGCATTATCGATATTTATCAGATTAATATATTTTGCATCGCTTCACGTTTTATCCACGCGAGCAGGCGACATATCGCCCCTCACGTGGTCAGCAGTAACATAAACAGTATCAACGTGCGTGCAATGAACGGAAATCATGAAAAAACACCATGGTATTTCTTAATTGCCGACCCATTATTCAATAAATGCTACATATAAACAGGGCTATTTAGATAAATAAGTAATAGTATTACCGTAAAATCTGGAGCGATTTGTTACAGTTATCAAATATATACTAATTATCTGATAATGGAGTCTAAAATAACTAGAGACACGCATAATTTGCTTTATATTGGCAATCAGAAAAAATAACTCAACTAAGTCTGTTTAATCAGCTACTGTGGAAACTTTTATGTTCAATGGTTTAGTAGGAACTCTTCTTTAATGGAAAACACTTTTCGTGCCCATATCCGGTTTTAGTGTCGAGCTAATTCGCACGCAATTTTTGTATCTCTATCATTTAGTGAATTTAAACACTTGTCTCAAATCTTAATTGCTACAGACATTATAAAAAATGAGGAGAAGGATCAATGCCAAAGTACTCTAATCAGATGGTGCGATGTCACCGGAAACGTACGCCTTAATAGCCACGGTATTAATATGAAAATTTCATGTAGCCTCAATAACCTAATTATCAAAGAAAAATTGTATTAAGCGAAGACTAAAACAATGATATCATCCTAATGAAGCTATAATCTACATTTTCACCTATTTATTGCATTAGAAACTAACAAACGACGGATAATCACGTCAAATGACGGTAATTGAAGCGATCAAAATCGTGTTTAAAATGTTAAAGCTCTGAAAGTTCTTTCGTGCTAACGTTTTTGAAGATTAAAAGTGATTTAATGTCTGTTTGTCTTTACTGCTCAATTGAAACCGCAATTAATTAAAATTGATAATACAATAAAATCTGTTAAAGATCGTTTGTCACGGCCATTTGAATGTTCGCTGTGCTTTAATGGGTAAAAAATCACATGCGAGTCGTCACGAAAGCTAATTTTTAGATGTACCGTATGATATGATTAACTACTAAAGGTCTTTCTAATTAGCCTGTAATTATTGAACGGTTTCAGATCAAAACGCTTTTATTATGCTATACATATCTATTAAGATTTTATGTTTTGGTATTTTAAGCATTAAAGGAATAAACGATAATCGTAATTTGAAATCCTGACATGCAAAGTAAGTAGCTCATTACAAATGCATGGCACTCTATCTTCCACCTTACTCATGGTAGTGTCGATCCTGCTTCTCTTAGACCAACCAACAGTTAGTATTTTGTTTCTGTGGTTCTGTGTTTTCTACCTACTCCTAAACCTTATAAGTTTTCAGATTACATTTCTTCTATATGTATTGTTTGAAGAATAAAATTAGTAAAGAGCGTTAGTTGGTTGTTTCCTTTATATTGTCTGTTTTTTTGTGTTGTATTCGTTCGTGTCGACTGATTTCATTTTCGCCTATACGGGCTTTTGACATTCGATGCCCCTTAGTACTTCTTTGGGGTTTTTTTTAACATTGATTGTAGATCTTATGCTATTTTTTGCAAAAAAACATTCATTAGAGATTATTAAAACTAAAGACATCTTGTCGCTAAAAATATACCCTCATAAAAAAATAAGATAACTTAGATAGAATTGATATAGATAACGACTGAATGTAGTTTCTCGGGGGGGAAAAAACGCAGGTATATAAATATCTGGAAATCGTTTTATACCTAGATTATTTTGTAATTCAAAGGCAAGATGAAATTTTAATGAAAAAAATATAATTTTATCCTAAAACACAAACCAGACGGGGTTAGCCTCACAGAGACATGAACACGCCATAAGGGCTAACTATCAAATTGATTTTTTAAAACCAAATTATAGCAGCAGAGTTTCATACAATTCAAAATTTAAAGGACAAGATATTGAATTGGCCCCCCATTTTTTTTTTTATTTGAGTATTTTGTTTGATTTTGAGTATAAGTTGATATTTCTATGAAACAGAAAATATTTTTATTTTCGTGTACACGGGGAAAAATGAAAGCTGGAAATATTCGAAACTAGATTTGATAGAGCATCAAAGGTTGTTGTAGGAAGAGCTAATTCGTGACTAAAATAATTTTAGGACACATCAGGTTTCTTATATCCAACCCACCCAAATTTGAAATATAGTTGCCGTTTTGCATTTCATTTAATAAGCCAGTTTAAAGTCAATGGTACAGTTACACAGCAATTCTAAAAATGATGTACTGATTATAACTGCCAATCACAAGAAATTTTACGGAAGACATCATGTGATCATCGGACATAAGTGTAAGCCGACAAAGAAAGTCTTTCTTACCAGCACAAAGCACCTACCAGTCAAAGATCGCTACAGTGCCTCATCGTGGCGGTGCGTGGTAGCTTAAATACAGTACTCTAGGCTAAACTGTAGAGAATCTCGGAAGAGCAAGGCCCTAGAGATGCAATGTGAATCATCTATCGTATCGGTGTGTGGAAGCATCTTAGCACTCATCATCCTTGTCGAGCTATAGGTAAATAGTGTGGCTCGATGGTAGTCAATAAACTAGGAGGACAGCTCATCTACTAAACATCTCCGCAGGCCAACAGTTACGATCCGCTAGCACTTATCTTCAACCTTGGCGGAGTAAGTAAGTTTTTTGTGACCTCAACAGTTTAAATATCTCCCTTGTTACAATAAATATATTTATTCAGGTAGTCGCAAAAATAAGATAATAATACAATAAATTCATCTGAAATCAAATCAATAAACGGTAGAAAATAATGAGATGTGGGATATGTGTACGCGACACAGCTCACATAACGAGCGGTATAATTTAGATAAACCACAATGGACAACCGCCAGCAGCCTTCAAAGAGGCCAGTAGTCTGCAATTGGCCCATGGTCTAAAAAAAATGCATATAATTCAAATCCAGTCCTGATATAGTCACAGATAAGACCCCCTTCTTAAACAAGGAACAGAAAACATAAAAAAAGACAAGTACAAACAAAAGCTTTGTCAAAGATTCCTGGCTTCGGACATGCAGGCACATATAAAATGTAGCGGGGTTAAACTATTTTTTTTGGGCCCAATCTTCCCCCTATTATTAATCCAAGACAAAGCACAAGAATTAAACACCCAATAAAAATCAAATCGATCAAAGTTCAATTTCACTAGAGAGAACCTTAGACAAAAGACAACAAGAACAAACGAACGGACGGTAGAAGAACTCTCTATAGAACACTCGCTGTAAATGACAGCTAGCTGAGAATCATCAGTCGACTGAAGTAAAAAAATCAAACATATCGATTTTAAATCCGTCACAAAAATTCAAACAATTAATGATTTGGTGGAGTGTTTTCATACAATCTCGATCGCTATAATGCTTTAAAAAAGCTTATCAAAGTTATCAAAGTAAGTATCAAGTTATCAATATTTCTAACAAAAAACACTAACTTCAAAGATTTTACCAAAATATTCAATTCATATCCTTTGTGTAATAGATTTTGAAGCAAATTTTTACTTTAAATGGATTTTTTTTTAATTTGTGATTGTTGCAAGACAGGCACGGTTTTAGCGACAACAAAGGATACTCTGGAGCAGCTAACACTGGCAGTGGAGTGTCATAGGCTGGACGACCCATGGCACATAGCGAGTCTTTTCTAAAGTCGCTGCAGAGGCTATTTAGCCTATAGTCCCATTGATTATGTAATTTGATTACATGCATCAAACTCCCAATGCAAATCAATCAGAATAGAGAAATGAGACCACAAGAAGTTGACTAATTCCGCCAAAGATGAAGATGAGATATACCTGGCTATCAAAGATGTTTACTAAGAGACTAATTTCTAGCCAGAATCACCTATGGATAAATAGTGGGGTGCCCATTACCCAGGCGGGTGATAGCTTTCGTAAATTTGTCTGCAATATTGTCTAGAGTCGATAATATCTCATCATAACTCTTGAAGAAGTTTACTGTCTTGACTTGCAGCGTCCTTTCACGAAGACTGTTCCACCACTCGATTCATGAAGAAATATCTAATGTCTGTACAACAATTTTCTTCGGCCAATTTCATCAGGTGATCATGGAGTTGACGAGCTGGTAGTGTGAAGAACATTTGCGTTGGAGTTTCGACCATACCCTTCAGGTATTTATATGTTTCAATAACGTCGCCCCTGCAAAGACTAAGGCTATATATAGGTTCCAATGAAAGATCAAAGCAAATTCCAGATTTTCATTGTCAGATATTTGCCACGGGCTCCACACAAGAGATGCCTTTTGAATCTCAGTCGTATATAATTGAAGAATAACGAGTTTATTTTTTTTAGCTCACTTACACCAAAAGTCAATGTGAGCTATTGCCATCAATTGGCGTCTGTCGTCGCTGTCGTCCGTTAACATTTTTTTTTAAAAACCATCTCCTCTGAAAAAACTACACAGAATTCAATAAAACTTGGTATGATTAATCCTTAGGGTGTCCTGCACAAAAGCTATGTTTCAATTTTTGATTCGTCAAAAAACATGGCCGCCGTTGCTAAAAATTAGTCAGGGGGGGGGGGGGCAGATAACTGTTTTGGCTTGTAAATAAAAAAAAATCTGATGCAACTATCCTTCTTCAGCAACAAAAGTTCTACAAAAGTCTTCATTGGGTCGAAGCTGTCAGATGACCAATTATAGGAGTCATGGCCCTTAAAAGGTAAAAAATAACGTTCTTTCATGTTTTTGCCCTTTAGAAACAGAAAAAAAACTATTGTAGATAGAGAAAAGCTGTTCCTTGCTTAAACATTGAGCTCATTGAGCTCAACAAAAGTCTTCATTGGGTTGAAGCTGTCAGATGACCCCTTATAGGGGTTATAGCCTTTTAAAGGTAAAAAATAGCGATTTTTCATGTGTTTGCCCTATATAGATTGAAAACTATTGCAGATATAAAAAAGCTGTTACTTGCTTAAACCTTCAGCTCATTGAGCTCTGCAAAAGTCTTCATTGATTCAAAGCTGCCAGATGGCCCCTAATAGGGGCTATGGCCTTTATAAGGTCAAAAATAGTGTTTTGTCATGTTTTTGTCCTATAGAATGAAAACAATTGCAGATAAAGAAAAGCTGTTGCTTGCGTAAACCTTTATCTATTGAGCTTAACTAAAGTCTCCATTGGGTTGAAGATGTTAAATGACCCCTTATAGGGGTAATGGCCCTTCAAAGGTAAAAAAAGTAGCGTGGATGAAATCTATTTCAGTAATAGGAAAGCTGTTGCTTGTATATATATATTAAAACTTCATTGAAGAGCCCTTTAGCTTAAGGACCAGGTGAGCGATTCAGGCTCCTGGGAGCCCCTTGTTTTGTTAGTGATGTGAAACAGCGTTTGAACAGTACAATCTTCCGATAGGCTTTACCAATTATATTGCTATTATGCTCTGAGAGGTTAAGTTTTGAATTCATGTATACACCTAAATATTTCTTTGAAGAAACAGTTTGTAAGTAATCCCCATTTAAAGAATTGGATTATCGAAACGATACTCATAACCTTAAACACTACACACCTTTAAGCATTGAATTTCAAGCCCATATTACTTTGTTTAGTGAGCAAACATTTTAGCCCTGATGTTGGCTAGTGATGTCAAGCCATTGATATATAACAGGAATAGCAGGGCATCACGTTTAGGTCCTTTTATGACTCACCTTGACACAAGAATCCATTCTAAGTGACCGTTCCCAAGCAAAACTCTCTGCTTTTTGTTTGAAAGGAAGTTCTGCTACCAAATCAAAATAGTTCTAATTTCATATTGCCCCAGCTTATATATAATTAACGATCATGAGGAACAGTATCAAAAGCCTTAGCAAAGTCTCAATAAATAATGTCTTCTGGAATATTACAATCAAAGGATAACCATTATTTAAGTTCACTATCACAAGAGCATTCTTTTTTAATCAGACACCAATTTCTTCGTGACCGACTTTTGGAGCAAGGCTATAAGAAAATACGTCTCATACGATCCCTAAAAAAATTCTTTCTTCGTTATCAGCCACTAGTAGAAAAGTTCAAAATTGAGTTAAAAGATATGGTAGTTAATTGTTTTAATTAGTGTTTGACTGGTCTGCTGTACTGAGATGATCACCTCAATATCCCTATTGTGTCTCACAACTATGTTGTTTTCTGTGGTCATTACCGGATCCTAAGATCGCAATGGAAGAGGGAGGTTTGGCATCATAAAACCTGGTTTAACCCACCATTTCGTTTGAAATGCCTGTACCAAGTCAGGACCATCGTTTTTGTCATTTTCTCTGGACTTTGAGATTGATCATTCAAGTTCGGTAGTTTTGTTATTACCTTTATTTTAAACCATGGTGATCACACAAGATTATGTTATTAACATTTATAAATTTCAGTACGCGTATTTGAGCTTGAATAAGACATTCAAGAAGTTTGGCTATCTGTGACTTGTTATACTGGCAGGGTTTACGTGATCCAGACTTAAAATTAGTGTATATCAGTCTTCATGATTTTTGCCGGTGTGTACTAAATGGCATAAGATTATATCAAGTGGTACGTCAAAGTTGATTTTGCGTTAAACATTGTCATGGATGCTATAAGGTCCACCATACTCGAAAGGTTGTGACATCTTGGAAATTTCCTCTAAACGAAAAGGACAAAAAAAATAAAACGATATTTTGATTTTTGGTGTCTCAATTGGAATACTATGATGAAGTGGAGGTTCTGAATTAAAAACAAAAAGAGCTGAAAAGTCATTTAAAGCTTCGGCTTTGTCTTTGTCGCTCGTGAGAGTGTTTCCTTTATCTTCCAGGGTATCTGCTGTACATGAACTTTTGGTGAAGTTACGCGTGTAATTATAAAGTCTTTTAGAGTTCTTCTTCAGAGATTCTTCTTTTCTGATTCCTAGCACGACGGACATCCTTATATTTGACCGAGATTTAACACCTTCCTTGATTAACTCAAAGGCGACAAAATTATATAAAAGCTCAAAGTTTTTAAGTTTGAAAAAAATCCATTATTGGTCAAACGACTTCCCTCCGGATCTATATTGTTGATTGCAGTGTTGAGGTCTTAATAGTTTTCAATACTATATATTCTTGTATACTTTACGCTGTTTTTAGTTGATTCTTAAATATACTCACTCAAAAAAGTTACGCAACAGTACAAAATGTTCCTATATATTTTAAACAGACCTACCAAATTTTATTTTTGTATTGCAAAGCCATTTCTTAACCGATTTTAATGAAATTAAAACCACGAGAACGAGAAATGATTGAAATTAATTTTATGAATTTTTATGAAAAATCGTCACTTAACCGGTTTTTAAGATTTCACAAGTAGAAATCAACCGTTACTTTTATGCGTCAACAACCCGTTTAAATCAACCAACATTTTCCGTGGAAAAACATTGGTTATGTTCTACTCGCGTTCTATCAAAAACCGTTACAGATAGGATTTTGCCCAAATCATAAAAAATAAACTTCACTTGTTTGTCTTTTTCTTGGTTTTTATTTGATAAAAAATGATGGAAAAACGGCTTGGAAATATCAATTCATTATAAGGTAGGTTTACTTTAAACATATAGGGAAATTTTCTACTGTTGCGTAACTTTTTTGAGAGAGTTTATCTAGGAAAAGATATTGTGAGAGATAAACTACTGTGATCACTTGTGCTAAAATGTTGGTCGACCAACACATTGTCTATAATATCAATATTTGTTGTCAACAGAACATCCAATAAGCTATTACCTCTCCAAACGAAACAACATTTTAAAGCTACAAAAGCAAACGGCTTATAAGACTTTCTTATAGGAACTTTACTTGTTTTACGCCCGTGCAACGCTATATGGGTTATTTACAGGCGATGAACATGAAAGGATGATAAAATGAACATGAAATGATGATGATAAATGAAAGATGGGGGCGGGGGGGGCTGGGAAACAAAGGAACGGAAAATTTTGAAGAACCACAGGAAGAGGAGAGAGATGGGTAGGGGCGGAAAACTTATGTGGTGCACTACTTGGCGGTCCACAAAGGGGTCTTTTACGTGCATGAGGCGTGGCAGTCTCCACACACGTTGGCCTACTATGGTCAGCGGTCAGGGATTCCGTATAATAGACCTGAGAACCCCCGCGGACGAGGGCCACCCTATTTAGCCACCTAGGGTACACACTTCGCCACCTGGGCCCCGCACGGGACTGATTGGAGAAAACAGGACTAATCTGATTAACATCTGGATAAAACATCTTTTTCTCAGTACACATGGATGATAATGTTAACACTCAGAATATGCAGCCGTTAGCTGTCAAGAGAAGCACAGAAACAATCATAGGCTGGGATCCTGTATTCAATTATTGAACAGCAAACAAATGGATCCCATTTAATATTATCGAATGAAAGATGCTAAGGAAGATACGTGTACAAGGGATCATTACTACGAGCTTCTTCTAGAAAAAGCAAATGAAGGAAAATAATCATCTTATTAGGAAAATCAAGGACGAAGAAGAAAAAAAACGATTACATTGGTTTCGAAGAAATCATGGGTAGAAGAGTGAGTATGTGAGTGAGTGAAATTGTGTTTTACGCCCTTGCAACGCTATAAAGGTTTTTTAATGGCGACGAACATGAAAACGATGATAAAATTAACATGATGATTAGAAATGAAATATTGGGGTGTAGTGGGAAGCAAAGAGATAGTAAATTTTAAAGACTACTTGGCGGTCCACAAAGGGGTGTTTTACGTGAATGAAGCGTGGCACACTCCACACACGTTGGTTTACTATGGTCAGCGGTCAGGGTTTCCGTGTTATAGACCTGATTACCACTGCGGACGATGGCTACCCTATTCAGCCACCTAGGATACACACTTGGTCACTCTGTGGGCCGAGAAGTAACCAATGTCAGATCTGAAGACCCTTAGTCACATCTTTCGACGACCTAGGCTCTGCTGTGGGCATATTCGACACCGGGGCCCCGCACGGTACCATGGGTGGAAGAATGATAGGTCTGATGAATGAGACTGGAGAACTTTTTAAAATTTTTTGTACAACACATGTACATGATTTGGTCATTAAAAGAATATCTTCACACACAAACATTCCGTCTGGCTACATGGGTATCTCCTCATTTAAAGACAAAAACCAAATGGTCAACATTTGCATTTCTTGGAAATTTCGAAGAAGCCTGTAGTATGTAAAAATTAAAATAAAGTCTCAGGCAATACATTTTGCTAGGGCTAACGCGTGTTTCGTCTGCTAGTATTCAAGACTCATCAGAGGCGCCCAAGTCCAAGGAATGAAAATGGCGAACACAATATGAAGAACACAGTAATATGCAACCAATTTTCCGAGTTTTGACAAATTTGAAATTTACACTTACAATTCGAATACCTTGAATCATTCATCAACACAAAAGTGTCGGTACCGTAGAGGGCTAACCTCGGGGACTTAAAACTCCGCCAGCAGCGCTGACAATCACGAGTTGTTAGAAATTAAGAAATTAAGGTTACAACAATGTCAATGCAGCATCTGATTATCAACTCCTGGTCTCCAACATAAAACTGAATTAAGAAAACAGCATCAGTAGGAATACGCAATTTATATTAAAAAGTTAGAGAACACAATAATTCATCAGAATCTTAACTCGAAAGTGTAAACCTTTTCAATACACTTTAGATTAGAGAAAAAGCTACCACCTCAGTAGAAAACTACCGGGAACAAGTAAACAACTTACATCTGCTTGAAAAGCAACTTTTAGGCGTATGACAAAACAACACAAAGAATGGATCACATGAAACACTATGTAAAGTTGAAAAGATGAAAAATCTGAAAGATCTATGAATAACTGCAGATTAAGCAACAAAAAAGCGCAAGATGGATATGTGCACACAAGGTGACAAGGAGGTTAATAGCAGTGCCGGAATGATAAAATAAAATCTGAAACAGAAGTGTCAAATGAATTGGATGAAGAAATGATATCAATGAACTGGACAGGTGGTAATATTTTCCAAGAAAGGAAAAAAAGGAGAGCTAATTCTGTGAGGTAACTACAGGGAAATATTGCTTCTCTCAGTATCTGGAAAAGTTCCAACAGAGTAATGCTACAGAGAAGATTAGAGACAATCAAGATGGATTTTTACAAACAAGGTCATGCGCTGAACAAATTGCAAATTGGACGAACGCAATGTTTCAATTCTCCGTATTCCGAAAGGTTACGCAGTTCTGTATGTTGCAACACATGCGTCGCGTTACTGACGGCAAATTCAAAGTATCAAATCCAGTAAAAAGGACAAAACAAAACCTTTTGACAAACCATATCTGTACTCATCTGTGAGATAGAACCCCCATATTTGTCTTTGAGCGCATGAAGTACTTAATAAATTTACTCAATTAAAGACAATCGAGGAGTTATTTGTAAGGTGTAAGGGGTACTATAGTATGACACACAGTGACATCAATAAAGTCCTCCTGTGTAAATGTAAGGGGTAATATAACCTGACACACGGTTACACCAATAAAGAACTATGTAAAGTGTTTATGGATGATATAACCTGACACACGGTGACACCAATGAAGTCCTACGTCAAGTGTTAGGGTAATATAACTTGACACACGGTGACATCAATAAAGTCCTAAGTAAAGTGTAAGAGGTAATATTACCTGACACATGGTGACACAAATAAAGTCCCATGTAAAGTGTAAGGGGTAATATAACTTGACACACAATGACACCAATACTACTTCTATGTAAACTGTAAGGGGTACCATAGTATGACACACGGTGACACCAATAAAGTCCTATATGTAAAGTGTAAGGGATAATATAACTTGACACACGGTGACACCAATAAAGTCCTATGTAAAGTGTAAGGGGTAATATTACCTGACACATGGTGACACAAATAAAGTCCTATGTAAAGTGTAAGGGGTAATATTACCTGACACATGGTGACACAAATAAAGTCCCATGTAAACTGTAAGGGGTACCATAGTATGACACACGGTGACACCAATAAAGTCCTATATGTAAAGTGTAAGGGATAGTATTACTTGACACACGGTGACACCAATAAAGTCCTATGTAAAGTGTAAGGGGTAATATAACCTGACACACGGTGACACCAATAAAGTCGTATGTTAAGTGTAAGGGATAATATATTCTGACACACGGTGACACCAATAAAGTCCTATGTAAAGTGTAAGGGAAACTATTACTTGACACACGGTGACATCAATAAAGTCCTATGTATAGTGTAAGGGATAATACATCCTGACACACGGTGACCCCAATAAAGTCCTTCTATTATAATGTTGAACTACTAGAAAGACATTTGATTGTATGTCTACCGTATTGCCGTAATCATGATTGCTTTTGGATTTTCTTTGCGAACGTGCAGAAAACCCTTTTTGACTCTTTTTATTTTGTTTTGTTTAAAAAGGGTTACATGTAAAACACAGACTCGAGATAACATGCATAAAATTTTTAATAAATATAAGACTTAATTCGTTCGACCGCATGTCTTGTTGAACAAATATATAGTAACATTACAAGTATGGAATGGCGAGAGATATACAATAACCAGGGTATGGGGTGTATATATACAGAACGTACGGGAGACGCACGTGTTGTCTCACATTCCACCTGTGTCATCCTGCAGGTTTTTTATTGTTGGTGAGTTTGACAGCTGTGAAATGTTCAGCAATGTTTCTGCCACATTTTCTTTAGAATAAATGTCAGACTTTGATAGGAATTCCTCGTTCGTAACTTCACTAATTACGGGATCTATTTCGGATTTTATTTCCGTTTGCGTGTCTTTAATATCAATTTCGAATGCCGATGGGGTTTTTTCCTCATTTTTAGCCTTCTTGCTTGTCGACATGCTGCATTGTTTTTTCGATCCGTCCGTGCTTTTTTCGACATTCAGCTTGAGTTCAGCTGCCTCGGCGTTGGAGATGTTTTCCTGTTTCTTCCATTTTGTTCGTCTGTTTTGAAACCAAATCTTAACCTAAAACAAAACAAACACAGTGAAACACCGATTTATTGATAATTAGTAAGGAGTTGTTTTGACTCATGATGTGGTGTCAAAAGTATAACTAACGAGAATTCAATGACGACTTTATACGTGTTCTCCTGTACCGGGATGCGTTTAACACGCGCCGTTGTCATTTCAGTGTTATTTTTGTGAAACCTGAGAAAGTAAGAACGTTGGAGAAATAGTTAATGGCAATTAAGTAACTACTTGTTGAAAGCTTGGACAGTGATTGAGAAATTGTTAAATTAATCATTTCATAATTTGTCCGAGCGATTGAACATAAAATGTTTAATTCATAAAGCATTTCCTCAAAACGATAGGATTTTACAAAATCTTTGTTTCATTTTATCAGATTAAGATTAAAATTGAACTTAATGAAAATATCCAAGAAGAAGAAAAAAACAAGGCAAACATCGGACAAAATCAAGATCGCAATGGAATTGTCGTTTTTAATTGTTTATTCTAAATTTATTGCTTTTTAATTGTTTATTCTGAAATTATTGCTATTATATATGATTTTGCTGTAATGATAAAGACAAAAATCTTTAATATCATGATAAATATTCTACGGGAAAACAATGAAGGAAGAATTTGATCATTATTATTAAACAAATAGTACTTCAGGCGTCGAATTACAAAACTCTATTGCTTTGTGTTTGAAATTAAAGACGGTAGTAGCTTTCTCACGACAAAGCTGATGATGGTGATAATGCCGTGCTTGATACGTCATAATAATTGTTCTGATTTTATCACAATCAAACGGCGAGAAACGCTTGAAAAACTCAAATGTGTCATATAAAACAGTTAATGACAAATTAATTGGCTTTTATGATGACGCCACACTTTTGACACTTAACTTAGAAGTGTGCTATTTTACGGAAGTCTCCTACTTAAATGGAAATTAAATAAGTTAAAGCCTCTTAAGAGAAACAAAGGTTTTACACCTGTCATTGTGTATATTAATTAAGACTTCAACAAACTGTTTTATATAGTATAATTGATTCGAGCAGTAACCGAAAGCCCATGGTCCAATGGTTTCCATTAACAACACACTTCGTTTTTAAACATTTAATTTGATGGGCCAGAGAGAACACGAGAATAAGACTAAACCAATAAAGGGTTTACTGTTGGTATTCTTCCTCCTTTTTATAAATTATACATAACTACGTTACCAAGGTTTTTATTTTATGGACTTAATATTTAATTCTTACCCTTCGTTAGATAACAATCATCTTTATACCATTATAAAGGACAAGGTATGATGAGGGCTGTTTTTGGCCCCTTTTTCAAAAGTGAAATTTTATGCTCAAAAATTGATTTATATGATATTAAGTAATGAAAGTTGATAAATTTGAATGTTTTAAACAAATTATAGATCCAATCTGATTTTAGCATTCGATCAAACTTGACGAAAAAGTGACTTTTTCTCACAAATACTCGAAATTTGGTATATTTTTGTATGTTTTTGGCTCAAATAACTATGAGCGGACAAGCGGCCCACAAAAATATTCTAACTATGGAATTGGCATACAAAAACTAATATTTCCAGAAATAATCTTTGTGGGCCGCAGGTCCGCTCATATCTAAATTTCTCAAAAACAATTGTCAATTTAACAATTTTAAGCCAATTTTGCTACATTTCATAGTTATATCATTTTGTGCACATGCGTAATTACGCCAAATGTCAAATTTTCAATAAAATTGTGCTTGTTCCAAAAAATACAACTTCTGAATCACAAACTCACACCGTTATAATTCAATATTCCGATTTTGGAAAATTTGAGCAATTTAGGGGGCCAAAATCGTCTTCTTATCCTATCTTGTCCTTTGTTTGTAAATGATGTAAATAAATCCGTTAAAAGTCGTATCAGTCACATTAAAATATTAAACTACCGCTCATTTATTTATTATTCTTTTCAGGGCAGCTTTTTTTTCTTGAAAGAGTTATGACTTTCTGCTGATTTAATCACAAGAAAGCCACAAGAAAGTTCCAGGCAATTTCCATGCGAATAACGTTAAACTGTGTCTGACGCCCGTTTCGTCTATTGAAGATTAATCAGACAACGCCCTTGAAGCCAAAAGTTGTTTGGGAAAAATTTACTTGAAGAATACCCCCCCCCCCCCCCCCAAAAAAAAAAAAAAAAAACACCCACACATTTTCAAGGAAGAATTTTTCATTGGTAATATTTTTTTCCTATTTCATGCACTATTTCAGCATAAACAGATTTTGATCTTATATGTGGTTGAATGCATATACACATTTTTTTCGTCATACCTGGGTCTCGGTGACATTTAGCATGGTTGCCATTTCCGCTCGTTCTGCAGATGACAAATATTTCTTCTGCTCAAACTGTTTCTCCAGCTCAAATATCTGTCTGCCCGTGAACGTTGTCCTAGCTTTCTTTTTCTTCACATTGGAGTCGCTTTCATCACAGGATCTTTTCCTGGTTTCATCCGAATCTGATTCATCTACGACAAAAATATTTCATCGTTATAGGAGAGAACCTTTCCTTTGGAGGATTTTTAAGTTTAAGCAGATTATTTATATGGCATGTAAAAAAAATGAAGCTTTACATCAAGAAATAGAGTCTTATTTAAGTGTCTCTTGCATTCTGTACATTTTTTATTTTATACAATTGTTTTGGTTTTTAATATATTTTCCCGGTTTATTTTTTCTTTCTTTCTGTTCAGTGCAAATTATTGGTTTTGGTATTTGCTTTTCGAAATCGTTTAGTTTGTTTTATCAATAATACATTGATTTTGTAGATTTTATTTAGATTTTTTTTAAATGTTTTTTTTTCGTGATTCCGGAACTCATTTACCCCTTTTTACTCTTTTTTTCTATACATGTAGTACGTGAATATTTTTTAATGTGTATTCGTTAGTTTTTGGTTTTTTTTCTAATTATTGTTTGTTTTTGTTCTAGTTTTTGTTTGGTTGTTGGTTGCATGTTTGTGTGTGTTTATTTGTATCTCCTTTGTTTTGTTATTAAGATGCCTTCTTGGTTTATATTGCATTCAGAAAATGACTATTTAATGAAAATAAAATTAATTTGTCACTTCAAATATTTTGGATCAATGAAGACAGTACCAGTACAGCTTTTCTGTGTTGAAAGCACACGATAAGTAAGAACCCAAGAATTACATAGAACAACTTTTCAGTTGGAGTTAACATATGTGTTGTGGTCTCATGTTCATTTACTCCATATCCTTTTATAAATTATCTGTTACAGGAGTTTGTCTTTTATGCCGTGTGGAGCTAGTAGAACAATTCCCCATGTTTAAGGTCTATGCTCTTTATTTTTTTTTTAGATATGGTGTACTTGTGCATGAGATCACTTCTCATGCGTGCACTTTGATTTTAACCACTATATAAATTTATGTAAATTCTAAAACCTTAGGTTCAACTCTCTCCATCGTAGTTTTGCCCTTAGCTATATATATTTTGATTTCGTTTGGTTTTATGCATTTTGAACATCTTTTGAATTGTGGATTTCCTTTGTTTTTGGTTCTAGTGATGCTGATGAGGAATAATTTTCCGATTGGCCATACAGCTCATAACATAAATAATATTAATTTTAGTTGGAGTTAACATAAATGTGTTGTGGTTTCATGTTCATTTACTCCATATCCTTTCATAAATTATTTTGGGGGTTTGCTAAAAAAATGTGGGCATAAAAATAACACTTGCGATTATCAAAACTTGTTTTTTGTGTAAATATTGTGAAGTTCAAGGTATCTAGTTGATAAACTTTTTTCCAAAATGTATATTCTGGTTTAAAAACAAACTTCTCTTTGCTCAGTGCTTTTACTTCAAATGATATATTAGCATACATAGGACATTTATAAAATTAAAACAAGGGTCTAAAGAACTATTTCTAGAAAACTATTACTGACGTCAAAAACAGACTGGATCTAAATTAAGATACAAAGTTTTTAAAAACCATACAGCACAATCTGACTATAAAAAACAGTCGGGCGATAAGGTGTTACATTGGGAGAACCTTTCCACAGAGGATTTTTAAAAAAAAAAAAACTATAAAATGATGTTATGATTAAAATGAAAACTCGAATAGCTAGCAATCAGCTTGAATAGCTTTAATAAGATTTTCAATAAAACAAATAACAAGATTTTCAGTTAAACAGAAATTGAAAATATACAGTAGTAACTTAGACAAAATGGTTTTATTTGTCTCCAGAAAAGACTTGTGACACGGACAATACTATGAAAGTATTAATTAAAACTGTCCATAAGGACATTAATTATCTATTAATAACCCATGTCCATATATTATTACCCAGTCAATATGTCAATATCAACTTTATACTTATATTTTATTGCTATTTTTGTTTATTTTTAGTTCCAAAATATATGACAAATTGATTGGAAAAATGAATTAAGTATAGAATAATAAACTATCTATTGCTAAAACACTTAAGTCATAAAAAATGTCAAGTCATTTTTCATCAATATCTATACAAACTGCATCTTATTAATGTTTGAACAATTATATGCATGCTAATGCATTTATTTTATTTCCTTTTTGTTCTTAAACTGCAAATTAAACATTTATATACAAATAATTTAAATTCTTATTTTTTTTAATAATATCTTACTGAACCAATATATAAAAATGAAAAAAGATACATAAATAAAATAATAAAAATAAACCACTTTTTTAGCCTTAATCATATATAATTACCTTTGAATTCAGTTTTTCTCTTATTACATGTGTTTGGTCTAAGTAAGCAACCTTCACATTGGCAGGAATAACTTCTGTCCAAGTCTTTGGAATTATGGTCCTTAGAGCTCTCTGTACTTTCTTTGTCGCTGTCTTCTGTAATTCCCAAAATATCGGATATATAATGTCTACTATGTTTTCTGAGGGGTTCGTATATGTGAGGGTGCCACGTCCTAGGAGCGGTAAAAATCAGACCCCCTTGATGAAACAATGTTGGGGTTACAAAGGCGTGTAGCCTTTGGTTTAGTCCGCATTCCATTTTAAATTTAAAGTTCTTGTACAGTGTACTTTTAAGTGAAAGAACAATCTCCAGATTCCCCCTCTTTTGTCAAAGTTTAAACAAGAGCAGTGATTAGAAGAAATGAAGATAAGTGCAGTAACAACTAACCATTGATATAAATCTATTAGCCAGTTAATGAGGCTTTAAGTCTATGCCGGTCTGGGGGAGGTGCCTAACTCGTTCAACTAATCATCGATATTTCTACAGCATTATAACCAATATTACACTGTCAATTCGGAAATTAATGACGAGAAAACCATCTAGATAAGGGGGATATTAGTAATACGAGGTGTCAAAAGTAAGCCCCAGATGATCCTAGATATTGACCGATCGTTTACCGCTTATTCTACCAATCTTATCTCTGCTGATACTAAAACGATTCAATTTACAAATTACTTACAGTTTTACTTTTTAAAAGTTTGCTTTATTTCCTCTTCACGCATGCAAGTTCAAAGATCTCGTCAGAACAAGATATCTACCGAGATATTATGAGATTAATTTGTAATCTTTGAGGAAATTAAGCATCTTTATAAATCAGAGGATACAATTTCAATCTCGTAAACATTTTTTTTCTATTTAAAACACCTTGGATGTTGTTGAACCAATAAATAATTTGTTTTCAAGCATTTTTGTGACTTTTAACAAAAATTGTTGGGTTTTTTTCTACAGTCTGTTCACGAAACAAATGCTTTCAAAGATTTTTGAAAAAAGACAAGTTCTACTCATACCTCTTCTCGTGAAAATAATACACTGCAACAAAGAAGAACATTTTAAGAAATTTGTTTGCGGTTGATACTTGGTTTGATCGTCCCATTATCGTTTCATGCAAGATTTCTGAAATGTGATAACTTAAAATTTCCTATCGTCAGGACGTTCCGGATCTGTATAATTCTGACCAATTAATAAATGTAAAACATTAACCTAAAGTGTCTGTATTTATTGGGCTTTAATTGATGGAAAACAGCTTTTAAAATCATAGCATTTGTAAGAATGTTTCCTTGTGATTCATCGGACGACATTGGGCACGTGAAATCAGCCAATTTCGCTAAAATCTTTTATATTCAAATATCTGTAATTTTAAAATATTTTACTTGCTATCACACCCTTTCGCTTAATTTTGTTTTTTGTTTTAATGTTTTTGTGTGTTTTTTTTGTGTATGTTTTGTGTATTATTTATTTTGTGTTTTTTTTCTTTGTTTTTTTTTAAGAAATGATTGAAAATAAAGTTGTTCCTTTTTTCATGAAAGGCTTTCTGTATGCTTTATAAACAGTGCTAGCCAAAATTAAGGATCTACATAATTCCTTGTAAAAATACGCCTATATATAGTGGCAATAATGTATTCGTGTATCTATTTCACAATTTCTCCTTTTTTTTTTCTCTATTGCTACAATCGAAAGAAAAAACACTATAAATGGAACCTTTATTTTTCATCATAAAACATTTGAATCATTTGACTGTTTGATATTTTGATATTGTGATGAAGATATGATATGATAATTATACATGGCTTTTAGTAATAATAAATTTTCTACTCAAACATAAAATTGTATTGAATTGGAACTTTTGTTATATTTTTTTTCAATTGCTATCTATTTAATATATACTGAATATAAGCTTTCATGGAGTAATTTCGTTGCAATCGAATGAAGAATTGCTTAGAATTGTACATTAACACAAAACCAAATATGTTTGAAAAGTAATGATGGTTTGCTGAAAATACAAAAAGCACCAAGGTGTCAACTAGTCTTACGAAAAAAAAAATGTTGATGAAATATCATAACACGCTAATATTTTTGAGATACAATACGCACCGATTATTCTTTATTAAGTATATAAGATATTTTTTGCATGTCAGTATAAATTAATTGTCGCCGTGTAATAACCATTACACTGTGGATTGTTGTACACTAGAGAATTGTACTGATCTTGACATTAATGAGCCTTTAAGGGGCATTTAATCCTAAATGACGGACCGAGAGCTATTAAATGACTCTAGCTTCCCGAGCTCTTGTGACAGATGATGTCCATATTATTATAAACAATAAGATGGTGTGAAATAGTTCCATGTGGTTCTGATTGCAGGCTTAATTAATAAGACAATTGGAATGTGTAATGACTTGACGTAATGGTGGCAGGCCAACAGCTTTAATTATTGTGACACGTTGATCGCTCTGGGACTGGGATGTAACTAATGGGGCAATTTGTCGATACAGAAAACCAATAATTGAAATATTGAAATACAGCGGAGATTTTACTAGAGAAAAACGCTGTAATCGCCTCTTTATTTGTATTCTCTTCAAATTATTTGTAAAACATTGATAGAACTGATGGAAACGATTCCCAAATAATTGAGTATTAAGATAAATAGCCGCTTTATATTGTAACGGTTTTAATCTATGATTATTTTAATTGTTATTCCCTCTCTGGCTTTACTTTTGTCAGCATTTAAAGAAGTTCTCTGATGTTTAAGTAACAATGTGTTATGTAAGAAAGATGAAAAAAATAGAAATTGATAGAACTACGCGTATTTCTTGTAATGCATTTATGTAGTAAGAACATTGAGTTATATGCTAGAACCCTTCATTTCAATATTTTAAAAAAGTCGATAAGTGTCTTATTTTTAAGGCACATGCAAACATCTGAAACTTACAGATAAATATGTTTTGCTTTTCACGGTGTGTTTTTATACAAATTCTGTTCAGCATTGATCATATCATTTGAGAGGAAGGAATCGTTTGAGTTTTGACAAGATGTTGTGTACAGAAAGAATATTCCTCAGGGAGAGATAGAAAGTTATAAGATATCCCCTCTAGGGTTTCGTTTCGATTCCTTAAATTCTCGATGGCAGGGCAGGACAAATGAATTGATACGGCACTCATCAGAGGTGATTAACCATCTACTGACACGGCATACAGTTCCTGTTATATAACGATCAGGAGTAATTTCAGAAGTGAGATGACAAGTCTCCTTATCTATTAGTGTACGTAGTAACACCGTACACCTGATATCACCCCTATCTATACAGTAATTGTCTCTAATATATACTTCATTAATCTATTAATGCATGCTGTGCTTTATTAATTGACAAATTATTCTACCAAGAAGTCACTAATGTATATTATGCATGTGCATGATAAGTGTTTGTCTATATAGAACTTTTTTGTTGTTGTTGCTTGTTTGTTTATTTATTTGTTTGACTTTTTGTGATGCATTTTTAAAAGTATCCAAAGATTTTCGAATGTCGAAAGTCTGAAAGAAAAGAAAACGATGACGCAAATGACAACAAGTCAACACAAATGAGCACAACAAAACAAGACAAAGAAGCAAAGGTGTACCAAAGGGGTAATCAGTATCATAAAACCGTAAAGACAAAGACTAAACCGGCAGACAAAAAATCATCACAACAAAACAAACCACATAACAACATACAACACAAACACACATAACAACAAAACCGCATTCAGCAACGCGAACTCAAGTCGAAACGAGAGTGAACTCAGGTGCTCCGGAAGAGTAAGCAGTTCCTGCTTGCTATAGCACACCCGTCACGTTGCCAAAGATCGATTAAGTGTTGGTCAAATCCGGAAAGGATGACAATACAAAACTCTATGTCAAACCAACATCTGTGCTCATCTGAGAGATAGAAATCCCGTATTTGTATACAAGCACATGATGTCGTCCGTAAAATTTCTTGAGTGATGACAACAACCTGGGAGCAACGTACCCCTGTGTTAACAATTTGCTTGTCAGTCGTGTGGCTCTATCAAGGAAGTCGTTGTACTCCCCACATGCTCTGGAATAGCGAATCAATTGTGATACGTAAACTCCATATGCTGGAGCGGACGGAATGTTGCTACACAGAAAGGGAAAGTTAACTATTGGAAAGTTGAAGTCATCACGTTTGTCATAGAGCTTTGTACAAAGCCTTCCTTGTGTGTCAATTTCGAGAAATAGATCCAGATATGAAGCGGACCTTTCACGCTAATTACATTAGAGTTTTTTCATTGTCATTGAGTTTGAAAAACAGAATTGAGGGATGTATACGTTTAATACTTATCAAAAACCCGCCCAGTGAAGGAACAATGTTTTTATTGCTGTTCTTCATTTCTGGACAATTTTATTATAATCAATTGTGGCTTGGGAGTCTAGTGTCAGAGTCAAAGATGAGAGTTACCAATGGGACATTCGAAAGTCAAAAGTCCGAAAGGGCAAACAAAACCAGCTAACACGAACGAAAGACAACACAAAAACACATAAAAACAACTGAAAAGCAACCAACAACGGAAACTCTTGTCATAACGATAGAATTATCAGGTGATCCGGAAGGGTAGATAGTTCTTGCTTGTTGCATTAACAGTTATAAATTTGATAACAATGTTTAAAACAAATTTAGAATCGTTGTAGAGAGACCGACTCCCCTGTGTACTTGAAACAATGTAAAACCAGTTTTCTCTAATTCTTAAATTGGGACAAGTATTCCTGATAGACTTATGACAGTGAAAATTTATTTTTTTATCTAAACAATTTGCCCGATAGTGTTAAACTAGTTTTCTTTCAGTGTTAAACTAGTTTTGTTTTCTTAACAAATATTCCAGATTCGTGACAGTGTTAAACTAGTTTTCTTTCTTAACAAATACTCCAGATTCGACACGCTGAATGGACTATTGGCAACGCGACGGGTGTGCTATAGCAAGCAGGAACTGCTTACTCTTCCGGAGCACCTGAGTTCACTCTTGTTTCGACTGGAGTTCGCGTTGTTGATTGATATTCAGTTGTTTTGTGTTTCCATGTTTTACATGTTGTCTGTTTTTGTCCCGTTCTTGTTTGTGTTTACTGGTTTAGTCTCTACCCTTTCGGACTTTTGACATTCGGATACCCCATTGGTACCTCTGCTTCTTTCGTGACAGTGTTAAACTAGTTTTCTTTCTTAACAAATATTCCAGATTCGTGACAGACGTTACGTCGGATATTGCTTCCACATAACGTAACACAATTATAGCGTCGTAAAAAATTAAGAAATTTGGCTATTTTTTATCTTGAAAAAAGTATCTCTTTTTTAATAGTTTTTAACGAAATAATGCAATATTTTTTGTCTTGATGATCATTTACATACAAAATACTAGTGTTCAGGGTGTACTTTTAACAAAAATTATAAAATTCTGTTTAAGATCATCATATATAATGACAACAAGTTCTGATGTTTGCATTGACGTTACGCAACAACGCTGAAAACTGAAAGACGGGACATTTCTGCGAGACATTTTCAAATTTGTATATTTTCCGGGATATAAGAGCAAATGATACAACCGACACACCATTCGATTTATGTTTCTTTTTACTTGTAGGCTATATTTTCGATTGTCATTGAAACAATTCTATTTTTTCATAAAACTTTGTCCGTTTTCAGCTTTGTTTCATCTTTGAAGCGATTTTCTACTGGGGGACAAATCTGCGAGACAAGCTTTTTTGACTAATTTTTGGATAAAGGAGTATACAACATAAATGAAAATTTGTAATCAAAGAGTTAAAGCTTATTACAAAGTAATTATATAGTCGTTGATGCTAAAAAAAAGTTATTAATTTGAGAATTGTAAAATGTTTCAGAATATTTTTCAGTTTTGTCGCCGTGGGACAATCAAACCATTTCTGCATTCGTACTAAGATCTTCTTATTTAGAGCTTCGAAAAAGCTAGCATTTTGACAATATAACAAAGGGAATATATAGACAATATTAACTAAGTTTCAAAAGTCAACACCAACTTTTTGCAGTTTTTCTGGGGCCAAAACATTTTCCGAGAGCCAAAATTGTTACACGGGACAGCATAAAATTTGACGTTGTTTTAAAGAATTTAAACAATTTATTTTTAAAAGATCCTTCTTTGGATGTTATTATTCATATCAGACCGTAGCCCTGTTTTTTTATCTTTCAGAATTTGTATAGAACTTGTATATTCTGACTTTGGCGTCCCAACAAGTACGCAATAGCTTAAAGAAAAACAATATTTTCCGACAAAGTAGCAATATCCAACGTAACGTCGACAGTGCTAAACTAAATTTCTTTGAAATTCTAAACAAATATTTGCACATTAAGACAGTGCTAAACTAGTTTTTTTTTCTTAACATATATTCCTGATTTGGGACAGTGTAAACTAGTTTTTTCTTAACAAATATTCCTGACTTAGGACAGTGTAAACTAGTTTTTTCTTAACAAATAATTATGACTAAAGACATTGTTAAACTAGATTTTTTTCTTAACAAATATTCGCGACTTAAGAAACAGTGTTTAACTAGTTTTCTTTCTTAACAAATATTCCAGACTCATGACAGTGTTAAACTAGTTTTTTCTTCACAAATATTTGCGACTTTAGACAGCGTTAAACTAGTTTTCTTTCATAACAAATGTATACCCGACTATAATGACAGTATTAAACTGGGTTTTTTTCTTAACAAATATTCTAGACTTAGGGCATCGTTAAACTAGTTTTCTTTCATAACAAATGTATACCCGACTATAAAGACTGGGTTTTTTTTTCTTAACAAATATATATATTCTAGACTTAGGACATCTTAAACTAGTTTTAACGTGACAAATATCCTTTGCTCGGAACAAAAATATACATAGTTATAAGTATTTTTTTCTCCTATTAAAATCTTTAAGAAACAAAATACTGATAACAAAACGTTTATATCAAAACAAGTCCCATGCGGGGCCCGGGTGACGTATAGGCCTGCAGCAGAGTATAGCTTGTCCAAAGAGATGACTTAGGGTTTTGGGATTCTTGCATCGGGTAATACCGTATGTGCTCAGCCAATAAAGCGACCATGCAAGTGTGTACCTTACGTGGCTGTATAGGGTGGCCCTCGTCCGCGGGGGTTGTCAGGTCTATAATATGGAAACCCTGACGATAGTGGGTCAACGTGTGTGGAGAGTGTTTATGCTTTATGCACACAAAAGACCCATTTCTGAGCCACCATGTAGTGCACCACATAGGCTTAATTTTGTATCCCTTCCCACCTCTCCCCTTTTCCTGTAGTTCTCATGCACCCTTAGCTACATTTCTCATCATTTTGTCATCCTATTAATGTTCATCGCCTTTATATAGCATATAAAGTGTTGCACAGGCATAAAACACCCTCACTCACTCACTGACTCTCACTCACTCAATCACTCACTCACTCACTCACTCATATCAAAACTACAATTACAAAATCGGCCGTCGAAGACATTCAGCAACCCTGAGACCGAAGTGGTAAGAAATTATGAATGTACTTGCGCTTGTTTCATTTTCATGACGAAAAAAAAAAGGAATTTGATTTGTAAATGGATGTAATTCCAAAAAAAAAACCATCTTGATCGATTGCTGTTTGCTTTTTTAGGTTTAGTTTTGTATTTGTAGGATTGTCTGTTTTATTAAATGTGTTTTCATCTGACCACAATATTTATCTGAGATATTAATCTGTCTTAAATCAACTTTCCGTAGTGACCTTTAAATTCATTTTGCTTAACACTCTCTCGTCAACGGGAGTCCCTAAACCACGTTCCAAGTTCCAAGTTCCAAGTTCCAAGTTTCAAGTTCCAAGTTCCAAAATTAAAAAAAATATATATCATTTATATTTAAAAACTGATTTAAGAAATAAAAAAAAAACTCAGCAAGTGTTACTGATTACATGTATATTGCCTTACTTTTCACATATTTGCCGTATTTTGCAAACTAAGATTTTTGTTTTGTTTTTATGTATCGATTTTATTTCAATTGTTTATATAATATTAATCCGCGAGGGTCTCAGGGAAGATGAGTTCTGTAACCCTCTTTAAATAAAGAATTGGTTATTATTATTAAACCAATTCCTTTAACTTCAGCGTTGATTGCAAAACAAAACTTAACCATGGCCAAGCAAATATATTTGTTTGTTTAGGATTTATGTACCAACAGTCCTGTATTTGCACATTTAATCAACATTTTGATGTTAATTGTGACAAAACACTATTTGAAATTGTTCTTTATATACTGTACTTATTTGCCCAAAAAAAGAGAAAGATTTTGTCTAAAACAATGTTACCCTAAACAGACAAATAATTATTTAGTTTTGGCCTCATACAGCATGTGTGTTCTATACTGATAACAGGGCATTATTTCGTTGTTTTAGACACTTTGCTTACAGACATTTGACTTTTTAAATGTCAAAATTTTTATTACCTCTCTCTTAGTGTCACTCTGAAGCAAATCATAATCATGATGTGTTTTTATTCAAACACCAGAATTTGATTGCTTTTTACTTGATCACTCTTTATCCGTCATCTTCAAATAAAACAATTTGATGATTCAAGCAAAACCAATTTATAGATTATTTAAATAAATTATTAAAAATCAATGATTTTAAAATTTGGAACTTGGAACTTGGAACTTGAAACTTGGAACGTGGTTTAGGGACTCCCCTCGTCAACAGCATGTTATGAAAAAAAATCTTTGAATGTTCAAAGCTGGCTCATCCTTAACCTTTAAAACCAAAAAAGCAACGAGTGAAATAATTCATTTTCTAAAATGGCAATTGAATAAATTAACTTCTATTAACGACGACTAAAAACCTATTCGTTTCCATTACGGTGTTTGAAAACCTCAGAGAATTCGCTGTAATTGGTGGTAGATGTCTTTTTTATTATCGTTATTTAGATAATGACAGAGTTTCACAGCTCTAACCATCTGAACGTCATCAGAAGAAATAATCTGGTAAACGATGTCACGCTAATTACGTCGATTGCACCATTACAGCAGACACCGCGGGGAGTTGTGATAGCATTGCGAGAGTTTATCTTTAATTACCACCGTTTACTTAGTCTTCAATCGCCCTCTGAGAATAAAAATGCAGAAAATCCCCGGGCTATCTAGTAATAGCTGCAGTTAGTTAATGAGACGGAAAGACACCTAATTATTGGGCTGTATATTGATACATGGTAATCAGCCAGCAGTTCCCAAGAGTTAGGGGATAAGATAGGCACGTTACTATCATGTGTTTTAATTCTTCGTCTTGTTCAGAGATACATCTATTAGCAAAGAACCATCTGCTGATCTGGAAAACGCTGTAATTAAATCGTTTAACTATTGTGACGTGGCATACTGCTTTGTTTTAGAGACGAAAAAGAGTTATACCCGTTTAGTCTACATATTTGTATGATGTTCACTATATGTCAGGGAATTTTGAAAATACTGACCAATACATGTATTTTTTACGAATTTTCAAGATTTGCTACAGTGTCCAGACGAATCCTACAATCTTGACCCATTTAATATTTAAAAAGTATGAAATATGAAAAAAATCATGAGGCCCAGAATAACTTAAACGCCGTCAATACTAGAAAGGTTTATGTTCGGTATGTTTTCCAGCCAAGTTCTTCATTCTAATATTCAGTCTGTTATATTTACTTACCACCTTTTTAATGCAGTATGTTTCCTCTATATTAGAATTGTAAATGTCTGTGTAGGTTTTTTCGGGTTGACTCTTAATAGTCTGGCTTTAGAAGATATTTGAATAAAATCATGACTTAGGTGCTGGGTGTGAAAATGATCTGTTTGCAAAACTCTGTACATAATTATATTTGTTAAGTCTAAAATGTTTTATTTTTCATTTTCTTTATACATACATGTATGTTAATTTCTACATCTATCAGTATAAAGTTCAACCCTTCTCAAAACAATGAATAAATTAAATACATGTAATGTTGGAACTGCCTATACTGCCCGGGCTATACTGCTAGGTTCCATATGTCTTTCTCTAAAATCTTCCCTTCCGAGTTTTTATTTCTACAATTCATACTTTTTTCTGTTATTGGTGATTTCTTTTCTTTTTTTATTTCTGCTGGTTTTGTTTTCTCTCTTTCCTTGTATATCTTTTATTATTTAATTATTTGTTGTTCTTATTGCTGAAAGAGTATTTTCTTTCTTTATTTTAGTAAGTGATTGCTACCTTGAAATGTTAAACTTAAGAAACCTTTAGAGCTTGAGTTTTTACCATGCAGCTACCTTAAAGAATGAATTATCCAATCTAAAGAAAACTTTTGATACAATCGTCTTATCCAGTTTATGCATTACTACAATTTCTAATGATAACTGATTGGACACGGTCCATCACGTGGGAAATGAACCAATACATTTGTTTATCTCAGAACGACACATGTCAGGCCATTGATGCATTTGACTTTAACGAGCACAAATACATGCTTAGTTTTGATTGAATAATGTAATATAGTTCAAAGAAATCATCCCTTAATGCTCCCTTTAAATATAATTATGTGGCTGTATTTTTGACACGTTCATATTATTTAATAATTGTTTTTGAAACATTGTGAAAAAAAAATTGTGGAGGCGGTAAAAGTTGAAGTTATCATTTAAACTTCAAACGTCAACATTTAATAATTATCTTATGTTAAGTTCGTATTAGTTTTTATACTTTTAATAACTCTTAATATTAACAAAAAATATTTTTTTTATGTTTAGCTTGAACTCAAAATGATAAATAAGTATTACATGTAATGGATACAACAAATACAAATGACATTGTTTTTTTTTTGCGAGTGCACTTTTTACATTTACAATTCCATGTGAAGATTGTGTCGAGTGCACATTTTACCTTCATAAATCCACACGGACTTTTGTGTCGAGTGCACTTTTTACCGTTACAAAAATCCATATGAACCTTTTGTGCCAAGGGTACATTTTTCTTTCTCAAATCCACATGCACCATGTTTTGAGTTCACTTTTTACTTTTACAATAATCCATATAAGACTTTGTGCCGATTGCACTTTTTACCATTATGAATCCATATAAGCTTTGTGCCGAGTGCACTTTTTACATTTACAACTCCATATGAACATTGTGTCATGTGCACATTTTACCTTATTAAATCCACATAAACCTTTATGTCGAGTGCACGTTTTACCTTTACAAAAATCTTTATGAACATTTGTGCCGAGTCCACATTTTACCTTCTTAAATCCACATGAACATTGTGTCGAGTTCACTTTTTACCTTTACAAAACCATTTGAGCCTTTGTGTCGAGTGCACTTTTTACCTTTATAAATCCATGCGTGCCTTTCTGCTGAGTGTATTTTTTACCTTTACAAAACCATTTGAGCCTTTGTGTCGAGTGCACTTTTTACCTTTATAAATCCATGTGGGCCTTTCTGCTGAGTGTATTTTTTACCTTTACAAAATCATTTGAGCCGTTGTGTCGATTTCACTTTTTACCTTTATAAATCCATGCGTGGCTTTCTGCTGAGTGCAAGTTTTAGCTTGACAACTCCATATGAGCCTTTGTGTCGAGGTCACTTTTTACCTTTATAAATCCATATGAACATTGCCTCGAGTTCACATTTTACCTTTACAAATACCTACATGAACCTTTGTGCCGATTGCACTTTTTATCTTCATATATCAATATGATCATTGTGTTGAGTGTACACTTTACCCTAAAAATCCACATGAACCCTTCTGCCGAGTGCATCTATTTACCTTACAAAATTCCATATGAACCTTTGAGCCGAATGCACTTTTTATCCTTATAAATCATATAAACATTGTGTTGAGTTCACTTTTTACCTTTATAAATTCATATGATTTTTTAAACCTTTGTGCCTAGTGCACTTTTTACCCTTATAAATCCATATGAACATTGTGTCGAGTTCACTTTTTACCTGTTCAAAAATCCATATGAACCTTTATGCCGAGTGCACTTTTTACCTTTATACATCCTTATGAACATTGTGTCGAGTTTACTTTTTACCCTTATAAAAATCCACATGAACCTGTGTGCCGAGTGAACTTTTTACCTTGATATTAAAATCCATATGAACCTGTGTGCCGAGTGAACTTTTTACCTTGATATTAAAATCCACATGAACCTGTGTGCCGAGTGAACTTTTTACCTTGATATTAAAATCCATATGAACATACTTTTACAAATCCATATAAACCTTTGTGCCGAGTTCACTTTTTACCTTTACAACTCCATATGACCCTTTGTGCCGAGTGCACTTTATACCTTTAAATGAACATTTTGTCGAGTGCACTTTTTGCCTTTACAAAAATCCATATGAACCTTTTTGTCGAGTGCACGTTTTACCTTTTCAATTCTATATGAGTCTTTTGTCGAACATTTTATGAAATGAACACAATATCATATGAAGGTTTTTGGATTCTCTTAAAGAATCTTGAAAACAGTCTTAAGTTTTCGTCCGCCTTATACGGCTTATAGGTATAATTTTAAAATTCAAGAAAGTTTATCATTTACTCTCCTATATATTCTTCCCAAAACTTACACCAACTTCATATCAATTCATTCAACAGCTTACCAACACGCTTTTATTCGACAAAAACTATAATACTGCCACAAAACATGATGCTTCAACTTGAAAGTTCTGAACTTAGTACTTCACTCTAGGCGAAATGCATACATTGTAAACAAATTTTGCTTGCTGATTTGTTTCTTAATACATATATGAAGCAGACTTCTTACAATCACTTTTCGACAAAACGATCGTAGACTAGCTTTCTCTTTTAATATCATTTTTGATATATTGATGATGTTTTTCACTGAACAATTCTTGATTTGGTGACTTACTTCATCTTAAATATACTCAGAAACTTGAGAAAAGGACACTACAAATTCTTGGAAGTCTGCTTCATATTTAGGTCTACATCTTGATATAGACTCTCAAGCAAACCTTTCTAAAAAGCTCTATGACAAATGTGACTTTAACTTTCCAATCATCAACTTTCCCTTCTTGTCTCTGCTCCAGCTTATGTAGTTTACGTATCACAATTGGTTCGCTATTCCAGAGCTTGCGGGACTTCCATCGATTTCCGTAGTAGAGCGTAACGTCTGACACAAACATTGCTTACAATCATTTATGGTTATGTCTGCTGTCTTCACTCAAGATTTTTTTTCGGAAGACTTCATGCTCAATTTCTCAGATGAGTGCAGATGTTGGTTTGTCAGGGTTTTGTTTTGTCTTCCTTTACCGGATTTGACACATTGAATTGACTGTTGGCAACATCTCGAATGTGCTATAGCATGCATTAACTGCTTACCTGAGCCTTACGGAGCACCTGAGTTCAATGTCGTCACGACAAGAGTTCGCGTTGTTAATTGATATTCAGTAGCTTATGTGTTTCCGTGTTTTACATGTTTTCTTGTTTCTTTTTTTTCGGCCCTGTTCTCGATGGTGTTTGTTCGTGCACTTATTCCGCATCTCATTATTTTCTATTTTGACATTCGAATGCCCCATTCTCTTATATCAGCATTATATCTGGCCTATTTGAAAAGTTGACATCAGCTTTGGTTGGGTTTTTATTAGGGCTCGGGTGTTAAGACAGGTTTAAAACAACTATTTTCGCTCGGTTGTATTTAACGAACAAAGAAAAGTAACCCTAGTTATAATCAACAATATTAGCAAAATCTGCACTGTCTAGTCAGTTGGGTCCATACTACCATTTTGAATAATATTCAATATAAAGAAACATATGGAGACAAAAGACAACTTATTTCTATCTTATAGGAAGATATTTTTTTGAAAAAAATCTAGATCAAATGATTTTCTAACAAAATAAACCATAGAATATGAAGAGCACAATGTAGACGAAACAAACAGAGTGCAAAATTTTTATCAAAGACCTTTTTTTTCTGTCAATGATTTTAGGATTTTGCTCATCTACAAATCTTTATTAAGTTTTAGATATTGATCAATTTAAAAAAAAAAGCACAGCTTCGAAGCAACCAGATGAGTATGGTGCATTTTTAAGGATGCAAAAAATCTTGAAATAAAAAAGGCAGTACAGTTTTATAAGCAGGATGGTGTTTGAGACTGTTAAGTTTATAGAATATTTAAAAAAAAAACAGGTTCATTTTTTTCAAAACTAATTTAAAGGTAGGATGAAAAAATACTCCCACTCCCTCCCACTCAATTGATTGTTCCCTTACCCTCAGGGAGACAATGATACTCTACCCATCCATCTATTATAGGTGGTTTCAAAATATAATAGCAGCAAAGTACTATGTAGGCAAACGATTTGAAAATGTGCTTTTTATATTTTGTACTCGAATTTTAAAGGTTAATATAGGCAAACATATTACTGCTTGAAAACCAAAACGAACGTTAATGGAAAACCATCGAAATAATGCTGAATTCGAACCCGCCCATGCAGGCCCGTACGCAGATTTTTCTGGAATGGGGTACATTTACAAAGGACTGTAAGAAAAAGCGGGTGCAACTGGCGTTGCAGTATCAAATTTGACTCGGAATTTTAAGTATTTTCTCCAAAAGTTGGATGCAAATGCACCCCCTGTACCCCCTATGGTACGGACCTTACATGCCAGGCCGGAGAATAATCCTAGCTAGATTTTGGTATACTGCAAGGACATTCGGAAGAGACCCCAAAAAAGTTTTTTTGGACAGCAAAATAACAACAAAGTTCTAGATCAATTCATGAATTTTTAAGTAGTATCAGAGGAAGATCTAGAACTCTCGGTTGCCTTATCGGCTAAATGTTGACGTACATATCTAGTGCTACAGTGGGTGTTAAGTTAATACCTTCATTATGCAGATAATTCAATCTGTTGCACAATGGGATTATTTATAAATCTAAAATGTGATTTTATTTGCACTCAAACAGCTGCATATATATTTATGACATAAAAGCATTTGCTTTTTTTTTAATTGAGACAGAAAACAAATTGTCAGCTCATATAATATCGGTTTAATGTTCAAGTTAAGACCTCTGTGGTCAAGACAAATGTGGGAATTCAATCTGTCAGATTAGTACAGATCATAGTTTGCAATTTGGTTTGTTTTGTTCTCCTTACAAGATTGAACACGCTAAAGTGACAGTTAGCATTGCTATGTACGTGTAACAAACAGCAGTAACTGTTTTCTGCTTACCCTGCCGGAGCACCTGAGATTACTCTTCTTACGACTTGAGTTTGAGTTCTTGATTGCTTTTCACTTGTTATGTGATTTATAATTTCTGTTTATTCTCGTTGTTGTTGTTTGTGTTTACTGGTTGTGTGTTTGCCCTTTCGGACCCATTGGTATCTTTCTGTTTTATTCAAGAATCATAATTTCCATCGAAACTTTGTTATTGTATGATTTTGATGTTCAATTATGAACACCAGCGAATAAAGGTAATAACAAAATTACAGAACATGGAGGATCAATCTCAATGTCCAAGAGAAAAACATGGACGACACACCGGAATAGTTATAGATCGCAATGGTCCAGGTTTTATGGCGCGCCAAACCTCCCTCTTCCATTGCGATCTTAGGGACCGGTAGTAGCACATAACGCAACACGGTTGTGAACACATAATAATGAAACTAAAGTCGGAAATTATCGCCGTGTGAGTGCCAACATGTTATTACCAATGTGATAAGGTGAATGGCTTTTGCTTTGAGTTCTGATGTAGGTGTCACTGGGGACACAATCCTTGACACGTGACCTTGTCATGTTTGTGATCCTTATCTTGTTCGAGGTCTTTAGTAGTAGATTTCTGGACAGGACAAGATGTGGACCATACTTATCCCCTTGTCCGTTCTGTATACTCAGGCCCTTGGGCAAGGATTTCAGTTATTTTTTGGAACTACACCCGGAATAACTGGCAAGTATAAGTGAAAAATAGAAGGGGAAGTTCAATCATTGTTTAGCAATTATACCGATTGTTCACCTTGTTGTGTACCAATACTTGCCAATACATGTCTATAAAGTAATGAAACAGACAAGAAGATCCAGCTTTTTAAATAAAGTATATTTATTTATAGCATACAAGTGTGGATTCTAATGCACATTGCCTAGCGAGCCGCTATGGACACAAAAAGCAAAGGTCTGCTTTAGTAACATAAAAAAAAGACTTTATTATTTCTAGGTCCTGCTAAGGTTTATTGTTGAATTCTATAAGTAGCCTTTGCTGTACACATACTATAAAATCAATCTAAAATTAAGCCATTTTAAGATAAACATGTTGATGAATCTAAGTCATGCAAGTGTTTATCCTAAACATTATTTGTTTTTATATCCAGTATGAGCATTGTACATGTAGGTTTATTATCTCCTATTTAGTTTAAATAACTGCATCAAAGTTTGGTTATGTTAGTGGACGGGAAATAGGAAACTATTGCAGATAGAGAAAAGCTGTTGCTTGCTTAAACCTTCAGCTCATCGAGCTCTACAAAAGTCTCCATTGGATCGAAGATGTCACAGTCTGTTGTTTATATATACTTATAAATCAGCTTAATGTCAAAAGCTACCAACGGGATTCTGGGAATACCGAAGACGGAAATCAAACATATATATTTTTTTCCTAGAAATTTTTACAATTTTCGTTCTATAATATTATTATTTTCAACATTAAGTTGCATTTCAAGCATGCGAAGATGTAAAAAAAAATCGTACATTGTTATTTTGACTTTTTTTCTAAGTGTGACCAAAAGGCAAACTGGACTCATCCTTTTTTGTATTTTTAGTCTTGGGCCAATGCAAGACGGCGAGCAGCGACTTATGGTCACGCGGAAGACTGTTGGCTGTTTTCCATTGTGATTTTTTAAATTCCCGTTTCTTTATGTTGGTTGTGTAACGTACTACACGTTACTTGCGAAATTTTTGGCGGAAAGGAGGAAAATTCCAACCTCGGACCCCCCCCCCCCCCAGATCCGCCACTGCTCAAATATTTTTGATTGTCACCTACTCAAAGATTGTCCGTCCCTTTATGATAGAGACTAAAGCAAACTTATAAAGAAACGTTGCAATCCATGTTCCGCACACAGGGGCTTGAATTCTGGTCATTTATATTGACTTTAAAAAAATCGACCCCCTACTCTATAATCCAAGCCCCTGTGGTTCCGCACAGTTAAAATTATTTTCTGACATGTTTGTAGTTGTGGCGACTTTGGTCTCTGTGTGGTAAATCGACAAAATTATCAAGCAATGATAACATTTTCGAACAACCAATAACTTGTGACAAATAAGTTTATTTAAATTTTTTCCGGATCCCGCAATAGCTTTGTGAGAAATAGATAAAATTATTTATCCTTATTAAAATGACCTAGATCAAGACAGACGAATGACCCAATGTGGCTATTTTGTCATTTTCTAATAAAAAGCTACGCCGAGCGCAGCATGATACGACCGCAACAAGTTGAACCCTGTTCGTTGGAGGCCCAATATGGATAGTCTATTGCTTTTGTCACACGAAGCCCATGGTGGACTTACAAAACATTTTGACACATGCATCTTGTGGTGGACTTTAAAATGCAAATTTGACACATATGTACTTCGATCTAATACAAAAATAAGCCTTATTTATATACATGTATTTTAAATTGACATTTTTGGCCCTTTGACCCCTCATTTCTCATAAATGGTTAAAGATATTGCAAATCTAATTGAAAAAAAACAGGCAGGGATTTTTACAAGGATTCAAAAGAAAAAAAGATTTTGAAAATCCGACCACAAATAAAAAAAGTCAATTTTTTGGGTGTGGCCCCTTTTTTGACCCCCTATAGCAACGTAACGGTGCAATTTTTATCACAACCATTAACACATTTAGTTGACAGAATTTAACGATGAATTCAATAAAAAAAGAATTTTCAAAATTGAATGAATAATAAACATTCTTTAACAGTTTTGTCAATACATCCATTTTAGCCCCTTTTGACCTTTTTTTCTAAAACAGCAGAGGCCACAAACCCCAAATTCAATACCAACATTCCTTTACTGGATATAATCATCATATTAAAACTTTATAATAATTGGCTGGCCAGCTACAACTTTATTTTTAGTAATAGTATATAACTATAATATGCCTAATCAGACTTTGAAAAATGGCGTTTTTGGCCCCTTTAACCCCTAATTTCTCAAAAACGGTTTAAGATATTTCAAATCTGATTGAAAAACGCAGGCAGGGATTTAAATGAGGATTCTAATGAAAAAAAAAGATTTTAAAAATTGGACCACAAATAAAAAAAGTCAATTTTTGGGGTGTGGCCCCTTTTTGACCCCCTATAGCAATGTAACTGTGCATTTTTTATCAAAACCATTGACACATTTAGTTGACAGAAATTAATGATGAATTCAATAAAAAAAGTTTTTTTTCAAAATTGAATGAATAATAAACATTTTACAACAGTTTTGTCAATACATCCGATTTAGCCCCTTTTGGCCCTTTTTTCTAAAACAGTAGGGGCCACAAACTCCAAATACAATACCAACCTTCCTTAAGTGGTTACAAACATCATTTCCAAATTTCATATCAATCGGTCAATATTTACTCAAGTTATCGCACGGAAACCAAATGTCCACAGATGACGACGACGACGACGCCGACAACGACGACGACGTCGCCATAACAATATACGATCGCAAAAATTTTGCGGTCGTATAAAAATCAATAAAATGCTTGAATTGTGTGTGTCTGATTGACCTATATTTCTGTCTGTGATAGTAGTGTCAAAAGGCCGATTCTGCCCCACATGCAGAAATCCTGCATAAAATCCCAACCCCGACGGCCAAATGCAAACGGACGGCACTCCTATTGAGCATAGGGTAAATACAAGAATTATGTCTTTCGTACAGAGCATACGTCAGGTCACCCCACAGGAAAGTGGGGATAAGGACACCTTAAAGAGAGGTGTGCCCCAGATTGAAATAAATAAAAGGATGGAATCCAATAGTAATAAGATGGATCACTTTCAGGATTTCTTCCTGGAGAATGAGCAAGATTTGGAAGATAGCCCCCCAGCCCCAACCCCCCAAAGGCAGCAGCAGTGCTGCAAAGCCCCCAACCTGACGCAGATGGATGAGCATACCCAGATGTGTCAAAATTGTGGGGTGCAGCCAATGAAGCCGCGATTTGAGCATCAACCAGATGGGGAGCAGAAAACCACCTGCGGCTATCCACTTAAGAGGAAGAAGGGGCAGTTCTGCAAGAGCAAGCCCGGGATGGATGGTCTCTGCGGGAGGCATAGACAGCAACCACACCAGCAGCAGGAGGAGGAAGTGATCCCAGTCGAGGGAAAAATGGTGGTGAAAGAAAGCATGAAGACTCTCCGTCAAATAGCTAAGGATGAGGGTCTGAGGGGGGTCAGCAGAAAGAACAAGGAGGCCTTGGTGAAGCTCATCGAGGAGAAAACCACCCGTAAATTTGCCCGCCAGGAAGTCTTCACCAAGAAGCAGCTCAAAGCGCTGGCAAAGAATCGCGGCCTCACCAAATACTCCCAGCTCAAGAGAGACGATCTGCTCCATCTGGTGGAAGAGAATATCAAAAATGCCCCAGTCGAGGAGGAGATCAAAATCATTGATATGCGGGAAGCTCTGAATGGCGTATTTGACACGGCCGTCATCAAACCTTTGAAGCCGCATGACGTAGCCACGTTTCTCAAGCTAAGTCAGAGTACGATCTCCACCACCATCTCCGATGCGCTTGCCCAAAAGAGGGGATTGAAGGTCCACTTAGTGCTTTTTGTGGAGATGGTGAAAACGAGCCTCGCGAAAGGGGAGAATATCTACGTCACCACTCCTTTCAGATCACGGACGACAATGCTCGTGGAATCTAACGACCTTGATCAGGAGATTGCGATCATGGTGGAGAAGGTTAAGGAAAGTATGGTAAAGTACATGCGCGAAGGGAGCGGATGGACTTTCAGCAGCGTCGAGAAGCTAGAAATCCACCTCGACAAATTCAAGCCGCTCAAGGGGGCTTCCTTCATACCGACCCCCTCAGCACTCGCGAAAAAGAAGGCAATCATCAACGTGAAAAATGAGGATCAGGAGTGCTTCAAGTGGGCTATCCTCTCCGCGCTTCATCATGAGGAGGTGGATCAGAAACATGCCAATCGCCCCAGTCAGTATGCGAAGTGGGAGAATGAGCTAAAATTCGAAGGCATCGACTTCCCGGTTTCGCTCAAGGCAATCGATAAATTTGAAAGGCAGAATCTTGCCATCAACGTCAATGTCTATGGCTTCGATGGTGTAAAGAAGGGTGAAGATGAGGAAGAGGATCTTCAGATCTACCCCCTCAGAATATCCAAGAATACGGGTCCCACTCACGTAGATCTTCTTTTCTTGGCCTGCGAAGGCAAGCAGCATTACTGCTGGATCAAGAGCCTTTCACGACTCCTAGGCTCTCAAATTTCAGAGCATGGTCATGAGCTCTTCTTCTGCCGCAGATGCCTCTCCCACTTCTCCAGACAGGATCTTCTCGACGATCACTTGGAATATTGCAGTCAGAAGGATGCCATCAGGATCGAGATGCCGGAGGAAGGATCCGCCATAGCCTTTCACAACCACAAGAAGCAGATGAGAGTCCCATTCGCGATCTATGCGGACTTTGAATGCTTCACTGAGAAGATCGATACTTGCCAGCCCGATCCGACCAAGTCCTACACGAAGCAGTATCAGCAGCACCGACCATCAGGTTTCTGCTATCGCGTGAAGTATGCCCACGGCGACTACAAGGAATCGGTCGTCTACTGCGGGGAAGATGCGGCTAAGAAATTCGTCCAGTGCATCGAAGAGGAAGTGCAGACGATCAGCAAGATATGCAAGGAGAAGAAGTCGATGGTGATGAGCGACGAGGATAAGGAGGGCTTCGAAGCAAGCACGCACTGCCACATTTGCGGGGGTGAATTGGAAGGGGATAAGGTCCGGGATCATGACCATCTCACCGGGAAGTATCGGGGCGCGGCACACAACCAATGCAATCTAGATTTTCAGCTTCCGAAGCACGTGCCCATCCTCTTGCACAATCTGAGTGGGTACGATGCCCATCTTTTTGTGAAGGAATTCAAGGGAGGGAAGATCACCTGCATCCCCAATACGGACGAAAAATATATCAGCTTTTCAAAGCAGCTAGACGATGGTCTGGAAATGAGATTCATCGACTCGTGTAGATTCATGCTCAGCTCCCTCGAAAATCTGGCAAAGAATCTCACACCCGATAAATTCAAGGCGGTTAGGGAATGCTTTGGCGACAGGTATGAGCTGATGATAAGAAAGGGGGTCTATCCCTACGATTACGCCGATGGGCCTGCCAAGCTTGAGGAGACCCAGCTCCCACCCAAGGAAGCTTTTTTCAGCACGCTCACCGGTGAGCATATCAGTGATGAGGACTATGCGCACGCTCAGAAGGTCTGGGAGGCCTTCGAGTGCAAGACCCTGCGAGATTATCACAATCTCTACCTAGAATCCGACGTGGCCATACTGGAGGATATCTTCGAGGATTTCAGGAATATCTGCATGGGAAACTATGGGCTCGATCCTGCCCACTACTTCACATCCCCAGGGCTAGCCTACGATGCCGCCCTCAAAACCACCGGCGTCAGATTGGAGCTGCTCTCCGATCCAGACATGCTCCTGATGTTCGAGAGGGCAACCAGAGGGGGCGTCGCCATGATCTCCCATCGCCACGGCAAGGCTAATAATCCCTACATGACCGACTACGATAGCTCCCAACCCACCAAATATCTCACCTACCTCGACGCCAACAATCTCTACGGTTGGGCGATGGCACAGCCCCTTCCCACGGGAGACTTCGAGTGGATGGAGCCGGAGGAGATCGAGAAGGTCTTGGAGTATCCTGACGATCACGAGTACGGAGCCATGGTGGAATGCGATCTGGAATATCCGCAAGATCTTCACGACGCCCATAACGACTACCCTCTCGCGCCTGAAAACGTGGAAATCGACAAGGTGCGCAAGCTCGTGCCTCATCTGGGCAAGCGCGAAAAATATACCCTCCATTATCGAAATCTCAAGCTCTACTTATTGATGGGCATGAAGCTCGTCAAAGTCCATCGCATCATAGGATTCAGGCAATCCCCCTGGCTCAAGTCGTATATCGAGCTGAATACGAAGCTCCGAGCCGCAGCCAAGACCGACTCCGAGAAGGAATTTTTCAAGCTGATGAATAATTCGGTCTTCGGCAAGACGATGGAGAATATCCGAAAGCGCGTCGACGTCAGGCTAGTCACAACCGAAAAGCAGGCCCTGAAGCTGGTGGCCAAGCCCAACTTCGATCGTCGAGTCGTCTTCACCGAGAATCTAGCAGCCGTCCATATGAAGAAGACCAAGCTCAAGTTCGATAAGCCCGTCTACCTAGGAGCGTGCATCTTGGATATCTCGAAGCTCCTGATGTACGACTTCCACTACGGATTCGTGAGAAAGACGTACGGCGATAAGGCCCGGCTGCTCTTCACCGACACAGACAGCTTAGCCTACGAAATTCAGACCGCCGACTTCTACAAGGATATCGCACCACACGTCCAGGAAAAATTCGATACGTCCAACTATCCGGCTGTGCATCCCTCCGACATCCCTACTGGCGTGAATAAGAAGATCATCGGAAAATTCAAGGACGAGTGCGGCGGCAAGACCATGACCGAATTCGTGGGGCTCCGGGCAAAACTATACGCCTTCAAGATGGACGACGGTAAGGCTACGAAGAAGGCGAAGGGAGTCACCAAGAGCGTCATCAAGCGCAGCATCGCCTTCGAGGACTACAAGCGCTGCCTCGACACCCAGCAGGAGATCCATCGCCCGATGAATATCATCCGGAGCCATCTCCACCAGATCTACACGGAGCAGATCAACAAGATCGCTCTCTCCGCCAAAGATGACAAGCGCCACATACTCCCCGATGGCATCAGCACCCTCGCTCACGGACACTATCGAATCACTCAGGGCAGCAAGTGAGCTGAGGCACCTCCCCTCCTCTCCACATTTAGCAGGCTCTGACGGGTGCGGATGCCCATCCCACACTTAGCAGGCTCTGACGGGTGCGGATGCCCATCCCTCCTCATCTGCATTTGGCATATCTAGATAAATGAGCAGCATACGCGTGCACGGCCTCCTCCTCCCCCATAAGCCCCTTTCCAACGTAGAGCTTGAGGAAGCCGCCTCAGCGCTAGGCATCCCTCGATTCAAAGGAATATTCATGCGCGATGCCTTACCTTCCAGGCCTTATCCCATCGAATGCGGCATCCTGAATCACGACGATAGCGATGGCCCCGGCACGCACTGGACGTGCTGGCATAAGAGCGGAAGATTCAAGGTCTACTTTGATCCTTACGGCCTGCCTCCGCCCGACGAGATGATCGACTATCTGCGGCCGGAGATTCGATATAATACCGATGAAATCCAGCGGCGCGGCGACGTGGTCTGCGGACACTTTTGCCTGCACGTCCTGAAGCTACTATCGGAAGGTTGGACGCTCGAAGACGTGATCTTCGAACTATAGATAAATGGATAAGTTTGGATCTCACTCGAGGAAGCGCATGCCCATCTGGCGGATGCTCCAGGATCTCGATATGAATGATAATCGCATCACTAGTCTGGGATTGCCGCGGGATAGCTCGGACGCTGTGACGAAGCGATGGGTTAATCAGCAGATGAAAGACGGCATGAAAGACCTCGAAGAGCTAGATTCGGAAATGAAGCAAATGCAGATGGCCATCAAGCGAATGCAAAGGGAGTATGAAGCGTCCATCAAAGATCTTACCAAAAAGCTGATGATCGTAGAAGATGGCAAAGTCGATAAGTCGGAGTGCGTCTCGACGAATGGCGGCTTGATGACGACGGACCTAGACATGCAGAAATATCACGTGCTAAATCTCCCCCTCCCCATGACTGATAATGAGCCCATCACGAAAGCCCTTTACGACCGCCTGCAGCAGGATCTAGACGCATTAAGGGTCTTCGTCGAGCTGAAGCATGCATAAATCAAGACTTTCTGGTCTCCTTGAATCGAGACCGGAAAGCCTGAGGATCATCGCCAGCCAGATTCCTTGACCCAGGAATTGAAGGTTTTGGGATAACCTCTCCATTTGACGCGGATTTCTTTCTCCCCATTCCGGATGCGTCGGCTCAAGATATTCTCGATGCGAAAGATATCCTGGTCGGTGCGCTGGAGCTCGGGCTCGTAAAAGGATCCCTGGATTTCCTCACCCTTGTAGTCTTTGAGACGATAGGTGGGCGGCTGCGTCGCTAGGGCCTGAGCGATGGTAAAGACCTCCTCCGTCCAGCGCGGAGTATATCCCTTCTCGAAGATGCCCTTTTTCTTTGTGATTCGGACCTGATCGCCGACTTTGAATCGGTGAGGCTGCATGGGCGGAAGGTCTCCGTAGAGATTCCAGAAGACTTTGGCCTCGTGCTCTTTCTGGCTGGCGGCGGTGGGGGTCATCTTGATGGATCGATGCTTGGTGGTATTATACTGGCGGACGAAATCGTCCAAGATGGGAAGGTAGGCGCGCGTGGAATTGGCCGAAAAATACTTGAACATCTTTTCCTTCATGGTACGATTCCAGCGCTCCACCACGCTCGATTTCTCCTCATTCTCAGTGGAGTAGATCTCGACGCCGTGCTTCTGGAGCAGCTCCTTCACCTCCCGATTATAAAATTCTTTGCCCTTATCGGTCCATAGCTTCTCAGGCGTGCGATCCTTGAAGACGGCCCGGAAGGCATCTCGCACCGTAGCACCCTTCTTATCTTTCAGCGGCACCAGCCAGCCGTACTTTGAGAAGATATCGATGATGCTTAAGAGGAATTTGAAGCCTCGATTATCGCGGGAGAAGGCACTCATATCAACGAGGTCGACCGCCCAGGTCTCGTCCACCCCACCCACCACCACGCGACGCTTCTGAAATTTGCGTCGGACTGGCTTGTGCAGCTCTTCGGCTAGCTCATCCGACCATCGGACTTTTTTTTTCCCCCACGCCCAGCCCAAATCGTGCTTTGGTACCGATGATGGGTCTGACGATGCCACGCTCGAGACGCTCACGTGCAGTGGGATTGGGGATAGCATCGAGGGAGGCTAGCATCGTCTTATCGCAGATCGAATTTCGTGCAGCCGTATCCTTGTGCTTGGCGTAGCAAAGATCGTGGCGATAGGCGGCCTCATCTACTCGATTGATAGGTATGGACCAAGGTTTGGGGGTGCCGTCGGCATTGAGTCGCTGGCTGAGTCTCGTCCCCGGCCCGGTGAAATTATGCCCCGGCAGATGCATTTCGACGGGCAGACGATTGATCATCTTATTCACGAGCCCGGCTCCCCTCTCCGTCTTGATAAATTGCGACTTTCGCGCACCACACTCGGCGCAGGTTCCCACCTTTCGCCGCCGCCGTCCGTCGTCGCTCGTGATCACGGCGCGATTATTCGTCTCCGTCTTCTTCTTGCACTTCAAGCAATACATTCCCATTTTATATAGATAAATGGACGTTGAAGACCTTACCTATGATGAGCCCGCCGTAAATCGTCGGCATAATCACTTTCTCCTCCCGCAGCGATCCATCCGAGGTCTGATCATCGGGAAGTCGGACTGCGGCAAGACGACTCTGCTGAATAATCTCCTCCTGCGCGATGGATGGCTCGACTACGATCGACTCTACGTCTTCGGAAAATCACTCCACCAGCCCATCTATCAGCTGCTGCGGCAGGCGTTGGGGAAAGGATTTTCGAAAGACGATATCCGCGACCTTCTCTCCATCAAGGATCGCTATCCCCACTCTCTGGTCGACGTGGTGCAGGTGATGAGGCCGTCGTCCAAGCCTAGCGGCATCGAAGCTTTCTTCTTCGAGGAAGCGAGCGACGTGCCCGATCCCCGAGATCTCGATCCCACTCGCAAAAATCTCATGGTCTTCGACGATCTGATGCTGAGCAAGCAGAGCAAGTGTGAAGACTACTACGTGCGCGGTCGTCATAATAACGTGGACTGCTTCTACCTCTGCCAAAATTACTTCAAGCTGCCTCGGCAATCGATCCGGGAGAATGCCAATTTCATCTGCCTCTTCGAGCAGGATGCCAAGAATCGCGATCATATCCGCCGGGACCATTGCGGTGATCTCACTCCCGCCCAATTCGATGCCCTGTGCGACCACTGCTGGTCCAAGCCTCACGGATTCATGACCATCGATCTCACGAGCCCCAAGACGAATGGGAAATATCGATGCAATCTAGACGATTTCTATCGAGTCTAAGATAAAGAATGGATCACTTGAAGGAATTTTTCCTGGAGAATCAACGGGACTTGGATTGGGAGAATGCTCCAAAGTCCCCACTACCACCCCCTATATCCCCTAGATGCAAGCACCGGTGGGAGCGTGTGCTCATCAACCATGAGATCCCAGGCCATAGCTGCAGTAGATGCGGGGCTGAAAAGTACGCTCGCCGCTTCGATGATCAGGATTTCAAAGGAAGGACTTATAATTCCTACTCCAACCACAAATCTAAGCCAGCGCCCAGACCCCTGTGCTACATCAAGACCGTCCGCGGCCATCAGTGCACGTATCCCTCCATATCGGGTAGTGATAAGTGCAAGAGGCATTCGAAGCTTTTCCCTGAGGCATGCTGCCGGTGTGGAGTCGCGATCCCCCGTGGCAAGGCTCTGCACAATATCCGCGAGGAGACTATATACGTTCCAAAATTTATCACTCTTTGGTCAGGCGTAAAAGTGAGGATTGTGGGGGAGTCTGATCGCATCGATGGAGTGCAAGGGTTATCCAAACCCTTCTGCTCCTCCAAATGCATGGAGAGTGCGTAGGAGGGGTAAATCCATGGTTTTTGCATCCTGCTGAGGTAGGAGGCAAAAAGCATGGGGCGATCGATTCATCGCTTAGGGGCGTTCGTTCCAACGCTATGGGGCGTTGGGGGCGATCGATTCATCGCTTAGGGGCGTTCGTTCCAACGCTATGGGGCGATCGATCCATCGCTTAGGGGCGTTCGTCTCAACGCTAAGGGGCGTTCGTTTCAACGCTATGGGGCGTTGGGCGATGCTATAAATAAAATGACGTTTATCAAGATCACCGATCCCAAGCAGCGTGAGGCGCTTGCCAGAGATTTGCAAGAGACGAAGCGCAGCATCCAGGCTAGCGATATGCAGCGTCGCCTGGATAAGATCGGACTGAGCCGCGATCTCTCCAAGATTTTCAAGCCCGTGGTCGAGACGCAAAAGGAGACTGCCTCCCAGATCACCAAAAAGATCGAAGATATCCCACTCGCTCTGCCCGCCCCGGTGCCTGCCCTTCCTCCTCCTCTCCCTGCCGCCGAGGGTGATGACGATCCGCTTGCCATCGAGCAAGCATTGAAAACCAACCTCGGTCCGCGAGCCACCCACTATCTTCAGCTCAGTATGACTCCCAAGGCTGACCATACCTTTGGACTGCGAGTGGAAGACGGCAGCATCATGATCGGAAGTCTGCCCGTCACCTTCGATGGAAACGATATCCTCGTCGATGGCGAGCGCTATGAGGGATCCCCCGGCCTGTGGGAGCTCATGGTCCTGAAGAATCCCAAAGATTTCGACGTGGAGGACTTGCATACCTATGATGAAATCCTGCGAGCATCCAATGCCATGTATCAAGGCAATTCTTCGCTCTCGCAGACCCCCAAGGCCAGCAAAAGTCGGAAATGGAAGGAGATCGTCTCCTACCTCTATAAGCAGGATAAGTATGGGAGTGGGGTTTCGACCGTCTTCCTCCCCACGTGCTTCGACCAGTTGCTGGATCGCCTCGATCTTTGCGCTGCTGCCTACCAGGCTGGAAATAATGGGGTGCGCAACGAAATCGTGGCCATCCTCGATGCCATGAGGAAGTCTGGTCATATCAGCAGGAGTGAGTACGAGAAGCTGCATCGGAAGCTCCTCTAAATAAATTTACGATGCCTTTAGTAGTGAATCACGGATATCGTCGAAAGTATGCCGTCGGCGGAAAAGGTCTTTTCGATACGATCACCAATCTGGCTGGACGGGTGCTTTCCTCCTCCGCCGCCAAGACGTTGGGAAGCAAGGCCGTGAGCGCCGCCTCCAATGCTGCCCTGAAAGGTGTGGAGAAAGGTGCGAGTAAGGCGGTGGACCACGTCGTCAATCGAGTGACCCGCAAAAAGAAGCCTCAAGCACCACCCACCAAGAGAACCCCACAGCAGCAGACCCGTCTCAATAATCTCATCTCGGGCGGGGGCATCGCCACCATCCACGACTTCGTCCAGCGCTATAGATAAATATATGATGGCCGATATGCTCTCTATCACCGAAGGACTGACTTTTGATGAAAGTCTCCAGGAATATCAGGTTCACGAATACGAACCTCAAGCCGGGGCGCAGCTGAATAATGCCGGCGCAGAGATACGCATCAATATCGAGACTCAGGATCTCTTCCTTCATCCCTCCGAAAGCTATCTCTTGATCGAAGGCCGACTTCAGAAAAATGATGGCACTGCGTATGCCGACGCCGATCTCGTATCGCTCGTCCATAACGGTGTCATGTTTCTCTTCCGAAGCATCAGCTACCGACTTTCCGGCCAGCAGATCGAGCATCTCAACGATCCGGGTATCGCAACCACCATGCTAGGGATGTTGACGTATCCCGACGACTTTTCCAAATCGCAAGGCCTCAACCAGCTATGGTTCAAGGACTCCACGGCCGATGCTGAGGCAGATAACGTCGGATTCGCGGCACGCCACGGATATATCATCACCAAGCCAACCAATAAGGGATCCTTTTCCTTCTCCATCCCCCTCAAGCACGTCTTTGGCTTTGCCGAGGACTACGATAAGATCGTCTACGGATTCAAGCACGAGCTCTCCCTGGTGCGCGATTCGGATGCCAATGCTATCCTCCGAGCCGCTGCCCTCAACGACGTGGCCAAGATAGTCCTGAGCAAGGTCTCCTGGTTCGTCCCCCACGTCATCCCGTCCGACGAAAAGAAGCTGCGGCTCTATAAGACCATCCAGAGCAAGACCAAGATCGATTGCGGATTTCGCATGCGGCAGTGCGACTCCATAGCCGTGCCCCAGACTTCGCAATTTCATTGGCGCCTAGCCGCTAAAAGCGGGCGAGAAAAACCGCGATGGATCATCGTCGCTTTTCAAACCGAAAGGGATAACGACCAGCTGCATAATGCCGCCGTCTTCGATCACTGCCGATTGCGAAATATCCACGTGACTCTCAATGCGGAGCGCTATCCCGCTGTGGACTTCAATGCCGGCTTCACCCAATGCAAGGTCGCCAGGGTCTATAAGGAGGCTGCCGAATTCCGCAAGAAATTCTATAGCATGGAAAGTCTGCTCAGCAATGGTGGTATCAATCCCTCCGACTTCATCGATCTCTATCCCCTATTCGTCATCGACGTGAGCCATCAGTCCGAGCGGCTGAAAGAGTCGACGGTGGATATCCAGATCCGAGCCGAATTCGAGCGCAACGTCCCTGCCAATACTCAAGCCTTCGCCCTGGTCATTTCCGATCGAATCCTCCAATTCGAATCCGACGGTCAGAAGATGAGCGTCGTCTTCTGAGGAGGCTTAGATAAATGGACACTTCACTTTTGCGGAAAATCGCTACCAATACGGAGCCCAAGCACGGATTTTCCTTCATCGTCTCTGGAAACGATAGTCAGATCTTGACTCGCTTCAATCCGCCCCTCCAGCTGCGCGAGGAAAAATCTTACGAGATGGCTCTCGTGAATCTGGAGACCTACTACTCCATCCCCAATATTCATGCGGGAAATAATTCCTTCCGCTATTCTCCCGATGAAGGGGCAAGCTGGTTTCCCGTCGAGCTGAGCACTGGCTCCTATGGAATCGACGATATCAATGATGAGATTCAGCGGCAACTGCGACTCAATAAGCATAAGGCTAAGATCCTTCTCGATGCCAATCGCGCGACGCTAAGAGCGACCCTCACTCTCGCCAGAAATTATCAAGTGGATTTCGATGTGTCCAATAGCATCAGTACGGTGCTTGGATTCGAGCGTCAGACGTATGCCTATGATCGAAGCACTAATGGATACGCGGAAGGCGAGAACATCGTCAATATCATCAGTATCAATAGCATCCTGGTGAATAGCGATATCATCCACGGAAGCTACGTCAACGGCACGCAGCAGTCCACGATCTATAGCTTCTTTCCCGCCGTCGATCCCGGCATGAAGATCATCCAGACTCCCAAGAATCTTGTCTACTTACCCGTGACTCTGAGGACCATCGATCGCATGCAGACGTATCTGACCGATCAAGACGCTCGCCCCATCGATCTGCGAGGAGAAAATCTCACCATCCGCTTCCATCTGCGTGAGGTATAAATAAATGGATTATCAAGAGTATGGTTTGAACTTGACGAAAGGTCAGGCAGAGAAGATCCAGCGTGCGGCAAAGAACGGTTGCCCCGTGAGCGTCCGATTGTCGCATTCCAACCTATCCGGCGAGCATAAGATGCTCCTCACCCACCGTCAGATCCAACGCATCGCCAAGCTCTTGCAGAGCGGTAAGGGTGGTATGGTCTTGGAGATGAGTCCGAAGCAGGTGAGGCGTAACGTGCAGAAAGAAGGTGGATTCCTTCCCATGCTCGCAGGTCTCGCCTCTGCTGCACTACCCATGCTGGCCAAAACCGTGCTACCTGCTTTGGGCGTGGGAGCATTGAGCGGTTTGGGAAGCGCAGCCATCCAAAAGGCCGTGGGATCTGGATTGTACCTGAAGAAGGGTGGGAAAGTATGCTGCGTGAAACCTCATGGTCGTGGTCTGTATTTGAGTCCAGGCACTTTGCCAAATACGTACGGTGATGGATTGTACTTGAAGAGCGGACGTCAGATCTACGACGGAAGTGGGCTGATCCTTGGACCTAATAGCCCCTTCAAAAGCATTCCCATCTTGGGCATGCTCCTATAGATATAAATAAATGGACTCCGTGGACACTGGGAAGAAAGCCTACAGAGAAGCTAGGATCGAATCGATCGAGCGAGAGCTCAAACTCGAAATGCATAAGTACGCCCGACTGTCGAGGATCTATAAACGAATGGACAAAGCAATATCTTTTGCTCTGGGTACTTGTGCCGTACTCAACGTCGTTTGCACCACCGGCACACTCAGCACCGCCGCCACGGGGATAGGCGCCGTGGCATGCATTCCGTTGAGCTCACTAGCCATCGTGAATTCGATCGCGATGGTGGTGTTGACGGTGCTAACCAAGCGCATCCACAGGAAGCGTAAGAAGCATAAAGACACCGTGCGAATTGTTAGAAAATACCAGTCCAAGGTCAAGGCCGAAATGAGCAAGGCACTAGAGGATGATGTCATTGATGAGACTGAATTTTTAGGTATTGTGAAATGTCTAGACTTCTACTACGATGAGAAACAACAGCTGAGAAAGCCCTCGACCACATTTACTGAGGACCTTTGTGCACACACAAATTCTAGGAGTTGATTAGCCCTTTTATTTCTTCGAGGGGACAATATCTCCTCAAAGAAATGTTTGCTGAAAAGTTCGGGAAATTTTTCTGACGCGTCAGAAAACCTGTTCCGGTATATGCGCATATTATCAGCGCAGTGGGAAAAAAAAAGTCTGCCAAATTTTTCTGACGCGTCAGAAAAGCTGTTCCGGTATATGCGCATATTTTATGTGCAATGAAAAATAAAAATTCCACCAAATTTTTCTCAAAAAAAAAAGTCTGCCAAATTTTTCTGACGCGTCAGAAAAGCTGTTCCGGTATATGTGCATATTTTATGTGCAGGAAAAAAATCCGCCAAATTTAATTTTTTTTTTAAAGCCTGCCAAATTTTTCTGACGCGTCAGAAAAGCTGTTCCGGTATATCCGCCATTTTTTTTTTTTTTTTTTTTTTAAGTCTGCCAAATTTTTCTGACGCGTCAGAAAAGCTGTTCCGGTATATGCGCATATTTTCATATTTTCTGTTCACAGAAAAAAAAAAAGTCTGCAAAATTTTTCTGACGCGTCAGAAAACTTGTTCCGGTATATGCGCACATCGTGAACAATTCAATGAAAAAAAAATTCTGACGCAGGAGCATAATAAAAAATGTATGCAAATCTAATGCGCATGCGCCGTAAGGAGGGTTCTACCACTCGCACATCACTCTGCTAACGCTCCGTGATGTGCTCCGTTCACGAACCCTCCACGATCAAAGATTTCAGTGACCAAAAAAAAAAAAAAATTTCTCAATCCAGATATTTGGATTGGGAAATTTCTTCACACCCCTACCCCAAGATTTTTTTTTTACTTCCTCACCAGATCGTACGAGAGGTACTGCTGGTTAGATTTTTTGCTGAGCTTGAATCCCGTGCTCCGAACGAATGCGCCTTGCAAGGCATCCTTCTCTTTGTTGAGCGTGGGGCATGCCCATACCCTGGTGGTTTCTCCTTCTCGATCCTTCAGGGTGAGGATTTTGCTTTTGCCGAATTTTCCATCCACTTCTACCACCTCCAAGATCTTATAGATCACCCCGGTGGGTAAATCCTTCCATTTGAGCGCTTCCTGATTCTGGTCCTGCACCTTCTCCTGGAAGGCGTCTTCGCTGATAAAGTCATCCCCATCAAAGAATCCATTCTGTACGAAAGACATAATTCTTGTATTTACCCTATGCTCAATAGGAGTGCCGTCCGTTTGCATTTGGCCGTCGGGGTTGGGATTTTATGCAGGATTTCTGCATGTGGGGCAGAATCGGCCTTTTGACACTACTTGTGATAATAAACTATTTTCAATGAATTAACATTTTGCAGTCAAAAATTTAAAAGAAAGTACGCTTGAACATGTGCACAACCTGATAAAGTGACTACGCCATGTACGCTAAATGATCTAGTTGAATCGCATTGTTGCTTTAAAACACCACCACATAAATGCATGAAATACGAAGATGCTGTGTACAATTTTTTGCAAGATTTAACTTATTTTTGGTGTCCGAATAGTATTTTTGTCCTTTAGAACTTTATTCAATTAAGTAAATTTTCGCAATCCAAAATCAAATATCCATTACACTAAAGCTACGCAAGATATGCTACACTGACTAAAATATAATCCGAAGCGGAACACATAATCTACTTGTCGCGGCCATATTGTCTTGATGGAAATCCGAAGATTGAGAATCCGAATATAGCCACCGAGTGAAAAGTGAAAGTATGTACATTGCAAAGAGCTTTTGTAAATATAGAAACGACGGAAACAAACGACCTAATCTCGTATCGCAGATAGTTTTTAGGCAGAGCCTCATAGAGTCATAAAACTATCTGATTTTCGCGTTTTTTTTTTCGTCTAGACGGGGTAAATCGGTCAGTCAATATTGCTACCAGAGGATCTATTACAGAACATTAATCGTGTATTATATTTTAAATGTTATACGGATTGTCTACATATTTATACCCCAACATAAATGCGATATAAATGTGCACTACATCAATACTCGTTAATGTTTACTTAAGCATTGTTGACCTTTGACCTTTGATCAAGTGGGCGGAGATAAATTACAGATTTCAGTGTGCGGAGTTTCAAGTTTATGAAACACAAATTGTTCTTTATTTACACTATGTAGCTCTGCCTTTTAACGCTTTAGCGCTTTGATTTTATAAAAGGTAGTAATAAGTACTAAACAATGATCATTGCTTGGTGTCGGCAGTTTTCTGGACAAGTGTCAAAGACTTCTAGCTACGGTAAACCTTTTACATGCACTATGCTCAAAGCAAAAATGTATTTATTATTCTGCATGTCTTGTCTTTTTGTGTCTTCTGATATTAAGTGCCATTCTCTGTAAGAATCAGGCAATGGGTGAATCATGATTAAAAGAACACACGAGTTTGACTTCAAAATACTGTTCAAAATGCTTAAAAAGTAACAAAAAATGCAATGGCACTTTTTTTAAAAGTCAGTAATTTGAGATATACAATACTATAAGTCAGGTACGCCACAAGGTTAAAAGGTAAAATCGAATTATAAATACACATAAACATATCACTTAAAATCAAATATAAAACGATAGAGGGGCCCGAGTACTTTCGGTCAAAAGACCTTCTTCAGGGAAATAAAAACTGGGAGAAAAAAGAGAAACACGTACCCGCACAGTACAAAGACAAGGACAAGACTGATTTGCTAGTGATAAATTACGTCACAATCAATCCTGAACATTGTAGATAAACATGCATATGATTAGCATAAATACGTCACAAGCTAGCAATCCTTAACTTTATGACTAAAAACCTACCAGCACTGTAATATATGTTTTAGCTTAATATGAAACATAAGAATAGAATAATATATAAAATCAGAGAACATTAACAAGTTACAACAGATTGTTTTTGATTTCATGCCCATAGGGTGACTAGAACCAAGGAACTTGATGATTCTCTGTTCTAGAGACTGCCGTTGCTTTTCACCCATATTAGTCACCATCAACAAAGTCACTTGCATATCGGACAAATTGTGGCCTGGCTGTCTGAAGTGGCGACCTACCGGACAATCTCCACTATTACGAACACTTCTGATGTGTTCCGCAAAGCGGTCTCCAAGTCTACGGCAGGTCTCACCGACATAAACCATCAGACATTTTTTGCATTGGATTGCGTATATCAAATTCTCCGATACGCAGGTAAACCCATTTCTAAGAGTGAAAGTGTTGGACGGACCATTCACCTCATTTGTCTCCCAGGTAAACTTTTCGTTTTGCGAAGAAGTGTCAAATCAAATCAAAATGGTTTTTGCGGGAAGTTTTTCGTGATTAAAAACCATTTGGACACATCTATCACAAGTTTCACTTATTTACTATCTTTTAGCCTCAGAGTTAATTTCGTAAAAATAAATGATTTTTTTTTCCATAAAACTACTTAACGGACTGCCTCGTGCAACATATAACGGACAAAAATGTAATGTTAACCTATGGTACAAACACGTAACGGACAAAATGCCTCGATAAACGGTTAGGCCTCCTTGTTTATATTTGATTTTAAGTGATATGTTTATGTGTATTTATAATTCGATTTTACCTTTTAACCTTGTGGCGTACCTGACTTTTAGTATTGTATTGATTTTTAATTCCGCCACACCGCAACTCATATTATTAAATTTGAGATATATTTTGGTTAAAATGCATATAAAATTTGAATCTAAGGGAGATAACTCTGTCAAGTCACACTAAATTCCTATCATTTTAACAGAATTTTTTCTCCATCCTCTGACACTCGAGACAACAACTAATGTTTGGTATTATCTCAACCCTTATTAATGACGACAGACGCTAACTGATTGCACTTCATAACGCCCACATTGGCCATATAAATAAAACACAAACACTCAACTTCAGTTGCCGACAGCCCGCCGTGTATGATGGACGCCGTATATATTATTCCAAAAATTCTATTACATATAATGTTCTTCAATACAAGTACACATTAAATTCAGTATAATATTACTATATCAAGTACTGTAACAAATGAAAATAATCAAGTACAAATAGTTTTGGCTCTTCAAGCTCAATCTAATAGTGTCATTATGACTAAAAAACAAAGCACAAATAATACTGTTACAATAGCTATTAAATAAAAAAATTATCCTTCCTCGATAGCCAGGGCCGCCCAGGAAAAACCACGGAGTCCATGGAAACCTGTATCCGAAATCTATGCACAAGCCTATCTCGGGATAATGATGTCGGACCTCATCATTTACAAAAAATATTTTATAGTTTATCAAAATTAAAACCTAAATAATTTATCAAAATGAAGTTTACTTGGTTAAACGACGGCTAGAAAGTGATTTACAAAAAACTAACTACTCGAACACACCCCACGGAAAATACCGGAAAATTACGTCTCAAAACCTTATTGGCTAATAACACCCCTTGGTACCCGAATATTAATATTATGCATACCGACAATACAACATTTTCCCGCTATACTAGACGAAACGCGGGAAAATATTAGTATTATCTCAACCCTTATTAATGACGACAGACGCTAACTGATTGCACTTCATAACGCCCACATTGGCCATATAAATAAAACACAAACACTCAACTTCAGTTGCCGACAGCCCGCCGTGTATGATAGAATACAAAGAAAAGCAGTATTTACAGCCCAAGACACTTTGACACGGCCAAACGTTTCTCTGTAGAATCTACAATATAACCATCTTTACTAGAATCTGATTTCCACCTTCCGTGTCTCTTAAGACATCTTTCGCTAACATCAGCGTTAGCAGCAACAGTGGCACCCCCAGAGCGAAAAGAATGTAAACCTATATTACAATCTGGAAGTACAACTTTGACGTGTTTTAAGATAGACTCTCTAGCCGCCGAATAGCTCAACTTTTTATTTTTATATATGAGTTTACAAATGCTACCTGATCTAAAAACAGGCCTAAATAAATAAAAATGTTCAGGAAAATTTGAAAAATCTACTAATTTAATATATCTGGCGTACATAGAACAAGGACATGCAGATGTTTCACCTTTAGATACTAGAACCTGAGAACCTTGCCTGTATTGATCAGTCTTACTTTTTGAAATGTTCAAAACTAAATGATCGTCAGATACAACTACATCGCAAAATCTTAAACTAACGAGTTCATCAAATCTTAAAAAAGCGGAAAAGGCTAATACCATCATAGTTAAATCTCTTACTATGAGAGTGTCTAAAGAATTATTGTACATATCGCAAATTTGAATTAAAGCTTCTTTTGTGATAGGATCTTTTTTATCTATCGTTTTTGGTGCTACTCTCCTTGCTGCATCTAAAATTGACATTACAAAGTTATTTGAAGTTGGGTCTTTAAATCCGTTTATCTCATGTGCCCATTTTATACCATAAATAGCGTTAGAAACGGGATGATAAGTACTACCAGAGTTGAGTAAATGAGTTAAATATAAAGCAACATGGACTGGTTGTGCAGGTAAAGCTTCATGCCCTTGAGATGAAATAAAAAGCTGCCATCTTTTAAAAGAATTAAAATATGATTTAACGGTATTGTCACTCTTAGAAGAAACTAAAATCTCACACATCTTCGGAAAAAGTTTATATAAATAGCTGTCTTCGTCTATTCCACTCTCCTGCACCAAAGCCCCGACATTTGCATTCAGGCGGATCCCTGTCAAAAAAGAACAAATTGTAAGTATTCTAAAATCTTATCTTAAGAGCTAACATTCTAAATTTCAAAAACATTTGTGCAAACATTCCGTTATTTCCTCTTCCTTCTTTTGTTAAATTTTCCCCGTTTAAAATAATGTGATCTACAACAAAAGATTTGTAAAAGCCTGTCCCATCGTTAATCATAGGCCAAAATGGTGAGGATGTCCATTCTGGAATAATTAATGTACAAGAGCATTTGTCTGATTTTATCTTGTTTATTACTTGTGGAATAAGACTTGGTGGTGGCACGAGCCAATTATTACAACCTTGCCAGGGCACTGTGAAAGCATCGATCGCTGATGTACCCGGATAATATACCTTCGAATTAAAACTTGCACATTTTTTGTTGTAATTAGTCGCAAACCTGTCTACATGATGTGGCCCCCATAAGTTGTTTAAGTATGTAAAGATATAGTCTGCTATCTCCCAATCGTCACAGTCGGACACCCTGCTTAAAGTGTCTGCATGCTTGTTAAACTCTCTAGGAATCCAAGTATAGCTCAAATTTATGCTATTCTCTTTACAGAATGTATGAACTAGTATAGCCTTTTCATGTAAAAGAATCTTTCTACTTCCTATGCCCAATATATATGTCACGTTCTTGTTGTCAGTAAACAGTCTGACATTCTTACCTGCTATAATATCTCTGAAATAAAAGATAACCCTTTTTGCGGCCTCTAGCTCTCGCCATGTAGAACTTTCTACACATTCTGAATCTGACCATCTACCAAAGATTTCTAAAGGTTCGTCCTCTGAACCAGTGGTAACAAAACCACCAAAGCCTACCTCTGAGGCGTCAACAAATACAAAGTAATCTTGAAATTCATTGTACGTCAAATGACTCAACTGAGATCCTATCTCATTCATGCTATCAGCATCTTTATACCAAAATAAACATTCATCAAATGCACCTGTACTAACTAGTACTTGGGCATTCCAGCTGGCCCTTTGTAATATACAACTGTATAGAAATCTTGTCCTTAGACGTGCCTCGTTACCGAAAACAGGCTGCATTGAAATGATTTGACCAACTATGCTAGCAATAAACCTAACTGCGAACAGTCTACGCCCGCTCGTGGACTGACCTATAAAGATTCGTAGAATATCATTGAGTTTCTTCATCCTTTTCTCGTTAATTTTTATGACTCCGGCTTCCATATCCCAGTAAAAACCTAACCATTCCAATTTTTGAACTGGTGACCAATTGCATTTTTCTGTTGCCAAAACAAAACCAAATCTCTCTAAATCTAATTTAACTGCCTTACTCGCCGTTAAGGCAGCCTGTAAGTTTTTGCCACCTCCCAGACCATCGTCTAAATACATAATGATCTTTTGGCCTTTACTTCTCCAGTATTTAACCACTTGTCTTACAACCTTTGTAAATATGTAACCACTAGATGACAAACCAAATGGCAACACATTATACACATAGTATGATTCTTCCCATTTAAACCCCAAATATGTAACATAAAAAGGGGAAATTTTTATATGGTGATATGCACTTTTTAAATCATAGGAAAAAATAAAATCTCCTCTCTCAAATAACTGTCTTGCAGTCTTAGCATCTTCATACTTATGTTTATACTTAACAACATGAGGATTTATGTGTCTTGCGTCAAGAACTAACCGTAACTTAGATCCACGATTGTGAGCTACTGTTAGCGGATTAACTACATGTGGTTTGTATGAAACTTTTGAAATGCACCCTTTTTCTAGAAGTTTGCTAATTTCGCTAGTTACAAAATCTGGATTATCTTTTGCAGATTTATTCTGCAACTCAACTTCATTTGGTATTGTACTAAAAGGTATTTTATATCCGTTTCTAATGATATCCAAAACAAAATCAGTTGACCCTTTTGCTCCCATTCGGATATTTTGTCGTTTAAATAACCTACACCTGTGTTTTTGTTTTTTACTACGTTGATAGTATGTGTATTGCTCATTGACTGGATATGATCACGTGATGTCTGTGTTGTTGTTTGAGTATCATTGCTTAAAGAATCGAACATTTCTTGTTCTATATTTAGACCAATTACGCTTGAATTACCATTGATAATACTTATCTTATTTTTCTGCTCAGAATAAGCCTTGGGACAATTCCTTATCCAATGCCCGAAACCATTACAGTAGTAACATCTGCCAGGACTATTGTTCTCTGCCTTTGATGTACTCTGACCGTTTGAACCTATATTTACGGGGATCACATTTCCTACTGACTGTGCGTCCTGCTGTACTCGGACTCGGTTGTAAGGATAACTTTTTCGCTCGGATCGTTTCTTCATTCTCTCCTTGCGTATCTTGCTCTCGGCTCTGGCTTGTGCCTTGAAGATTCTCTTCTCGTCATCAGAGTCATCTGCGAGAGGATTTGATACGTATTCATCGACCACTCTCCATCCGGCATCGTTAGAATCGGCCAACTTTATGAGTTTCTGTCTACCCCTTACCAAATCCATACCTTCGGTGATTTTCCTTTTAGCACTGGAGACATTATCAGGTGTGACCACATCGCTGTCTAATTCTGATTTCGCTTCACTAAACTTGACAAAAACCTTCTGGTTATGCTTGTACTGCTCCTCGTTTCCACGTTTGCGGAATTTGTGTGAATCATTAATGGACTCGTCGATTTTAGCTATTTGATTCTGCGATATGTTCCTCTGATTTTCATTGATTTTCTTTTGAAATCCGTCTAAACGAGAATCCAATAACACGGACATGTTGTTTAAAAGTTGGTCATGGGAAGCTTTTACGGCGTTTTGAACTTCTTGTTGAATAGCATGTTGTAAATTGGCGTCCATCTTGGTTAAACGACGGCTAGAAAGTGATTTACAAAAAACTAACTACTCGAACACACCCCACGGAAAATACCGGAAAATTACGTCTCAAAACCTTATTGGCTAATAACACCCCTTGGTACCCGAATATTAATATTATGCATACCGACAATACAACATTTCCCCGCTATACTAGACGAAACGCGGGAAAATATTATTTCTTCATTAGAAGGCTATTTTGAATGACAATTTATTGTCAAAACCGTGTGTTTTTAAAATCATGATTCAAAGTTTTTTTTTAAAATTTTGCCTGATCCTTACAGAGAACTGCACTTTAAAATGCCTTGGCCTTTCAGACTTGTGAAAATTGATTGTCCCGATGGTACTCCTTTCCTTCTTACAATTGTCAATCAGCCTGTTTTACTTTTGCAGAATGCAAGGACAAACTTCCTAACTGCTTTGCATTCGGTAAAGCTTCCTGCAAAGCCCCGTATGAGAAATGGGCACGTGATTACTGCATCAACTTTTGTGGCTTTTGTATAGGTAAGTTTTATTCATTTTCAACTTAAATGGCTTTTGTTACGAAATTCAAGGCAAAGTTCGAGCCAAATTCCATAAGAGTTTTAATCTATCGTCCAGTTCAATAGTAAAATTGATATCTTTTGGACATATTTCCAGGATATACAATCACCTGTTCTGAGATTAGGTTTATAAGACTTATTTTATTGATAACTTCCGCACTTCCTCGTCCGGTTTTTTTTTATTTTCCAAGAAATCGGAGCCTGGATTTTTTTTTGCGCGTAACCGTGCGCAATTTTCATATTTTTAAACTTACTTTAAATTTTTCAGCATCCTTCATTTTTATTTCAAATTTCACCAAAACCCTCCTCACCCACCATACAATAAATGGTCCATAACTATTATCTATAACTTCCTTGACTTTCAAACTTAGGGATAGCTTGTTAAGTTTTGTTAAAATATGACTAACGAGCCGAGGGGTTTAATATTGACATCAACACTAAATTTGAGTTGAATTTATATGATGCTAATTCTATCTAATACCTGTTGTTTTATTGCCATTTATTGTCCATGACAAACCATTCCAAATCCTTGTTTCGCAGGTCCAACGACGCCCGCCCCTCCCTGTGAGAACAGACTGAAGACTTGTGAGTCTTACCAGAAAACTGTGTGCAACGATGACGCGTACTCTCAATGGGCGTATGATAATTGTAGATACTACTGTAGAAAATGTACACGTAAGTACCAAAAAATACGGAGAACCACAGAGGGGAGCAATCAACGGTCAGTTCCGTTATGCTGTATACCCCAAGGTGCAACCCCTAATCCTAAGCATTTGAATCAAAATATTTGCAAGGTCGAAAACCAAAGGTATCGTAAGAAAAAATGCTCATATCTCGGATGTTTGAAAAGGAAGACAAACATAGCACTGATATATTGTGTGCGTGACAAGAAAAGACGCCTTGTGTTGTTTGACTTATTTATAAAATATCTTAAGCACATCGAAGTTAATGGAAAACTAGACCATAGGTATGTACGTACACACGTTATTATAATTCAGAAGAGAGACAACTAGGATTTTTTTCATATATGATTAAAAGGCATCGTACATAAACGAAGAAATTCAAAATGCTTAATGAAAATGCATGCATAGGGATACACAAAACAATTTTGTCAATGCTAGCGTAAATGTGTAGCTTTTCTCAAAGATATATGGCATAACGTTTTTTTTCAGCGGAGGAAAAATATAAAGTTCGACGAATGTCTAAATCTGAAAAAATGATCTTATTTTGTTATAACACCTATGTTTTGCACTAAACTTAGAATTGTTTTTCAGCCGAACAATTGAGAATAAAAGACTCACAAATAACAACCATATCACCAGCAGGTTAGTAAACTAAAACCATATCACCAACAGGTTTGTAATTTACTACCATATCACAAGCAGGTTACTAGTAGTAAATCATGACCATATCACTAGCAGATTAGTAAATTACTACCATATCACCAGCAGGTTTGTAAATCATGACCATATCACTAGCAGATTAGTAAATTACTACCATATCACCAGCAGGTTTGTAAATTATAACCATATCACCAGCAGGTTTGTAAATTATAACCATATCACACGTAGGTTTGTAAATTATAACCATATCACCAGCAGGTTTGTAAATTATAACCATATCACCAGCAGGTTTGTAAATTATAACCATATCACCAGCAGGTTTGTAAATTATAACTATATCACACGTAGGTTTGTAAATTATAACCATATCACAAGCAGGTTAGTAAATTATAACCATATCACCAGCAGGTTTGTAAATTATAACTATATCACACGTAGGTTTGTAAATTAAAACCATATCATTAGCAGGTTAGTAAATTATAACCATATCACCAGCAGGTTTGTAAATTATAACCATATCACCAGCAGGTTTGTAAATTATAACCATATCACCAGCAGGTTTGTAAATTATAACCATATCACAACCAGGTTTGTAAATTATAACCATATCACCAGCAGGTTAGTAAATTATAACCATATCACCAGCGGGTTTGTAAATTATAACCATATCACACGTAGGTTTGTAAATTATAACCATATCACAAGCAGGTTAGTAAATTATAACCATATCACAACCAGGTTTGTAAATTATAACTATATCACACGTAGGTTTGTAAATTATTACCATATCACAAGCAGGTTAGTAAATTATAACCATTTCACCAGCAGGTTTGTAAATTATAACCATATCACACGTAGGTTTGTAAATTATAACCATATCACAAGCAGGTTTGTAAATTATAACCATATCACAACCAGGTTTGTAAATTATAACTATATCACACGTAGATTTGTAAATTATAACAATATCACAAGCAGGTGTGAAAATTATAACCATATTATAAGCAGGTTTGTAAATTAGAACCATATCACAAGCAGATTTGTAAATTATAACCATATCACAACCAGGTGTGTAAATTATAACCATATCACCAGCAGGTTTGTAATTTACTACCATATCACAAGCAGATTACTAGTAGTAAATTATAACCATATCACCAGCAGATTAGTAAATTACTACCATATCACCAGCAGATTAGTAAATTACTACCATATCACCAGCAGATTAGTAAATTACTACCATATCACCAGCAGGTTTGTAAATTATAACCATATCACCAGCAGATTAGTAAATTACTACCATATCACCAGCAGATTAGTAAATTACTACCATATCACCAGCAGGTTAGTTAATTAAAACCATATCACCAGTAGGTTAGTTAATTAAAACCATATCACCAGCAGGTTTGTAAATTATAACCATATCATACGCAGGTTAGTAAATTATAACCATATCATACGCAGGTTAGTAAATTAAAACCATATCACCAGTAGGTTAGTTAATTAAAACCATATCACCAGTAGGTTAGTTAATTAAAACCATATCACCAGCAGGTTTGTAAATTATAACCATATCACCAGCAGGTTTGTAAATTATAATCATATCACCATCAGGTTAGTTAATTAAAACCATATCACCATCAGGTTAGTTAATTAAAACCATATCACCTGAAATAGGTTAGTAAGTTACAAACATATTACCAACAGGCTAGAAAGTTACATTCATATCACCAAAAAGTTACATAAGTTAAGTTATTTATGAACATGTCACCAACAGGTGAGAAAATTGCAACCATATCACAAGTAGGAGATAGTAGGTTAGTAAGTTTTAAAACATATCCCCAACAGGTAAGGAAGTTACAACCATATCACCAGTCGGTAACAGTAGGTAAATAAGATACGAAAATGTCGCCTACAGGTTAGAATCACAGATTAGTAATTATATCATCAGTAAATAAGTAATTTACGATCATATCAACAGCAAGTAAGCTCATATCAACAGCAAGTAAGCTCATATCAACAGCAAGTAAGCTCATATCAACAGCAAGTAAGCTCATATCAACAGCAAGTAAGCTCATATCAACAGCAAGTAAGCTCATATCAACAGCAAGTAAGCTCATATCAACAGCAAGTAAGCTCATATCAACAGCAAGTAAGCTCATATCAACAGCAAGTCAATAAGTTAGAACCATATAATAAGTTACAACCATATCACCTGCAAGTCAATAAGTTACAACCATATCACCAGCAAGTCAATAAGTTAAAACCATATCACCAGCAAGTCAATAAGTTAAAACCATATCACCAGCAAGTCAATACGTTACAACCATATCACCAGCAAGTTCGTAAGTTACAACCAGATCACCAGCAAGTCAATAAGTTACAACAATATCACCAGCAAGTTAATCAGTTACATCCCTATCACAGATTAGTAAGTTGCACTCTTATCACCAGCAAGTCAATAAGTTACAACCATATCACCAGCAAGTCAATAAGTTAAAACCATATCACCAGCAAGTCAATACGTTACAACCATATCACCAGCAAGTTCGTAAGTTACAACCAGATCACCAGCAAGTCAATAAGTTACAACCATATCACCAGCAAGTTAATCAGTTACATCCCTATCCCAGATTAGTAAGTTGCACTTTTATCACCAGCAAGTCAATACGTTACAACCATATCACCAGCAAGTTCGTAAGTTACAACCATATCACCAGCAAGTCAATAAGTTACAACCATATCACCAGCAAGTCAATAAGTTACAACCATATCACAGCAAGTTTGATTAATTGTAAAACCATATTTAAAAAAATAAAAGCTAATAGGAGATTTTATCATTGCACTACAAGTGGCAAAACCTAAAACTCTAGTTCTCAAGGAAAAGGAATTTTTGACAAAAGCAAAGAAGTACCAATGCTAGTGTCAGAAGGCCGAAATGCATATATAAAGCCAAAACCAGCTGACACTAAAGACAACAACACGAAAAATAAGATAATATACAAAAAAGACACTTAAAACAACCAATCATACAAAAAGCAAAGAAAACTCGACTTAAAGAAAATAGTGAGATGTGGAATAAGTGTACGCGACACAGATCACATATAACAAGCGACAATTTAGAAAAAAACACAATGGAAAACTACCAGCAGCCTTCAAGGATGCCAGTAGGCGCTGCTCGCCGTTCTACAAATGGCCCATGGTCTAAATAAGATGCATATAATTCAAAACCAGTCAAGAATAGTGTCTGCTCATTTTTGTTATGATATTGTTACAATATTTGACAGTTATAAATATATTTTCTTCAAATTTTCTAGATTGTGTAGACAAGTTAAACGACTGTAATCTGTACGGGAAAGACTCGTGTAAAGGAAACTATGCTGGCTGGGCGAAGGAAAACTGTAAACGATACTGCGGGTTCTGTGTTGGTAAGTTAGTACTACGCCTGGCGAGCTTAGAACATTGTTAATGTTCAGGACCATATGAGTTTCTGGACCATACGCGTATATGGGTATACTCATATGGTCGGACCATACGCGTAGGGTCGGGCCAATTATAAAAAGGCGATGTTTTTTAATCTATAATTTTAAAAAGTGACATTATTGCGATTCATGAATTTTTGCGATTCATTCTAATTTCGTGAAATTAAAACTAAATATTTGATATATAAAGTCATATAATACGTACACATACAAAAGTCCACTTTTAGAGTTTCCATCACAAGTATATTTTAAGAATACTTAAATACTTGTACAAGTCCATTGTAAAGTACCTGGCAATTGATTTTGTTTTCATTATTGGGCCATTTATGTAACATTATTCTTAGCAACTACTCATTGGTATGCAGTATCAGCATGATCGAGGTCCTTTATGGTAAGATTCGATTCCCGTTCTGTGGCTGACCAACCAATGTCCTGTTCAAGACTTTTCCGTCTTTGGCCTATTTATGTCTGTTTTAAACTTACAAAATCCAATATTGCGAAAAAGTAAAGGTTTTCAACTTTATTCCAATCTGTTTTACTAAAGATCATTTAACCAAAAAATACTCATATTGTCTAAATACTTATATGGTCTTGCCCGACGTACAGCCATGTGAGTTTATATCCATATGGTCCTACAATACGCGTAGGGTCCGACCATACTCATATGCTCCGGAACATTAACAATATTGCGGGTTTTGTGTTTTGAAAGCGTGTAAAAAAATTTGCCATGGGTGCTGTAATGAAATATTTTTCTATAAACATACCAGACATTTATCACTAAAACATTCAAGAGACACAATAGACAAAACAAACACAATTTTCAATGAACGTAATTTAATGCATAATAACCTAACTCCTAGGAACCAGGTAATTTTTACTTAACTCCGCAAAAGATTTCTCTTATAATCAACTGCATCACCTTTATACTTATCAAACCAAATCGAATGAAATAACTTTTCTTAAAAATCATTAAGGCTTTGCTCGTTCGAAATATAAATTGTCCGTTCGTCAAATTATTGAATTTTCGAACTCGTGGAACTTAAACATTTCCCCATTGACACCTGTTGTAAATAAATTATGCATGAGGAGATCCACTACGGCTTTCCATACGACATAAAATTAGGGTTATGAAAAATCCTTAGCGTGTTAGTAAAAATCTTTAGACTCAATTCTTCTATATAAAGTGTTACCTGGCTCGATACGCGTGGTCCTTGGAGTGATTCTTCACAGATCTTAAAGTTTTTTCTAACATATTTGTAGATATTCTCGTTTACACGAAACCCCAATGTTTTCTGTTTACGCATTTGATCGAGATGAAAGAAATTTAGTATCAAATAAAAAGCTTATTCATTACAAATTCAAATTCAAAAATTCGAATATTTTATTGGAATGAATTACAAAATAAAGGAACATCACCAGTTACAATACAATTTAAATGAACAACACAAATTACATAAAACTAAATACACAAACAATGGGAACATGAGATATAAGTTATCAATTATAGGATTAAATAAAATATCATCCAAATAACTGTAGAAGAGATTATCACACACATGAATTATACTGGTAAATATTTAAACATTTTTTAGTTCAATGTTCAGTTTGTACATATTATATACCCCAGTTATACATATGGAACATAAATCTAAATCAGTCACTGTAAATATGTAATTAAATCTATCAAGAGGGTTCTTATATTTAAAGGAAGGGACAACTTCTATTAGTTTATTAAAAATTCTTCTCTAGGATTTAATAAAGCTTTACATTTAATTAAGAAATGGAATTCATCTTCAGTTCCTTCTTTACATATAGGACAAATTCTTTGATCAAATTGCAACCCTTGGTAACGACCTCTCTCTACTTGGAGATAACTATTGGAAATTCTAATTTTAGTGAAGACTGATATTTGTTCTCTGTCATTATCATATAAAAGATATTTTTCAAAGTCATAGGATTTTTTTAATTTTTCTATAAGTTCTTAATTTATTACCTACATGTACATGCTTATTGATATTTTGGGTATTCTCCTCCAGAGCTTCATTCCACCATAAAATATAGTTTTCTTCTAATTTCTTAGAGATTGCATGAACAAGTTTATTCTTTGATAAAGTACACATTACATAATTCAAATAATATTTTAGGGAAAGTGTCATAACCTTGAATTTATATCAACAAATTATAACTTCATAATGTATCTTCTTTGTTATTAGGTTTACCGACACAAGCTCCCCCATGCAGAGATAAAATACCCAACTGTAAACAATATCAGGCTAATACTTGTACCGATACAAAATACCGAGGCTGGGCCGAGGAAAACTGTAATAAATACTGTGGATTCTGTACTGACGGCAGTGGTAACTATTAATTCACCCTTTTATATCCCAAGTCTTATGCTTTGTTTGCTTTCAATGTCTTGAAAATATCACCATAAAACATCAAAAACATCTAAACATGAAACAGCTAATGTAATGTTGAATCAGGTATGCAAAAGTGATAATGTTTGCATTGGCATTACATTATTTTCCGCAAATGGATTGCGCCACCTCCACTTTTCTTGCAATATAAGAAACGGATTCTTGGTCATGCATATTTTACTCTTTGAAAAAATAGGACTTTTGATGCTCAAAGGATGGTTATAAGATTGTAATATCTAACTATTGTTGGCCAGATCATAGCTTCAAAGATAATGATATCTGTGTTCTGTTTGCGATATCATAACTCCACACATTACCAGATCTGAAATTTATCAGCCCTATCCTAACTTCCAAGGTAACCGAATCTGCAATCTTTTGGTGCCACCCTAACTTCCTAGATTTCTATAGGCACCATCATAACTTCCCAGCTTACCGACTCTGATATCTGTTGGTGCTATTCTACATTTCCAGATTACCGGATCTGATATCTATCGACGCTTATCTAACTTCCCAGATTACCAATTCTGATATCTGTTGGCGCCATCCAAATTTTCTAAACAGAGTTTCAGATTTCTGTTTGCGCATTCCTAAAATCTCCGTATCTATTGACTCTATACTAACTTCCCAAATTACTGGGCCTCGTATCTATTGGCGCTATCCTAAATTCCCAGAGTACCGGATCTATAATATACTGGCGCTATCCTAACTTCCCAGATTACTGGGTCGGATACCTATTGGCGCTATCCTAACTTCTCTAATTACTGGGTCTGATACCTTTTGGTGCTATCCTTACTTCCCAGATTACCGGGTCTTAAATCTTTTGGCGCTATCCTAATTTTCCATATTACCGGATCTGAAATCTGTTGACGCTTTTGCAGCTCCGTAGATTATAAGAATCTAACACCGGTGTTAGGGCAAGATAAAGGAATCTCCGACACCCCGAGGGTAAGATTTCAAGTCGGCAACAAGGCTCTGCCGAGTTGCAGATGTAAAGAAATCTTACCCAAGGGTGTCGGAGATTTCATTATCTTGCCCTAATCATCGGTGTTTGAATATTTTTCTCACTAAACCCGTAAATTGTACAACGTGGATTAATTTGTTTACAAAACATAGTGTAACGTAAACAATAGAGTTACGTCCCTTGGAAACTGCACGAGGCTATCTCACATGGGGTGGTGTGAGACAGAAAAATCTCACACCGCTAAAAATAGGAACTGTTCTGTCCAAAAAGTGAGAAAACCAAGTTACATACTGCTTCTTTTGCTCAGATGACGATATTCTGACTCCTCAGAGAAATTGCGAAATGAGACAAGTGTCTCATTGCTTTATTTGTTCTGTTGGTGCTACGCTTACTCCCCGGTTAACTACTTGTCTAATTTAATTGTTATTTCATGCATTTGCTATATTCATGATTTATAAGTTTAAAGTAATAATAGAAATAAAATTTAGAGAGATGAAATGTTTGAATTTATATTCAAAGTTAAATTTTCTTTCCTTTTCGTTATCAAACTGCTTCAATAAATTTAGAAATGTCATCTCTTGTCCATTAAAAACAAAGAACAAAACTATTAAATTGATTAACATTTTGCATGAATATTTTGTTTAATATGAAATGATACTTCAGGAAATCAGCCCAACTTAAATCCAGTGCCCACATTTGCCCCGGTGATACAGGGCACCCCTGGAATGGGTAAGTTCAGGAAAAAACAATGAATGATACGGGCGTTTTGAAGGATTTTTATTAAAAAAAATATTACATAGTCCTAGAATAATTATTCATATTATTAAGTAATTCAGTTTTGTTATAAGAGGCACCATTTAAACCTTACCATTTTGGTCGTTTAATATAATATATTTTTAAGACCCGTCATTAGGATAACAGTAAACCCATAACTTTGCTCCCAGTAAAGGTTTCTTTTAAAGAGAGTCTTTAGTATTTGTGCCATTGCCACACTCGGAAGACTTTACCCCGCATCATTCAAATCCGTCAGACTATTTTTATTTGCATCCTTTACTTTATATGTAAGCTTCTCATCGATACCTTGCTTTTTCTTCCTAATGTATTTTATATATCAATGTTTAGAAGGATAAACTTCATGTTTTTGTCGGCTATATGTTAGTTAAGCCTATAGTCTTATTCTGTTTTACGTTGGTGTACTCTAGCTCCCTAATTTACCGGGTCTAAATTAATATGACAATACCATGTTTACTTATTATTTGGTTGTGTACAGTAAATCCATTACCTTGAGGTAAATTATTATGCAGTCCGTGATGCTTCAGGCAAAGTAAGTCCTGGGCAGTAATAAAGTTTCTATCCGTAAGGTTTCAAATGTTTTATCACACTGAACAAAGTATCATTTTAATTGCAATTTTTTCTTTGCTCTCAGTAAAGGTTTCTTTTAAAGAAAGTCTTTAGTATTTAAGCCATTGCCACACTCGGGAGACATTACCCCGCATCATTCAAATCCGTCAGACTATTTTTATTTGCATCCTTTACTTTATATGTAAGCTTCTCATCGATACCTTGCTTTTTCTTCCTAATGTATTTTATATATCAATGTTTAGAAAGATAAACTTCATTTGTTTTTGTCGGCTATATGTTAGTTAAGCCTATAGTCTTATTCTGTTTTACGTTGGTGTACTCTAGCTCCCTAATTTACCGGGTCTAAATATGTTGACAATACCATGGAGATATGTCATTGAGTGTGTGTACCGTTTGTGATATCTAAGCTTCCGGATTGCGTTGTCACTGTATCATTTGTGATCTATCCAAGCTCCCTTGATTAAGTGGTCTGTGTACCATTTGCATCTATCCTAGCTGCCAAGGATACCTGATAAAAATCGCAATCTTCAGATTACAAAGTCTTCTGTTGTTGGCGCTATCCTTACTCTCCAGATTACACAACTGAAATCTCTCATTGCTATACTAACTTTGAATTCAAAGATTACAAGGTCTGTGGACGCCATCCTATCTTAAGGTCCCAAAATAATCTAGTATATGAAATGCGTTGGCGCTTTTCTATAATTAGTGTTTCACATAATGATCCATGTGTTCTGTTTGCGCTATCCTGGTTCCCCAGATTTCCGATCCTGTTATCTGATTGTCTCATTATGCTTCATGTGTGCTGTTGGTACTATCATGCTTCCCCAGATTTCTTGGACTGATATCTGAGTGTCTCATTATGCTTCATGTGTTCTGTTGGTACTGCAATGCTTTCTCAGATTTCCGGGTCTGATATCTGAGTGTCTCTTTATGCTTCATGTGTTCTGTTGGTACTACAATGCTTTCCCAGATTTCCGGGTCTGATATCTGAGTGTCTCATTATGTTTCATGTGTCTTGTATGTACTATCATGCCTTCCCAGTTTTCTTGGACTAATATCTGAGTGTCTCATTATGCTTCATGTGTTCTGTTGGTACTGCAATGCTTTCTCAAATTTCCGGGTCTGATATCTGAGTGTCTCTTTATGCTTCATGTGTTCTGTTGGTACTACAATGCTTTCCCAGATTTCCGGGTCTGATATCTGAGTGTCTCATTATGTTTCATGTGTCTTGTATGTACTATCATGCCTTCCCAGTTTTCTGGGACTAATATCTGAGTGTCTCATTATGCTTCATGTGTTCTGTTGGTACTGCAATGCTTTCTCAGATTTCCGGGTCTGATATCGGAGGGTCTCATTATGCTTCATGTTACCTGTTGGCGCTGTGCTTCCAACCCAGATCACCACTATGTCTGTGTTTATTCTTAAGAAAAGTTTAAGCATAAAGTATTAAGCTTGAAACGACAAAATAAAAAAAATCTTCATTTTATTTTATTTTTAAACTAAACTAGAATATGTTTTCTTTTGCTTATTTTAAAATAAAAATGCTCAGAATGAAAATATTTAAAGCAAATAAATAAAAACTGCATGAATATGTTGTCTAATATGAAATGATACTGCAGGAAATCAGCCCACCCCAAATCCAGTGCCCACATTTGCCCCGATGGTACAGGGCACTCCTGGAATGGGTAAGTTCAGCAACAGAACCCACAGTGATATGGGCACTTTTAAGGTTATATCTGAAAATGTTTCCAACGTTGAAAGTACATTGTATTGGTTTGTTCTTTATTGATAATGCTTGCACACAGAGTTATTGTTTTGTAATGTATTTTTGTTATCACTCGGTTCACGACTATATGCAATTGCCGTATAACCCCGACTCCAATACATAGTTTTACTCATCCAATGTTATTTTCTTTTCCAAAATGACCAAAGCATGTAAAATGATGAAATATAAAACAAATAAAATTTCAATGTATTTGTCATTTTTTTTACCAAAACTGCATTAAAGCAAGATTTCATGATGCATATTATAATTACAGTCTAAAGAGTTAATGCCCTTTTTTACTGTACAAACCATCCATGTTGATGTTTACTTCATAAAAGAGGCGATGTCGTACGGCTCACTATGTCTCTCTCCTTCAAAGAAGACTGAAAAGTGGATGAATAACCGCAACACTTTTGAAGCGGTGACAGGGATTGAACTGAAAGAAATGTTTTATAGTCTTATACTTCTGTAGTCATATAACCATATTAATGAATGCTATTTTTTTTAGGTACCCTTGCACCACCATTTCCGGGGAAATAACTTAGTAGAGACAAGCACTGGAAGGAAAACTCCATTGGATGAACAATGATAAAATTAAATGTGTTATTTTTATGCTTTGGTTTTCTTCCTTTGAGATTTTACGCTTCTATAATTTACTCATAAGCTTGAATTGAGATTGAGACAGAGATTATATTAGAATTATATAACCAAATTGTCTATGTCACTTGTTAAATGACTGGACATATACATCAAACTTTAAATATACATGTCAATATTGAAAACAGTTAGATATGCAAGGTTAAAGTCAAAAGACAGTGTTTGTCAAGTGTCGAGGCATATGTATACAAAGTTCTATTATACGCCTGATTGAAAATAGAGGGGTATGTAGTGATAGGGTGTCTGTCCGTCCATCTTTCTCCTTAGATACTAGTTCCTATCGCTTATCCGCAACTCCTCTAAACCCCTCAATTGATTTTCATGAAATTTTCAACCAATCGTTATGACATATAGTTGCGCCTACTTAAAGTTCGATTGTTTTGAAGTTTTGGGGTTTCTCAAAGCAAACATGGACTAATCCATTTGACAACAAGGGGTATCCATCTCTTTTTCGCAACTCCTGTTGAACCCCTGAACAGATTTTCATGAAACTCGGATTTACTACATAAATTGCCCCTTTGGTACACATGTACATTTCTTTTGTGACATTATATAATTATGCACATTTATTGGACCTATTTAGAATTTTAATATTTTAGTCTTGGGCCAATGCAAGACGACGAGCAGCGGCCTCTGGTCATGTTGAAGACTGCTGGCTGTTTTCCATTGCGTTTTTTTAATTGCCGTTTCTTTATGTTGGTTGTGTTGCCTACACTTTTTCCACATCTCATTGTCGTCTTTTATATACGAGTAAAACGCCCAGTATAATGCAAGACGGCAATCTTAAGAGAGTTAAAAGTAATGTTGTCAACAATCTATCTTAAAACCAAATATCTAACCCTTTTTGTGTAAACTCGAACTCTAACTCCAACTGCAACTCGAACTCTAACTCGAACTCGAGTCGTAACTCGATTATTGCCATGACAATTACTGTTTCGAGTTAGCTAAAAATCTAACTCGAACTCGAAAAATTAACTCGAACTCGAAAATTAACTCGAACTCTAACTCGAACTTTATCTCGAACTCGAATCTTAACTCGAACTTAACCCTAAATCGAACTCGAACTCGATGATTACCTACAACCTAGGAGAAGATCATTCCGGAGAAATTGAAGACCACATTTGCCCTGGTTTTTTATCAGGTTTTATAGCTACAAACTTCCTTTATCTTCTTATGGAGATTTTATTAACACAAAAGCACACCGAGGTCACGACATTAAGATTTAGACAAGAGGGTCCCAGGAGCCTGAATCACTCATCTGGTCTTAAGCCATCTGAGTACTTCGACCCAATGGGGACTTTTGTAGAGCTTAATGGGCTGAAAGTATAAGCAAGAAACAGCTTTTCTCTATCTGCAATAGTTTTCATTTGATAGGGCAAAAACTGTTTAAGGTTCATGGATACGTTGACCTTAAAATGGCTCAAGTCTAGATCGATTTTTCAATATGTGTACAGCAAAGACTGTATAAAGAATTCAAAAATAAACCGTAGCAGGACCTAGACATAATAAATTCTGATTGATTATTGATGATATTTTCACGGTTAATTCTGTATCTTGTAAGTTCTGCTTTTTTCGTTTTTGACCACAGCCAATTTTAGGTAAATATCACTTACATCCTTTCATGTGGCATCAAATTGTAACTAAAAGTGTTCACAAACATGTCAGTTGAGAAGTACAATAGAGATATTTTGTCCTTTTTCAAAACCCTTTTTGAACGAAAAAAAAATTGTTCCGACAAATCTACGCTATCTTCAAATTAAAAAATGTGCCAATAGAATAAGGTGTGTCCATATCTAGGTCTAACTATACTTTATATGTCCTGATAATATGCCGTTTGAGCTGTACATATACTAATTTCTTTTAAAAAAAAATCAAACTACCCTGTTGAACCTTTAACGACCATAAATAACACACTAAAAAATAAAATCAACGGATATTATCAAGAGAAAGTTTTTAAAGACCGCATTTACTAGTATAACCCTGAAAACGTAGAACAGTGTGAAAGTTCAACACTAAATTCCATTGAGATTGTGATGTTACTTTTCTGGTTAGGATAATTGATCTCTTTTGTTTCATTTATTATATGAGTTTAAGTCGTTTGCAATGGAAGCATTATTGCATCGCGAAAGAAAGAAAAAGGGTGGATTTTTTCGGGAACTCGTAAAGAACAAGAAGATAAAAGATATGCAAAAACAAAGTACTTGCTTAAAGAAGTGGACCAAGAAACTGAGCTTGAACCGTTGTCCGACTTGGTAAGAACTATCCGATCTCTTGATCGAAGATAAATCGATAAAACTTCGGTCGAATTCCGTATTTAATGACGGTGATGCTCTTGACTATCTCTCTTCCCTATATGACAATTATGTTGTCACACCTGCAGACAAGTTTCCAACAACATAGTTTTGTATGTAAAGTACACTTTCAAAGAACTTGGCATTGGTGGTAATGCCCCCGCTAGTTCTTCATATACCCGGCCTTTATTTGACACATATGAGACCATTGTTAACTATAGCTCCTCCATGTCTACTTAAAATCTTCATTAGAAGAAGGAGCATGAAGAGTTACGATATTTGTATTGGATACCTAATCTACACAAGATCCATATAAAGAATGGTTTATAGCTGGATCATCATCGTGTTCTACCCGAGAATTATTCGTTCAACCAACAAAAAAAATGTCTGCTGCCAAACAATTACAGCAAGCATACTGCGACACTATTTATTCTCGTAGTGGAATAAATCACACGTGGATCATTCCTTGAAAACTTTTGATTTTCAACTTCATATACCACCTTAACCACACGAGAAGTCAAAATTCCGGCATAAAAAACTAGTAGCTTTCTCTGATACTAAAAATTTTGTGTTATGAGATCTAATTCTCCATAGCTTTTGTAAAACATCTCATAATGACAAGACTTGTGACATTATGGACCAAGTTTGCAATATGCTCGGTTTCCCTATAGACAACATATTTGTCACTTTAGGAGGAGAGATTTTTCAGAGTGGCCATTACATTCTCCTCTCCGACTTTTTTTTATACTCATACGAGACTGCATGAATTTCTCCAGGAACTCTTAAAGAACAAGATGATGAAAGAATGTCGATCCTTAAATCTCACTTTCAGATATTTTAGAATGTCCTCTATGTCAATAACGCTTTTGTTTGCTAGATACATTGTACCCTCCAGGGTAAGGGATTAAAAAAAGAATTTTCTTCCCTCATGTCTCTCTTGGATTTCATCACGAATTTGACTTTGGTGGTCATCTCAGTACAAAAAATATACGACAAAAGAGACAACTTTAATTTTCAAAATAATATTTTTCCTTATCTGGAAAGTAAAATACTGACCTCATCGGCGTGTGAGCTATATATCTCACAACTTATTCGATATTAAGGGCTTGTACAAATTTTTAGATTTTCTTATACGACGCCGCTGTCTCCGTGATCGCAGCTTTAGACTTTATTTTATTGGATATACGAGATTGATCACCCAAGTTCGATAGTTTTCCTTGTGTTTGATGTTTATATGGTGAACATATTGAAAACAATGGAAATTCTTTTAATGAATAATCAATACATTATCTTATAATATAAGTTGTATGGTTTTTGTAATCATATGTTAAACATATGATCGTCATATGTTTAATAATTGATTCCAAACATATGTTTACCATAAAGGCATCTAACCTAAGAGGAACATATGGGCAAAAACATATTGTATAATAAGTAGCAGAGGAAAGAGGTTCAGTTTGTATCCATTTGAATTTCCGCGGGACCGTAAATTACATAGAAGCATGCATGTAGGCAACTGTCTTCCAACAATTGCTTTTTTACAAAAAAAAATAAATGAAACAAAAGTAAAGAGAAAGGGAAGAGAACACGGAGAAAACAAAAGATAACATAAAAATACATTATTAGTTCAAATGACAATGTATTTGTATTCTATGAGTATCCCCGGCTAGTATATATTCTGAATGTGGCTATATACTTAGCGAACCCAAAGTCTTTCAATGGTACTATTGTTAGTTAGAAAGTCTTTGTACTAAAATAATTTAAGCCGCAACAACTATTTAGCAAACTGTAGGTGTTTGTTGGTAAAAATGCTCGTTTTAGCTTGCAAGAGGTTTTTACCGTATAAATGTTCTAGGTGATAAGGCTTTATTGTCTTTTTAAAAAATGCATAAAAAAGAATGATTTTGATCACGCTTCAACACGGACAGCGAAAAAGGACCGCCATCGAAGGTGACTGGTCTGATTTTTGTGCAATAATTCTGCACCCACTACGGGTGTGACTTTGCTCCCTATAGAGTTAACAACTAGATAATTTGGATTTTGTACTGATATTTGATTACTTAATTGTTATAAGAGTATTATATTTTTGCAAAGTACTCTCTGTTGGTACATTTACTTTCCAATTGGTTAATAAAGGTAACAACACAATTACCGAACTGGGATGATCAATATCATATAACCAAGAACAAAAGGAAAAAAAAGAAAAAAAACAAAGCAAAGACATAACAGAGAAATTGAAGATCGCAATGGTCCTTACTTGGTACAGTCATTAAATTAAATCATTATATGACATGATGTGTCTTAGTGAATTGTTGCGATGTTGTTATCGGTTTTATTTAAGATGATACATTTTAAAGCATGACGTCCAGGACTTCCTTCATGTCTGTCAATCTATACATTTCATGTGTTGAAATCTTCAATAATAGAGATTCCTCGTGTACAAAGGTTCCATTATAGTCCTTATCTGACAAATAAGTGTATGGGTGCATCGTAATGCAGTCGTTTTCGCTCCCTGTAGAATTTTCAAGGTTCAGCTTTTACCAATATCAACTTTAGTTGCCTTAGTAACCACCTAATGGAACATCCACCATGTCTACTTAGTTTCTTATTTCGGACTTGTTTGTATATTTCAAGTCATACCGTTGATGTTCGGTATTTAGGAATTTTGCAATTAAAACTGAGAAAATTCGAAACTAATTTCATGGAACTGCTTTGTAATCAAACTTTTAAGCATAACCATTCTCCAAAAAAATATGAAAATGGTACAAGGATTAGCCAGAAAAGTGGATTTTTTTAATTAAAAAGTCTGTTGCTTCTCTGGTACTGCCTCCTCTTCTATCAGAGGCAATTTACGGCCCTGAATCTGCTTAAGAAGATGCTCCTATGTCATCTTTGCAATGTGGGGTCGTGCTGAAAGGTTATTACTGGTCAATTTTTATTAAGGAAAATTGAACTTCAGTCGCAAAAACTTGGAATCTATACCTTGCAGCGTCAAAGTTTCATCAACAAACACAAGATTTGTCCTTCTGTTTAAGGTGATCCCCTTCATATACACATTTTTGTCTCCAAACCTGTCACTTCAGCAGTTTGTCAGCGATAGACTCGAACGAATTAACGAGAATCAAGTCTCGTCTGAAAACAGAAAAAGACTACATTCATCGTAAAAACGATCGGAACCATCTAATACGTTAATGTCTATGACGGTTAGTCTATATGACCTCTGTATGGAAGCTGAGGCTAAGCCTTTTTCAGATTGACCGTGCACTGAAACTTTGTCCCTGAACAATGTTGTTTGATCAAACGTTGCCGGCAGGAACATGAAAATGGCGGAGACTGATAAATCTGTCATCAGCTTGAGGTGTAACCTTTGGAAGTCCAGAACGAGGTCAATCTCATTTGAAAACGGCTACGAAGACAGTAAATTGGGTTTTTAGTTTAAACATATTTTATTTGTAATAAAACAAAATGGATTGGACACAAGTAAATTCATACTTAGAAAGTCCTCTCCGCAATACAATGAGAGACATTACAATGAAATACATAATAAGGTACAAGATCGTGCATTTTAGATTAAATAGAAAAGAAATCAAATTTACGAGCTATAAGCAAGTAATAAAACAACGATAGAAGTATACAGAGAAGTAATGGAATTTCACAAAAAAAGAAAGAAAGAAAAAAGTGAATGAGAGAGAGAAAAAAAAGACAAAGTGCTGATGTGATGATTGTCCACTTAGAAAATCTACGTAATTGTAAATCTTTTGGATCGTTTAATAAACTCAAAAACATTTCTAAAAATGAGAGTATTTTCATCGTATGATAGCTCTTTACATCCTTGGGTAAGCGTATTAATATCAATGTTTATTCCATTCGGAAGCCAAGTTAGGTTATTTAAAAGTTGAGTTCTGTCATTGTTATATAGAGGACATACAAAAAAGTAATGTTGTTTGTTTTCGATAGGGGAACCGCATCGGCAAGTAGGGTTAACAACAAGATTTGCTCTAAAAAGATCATAATTAAGAAAGGAGGCAGAGCATCTTAGTTGTGCTAAAATTATATTGAGTTTTCGTGGACCATATGAAAAATGTTTTGGGACTTCTGTACTGGTTAGACCGGATGCTTTCAAGGCATTCTTGAAGGCACCAATAGATGGTGCTTTTCGAACACTTGGATCAATACTATTCCACTGCCTTATTGTATTTGGAATAAAAGAGTTTGAAGTAATCGACAGCCTGCAAAATGGAAGTATTATATCTTCACCATTTCTTAGTGGATATGCACTCAGTGTTTGCACCTTGGGGGGTACAAGACTATTTAGATAATTTGGGGTATCAAGGTTTTGGATGTTATAAAACATGTTTAGTCTGCGTTTGAGTCGTCTATTAGCTAAAGTTTCCCAACCAATTTCTCTATATAATGTTTCTAATTTTGTAAAAAGAGGAAGCCCTGTTACTAAACGTGCTGCCTCTAATTGTAAATTTTCCAATTTTGAGGCATTGCCAGCACCACAATTATCCCAAACTTCTGATGCATATTCCAACAATGGTCTTATAAAAACTAGATATAACCTTTCCAAATTGTCACGACTTAACTGATATTTTAATTTTCGGAGCACGTTAAGATGTTTTGAGACGCTTTTTACGATGTTTTCAACATGGGTGTTCCATTTAGCATCACTGCTAAATGTTAAGCCCAGGTGTTTATGACTATCGGATATAGGAATAGGAATATCATTTAGATTGAAATTTATATCGTTTACATCTGAGTTCGAAAAAATGACAATTTCAGTTTTGTTTGGATTAAATGACATCTGCCATTTTTTTGACCATTCGTCCAACTCTTGCAAATCATGATCAATAACCGTTTTAATGTGCATTCGGTCATGATGGGAATAGTTAAACGATGTGTCATCAGCAAATAGCCTACACAAAGATTTTAATCTAAGTGCAATGTCATTAATATAGATAATAAACAATAAGGGTCCTAGGACGGATCCTTGTGGTACACCAGCTGTTATATTATTTAAGGGTGACTCAGACGAGTGGATAACAACTTTTTGTTTTCTTGCTTTTAGATAGCTTTCGAACCACAGATAAAGATTATTTTTAATTCCATATGCTTTAAGTTTCTTCAAAAGACCATCATGCCAGACTTTATCAAACGCTTTAGAAAAGTCACAGAAAACGAAACAGTTAATTTCTTTCTTCTCTAGTGAGTTAAGTATACAGTTATACATTTCAAGCAGTTGATGAACCGTAGAGTATTTTGGAAGGAAACCCGACTGATATTCATATATAAGATTGTTAGAAAAAAGATGATTGTAAACATGTTTGTGAACAATCCTTTCCATCACTTTCCCAACACAGCTTATCAGTGATATAGGACGATAATTAGATGGCAAAGACTGATCACCTTTCTTGAAGATAGGGACCACTGATGCGATTTTCCAGTTCGATGGAAATTTACATTGTCGAAGCGATTTGTTAAACAATATTTGCAGAGGTACTGAGACTTTTTGAGGACATACTTTTAGCATCCTATGGCTTATGATATCTGGACCCGATGCCTTATTTGGTTTTAAAAATTTTAAAATATCAACAATTTCACTTTGTTCTATTTCAATACTATCAATATAATTTTCTGTTCTTTGATCGAATGGTGGTGGAAGTTGGTTTTGGTCATCGACCTTAGAAATGGATGAAAAATATTTATTCAGCACTTCACATTTTTCAGTTTCTTCAAAAACATAATTTTCAGTATCTGTTCCAAGTGTTATATCCCTGAGCGGGGGAATATCCGTCGATCCTTTATAGGATTTTAGAAGCATTTTCATAAGTTTCCAATACGTTCTGGGTGTAGATGCATTTTCAAGTATTAAGTTATCTAAATTTTGTTCAAACTTTTCTTTCGCGACTTTTTTAAGATTATTAACCTTGTTTCTCTGCTGTTTGTACCTCAGAACATCCCTATCGCTTTTTGATTGTAGTGCAGATTTTCGATACCTGTCCCTTTTTCGTATTTCGCGTCTTAATTCATTTGTAAACCAAGGCTTATCTCCCTTGCGCACGGTAACCGATTTAGTTGGTATACATTCTTTCGCAATTTTTAAGAATTTATCAGTAAACACGTGACACGATTCATCAATATCCGCATCTTCTGGTAATAATTCATGCCAGTCAGTTTCATCAAGCAGATTTTCGAATTTTTGTCTGTTCATTTGCGCATATATCCAAACATCACGCTTAAAAGTACATTTGACCTTGTTTGGACATTTAATAAAACATAAACATGCTTTGTGGTCAGACACCTCACGTGGTGTATCTAGGACATCGGCATAATAATAGGAAAGTGATTCACTTATTATGATCGGATCAAGTAGAGTTGTGGATGTATCGGTCACTCTGGTTGGTTTTGAAATAATATTTTTTAAGTTAAAAAGATCTATCATCTCTTTCAGTTTGTTGTTATTAACTTGAAGTAGGTCACAGTTCAGATCACCCGTGACCACGAGATTGTCGCCTAGTTGGTAACTTAAGCCGATCGCATGATTTAGTCGTGTGAAAAACATTTCCGAGTCAGTCAGTGGTGGTTTATAGGCCGCACATAGAAGGATTTTTATTCCCCTTCCGAGAAGTTCTACCCATATAGTTTCATCGGTATCATTTTCAAGTTCCGGTATACGTTTAAGTGATATATCTTCCTTACTATAAATAATAATGCCTCCTCCATGACTGTTACGATCTTTACGGATTATATTTTTTGAGAAACTATCAATGAGAATTTCTTCATTTGGAATATTGGGACTTAAGTGTGTTTCCGTAAGGATTAAAACATCAAATTCATCAAATGTGTTATTAATGAATTCAAGTTTTTTCCGTATGCTGCGTATATTAAAATTACAAAGGGATATATACCTTTCATCATTGTCATGCTCAAGAAATGAAGGACCTGGGTTTTGCTCTACATTTCCAATAATAAGAATGAAGTGAAGCACAAACAGCAGAAAAACAACGTCAATTTTAGGAACTGATGACTGAAGAATGGTAAGTGCCAATACATGTAAACTACATTTAAGGTTTATCTGGAATATTTCAAAATAGGATTGATATTTGCTTTTAAACGATCCATGTTGTTTAACCTTTACGAAATTGAATCGACCGATGGCCACCCTATATTGCATTAAATCGCTATCCATCTGGTAAGAGGAAAAGGATAGAGATAACTGAACACATGGGGGGCCACAGGTCATGGAATATTTGTTGTAGTAGGATGGACATCATACAATCAGCACTTTTAAAAGATGACAAACAAAAAAGCAAAAATATATACAACAAAAATAAGAAAGGTTGGACTTTCTCAGTTAGAGACAAGAACATGTACAGATATATGGATTTGGGAATGGGATTCTATGGAGAAAACGTATTTAGTTACAATACATATTACAAACATTGTGCGTCTATGATAAAGATATGTAGGCATTATACAGAGCATATTCTTTTGTTACATAACATATACTATCATAATACAATAGTAAAATATAGTACTATACTTAATACATAATGTTATTTTTTCTTATGTTCGCTTATATGTTTGTGTCGATTGATAGGTCTGATAAGCTACAACATCAGAGGCTCCGAGCATATGCTGTAGCTTAGCAGGTCTAGCAGCAATCCACTCAAAAAAATCGATAGGACGTGAAATAATAAAATAAGTTACATGTATGAAAATTAATTTCTATTTCAAACATTGAAACTTTTGACATCCGTGATACTTAACATTAAGAGATTCGATGTTTTTGTATTAAATTTAAAGAATTAAAACAAATTTCTATAGATCTTTAGTTTGTTTTGTTAAATGACTGGTCCGGATAATTCAATGATTAAATAAAAAGCACATGTTTTAACATAATCGTGCGAAACCGGTTTTATCAATCTACTGTAAATTTTTAATAACAAAGGAAAAGTGACGTACTCAGTATAATCACAACACTAATTTAAATACTATTGTAAACATTTAAATACCATAGTAAACATTATGTTAGAAAAGAAGTAAGGAAAGAAGAGTTTTTAACATGAAAATGATAATTTACAGAGTGAGACAAAAATGATAAATAGTTCAGCCAACGATGTTACTGGCCAAAGCTTCGGCAAAGTTAGTAGGTTCTTGTCTGGGTTCTTCAGTGGAATTTAATAGGTCTTCAATGTCATATTTGTCTTTGATAATCATTTTGCGGCTGCGTTCAGTTTTCTTGGCAAATATGCGGCCGTCAAATGTCCAAAAAGCTTCAATCTGTTTATCAAACTTGAGTTTAGAGAGTTGTTGCACCAAAGTTGTTCTGAATTTTGTTAAGTTTTCAGTGATGTAGTGTCCATCAGCATCCCCTTTAAGTTGTTTCTTAGAAGAATAAACAAGATGTCGGGTGCGGTAAGATAAAAAACGGACAATTACTTGTGATTTTCCATCTTTAACTTTCCCGATGACATGGGATCGGCCGATATCGTTGATGGTGATGTCCTTGAGGTTAAGCTTCTGATTGATGATGTTAAGCACCAGCTGGTCGGTGTCTACAGGGTGGATAATCTTACCTCTCCCATCAACTGGTACTCGTATGTTGTGAAAGCGTAGACTAGTGCGTCGTGAGTACCGTTCCTGGTTTTCTATTCGAAATTCAAGTTCATTTATCCTTCTGTTTAGATAATCTATATCATTTGACTGTTGTCTGACTGTTTGTATTTGACCCTCTGTTGATTTTTGGAGTGCTGCTATATCAATAAATTGTCTTGTGATTTTCTGACCCTGTTGTTCAATTGTTTTTTTTTCTGAGTTTCTATTTGTTCAGTGAGAGGCTTCAGTTTTTGGTCTACTCTTTTTTGGACCTCTTCTTCTATGTTTGCAGATAATGACTCAGTAATTTTATCTGCAAGCACAGGAATAATGGCATTCAGTACCTCTGGACTTGATAGTGCATCCAGTATTTTGTCGGCTAGAGATTTCCTTGCTGTAGAGGAAATTGGGTGTAGGTATATACATATTGAGTGCTAGAATATGATATTAAAAAATATACATGTAGTTTCAATTCAGAAAAGCTGATACGACTGACAGTGTTCAACCCTTTTGAAATTGAATAAAGTCATGAAAAACTTTGGTATCGTGATATTCTCTGACTCTTCTCTGTCGGTAACATAGTAATCAAAACCTTTGCGTCACCATTGTTTACTGTGGGGGCGTTCGATGCATTTCTTATACAATCTTATCATCAGACAATCACAGAACAACTAAGGGTTATCTTAAAGGTCAGGCACTGTCACACATTCAATGTAAAGGGTATTGATAATGTTTAATTTATTTGTATTTCTGGTGATTAGTGTACAGGAAACAAGCTCCCAGGTATTCCAATTGTCAGCCTCACCATCTCCGTCTGGAACAGGTAATTCTTTATAGACATATTGAACCTTTGTCTAGAACTATCATATGCGCATTACATGTAATTTTATTTTATATGTAAGGTGTTAACATTTTTATATTCTTTCATAGACTCATTTGAACTTTTGTGTTTTACATACCAGTATAGTTGCCCCTCTTCAATGTTCCGATTAAAGATTTCTCAAAAATGAACATCAGACAATTTGAAAGAAAAGAGTTTCTTGTTATTATTGAATCTTTATATTTAAGAAGCAGAGGTACCAATGGGGCATCCGAATGTCCAAGTCCGAAAGGACAGAGACAAAACAAGTTTACACAAACAAGGACAGGACAAAATAAAGACAACATATAAAACACGTAAGCACAAAAACTGCTGGCCCCGACGCCACAAAACTTTAAAACATACTTAAGCCTGAGAATTATCTCAACTCGTTGTATTTACTATAGGAGTAGAAAATATTCCCAGACTTAAGCATATTTTGTTGTTTTGGTGCGCTCGGGCCTGAAGATCTAAAACAAGTTAAAAATAGAAATCATTCTTTATAAACACTGAAGACAACGAAACTTGGATAGTCGGCGTGTAAGTTTATGTTAAAGTTATTGGTTTAATTAAGCTTGAAGCATTCCGGTAGAACAGCATTCACTAACAACAAATGTACTGGACTGAACTTTAAGACAGTGGAATAACATCTCTGTGAATAACATACCCGGTGATACTAATTTCAATAATGATTTGTCTGATTTTCAGGATGTCAAGACAAGTTACCCAATTGTTTTGCCTTCGGTAAAGAATCATGTAAACCTCCGTATGATCAGTGGGCTAAAGATTATTGTGCCATGGAGTGTGGGTATTGTGGTAAGACCTTTATCCATAAAAATGATACAAATACATGATACTTAAGGTTAGTGAGGACACCTGACCCAAAAAATAATGCCGAATTTAAAATGTCTAACTTTTTGATATATTAGTATTAGGTATATACTTTATCTTGTGTAAAAATATTGGACCCCCTTTCCAGGCTTGTTTTTCCAAAATTTAGGCTCAAAGTTGTCCCAAATTACTATAGATTATATAGGAAAAGCCAAATAATTAGCATAAAATCTTGTCGCAGAAAAAATCCACGAATTTAAATTTTATTTTTATTTGATAAAAATCAATGAAATACAATATATTTTGAAATAAAACAATAAAAACTGTGGGTCACCAGCTTACTTTTCTCTCTACTATACAAATCTTTGTAATTTTAAGGTCATTTTTCAAGTGGATTATCTCCCTTGTTTTATTTGAAAATTTTATTTATGAAGGAATGGTTGTTTTATTTGTATAAAAAATAATTTATTTTGATTAAGTTTTATTAAATTAAATTATTTAACACAAGTTTCAAGGTATTTGTGACATTTGCAATTGTTTTTTGCATTTTTAGCTGTTTTTGGTCACATGATAGGTGTCCTCACTAACCTTAAATACTAAAACAGCTCTGATTTATTTACTTTACACTTAAAGAACATATGGGTCAACTTAAGGCATGATTTTTAAAATAACTACAAACATAGAAAAATATTTCGTCAAAATGGGTTTCCAAAGAGAACAGAAAAAGGAGCGTAGTTTCAAACCGCTGATAAGGCACTCGGTGGCATTGTTTTATTTGTGAAAAATATCAACTGTTAAACACTTGAATCAGGTGCTGGTTGTTTCAGTAAAAAAGAGACATTTAATGCACCACACGACCAAAGCATTATTCTTGGAAATCTCAAATTTGTCCTTTTTTGTTTTTTGCAAAGACTATGATTTGTTCTTTCATTCAAATGAGGGAGTCTTGTTACAATAATTGTATTAAAAACACGAATTACAGAGTTGTTTAAATATTTTACATCCACGTTCCATCCTACTGACGGTGTCCTCTCTCTAAGCAATTTTAGATTAATCCATTTCTGCGTTTTGTAAATTCTGTTGTACTGAAAAGAACACCTCAATATTATGTCTACAGAACCGTGTTGTGTTTTGTGCAACTACCGGGCCCAAAGATCGCAATGGAAGTTGGAGGTTTGGCGCGCCAAACCACAATTTCTTTTGAAATTCCTGTACCAAGTCAGGATCATTGTGGTGTTCTTTTTCTGATGTTTTCCTTGTTTTGTTTTTCTCATGGACATTTGGGATTGATCCTCCAAATTCAGTAATTTTGTTCTTACCTTCATTTAACAACTTGAAATTAAGAACACAGCAATTTCTAAAACGTCTGTTTCATATTAAAATTTACATTTCAAAATTGACTACCAAGAAATATCATATACAAAAGCTTTTATGGCAAACGTGATGAAATAAACATCAGAAACATCATATACTCGTACACAAAAGTAATGTCAATTTCTTAGATGAGCACAGATGTTCAACGGGTATGCCATGTCATATTTTTTTCTTTCTCCCTTGACTTGATTTATAAACCATGCACCCATAACGAACCATTTGAAACGCGAAAAATGTTGTCAAAGACAAGAACTATTTTGTCTTGCGATGCACCTGACTTTCAGAGCTTCGTGTGTGTGTATAGCTGAATGTCTTAATTGTGTGTTCCTTTGGGTGATGTTATATATTCATGACCAGATCTCCTGGTTTTGCTTTGTTTATTTGTTTCTTTGTTTGTTTATTCTTTTACATTGGTGTATGATCTTTTCTTCGTAATATAGATCATTTATCTATTTTAGGAGGCCAGGTAACAGCACCACCTTGTGTAGATAAAATGAGTACCTGTTCTGATTATCCCAAATCAGTGTGTACAGACAAGTTATACTTGGCATGGGCTAGAGAGAATTGTAGACGATACTGTCATACTGAACTTTGTACAGGTAAGTTCCCACATACATGACCCCCCTCATACATACTTTTTATTTGATCCTCAACCGTTTTACTTTCCAAAACAAGTTACTTATCATTACTATCTAATGTTCATTCTGACCTCAGGTCTTCAAAATCCAATTTATATAGCGGCAACTATTTTCATCTTTAATGTAGCGTTTTTAATTCCAGTCGATAAGTAGTCTTCTTTGAAGTTATAATTTATTTGGTGTTTTTTTTTTTCATTATAAATTGGCACTTTTTGTGGATCTGCACTTTTGGACATACTATCATATTTTATTCAATGTGTAAGAATTTCTTCTTGTTTGTTGGTTTGAGTGTTGCTGGTTTTTTTGTGTCTCTCGATAGCTTGATGTTTAGACGCTGCTGGTGTAATAGAGGTAATTAATCGCTGCTGACGAAAAAAAAAAGTGTTTGAAGGACTTTGAACGCTGCTGACGAATTCGAGGTGTCTATACGCTGCTGACCGGGCTGCTGACGTTCTCGAGATGTTTATATAAATACGCTGCTGACGAATTCGGGGTGTCTTTACGCTTAAGCTACTGACATTTTCAAGATGTTTATACGCTGCTGACGTACCGCATATTTGAAAATGTTTTTACGTTCCTTGAATATTCGAGTTGTTCTCGTTTGTATTAACTTATTTTGCGTTTTTGAATAGCCAACCGATTGCCTTTTGGTATCTTTTTGGTTCTTTATGGTTGTGTTAATTGTTCATTTGTTGATATCACGCATCCATACATCGTAATGAAAGATGGATTTTTGTCGGAATAAAACATTTTGTAACCGTACATCTTTTGAAATGCTTGTTCTAAGCCAGGACTATTCATATTACACCGGTATGTTAAAACTTTATTTTGTTTTTCTCTTTGCACACTGAGATTGATCCTTCCTGTACTGTTAATGCTGCTGTTAATGTTATTTATACATTAGCTATGTTTTGTTAATGTTGCTGTTAATGTTATTTATACATTAGCTATACTGTCTATCCGTATATGAAATATAACCTCTTATTTGCCTGATCAGAGTGGTTCACCTTACTGAAAGTATGTGCTGCATCAAGTCTTCCGATGATATATTGAAATACCTATATATGGTTTAAATTTCAATTGTGCTAGCTTTACGAACAAGTTTTGGTGTGCGTGTTTTTTGGGTTTTTTTCCCCGATACTTTAAGATTTCCTCTAGACTTCTGACAATTACCACACCAATTAAAATTCAAAAGAATCACTTTTTCAGCTGAACAGAATACTCAGATAAAAACAACCACGATAGCTCCTGCTCGTAAGTATAACATGTAGCTTATCATATAAGGAACACCTATGAGTTGCAAGGTTTGTCATTTAGATGGTTTAATTAGTGTCTATTTCATATGAATAAATGGTTCTTGTGTTTTTGGAACTTCACAGTAATAGAAGCCTTAAGTCGCTTTTCTAGTGGAGCTCATCTGAACAAGCAAAAAGACCCTTACATTAGGGGTGAAAGACCGACGATAGTCAAAGGGACTTGCTTTCTTCTATCCCTACATATTGTACGTCAGTAATACGAATAAAAATGAAATACTTGAACACCTTTACTAACAAAATATTGATAGAGGATGGGAGAGAAAGTCTCTTAAGGCCGGTTTTCCAAGAACAAATGTTTATTGTAGCTATAGTTTATTTTGGTACTTTATTCCCAACTACCTAACATTGCCGGCATCAACAATCAATATCGCTGCTAAGCTAATGAACTCATTTCACACTGTACGAAATTGTATTTTGAATCAACAAGGGGTACCATAGTGGGTATAAAAACACTGACTTGGTTTTGCTGTACATACATATTTCATCAGCAGCATTTGAATAAAAATAATTGGTAGGTCGATCAAATGAAAAGCACTCTTACCAAAAAAGTCAAACTAGCACCAAGGATATCGACCATAAAAAGAAAATCCGGTGTTTGTAAAAGTTTTGAAATAACAGTAGGAAATATTTTATCAATTAAAAAATTCGTGTCAGACAAGATCGACGAACGAGCTTTTGGTTACATTCTGGTCTATAAGCAGCGATTATTGACCCTGCGGTTTTCAATAACATAGAAATTTGGTTATGACCTATATGCATATTTCAAGAAGTATGCTCACATCATCAGCATGTTAACAAAACAATATGAACGACGAAAACAAAAAGTTTGGAGAGAACAGAACTCGTTCCAAAAGCAAGTAAAGACAGTATAATTTAGCATTAAAGCTTTATTGACCATTTGCAGTACAAGGAAAGAATCGAAGTGTTATAAGCAAATTAGAACATTTACACAAGGAAAACTGAAAAACAAACATTTCATTGGCCCGATTCGTGTTAGACAAGTCAGACGACCGGGCATGTGATGAATCAAGGGAACCTGTAGTTCACTGACACTGAAGTAAAAGGGAAATTGCAAGCGCAGCAGTAAACAATAAAACAATACAATAAGAAATGCTGCTTGGAATATCATCAAATATATATTATTATATTCAAAACTTTTTCGACTGTTTTAATCAATTTTAGTATGTGTTGATAAGCTGGATAACTGTGATCAGTTCGGACAAGAATCATGTAATGGCAGTTACGTCAAATGGGCGAGAGAGAATTGTAGGCGGTACTGTAAATTTTGTAGCAATGGTAATCTTAACTATACTTTTTTCTCCTTTTTCCTTTAGAAAACTTACCTTTAACTTGTAAAGATCATTAGATATGGCTGTTTTTGATGGCTACTGTTTAGATTCCTTACTTCGTCGATAGTGCTATATTTGTCTTTGTTTCTTTTCAAACTATAATGAGATCTTTGATTGAAGAAATGTGTTACCGCTGCATGCCAGGGGCCTAGTTTTCAAACATATCTTAATAGTTAAGACATCATAACCAATACAATTAAAATGGACAAATCGATGTCACCATCATAAGACATCTTCGAAAACATGAACTTACGCGTCTAGACATTTCAATCATTCTTTTTAAGGTTTACCTTCCGGTAGGAATAAGATACCAACTGTTTTAAAGGACTGTCTATTTAAGGTCTACCCACCCCTGCACCTCCCTGTAGAGATAAGATACCGAACTGTTTTGTATGACTGTCTATTTAAGGTCTACCCAGCCCTGCACCTCCCTGTAGAGATAAGATACTGAACTGTTTTGTATGACTTTCTATTTAAGGTCTACCCACCCCTGCACCTCCCTGTAGAGATAAGATACCGAACTGTTTTGTATGACTGTCTATTTAAGGTCTACCCACCCCTGCACCTCCCTGTAGAGATAAGATACTGAACTGTTTTGTATGACTGTCTATTTAAGGTCTACCCACCCCTGCACCTCCCTGTAGAGATAAGATACCGAACTGTTTTGTATGACTGTCTATTTAAGGTTTACCCACCCCTGCACCTCCCTGTAGAGATAAGATACTGAACTGTTTTGTATGACTTTCTATATAAGGTCTACCCACCCCTGCACCTCCCTGTAGAGATAAGATACCGAACTGTTTTGTATGACCGTCTATTTAAGGTCCACCCACCCCTGCATCTCCCTGTAGAGATAAGATACTGAACTGTTTTGTATGACTGTCTATTTAAGATCTACCCACCCCTGCACCTCCATGTAGAGATAAGATACTGAACTGTTTTGTATGACTTTCTATATAAGGTCTACCCACCCCTGCACCTCCCTGTAGAGATAAGATACCGAACTGTTTTGTATGACCGTCTATTTAAGGTCCACCCACCCCTGCATCTCCCTGTAGAGATAAGATACTGAACTGTTTTGTATGACTGTCTATTTAAGATCTACCCACCCCTGCACCTCCCTGTAGAGATAAGATACTGAACTGTTTTGTATGACTGTCTATTTAAGGTCTACCCACCCCTGCACCTCCCTGTAGAGATAAGATACCGAACTGTTTTGTATGACTGTCTATTTAAGGTTTACCCACCCCTGCACCTCCCTGTAGAGATAAGATACTGAACTGTTTTGTATGACTGTCTATTTAAGGTCTACCCACCCCTGCACCTCCATGTAGAGATAAGATACCGAACTGTTTTGTATGACCGTCTATTTAAGGTCCACCCACCCCTGCATCTCCCTGTAGAGATAAGATACTGAACTGTTTTGTATGACTGTCTATTTAAGATCTACCCACCCCTGCACCTCCATGTAGAGATAAGATACCGAACTGTTTTGTATGACTGTCTATTTAAGGTCTACCCACCCCTGCACCTCCATGTAGAGATAAGATACCGAACTGTTTTGTATGACTGTCTATTTAAGGTCTACCCAACCCTGCACCTCCATATAGAGATAAGATACCGAACTGTTTTGTATTACTTTCTATGTAAGGTCTATCCACCCCTGCACCTTCATGAAGAGATAAGATACCGAACTGTTTTGTATGACTGTCTATTTAAGGTCTACCCACCCCTGCACCTCCATGTAGAGATAAGTTACCGAACTGTTGTGTATGACTTTCTATTTAAGGTCTACCTACCCCTGCACCTCCATGTAGTGATAAGATACCGAACTGTTTTGTATGACTTTCTATTTAAGGTCTACCTACCCCTGCACGATAAGATATCGAACTGTTTTGTATGACTGTCTATTTAAGGTCTACCCAACCCTGCACCTCCATGTAGAGATAAGATACCGAACTGTTTTGTATGACTTTCTATTCAAGTTCTACCCACCCCTGCACCACCATGTAGAGATAAGATACCGAACTGTTTTGTATTACTTTCATTTTAAGGTCTATCCACCCCTGCACCTTCATGAAGAGATAAGATACCGAACTGTTTTGTATGACTGTCTATTTAAGGTTTACCCACCCCTGCACCTCCCTGTAGAAATAAGATACCGAACTGTTTTGTATGACTGTCTATTTAAGGTTTACCCACCCTTGCACTTCCATGTAGAGATAAGATACCGAACTGTTTTGTATGACTGTCTATTTAAGGTCTACCCACCCCTGCACCTCCATGTAGAGATAAGATACCGAACTGTGTTGTATGACTGTCTATTTAAGGTCTACCTACCCCCGCACCTCCCTGTAGAGATAAGATACCGAACTGTTTTGTATGACTGTCTATTTAAGGTCTACCCACCCCTGCACCTCCATGTAGAGATAAGATACCGAACTGTGTTGTATGACTGTCTATTTAAGGTCTATCCACCCCCGCACCTCCATGTAGAGATAAGATACCAAACTGTTTTGTATTACTTTCATTTTAAGGTTTACCCACCCCTGCACCTCCCTGTAGAGATAAGATACCGAACTGTTTTGTATGACTGTCTATTTAAGGTCTACCTACCCCCGCACCTCCCTGTAGAGATAAGATACCGAACTGTAACCAGTATGATAAGAGTACATGTACAGACACCACCTACCAAGCATGGGCTAAAGACAACTGTTATCAGACCTGTGGCTATTGTTCTGGTGGCTCAGGTATATTTTTGTCAATTACTCTATCACGGAAATCATGATACATCCCTAACACTGGACTAACGATTCAGTTGCTCAAAGTCAAAGTCAAAAAAGTCAAAAAGCTTTATTTAAAGTCGGTTTAAGATAACAGTACAAACACAAGCTCTAATGAGCTTTTATGCCGCTCATGTTGATATACGAGATGTCAAAAGCCATCAAATCAAGGAATAAGGCAATTCTATCATTTCTGTATGGGACTGTCGCACAAATGCTGCCTATTGGGGTGCCGATTGTTTGTTGAAAACACGTTCACCAATCTGTACAAATACATGTATGGTGTTTCTAAGAAAAGTTTAATTTATTATTCTGTTAAATTGGTTATTTTTACTAGATTAATGACCATTAATGAATGACAAAATGATATATGTATAGTTGAATGGGCGCATGCATTTTTTGTTCTTTTTGAAGGCGCTACAATTTTTGCCAATTGAGATTTAAGTTGTTTTTATGAAATTGAAGTATACAATGAGCAGAAATCAAATGTATTAATGCTATTACAAGATGAAAATGTCTGCGAGTCAAATGATTTTTAAAAGATACTTAAGGTCAAATTCTATGCTAAACACCATATAGTAAGAGGTCTAATAATCAAAGTCTTAAACTTTAACCAGAAATGTTTAGGATTAAGGGACCGACCATTTAACTTGAAAGGGGCTTGGTTTTTTTCCCATAAAAATACTGTATTCTGAAGCTGATTTGTGATGACATCAGAGATAACGAAAAAACGAAATCTGAAGAAGGAATTCTTTCAAATAAAATAATGCCAGTTATAAAAAAATAGTCTCGATGCTTCGCGCGATTTTTTTTTCATACCAGATCGAAAAACCAAACCAATCCCCTTTTCAAGTTGAATATTCGGTTCCAAAATGTCATGCTGTAGAAATTTATGGATGTGTTACCTCCGACTCCCCCGAACCACAACTCGGTAACAAACTTTTTATAGCCACTGAATTTACACATTGATAAATTTCTATAAAAATATTTTTAACTGCACATTTGATTGTATTCTTCTTTGCTTTTACTACGCTCGTGAATTTTGGAGAATAAAGTCAAAGATTAATTCACCATACCCTATTTGGATGATTATCATCATTTGTTTTCTTTGTATGTTTTAGCCACACAAGCTCCATTACTACCCGGTAGAAAGTAAAATCACGAAGGCCTTCAATATAAATAAACTATTTTACACATTTCTTATATATTTTATTGACACTATGGCTTGAAGTATTATTCAATACTTCAATTAAGAAGTGTAAATTAAAATAGTCTTGAAACATACTGAGACAAGATTATAACTAAAGACTTGTCTTACGACTATCTGCTATATCTTTAAGTCATATCTTAAGACCACTGTAAGACACGAAAATTTTCCATGACATTACTGATCCTTTGCTTCGAGGGGTAATGGAAAAGCAACAAACAAAACGCTGAGCACATTAAAATACATGTACTTTAATATTACAACAAACTGTTAATGGCACAATTTACAACGTTGGAAGAAAGTTTTACAATGTAAAAACAGTTATTGAGAAAAATATACAACAGTAGTTCGTTTGTCAACGTGTTTACTTAATTTATTCCCAGAAGCAAAAACATCATAAGAGTTAAAGTGGTAGTCAGCCAATATCCACTACTCTTCATCCCTGAACCATTAGCTGAAATCAAACAACAGATATATGAGTGTACGTGTTACAGCAACAATTAGAGCGACACATATCAGCCAGTAGGCTTCTATTGGTAGAGTGTAAACGTGGACCATTGATGCATTTATATTACAATTATAACTTCATGCATCACTTTAAGAAACTAAATCAGGGAAAATTTCTAGAATTCATTTGTGGGCAATCTTACAGGTTTAGAACATAGCAAATTATGTACTTAACCATTAGACGAAAAGGAGACCCGCACTCAATGGGTCATTGATAAAATTTCACACAATGCTTGTAATATAATCAATGTATGGAAGGTGCGCTGCGTAAAAACGATTGAGAAGTACACCCGCTATAATTGATTAGTGCTTTTATGGTGGCTTGTGGGTAAATCAGACGAAAAAGACACCAGAAATTGGGAATTTACATTTAAAATGCCAGAAATATGCCTAATAGTATTGTTTTTTGAACTGGAAACTATTATTAAGGCATTTATGTTACTAATGACTTAAAATTGACTTTAATTTAGTTCTTAAAATTACAAAGTAAATACTTTTATACATAAATATTCCGAAAATCACGTATATAAAACATCATAAGTATTTAAAACATTATTTTTTATCCTAAAGATAAGCTACCTAAATAACAATATATTGAAGGGTAGAGAGTCGTTTTATTGTGCCCTTTAATGATAAAACACGACATCGGTGCACAAGTTGTGAAGTACATATGCGAAAGTTTTTTAGTACATCCGCACAAGTTGAATTGTACATCTTTTAACGATTGGCGAAAGTTGAGATGTGCAAATGCGACAGTTGAGATGTACAACTGCTTTAGTTGAGAAGTACAGCGTAGAGTTGAAAGTACCAATAGGTAGATATTTTTTTTTTGCTTTACCTCGTTACGATTTAAGTCACATTGGTGGATTTTCAATTTCTCACGGTTAAGTTTTGTAAGTGTGTTTTGTTTTCTGTTATCCCATTATGTTTGCTAGATTCGTCTTTGATCTTTCTGAGTTACCCATTTTTACATCTGCAAATGCGACTTTTTGTTTTAATAATAATGTTTCCAGACGAAATCGAAATGAAATAGTCAATTTTAGTCCAAAAAAAACCCTATCCATAAATCATTAGCTTTTTCATGTTTGGACCATATGGTTTGATCATTGATCAAATAATAGGGAGTCGGCGGTAAAGTTGTTAACACGTGTCGTGCTACTAACACTGAGTCTCGTGGTTCCATCCTCGTCTGAGGTGAAAATTTCATGAACCAATATTCCGACTCTCTTCTCAACATCATTTGTGAGAATTGCTTCGAGGAACGATGCCCAGTCCTTCGAAATGGGCAAAAGGATGTCCTTTTTTAATATGGTGAGAGGAATATCTATGCTCGCTTTAAAAGTTCTTTAAAACTTTAAAGTCCTCTCTTGTTTGTTCGTGCTTGTTTTGTTATGTAATGTCCGATTTTGCCTTCGTTTTTCTTGACTTTCGGCTTCGCCATCGGAGTGCCCGATTGGTGTCTCTTGTCTTCTTGTATAGTTCGATAAGAGGAGGCTCAATTGTGCCGCTACAACGTTCACGCTCGCAAACTGCAAGACAAAATTTTGTAGCGATATATACGGTTTTCAAGTTACATGTATTTGTGAAATGTAGTGATTTTTATGGTCCCAAAAAATGCGAAAATTGTCATTTTATGCCACTAGGTTTTACTTATGCTCGTACGTCGCGTATATGTATAATTCCGCAAAGCGTTTCTAAGAAACCGTACATTGAAATGAGTTGGTACTTGGTAGGAAGGTTAAGTATGACAAACAATGCATCCTAAGCCATAAGCGACTCTCAGATCTGTAGGACTTTCAACTTTTTATTTGGGGCCAAACGGGGGCATCCGCGTTCCATGGACACATTCTTACTTTATCGTTTTTTTTTTTTATCTAAAATCGTTTTCAACAAAATTTCGAATTCATATATTTTAAGATGGAGCGTGACACTGGTCATGTGACCGCGAAAAGCAAAATGTGCAACAATATGTGCAAATGTCATTAAATATGAATAAAATGTAGGCTAAACAGTTTTTTATATTAAAAGTTTAGGAATACTTTTGAATTATTATAAAACTCTTCAATCAAACGTATATTCATGTAAATACATATTTTTTCAAGGGAAATAATTCATACAAAAACTGGCAAAAATTTCAAAGGATTATATGTTGGCAAAATTTTAAGCAAGTGACCCACTTTTTATAGTTTTAATTCAGAACATGTTGAAAAAAGGTCATATTGATAGAATTTTTCTTGAGAACATATTTTATGCAAATATTTTGACCGTTCTTGTATAAATTAGGCACACTTTGAACCCTAATACTGGGAAAACAAGGTAATATAAGTGACCTTGCTACGCCTGACACGCGTTTCCTTTATTCATAACTTATCATAGGCGCTCTCGCAAAATATCGGTTTTCAATCGCGTTGTATGCAAAGTTCTCGCAGCGCTCTGTATTGTCGGGTCGGGAAATATTGGCAATGGATATGACCCTTTTAAAGAAAACATCCTTAAGTAAATTTCTTGTTTAAGGTGATTGCCGATTTTTATTTAAATTTAGTATTTTTCGTGTGCAAATGTGTATAAACAAAGCACGCTGTTGCACTGATAAACTTTAGCTTATGTACTATTCAACATGTGCTTGTGTACTATTCAACTAGTGCACTCTCAAAAAAGTTGTACTTCACAACTATAACATGAAATATTTTACTTGCTTTGAAAGATAGATTTGTAGCATTGCTTAATACCTTTATTTCATCTATTTTATTATATGTTTATTGAGGAAATTGTTTAAAGTATACAATATATACATGTTTTATTTTGTTTGTTAGCCCATTTTCATGCAGCCGCTACTTTATTTCAAAAAATGAACAAAACGTTCGACATTTTTATTCTTACTTGACGGCCATTGATTTTAGTTAAAAACGTATGTCATTTTATAGGAAAATGAAAAGTATAGTAAAAAAAGGTGCCAATTAAATTCAAAGGAATGACTGCTTACAAGTCTTTTTTATGGAAAAAGCCTAAAAATATGCAGACGGTTTTCTAGGTTGCACAAGTCAACTATGACGCATGTACTTCTCAATCGTTTTTACACAGCGCACCTTCCATACATTAATAATGTAGATATGAATGTCCTATGTTTGCTGTTTTTTTATTTTCTGGTTGACTTTTTGATGAGCGCGGGTATGTATTTTGTGAGTTGCAGCTCATAGTTTTGCTACTTTCTACGTCGATGTCATGATGGATTATACCATAACATTAACCAAGGGATTACTGAACCGTTTAAGAAGTTATTTACAAAAGTCTATTGGTTTTATTAAAGAACGGGAGTAATAAAAGCTATAAAAGTTCATATTACCTATAAACAGTTCTGATATATAGAAATTTCATCTTTGTAAATACAGATTTTATAACCGTAATTATCTACTGATGCTTTTCACAATGTGGTTTATCCTTTCCGTTTATTCTTTTACTCGACACGTGAAATCCCACATGAAGACAGTATTCTTCGACGTAATATTTTAGAATACTAATCACTTGAGAACGGGTTTTTTTTTACGATAAATGGTTTCCTATGGACCTAAATTCTGGGAGCCACAATGTATAAAAATTAGAACCATAGCTTTGAAGATTATCATGGACTAAACCAGAGCCCGGATAAAGCGGGATATAGACCAAGAATTAGAGTTTGAGTCGCTGTCAGGCTGGATAAGACTATCCTATCTCTTGTATGCAGCCGAATAGACAAACTTCGGAAACGTCTCAACCCTCAGTCCCTCATACTGGACAAAGTTTGCAGTATGCTTGATATCCTTGTTGACATCATATTTGTCGCATTATGGGAGATTTTTTTACCCCATGCAACGAAGTTTCGAAAGGTATAATGTTTTAACTTGTCCGTGATCAACATTTATGAAACAGATTTCACAGCAACTATTAACTGTAGGCTTTTGATATTGGGCATGTTGCTTTAGGTAATGACCCCATATGGTGGGATACTTTATAAGTTTGTCAATTATCTACTTTCTGTTTAAATAGCCGACTGGGATGTTTTCACCAATTTTTTTCAGGGTCGAAAATTTTTGTAACAGATATCTCAGCAACTGTTAATAGTAGGCTTTTGACATTTGTTATGTAGCTTCAGGTAGGGTTCCCATATTGTGGGATACGTTTTCAGGTCTGTCAATTATCAACTTCCTGTTTAACGAGCCATCTAAGATTTTTTCAACATTTTTTCAGGGGCGAAAATTTTTGTTATAGATTTTTCAGCAACTATTAATCGTAGGCTTTTGATATATTTGTGTGTAGCTTCATATGGTGGGATACGTTTTCAGATTTGTCGATCAACTACTACCTGTTAACAATCCGATTTGGACTTTTTTCACTAAATTTTCACGGTTGAAAATATTGTAACAGATTTATCAGCAAATATTAATTGTAGGCTTTCAATATTTGGTACTTAGCTTTAGGTAGGGGTCCAATATAGTGGGATATGTTTTCAGGTCTGTCAATTATCAACTTCCTGTTTAACGAACCAATTTGGAAAGACACCAACTCTAACTTTTTTTTATCCGAGACCGCTGTCTCAATGACCGACTTAGACGATTGGTTATAAGAAAATACATTTTATACGATCTCTTAAAAATTCTTCCTTCGTTATGAACCACTAGTGGAAAAAATAAAAATAATGTTTTAGACGAAATGGTCAGTGGTTGATTTGGTTACTGTTTGACTGGTTGTGCTATTGATCACATCATTATAGATCCCTATTATACTTCACAAATGTATTTTGTGCAACAAGCAACGCAATGGCAATGGGGGGTTTGGCGCGCCATAAAACATTGATTAACCCACCATTGCTTTTGAAATGCCTGTATCAAGTCATGATTATTGCGATATTTTATTTCTACGGTAAGTTCGGTTCTTAGTTATTTCGTTACCTGGACACTTTGGGATATACTCGGTCATTTCAGTACTTTGTACTAGGTATTGATCTTTTCGATAGCGACCGAATAAATATTCTATATAAGACTTACTGCAGTTTTGTTCATCTAGACCTAATGGGCAGTCTTGAGTTCCATCACATACTTTTGTTGAACCGACACAAAGGGAGTTAGAAGGGCATTTAACGGGGCACACTGTAATAAATCAAAATATACGCATTTTAGTATATCTTAGTATAAAAATGATTATTTCCACCCTTTTTGAGCATGTCTTTGCCCAGGACACGGTTTTCCATGCAAAACTCAGTACTTTTCCATACTTAAGTACGCTTAAAATTGATTGCAAATGATTGCACTAGTTCTAAATTCAGTTCATTATTGCGCTAAAATGCTACACGTTTTTTCTCTGTTGTTTTTTTTTCTAAATTAAACATTAAATGATTGACCACAGATATCCTATTTCCCTTTGACATAGCTATTGCCTTCGTCAAGCAATAGTTGTACTTCGAGAAAAAATAATCCATCAGTTTCCCTCCTACCCAGTTCAGTTAATAAGTTGTTGAACATTTGACGAATTCACAAATAGGTTGACTGTAATCGTTTCAAATAGCTGACTACTGAGAAAAAAGAAATTATTATACGTAACAAAATAAACAAATAGTTTTAGTTTTGTTTTAGTACTTGGAAAGATGAAGATATGTGTACTTCTAAATTCTCTCAAATTTTATTGATAGTGATGTGTACCAAATGACTAAAGAAGCAGAGAGGTAGAAATGGGACATTCGATTTTCAAAATTCCAAAAATGCATAGACAAAACCAGTTAACACAATCATAGACAGCACGAAGAAACAGACAACATTAAGAAAATCTAATAATCAATGTAACAGCATTCAATATTGCGAACTCATGTTTTTGAACGAACGTGAAATCGACACAGGGGAGGATCCAGGATTGACTTGGGTGGGGGGGGGGGGGCACAAGTGAAAATTTCTAAAAGGTAGGTCCTGTTTTTTCACGCCTCCGTATACTGCATAAAGGGGCATGTAGCTGATAATGTAGCTCCTTGGACCAGGCGCCAACCCAGGATTTTCGATTAGATTGGGTGCAGGTATTAGAGTTTGCCGAGCGGAGCGAGGCGCGAAAATTTTTGGCCTTTTTGATTGATTACTTGGGAAAAAATCAATTTTTTCACATTTAAGGGGGTGAGGGCCGGGTGTGCCCGCGCCTGTATAGACATCTCTATGGTTAAGCAGAGCTACAAAGGGATTCCATTACCCATAACAAAGCAAGTCAAAATTTTATGTTTAGACTTCTCAAGACTTGAAATGGATTTAGCTACTCATGCACTAGCTTGTGTTATTTTCTAATTGAAAATTTTCTTAAGTTTTGACGATAATATTGTCACTCATCTCTTACTGTTTTGATCCTAGAATTTGCTATAAAATTCAGGATCAAACTAGAATTTGTGGTTAAAAACTTAATACTCTTGGGTTATATCAAGTATTCACTCCACAGCAACACAAAAGTCGCACCTTAAAGCTTTTAAACTTAGCTGCTGCTTCATTACATCATACATTCAAGTTGGCCCAATTAGAATCCTCCCGAGTAAGCGAGCATTTAGTTTTTTTTTTATTAGAACTTAGGGGCATGCAACACGATGATGTAAGCGCAAGGGATGCACCAGTGCTTAAGGTCAATAAAACTTCTCTCTTGTTGAATTGAACTTTTGTCGATTGAGTTTTACAGTGTGTTTTATATGTAGCTTTGTGCAAGCTTATCAATAGGGGGAAGGTTGGATCCAAAAAACTAGTTTAACCCCGCCACATTTTATATGTGCCTGTCCTAAGCCAGGAAACTTTGCCAAAGCCTTTGTTTGTCCTTGTCATTCTATGTTAACTGTTTTATGTCAAGAATTGAGTCTTTCGTTGATGATTTAGGGATTGGTTTTTTGATACTTTTGTATTGGATTATAAGTCTTGGGCCATGCAAGACGGTAAGCAGTGACCTATGGTCATGTTGAAGACTGCTTGCTGTTTTCCGTTGTGATTTTTTGAATTGCTGTTTGTTTATGTTTGTTGTGTCGCGTACACTTATTCCACATCTCAATATCGTATATTCCTAAACCTTATGTTTCATAAACAAGATTTGTCAATCAAAAATGTCATTCATTAAATAATTGCATGAAGGTTCAATTTTACTAAAAATTCCAGTTTATATTGGTCATAATCCCTAAACTGAATAATGTGAATTCTTTTTCAATTCCCATAAAAATAAAACATAAATAATATCAAAATTGTTTTTGAGGCAAAACCCACACCGATTTCACTGTTATTTAAACACTAATTTCCACAAATTATTAAAGAAAAAATACAAACATAGAATTATGAATTTTAATGCAATTTTGTTGCAAACCGATGAATTATTTTCATCATCATTTTTTTATAAAGATCACAATTGTAAACATGTAGCTTTTGCCCTGGCATATACATGTAAACAGTTAAAATATGCATATATCAACATGATCAACAGGTATCAACTACAAAAACAGAAATGTCTTGTACCTGTAAAAATCACATCTGGTAACAGTTAAGCCATAAATCAATTGATAAACAAAAGGACAGGATATATACAAGTTGTGTTAATTGTTTTATGTTTGGATAAGAAAGTGGTGGATTATGATCATGTAATTATAGGCCTAATTTTATTTTTGAAGAGGTCAAGTGGGGGGGCACGTGCCCCCTGTGCCCCCCCTCTGGATCCGCCACTGCGACAACTCAAGCTGAGATAGAAGCCCCTGCTTGTTGCAACACACCTGTCAAGTTGCTTCCGGTTACTTCAGCTTGTCAAATCCGGTAAAGAAGAAAACACCTATATCAAATCAACATCTGCACTCATCTATGATAAAAATCCAAGGGAGAAATCAATAGAGCAGTTAATTTGGTTATGTTGTATATGCCGTGTACAAGTTGCAACATGTACAGATAAATTGTAAAAGTTAAGAAAAATATTAAATTCCCTCTACATTAATTAGACACAACTTATTTTTTGTACTCATAAATGAGACTGGAATATTTAAGATAAAGTGTACCATAAAGTTCACAATCAAGTTTATAAAATACAACAAGTTTTAAGAACTTCCATTTCATAATGATGGCAATATAAGTTCCCAGACTTTGATGTCTTGATTTCAGCAACCACACTTTAAAGCTTTTGTTTTGCACTTCAATAATGGTATTTATGAAAAAAATGGGTAAACATTTCTTAAAATTGACATGGAGAATTTCAACAAAAAGTTAAAATCTCATATGTCTTTTCTGAGATGAAAAGTACTTGATGAAAGACAACCATGTCATATTTTGTCTTAACTTGTACAATTTATCTGTACATGTTGCAACATGTACAATATTGTAACTTGTACAAAACATATATATGCATATTTCAAGGATTAATATCTCATTAGCAGCAAAAGAATATTGAAAGGTCAAATAACCTAAATTAAGTTTTTCAAAGAAAAGTAATCATACCCAATAGTTCGAACAAATAAGGCAAATCTAGCATCGAAAATATCGACTATGTTCAGAACAAGGAGAGACACCTGTGTTTTAAACAATTTTGAATTTAGAAGAAAGAAAATTTTAGCAAAACAAAATTTGTTATACTCTGAAGAAAAGTCTGACGACAAAGCTTGTCATTTTTATCCACCGGCAGCGGTTATCAACCCTATGATTTTAAAAGCAAACTAAATGTGTTTCCAAGAAAACAGGTAATTTAATTATGTTGTATATGGATAATGGAAACGGTAGCATCTCGGCAGCAGCTTCCAAAAATCTTATCACACTTCATAATAACAGATCATCAGATAAGATATCAAAGATGCGTACTATCTTTAGAAATGAAAATGGTATTTTTTACTTTGGATCGGTCACTTGCCTGTGCTACATAATGTTGAGTCTTCGTCTATTCCATCCGGACAGTGGGGTACCCCATCACATACTGAGGTATAATTGATACAGACACTCGGTGTACTCTGTGGACATTCTACAGGACAAAGATCTGTAATAAGAGTAGAAAGGGTCACAGATTCTAAATATCTAAATAGTTTATAGGGAAATTGAAAATACTGCCAAGCCAAGAATTGTTATTGCTGATCATTATATTTCATCATCGAGCCTGGATGAAGCAGAGATGTGCCAATTTTAGGAATTCCATTCCAAGTTCATTAAGGGCAACACATCAATGGCAGGCGCTTACAAGAACAATAGTTTTCAGTTAAAATACAGATACACACAAAAAAAGGGAGACACCCAATTTCCATCATGATTTACGTTATATTATACTATTCTAGGTTAAAAATTTTGATGACTTTACTTATTATTTAAAGAAAGTCAAATTTTCTTATTTTCCTCTACTCTTTTTACCTGTTCCTCCTCCTAGAAGATCCCCTAAATCTCCAAAACTTCCTGTGCCGTCATTCAGCTCTCCTGTTGAGCCTCCGACATCACCGACACTGCCCGTCTCGCCGGAACCACCTGTTTGACCTCCATCCCCTCCAACACTCCCTGTATCACCGGTACCACCTGTTTGGCTCCCGTCACCTCCAACACTACCCGAGCCACCAGCTTAAAAGACAGAAATAAAAATGGAACTTTGTAAATCATTTGAAGTCCTTAATTGTTGATAAGCCAAATTAAAGCCAGTTAAATAACATTGGTTGTAAATATATCTAGATGAACGGTTAATACTTCATGATTTTGTGAAGAATGTTTACAAAAAAATAAATTGAATGATACTATTATAAATTTGTATCGAAATCTATTCAGAATTGCATGTTGTATGCATACTAACAGGGGCTTGAACCCTTGTAATTTATATCGACTTTAAAAAATCGACCCTGGGCACGATAGAATAGGGGGTCGATTTTTTTTAAGACCAGATAAAATACCAGTATTCAAGCCCCTATGTGAACACTGTCATCGAGCGGTTTGAAAAGTGAATTTCAGTAAGTAAGTAATTTTAAATATATTTTACATATATTCAGCTCACTTCAATAATTGCATACCATAAGCCTTCCATCCAGTAGTGAAAAAAGACCATAAAGAAAGCATTTCGCAATTCACTTATACTTATGTGGAGACATGAAATAACAGTTCTCAACCCTTTGCTTATGTGGAGATGTAGGGAAAGTAACTAATATAGTATTAGAACTAATCTAAGTCGTCTAAGCCGTTCTCTGCTAGATGATAATAAGTTTACTACTCACTGCTATTACAATGATATGTTTTATACCCTCTGCTAGATGATAATAAGTTTACTACTCACTGCTATTACAATGTGATGTTTTATACTCTCTGCTAGATGATAATAAGTTTACTACTCACTGCTATTACAATGTTATGTTTTATACTCTCTGCTAGATGATAATAAGTTTACTACTCACTGCTATTACAATGTGATGTTTTATACTCTCTGCTAGATGATAATAAGGTAACTACTCACTGCTATTACAATGTTATGTGTAATACTCCCTGCTAGATGATAATAAGTTTACTACTCACTGTTATTACAATGTGATGTTTTATACTCTCTGCTAGATGAACTCACTGCTATTACAATGAAGCAAAGGTGAACCAAAGGGGTAATCAGTATCATAAAACCGTAAAAATGAAGATAAAACCGGTAGACAAAAAATCATCATAACAAAACAAACCACATAACAAAATAAAACACACACACACATAACAACAAAACAGCATTCAGCAACGTGAACTCAAGTCGAAACGAGAGTGAACTCAGGTGCCCCGGAAGAGTAAGCAGTTCCTGCTTGCTATAGCACACCCGTCACGTTGCCAAAGATCGATTTAGTGTTGGTCAAATCCGGAAAGGATGACATTACAAAACTCTATGTCAAACCAATATCTGTGCTCATCTGAGAGAAAGAAATCCCGTATTTGTATACAAGCACATGATGTCTTCCGTAAAATTTCTTGAGTGATGACAACAACCTGGGAGCAAAGTACCTCTATGTTAACAATTTGCTTGTCAGCCGTGTAGCTCTATAAAGGAAGTCGTTGTACTCCCCACATGCTCTGGAATAACGAATCAATTGTGATACGTAAACTCCATATGCTGGAGCGGACGGAATGTTGCTACACAGAAAGGGAAAGTTAACTATTGGAAAGTTGAAGTCATCACGTTTGTCATAGAGCTTTGTACAAAGCCTTCCTTGTGTGTCAATTTCGAGAAATAAATCCAAATATGAAGCGGACCTCCTAGAATCTGTAGTGTCCTTTATCTTATTAGTTCCTTCGGATATATGAGATGTAAATAGTCACCAAATCGAGGATTGTTTAGTGAAAGGACATCATCAATATAACTAAATGTGAAATTGAAGGATAAAGCAAGTTTGCGGTCCTTTTTGTCTAGAAGTGATTGTTAGAAGTCCGCTTCATATGAATGAAGAAACAAATCGGTAAGCAATGGTGCACAATTTGTGCCCAAATGGATACTTATTGTCTGCTGAAAAACACGTCCACCAAACTGTACAAATATGTTGTCGATTAGAAAGTTGAGCATTTCTATTATTTGATCATCAGTAAATTTGTTTTTCTTGCTAGACTCTTGGATGACAAAGTAAGTCTTTTTATAACCGACTACCAAATACTTGTACCTGCGTTTTCCGTTCTTTTTGATAAAGCTACGTTTAATCAGCTGTGCCAAACGAGATTTTAATTGTGAATGTGGAATTGAAGTATATAATGTAGAGAAATCAAAAGTTTTAATGCTATTACATGATGAAAATGACTTCGAATGGAGATTTTCCATCAGTTCTTTAGAATTTTTGAGAATCCACATTTGATTGACGCCATTTCTAGAGTAACAACAATCGAAATACTTTTGAAGGCTTGATTTTATTGCCGTCAATATTGATGTTAACAAAACTGAAAGAGGCTTAGTTGTATATTTGGATGACCCAGCAATAAATCGTTGCTTGTATGGAGTTTTATGTAACTTTGGAATCCAATAGAAGGATGGAACGTCATCGTTCTTTTTGTCAACAGAAATGCCAAAGGAAGAAATGACAGAATTATGATTGTTGATTATTTCCTCCTTTGACAGTGTTGTTGCTGTATATGTGGTTCTTTTGCTAGTACAACCAACCCCTTATTCAGCTGTTAAACCATCAATATAGTGTCTTCTGCATACGAAAATGATGTTGGTAGGCGCTTTATCAGCAGGTACGACAACATATTTGTCATGTAAGGTGGACAATGTCTTCGCAACATCAGGGTTGTTGAAAATAGATGTTGCCTTGGTGCTCATCGAGTCTTTCAAAGAGTTAATCCTTTTCAAAACCAACGACCTCACAGACTTTTTCCTCTCAGAAAGAACATCGCTTTCTTTTTCATGTTCTTTTTTGGCCCATTTTCTGGCATAGTCTTCAACTGAATCCATAATTGTTTTGAAATTATGGTTCCAGTTGATTGCTCTAGGCTCACAATATTTTGGTCCTTTGGCCAAAACATGGCGGAGTTGGTCATATTACACGATGTTGTGGCCCCCAGTAATGACGTGGTCAGAGGGACTATATTTGAATGGGGATTTGTCACAAGAACAGTCTGGTGGTTTTTCTTTGAGGTCGTTGATTTGTTAATCCCGTAAAATTTGTTTTTAGTTAAATACCTTAGGTGCAATGGTGGAAGTATAGGAATAAGAAATGACGGGAACACTTTTGTCTTTGAAATAAGGAGGGATATGTTCTGTAATACAAATGACAGCAAAGTTCCAGACAATAAAGTTTGCTACGCCTGACGCGCGTTTCGTCTAGTCAAGACCCATCAGAGGCGCTCTACCAAAAATATTGAAAATGTTAAACACTATATGTTTATGAAGAGCATAGAACATTAAACCAAAAAATATCAAACTGGGAAACCAAATTATTTCTAAGATGATCAACCTATGTCTGGGGTAGGAAGAGCCTTAGGGTTTAGACAATTTTGAAATTTAAACGGGTAATTTAAAGCTTTGATGTGTTCTCCAACACAAAAGTGTTGGTGCCGAAGCAGGCTAACCTCGGGGAATTAAAACTCCACCAGCAGTGCTAACCTTCACGTGTGTTCGAAATACAAATGACAACAAAGTTCCAGACATTAAATTTTGCTACGCCTGACGCGCTTTTTGTCTATTCAAGACTCATCAGAGGCGCTTTACCAAAAATATTGAAAATGTTAAACAACAGATTTATGGTGTAAAATGTTTCCAAAATTTATGGCATCCAAACCTTTGATTAAAACTGGAAGAGAAATGAAAGAGCGATTGTCCTTGTTGTTTTCGTGTGGAACACCGACTGGTTTGAATAATCGGTTGTATCCAATGTCAAGAACAATGGCTGTAAGACGGTACAGGTTGGATTTAAAATCAGTCACTGGATTTTCGAGACATTCTTTGTACAGTGTGTGAAGTTTGGAAAGAGGAATAGAATACAATTTAGTGAGAATGTGATGAATCCCGAGAGGTTGTTGGATAGACGAAAGCAGTCCATTGATAGACACGTCATGTACCTTCGGTGAATTGTACTTCCGATGTCCATGACTGCGTTTGCGTCTTTCCTGCTGTTCAAAAAGATTCATCACATTCACATCATTGCATCTTGGACTTGATAAGTTCCCTATACTACCAATGTTGTCGTTGCAACCATAAGGTAAAGCGGTGCCTAACCTTCTTATCCAGAATTCTTCTCGTTGTTTTCGAAATGGTGTACTTAAAGTGGGATTGTTGGTGGTATGGCATATTTTTTTCAAGAATGCGGACTTTCATGGACAAGATGGAATGGTCCGGTTGATTAAACTGTTGGTAAATGGAAGGGAATTTGTCGGTGTTAATGCCGGATCTGTGGCCACTTATACGGGCATTCAATCTGCCTTTAGTCTCCCCAACATATATCAATCGGCATAAAGTGCATTCTAGTGCGTAAATAACGTTTAGAGATGTACAGTTCAAATCATTCCAACTGTTGATGTTGTACGTACGGTTTGTTAAATTGCTCTTTATTTTTGGATCAGTGATTAAAATAGCACAAGTTTTTCAGTTTTTTATTCCAAATTTTTTGATTGAGCAATGACTTTCGATGTTTTCAAAGTCCAAAGCGTCTTCCAAAAGTACAGAGCATTGTCGTATGTTGTTGACTGAATCTGAGTTTCTTTATTGGAATTCTGGATTTTCAGACTGTTTGTGTGATATTGTTGTAGAAACGGGGATAGTTTGGACACCTGTCTTACAAAACGATGCCGTGTCCGTAGCGTCGTGAGGTTCAGGCCTTTTTATACTGGGCGACGCCTGAGCCAGTATCCGTGCTTGGTTCCTTGTAATCATGCTATGGGCTACTGTGCTGATGATGTCCTCGGGGACAAATGTCCACCAGCAAAAGTGTACCAAAGGGGTATTCAGTATCATAAAACCGTAAAGACGAAGACAAAACCGGTAGACAAAAAATCATCATAACAAAATAAAACACACACACACATAACAACAAAACCGCATTCAGCAACGTGAACTCAAGTCGAAACGAGAGTGAACTCAGGTGCTCCGGAAGAGTAAGCAGTTCCTGCTTGCTATAGCACACCCGTCACGTTGCAAAAAATCGATTTAGTGTTGGTCAAATCCGGAAAGGATGACATTACAAAACTCTAAGTCAAACCAAAATCTGTGCTCATCTGAGAGATAGAAATCCCGTATTTGTATACAAGCACATGATTTCTTCCGTAAAATTTCTTGAGTGATGACAACAACCTGGGAGCAAAGTACCCCTGTGTTAACAATTTGCTTGTCAGCCGTGTGGCTCTATCAAGGAAGTCGTTGTACTCCCCACATGCTCTGGAATAACGAATCAATTGTGATACGTAAACTCCATATGCTGGAGCGGACAGAATGTTGCTACACAGAAAGGGAAAGTTAACTATTTTTGAGTTATCACGTTTGTCATAGAGCTTTGTACAAAGCCTTCCTTGTGTGTCAATTTCGAGAAATATATCCAAATATATAAGCGGACCTCCTAGAATCTGTAGTGTCTTTTATCTCAAGTTCCTTCGGATATATGAGATGTAAATAGTCACCAAATCGAGGATTGTTTAGTGAAAGGACATCATCAATATAACTAAATGTGAGATTGGGGGATAAAGCAAGTTTGCGGTCCTTTTTGTCTAGAAGTGATTGTAAGAAGTCCGCTTCATATGAATGAAGAAACAAGTCGACCAGCAATGGTGCACAATTTGTGCCCATTGGAATACCTATTGTCTGCTTAAAAAGACGTCCACCAAACTGTACAAATATGTTGTCGATTAGAAAGTTGAGCATTTCTATTATTTCATCTTCTGTAAATTTGTTTTTCTTGCTAGACTCTTGGATGACAAAGTAAGTCTTTTTATAACCGACTACCAAATACTTGTACCTGCGTTTTCCGTTCTTTTTGATAAAGCTACGTTTAATCAGCTGTGCCAAACGAGATTTTAATTGTGAATGTGGAATTGAAGTATATAATGTAGAGAAATCAAAAGTTTTAATGCTATTACATGATGAAAATAACTTAGAATGGAGATTTTCCATCAGGTCTTTAGAATTTTTGAGAATCCACATTTGATTGACGCCAACAACAATCGAAATACTTTTGAAGGCTTGATTTTATTGCCGTCAATATTGATGTTAACAAAACTGAAAGAGGCTTAGTTGTACATTTAGATGACCCAGCAATAAATCGTTGCTTGTATGGAGTTTTATGTAACTTTGGAATCCAATAGAAGGATGGAACGTCATCGTTCTTTTTGTCAACAGAAATGCCAAAGGAAGAAATGACAGAATTATGATTGTTGATTATTTCCTCCTTTGACAGTGTTGTTGCAATGTTATGTGTAATACTCTCTGCTAGATGATAATAAGTTTACTACTCACTGCTATTACAATGTTATGTTTTATACCCTCTGCTAGATGATAATTAGTTTACTTTTCACTGCTATTACAATGTTATGTTTAATACTCTCTGCTAGATGATAATAAGTTTACTACTCACTGCTATTGCAATGTGATTCGTCTTCATTTTCTGAACAGTCACTGATGCCGTCACACAGGTAATGAAGTGGTATACAGGCAGATAGACTGGGACAGAGGTACATGTAGTCGGGGCAATCATTAGCAAGAGAAGTTCCACTTTCACTGTCTGTAACTTGCAGAAAACTCTCATAAACATACAAAAACATTCATCAGATAGTTGCGGGATTGAACTCAACGACATGGCTTAAAGTTCATGACCTTGCATGTTTTAATATAAAAAAGGTAATACCTTCTGTCTCTTCTTTAAAATTAATTAAGGACATTTAAAGCGAAGGAAACAACACAGAACACACCAAAGCATTTTATTTTTCTTTACTGGATATCATTGAAGGTGCAACGATATAATCATTTATAACTAAGAAAACAATTCTTCAAATAAGTGTTTTGATGGAAGAAAAAGGACAATTTGTTATCAGGCGTAGCAAAATTCATTGCCTGGAACTTTGTTGTCATTTTAATTTCTTACCTGAAGATTCCGTGGTTGATGTTGTTTGTGTTGTCGGTTTCAAGACCATCAAAATAAACATCAGTAACAGTATCTAAGAAAAAAATCATTCTAGATAAAGTAAAATTGACCAAAACAGGTCAATAACACAAATGATTTGAACCACTGATATCCACAATTTTGATTTTTATTCCAAATTGCATTAAGGGATTTTTAACACAGCAAAAAATGTATGCTGCCTGACGCCGAATCTAATAATGTTAAACATCGTCAACAATAGCATATACAATAGAAATTTTTATATAACACAAAAAAAAACTTACCATTTTCTTTCAGAACTTGTGACTTTCTGGTTTTCGCTGTTATCGTTTTATTATAAAACAGATATCAAAACACTCGAGGCGCGATTGAAATTACAAATTCATAAAATTATCTAGCGTTTCAGATGAAGACAATTTTATCCATATTTATTGCTTTCGATCAATAGTTTTATTTACTACAAACCTTTCGTTCGGGTGTAAAATATCAGGTTTTAGTTGCAACTGTTGATGTAAACTAAACTTAGTGTCATCAGTTTAAGGTCAATAGAAAGTATGGTTGTAAATAAAAAATCATGTCTACTTATTGACCCCCTGCAAAAGTCTATTATTAATAAAAAAAATATATAACAATAATTATCAAAACAAGGCTATCGATAGTACAAGTTAGGCAATTTTTTTTATCAAAATTCTTTCACAGGTATCTCTGTCTTATTGAAAAAGAAATATTGCACACATCGATTTCTGATAGTGAAAGGAATATAACATATTGAATTTTATGGTAATTTTGTTTATAACGCACACACATTTAAAAGACAATCAATTGAAAATGAAAAACTGGCTTCAAAATCTATAACGCAACAGATACGAGTTGAATGTTTTGTTAAATCTTTGAATCTAATAATTTTTTGGTAGAAAAATTGATAAATAAAGGTAACAACAAGACTACCGAACCGAGCAGACCAATCTCATATATCCAAGAATAAAAGACATTTAACAAGGCAAATACATACCAGAGAAATTGAAGATCGCAATGGTCCCGATTGCTTAATAACTTGATACTTACTTTGCTAAACCCACCATTGCTTTTGAAGTGCCTGTACCAAGTCAAGATTATTGCGATTTGTAATTTCTACTTTCTTTAAAATGTTTATAAGTTTTTTAATCAATTGTCATTTATAGCATTATAGTGATCAATTATGTCGGTTTTGTGTGATGAAACTTCATCAAATCTTTTATTTGAAGTGTTGTGTCGTTAAGTTTGATTTTCAGCTCGCTGTCAGTAACAGCGGGTGTTCTATAGAGAGTATCTCTACCGTTCGTTTTTTCTTGTTGTTTTTTTGTCTAAAGTTCTCTCTTGTTGAATTGACCGTTTATCGATTTTATTTTTATTTGCCAAATGCTACTTTTTGAATGTCTCCACCGTGACAATAATGAAAGGTAGCATCTTTGTAAACATTATTTCTAACAGACAAAAAAGCATTATTCGATTTGGTTAAATAATTAGAACCTTTGGCTGGATTTTTATGGGTCTGCCGTAATCATCTAAAATCAATTTCTTCAATTTATCAATTATTCTTTAGAAAAACATCTTTTTTACTCTTGATTGGGTCGTTTTTCGCAACTCAAAGACATTCACATTAATTTTCATTGTAACAATGTTGTCACAATATAAGAAATGCACTTTTATTGAAACTGAACACATGCATGCTTTTACAAATGTTGTCAAAATTTTTACCAAATCTGAGACCGAGCTTTGATTTTTATATGTTTGACTTTAAATAATTTTGTTTTAGTATTTGGGATGGAACTGTTCAACTTTTGATAATTTGGAGATAAATGGACAAAGGAGGCTATATAGTACTTCAGGTTTTGTAATTAGTCAGGGTGGTTTTAACATCAAATTCATTAGCAACATAAAAATACTCACACATGGTTATGTTGCTCCTTGGTTGCTGTCTTCACTCATGAAACGGAAGACAACATGCGCTTAAAACAAATATGGGATTTCGATCATTCAGATGAGTGCAGATGTTGGTTTGACATAGGGTTTTGTTGTCTTCTTTTACCGTATTTGACACACTAAATCGACTGTTGGCACCGTGATGGGTGTGCTATAGCAATCAGGAACTGCTTACTCTTCCGGGGCACCTGAGTTAACTCTTGTTCTGACTAGAATTGGCGTTGTTGATTGATATTCGGTGGTTTTTTGTGTTCCGGTGTTTTACATTTTGTCTGGGTTTTTTTGTCCCGTTCTCGTTGGTGTTTACTGGTTTTGTCTCTGCCCTTTCGGACTTATTACATTCGGATGTCCCATTGGTGCATCTGCTTCCTGTAAAGAAACACAGTCTGATGAGCCCTGTAGGTCAGCCATCTTGCATTACCCGAAAAACAAATATTTTGCAATAAGAAGTTTTTCATGAAGATCTTTTAGTTGTACTATCTCTTTAGTTGATATGAAAATATTGGTCTGCATGGAACCAAATTGAGGATTTTAAAACGTTTTATGGCAGATTGGCCGTTTAAACAATTGAACTCGATACTCGTGTTTCTAGGAATGATGTTTATTATAACAATTAAAGGTGGATCGAGCCTAATATTAATACACTAAGCATTCTTTATTTTCTTATTATTTTCTATTTCGGGGTATCATTCAATTCTTTAATATCTGGAAAATAAGATCGATAAACCCGTGTGCAATGCCTTTAAATGTCAGTTTAAATTCTTTTTTAAATCTATTTGATCATTTTTGGACTGTGTAGATTTATGGGATTTTCCTATCACAATCTGTACAAAGGTGTCAATTGAATCCCGATTATTTTCAAAAAAAATAAACCATGTGACCTTTTGTTTAATTGAAGAATATATACTGAATATTGCATGTACCAAATTTTGTACGACATGGGATGATATCGGTCGAAGGTTTATTCAGCATGTGGTACATATTTAGCCATTACATTTTCATCTTATTTTTCATATATTTACATTGTAATGTTTTGCAATTACTTTTGTGCTTTTTGTGACAGGGATGCGATAAAGACCATGCGAAAAAAAGGTATGTAATATAGATATGCGATATAGGTCATGCAATAAAGGGTATGTGATATATGTCATGCGATATAGAGTGCGATATAGGTCACGCGATATAGGGTATGCGAGACATGTACTGTGCTTTATCTTATAGTATATATTCAAAAATACTATATATACGTAAATGTATGGTAAAAATATTTATCCATCAGGATTATTGTCATAAAAGTATTACCAATATTCTATCTGAACACTATAAATCACGATCCACCTGGAAAACAATTAGGCAATTAGTGTAGACTATTACACATTTTCTATATACGCAATCTTAGCTGTACATTTATTTTTGAAATATTGCTTCTTCAAATCATTAGAAATAGAAATGAAAACGTTATCTAAATCTACTAGAGTAACAAATGACGACACAACGGACAACCTTGACGAACTCCATGAAAAATTTAAGGTGTCTCTGGGCTATCAGAATTCTACTATAGATTTTTATTTTTTTTTCATTTTTGGCACATTGATAGACTTAAATGTATAGATAAAAAATATATAATCAATAGAAGGGGGCACTTTCAGCTTTCTTGAAATAGCAAAGTTTCAATATTTCTATAGAGATATATAGGGAGAAAACCCATAGAGGAACCCTAAGAAGAATTCCTACTATAAAATCAGCTCAAAATCTGAAGGAAAGTCTCTTTTCTAAAGCTCTTCAAAATTGTCTGAAAAAATATATGGTCACCGTTCATTTTTTTCAAGATATTCATGAGAATTGACTTTTTGTATAATGATTTCCCCTAATTTGATAAAATACGTTAAAATATATAGTTTTTGTCTGCCAAGTCGACTTAAATAGTTTATAATTTCATATAAAATATCAATATCTACAAAAAGGTGCCAAGTCTAATAACCTATCCCCATGCATACAAATGATATTTTGGAATTATGAAACTTCACAGTTATTTTTAAGAATATTTGTATTCATTGATTCTCTACAAAATTTACTTGAACTTATCGTAGGACATTTTTTTAACCCTATTCTTTTAAAAATTATCTGTCCCATTGACGCGATAAGTAATCTTTCAATTCAATGTTAAATTCAACTTTGAATGACCATTTGTACATCTCTAATATGTAGATTTAACACGAAGATCGTGGCGATAGACAAATGTTGTGTGAATTCTTGTGTAACGTAATATACAACTACATTTCTCACTTTGACACTTTTTTAGACAAGAGAATCATTAATAACCAATGACATACATACACAACAATATCCCACAATGCAGTTTTGCTCCAGGCAGATTCGATCTGGATTAATTGTTCCACTGTAGATTAGGTCAGGAGACAGGTATGATCCTTTTGTTTTATTTTATTACTTTATGTGCGACATAAGAACTTTTGCAAACTTTTGTACAAAAACTCGTAAAATATTCTTATTTAAGTTTTCTTAGGCGATCTTTGAATATTATTGTACATTTTCCATACTCTTTTAAGACTTAACACGTATTCAAATACAAAAACATCAATCATTAATTTAGATTTACATACTATTGCTAGCACATGGATGCTCAAACCGGAAAAAGTACCGACGCATTCCATCAGAATTACTTTCCAACTTTTTCAAAGTTTTATCTTATTAAAATAAAACGTAATATTTACAATGTTTGTAGTTTGAATGATTTCTTTTAACATTGTTTCATTTACGCTTAATTCACATTGGCATAATATGTTTTATTTTAAGAAATAAACTATGTCCTATTTGGGGTTCAAAACATCATAGCAAACATTCTTTTAAACGTCATATCAATGTAATATTGTAATAAAGGCAGACATAATAGTCGGTTGTCAATCACTCAGGTTGTGTAGAATATATTGATCATGTCTCGATAAAACATCTAAAGAATGCAGGATGCTGGTTGTATTTTTGTATTTTTTTAGGTCACAGTGTCCCATTTACTACTAATATATTTGGACATCTAAGAATTGGTATTTTGTGTTGTGGTAGCAATATACAATTGTAATTCAAATCATTTGTTACCCATTTGTCAGAAAGTTAAAAATCCTTATTGTTACAACTAATTATGCCCAAAATGTAAAAAAGAAAATAAATCAAATGCAACTTGTCAAAACTAAATCAAAATACTTTAAAGTCTAAACAGTTTCATCAACTATACCTACACAATTACATTTTTTTATTTAACCAAGGGGAGATAATGTATATGAAAACTGGCAAAAAATACATGTAGGTCAAAATCTAAGCCAGTGACCCCGATTTTTTTAATTGTTATGTTTTGATGAACTAAAAAAGGATTTCTTATGTTGATTTTTTTTCTAAAAAGATTGTATGCTATATTCTATCCTGTCCTAAATAATCTGTTTTAATTTGATCATATTTTGAACGTAAATAATACTCAAACAAGCCTGATGACCTATCATTATTTTTGCTTTTAATGAAAAAAATGAACATATTTTGTCTTTAGCCGGTAAAATCAAATTTTCATTGGAAGGATTTTTGGGGCAAAAGTGTCCTTCCACTGTCCTTCTCTTCTATAAATGTAAAAATAATAACACTTTAGTTTGGTTTCTAAATGGAATATAGTACATTACAACTGATATATGAAGAGTAAATTCCAAATACATTTCTCTAACTCTAATATTAATTTCTTTGATTTCAGGTTCACCATGACGTGGAAGGGACCACTTACTTGTTGTGTTTTATTTGTAGCATTTTTATCATACTGTTTATGTCGTAAGTATTATTACATATTTACTTTTATTTTACCTTTAATTTGGACTGAAAAATAAACAAAAAATTACCGAATTTTATAAATCTATCAAAATATCCCAAACAAAAGCAGTTACATATAAAATAAGGATTTAATATGTATCTTATTATATATTTATTGAAAACTAAATTACATCATTTTTTTTTCTTTTTATGGAGGATACAGATTGATTAACTTGAAAAATTTCTAGAAAAAAGTTTAATTAAAGATATTTTCATATTTCAAATCTATTGTCCTTGTACTATGTATGCCAGTGTCTGTTTCTGTGTAATTACAAATTTTTAAAACCAATTAATCATAAAAAAATATTTGTTTCGTCATATGATCGGTTGCCTACAGGCATGGTGGTACATTTCAAATCCGTCTTTATCTGTCTCCTGTTTCTTCGTGTTATTTGCTGGGTTATTACTTATTGTGGTTACACATATTCTGTTTCAAAATTCACCTTCTTTTTCAAAGACTTGTAGGTTATTTTATTTAGTTCATTAATGACTTCGCTTTTCCTTCCTGTAATAATTCAGTATATTAACTTTCCCCCAAATTATGATGTAATGGGTCTATGTAATTGATAGACGATACAGAACAATGTACTATTGGTATGAATAGTACATCTGTTTTAATTGGTGACTAACGTAATATGAAAATTCATGTTCATCAGTGCATGTATTTTCTGCATGTCACGTATCTTTAAAGATTTTTTTTAATAATAAGTTAAAAACACAGAAAGAGATAGTTTTTAAAATACGGTACATTTACATGATTCAATGTGATATACTGTGTAAAGGTGTACTTTTGACATCTTTTTAATCCTTTTTAAAGCAAATGTTACATTGTAAATTGAGAATGAAATGATTTAAACAGAGGTTTGGTATACAATATAATTAAAAATCAAAATTCAAGAAAATGACTTGAAAATTCAAGCTTAAAAGTTGAACATTCAAGTTTTCTACTTATTATCTTGATTTTTTCAACTAAATATCCTGAATTTTCAACTTAATATCTTGAATTTTCTAGTTATTATCTGGAATTTTCTAGTTATTATCCTGAATTTTCAACTTATTGTCTTGAATTTTCAAGATTTTTTCAATTGCCTTCCGAACAATGGTCTTGACAGGAAACACGGGAATTTTTAAGTTGTACAAATATTCTTAAACTATAAAATCCATTCACATTATATAATGTTTCATTGTATATTAAAGAGGATTGTGTCGAATATTTCGAAGAAGCTGACAGCATGTTTAAACAGCCAGAAGTTATGCCAAAGCAGTTTGAGAATTCACAAATTGTCAACTTAACATTAGTTGAACGACGATCATATTACCGATGTGAACCAGCAGAGGAGAAATATGGAATAGGACTTGACGGGAAGGAATGGTGGGTGTTCCACGGCTGTGGAGGAATATTTGAAGTTACAGAATGCTCACCAGATGGACAGCCGCTGGTAATGAAAGAACAAACTGGTACAATGACACAAGACGAAGCTGACAAGAAAGCCAACACTAAACTTGCAACAGATGGATCTGTAAGTTATTTTTATTAAGTCTCTTAAAAATTTCCTTCCATATGAGTCACTGGTAGAAAATTCAAAATTATGTTAAACCAAAATGGTCAGTTATTGTTTTGATTAGTCTTTGGGAGGTTTTTGTACTGAAATGATCACTTTAACAATCCTATCATATATCACAATCGTTTAATGTTTTGTTTTACTACCAGACCCTAAGATCGTAATGAAAAAGGGAGATTCGGCGCCTTAAAACATAGTTTTACTCATCATTTTTTTTTTTTTGTAACATGAACACGTAGTTTATCACACAAATAATAATCACGATTCAATTTATATTGATCTTCTAACTAAACTATTTAGTTGTAATGTAAAAAATGACAATCTCTTTAAAAGAGGAACAATACTTATTTATATTTATAAAATGTTTATTTTGTCATTACAGAAAAGTCAGCCATCTTTGAATACCCTGTAAAAATGGAGGAGGTCTTAACGTACAACGTGTGTCTCTGTCTTCAACTGGTTTATTGTCAAATAAAAACAGAAATATATAGATAAATTGTTTACACTTGTCCATTATATTCATTTGTCTTGTTCCAAGATATGTTGTTAGTGTTTAAGAAATAACACAATTACGTAACACTTCAATAAAAAGAAGAAAAAATACCAGTATTCACGAATGCGTCAGTACTTTATTTCCCAGTCACCTTGAAGATCCAAATTAATCCGATAATTGTAATAACTCCTTTAATGTGTATAACCCGAGTTAAAAATATATAAATATATGACCATGGGCAAAGACTGACTTTTAAGGCACAATTCATGCTTTAACAGGCAAACGATACGACTAGCTCTAATGCTGTGTTTCTATATCTTTTCTGTTTATTGAAGAATTCTGGTATTTATTTTTTCAAATGGACAGTGTCTGTCGACGTGTTTTGTACTATTTTATCTAGAGCTTTATTGATATATGCTGAAATACAAAGGTTTCATGTGGTATCACGATTTCGTCCTTTTGATGTTTGTTGTACAGAACATATTATTCTTAAAGGTTACTTATAAACGAGAATTTAATTGCAAGTAATTTTTCCAGTAAAAGATGGTTATAGTAATAAAAGTTTGTATACTTTGAAGTTATACGTACTGAATCTATCAAAGATAATGCTTAACTAAAGGTTACAGCTTGAAGTTCTTGTAAAAATTCGTGAAACAAAATTAATTGATTAAATACTGATTAATAAAAAGCGTTCAGTTTCAAATGTGCTTGACAACACAAGTTCTCTTCACCAATCAGAAAGGCTTTCCTTAGGTTTCCGAACTCTGTCTCTTTGGTAGGGGACCACTTTGTTGGTTCTGAAATTAAACATAATAAATGTAAGTTATAAAACAAAGAAATTTTGAAAATGTTGACAATGGTATGTCCCAAGAAAGAAATTGTATTGTTCCAAATAAATACATAATCTATATTTCCCCGTTGATAATTTATATTTTCCTGTTCTAAGCCAGGAATCTTAACCAAAGCATATGTTTGTTTTTGTTGTCTTTTTGTTAGTTGCTGTATGACCAATTGCAGATCATTGCTTAACATCAAGTAGCGATCGCTGGTCAAACTAAAGGCTTCTGGCTGTTTTTCTTTATTCCTGTCATCTTCGTCGGCGTCATTAGTTCTTTTAAATTACCGCTGATATATGTGTAGGTCGTGATGCATACACTTATTTTACATCTTATTATCTCTTTTAAAACATTGTTTTAAAAGTTCGAATATCATTTTTAATAGTATTATAATGAAAACAAACCCGTAACCATAAACCAAATAATCAAACATGTATATAATAAAGCGTAAAGCCGAAACTGTTTAAAGTTTATTATCTCCTTTTTTAAGTATAACCAAAAGTTAAGCTGGACCATGGAACTATGAAACTTTAACCCCTTCCATGGCCCGACGGATCATTTAAAAGGTTGAATATTTTTTTTTCATTCAAAAAGATAATATGCAATATTTCATCCAGAAAGATATGCAATAAAGTTTACAATAGTAAGTATTTCAACATTTTGTGACTAGAGATAAAAACTGAAATTGAAATCACAACTATATATAGAATGAGTCTCTACACTACTTATACTAAATAGAGCAGTTATAACCATTACAGTCACCAGATCTACAGATTATAAATATATTAACACCAGACACCTCTTAGTTACCTGTTTTGGTGTTCCCTTTGCCGCCTGTCATTCCTAAATTTCCGATAAATACTAGTACTTTAAATTCGCAATAATTAAGACAATGACCATTAAACCTTACAACAAAACACATTTGGATGGATAGTTGTGTTAGATTTAAATAAGACATTTACATATACAAAATAGTATCCTATTCAGTCATAGTTTTGCTACATTTATAACCACTATCAATGCTCCAGTCTGTGTAAAAAAATTGTCATACCGGTAACAGAAAGACTAAGTAGGGAAATTATAATAATATCCTGACTAAAGTACGAGTGTTCAAAAGAAATAAATTTGGACTCACCAGTAATCATAATCCTCCCTGAAATCAGAATCAATGTGTAGTAAGCAAATAAGTACCAACGGGTAAAATGTCTGTACTTAATAGAATAGACCAGAAAAAGTACATTATTACGGTTCAAAAAAGGGGAAAAACTTTATTTATGTTTCATTCTATGTCGTTTATACTTTTTTTATTTTTTTACAAGTAAAAATTTGCTATGTAAATGTAATTAACCCCAAAACTGCATCTTTTACCACAGACTTATTGTCTCTTCATTCCTTGTACTTACTCGTCTTTATCGTCGTCGTTGTCTTCATTCAATCTTCTGTAATACTTAGACAGCTTGACGCCGACGAAGATAACAGGGATAAAGAAAAACAAGCCCCAACCCAGAGCAAACCAAAAGGCGTTCTGAAAAAAAAATATTTCGTGATAAAATTATAAAAAACACATTACCATACTCAATGTATAACCAACATCTGTGCTCATCTGTGAAATAGAAATCCCGTATTTATTTACACGCACATGATGTCGTCCGTAAAATTTCTCGAGGATGACAACAACCTGGGAGCAACGTACCCCTGTATTAACATTTGCTTGTCAGTCGTGTTGCTTTATCGAGGAAGTTGTTATACTCCCAACATACTATGGAATAACGAATCCGACCGAATGTTGCTACAAAGTTGACTATTGGAAAGTTGAAGTCATTGCATTTGACATAAAGCTTTGTGCAAAGGCTTCCTTGTGTGTCAATTTCGAGAAATAAATCATAGTATGAAGCAGACCTCCAAGAGTCTGAAGTGTCCTTTATCTCAAGTTTCTGTGGATAAGTTAGATGTAAATAGTCACCAAATAGAGGATTGTCTAGTGAAAGGACTTCATCTATATAACGATGTGTGAGATTAAAGGATAAAGCAAGTCTGTGATCATTTTTGACTAAGTGATTGTAATAAGTCCACTTCATATGAATGAAGAAACAAATCGCCAAACAATGGTACACAATTTGTTTCCAATTTTTTATACCAAATTTATGCTGATTAACACGTCCACCAAACTGTACAAATGTGTTGTCGATAAAAAAACTTGAGCATTTCTATTATGTGGTCATCTGTAATTTATTTAACTAGACATAAGTCTTTTTATAATCGACTACCAGATACTTGTGCCCACGTTTTCTGTTCTTTTTGATAAAGCTACGTTTAATCAACTGTGCAAAACGATATTTTAATTGTGATTGTGAAAGTGGAGTAAATAAGGTAGAGAAGTCGAAAGTTTTTATGCTGTTACAAGATGAAAATGATTTAAGATATTATTCCGGGTTTATGATATACCTACCAATGCATCGACTGTATACGAACACAGGGTTGTTGTGAAAGATTCATACAGATTCCAAACGGGTAAACATGCTGCTAAAGAATTGTTTATCTGGACAAAAAGGTGTCAAATTAGTCTAAATAAGATAGACAATGATATTGTCTTAAATATGATAATAACCATAAAGATAACTAAAACGGTAAAACTTAAAATAAAATAGTTGCACATAAACAACAAATAGTAAAAGAATTTTTCAAGATTGTATAAAAAGTTCTAAAAATATAACAATAAAACCGTTTACATAGTGTATATTGTCAGATTACTATGTAACGTCGGTAAAAAGGACAAAGTAAACTCGGTGCAGACCCAATTTAAACTATTTTGAAAATATAATCATATAAAAAAGTTGTTATAAAACATACTAAAAAGTAATCAGCTGTTATGATGTAAACCGTAAGTGTAATGTTACAATATTAACGTTTCTACAATACAAATAACCACACAAAAATAATAAGCTATATGATATCTTACCAGATCTCTTACTTCTAAGAAATAGGAATCAATATACGATAAAAGTTGGTTTTTAAAGTCGACTGCAGCCTTGAAACAAAGACAAAAACAAACAATAGTACAAATGCCAATAGTTTCATGTTCAAGCCAATATGTCATGAAGTTATGATTTCGTGCATTCATAGGACTCTCAACAAAACAATTGTTTTTTGTACATTAGAAGTAAGTTCTATCATGAAGAATATTCAATTTGACATTATTAACATTTTTTTCAATTGTATAAACTGTTCCTTAAACATCTAAAATCAAAGTCTTCGTAAATTGTAATTGGTTCAACGAATGCAGATAAAGAATAACTAAGTGATCCATTAATGTAGCTCTACTTGAAATTAAGAAGGCAATGTGAGAGTTGCTGATATATCTTACCTGCAATATAACATTAACCATATCATTCTGTATTTGGTTATCAGCAGCGCGGGCGGTATCTAATGTGTCGTTTATTTTTGCCTTAAGAATGTGAAAAAAAACGTATTAACAAGTTAATATCGTTGTTAATAGATTTATCAACAAATGAAAAGACAAATATTTGTAATTACAACTAGCATTTTAGCAGTCCGGATAGTATTTGTCTCGACACTGTTGTTTTTGCGATCGGCTTTTGGGTCAAGGTTTTAAGAAAATACATCTATTGTGGTCTTTCAAAAAAGTTTTCAATTCAATATACAATGCCATTGGCAGAAAATTCTAAATAATACCAGTTGAAATTATTTTTGATATATTTTGTCAGGTTTTGGCTGTCTGTTGATGATCATCTCACTATTCCCATTGTGAGGTGCAACCATTTTATGTCTTGTGTAGCTACCGGACCAATGTATTACAAAGGAAGGGAGTGGTTTGGCGCCTCAAAACCTTGTTTAAGCAAAAGTTAGAATACTTGTACAAAGTTGTGGCTTATTTCTAAGACAATTTGAATTGATCATCTTAGTATTACTTTTTTAATACATTTTTTTTTAACCAAGACTGATTTTTCCTTTTACTGAACAGTTTAATTACACACTTACGTTAATACCACTGACGGCTGTTTGGAGAGAAGCTATCGAGGTTCTTAAAGCGCTCTGTAATAAATGGTTCAGTTTTAATATAAGGTTAATGTTATACTGGTACGAAAACTCTTAACCCAAATAAAATGAATACCATCAAATTGTAAAGATTAGACGTTCTTAATACAAAATCTTGCATTTAATGTTTCAAGATTATTCATTAGAGTATTCAAGATTATTCATTTAAGTAATAATTTTTCTTATTGACAACATATTTGTTCAGTTTGGTGGACGTGTTTTTCAGCAAACAATAGGGATTCCAATGGGCACTAATTGTGCACCTTTGCTTGCTGATTTGTTTCTTCATTCATATGAAGCAGACTTCTTGCAATCTCTTCTAGACAAAAAAGACCGTAGACTAGCTCTCTCTTTCAACCTCACGTTCCGTTATATTGATGATGTCCTTTCACTAAACAATTCTCGATTTGGTGACTTTCTCCATCTCATATATCCACAGGAGCTTGAGATAAAGGACACGACGGATTCTAGGAAGTCTGCTTCATATTTAGATCTACATCTCGAAATTGACTCTCAAGGAAGACTTTCAACAAGGCTCTATGACAAACGTGATGACTTCAACTTTCCAATCGTCAACTTCCCCTTCTTGTGTAGCAATATTCCGTCAGCTCCAGCTTATGGAGTTTACGTATCTCAATTGATTCGTTACTCCAGAGCGTGCGGGACTTACATCGATTTCCTTAGCAGAGCGACACGTCTGACGCAAAAATTGCTCACACAGGGTTATGTTGCTCCTCGGTTGCTGTCTTCACTCAAGAAATTTTACGGAAGACATCATGCACTTATAGACAAATATGGGATTTCGATCTCTCAGATGAGTGCAGATGTTGGTTTGTCATAGTGTGTTGTTTTGTCTTTCTTTACTGGATTTGACATGCTGAATGGACTATTGGCAACGCGACGGGTGTGCTATAGCAAGCAGGAACTGCTTACTCTTCCGGAGCACCTGAGTTCACTCTTGTTTCGACTGGAGTTCGCGTTGTTGATTGATATTCAGTTGTTTTGTGTTTCCATGTTTTACGTGTTGTTTGTTTTTGTCCCGTTCTTGTTTGTGTTTACTGGTTTAGTCTCTGCCCTTTCGGACTTTTGACATTCGGATACCCCATTGGTACCTCTGCTTCCTTCGTTGGTTACTTTCTATTATCTATTCATTTAGATTTATATCCTCAGTTGCCTTTCTAAATTTTCATTTTACATTATAAACTTCCTGAGCTGCTATCACTGCCTGAATCTTGGTACCTCTGGTGGCTTCAGCATCAGAAATGTTTGTGGCCCACCAAGACTTACCTGAGCTGCTGTCACTGCCGGAATCTTGGTATCTCTGATGGCTTCAGCATCAGTAATGTGTGTGGCCCACCTTGACTAAATATAGAATATATGTGTGACAAACATAAATTCAAATAACTATGTACAAAGTGTTTTCACAAATGCTGAAGTATTTCGCAAAGGCTGCTTGATTGTTTTCTCATTTATATATATCAGAATCAGGAAACGTTAGTCATCTTGGATAAGATCAAATTCTAACACAAAAATTAGCAACATTTTTTTGGAAGTTGGTGTCTTATTGCATAGATTTATTCTAATAATTTTCATATAAAGAAAGTGTTATTTGATGTTACTGTGAAATGGACTTGTGGGAAGACTTGTTTATCAGAGTTTTTGGTGATAAGATATGCATTAGTGGTTCTTTATTTACGACGCTAAATTTCAAATCTTCAATTATAATATTCACGAGAGCGTCACCTGAGTCAAATACTTACGTCAGATGTTCCAGTACACTGATTCTTTATTGACGTCATAGAAGATATCAAAGTATTTATATCAAACGTCACCAGCGTTTGGGAAAGCTAAAATTCAAAGTAACAATTTTGTCGGTGTCAAATACTTATGATACATGTTTTAGACATAATAATATACTTTTTTGTGTAGAATAAGTTTCTTTTGGTATATAGACGATATTGAGATGTGGAATATGTGTACGCGACACAACAAACATAAACAAACAGTAATTCAAAAAATCACAACGGAAAACAGCAAGCAGTCTTCAACATGACCATAAGTCACTGCTTACCGTCTTGCATTGGCCCAAGAGAATACAAAAGTATCAAAACCAATCCCTAAATCATCAACGAAAGACCCAATTCTTGACATAAAACAGTTAACATAGAATGACAAGGACAAACAAAGGCTTTGGCAAAGTTTCCTGGCTTAGGACAGGCACATATAACATGTGACGGGGTTAAACTAGCTTTTTGGATCCAACCTTCCTCCTATTGATAAGCTTGCACAAAGCTACATATAAAACACACTGTAAAACTCAATCGACAAAAGTTCAATTCAACAAGAGAGAACCTAAGACAAAATACTGTGCGAAAACAACAAGACAAGGTGGAACTCTCTTGAGAACACTCGAAGTTACTGACAACTAGCTAAGAAACATTTATCGATTGATGTAAAAGAATCAAATACATCAGTTCTAAATCCGACACCCCACGTCAAAACAATGAATGATTAAGAGTTGTATCACCATACAGAACCGACATACTTGATCGCTGTGGTGCTTATAAATAAAACAGTGGATACAAAGTGAAAATTTAACGTTTTAAAGTTACTATCAAGCTATCAATATTTCTGCCAAAACATACCAAATGCAAAGATTTTACTAAAACATTGAATTCGTATCCTTTTTTCAAAAGGTTTTTAAGCCAGTTTTTAATTTCCATAAGGTTGTTTTTGAATTTTTGTGCTTTATATTAAAAACGAAAGAATATGGAATATGTGCCAGAAAATTGAAATGATTTAATAAATGTACAATAGCAAAATTTCACTGCGTGTGAAGCGCTTTTCTGGATTCACCTTCATCAGACACGCTAGGAGTAGAAAACTTGGAAAACCGATAGAATATTAGATTTGATAAAACAAAAACAGAAGCCAAAAATATTACAACAATGACCAAACAAATAAATTTTTCATTTTTTAAAGAAATAACCAAAGTTTGTCAAATTTTGGAAATATGTAAAGTGTGTCTTTCCAACACATATCCCAGTACTCGAAAATATAAAAGAGCATACATTGCTATAAAAATCAGGATGAGATATTCCTTAAACAATCAGAAATCTACGTGTACAATCAAATTTTTCGATGAGATGTCCATATTAATGTGCAAATTTTGTAAAAGATTTGACTAATTTGTGGTAACGGTAATCTTGTCTAAGCAATTTTTCTGTAATAAAACGGTTTTTATCATTAAAATCAGACACATCAGTGCAAATGCGAGCATACCTGACTAATTGTGAAATGTATACCCCGTAAGCTGGAGCTAATGGTACGTCTCCTTCAAGAAACGGAAAATTAACTATTGGGAATGAAAAGTCATCCCGTTTATCATATACTTTAGTGTGTAATCTACCATTGATAATGCTTAAGTCCAAATCTAGAAATGGACATCTACTGTCGGTCGAGTTTGCTTTATTTAGGGTTAATTCTTTAGGATATATATATTTATTAAATTTGAGAATGTGGGGTTGTTAAGAGCAAGTATGTCATCTAAGTACCTATATGTGTTGTTAAAAGATTCGATAAGGTGGTTTTTGTTTGGGTCTTTTTGTAGCTTGGCCATAAACTGTGATTCGTAACAATATAAAAAAAGATCAGCTATGAGTGGAGCACAATTGGTTCCCATTGGAATACCAATGACTTGGCGATAAATTTGTTTACCGAACCGGATGTAAATATTATCTATAAGAAAGTTTAATGCAGTAATAACTTCTATGTCGGTCCAATTAACATAACCTTTGTGGGTTTCGTTACTAAAAAACGATTTACTAAATACTTGTGACACTTTAGAACAGATGTAGTCACTTTTAGATTTGTCAAAGCACCATTTAATTAAATATTCAAATTTCTTTTTGATAAGATTGTGAGGTAGATTAGTATATAAAGTGGAAAAGTCATAGCTGTCTACGGATTGAAAAGTATTTTCAAATGCCCGAAGTTTGTCTAAAACATCAAGAGAATTTTTAACACTCCAAAAATGATTTATTCCACTATTTTCTAAAATTTTATCACAGTATCGGATGATAAATTCTTTCATTGTAGTTAAAGCAAGAGACAAGACTTTAGAAATATTGGTTAAGGAACATTTACTTGATGCAGAGATAAAACGGGATTTATATGGGTTTTTGTGTAATTTAGGTATCCAGTACATAGTAGGTAATTTATTGTATGTAGGGGCTGCTCGAAGTGCTGTGGTTGCTATGACATGATCGTCAATAATACTGGTTTCTGTAGCTTGCACGGGAACGAAAGTACATGAAGCTTTAATTTCATGCATTAAAACATCCAGATAATATTTACGACATACCACAACAACATTGTTAGCCGCTTTATCCGCAGGAACAAAAACATATCGTGAACCTAATAATTGTAGTTTTGATTTAATTCTGTTTATATAAGTATGGGTCGATATTCTACAAAGGTGTTTTGAAAATGGCTTATTCGTAATTTTACAATGGATATGAATTTATTCTTAAACTTGTCTAAAGATTTGGAATCTGCTCCTTCTCGTCTAATCCAGGTCTTACATTACGATTGAAGGGCAGTATTTACACAATCAAAACAAGAATTCCAATTAATTTTCGAAGGAGGTCTGAATTTTGGTCCCTTTTTCAAGAATTTAATAATCTCTGGGTCAAGGTTTATAGGTTTACATAAATCGTTTGAATTTGAACGGGGTCATATTGTTTTCACAGATTTTTCTAAGAAAAGAATTTTTTGTAAAATAAAATGGTTATTACCGTAGTGTCTATGGCATTGAAGTCTATAGCATCCAGACCAGCATTGTTGAAGTCATTAAGACTGCTCTCCATCTCAGGTGTCAGGACTTTAAAACTACTGATGTCCACTGCAGTACTTATTGAGGTTATTTGGGAATCTATACTACCTAGGTACTTTAATTACAAAATCACAGAAGTAGAAGCAAAATAACAATATATTGATAGATTCTATCATAGACTATATACTACTAAGGTTCTTAAAAAGATAATAGAAATTGGTCGAAAGTAACCAATGCTCTGTGTGACTAGAGGGAAGCAAATATAAAATATCACAGAGAAAATAGCAAAACAGTTAAAAAATCAAAACAATAATGATCTCTAAATCAACAAGAAACAAACTCAGAGGAAATCAGGTAGGTTCGTATCATTTGCATTAGCACATTTAATATCGTTTTTGGCTGAATTTTGTTCATATCAGCAAATTCTGAATGCAATATATCCTTAATTCTTTAACCCTATTAACAACTGGAACAAATCCACCTACCTGTGTATAGTTAAGATAAGTATCCAGTGGAATTATAGTTTCCAACTTTAGCAACTGAAAAGGGGCTTTGTTTGCCCGACATCCTCTGAAACCCAAGAAGGCAGAGACAAATAATGTTATCTACTGGTATATAAAATTAATAAAGTAATAGAAGAGCTATTATCCATCTTACAAATATTAGGAAAAGACTATAAAAACAATTAATTCAACATGAAAGCAAATTAGGCGACAGAAAATGTATATGGCTACTAATCAGATAAAAATGATGTTGAAATGCATTAAAAACTAAATCAAATACATCGAACATATTAAGGACACTTCTTGGCTATGATAATAAGACCTTGCAAAATGATTGCCGAAACGTAAGCATTTTGTATAATGCATTTGTCTGAATTCTGGTACTCTTTACAAATTTCTTAGAATCAAAGGCAATAAAAGCAAGCCATTAATATAGAAATAGAAGACATTGTAAAACTTACATAAAGAAATTGTAGACACTGATGTTTGCATTAGGATCGCCTAGAACCATTTGACCGAGATTAAAACTTGGGATGGCATTATCATCAATAAACTGAAAAAAATTAAAACTGAGTATTGCATTAGCATAACTTAACTGAAAAAAAGATGTTAACTTCGGTTGGCATTATCATCAATAAACTGAAAAAGATTAAACTTGGATGGAATTATCATCAATAAACTGAAAAGATTAAAACTGGGGTTGGAATAATCATGTAAATGATTAAAAGTGGGGATGCCATTTTCATCAATAAACTGAAATAGATTATATCTATTGATGCATTTTCTTGTATAAAAAGTAAACTGTCGAAATTAAAACATATATACCGATCATATCGGTGAGTTAGAAAACAGCGGTGCATAGTCTTGAAAACAACTTACGTCACTAAATAAGGTCAGGTCAATGAACGATTGACATATCTTCTCCATATTTCCTCCAATCATAAACGTTACCGTAGTAAGCAGCATCAGTAAGGCTCCAATCAAAAACATGATAGCAACTGCCCTATAGTAAGACAAATTGACATTTTTTTCTGGTATGTCATGTTTTGTCAGTTTACAAGATAATCTTGCAGTTGCTTTGAAATTTAACGTTAATTTCTCTTGTTCAATATTGAATCTTACTTACGTATTTTCAAAGCTTTAAACCATTATTAAGTAACTTTTCTTATTATTTTGATATACATGAGAAAATAACAGTTTGGTGTTACTAGAAGGATTTACTAAAGCAATGTTATCTTACAGCATCATAAGACAGCCTCCACAATTAGAACAACACGGTCTCTCCGATGGCTTAGCATCTTTACTGCCACATAAACAGCCGCACATGATGCCACTTATCATTAATAGTGGTATAAAGGAAAATAATCCCATTAGACCGTACCCAAAATACTGCCTAAAACAGACACATGATTATGATTTAGAGTATGAATCTTTGGTTGTTTCTTTAATTATGGTGGTATGGACACCGTTCTGTTGTCTGCCTCTATGGTTTTGGTGTTATTTTTATATATAAACTGTTTTAAACTACCCTTATATGCAAAATTAAAGTAGTATTAATTCTTATAGTTTGTCATCTGTTCTGCTATTCCACTCAATTTCACTTTATTTTGTCATAGATGGAGCTACCTAGCAGTAATGGACAGAAAAGCAAGTATTACGCAACAAATAGAATAACGTGTTAACCAGAATTAATAATATAAAATTTAAACAGAAATAAAGAGCTTTCATAATAACATAGGTACCTATAAACGTCGTAATCGATTGCTGAGTTGAAGAAATCTCCAATACCTGTCTTCAAACTAGAGGCATCTATTGTCTACAACGAAATAGTGTAGGTTGGTTAAAGTGGACTGATTATTGAAAGGAATCCGCAGTACTAGTGCATAAAGTGATAAACACTTATTCGGGGTATGGTAAGATAAGGGCTCTTCATGTTTATTGTTCGATGTCTAGAAGGGGGTCCTTCTATGGTAATTTTTAGATTGCTTTTAATCGTATATATTATCTTTTTAATATAGGGTCAAGCAAAGACCACTGGTCACGTTGATAATACCCGAATCGATTTCCTATTTTTGCTTCCATGCATTTTGATGACATGGGGATTCCTACCATTGGCATAAACACGTAAACAAGTGTAATTTGTCTTGTGTGATGCCTGAATTAGGGTATGGTACAAGTTTTGAACATTTAACAAACTATTCTATAGGAACTATAATACATGTAATACAACTTAAGCAGCTGTATCAAAGAGGAAATACTAGTATTCAAATCACGTTCGTCAGTTATACGATTTTGATAAAAATCATACAGACTAAAGAAATGACGTTCAATTTCTTACCCCATTTATCTGAGTGACGAAACTATCAACCATAGTATTCAGTGTAGACTTGAAACTGTTTAAAGAATCGTTGATAGCTGGAAAAAAAAGCAAATAATAAAACAACCTATTAGGGATTTCTAACTTAAAAATGTCACATTGCTATCTAAAACATTGATCATTTTCTATCAATTAAAGCTCAGAAATTTCTAGAGAAAACTTCAAAAGTTGTTATGACCCTTACATTGTCTGGCGCTTGCAGTTGAACCTTCTATAGTTGATTCCATGTTGTTTAGTTGTGCTTGAGCCTGTTAAAAAATCATTAGCATCAAATTATTTCATAAACATGCAGCTGAGTGTTTAATCGAAGAAAAATTATAATACTACTTGAAAGTGGTCCAAGTTTATATTACAACAAATATCAAAAACAAAGTACCAAAGCGGGTATCAAAACTACAATTATTTGTTAATGCTGTGTATTCATAGTAAACCCTCATCGACAGCATTTGAATAAGAAACATTGAACGGTCGAAAACCAAAAGCATCGTATGAAAAGCACTAATATATCCAACAAGTTTGAAAAAGAAGCCAAATATCGACGTCGCCCAGAACAAGTAAAGATACCGGGCGTTTCAAACGAATCTATACTTTGTTCTGACGATTGATACATTCTGATGTAGTTTGTATTTCTTACTGTTTGTGCTATCCCTGTCAGGTTTTGAGACACAACGTTATTAATGGCTGTCTGGGTACTCGTCAGGTCTGGCAGCTGTTAGTATAAACAAATAATTATAACACTAATTATAACAACACTAAAATATTCAAAACTATATTAAAAATGTTGTATTTTTTTTAATTTATGTACTGGATTGTAAGTTCATTTTATACGTTTACAAGATCTATATTTTATCGATATCAAAGCATTTAAAATCTTGCTGTGTAGCTCATGCTATCTTTAAATATCAATCTTGAAGTAAAATAAAATTCTAAATGGGTTTAATTATAAAAGGTTAATTATCAATATAAGTCTAAGTTATATGTTTCGTTTTGCAGATACGACTGGCTTTTGTAGTGTTTATATCTGACTTGGAAGTGTTCTGACAAGGGAGGACGTCAGATAAACTTACGCTGCTAAAGTCAGCACTAACAGAAAGTACACTGGTATCGAAGCCGTCACATGCGTTAGTAGGCGTACAATCCGAAGAACATCCTGTTTTAGTAGTGTCTATGTCAGATTTGAGACTATTCAGAGAGGAGGTCAATGTGTTAGCTGCTGACTGGAGAGCATTGATGTCTGTCACTGATTGGTCCAAAGCAGTTTTTATTGAAGCGAGTGCTATAAAAAAACAAATCAACAGTTTCTCTCGTAATTTACTTTGATTCTTTATTTCTCGATTAAAACCCCATGAAATATTCAGTTTTATTTTTTAAACCATTACCATACCTGTTATTTGATACTGAACACACATTTTCGTTTTGACGAAATAGCTTGAAAACACGTATTTGCATATACATGTATGAAAGCAAACATAAATATTATTGTTGTTTGTTTTTAACTGTTAGGTACAATACAGTTCATTTAAAGCTTTCAAGATTTCATGAGCGTCATCTTGAATACTCACATGTGTCCAGGGCGATGACAGAAGTAATGACTGGTGTAACATTCAGATTAGCGTGTATAGCGTCAGCCATTACTTTACCTATCCCTAAAGGTAAAATAATAACAAAAGGTTAGCATATTTTTTTTCTGATAAGCAATCATTCTTTCTTGCACTGCCTAAAATTGATATCTACAAAGTTTTCAGTTATAAATTATTGTTTTTAATCGTTTGGTGTTGTGCACTCAAATAATTTTTTTTATTTACAAAATGGTTGAAAGTAGGACATAAATGCATTTGCAGTTGTTTATTAACGATCATTCAATATTTCAAAGTCTCAATTACAAATACATAGAGCTAGTAGACCTTCAGGGTACAAATCCTTAGGATTGTAGCTTGCATCTCATGTAAGAATCCATCGAAATAGTTCATCAAGATATTTTTGATGTGATGTGATAACTGCACAAGGAATAATTTATTTGAATTGTTAAAATATATAGTCATTTGAAATAATGTTTTTACAGTTTTTACTTTGGTATTAAATTACTTTTTAAACTTCTATGATTATGCATTATTTCAATACATTTGAATGAGTAACAACAAAACTAGTGACCTACCATTTATATCAGAAACCACAGAATCACTAACAATGTTGTACATATCGATGGCAACATAACGGAATTGCTGGGAAAAATAAAAGGAACAAAATAAAAGAATAACCAATATTTTGTAACCTAATTACATAAAAAAGATATAATCATACAAACAACGCGACATATATAGAGGTTTGAAAATGATTCTTCAAAAGCTGTCACAGTAACTTTTATTGAAGATTGTTTAAGCTTTGATTTTAGTAATATCTTTATTTTTCGTTACATGCATGAAAACAATATATCTCAAATAGAAAGGAAAAAAATAAGCAAAAATAAATAACAAGTTGAAATCATGAAAAATAAAACAGTCCTTACCAAGATGACGTTACCAACATACGTGTCTATATCGTCTAGATTATCAGCAATAGAGGTGTCAGCATACTTAATAGCCACAGTAAACCTATCATTGGTCAGATACACACACCCTGCTGACGCCCTGGAAATACGAATAAAATGCATGGACCAACGCGAATGTTTATATAAAAATCATCAGCATGGCGGTGTGACGGTAAAGTTACATAGAATATATCATTGGTCAGATCATGGAAGTAAGATAGATACATCCTCCTGACGCACTGAAAAAAAATCCCTGGTATGTCCTTGGTCTTTTTTTTGGTCATGGATAAATGGGATTGACCATCCCAGTCTGGTAGTTTTGTTGTTACCTTAATTTAAGAATTAACCAATGTATATATTTCAAAGCACGTTTGGTTACCCTACATGTTCTTTTGAATCAGGACCATTGCGGTCTTAATTTTTTTTTCCATATGTCTTCCTTGTTTTGTCTTTTCTAATTGACATTGGGATTGATCCTCCAATTTCGGTAATTTTGTTATTACCTTAGTTTTTAAGTTTGGTATTGGTAACGGTTTTCAATTGCTTGAATATTTTTTTTTCTATCTAGATTGAAAAAAATGGAATATTGAGTAAAAAGGCACGAATTTAAACATTGAAAATGAAATAATACAAAGGAACAAAGCCTGTATAACTGCTTTTTGTCTTGAAATGGTTTTATCGATATTCGTAAAAGATTTTTTTCATCACATCTTGGTATATATTTTATAGTTATAAGCTATTGCGGTAGAAGCCCCACTATTGTGTACGGCTTTGGTTCATTTGGGGGGATTTGTATGACATTGTAAAGCGTTTGATATTACGTTAAAATCTGATTTCTAGATTACTTTTATCCGTTCTTGCTATAATCTACAACAATACTTACGCCATACACAGTGACATGAGGAACAAAGCCTGTGCAAACCCCATCCTCTTACATTCTTCATTATCGTCTTCTTCCTGTAGAAAAGAAATATATATTCATTGGTATGTATTTCCCTGCAGTTGCTAGAATATGTCAAAAAATATATACAGCTAAAATCACGGCATCTTTCATTCAGTGTATTTTGATATTGTAACTAATTTGAACTTACATATTTGAGATCACCTCCACAGTTTCCACAACATCTACAGCAGCAAAAACAACAGCCACACAACGGAAAGAAGATTACAAATAATAAACCAATCACGAAACATACTGCAAAGCCCATGGCAACGTCGATTAGCTGAAAAAAAAAGTTAATGAAAACAAATCCTGCAAAATCCAAGGCAAATTCAAGAATCTGAATAACACAGGTCAAGGCAACGTCGATTAGCTCAAAGTCATCAAACACACACACACACACACACACACCACAATCTTAATGACAATATAAATAAGCTTAAAGGAAAAGGCACAACAACGCTATTAGATCTAGTGAGCGAGGAGTGAGTTTTTTACGCCTTAGTAAAATTATGTATAGGTTACAACTGTATAACATGGTGATCAACATGAAAACGATAATATGAAAAAAGCAGAGGTACCAATGGTGCATCCGAACGTCAAAGTCCGAAAGGGCAGACACAAAATCAGCAAACACTAACAAGGACAGGACGAAAAAAATAGACAACATATGAAACACGAAAACACTTAATCTACTGATAATCAATTAACAACACGAACTCCAGTCGTAATGAGAGTGAACTCAGGTGCTCTGGAAGAGTAAGCGGTTCCTGCCTGCGCTGCCAATTTTCAATTCAGTGTGTCAAATCCGGTAAAGGAAGACAAAACAAAACCCTATGACAAACCAACATCTGTACTCAATCCCATATTTGTCTATGAATGCATAATGTTTACCGTAAAATTTCTTGAGTAACAACTGCAACCGAGGAGCAACACAACCTTGTGAAAACAGTTTTGTGTCAAACGAGACGCCCTGCCGAGGAAATTTATGTAATTCCCGCAAGCTCTGGAGTTACGTACGAATCAATTGTGAATATGTAAGCGCCATAAAAAGCTGGAGCGGACGGAATGTTGCTACACAAGAAATGAAAGTTGAAGTCATCACATTTTTCATAGACCTTTGTTGAAGGTTTTCCTTGAGAGTCTATTTCGAGATGAAGATCTAAATATGAAGCAGACTTCCTAGATTCTGTTGTGTCTTTTATCTCAAATCCCTGAGGATACTAATTATATGAGATGAAGAAAGTCACCAAATCGAGAATTGTTCAGTGAAAGGACATCATCAATATAAAGGAAAGTGCGATTTAAAGAGAGAGCCAGTCTACGATCTTTTTTGTCTAGAACAGATTGTAAGAAGTCTGCTTCATACGAATGAAGAAACAAATCAGCAAGCAAAGGTGCACAAGTAGTGCCATTGGAGCTCTATTGTTTGCTGAAAAACACGTCCACCAAACTGTATTTGTTGTCGATAAAAAAAATTGAGCATGTCGATTATTTGATCTTCTGTTTATTTGTTCTTTTTCTTAGACTCATTGATGATGTAGAATAAAGGGGCTAAGTGGAAAAGGAAACAATTAAATAAAGATGTAAGCCAACTGGAAAAGGGAGAGGTGGAAGGGGGCTTTTAAGAGTCATGGGAAAAAAACCTTGGTTTTCCGCTGACGTTAAAGGAATACCATTTTCTATAGAATACACAGGCAATATTTAGTTAACTAACCTCCATGTATCTTGTGGCAATATCAAACTTGTTGGCCAAAACATCCTTAATGATATCTGCAAAAAATCAAATAAAATGTCAAAGGAAGTCGTTGTTTATGATTCTTTATTTTGTTATCACATTTAACTACTGTAAGTACTTTCTGACTAGTTGTGGAAAATTATATTAGCTGGATTTTTTATTCTGAAAATGTTATTGGTCGGTCAGGCAGGCGCGGTTTATGAGCCCGTTTAAACATTAGCTTGTAACTGTTCAAATAAACTTTTCCTGACTTGTGGTCAGAAGAAAATAACTTTGTTGCGATTAAATTGGATTCGTGTATGCTATTTTCGATTTCTCGAATCATTTAAACACATGGCACGTGGTATTGATAAATAATTCAACACGGTAAAATATTGGGAGCATTTTCTACTATTGCAAAATAGTAGGGAGAAGTTGGTATCATGCAATAATAACATTCTCGGTTTTTTTTAAAGATCAGACAAAACCCGGAAATCTTAACACTAAAGACAACGAATTAAAAAAAAAAAAAGACGCATATACTAATGACATGTAAAGTAAAAAAAATCATTAGGAATATTTTGTGACATAAGACAAGCTCCTCTGGACTATAATTCAGGATGTTTTCCTGTATAGCGGCTCACAATTGTGTATTTCAATGGATGAGAGACGAGTAAGGGAACATAGCCTTACAAAAGAAGATACCTTTGCTTATACATTGAATGCAATATTTTGTAGTTTTATTGGTGCGTAAAAGTGTGGACCCAATCATTTTTAATGAGGTAGCGCTTCATGTTGAAAATGTGTGCAAAGGTCCACCCTTTTACACACGAATAATGCACGTGAACTTCTTTGCATGGAATAGGCTGTCTGAATATGGTCTTGTTGTTTATTATATTAACATGCAATCAGCAGTGCAAGTGCAATTTTCTGTGGAAAATATTCCTGGCTAAATACAGGCACATATAAAATGTGGCGGGGTTATAATAGTTTTTCTGAGCCCGTAACCTTCCCCCAAATCAATAATCCCAAACAAAGCACAAAAATTCACACACAATAAAATCAAATCGATCGACGTTCAATTCCAATAGAGAGTTCCTTAGACAAACGACAACAAGAACAAACGAACGGTAGAGGAACACTCTTTTGAACACTCGCTGTTACTTACAGCTAAGAATCCTTAATCGATAACTGTAAAAAAAATTTTAAATCCGACACAACACTTCAAACACTTAAAGGTTTTGTGGAGTATCATCACACGAAATCGACATACTTGATCGCTATAATGCTTAAAATGAGTCAGTAGTTTCTTTCTAGAAAGGGATTATTTGGCCTAACGGGTTCAGAACAGTAGTAAAAGCGATAGATAGAAATAATGAGATGTGGAATAAGTGTATGCGACACAACCTACAATATCAACAACAGTTTAGAAAGTCAAGAAGCAGAGGTACCAATGGGGTATCCGAATTTCAAAAGTCCGAAAGGGCAGAGACAAAACCTGTCAACACCAACAAGAACGGGACAAAAACAGACAACATGTAAAACATGGAAACACAAAATAACTGAATATCAATCAACAACGCGAAATCAAGTCGAAACAAGAGTGAACTCAAGTGCTCCGGAAAACAGCCAGCAGCCTTTAACGTGACGCACTGGTCAGCGGTCGCTTCGCGCTGTTTTGCAATTGGCCCTGGATTGAAATTAAACTACATATGATTGAAGCCAAATCCTGATGTGTCAATGAAAGACCCCCTTCTTGACAAAAAACAAATAACATAAATTCGACTAATAAAAATATCAGCTTTGATAAATATTCCTGCATGGCTTAGGACAAGGTGTTCCGTTGATCCATTGCAATATGCAACTGTGGCCCGCTATAGAGGAAATAATCCCGAATTGTAATCCCGAGGGAATTAGTTGTTCACCCTAGGCAAGCCCATATGTCACACGTATTTACTCAATATTCCTACTTGTTTTGTCCGATTCTTTAATTTAATGTCATGTGTGTTTTGTTGCATCATATAAAATTTTAATGTTATTAAATTGAAGTCTTTAGTGTCTAGCCATCCCGAAGGGTTGATTTTTTTCCGACATCTATATTACCTGTTTGCCAGATATTTTGGTGCTATACAAATTTTGTCTAATGCCAATGAAAAAGAGACATGATATACATACCGAACGGGAATGGTACAGACTGAACGGTGTTGACAAACGTTCTCACAGTATCAAAAAGAATCTTCAGGGAGCCTGGATCGTAGCTGTTAGTCGTCTTATACCCGCTCCCCGAGGGAGGGGAGGCCCACACTATAGTCCCATTCCCATAGGCTACATTCCCATAGCTATCCGTGATGACACCTGACCCCACTTCGAGGGCCAGGCCCAGAAGAACCACTAACCACACAAACACCCTCATTTTATACCTCCATGCCGTCACATTAGAAAGTAAAACAGTCGACTAAATATGTACTGTTATATTATTAATGATAATATTTAATTATGGTGTTTAAAAATGGGGCTGTAAGTGATTAAAATAATGCGATTATAGAGCTGAATTTTAAAATATTGGCTTTGGAGGTCATACAAAGATTAAAAACAACAAAAAATCGACAAGTTCATTTTAATATCACTTTGTGAACTTGTATTGTATAGTGCATGGTGGTATCAATACTCTACTTCATGTTTATCTGGTCATTTGGGAAAGTAACCTTTCTCCTATTAAAGCAATAACTGTTCCAAAATTCGAAAGTTTTGTTTGAGTTTACTTATGTGTTTGTGTGGCTGATTTAATTGTCAGTGTATTAGCATCCTTGTTGATACTTCAACTTGGTTGATAGTCAAAGATTAAGCATGAATTCAATATTCTTAAACAACATCTACATTATGTAATTGTCATTTCGTACCTTATAGATACAAAAGGCTGAACTTGAAATAATACAATATATATTTATATTTATTTGATGTTACAAAATTTAACAGTGTTCTATGCAGGTTCTTTAGATTAAGTGTTCTATATGCAGGCTATACAGAAGGATGCCCTTTCAGCCGGTGATAGTAGCTTCGGTCTGCCCGACAATCTATGTGCGTTTATGGATAATAATACCATGTAATCTACAAAGAATTGGGAAGAAAATTTAGTGCAAATGATTTAGTTTCTTTTAGAAATTTTATGAAAGACATCGTGCTCTCATAGACAAATAAGGGATTTATATCTCTCAGATGAGTGCAAATGTTGTTTCGACATATGATTTTGGTTTGTCTTCCTTTACCGGGCTTAAGCTAGCAAAAACTGTTTACCAGGTTCCTCCGGAGCACCTGAGTTCACTCTTTAACGACGTGAGAGTTTGTGTTGTTGGTTGCTATTCAGTTCTTTTTTTTGGTCTGTTTCTTCGTGCTTTGTTCTCGGTCATGTTTACTGGTTATGTATTTGCCCTGTCGGACTTTAGACTTTCGAATGCCCCATTGACCATGTACCTCTTTGTTTGCTTCATTTATTTTTTAACGCTTTGGGTTTTTTACCTTATTTATTCATTTGTCTATTTTTGGTACATAATGATATGTACGCAACACAACCGCCATAAAACAGCGGCAATTTAAAAATCTGCATAGTGGAAAAACAGCCAGCACCTTGCAGTGGTCACTGCTCGCCGTCTTGAATTCACATCAATGGCTAAATATGGGATTATGATGCAATATAAGACTCAAGTGAAATTCCATAAAGAAAAATTCAGAAAGCTGGAACACTTCCCAGCAACAGAAGGTTAATATTTCCTCTTTTTTTACCCTTCAAGAACGCAGAAACATTAAATTTACTAAGTGCACTTGATGGTGTAGGAAACCATAATCTCTGAATATTAAAGGAAAATGGAATATTTTGAATGTAACCGCTCTTTTTCCTGTCAAATTTAAGTGCACTTTTAAAAAATAAAATAAATTGATATTCTTACCTATATAATTACACATGCTCCTTGGCTTCCTAGTGGGTTAGGTCCGTTAGGATGAGCTAAGAAGTCTGCTTCATCGTTCTCTTTAATGTAACTTCTTATTCTAAAAAAATATGAATATCCATATATCAGTTAGACCTGGATAAGACGCTCACTATTGGATAATTGTGTTGTCTGTTTCTTTCAAGTGTTGTCTTCAGACCTTTTTGTCTTTAGGTATCTCCACATATGACCAGAATTCAAGCCCCTGTGGGTATCTCTGAATCACAGCCTCCTGAGTGATATCTACTTACAATTTTATACCCTCCGAGACTTTATGCCGCTGAACGCCAGCCTTCCAAGTGATATATACTTACAATTCTATACCCTCCGAGACTTTATGCCGCTGAACGCCAGCCTTCTGAGTGATATCTACTTACAATTCTATTCCATCCGAGACTTTATGCCTCCCTATACAAATTTATACCATGTCTCCGAGACTTGATGCATTTCGAGTGATATATACTTATTCTGTCTGGTACAAACAGATAGCTAACCATTCAGACACAACATAAAAAAGTCAACATTTATTTTAACAAAATGGCCCATGGTACATGGTAAAGTCAATGCATGGTACATGCAAAACAGATTACAAAAGTTGATGACTCCATAATTTGTGTGACTTGTTGTTGTGACTCAAAAACGTGTGGTAAAAAGCTAAAAAAGATGAAACAAAAGGAAAAATATACTAACTGGAAAAATTGAACTTAAAAAAGTTACAAAAATAAAGTTAACCAAAAACTGAGCAAAAAATATCAAATGATGTACTTTAAACACAAAAATAACTAAATAAAAGTACACTTTACCTTAAAAAGTAAAAATAAGAATCTTATATTTACCGAAAATTGAACAAAAGTCAAAATGAAGATGGAAAATCTAAGTTTAACCTTTATCTCAAAAAGTATGAAAATATACCAAAAATATTTACTTTTATGGAAAAATAAATATACACATACAAAAATACAATCATAAATACAAAAATTCAACTTACATAGTGAGCTGTCACACAACGATGATAAATATATAACTCGATGAAAATTGTGGTGCACAATTGCATTCAAGGTGACATTCGAAAGTAAACAGGAAACAGGAACAGGAAATCGATACAAATTGAAAGTGAAAGTTACAATCAAACACACCTTAAGTCAAAAATTAGAACATTCTATAAATATACAATGGTGTGTCACAAATTAGAACATGACTATAAATATGTAAATCTAAATATAGAAATCAAAAGTACCAAAATATAATAACAAGGTCAAAAATAAGAACAAAAATACTACTGAAATAGTCTAAATAGAAAATTTACACAATAGAAATAAACTGCATAAGTTTCATGAAAATCATTATCTTAAGAGTATAATGGCCATAATTAAAATGAATTATGGACATGACACTCCCCGTCTGATATTTACATATATCAACCATGAAAATCATACAAAATCAAAATGGAAAAAATGAAATAACAACACAAAAAATACAATCTGTACATCAAAAGACAATCTATCAAACAAAATACAAAAATGTTACACATTCAAAGGAACCAATTGAGTAATTGGTCGGATATATGTTCTGGGTTGTCCATCTCGAACCACTCTAAGTTGAACCTTCCTAGTGAGTCCATCAGATCCAGGAAAAGTTTGTTCCACAATACCGATCGGCCAATCGTTACGATGGAGATCATTGTCCTTCATAATTACTACATCATTGACTTCAATGTTAGGCTTTGATTGTTCCCATTTTGTGCGGTGTTGTAATGTTTGCAGGTAGTCTTTGCTCCACTTAGTCCAGAATTTATTGGCCATAACTTGAATCATTTTCCACTGATTCACATACATATCTCTCACATTTAAATGCTTGAAATCATCATTTGACATGCTAGTTTTCTGAGTTAAAAGTGAGTTGGGTGACAACACAAATGGTGATTCATGATCAGTTGTTAAAGGCACAAGCGGTCGTGCATTCATAATAGCCATAGTTTCGGATACGAATGTAACAAGGACTTCATGTGTAAGTTTGTTGTGTCGGAATTCAAAAAGAATATTGTCTATGATTCGCCTTGCCACACCTATAAGGCGCTCCCATGCTCAACCCATATTTGATGAATATGGGGTATTGAAGTTCCAACAAATGTCATTATTATTAAGGAAAGTTTGTACCTTAGTGTCTTCTGAAAAGATTGCTTTTATACCTAGCTCCTTAGTGGCACCAATAAAGTTAGTTCCTCTATCAGAATACAATTCTTTGACTGGTCCACGAAACGCAATGAAACGTCTAAGAGCATTTATAAAGGAATTAGTACTCATGTCCTCTAAGACTTCAAAATGAACTGCTCTACTAGACATACAGACAAAGATGACAATCCATCGCTTGGAATTTGCGCTACCGCCTCGTGTTCGTCGAGTTACTATCTCATACGGTCCAAAACAGTCTAAACCAACATAGGTAAATGGCGGACAGGGTTGAATTCTGAATTCGGGGAGATCAGACATTTTCTGAGACATAAATTTTCCACGAAATCTTTGACAATGTACACATTTTGATAGTACGGACTGAATTAAACGCTTTAAACCAGTAATCCAGAAACCAGCAGTTCTTATTGCCCCTTCTGTTATATGTCTACCCTGATGATGAGTGAGCTTATGAAAATGAAGTACTAGTAACTTAGCTATATGGTGAGTGCCGGGAATGAGAATCGGATGCTTTTCAGTATATGGAGAAGTGGAATGTTTCAATCTACCACCGACACGTAATACTCCAGAGGTATCTAAGAAAGGATCAAGTTTCAAAATTCGACTACTCTTAGCTATTTTGATGCCGTTGGTTAAGTTTTGTATCTCATTTGCAAAGACCTCATTCTGAACTTGCTTCACTAAATAAGTCTTAGAATCCTTCTTGATCTGAACATGGTGACAATCTAATCCCTTAACTAATCTTGCTTTATGTTTTAACAAAGAAATAGCTCTAACTAAAGCTAGCCAGTTTGAAAATCGCTCAAATCGGTTGGTTTCTAATGTAGGTTTAGAGATTTGAGTTTTACAAGTTGTAAGTTCTTGTCGAATTTCTTTGTCAATCTCAGGTGATACCAATGGGAAGTCAAGGTTTTCGCTTGATTGCTCACAAAACAAAAATGCAGGTGGCTTAGTCCACTGATTGACAACTTCAATATCTGGATTACTAACAAATCTAGTGCCCAAGTCGGCAGGGTTTAAAGTAGTCGGTATAAAAGACCATTGAGATGGATCTGAAACCTTATGTATCTTTTCAACCCGATTACTGACATATGTGAAGAATCTCCTAGTTGTATTGCATACATAGCCTAAGACAACCTTGCTATCAGAGTAATAGTGGCAATAACTACGATTGATGTTTAGATGAGTACATATGGAATCACCTAGTTCACTAGCTAAGACGGCTGCGCAGAGCTCAAGCCTGGGAATAGTGTGTCCCTTAAGGGGAGCTAACTTGGACTTTGCCATCAGAAAACCAACAGATATTGATCCTGTTTGATCAATAGATTTCAAAAAGGCAATGGCTGAGATAGCTTTCTCTGAAGCATCACTAAAGATGTGAATTTGAATGTCTTGACATAATGATAACGATGACGGAATGATCATTCGAGGTATTTCAAAGCGGCCAAAAGACAACAAGGCTTTATACCAAGTATTCCATTTCACCTCATGATCTGTTGAAAGTTCATCATCCCAATCGGTTCCCGGTGGAACAATCTCTCTAAGTAGAATTTTACCACTTATGCTTAAGGGTGCAATGAAACCTAGTGGGTCAAAAAGACTGTTTATGGTAGAAAGGATGCCTCTACGGGTGACTGGTTTCTCGTTCTCATTGACTGAAAAGACGAACATGTCAGAGTTTAAGTTCCATGAAAGGCCTAAGCTTCTCTGAGTTGGCAATAAATCGCAGCATAAATCAAGATCTTTCAAATCCTTACCGAGATCATCAGATGAAAATGCTTTCATAACCTCAATATCGTTAGAGATGATTTTGTGAAATCTAATTTTGCCATTTTCATGTAATGCATTCTGAGTTTTACGCAGAAGACTAATTGCATCGCTAGCGTGTGGTAGAGAGGCTAAGCCATCATCGACATAGAAGTTGTTGCATACAAAATTACGTACATCACTGTCAGAGTTTTCAACTGCTTTTCTTATACCATAAGTTGCAATAGCAGGGGATGGTGTATTACCGAAAACGTGAACTGTCATACGGAACTCAATTAAAGGTTTTGAGTAGTCATTATCGGCATACCAAAAGAATCTAAGGTAATCACGATGCTCATTGGAAACTCGAAATTGGTAGAACATTTGCTCTATGTCACCTGAGAAAGCTACAGCGTTTTCACGAAATCGCATTAAAATACCAACTAGGCTATTAGTAAGATCTGGGCCGGACATAAGTGTTTGATTGAGTGACGTCCCTTGAAAGACGGCAGATGAGTCGAAGACTCCACGGATTTGATCCGGCTTTTTGGGATGATACACCCCAAATAGCGGAAGGTACCAACATTCAGAATTCTCAGGTAGGCTCGGTGCGACCTCAACTGCTCCACTGGCAAAAACTTTGTTCATGAAAGTTTTAAAATGTTCGGCTTTAACAGAGTCTCTACGAAGACTTGAATCTAAAATGAGCGCTCGCTTCCACGCTAAAGGTCGATTGTTCGGCATAGAGATTTTCGCTTTACGAAATGGCAAAGGGGCGGACCAGTGACCAGTGTCATCCATTACAAAGTGATCATTCATCAGTTCTATAAATTGTTTATCCTCAACAGAGAGACCCACCTTATTGTCATCAGGTGTTCGAACAAAGATATCATTAGCCTCTTTAACTTCGAAACTTAGATCGCACAATGGAAATAAAGTACTTCGCCCGTCGACAAGGACATTTGTTTTACGTACTATAGCTGGTGGTGGATGTACTTTGCCTAAACATACCTCTCCAATCACAACCCATCCTAAGGGTAATTGTTGCGCAAACGGTTTACCTTGACCCCCTAAAACTTGATTCAGGACATGGTGCACATCCGGAACGTCACGACCTATCAAAAGTTCAACTCTTGCATTGGGATCTAAACAAGGTAAGTATTCAGCGATTTGACGTAGGTGTGGGTGAGCACGTGCTACATCAGGTGTCGGAATTTCAAGTAGCTCATTCGGTATCGAATCGCATTCTATTACATCACTAAGATTAAAAGATGTCTTTCCATCGACGGAATCGATTCTCAGATCTGAGCGTCTACCAGTCATCATATGACTACCGGAACATGAAGACAACGTAAAGTTTGAAGCGGTACCTCTTATACCAAGACGATCGAAAAGAGTTGGTGCTGCCAAAGTACGGTTACTCTGGTCGTCTATAATTGCATATACACGAACAGGGGAAAGCGACTTGTCACTAAACACATCGACTAATACAGTTTTTCCGCATGAACGGCCGAAACGATTATCGCCACATAACTCGGTACATGCATTTACAACAGTGCTTTTATTTTGCTCCCCGCCATCAGTTTCTACAGTTTTGTCAAGAGTTTGAGAGTCTGTGCTCGGTCCAGAAACCTGAGAATTAACATGCATTGCAGACGAGTGACGGTTACTTTTACACACAGAGCATGAAATGGGTGCCTTACAGTTTCTAGATATATGGTCAGTAGCTTCGCAACAACGGAAACAGATACGTTTCTCTTTCAAAAACTTTTGACGATCAGAAAGTGGGCGTTTCCTAAATGCAAAACACTCATTCAGACTGTGACCTGCCTTATGTAAAGGACAACGTACAGAGTTCTCTGATTTAAGATCAGTCTTTCTAGTTACAACCTTTGTATTTGAGGATTGCTTAGTAATTTGGTTAGTGTTAGTCTGATTGAAAGCTGGGTCGTTACGGATCTCACACATCTCCTTAACGAACTTTACAAAGTAGGAAAATGGTGGGTAGGATACACCTCTAGATTGCTTATATGAAGATGCACGTGTGGCCCATTTATCTTGCAGTGAAAAAGGTAACTTTGATACAATTGGAGCGACCCCTGATGATGAATTGAAATAACTCAATAATGTTGAACAGGCTGGATTAACCATAGCAGATTCTACCTCAGTTAAAATGTCTACTAAATCATACATTTTCTTATTGTCTTTGTTGTTCAAAGTTGGAAAGTTGTTCAATTTACGCTTTAAAGAATGTTCAATCATTTCAGGTCGACCATACCTTTCTTCAAGCCTTTCCCATATTTGTCTCAAACCTCTTGGTGGATCGTGTGCATTAGCAGCTCTAAGCGATCTTGCAAACCTACTTGACTCAGGTCCCAACCATTTCACCAAAAGATCCATTTCTTCAAACGGAGTAATGCCAAGTTCTTTGATAATAGACTGAAAAGAAGCTTTCCAAGACATATAAGTTTCAGGTGAATCATCAAAGTTACTAAATCTAGACAATAGTAAGTCTTTTCTGAGCATAAATCTGGTTATATCTGACATAACATTGTTCATAGAAGAATCACTATTATTTACTACTTGAGTAGATGATGTAGGTACACTTGTAGCCATGTTTATAAGATGTGTAGACGTAGGTGGCGGAGGATAATATGTAGGAACTACTGGCTTTGATGTTGAAAATGTATACACAGGCTGAGTAGTTGATTGCATCTGAACTTTTGTGACAGACGTAGCAGTAACATTTGTAGTGCTAGTGTTAAACTGGACTGAATCACTCACGTTAGTAGTGTTCGGCACATAATTATCTATATCTAATTGTTCTATATATTGTTTGACTGACTCTTGTTTATCAACATGTGCAGAGGGTAAATCAAGTTCTTGATCATCATAACCTTCTAGGATCTTAGCCTCAGTTTCAGTAACAGCTATTATGCTTTCTTGTTTGACAATGTTTAAGTTTGCCTCAATGTCAGCTTTTTGTTTTAAAAGTTCACTTTCTTTTCTAACATAATCAAGACGTACCTTCTCTGCTTCAGCCTTGGCCCTCTTACGACTTGCTGTTGATTTGCTGGATCTACTTACTTGAGACAGCGTCTCGACAATCTCTCTCTTTATCACCTTTATATTATCTGTCACTTGTCTTACACTACCTATACAGCTGTTGAAATGTTCTTTATGGTCATCTAGTATCTCCAGAGCCTCCTTGGTGTTCTGTCTTTGAAGGTAGGACTTGTAATCTTCAGATTTCACACAAAACAGTTTGAAATTGTCACTTATGTCTTTCTCCAGTTGTCTAAGATCTTCTAAAGTATGCTTGTCGTTCACTGTAACCATCAAATCTTCTATTTTGACCCAAACTTTGTCACAAATGTCTTTTAGTTTCTCGCTGGTTTCGTCAAAGTTCATCTTGGCTTTGAATGTCAGTTTACGTAATCGTCTAGTGGACATTAACTATCTTTTTACTATTCTGTCTGGTACAAACAGATAGCTAACCATTCAGACACAACATAAAAAAGTCAACATTTATTTTAACAAAATGGCCCATGGTACATGGTAAAGTCAATGCATGGTACATGCAAAACAGATTACAAAAGTTGATGACTCCATAATTTGTGTGACTTGTTGTTGTGACTCAAAAACGTGTGGTAAAAAGCTAAAAAAGATGAAACAAAAGGAAAAATATACTAACTGGAAAAATTGAACTTAAAAAAGTTACAAAAATAAAGTTAACCAAAAACTGAGCAAAAAATATCAAATGATGTACTTTAAACACAAAAATAACTAAATAAAAGTACACTTTACCTTAAAAAGTAAAAATAAGAATCTTATATTTACCGAAAATTGAACAAAAGTCAAAATGAAGATGGAAAATCTAAGTTTAACCTTTATCTCAAAAAGTATGAAAATATACCAAAAATATTTACTTTTATGGAAAAATAAATATACACATACAAAAATACAATCATAAATACAAAAATTCAACTTACATAGTGAGCTGTCACACAACGATGATAAATATATAACTCGATGAAAATTGTGGTGCACAATTGCATTCAAGGTGACATTCGAAAGTAAACAGGAAACAGGAACAGGAAATCGATACAAATTGAAAGTGAAAGTTACAATCAAACACACCTTAAGTCAAAAATTAGAACATTCTATAAATATACAATGGTGTGTCACAAATTAGAACATGACTATAAATATGTAAATCTAAATATAGAAATCAAAAGTACCAAAATATAATAACAAGGTCAAAAATAAGAACAAAAATACTACTGAAATAGTCTAAATAGAAAATTTACACAATAGAAATAAACTGCATAAGTTTCATGAAAATCATTATCTTAAGAGTATAATGGCCATAATTAAAATGAATTATGGACATGACAATACTTACAATTCTATACTCTCCGAGATATGATGTCTTTCGAGTTAAATATACCATACAATTCTATACTCTTCGAGACCGTTTGCCGCCTTAGTAATATATATATATACTCACAATTCAATACTCTCTGAAACCTTATGTCTCTGAATCCCTGCCTCCTGTTGAAGTTGGGTCACCTCCTCTTTCATCAATTCTATCTGCTGCTCCAACATCGACATCCTCACTAGTCACCTCAGTAGATCTGACTGTGTTAGCCAGATTCTTCATAGTTTATATTCCCACAGACAACTTTATTTACCAATCCTAAAACGCTTGTTATAAACAATCAGAATCGTTTTTTATTGTTTATACTCTCCCCTCTAGGTTATAGGGTGATCAATTCTCTTTGTTTCTAATGTAAGTGTTATGATGAGTTATAGAATAATCAAACTTGAAAGCTTAAGAACATGAATGACTCGTATAAGATTTTATAAGCTGGAGATCAATTCGTTGTGAACTTGTTAACATAGCAACAAAATAATATTTCATACGACTATGGCTATTATTCAAACATTTTGAAAATCTAAGCAAACATTTTTTTTTTACATTATTTTTTAAAATTATATTGAATTAAGGTCGATTTGGTAAAGAATTTTTACTTTTTCGGTAGGGAAACTCTTCTCTTCATTCGATTCTTCTGGGTTTTCTGTCTTACAATGTTTCGACCCAAAAGCACCCCTTGAATTATGAATATACAGCATAAACAATACTTATACTCGCTTTGTTGGAGTTTTATTTTCTTTGTTCATTTCCATCGTCAGTAAAATATACCTGGAGTTGCAAAAATGAAAAAAAAAACCTTTTGCACTTTGACATGAAAGAAAAAAAGGGAAATTAAACCATACTTGCGAGCAACTCATCATTAATTTAATCTCAGAGTGATAAATATAGCTTCTTCAACGCGATCGAGTTGATTATGGAATTTCTAACATCGAGAGAAATAAATTTGATTATTTTAATGGCGAGGCTTGCCGAGCGGTTAAAATATCAAATTTATTTCTCGAGATGTTAGAAATTCCATAATCATCGAGAATAAAGTTGTAGAAGGTTTTTCTCTTATGTTTACAGGTAAGAAATTGCAAAAGGTCGCTCATCAATTGCACATGCAATTACGCTGAGAACAAATTTCTCTCTAGAGGTGAGAAATATTTTTTCACAACTGGTTGAGAGGTTGATAAATCGGATGAAAATTAAAGAACATGTATTCACGGAAAGTAACTCTTGTTAAAAAATGACCTTGTGTAATTAGTCGAGTATTATCAATTACGCTAAGGAACAACTTGTATTATAGAGCAGAATAAAACGATATTTTTGTTAATCAGAAAGATTAAATGGCGACTGCCGATAGATATATTCGCCTCTGATAGAAGTGGATGTTGAATATGTTAATCAACGCTGAGGTTTCCGAAAACTTTACCATGTGAACATGCTTTTTGTGAGCAATGCATTTCTAAGTACTTCTTATCAACGCAATTCAAAAATGAGCAGTTGTGTCCTGTATGCAGGAATGTTATCGCTGCGACAGACCCTGGAACCTGGACAAACGAAATTTTTGATTTCTGACATTTTATCTTATACGATGGAAGAAAATAAGACAATTGCTTACGATTGCAATGCATGTAAGAGAAAGGAAAGTAGGAGCGTGGCCGTAAAATGGTGCAGAGAATGCCAAGAATTTTTTTGTGGCGAGTGTTTAGAAAGCCATAACCTATTCGAACCTCTTTTGATGCATAATATCTTGTCTATTGATGACCAAGCAAGTAGGAAGGAGGATTTTCGACAGTTTTTGAAAGTAACTGACACTTGCCTTTGTCGAGCTACCACAACAAAATTTGTTGTGTTTTTTGTCTTACGTCTGAACATCGGAAATGTGACAATGTTCATGCAATTAGGAACCTAGTCGACCAGGATAAAGCCGTACAAGACTCTTTCTTTCTCAAATTTGACTATTGTATTGTTTTTAAGCATTACAGCGATCAAATATGTGCGTTTTGTGTATAACAACAAATCATTTAGTTGTTTGAAGTGTTGTGTCGGATTTAGAATCGATATGTTTGATTTTTCTACATCAGTCGATAAATGCTTCTTAGCTAGTTTCATGTCAGTAACTGCGAGTTTTCTCAAGAGAGTTCCTCTACGTCTCGTTGTTCTCGTTTAGTGCTCTTGTCTCAGGTTCTCTCTTGGTGAATTGAACTTTTATCGATTTGATTTTTAGAGTGTGTGTTTTTTTTGCTTTGTTCAAGATAAGCAATAGGAGGAAGGTTGGGCCCCCAAAAAACTAACTTAATCCTTCAATATTTTATATGTGCCTGTTGTAAGCCAGGAATCCTTGTTAAAGTTTTTTTTTGTCACTGCCATCTATCTGTTGTTTGATCTGTGTCCAGAAGTGGGTCTTTTGTTGATAATTTAAGGATTGGTTTTGAATCATAAGTATTGTATTTCTAGTCTTGGACAAATGCAAGACGGCGAGCAGTGACCTCTGAAGACTGCAGGCTGTTTTCCATTGCATTTTTTTTTCATTGCCTTTTCTTTATGTTACTGGTTGTGTCGCGTACACTTATTTCATAGAACAGCTTTGTTGTCTATTTATCTTTATTTACAGTAGTTCTGTAACACCAAACATAAACAAGTGTGGTCACTAAAAGTATGTCTCGCCTGACGGCACCACCGTGAAGGTACACCTAGAACTTAATTAATAGTTCTTGTGAAAAGTAGAACACCCGAAGGCAGGTGACAGAATAAAATCCAACCAAAAAGAGTCTGTGGAAAAGTTTTATTGGTATCAAAGTTATCAAGTTCCCATGTCATGACTAGATACTTTTCAATCGAATCATTTTTCATAAATTGAGTTCTCACAAAAAAAGTTTACACCCCCCGTAAGATCACACAGTCGTTTAAGCATGAAAATGGGGTCAAGTTCATATGGCATATTAAAACCCATGCCAAATGTCTGTATACTAAATATCAAACAGATGCCTTACACGATTATATTTACCACAAAGTCTTAAAAAGAAACTACGACCCGAATGGACCTAAGTTCACAAAATCGTTGAAGCATGAAAATGTGTCCAGAGTCACATGGTCACAGTTTCATAGATCATAACCCTTAGTGTCAGTATTCCAAATATAAAATGCCTAGGTATAATTCTTTTTAAGAAGTTCATTTTTCACAAAGTTTATGAGATATCTTATGAAGTTTATGAGATATCTATAAAGAAGAATAAATGTAAAAAAGGCTTGCCATATCTGTTTCCCAAATTTTAGGTGCCTAGATTATACTTTTAAGTAATTCATTTTCCACAAAAAACTATTAAAGAAATTTATGCCTTGAATAAAGACAAATGTTCACAGAGTCTGTGGAGAGCAATACCCCATGCACGTTAAAGACCCCTTTGTAGAGTTCGATAAGAGTAGGCTCAATGGGGGCCGCTGCAAAGGCCACACTCGCAAACTGCTAGCTGGAGAGGGATTTACATAAGCATTAAGCTTGTTTCCCAATCCAGGATAAATAAATATGTTTAAACTAAGAGTCCTTGAAACACAAAAACGGGGTCAGGGTCACACGGTAAGGTTCCAGTTGCTTAGTGTCTGTATTAAAAAAAATCTGTTTAATGGAGCATGTCCATATAACAAGAACTTTAAGCCCTAGGTTGATGAAACGTGATAAGCATATGCCTCAGTATTCTTAAGCTCAACTGCATCCCAATCTTTTGACCTTGACCTTGATTTTGTGATTGGGTGACTTTGACAATTCTCAATATATCAAATAATAATGTTAAAGCTATATGAGCACTTTCATGAAAATAGGGTCTTTTGCATCAAGCTAGACTTTAACTGTTGCATCCTCATCTTTTGACTTTGACCTTGGGTTTTAAGTTAAGCAACTTTAATCATTTTATTTAGAACTTTTAGAATTGTAACATTTTAAAATTGACCACTTTTTCCTTAAAACTCTAAGTGCCAAAATAAAATGTTGTGGATCCAGTGTCAAATTTGTCTGATCAACCATTTTAAGAGTTATCCCACATTAAGTGTTTTTATTCTATCTATTTTCACTAATGTTTAAAAATATTTCTTTCTGAAAGCAATGTAACTTTCTATGCTACATGTATGATGAGAGTGTTTTTATCATAACTCAGATTGTTGAATGTTACACACCATACTATGGAAAAGCTCTTGAAATCAGGTGAGCCATTCAGGCTCCTGGTGGCCTCTAGTTTATCAAAGGCATACACAAGCAGTTTGGACTATTAAAGTTCACAACTCCTACAAAGATTTTGTGTGACAATTTTGACCCATTGAAGAATTTTGTAGAGCTGAATAAGCTGACAGTCTAAGCAAACAACAGCTATTCACCACTTGCAACAGTTTAATATCTATAGTTTATAATATGTAGAAAACAGTATCTTTGGCTATAAAATGTCATACTTTGCCTCCAAACTGTGAGCCTTTGGGTGAAGAGAGGTAACAAAACTACAAACCCAAATACATACAAAATGATTTCAATATTTTATTCAACAAATGATAACTATGAATTCATCACATATAAAAATATAAAATCTATAAAATGGAGATTTCCAAAATATTTGAATTGACATTAAAGTCAAAACATAATATAAAAATAAATTACAACAAAGTTTGGACAATCATTAAAATTACAGCAGACATAAGAACCAATTAACTGGCCAATATAGGAGGTCCTGATGGGGGTCCTGATCACAGTTCACAGAAAATAAAATTTGGATAGTTCACAGGAAATTAGCAAATATTTGAGAAAATTCCCCAAATCACAATTCACAGGAAATATTACCACTGTAAAGATCTTTTGAGGCATCAATCACAGATCACAAAAAAATATTTTAGCCAAGAAAGGTTCACAGACAGCCCTCGTCACAGTTCGTGAACACTTGTTTGCCTGAATTACTCAATACATACATGTACAAGTAAAGGATTTCAAAAATACATGTATGCAATGAAAACCTCCATACTTCTGTAATATGGAAAACTTTCAGTACAGTTTATTTTTGCTATTTCGCATGTAAAGAGTGAAGTTTGAAAATTAGAGAGCTAGAAGAACAAAGGAATTTAAAATCTGTGTAAATTGAAATTCGAATTGAAAATTTCTAAAACTAAACAGTTTAAAGTAACAAATTTTCAAAATTTTACCTAGATGCATTTATTTCTATGGGACCAGTTCAACAAAAAAGATGAATGCAAAGTCCCAGACATAAGAAGAAGGTATGAACAAATGATATTAAATTCATACATGACTGTGTATCAATGAAAAGATAAATGTTTTATATATTGCCATATTCATGTTTCGTTTAACTTATAAATATCACAGTTTTACATTTCCTGAATGGTCAGAATATCCAAAGTTATCAAAGCTGGTCTTAGTCAATGGAACATCTTTCTCTGTAGGTACATAGGCATCAGCTAATGTAAAATTCTCTTTCTTGTACATCACCTGCTTGGACCTGAACGAAAGAAAAGATTCAGTAGATATAGATACAAAATGATTTCTCTTATAATTCCTTAAGTTGATTATTATTTCCCTTTTGATGAAGCTGTTTGGATGGTGTAACATGGTTGAGTTTTATGAATATCTTATCAAATTAACAACTTTTTTAAAAAATTTGAATGACAAAACACGGGAGTAAATCCAAACACTAAACAAAACTTTTATAGATCACTTTCAAACCTTGTATTTTGTTTGCACTTCACCAATTAAAGAAACAAAGAAATAACTGAGGGGCTTCAAAGGTTAAAATAAAAAAAAACCAATATAGTAAGACAACTTGGAAACAAAACCAAAAATATAAGTAGACCGTTACCTGGCCATAAACTGCCTCACCTCTATATACAATTTTTCCACATATATTGAATTATTTTAGAAATACTACTGTCAAAACCAAAGTAATGCTCCACAAGTGAGCACTGAAAATTCCAGAATTAATTGTATGGGGGGTCGGAAGGCACTTTAATTAAAATTTTATGGGTGGTGGTATATTTAGATATTTCTCAAATGCAACATAAAGGGAAAAAAATTAAAATTCTATGCATGGTGGGTATAAAAAAAGTGCCTTCTGACCCCCCATACATTTATTTCTGGAATAGGTCTTACCTTAATTTACAAATATAAAACATTGAAGCTATGGCTATAAAAGTAACGACTCCAATGACAACTGCCAGGATGGTAATTGTGTCTTTATTATCAGAGTCCTCATCTCCTCCTAAATGTTCTATGTTAGATGCACTGTTACATTTCCTACAGGATTCATCTGAAAGATAACAGAATTATAGAAAAGGTTTATTAAATTTACATGTGAATAATGTATTATTTGAAATCTGCAAGGGTTACTGAAAAAAGTCTATTTGCAGTTGCTTTTTCCTAATATTCTGTATCAGTTACGCATTTAATTTTGTATCCATTTTATCAAAATTCTTATTGAACCTTTCAGCATTTCAATAAAGTTGACTAAAACAAAGCTAGCTGACTCTCTTATGAAGAGCATTCATACCATAGCTGTAGCTGAAGATCATTCATACCATAGCTGTTTGAAACCAACGTACTAACCTGTGCTTGCTGTCCATGTCACTTTGCTGTTAGAAGGATCACATTCTTTACATGAGTCACCAGCTTTCTTCTGTCCCGATGTAAAGCACTTGTTATTGATCAAACATGTAAAGTCCTGCAAGAGAAAATGGAATCACACATCATAAGGTGTTATAAGATTTCTGCTATAAATTTTAGCTTTTCAAGCCTCCCTAAAGACACTAAAAGCAGAAGCATTACATCTGGGGTTTAAGACAGTGATAGCCAAAAAGTAGTTCTTAGCTTTAAAGCAAGTAAACATTTAATCAGCTGAACATTATTCAAGAGAAAGTTTTTCTGCTATAATTTACGATTAATGTTGTAGTAATAGTATCACTGACTATTTTGAAGGGTCAAAAACTCCTATAAGGAGTCATCTGACAACTTTGACCCAATGAAAAGTGTAAAGTGCAATTAACTGAACATTTTAACAAATATAGAGGATAATAAGAACATCACCATAATTAATTTCAAACATCAACCCTTCAACACTATTTCCATCCAAAATAAAGCTATCTATTTACCATTCTGTAACAATTTGTAATTATTTTCATCACTTAATAAACAATCCTACCTTCCTATTGTATTGAATTGGAGGTGATGGTTGTCCAGTCTCCACACAATCAAAGCAGAGGGAATCATAGGTGGTGTGTAGGTACCAGTCTGAGCTGTATCCTTGTCCATTGTTACTGACAGACAGATAAACACCTTGTCCGACAGACAGTGTCAGAGATGAAGGTAAAGTACATGTGACCTGACTGATACTAACATATGCTGCTGGAACAGATCTCCCCAGTGTTGCTGGCTTGGAAAGCTCTACCTATTAATAATAGTATATTTATGTAACAGATTTCCAGACATTAATCTTCCTGTTAAAAAAACAATTAATTATAAAACATGCATAAAAGGCTTAACCTTCCACAGCAACTGAGTATTTCATGTTGTGACATTAAGGTTGCTGATTGCAATTTTGTGCTTGTTTGTTGTGTGGCTTTCTTTTGTGTGATAAAACCTGGTTTTGTTAGACTTCCATCACCTGAATTTCCAATTGATAATTCTTTGCTTCTTATGAAACATCACTAAAATCTGGTTTAACCAACCAGTTCTTTTGAAATGCCTGTACCAAGTCAAGACCATTGCGGTCTTCAATTTTTCCGGTATGTCTTCCTTGTTTTGTCTAGTCTTATGGATATTTGAGATTGATTCTCCAAGTTCGGTAATTTTGTTATTACCTTTATTTATTCACTACAGCATGAGTTAACAAATCAATCCTATGATAATCATAACAAACTTTGGGTAACAAGTTTTATATCACATTTTACATTTTTTTCTTCTTAAACGACTCATCACAGACACTTTAATCAAAAGTTGTAGGTTATGTAAACATCAAACTTACTCACTATATGTGTTTATACAAACCAATGATCAATGAATCACTAGTATAGCGACCATTCAGTGTACAAACCAATGATCAATGAATCGCCAGTAATCCTAACATTTAGTTTACAAACCAATGATCAATGAATCACTAGTAATCCTTACATTTAGTGTACAAACCAATGATCGATAAATCACCAGTAAACCCAACATTTAGTGTACAAATCAATGATCAATGAATCACCAGCAAACCCAACATTTAGTGTACAAACCAATGATCTATGAATCACCAGCAAACCTAACATTTAGTGTACAAACCAATGATCTATGAATCACCAGCAAACCTAACATTTAGTGTACAAATCAATGATCTATGAATCACCAGTATACCTAACATTTAGTATCCATTTTGCCAAGTTGGGGCCTCTGTCTGAGAAACAAGAGGCTCCCAGGAGCCTGAATTGCTCACCTGGTCTAGATGTCAAATCTATGGAGTCTTTTGTATAGCTAAATGAGCTGAATGTTTAAGCAAAAAAGCTTATTTTTATCTGCAATAGTTTTCATTCTGTAAGCAAAAAAAAACACTATTTTTTGCCTTTAAAGGGCCATATTCCCTTTAGGGGATCATCTGCCAACTTCAAGCCTATGAAAACTTTTGTGCAGCTTAATGAGCTGAATGTTTTAGCAAGCAACAGCTTTTATGTATCTGCAAAAATCATTCTATAGGCCAAAAACACTATTTTTCACCTTTCAGGGGCCATCGCCCCTAAAAGAGGTCATCTGACATCTTTGACCCTATGGGCACTTAATTTTTAGAGCTAAATAAACTTAACATTTAAGCAAGCAACAGCTATTCTTTATCTGCACTAGTTTTCATTCTATAGGTCAAAAATAGGGCATGTAATGGGACATTAAATGATACCCCGCCACGATATAATATCAAAAGTTCATAAAATTTGATTTCAAAGTGGCCTATCTCAAAAACTGTTTTTTTGGATCACGCTGGAAATTGAACTTGACCTGTATTTTATTTTACTAAACAGCTGTACAAAATATCATTTGAATCCCATGACGCGTTTTCAAGTTATTGGTCGGAAACTAAAAAATTCATGAAATTTGATTTTTCAAAGTGGCCTATCTCGAAAACTATTTTTTGGATCATGGTGAAAATCGAACTTAACCTGTATTTTATTGTACATAACAGCTGTGCAAAATATCATTCAAATCCTTTGACGCATTTTCAAGTTATTGGTCGGAAACTCAAAATTTCATGAAATTTGATTTTTCAAAGTGGCCTATCTCCAAAACTGTTTTTTAAATCATGCTGGAAATCGAACTTGACCTGTATTTTATTGTACATAACAGCTGTGCAAAATATCATTCAAATCCTTTGACGCATTTTCAAGTTATTGGTCGGAAACTCAAAATTTCATGAAATTTGATTTTTCAAAGTGGCCTATCTCCAAAACTGTTTTTTAAATCATGCTGGAAATCGAACTTGACCTGTATTTTATTGTACTAAACAACTGTGCAAAATATCATTTAAATCCTTCGACGCGTTTTCAAGTTATTGGTCGGAAACCTTCGGGGGACGGACAGACGGACGGACAGACAGACGGACAGACGGACAGACGGACAGACACCGAAAAAAAACTGAGGGTATAACATAATACCCTGCCACTTCGTGTGGCGGGGTATAAAAACACTATTTTTTGCCTTTAAGGTGCTGTAACCCCTATAAGGGTTCATCTGTCATCTTTGACCCTATGGATACTTTTGTAGAGCTAAATGAGCTGAACATTTAAGCAAGCAACAGCTTTTATGTATCTGCAATAGTTTTCATTCTATAGACCAAAAACACTATTTTTCGCCATTAAGGGGCTGTAACCCCTATAAGGGGTCATCTGTCAACTTTGACCCTTGGAGACTTTTGTAGAGCTAAATGAGCTGAACATTTAAGCAAGCAACAGCTTTTCTCTATCTGCAATAGTTTTCATTCTATAGGTCAAAAACACTATTTTTTTGCCTTTAAGGGGCTGTAACCCCTATAAGGGGTCATCTGTCAACTTTGACCCTATGGAGACTTTTGTAGAGCTAAATGAGCTGAACATTTAAGCAAGCAACAGCTTTTCTCTATCTGCAATAGTTTTCTTCTATAGGCCAAAAACACTATTTTTCGCCTTTAAGGGGCTGTACCCCTATAAGGGGTCATCTGACATCTTTGACCCTATGAATGCTTTTGTAGAGCTAAATGAGCTGAACATTTAAGCAAGCAACAGCTTTTCTCTATCTGCAATAGTTTTCATTTCTATAGGCCAAAAACACTATTTTTCGCCTTTAAGGGGCTATAACCCCTATAAGGGGTCATCTAACAACTTCGACCCTATTGAGACTTTTGTAGAGCTAATTGAGGTGAACATTAAAGCAAGCAACAGCTTTTCTCTATCTGCAATAGTTTTCATTCTGTAGGCCAAAAACACCATTTTTCGCCTTTAAGGGGCTGTAACCCTTATAAGGGGTCATCTGACAAATTTGACCCTATGGAGACTTTTGTAGAGCTTAATGAGCTGAACATTTAAGCAAGCAATAGCATTTCTCTATCTGCAATAATTTTTATACTATAGGGCAAAAACATGAAAAAATGCAATTTTTCACCTTTAAGGCCACATAAAAAAAATCATTAGCTTCTCAGGCCACTTTTCAAATTTTTTGATGAGGCAGGGAGGAACCTTTTTTTTATTTTCTTTGTTTTTTTCTTAAAAAAATTGTTGCTTCTCAGGCCATTTTTAAAATTTTTTGACGAGGCAGGGCGGCTCCTTTTTTTTTTTTTTGCATGTTCTTTATACTGGTATATAAAACAAGAAATTGAAAAATTCTGTTTTATAAATGGGAAACTATTAAAAACCAACTTTTTGTATATATGTGTTGTCTTCTTTTTAATATATGTACTGCATATCTACAAATGAGAACCTCTGATGAGCTGTCATCCCATGAAAATGAATGCTTTAATACCTGTGATTTTGTGAAGACTTTTCCTGTGAATTTGCTGAGATTTAATGACTGTCTGATTTTAACACAGAATCATTTTCCTGGTATTCTGCTTTACTTTTAATTTTAATAAAGAATCATGTTGCTGAGATTTAGTTTCTTTTATGCAAAATTATTTGCCAGGAATTTTGATTTCAAGAAAGATAGATACCATGAATGGGGCATTCTAATGTCAAAAGTCTAAAAATGCAAAGACAATATACAAATACCAAAACGAATATAGATGGTTAATTTGGTTATGCTGTATAGACGATATTGAGATGTGGAATAAGTGTATTCTTTCTGCTAGTGCTAGTACTGGCGGTTGGTTGGGGCTCGTCGCCTTCATTGTTTATTTTTTTAAGTTCGTACTTAACATATGTACCAAACACACTGATAGCTTCCGTTACTCTACAATTCATATTGATTTTATCAAATTCAATCTTGGACCTCCCAATGAAGGCATCGGCTGTGTATCCATAGGCGTAGCAACCCCAAAATTAGTGGTACGGTTCTGTGATTGGACAGATAGGGACACGAAGTGTCCCTTGCACCCCGCAAAGCGGGGTGGTCTTTTTGGCGGGGGTCTGGGGGCCGCTCAAGGCCCCCAGAAGCTCTGAGGGTAAATCGTGCAAAATCCTGCATCCTGTGCGTTTCCTGGCACTAAAAGGGATTGAATTAAAAAGCCATTTTTTAACAGACCAGTAGAAAACCGGCATATGTAGTTTTTTTTAGATTATGAACGACTTTTTTCGAGTCATTAGCTTATAGGTTGATATTAAAGGTTTAGCTTCAGTTTTGGTCGAAAGAACAAAAAGTGTAGAAAAAGATAAATAAAAGTTAATAAAAACGTCATAGTACCTTTGTCCACTCCAATCATATAGACGATAATGAGATGTGGAATAAGTGTACGCGACACAAACTACATAAAGAAACGACAATTTATATATAAAAAAAAAACAAAATGGAAAACAGCCAGCAGTCTTCGGCATGACCAGAGGTCGCTGCTTGCCGTCTTGCATTGCCCCCCTCCAAAAAAACCAACAAAACAATACACAAGATTCAATACCAATCCACAAATTATCAACGAAAGACCCATTTCTGGCTATAGAACAATGAACACAAAGATTACAGAGACAATGATTTCTTAGGGCAGACACATATACAATGTGGCGGGGTTAAACTAGATTTTTGGGCCCAACCACTAAAATATTATATTCCAGCTTATGCATGTATCAAATACGATGCATTTATCTATGTATACAAGAAAGTTTAATTCTGCGTGAGGGACGGATAGACAGAGTGTTCCAGAAGGTTGTTTTGGAGTACGAGATACATTTTGCTGACGCGGTCACTATAGATATCCTTTTTGGCGGAACAGGAGTGGCACATTAAAAAAATCTGTATAAGTATTTATTGTACGCTTTAAATGCATATGATTAATCTTGTTACTCGAATTCCCAAATAAATTCATCCTGTGTTCTTAAAATGCAAATTTGTTTGCAACACGTTTGAAATCTAAATTGTCCGTCCTGGCTTTGTGACCGTGCATGATCATTAAACTAATCGTGTAACCGATCATGTTTCATCGTTTATCTGAGGTATGTTTTTTGTTCTGCGCAACTTACGGCTCTACTGAACGACTTTTCGCTGGTGGCATTTGTAGCTGGCAGAGTTTCAGCAGAGTTACCACATCGAAAAGGAAAACTCGTTACCTTGGTTTCATCCCTCTTAAAAACGCGATTTTATCTTTACATGTAAGTATAACTTCCTAGGAGTGTTGGTTTCGAAAACGTTCAACAAAAGTCTCAACTGACAAACTTTTCATGATATCAGACCGTCCCAATTGTTTCGACCATTCCGTACCCTTCATGTTTTATTATTTGAAATGGGTGAGCATTTTTTTGGTGCTATTTCCATCATCACTTTTTATTTCTTCAGTAAACTCCTGCGGTTTTTTTACTGTGCAAAATAAATAGTTGCACTCTGTCTATATTTTAATTTTTAACCCTTAGTACTACATGATTATTTTTTAAAGAAGCAGAGGTACCAATGGAGTATCCGAATGTCAAAAGTCGGAAAAGGCAGAGACAAAACCAGCAAACACCAACAAGAACGGGACAAAAACCAGACAACATGTAAAACATAGAAACACAAAAATCACTGAATATCAATCAACAACTTGAACTCCAGCCGAAACAAGAGTGAACTCAGGTGCTCAGGAAGAGTAAGCAGTTCCTGCTTGCTATAGAACACCCGTCGCGTTGCAAACAGTCAATTCAGTGTGTCAACTGATCCGGTAAAGGAAGACAAAACAAGACCCTATGACAAACCAACATCTGCACTCATCTGAGAGATCGAAATCCCACATTTGTCTATAAGTGCATGATGTCTTCCGTAAAACTTCTTGAGTGAAGACAGCAACCAAGGAACAACATAACCCTATGCAATTTTTGTGTCCTGGAAAAGCATATACGTATAAAATTAATGCCAATATTTGTGCCGAAAATGATCCCGACTGTTTTTCTCTATTGTATTTCTGTACGTTTGGTATAATCTTGTTCGTTTTTTTAGCGGGGCGTAAAAATTTAAAATGTGTTTGTTTTTCGCCGAGCGGAGCAAGGCTCGAAATTTTTTTAGAGTTTTTACGTAGATTTTGGGCAAAGAAAAACATAATTTTGGCAGTTTTTTTTTGATCTGCGCCTGACCACATATGCCAATGGGTACAGCGTTGTACAGTCAATTTCCATCTACTCTAATCTTTCTAGCTATACATTTCTTAGCTAGTTGTCAGTAACTTCGAGTGTTCTCAAGAGAGTTCCTCCTTGTCTTGTTATTTTCGTACAGTATTTTGTCTTAGGTTCTCTCTTGTTGAATTGAATTTTTGTCGATTGAGTTTTACAGTGTGTTTTTTATATGTTGCTTTGTGCAAGCTTATCAATAGGGGGAAGGTTGGATCCAAAAAACTAGTTTAACCCCGCCACATTTTATATGTGCCTGTCCTAAGCCAGGAAACTTTGCCAAAGCCTTTGTTTGTCCTTGTCATTCTATGTTAACTGTTTTATGTCAAGAATTGAGTCTTTCGTTGATGATTTAGGGATTGGTTTTGATACTTTTGTATTGTATTATAAGTCTTGGGCCAATGCAAGACGGTAAGCAGTGACCTATGGTCATGTTGAAGACTGCTTGCTGTTTTCCGTTGTGATTTTTTGAATTGCTGTTTGTTTATGTTTGTTGTGTCGCGTACACTTATTCCACATCTCAATATCGTATATTAGTTTCATCCGGGATCAGGACTTGAGACAACTCGTCTGTTCCAGTAGGATTTTTATTATTATCAAGTTCTAACGTTTAATGGCATGCGGCATTAATGCCGTATTCTATATATGTAGTGGATTTAAGTTCATTCGTGATAAATACACAGCATTCGTTTATTTTACGAATCAATTAAATAACCTGATTAACCAGAGTCTCTGATATTCATAATTATTAAAAGATAAAACAATGCAGGAATGTGCCAGACTCTGAATCCCGGTAAGGATCGACAACCATGACAACGCGTTTAAGTGTTTATAAGCTCCCGCACAGCGGGAGCTAAATTGACTGAGTATGATGCCTTAAACCGGAAGACGTATAAGCTAGTCAGAAATCCGCACCGAATAACACGGAATGCAAAATTAAATCCCTTTTTTTGAATTTTCAATTTAAAAAATAATAAACATATTTATTGTATTAATATAAATTATTTCAAGGATTTCCAGCTACGAAATGTTTTAAATGTAAAGAATTCGAATAAAAAATTAGGACTTCAGATGGCATCTATTCTATCACTAGAGGTCGCGTCCATCAAAACAACAATGACAGAAGCGCGGGAACCTGTCATTCTAATTTTCGCGAAACAAGACCCCCGAAAAGGCTTTAAGCGGTGCACTGTCAACCAAACAAATAGCTTGAATACTTCAGCAGACAAATTTCATTCCCAGTACATGTATTAGCCATTATATTTACTTTGTCCTCAGTGAACAAATTTGTTTTTGTTATTTTCTCTCTAACCGGCTTTGCATTCGAAAACGAAAGTAGAAATAGGATGCGTTCTTCGAGGTCCGCGTCCGAAGCAATTCACTTCCTTGTCCTGTTTGCAGGTTCGTTCTTTTTCAAAATTATGGACATGAGGCACCTATATATATAAGAAAGTTACTTTATCTGCGGGAGCTTATCAGGTTTAACCTGTATCATATTAAATAAGGGATTTTCCATGTGCTATAATTGCTATTTTATATAAAAAATTATTTAAAAATAAGATTTATGTTGAAATTTTTTAAACATTTAAAGAGTATATTAATAAAATTCGATCATTTTTTATTTTTATTTTCCAAAAAAACTGGTGCGGTTTACCGTACCGGCGATATAAAGTGGTACTGTCCGAACCGTACCGGCCGTACCGCTTGCTACGACAGTGGTATCCATCCAATTTGACAAAGGCTGCTGCATTGTCGGCTTTAATTGAATTTAACAAATCCCCAAGCGTACTCTCTGTCATATAATCGCAATGAATTGTCCACGGTATTATTGTTTTTCCTCCCGAGAGGACTTGACATGACACCAAAGACGATGCCATGAGGCGGAAGTAAAAAAACTATGTAGATTTAAATCACCACGCAACGTGCTAAAGCGTGTTCATGAAAACGTTTCGCTGATTAAGATCGCAATCATAAATTTTACCGGTAACGGAAACAGACGCGAAAAATTTCCGGGCGGGACGCGGAACTGCCGATTTTTATTTTTTTTTATATATGATAAAAAACAACGAATGTGGCGGGTTTTAGGGAGACGCGGCGGGGCCTGAGAAGCTAATGATATTTTTTTTTTGGCCTAAGGGGCCATAACCCCTATAAGGGGTCATCTGACAACTTTGACCAAATGGAGACTTTTGTAGAACTTTTGATTCTGAAGCTGTTGCGTGCATCAGATTTCATCTATCTCTTATACTTTTTGAATTACAAGCCAAAAACAGTAGTCTGACACCCCTGTTCTATTTTTAGCCAGGGCGGCCATGTTTTTTGATGAATCAAAAATCGAAACACAACTTTTATGCAGGACACCCTAAAGATCAATCATACTAAGTTTCATTGAATTCTGTTCAGTAGTTTCAGAGGAGAAGATTTTTGAAAAATTGTTAACAGACGACGACGACAGACGACGACGACAGACGACGACGACGGACGCCAAGTGATGGCAATAGCTCACATGGACCTTCGGTCCAGGTGAGCTAAAAAGTTATTGATTTCCTATATGTTCAATAAAAAACATTTTTAACCCTCTAAATCATTCTATGTATGAATACTAAGATATAACCAAATTTCCTCAAATATCAACACTTTTCATGTTCCCTGATGACAACATTACTAAAATTAATATAACATGTACCTGAGCATATTCATAATGGCATGTAAGGGATGGTGAATCCACAAAGTTATCACCAAAGATAGTAATGGTTCTACAATCGTCTGTGGCCTGACTGTCACATCCACAAGTAGCTGTACCTGGTAAGATAACTGTAGGAATAGTGTCCTCCGCTGACACCTCACAGGATAAACCTGAATAGCCGGCAGCACATCGACATACACCTGGAGATTAAAATATAATAGACTGACACCTCACAGGATAAACCTGAATAGCCGGCAGCACATCGACATACACCTGGAGATTAAATTGTAAGACATCAAGAGACTAATAAAATTGGAAAATACTTAAATCAAATCACACTTCCCAATAAATATAATGAGTACAGATCATACATATACAATGTTACATTCAGATAAGATGTTTTTGAAAGTTGCTGAAAGGCTGTGAAAAGCCTAACTGTAAGGGATGAACTTCTATGATCTTATTTCTGTTACATGTGTGTTTTTTCTGTGTTGATAAACAGTTTCAACATTCTGTACATACTGTTGCATAAACACAATCACACCAATATTTATGCATTCTTGAATACAACATGTTTACCTTCTGTACATGTTCCATGCTGTCCACAGTCCTGTAGACACAGCTCTGTCACGTTAGGAGCTGCAATGTCATCTGAACCATCCACGACTGTACCATTAACCACCTGTTTCTGACTAGCCAGGGTGTTCAAACATTCCTCTACAATATCTGTGATATAACCATAGGCAAAGTTCTCATCTCCTGTATCCTAGAGAGAAAAGTATCTTATAAATGGTCATGTCACAGTTTACATATGTTTTTATCAATTTTTTTTTTCTTGATTTAGTTCATTCATTACACAGGCAATTTGACGTTAAGTTCAATTAACATTAATTTAACGTTAATGTAACACTAATTTAACATTAAATTAACGTTAGCTTAACGTTAAAATTCTTAACGTTAAACTAGTGTTAAAAATTAACACGAATTTAGTGTTAAACTTTGTAACGTTAATTTTCCTGTTGAATTATGTGACGTCAAATGTTAAACTTTAACATGAAATTAACAATCGAAGCTCGATTAACACTAATTTAACGTTAATTTTTAACATTAAATTAACATTAACCAAAATTGCCTGTGAATTTCAAGAAGATCATAATATTGTTAAGCCTTCTTGTATTAAGTGTGGGTATCCACTGGGCTATGTATGAATACATTTTGTACAAATAATTAAAAATCTTATAATTTAAATAAAACTGATGATCATTTATTTAAATAGCAATGGGAAGTTAATTAAACTTAAATCATATCCCCTACCTGTAAATCAAATGCACAGTTCTCCATAGTTTCATTAAGATCCGTCCTATTGACTGTATTCCAGCAGGTTTTAACGGCTGGATTATCCTCTATCATGGACTCACATTTGTCTAAAGCTGTTTCGTATGTGTAGTTTGATGTTATATTAATCTGTAAACAGACGTAAAATACAAAACATCTTTCAATATTTTTTATCTTTAGTTCACATCCCATTTAAAAACCTGTCCTTTTTCCACAATCACTAAACCATGAAGTAATTGGGAGGATATCATTAAATTGTGACTTTTGTTTGCTCATACTCTTTTGCATATCTGTATCAAGTGCAGGATGATAAAGAAATTTAAATCTAAAGGTAATTATGATTTGGAATGTTCAAACAAACAAACCTAACATTATATGCCCCTCAACTAAGGTTGGACATAAAAATTAATTAATTAAAGGGAAAATTAATTAATTTATTGATTGATTATTGAAGCAAGTATAAATATTCTTTTTATATAAAGACTTGAGTAAGAATGCTTTAAGCTACCTCAGTGGCTACAGTAGTGGAGACTGATCCATCAATTATCGCCTGTCTCTTCTGTCTGTGACTGACATGGGGAATCTTAGCTTGCTTGATAATGGTATCAGTGATGTCATATCCTACAATAAACTCAAAATCTCAATACTGTAACAAACATTAAGGTCTACTCCAGAAAAATGTTCATAGATTTATTTAATGAGAAGTTGCAGAAAATTATACTTACTAGATTTCCTACACATCATGACACCATGTCCACGATTACAGAAAACTTCCTTCCCATTGATACAGCTACAGAATGTGTTAAGGTGACTAAAGGTAGCAGCTGATACTCCCGTGAAGATGGACTTGTTCTGTCTAAAATATAAATGTAAAGTTAAGGTGAGGTACACCTGTACCAAGGGGCTACAGAATGTGTTAAGGTGACTAAAGGTAGCAGCTGATACTCCTGTGAAGATGGACTTGTTCTGTCTAAAATATAAATGTAAAGTTAAGGTGAGGTACACCTGTACCAAGGGCCTACAGAATGTGTTAAGGTGACTAAAGGTAACAGCTGATACTCCCGTGAAGATGGACTTGTTCTGTCTAAAATATAAATGTAAAGTTAAGGTGAGGTACACCTGTACCAAGGGGCTACAGAATGTGTTAAGGTGACTAAAGGTAACAGCTGATACTCCTGTGAAGATGGACTTGTTCTGTCTAAAATATAAATGTAAAGTTAAGGTGAGGTACACGTGTACCAAGGGGCTACAGAATGTGTTAAGGTGACTAAAGGTAGCAGCTGATACTCCCGTGAAGATGGACTTGTTCTGTCTAAAATATAAATGTAAAGTTAATGTGAGGTACACGTGTACCAAGGGCCTACAGAATGTGTTAAGGTGACTAAAGGTAGCAGCTGATACTCCCGTGAAGATGGACTTGTTCTGTCTAAAATATAAATGTAAAGTTAATGTGAGGTACACGTGTACCAAGGGCCTACAGAATGTGTTAAGGTGACTAAAGGTAGCAGCTGATACTCCCGTGAAGATGGACTTGTTCTGCCTAAAATATAAATGAATAGTTAATGTGAGGTACACCTGTACCAAGGGGCTACAGAATGTGTTAAGGTGACTAAAGGTAGCAGCTGATACTCCCGTGAAGATGGACTTGTTCTGTCTAAAATATAAATGTAAAGTTAAGGTGAGGTACACCTGTACCAAGGGCCTACAGAATGTGTTAAGGTGACTAAAGGTAGCAGCTGATACTCCTGTGAAGATGGACTTGTTCTGTCTAAAATATAAATGTAAAGTTAAGGTGAGGTACACCTGTACCAAGGGGCTACAGAATGTGTTAAGGTGACTAAAGGTAGTAGCTGATACTCCTGTGAAGATGGACTTGTTCTGCCTAAAATATAAATGTAAAGTTAAGGTGAGGTACACCTGTACCAAAGGGCTACAGAATGTGTTAAGGTGACTAAAGGTAGCAGCTGATACTCCTGTGAAGATTGACTTGTTCTGTCTAAAATATAAATGTAAAGTTAAGGTGAGGTACACCTGTACCAAGGGCCTACAGAATGTGTTAAGGTGACTAAAGGTAGCAGCTGATACTCCTGTGAAGATGGACTTGTTCTGTCTAAAATATAAATGTAAAGTTAAGGTGAGGTACACCTGTACCAAGGGGCTACAGAATGTGTTAAGGTGACTAAAGGTAACAGCTGATACTCCTGTGAAGATGGACTTGTTCTGCCTAAAATATAAATGTAAAGTTAAGGTGAGGTACACCTGTACCAAGGGGCTACAGAATGTGTTAAGGTGACTAAAGGTAGCAGCTGATACTCCCGTGAAGATGGACTTGTTCTGTCTAAAATATAAATGTAAAGTTAAGTTGAGGTACACCTGTACCAAGGGGCTACAGAATGTGTTCAGGTGACTAAAGGTAGCAGCTGATACTCCTGTGAAGATGGACTTGTTCTGTCTAAAATATAAATGTAAAGTTAAGGTGAGGTACACCTGTACCAAGGGGCTACAGAATGTGTTAAGGTGACTAAAGGTAGCAGCTGATACTCCTGTGAAGATGGACTTGTTCTGTCTAAAATATAAATGTAAAGTTAAGGTGAGGTACACCTGTACCAAGGGCCTACAGAATGTGTTAAGGTGACTAAAGGTAACAGCTGATACTCCCGTGAAGATGGACTTGTTCTGTCTAAAATATAAATGTAAAGTTAAGGTGAGGTACACCTGTACCAAGGGGCTACAGAATGTGTTAAGGTGACTAAAGGTAACAGCTGATACTCCTGTGAAGATGGACTTGTTCTGTCTAAAATATAAATGTAAAGTTAAGGTGAGGTACACCTGTACCAAAGGGCCTACAGAATGTGTTAAGGTGACTAAAGGTAGCAGCTGATACTCCTGTGAAGATGGACTTGTTCTGTCTAAAATATAAATGTAAAGTTAAGGTGAGGTACACCTGTACCAAAGGCCTACAGAATGTGTTAAGGTGACTAAAGGTAACAGCTGATACTCCCGTGAAGATGGACTTGTTCTGTCTAAAATATAAATGTAAAGTTAAGGTGAGGTACACCTGTACCAAGGGGCTACAGAATGTGTTAAGGTGACTAAAGGTAACAGCTGATACTCCTGTGAAGATGGACTTGTTCTGTCTAAAATATAAATGTAAAGTTAAGGTGAGGTACACCTGTACCAAAGGGCTACAGAATGTGTTAAGGTGACTAAAGGTAGTAGCTGATACTCCTGTGAAGATGGACTTGTTCTGTCTAAAATATAAATGTAAAGTTAAGGTGAGGTACACCTGTACCAAGGGGCTACAGAATGTGTTAAGGTGACTAAAGGTAACAGCTGATACTCCTGTGAAGATGGACTTGTTCTGTCTAAAATATAAATGTAAAGTTAAGGTGAGGTACACCTGTACCAAGGGCCTACAGAATGTGTTAAGGTGACTAAAGGTAACAGCTGATACTCCCGTGAAGATGGACTTGTTCTGTCTAAAATATAAATGTAAAGTTAAGGTGAGGTACACCTGTACCAAGGGGCTACAGAATGTGTTAAGGTGACTAAAGGTAACAGCTGATACTCCCGTGAAGATGGACTTGTTCTGTCTAAAATATAAATGTAAAGTTAAGGTGAGGTGCACCTGTACCAAGGGGCTACAGAATGTGTTAAGGTGACTAAAGGTAACAGCTGATACTCCCGTGAAGATGGACTTGTTCTGTCTAAAATATAAATGTAAAGTTAAGGTGAGGTACACCTGTACCAAGGGCCTACAGAATGTGTTAAGGTGACTAAAGGTAGCAGCTGATACTCCCGTGAAGATGGACTTGTTCTGTCTAAAATATAAATGTAAAGTTAAGGTGAGGTACACCTGTACCAAGGGGCTAGAGAATGTGTTAAGGTGACTAAAGGTAGCAGCTGATACTCCCGTGAAGATGGACTTGTTCTGCCTAAAATATAAATGTAAAGTTAAGGTGAGGTACACCTGTACCAAGGGGCTACAGAATGTGTTAAGGTGACTAAAGGTAGCAGCTGATACTCCCGTGAAGATTGACTTGTTCTGTCTAAAATATAAATGTAAAGTTCAGGTGAGGTACACCTGTACCAAAGGGCTACAGAATGTGTTAAGGTGACTAAAGGTAGTAGCTGATACTCCCGTGAAGATGGACTTGTTCTGTCTAAAATATAAATGTAAAGTTAAGTTGAGGTACACCTGTACCAAGGGGCTACAGAATGTGTTAAGGTGACTAAAGGTAGTAGCTGATACTCCTGTGAAGATGGACTTGTTCTGTCTAAAATATAAATGTAAAGTTAAGGTGAGGTACACCTGTACCAAGGGGCTACAGAATGTGTTAAGGTGACTAAAGGTAACAGCTGATACTCCCGTGAAGATGGACTTGTTCTGTCTAAAATATAAATGTAAAGTTAAGGTGAGGTACACGTGTACCAAGGGCCTACAGAATGTGTTAAGGTGACTAAAGGTAGCAGCTGATACTCCCGTGAAGATGGACTTGTTCTGTCTAAAATATAAATGTAAAGTTAAGGTGAGGTACACCTGTACCAAGGGCCTACAGAATGTGTTAAGGTGACTAAAGGTAACAGCTGATACTCCTGTGAAGATGGACTTGTTCTGTCTAAAATATAAATGTAAAGTTAAGGTGAGGTGCACCTGTACCAAGGGGCTACAGAATGTGTTAAGGTGACTAAAGGTAGCAGCTGATACTCCTGTGAAGATGGACTTGTTCTGTCTAAAATATAAATGTAAAGTTAAGGTGAGGTACACCTGTATCAAGGGGCTACAGAATGTGTTAAGGTGACTAAAGGTAGCAGCTGATACTCCTGTGAAGATGGACTTGTTCTGCCTTAAATATAAATGTAAAGTTAAGGTGAGGTACACCTGTACCAAGGGGCTACAGAATGTGTTAAGGTGACTAAAGGTAGTAGCTGATACTCCTGTGAAGATGGACTTGTTCTGTCTAAAATATAAATGAAAAGTTAAGGTGAGGTACACCTGTACCAAAGGCCTACAGAATGTGTTAAGGTGACTAAAGGTAGCAGCTGATACTCCCGTGAAGATGGACTTGTTCTGTCTAAAATATAAATGTAAAGTTAAGGTGATGTACACCTGTACCAAGGGGCTACAGAATGTGTTAAGGTGACTAAAGGTAGCAGCTGATACTCCTGTGAAGATGGACTTGTTCTGTCTAAAATATAAATGTAAAGTTAAGGTGAGGTACACCTGTACCAAAGGCCTACAGAATGTATTAAGGTGACTAAAGGTAACAGCTGATACTCCCGTGAAGATTGACTTGTTCTGTCTAAAATATAAATGTAAAGTTAAGTTGAGGTACACCTGTACCAAGGGGCTACAGAATGTGTTAAGGTGACTAAAGGTAACAGCTGATACTCCTGTGAAGATGGACTTGTTCTGTCTAAAATATAAATGTAAAGTTAAGGTGAGGTACACCTGTACCAAAGGGCCTACAGAATGTGTTAAGGTGACTAAAGGTAACAGCTGATACTCCCGTGAAGATGGACTTGTTCTGTCTAAAATATAAATGTAAAGTTAAGGTGAGGTACACCTGTACCAAGGGGCTACAGAATGTGTTAAGGTGACTAAAGGTAACAGCTGATACTCCTGTGAAGATGGACTTGTTCTGTCTAAAATATAAATGTAAAGTTAAGGTGAGGTACACCTGTACCAAGGGGCTACAGAATGTGTTAAGGTGACTAAAGGTAACAGCTGATACTCCTGTGAAGATGGACTTGTTCTGTCTAAAATATAAATGTAAAGTTAAGGTGAGGTACACCTGTACCAAGGGGCTACAGAATGTGTTAAGGTGACTAAAGGTAGTAGCTGATACTCCTGTGAAGATGGACTTGTTCTGTCTAAAATATAAATGTAAAGTTAAGGTGAGGTACACCTGTACCAAAGGCCTACAGAATGTGTTAAGGTGACTAAAGGTAGCAGCTGATACTCCCGTGAAGATGGACTTGTTCTGTCTAAAATATAAATGTAAAGTTAAGGTGAGGTACACCTGTACCAAAGGCCTACAGAATGTGTTAAGGTGACTAAAGGTAGCAGCTGTGAAGATGGACTTGTTCTGTCTAAAATATAAATGTAAAGTTAAGGTGAGGTACACCTGTACCAAGGGGCTACAGAATGTATTAAGGTGACTAAAGGTAGCAGCTGATACTCCTGTGAAGATGGACTTGTTCTGTCTAAAATATAAATGTAAAGTTAAGGTGAGGTACACCTGTACCAAGGGGCTACAGAATGTGTTAAGGTGACTAAAGGTAGTAGCTGATACTCCTGTGAAGATGGACTTGTTCTGTCTAAAATATAAATGTAAAGTTAATGTGAGGTACACCTGTACCAAAGGGCTACAGAATGTGTTAAGGTGACTAAAGGTAGCAGCTGATACTCCCGTGAAGATGGACTTGTTCTGTCTAAAATATAAATGTAAAGTTAAGGTGAGGTTCACCTGTACCAAAGGCCTACAGAATGTGTTAAGGTGACTAAAGGTAACAGATGATACTCCTGTGAAGATGGACTTGTTCTGTCTAAAATATAAATGTAAAGTTAAGGTGAGGTTCACCTGTACCAAAGGCCTACAGAATGTGTTAAGGTGACTAAAGGTAGCAGCTGATACTCCTGTGAAGATGGACTTGTTCTGCCTAAAATATAAATGTAAAGTTAAGGTGAGGTACACCTGTACCAAAGGGCTACAGAATGTGTTAAGGTGACTAAAGGTAGCAGCTGATACTCCCGTGAAGATGGACTTGTTCTGTCTAAAATATAAATGTAAAGTTAAGGTGAGGTACACGTGTACCAAGGGCCTACAGAATGTGTTAAGGTGACTAAAGGTAACAGCTGATACTCCCGTGAAGATGGACTTGTTCTGTCTAAAATATAAATGTAAAGTTAATGTGAGGTACACCTGTACCAAAGGCCTACAGAATGTGTTCAGGTGACTAAAGGTAGCAGCTGATACTCCCGTGAAGATGGACTTGTTCTGCCTTAAATATAAATGTAAAGTTAAGGTGAGGTACACCTGTACCAAGGGGCTACAGAATGTGTTAAGGTGACTAAAGGTAACAGATGATACTCCCGTGAAGATGGACTTGTTCTGTCTAAAATATAAATGTAAAGTTAAGGTGAGGTACACCTGTACCAAAGGCCTACAGAATGTGTTAAGGTGACTAAAGGTAGCAGCTGATACTCCTGTGAAGATGGACTTGTTCTGCCTAAAATATAAATGTAAAGTTAAGGTGAGGTACACCTGTACCAAAGGCCTACAGAATGTTTTAAGGTGACTAAAGGTAGCAGCTGATACTCCCGTGAAGATGGACTTGTTCTGTCTAAAATATAAATGTAAAGTTAAGGTGAGGTACACCTGTACCAAGGGCCTACAGAATGTGTTCAGGTGACTAAAGGTAGCAGCTGATACTCCCGTGAAGATGGACTTGTTCTGCCTTAAATATAAATGTAAAGTTAAGGTGAGGTACACCTGTACCAAGGGGCTACAGAATGTGTTAAGGTGACTAAAGGTAACAGCTGATACTCCCGTGAAGATGGACTTGTTCTGTCTAAAATATAAATGTAAAGTTAAGGTGAGGTACACCTGTACCAAAGGGCTACAGAATGTGTTAAGGTGACTAAAGGTAGCAGCTGATACTCCCGTGAAGATGGACTTGTTCTGTCTAAAATATAAATGTAAAGTTAAGGTGAGGTACACCTGTACCAAAGGGCTACAGAATGTGTTAAGGTGACTTAAGGTAGCAGCTGATACTCCCGTGAAGATGGATTTGTTCTGTCTAAAATATAAATGTAAAGTTAAGGTGAGGTACACCTGTACCAAGGGGCTACAGAATGTGTTAAGGTGACTAAAGGTAGCAGCTGATACTCCCGTGAAGATGGACTTGTTCTGCCTAAAATATAAATGTAAAGTTAAGGTGAGGTTCACCTGTACCAAAGGCCTACAGAATGTGTTAAGGTGACTAAAGGTAGAAGCTGATACTCCTGTGAAGATGGACTTGTTCTGTCTAAAATATACATGTAAAGTTAAGGTGAGGTACACCTGTACCAAGGGGCTACAGAATGTGTTAAGGTGACTAAAGGTAGTAGCTGATACTCCCGTGAAGATGGACTTGTTCTGTCTAAAATATAAATGTAAAGTTAAGACGAGGTACACCTGTACCAAAGGCCTACAGAATGTGTTAAGGTGACTTAAGGTAGCAGCTGATACTCCCGTGAAGATGGACTTGTTCTGTCTAAAATATAAATGTAAAGTTAAGGTGAGGTACACCTGTACCAAGGGGCTACAGAATGTGTTAAGGTGACTAAAGGTAGCAGCTGATACTCCCGTGAAGATGGACTTGTTCTGTCTAAAATATAAATGTAAAGTTAAGACGAGGTACACCTGTACCAAAGGCCTACAGAATGTGTTAAGGTGACTTAAGGTAGCAGCTGATACTCCTGTGAAGATGGACTTGTTCTGTCTAAAATATAAATGAAAAGTTAAGTTGAGGTACACCTGTACCAAGGGGCTACAGAATGTGTTAAGGTGACTAAAGGTAGCAGCTGATACTCCCGTGAAGATGGACTTGTTCTGTCTAAAATATAAATGTAAAGTTAAGGTGAGGTACACCTGTACCAAGGGGCTACAGAATGTGTTAAGGTGACTAAAGGTAGCAGCTGATACTCCTGTGAAGATGGACTTGTTCTGTCTAAAATATAAATGTAAAGTTAAGGTGAGGTACACCTGTACCAAGGGGCTACAGAATGTGTTAAGGTGACTAAAGGTAGCAGCTGATACTCCCGTGAAGATGGACTTGTTCTGTCTAAAATATAAATGTAAAGTTAAGGTGAGGTACACGTGTACCAAGGGCCTACAGAATGTGTTAAGGTGACTAAAGGTAACAGCTGATACTCCTGTGAAGATGGACTTGTTCTGTCTAAAATATAAATGTAAAGTTAAGGTGAGGTACACCTGTACCAAAGGCCTACAGAATGTGTTAAGGTGACTAAAGGTAGCAGCTGATACTCCTGTGAAGATGGACTTGTTCTGTCTAAAATATAAATGTAAAGTTAAGGTGAGGTACACCTGTACCAAAGGCCTACAGAATGTGTTAAGGTGACTAAAGGTAACAGCTGATACTCCTGTGAAGATGGACTTGTTCTGTCTAAAATATAAATGTAAAGTTAAGGTGAGGTACACCTGTACCAAGGGGCTACAGAATGTGTTAAGGTGACTAAAGGTAGCAGCTGATACTCCCGTGAAGATGGACTTGTTCTGTCTAAAATATAAATGTAAAGTTAAGGTGAGGTGCACCTGTATCAAGGGGCTACAGAATGTGTTAAGGTGACTAAAGGTAGCAGCTGATACTCCCGTGAAGATGGACTTGTTCTGTCTAAAATATAAATGTAAAGTTATGGTGAGGTGCACCTGTATCAAGGGGCTACAGAATGTGTTAAGGTGACTAAAGGTAGCAGCTGATACTCCCGTGAAGATGGACTTGTTCTGTCTAAAATATAAATGTAAAGTTAAGGTGAGGTACACCTGTACCAAGGGCCTACAGAATGTATTAAGGTGACTAAAGGTAGCAGCTGATACTCCCGTGAAGATGGATTTATTCTGTCTAAAATATAAATGTAAAGTTAAGGTGAGGTTCACCTGTACCAAAGGGCTACAGAATGTGTTAAGGTGACTAAAGGTAGTAGCTGATACTCCCGTGAAGATGGACTTGTTCTGTCTAAAATATAAATGTAAAGTTAAGGTGAGGTACACCTGTACCAAGGGCCTACAGAATGTATTAAGGTGACTAAAGGTAGCAGCTGATACTCCTGTGAAGATGGACTTGTTCTGTCTAAAATATAAATGTAAAGTTAAGGTGAGGTACACCTGTACCAAAGGGCTACAGAATGTGTTAAGGTGACTAAAGGTAGCAGCTGATACTCCTGTGAAGATGGACTTGTTCTGCCTAAAATATAAATGTAAAGTTAAGGTGAGGTACACCTGTACCAAGGGGCTACAGAATGTGTTAAGGTGACTAAAGGTAACAGCTGATACTCCTGTGAAGATGGACTTGTTCTGTCTAAAATATAAATGTAAAGTTAAGGTGAGGTACACCTGTACCAAGGGCCTACAGAATGTGTTAAGGTGACTAAAGGTAGCAGCTGTGAAGATGGACTTGTTCTGTCTAAAATATAAATGTAAAGTTAATGTGAGGTACACCTGTACCAAGGGGCTACAGAATGTGTTAAGGTGACTAAAGGTAGCAGCTGATACTCCTGTGAAGATGGACTTGTTCTGTCTAAAATATAAATGTAAAGTTAAGGTGAGGTACACCTGTACCAAGGGGCTACAGAATGTGTTAAGGTGACTAAAGGTAGCAGCTGATACTCCTGTGAAGATGGACTTGTTCTGCCTAAAATATAAATGTAAAGTTAAGGTGAGGTACACCTGTACCAAGGGGCTACAGAATGTGTTAAGGTGACTAAAGGTAGCAGCTGATACTCCTGTGAAGATGGACTTGTTCTGTCTAAAATATAAATGTAAAGTTAAGGTGAGGTACACCTGTACCAAAGGCCTACAGAATGTGTTAAGGTGACTAAAGGTAACAGCTGATACTCCCGTAAAGATGGACTTGTTCTGTCTAAAATATAAATGTAAAGTTAATGTGAGGTACACCTGTACCAAGGGGCTACAGAATGTGTTAAGGTGACTAAAGGTAACAGCTGATACTCCTGTGAAGATGGACTTGTTCTGTCTAAAATATAAATGTAAAGTTAAGGTGAGGTACACCTGTACCAAGGGCCTACAGAATGTGTTAAGGTGACTTAAGGTAGCAGCTGATACTCCCGTGAAGATGGACTTGTTCTGTCTAAAATATAAATGTAAAGTTAAGGTGAGGTACACCTGTACCAAGGGGCTACAGAATGTGTTAAGGTGACTAAAGGTAACAGCTGATACTCCCGTGAAGATGGACTTGTTCTGTCTAAAATATAAATGTAAAGTTAAGGTGAGGTGCACCTGTACCAAGGGGCTACAGAATGTGTTCAGGTGACTAAAGGTAGCAGCTGATACTCCTGTGAAGATGGACTTGTTCTGTCTAAAATATAAATGTAAAGTTCAGGTGAGGTACACCTGTACCAAAGGGCTACAGAATGTGTTAAGGTGACTAAAGGTAGTAGCTGATACTCCTGTGAAGATGGACATGTTCTGTCTAAAATATAAATGTAAAGTTAAGGTGAGGTACACCTGTACCAAAGGCCTACAGAATGTGTTAAGGTGACTAAAGGTAACAGATGATACTCCTGTGAAGATGGACTTGTTCTGTCTAAAATATAAATGTAAAGTTCAGGTGAGGTACACCTGTACCAAAGGGCTACAGAATGTGTTAAGGTGACTAAAGGTAACAGCTGATACTCCCGTGAAGATTGACTTGTTCTGTCTAAAATATAAATGTAAAGTTAATGTGAGGTACACCTGTACCAAGGGGCTACAGAATGTGTTAAGGTGACTAAAGGTAACAGCTGATACTCCCGTGAAGATGGACTTGTTCTGTCTAAAATATAAATGTAAAGTTAAGGTGAGGTACACCTGTACCAAGGGCCTACAGAATGTGTTAAGGTGACTAAAGGTAGCAGCTGATACTCCTGTGAAGATGGACTTGTTCTGTCTAAAATATAAATGTAAAGTTAAGGTGAGGTACACCTGTACCAAGGGCCTACAGAATGTGTTAAGGTGACTAAAGGTAACAGCTGATACTCCCGTGAAGATTGACTTGTTCTGTCTAAAATATAAATGTAAAGTTAAGGTGAGGTACACCTGTACCAAGGGGCTACAGAATGTGTTAAGGTGACTAAAGGTAGTAGCTGATACTCCTGTGAAGATGGACTTGTTCTGTCTAAAATATAAATGTAAAGTTAAGACGAGGTACACCTGTACCAAAGGCCTACAGAATGTGTTAAGGTGACTAAAGGTAGCAGCTGATACTCCCGTGAAGATGGACTTGTTCTGCCTAAAATATAAATGTAAAGTTAAGGTGAGGTACACCTGTACCAAAGGCCTACAGAATGTGTTAAGGTGACTAAAGGTAGCAGCTGATACTCCCGTGAAGATGGATTTGTTCTGTCTAAAATATAAATGTAAAGTTAAGGTGAGGTACACCTGTACCAAGGGGCTACAGAATGTGTTAAGGTGACTAAAGGTAGTAGCTGATACTCCCGTGAAGATGGATTTGTTCTGTCTAAAATATAAATGTAAAGTTAAGGTGAGGTACACCTGTACCAAAGGGCTACAGAATGTGTTAAGGTGACTAAAGGTAGCAGCTGTGAAGATGGACTTGTTCTGTCTAAAATATAAATGTAAAGTTAAGGTGAGGTACACCTGTACCAAGGGGCTACAGAATGTGTTAAGGTGACTAAAGGTAACAGCTGATACTCCTGTGAAGATGGACTTGTTCTGTCTAAAATATAAATGTAAAGTTAAGGTGAGGTACACCTGTACCAAGGGCCTACAGAATGTGTTAAGGTGACTAAAGGTAACAGCTGATACTCCCGTGAAGATGGACTTGTTCTGTCTAAAATATAAATGTAAAGTTAAGGTGAGGTACACCTGTACCAAAGGCCTACAGAATGTGTTAAGGTGACTAAAGGTAGCAGCTGATACTCCCGTGAAGATGGACTTGTTCTGTCTAAAATATAAATGTAAAGTTAAGTTGAGGTACACCTGTACCAAGGGGCTACAGAATGTGTTCAGGTGACTAAAGGTAGCAGCTGATACTCCTGTGAAGATGGACTTGTTCTGCCTAAAATATAAATGTAAAGTTAAGGTGAGGTACACCTGTACCAAAGGCCTACAGAATGTGTTAAGGTGACTAAAGGTAGCAGCTGATACTCCCGTGAAGATGGACTTGTTCTGTCTAAAATATAAATGTAAAGTTAAGGTGAGGTACACCTGTACCAAGGGGCTACAGAATGTGACAAGATGATTGAAGGTATTAACAGATACTACTGTGAAAACAGGCTTGTTCTGTCTAAAATATTAATATTATATTATTGTAAAATTTTGACAATGTTAAGCTCCATTGGAGTGATACTACAAATTGAAAACATTTCAAGTTAAATAACTGAAAGCATTTGTGCAAAGACATACATAAACCTTACAAAAGGTAATCCAAGCTCCAAATTGAAAAAAAAATGTCTAATTATCTCCCCTGAATTACTACCAACAGCCATGAAATTTTTCATGCACAATATTTACTTCTTTCATTAAAAATCCATCATTCAGTTTAGGACAAATTAAAAGAGTCACAGAGGACAAATAAATCAAACTGAAGTCTCCATTACTTACTTCCATATCATACAGAATGGCTGAGGATTTCTGTGGTTGTCTGGTCGTCCTGTTCCTGGGTTGTAAACATCGTTGTTTCTGTTACCATCATATGACCCACACAATCCTGTAATATACAATAGATTTTATGATTCAAGCTATAAAAGCTAAATACAAATCTTATTTTTAAAAACTTTTCATACAAAGAGCATTGACAATACTTTGGCACTCTACAACATATTTTCTGTTAATATTTTATGAGTTTACCAATGATCAGTACAGTTACAGAGTATTTGTTTTTTACCTTATTGTTATAGAGCTTTAAGTTTGTTAAAACAAAAAATACCACTACAAAATACATTCAGATTGATTTACAATTTTCTGTTTATTGTCCTATCAACATAACACGTATTTCAGACGTTATCAAGATAAAAATAAACAAAGTACCATTAGTACCCAGTCTTCACTAGAGGGTTAGGTGGATAAAAGAAATGGACAGTTCAAAACGTTAAAAATGTTGAACTAAGTTTTACACACAATACCACTACTAAGTCTACCTTCAGTATGTCCTCTGTCAACACTGGAAGGTTTGATCCAGATATTGATAAAGGAGCCATGATTCCATTTCTGTACTGTGATGATGGTTCCAGTGGGTAATATCACCTGGAAATAAATAAATGCAATTATCATTGTATGTTTAATAAGAGAAACTTTAATGTGTAAAATGATGGACTTTTAGAGTGCAACCACCCCCTTAAAATGAATATCTAGGAAATCACTAAAGTGTTACAAGGCCTATGCCTACCCCCTCACACAACTTAAGCAAAATTATTGGGTCATCTGCTGATCTAAGAAGCAAGTGTTTTCAATTTTCTTATAGTGTGTTGCAAGACAAAACATCTAGAGCATTTTTTTTTTACTTTGACCAAACAAAGGGTAAGAGTTCAATGATTTCCCCAGAATTATTCTAAAAACAAATGAAATTCTTATATGGATGCTGATGTGAGATTATTTTAAAGGAGTAGGGGCGATAAGGCCGTTATTTAGCCTAAAAATATAAAGGTTATGCAAAAGTGTCCATTTCTTGTTAAAATATAGCATAAACACTGCCTAAAAGGAAAACATGTCTAAAAACTTTAAAATCTAATATTGAAGCGTAATAATGACCTCATAATTCTATTGGTTTTAGCAAAAATGACAAAATATGAGAATTTTTGGTAGATTTCATGGTACATTTTGGACCAGGAAACATCGTCTGCACATGAGAAACAAGTTCATATTTTTAGAGAAGGTTTATATAAGCTGTATAAACAATCTGTAGAAATATTTAGTTGTTTCTTGTGTGCAGAGATACTTTTCTTATCCAAAATGTATCTTAAACATGCTGAAATTTGATGTTAATTCATGATTTTCTGAATAAAGGTCGGTTTCGTTCATATTTGTTTCCAAAACAATCATTCAAAATTAAAAAATGTATTAAGTTTCTCATTTTTTATATATTTAACAAATATTTTATCAGCATCTGACAACAGTATTCCAAGGTTGAGAATTGAGTAGAATTTTAGACCAAAAACAGGCCTTATCGCCCCTACTCCTTTCTGATGAATGTTTGACAGAATTTGATTTCACAGTTGTTGTACAATGTATGTATATGATCTCAAGTCATGCCATGTCAGTGTAACATCAAAGTGTTCTTTACTTTTTTGTTGAATGTTCAATGCTTCTCCATATTAAGATTATTTCTCACTTCAAAATTGCTTCCCTTGTATACCAAATAGGTTTGAATATTTATTCATGCAAAAATCTTTCATAAACCTGACCTGGTATTTCTGTCCACATCCAATCCTTAGAATCTGTGTACCGGGTGTCAGTTCTCCGTTTTTATACAGCTCCACCTGGATACCTGCTGCAGATGAATGGCCGTGACCGTGATGGTGATGTCCAAACAGTGCTCCCAGGAAACCTCCAAGTCCATGACTGTGGCTATTCCCGTTAGTTCTCTGACATGAGGAGAATGTGATGACATCATCACCAGACTTCACGGCTAATCCACAGTTACAGTACGCTCGACCTCTATTGGAACACTTCACATAGAATCCTCTGACCTAATAAATAACATTCTGTTTAAAATAATATTGATTAGGGCAATTAAGTAAAACACTTCAAAAGAAAAATATGTGAATTAGATAAATTATCAGCTTTATAACTGCTAATTCAGACTCATTTCCATAATTGGAATGATTAAAGAAGAAATCTCTGAATTTATCAAACTAATTTTTTTACCTCATATGGCAGAGTTGTGTGTCTGTACATGATAAACTCCCCACCATTGTGATTGTCATAATGTCTGAAATCAAAAATCTATATATAAAACTATTAATTCCATCTAATTATGAAAGTTAAGTTAATATGATAATAGAATTAGAAGAGAGAGAAAATTCTATGTTACTGACACATTGTATCAATAAACACTTTTATACCTAAACAGAAATATAAGCTGTTAAATTTAAGTTCAAATTAATTCTGCAAAAAAGAGGAAAAACTGACATAAATAACTAATAAATACTAACAGTAAGACAAGATGATATATTGATTAAAGCCAATATCATTCAATAAATTTTATATTTCTAATGACAATACTTGCCTTCCATCAAAGGTAGTGATGTGAGGATCATTCATAGAGGAACACTGTGAATGATGATCACCATTGTTGGCATGGATCTGGAAAAGGCAATGCAAAATCGTTCCTTCTACATACCATTAAAATATACATTCTGTTTAATTGTTGACATTTCATTGATGAGAGTAGTAACTTGAGAGGTGTGTAATAACCAGCAGCACTGTAACTGCTAAAAGAGCACCTGAGATCAATCATTTTTCCATTTGAGTTTGTGTTGTCAATTGCAATTTGAAGTTAAGTTGTTATGTGTGTATTTTTATTATCTACAGAGTGATTTTCCATCCCTGTTAAAGTGTTTTTTTGTATCTACTGATTTTAAATTATGATATTTCAATGCCTCATTTCAAATGATGAATACAATGTACAGGTACTGTCAGGATAAAAACCTTTACAATACTGTGAAGTGTACATGTACAGTAATACCCTACACTGATCATCACAAAACTTTAAAAATATTTTAAAGTCAAAGAATTTTCTCAATAAATTGTATTACAGCTGATAGCAACTTTGATTTCATTGGCTAAGAATATGTTCATACTATAAGGTAAAATGTATGCTAGTGTATAGCAGTCACTAGAGTGAGGATCTGCTCAATGGCCTGACATTCAACCATAACTTACAAGAGGGAGTACCTGGAGACCTGTAGATATTCTACATTTATATTTGGTGGGGGGGTAGCATTTCAGTAATAACTTAATGTTCATGAGTCTAAAAATTACCTGTAGATGTCCAACATTCAATGTGTGAGGTATAGCAGTCACTGGTGGTTTGGGCTGGTTAACAACATGGGCCTGTACTGTAAAGTGATTGTTTGTGTTGGGGTCAATTCTTCCATCAACAGTGGCTTTCACAGGAATCTGTATTGTCTGTTGCCATGACGATATGTGTACAGTCTGTGACACGGTAGTACCACACATTCCAGGTTTAGGTGACTGGTTTGGACCCTGCCAGCCTACAAGGACCTCAGAGATGTACTTGACAGAGGAACATCGCTGGTAGAAGCGTTCATATCTAGAATGAGTTGTTATGGTAACCTGACAGTTTCCTTGACAACCTTGACAACAGAACATCTGAGGTGGAGCAGTAACATTGATGACAATGTGTTTGGCTGGATGTCCTTCAGTTAATACCAATGTCCCAGTGGTAATCAGCTGTAATTACAAAATCATTTCACTTCATAACAAAATTTCACTCATAATGGAAAAGCAAATGGAATTTCATAATTCAACCTGCACTAGAAAAACAAGATAAGGTTTACTTTAACATTGACATGTTATTTAAATTTATAAATATTCATAAAAAAATTTATTTCATTAACATCTCATGCTTGTCATCAAATGCTTTTAAAATCTTTTGATGAAAGAACAGAAAGTCAAAAACTAACATTTTGAAGCCACATAGAAATGTCATACTAAAAAAGAATTGTAAAGATCATCCTAAATACAACTGTATATGAAGCCTGGTGTGATAGCAGTTTATATAAGATTTAATCTTACTTACTATAATGTCTGGTGTGATGACATTGCTGGGTTTTACTGGTGTCAGTGACGTCTGTCCTTTCCATCTAGCTTGAACCGTACACGTGATCTAAAACATAAACATCTTAACTTGAGCATATCTGTAGGAAATGGTTTTCGCTATTTCTTAAATATATTTATTAAAATTTATACAAACTGTACAGTTTTGAGGTTCTGGGGATTCATTTCTTTTATTTTCGTGGGTACAAATTTTCATGGTTTGATGAAAAAGGATCAGGTGGTGGATCATTGAAGTCTGCAGCATACATATAAATATCAAATTTCTTTTTCGTGGAGTATCAAATTTGGTGGGTCAACTCAGCCACAAAAACCACAAAAAATGATACCCCATGAATAATACTTAATGAAACCACAGTAGCTAAAAACTTAGCAATTTTTAGGTTTTTCATCTTTTTTTTCATATCATTTCTTATGCAACCAAAGATCATTAATAAACAACTTGGTGAAAGTTGTTAAGACCATAATCCAAAGTGTCTGTATACTAAATATCAGATGCCTTGTTTTATACTATAACTATTAATTATTCATTTTACGCAAAGTCTAACAGAAAATTTTACACCACCCCTGGTTTTGTTTTCAATGACTATTAGTTGCTGGAAAGACAAAAATAGCAGGTTGGACCATTAACAAACCACTCAACATGTCAAAGCAAAATGCTGACATTTATAAGTAAGAAATGTACCTTGTCTCTGAAGAGATTCTGATTGATGGTGGCTATGGTAAAAATCACATGAACTGAAGTTCCCTCTACGATCTTCTCGATGACACACTTCCCGTTGATGTTTAGGCACACGACAAACTCCACGTTTTTCTCTGTAGACTTCTGAAATTCACATTTAAAGTGAGCCATACCAGTCTGGTCTACACCTGGTTTCAGGTGAGGGATACTGATGTACCCAGGCTTAGAGGGTCTGGGGGTAGTTGGTCTCTGGGTTGTGGGTTTCTGGGTTGTTGGCTTAGGTGTGGTGGGTTTTGGAGTTGTGGGTCTCCGGGTTGTAGGCCTCTTTGTTGTGGGTTTTGGAGTTGTGGGTTTAGGTGTGGTGGGTTTTTGGGTTGTTGGCTTCTTGGTTGTGGGTTTTTCTGTTGGCTTCTTGGTTGTGGGTTTTTCTGTTGGCTTAGCTGTTGCTGAAGTAGGTTTAGCCGTATTTGGTTTTGTTGTCACTTGTTGAGCAGTCGTTGGTTTATCTGTAGGTTTAGTTGAAGGTGCAGTGGGCTTAGCAGTACTTGGTTTGGTTGTTGCTGGTTGAGATGTTGGTTTGCTGGTTGTTGGTTTTGCTGGTGTTGTCAAATCGTCTGTGAAATAAAGAATAGATTTATATTATACCAGGACTTGTCTGTTTTATAATAGCTACTACGCTCACACACATTGAAAGTTTGTTTTTTATCATTTATTAAAATAATATCAATATGTGGATCGTGTCTTTCTGGCACATATTCCATATTCTTTTGTTTATAATACTGCTATTTTGTTAATAAAAGACTTAATCGTCCCTTTCTCGTTGGTGTTTACTGGTTTAGTCTCTGCCCTTTCAGACTTCAGATGCCACATTGGTACCTCTGCTTCTTAGAAACATATAGCTAATTTTATCATTATTTGCCTTATGCATACATATCACTATCAATCCATATACAAGGAAGGAAAAAATAGTTGAACAGACATAGATGTGGTCAGCTACTCATAAGTTATTCTATAGCAACAATACCCGGATCGCGAGTTCCAAAATAGCCGCCATTTTACCTCGATTTTACTGGAAAACTTGTACCTACTCTGTGATAAATCAAACAGGGAAACCTTGTCCTTTCTTTCCAATCCCTTGGAAATGTTTGTTTTTATACTTATTTAACCATTACAAATTGATGAACAAAACTTTTTAATCAATTTTCTTTCAAATTTTCCTTAAATAAATCGGTAAACATGTTGCTTCCATTGCTCCCAATGTTCTGACGTCAGATCTTACCTCAGTTGACCTTTGACATTTGGACATTCTAATATCCGGAATGTTCCGGAATGGATTAACTCGCGATTGGTCTATACTAAAGAGGAAAATTAAGCTGTGCTGACAAAGATGGGCCCTTTCAAATCACATACCTTTACATACATATCCAGTTCTACAATAATCAGAGGTGACAGGGAAGGTGGCTACACTTGTTCTCATGGGTGTGGTTCTCTGAGGAGTTGATGCCAGTGTTGTCTTCTCTGAAATAAAAGTACCAACCTTTGAATTATTGCCAAAATAAACTACTGGTATATTAATATAATCATTAAAGTTATGTTATTTTGTACAAAAACTGTGTAAGAACTGACCATAAGATAAATTTAACAATGACAAATGAGTTTTAGCTCATAACATGTATTATTCTGGAGCACCTGAGTTCACTCTCGATTCGACTTGAGTTCACGCTGCTAAATGCGGTTTGGTTGTTATGTGTTTTTTGTTGCTGTTGTTGCATGGTTTGATTGTTGTGATGATTTTGTCTTTGTCTTTTCTGTATAATGATTTTTGATTGCCCCTTTGGTATACCTTTGTTTCTCTCTTTAGGTTATTAAGTAAACTTTACCCTAACTTTAGGTATATTAATTGTGAAGAGTATACGATATTGAGATGTGGAATAAGTGTACGCGACACAACAAACATAAACAAACAGCAATTCAAAAAATCACAACGGAAAATAGCAAGCAGTCTTCAACATGACCATAGGTCACTGCTTACCGTCTTGCATTGGTAGTCAGTCTCCTATCTACCACAGTTTTAGTACATTTTATCCTTAATTGGTTTGATATACATGTATTAAAACCCATCATTCCACTTCAGTAACATAATACAATTACCTGGAATGGGTGTGGTCAGCTCTCCCTCTCCCACAATATTATCAATCCAGCAATGCCAGATGATGGCTGACATCATGAAGTAGTTACACGAGATTGAAGACGATCCAGGGGGAGTGCCGATGTACATGTGTTCCGTCGACGATGTAATCATCTGGTGTTTTATTGACGTTGTCACTGAACTGACCACATGGCTATCTACCACGACCTTTAACCCCTGTGAAGGTGACCATGAGATTATAACCTGATGATAGACCTGGAGAGATAAGGTCTCCCTTTTGATCGTAGAGAACCAGGTATCAGTGGCATTAGAGACCACACAGTGGAACTGTCCATACCTGTAGACCATTGCTAGCCCCGTCCCGTCAGCTTTCTCAGCACCACTAGATATGACAACAGTATTTTCCTCAATCTTTGTAAACATGATGGTTATTTTGATAGTCAATCCACAGGAACACACGCTCAAGTTACCAAAACATAGATTATTGTGTATTCCCAAGTCTATGTACTGGTTTACATTGTTAAAGTTGACACCAGTAGACGTGTTGACACTTAACTGGCCGTGGATTGTAGCGTTGAACTGTGATCCGACGATTGTATTGGTATGGGGAATACTGGTGAAACTCCACTCATACTTAGGTATGTCTGGCTTCTTGGTAGTGGTAGGAGCCAAGGTGGTAGTCGTAGGTAGAGCTAAAAATAGAACAATGAACCATTTTAATACAATGTACAAATAAATTTGTTTAACAAGTTTTCTTTTAACAGTCTAAAGAATTTGTTGAATCACAAGTTTAACTTTCAAGTCTTTAAATCAAAATAAATACATTGTACTCCAATTATATTTTTTCCTTGAGTTGTTGTGAACTTGAAATAAGCTGTTGATTAGCAAAATAAAGATTATTTTTGTTAAGATTCTAATATTAAATCAAAATTTTCAACTTAATCAGTGTTTATCTAAAGCAAGAATTCAATAAGCAAGTTAAAAGTCAAGATACACCAATTACTAAATACTAAAATACAAATGTGAAATTATCTATACTGAAACAAATGCATATATATGTAATCATGCTACAAATTCTATGTTAGCAATACTGAACATGCAGTTAATTCAAGCTTTTACTTCACTTTCTTGAACTATAGTTTGTTACATGTGGATGCAATACAAGGCAGATTAATTGAATGTTAAAACTAACTGAAACATGCATGTATGAGAAAAATTTTTAAACATACATTATACACTGTTTATTTCAAATTTTTACATGAATAAGAAATTAAGGCATCATTTGGATTAAAGTCTGGTTTGACTCTCAATCTTGTGCACTTAAGGAGCAGGGCTTTTTGGGGAGGATTATAAATAAAAAACAGTTAAATTCAATCAAAATGGGAGGAATAATACATGAATCATATCTTAATAACTGTTTTGTGTGTTATCAACTGAATAACATCACAGTAACAGGGATAAAAACAAGGGGTTGCACTTAGTCGTGCTAAGGATAACTCCACTCCATCATTTGGAAAAAAGGAAGTAGTTGCACGACTGACCTGGAAGGAGAGGCACGGTACATCATATCATGCTAAAGCTGTATACCAAATTTGAAATCAATCCCTTCAGTAGATGCCAAGAAATCTATTATGAAAAATTTCTATTTTTGTTCCTTAAAAAAGTCAAAGTCAGCTCAGGAAGAAGATGCACCAGTGACCTGGAAAGGGGAGACACAGTACACTCATTATGCTGAAGCTGTGTACCAAATTTGAAATCAATCCCTTTAGTAGAAGCTGAGAAATCTGTTACGAAAACAGATTGACATGGTGATTGCAATATAGCCCCCTCTCTTACGAGTGGGGTATTATATGCACATGAACCATGTTATCATTGACGTCCAAAAATGAATATGATTCCATCCGAGGGAACAACAAAATAATTGAATAAGTGAATTTTCTGACTATAGACAATTGTCAGAAATAACTTCACACACTATCAAAAACTAAATATTTCAACAGCACTAGGAAGTTACTTTTATTAAAGGATATATGTTTTCTGGATTTGAAAATGAATCTATGAATCCATGGTTTGTTAATATGGAGCAAATCAATAGAAAATACCCCAGTTCTTTGGAATCAAATTTTGTTGCATAACTAACCAACCCAAACCATGAAAACTGGTACCTCACAAACAATAATACTCTTGCAGTACAATGTATATACCATTATTACTTTTAATAACAAAACGAGTATTGATTGTGACGGCAGCCGTCACAGATGTTCCCCAAACGAACAAGATGTACCTTAAAGCAGCAAAAATACTGCCTTTTTTCAGTTTTATAGAATGTGCAAATGATGTAAAAATATAGAATATATATGTATAATGTTCATGGCATTGTCAATGATGTGTTTGAACATACCATCTTGGATAAATTTTGGCGCCCATCTTGGATTTAGAAATTTCACGGTTTTGCATTTGACGGAAAAACTGTAAATATCTCTTTAAATGTTTTTAAATATTTTTGTAGTACTTATCAAGCTCTATAATACCATGAAGTTTCAAGGTGCTCATCACTTGTGTTACTGAGATATGAGAATGTCCTATATAATGAACTTTTGCTATTTATTAAAAAAAGCGGCCATTAAAAAAATTTCGAAGTCCTAATGGACACCTCTGATGTGGAGCATTACTCGCAACACCAAAATGTACCAGAATTTTAATTTTCATCAAAATCCAAGCACTTTTAAATTTGGCGGCCATCTTGGATTTTGAAATTTCACATTTTCGCATTTTGTGGAAAAACCGCAAATATCGCTTCAAATTTTTTTTTATATTTTTGTAGTACTCATCAAGCTCTATAATCCTACCGAGTTTCAAGGTCCTGACCACCTCGGTTACAGAGATATAGCAATGTCCTATATAATGAACTTTTGCTATTTATTGAAAAAAAGCGGCCATTTAAAAAATTTCGAAGTCCTTATGGACACCTCTGATGTGGAGCATTACTCACAACATCAAAATCTACCAGAATATTAATTTTTATCAAAATCCAAGCACTTTTAAATTTTGGCGGCCATCTTGGATTTAGAAATTTCACATTTTCGCATTTTGCGGAAAAACCGTAAATATCGCTTCAAATTTTTTTTTTTATATTTTTGTAGTACTCATCAAGCTTTATAATCCTACCAAGTTTCAAGGTCCTGACCACCTAGGTTACCGAGATATAGCAATGTCCTATATAATGAACTTTCGCTGTTTACTCGGAAACGGTGGCCATTTTGAAAATTCCGAAAACGTTGTGCACACCTCTGATATGTGCCCCATCACTGTGGAAAGTTTCATAAAACTCGGTCTTCACATCTCTTCGGCTATACCCGGACAAGCGTTTTTTAGAGTGCGGAAGAAGAAGAAGAATAATAAGAATAATAAGAAACGGAGTAAAAACAATATGTTCCCACACTTCGTTTGGGGAACATAATAAAATAGCATTAAAAACTCTAAAATACAAAAGCAAACCACACTATAGAAGTTCTAGAGTATTCTGAATTAAGCTTTCACACAGTCTTATACTACCTGTGGACATTAATCCATGTTCTACCAGAACCTGATGTGACGCCTGCCATATTGTTAATCCTGTCACCTTCATATAAGTACTGTAACTTGTTGCGTGTAACTTTCCAATAGTCAATGTGTGCTGGATAGATGTGTAATGATTGGTAGTGGATGTGATCGTTGATGCCACCTGGTGGCCATCCACAATAATTGTCAGACCATGCGTGACACTCCATGATATCTGATAGTTATGCCACTTGTTGACATCCACTTTGAACTGGGTATTCACTTTCCATGTTTTCTGAGTACTTACGTAACCAAAGAGATGACCTTGATAGAAATACAGCGCCATTCCTGTACCATTCATGTACTGGTTGCTATTGGAGATGATAACTGTCTTCTGCTGATGATTGACCTTGATGAGACTGACTCTGACCTTGACAGTAAAGCCAGACTGACAGCTTTGGAGGTTATTTAAACACTCCATATTTGATCCATTAGAGAATTCTAAATACTGGTTGCTACCATTCAACACAAGAACAGGTTTAGAGTAGACAGTATGGTGTTCAAAGTGTGGTGTTCCGTGTACGGTCAAATTAAATGAAGATGTCATCAGAACATTGTGTTTGATAGAAATGAAGGTCAAGTCATAGGTTTTCACTGTTTTTACTGTACTAGTAACTTCTTGTATTGTCCTGGTTGTTCTTTGAGTTGCTTGGGTAGATATTGTTTCTTCTGTTGGGGTAATGGCTGTTGCTTCCATTGCTTGTGTTGTAAAAGTTTTACTTGGTGTTGTTGTCACTGCTGCACTTGGTGTTGTTGTTGCTTGTGTTGTCACTGCTATACTTGATTTTGTTGTTGCTTTTGTTGTCGTAGTTGTACTAGGTGTTGTTGTTGCTTGTGTTGTCGTAGTTGTACTAGGTGTTGCTGTTGCTTGTGTTGTTACTGCTATACTTGGTGTTGATGTTGCTTGTGTTGTCGTAGTTGTACTAGGTGTTGTTGTTGCTTGTGTTGTCGTAGTTGTACTAGGTGTTGTTGTTGCTTGTGTTGTCGTAGTTGTACTAGGTGTTGTTGTTGCTTGAGTTGTCGTAGTTGTACTTGGCATTGTTGCTTTTTGTGTTGTTGCTGTTGTACTTGGAATTGCTGTTGCTTGTGTTGTTACTGCTATACTTGGTGTTGATGTTGCTTGTGTTGTCGTAGTTGTACTAGGTGTTGTTGTTGCTTGTGTTGTCGTAGTTGTACTAGGTGTTGTTGTTGCTTGTGTTGTCGTAGTTGTACTAGGTGTTGTTGTTGCTTGTGTTGTCGTAGTTGTACTTGGCATTGCTGTTGCTTGTGTTGTCGTAGTTGTACTTGGCATTGCTGTTGTGGTTGTACTAGAAGTTGTTGTCGCTTTTGTTGTTGTGGTTGTACTTGATGTCATGGTTGTTGTTGACAATGGAGGTTGCTGAACTAAGAAGCAAAGAATAACACAGGTTCTTAGGAAAACATTAGATTTTAATGTAACACACAATTGAAAAAGAATAATTACATTTAACACCAATGCCCCATGTAGGGCCCCAGGAAGCAGAATTCCAACAGGTCTGAAAATCACTTAGGAACTACAACTTTTGATATTAAACCATCATGCCTAATTTCAAATCAATCTGAATGGTTTCTGAGAAAAGCTTGATGGAAATTTTCATTCAGGTTTTCATATCAGCCAAGTCCAAACAAGACGTAGTAGTCCCACAGGTTTGAAAGTCCGTTAGGACCTAATACTTGTGATGCTGAACCACCCTGCCAAATTTCAAATTAAATTTCAAATCATTGGGTCTCTGGGAAAAGCTTGACAGAAATTAGTACAGACAGATGGACAAACATGAGTAAAACTTGATGCCCACGACAGGTCATCATGGGGCATAAAAACTAGGACTGAATACACCCTATTGAACCTTCTGTTCTCTGTTTAAATGATAGCACACTTTTCTTATGCATAAACATTTTTTTGTCTAAAAAAGGCATACCTTTCATTTTAAAGCAATTCTGAATATATAAGTTGAGAGATAAAAACTTAATTTACTAACAAGAGTTAACACTTAAGTATGTCTTGCCTGCCGGCACCATCAGAAACAATTGTTCTTTCTTACTTCCACTATATTTTGGAGTTACATGGATTTTCAGTTTCTGAGATCAAAAGATGTTTATAGAACTTTTCCATTGCTATTATATGTATTGAAAATTGTCAAAGTCACTCAACCCCAAAATCAAGGTCAAGGTCAAAAGATGGGGATGCAACTGTGCTAAGCTACTACTGGGACATATGCATACCAAGTTTCATCAACCTAGGACCAATAGTTCTTGAGATATGGAGGTGCTCACAAAACTTTTCCATTGCTTATTATATGTATTGAAAATTGTCAAAGTCACTCAACCCGAAAATCAAGGTCAAGGTCAAAAGATGGGGATGCAACTGTGCTAAGCTACTACTGGGGAATATGCATACCAAGTTTCATCAACCCAGGACCTATAGTTCTTTAGATATGGAGGTGCTCATAAAACTTTTCCAAAAAGTTAATGCCACCCCCGCCGGTAAAGGAACACCTATGTCCCGCTCTGCTTCGCAGGCGAGACAAAAACTTAAATAGAAAACTCTGGCTGAACTGTTTAAAATGTATTAGATTCACATTATTAATCTATGTTAAGCAAATCTTGTTAAAAAAACATCTACCAGTAAAGCAAATAAAACTTCAAATACCTACTCAACAAGTACTAGTTAGTACAGGATATTACTGGTATGTTTACCTGTTGACATTAATCCATGTTCTACCAGAACCTGATGTGACGCCTGCCATATTGTTAATCCTGTCACCTTCATATAAGTACTGTAACTTGTCGCGTGTAACTTTCCAATAGTCAATGTGTGCTGGATAGATGTGTAATGATTGGTAGTGGATGTGATCGTTGATGCCACCTGGTGGCCATCCACAATAATTGTCAGACCATGCGTGACACTCCATGATATCTGATAGTTATGCCACTTGTTGACATCCACTTTAAACTGGGTATTCACTTTCCATGTTTTCTGAGTACTTACGTAACTATAGAGATGACCTTGATAGAAATAAAGTGCCATTCCTGTACCATTCATGTACTGGTTGCCATTGGAGATGATAACTGTCTTCTGCTGATGATTGACCTTGATTAGACTGACTCTGACCTTGACAGTAAAGCCAGACTGACAGCTTTGGAGGTCATTTAAACACTCCATATTTGATCCATTAGAGAATTCTAAATACTGGTTGCTACCATTCAACACAAGAACAGGTTTAGAGGAGACAGTATGGTGTTCAAAGTGTGGTGTTCCGTGTACGGTCAAATTAAATGAAGATGTCATCAGAACATTGTGTTTGATAGAAATGAAGGTCAAGTCATAGGTTTTAATGCTAGAACTTGGAGAGGCTGTAAACGACAAAAATTAATTAAAATTTCAGCAAAAAATATAATGTTCATTGAAATCAATGAATCTGTAAAATTGGATCTGTAAATTGCCTTCATAAACAACTAACCCTTTAATTATATTTACCTCAACCCCCAAACCTCATGCAAGTGCTGGTGATTTGTACTAGTGATTGTGATACAGAAGGTGAATACGTGTACATGTGCTGGATTAAAAGTTTATAGATATAAGCATGTCATTTTTATCTTAATGATATAAGTAGTATAAATCATGCATAATATAGCCTCATGCTTGCTTCCATAACAAACATTTTCCTTATAAATGAGTGCTTAATTGTGACCAGTGTTATTTTTTGCAGCAGCTCAGCTAATTTAGCTTGTGATTGAATCTGTGACCAGAACTTACCAGTGGGAAATTCTGTTTTTTGTGAAAATTTATTAATCATACATCTCAAAATAAAAAAGGCCTATATGACAATTACTGGTTGCCTCAATCAGATAAAAAGACCTTGTATAAAACAGGAATGAATTTTTGTGATGGAAAACAAAAATTAAATTAAAGATTTAAGAAGACTTCTAAAGTCACTTTTTTATTAAATGGGACTAAGATATGAATTATCAGTGACTCCTTCACCTACTTTTAACATAAATATATCAGTACGAGAGATTGCAAACAACTGAACCCTTTATTATAAACTGGATACCGTTATGAATAGATATTTGATTTAACATGCTATAATCGTTATCACACGCTGAGTTTAATAGATAAAATGGTTGCATCAAAATATTGAAAGAAACTGACGAAAGAAACAGTGATTGTGTGAATACTATTCTGAGATAAAGAGTGAACAGGGTTGCGTTAAGGTCTTCATCCAAGGAATCATCAAAAGATCAAAGAAAAGTTCAAAGTTAGGACATGTATATAAGTTTATTTCATATGACTTACCTGTGATACATGTGTGGTTAATTAGCACATCTCTAGAGGCCGTCCAGGTGTAAAGGTTCTTTATCTCCATCAGTGATGTCTCGTTATTACCTGGTGAACCAGCGATTAACAGTGGGAATGTCCCAGGTTGAGCTGGGTTAGGTAGATGAATCTGACTTTCCATGAGGATCTTTCCATCTAAAAATACTTTAAACCCGTCGACCATGTTCCATGAAATCTGGTAGGAGTGCCAGTCCCCTACTTTTACATCCAACTTCTTCTTTACAGTCCAGATGTTGCGATCTTTCTTGACAGCACAGTATAGTTCCCCATTCCACAGGTACATAGCCAGACCGGAGTTATTGACCTTGTCAGCTCCACTAGATATAACATATCTCTTATAGATGGATGTCATGTCAAGCCATTTTATTTCCAGGCTGATGGTGAAGCCATTTTGACACTTAGTCATGTCCTGGATGCACTCTATACCTTTGTTTGGAAGTTCGACGTATTGTCCATTCTGATTGAGAACCAGCACGGCTTTACCATCTTTCTCTGGACGGATGGTGGGGTTCTTGTACACGGTGAAGTTGTACTCAGGTGTAATCAGTAAATTGTTCTTGATCTCCTTGAATTCAAACTTCACCTCTTTAGCTCCACAAGAAAACACTTCAATTTAAAATTGAAAAGTAAACATCAAAATTTTGTCAATTGGCTTTAAATATATTCTTACAAAACATATTATAATTAACAGGCATTCTCTGTAACCACTTACACATTAACCGTTCATACCCGCGTTTTGGTATTTGTAATTTTGAAACCACTGGGCGATAACCGCTGCTGGTGGACCAGAGGTCCCCGAGGGTAATCACAAGCCTGGTAGTCAGACTTGTCTGACACGATTCACCATAAAATTTCTAATATTTTTGTCGCTGAAATTTCAGTTTTTTAAATTCAATATTGTTTAAAACACCAGGTTTCTTTCCTTGTAATGCACATGGTCGATATCCTCGGTGCTGGATTTGGCTTCCTTGTTCGAACGTTTTGGTTTTGAGTACTTTTCGTTTTCAACAGTTTTGGAATTTGACCTTCCAATGTTTTGATTTAAATGCTACTGATGAGAGATTACTCCTTGAAATATCGATATATAGCATATCCAAATTAACCGTTCATACCCGCATTTTGGTATTTGTAATTTTGAAACCACTGGGCGATAACCGCTGCTGGTGGACCAGAGGTCCCCGAGGGTAATCACAAGCCTGGTAGTCAGACTTGTCTGACACGATTCACCATAAAATTTCTAATATTTTTGTCGCTGAAATTTCCGTTTTTTAAATTCAAAATTGTTTATAACACCAGGTTTCTTTCCTTGTAATGCACATGGTCGATATCCTCGGTGCTGGATTTGGCTTCCTTGTTCGAACGTTTTGGTTTTGAGTACTTTTCGTTTTCAACAGTTTTGGAATTTGACCTTCCAATGTTTTGATTTAAATGCTACTGATGAGAGGTTACTCCTTGAAATATCGATATATAGCATATCCAAATTAACCGTTCATACCCGCGTTTTGGTATTTGTAATTTTGTATAGGGGGTGTGGCACGCATGGTCATGGATTTTGATGAAACTTTGCACATTTGCTTGGTACAAGGACTTATGAAGAAAAATGGGTCAAAAAGTTGTTTATATGATTTGGTTGCTATGGTAACGGGTCACCCTATTTTTCCCTCCAAAATGAGACTTTTCAGGAGTAAAAATGCTCATTATTCAATTAGACATGGTGCCATTAATACACATTGGTAACACAAATTTAGGTTTGTTTGATAAAATTGATCATAAAATGTATCTCAGAAATTGTAAATATCTTTTGAAAACTAAATTCTGATTGGTCAATAGTTACATTAGAAAAGGGAGGGAACTCCCATTTTTGAAATGGGGATTTTTAACCATTTTTAGGGCCTTGTAGAACCTCAGTGCAGTCATGTTGGCTATATCCAAGAACATTATAACTAACTTCCATATCAAGTTAGTTCATTCATGAAAAAAAGTTATGGGGATTATTTATACCGTTGCTATGGTAACGAAAATTCCTCGCGTTTGTTAATTCTATCACTTTTTTCTGCCATTCTTGTCATGTTTAGCTCTTCAAAATGTTTTGTTTGACAATTAAAAGCATTGAAATATATTTCAGTAGTATGCAATCATATAGTTTTGGACAGCCAATGCAGTTTCATGGATAAATGTGGTTGCTATGGTAACGAAAATTCCTCGTTTTCGTCAATTTATCCCAATTTTCTGTCATTTTTGTCATATTAAGTTCATCAAAATGTTTGTTGGACTATAAAAATCATTTAAATGAATTTCAGTAATATGCAATCATAAAGTTTTGGACATTTAATGCAATTTAATTGATAAATGTGGTTGCTTTGGTAACGAAAATTCACAGTTTTCATCAATTTCATCACATTTTTGGTCATTTTTGTCATACTAAGCTCATCAACATCATTTGTCCGAGGTCATGTTGGCTATATCCAAGAACATTATAACAAACTTCCAGATAATTTAAGTTTTTTTATGAAAAAAAATTTATTGGGATTAATATTGCTAAGGCTGTTGCTATGGTAAACGAATATTCATCGTATTGGTCAATTTTATTGCAATTTTCTTTCATTTATGTCATGTTAAGTTCATCAAAATGTTTTGTTTCACATGAAAAAGCATTGAAATGTATTCAAGTAATATGCAATTATAAAGTTATGGACATATTAGGCAGCTTTATTGAGAAATTTGATTGCTAAGGTAACGAAAACACATTTTTCGTCAATTTAATCTCATTTTTTTGTCATTTTCGCATCATCAAAATCAAGCTCATCAAAATCATTTTGTCTGAGATCATGTTGGCTATATCCAAGAACATTATAACTGACCTCCAGAAAGTATTAGTTCATTCATGAAAAAAGTTATGGGGATCATTATTGGTAAGGCCGTTGCTATGGTAATGAATATTCCTAGTTTTCATCAATTTTTATCACATATTGTCATTTTTTGTCATGTTAAGCTTATAAAAAATATTTTGTTTGACAATAAAAACCATTTAAATATATACAAGTAATATCCAATTATATACATTTGAATTAATAAATGTGGTTGTTATGGTAACGAAAATTAACCATTTTCGTCAATTTTATCACATTTTTTTTCAAACTGACACTTGATCTAAGGCCAAAAGATATATATGTCTTTTTCTAATTACCTTATAAATATTTTACGGTGGATTATGTGGATAAGTAAGCTTTTTCATTTTTTTTCTTATATCATTATTGATTAAGTTAATAGATCAGGACCGGAATAATTATTTAAGTAAGCGCAGTGCTTTAAATAATGGAGGAAGAAATTTCAACTACATTGTATGAGCAGAACAACAAAAAAGTGTCTTTCCATGCTCAAAATTATGAACTTCTGGGAAGTCAGAAAACAGTTGAAAATCATATTCTAAAGGGTGCCTGCTCCTTTAGTTCAAGAGAAAAACTGCATTACTGAAAGAGCCAAATATATTTATGAATCACAAGATCATGAAAATGTTGACCTACATGTATCCACATAATCCACCTTATAATATTATGGAGAAACCCGAAAGAGACATATATTTTCGAGGGGCATAAGCTCAAGTGTCGGTTTCTCTAGATATAGTGTGATATACAGTACGCCAAGATGCAAACTGTGATTGAACTCCACGATAGTGGTACACCACTCTAAGATTTGTAGCCTATACCTTATATTCAACAAGATTGTCTTTAATTTCTTCTTTAAATTTGTTCTGTGTAACCATTACCTCTAAATGTAAAAGGATTTTTTTGGAAAATCTTCAACCAGATATTTGTTATGTACCACTATCACTGTGTTTAGTCAGGGTTTGTCGCTTGGTGTACTGTATGTTAAGAAAAACCCATTAGATTAGTATCTGTATGCATTGATTGTTGAGATGAATTTATTTATGACTAAAATACATCTATTAGAATGATTCTGGTTGTTTAAAATTGATGCCAATATCTGCAGAAAGAAATTCTAAAATTTTGACCAAAGGCAAAAAAAGCAGTATTTCATTAAAAGGAAATTGTTCGATAGACCTAAAAGCAGATCGACTAATAGTTCAAAATTTTACAGAAAGAACACGAGGAAAAGAGGCATTTTCAAGCCTTATTATTTTCATAGCAACCAACACATTGTTAAAAACTAATAACTCCTTAGCTAATTATATTGCAATTTGATATAAATCTGATTTGTTATGCTGAATTTATCAAAATATACATGAATAAGCAAAATATCAATGAAAATAAAACCAAAAACGTTAAAAAATAATAAAATTTCTACTTTTGGTTACCATGGCAACCACATTAATCAATTAAATTTCAACACATGTCCATAACATAATTGCATATTACTATAATGCATTTTAATGCTTTTTGTTCTCAGACAAATGATTTTAACAAGCTTAATATGACAAAAATGACCAAAAATGTGATAAAATTGACAAAAATGGGGAGTTTTCGTTACCATAGCAACCACATTTATCAATCAAAATGCATCATATTGCCATTACTTTATGATTGCATATTACTGAAATGCATTTACATGTTTTTATTGTCGAACAAAATATTTTCATGAACTTAATATGACAAAAATGACAGAAAAATGGGATAAATTGACGAAAACAAGGAATTTTCGTTACCATAGCAACCACATTTATCCATACAATTGCATCACGTGTCCATAACTTTATAATGGTATATTATTTAAATACATTTAAATGATTTTTATTGTCAACCAAAATATTTTGATGAGCTAAGCATGACAAAAACTGACATTAATTTGTGATAAGATTGACGAAAACAAGGAATTTGTGTTACCATAGACACGGTCTTACCAATAACAATCCCCATACTATTTTTTCATGAATGAGCTAACATTATCTGGAAGTTAGTTATAATGTTCTTGGAAATAGCCAACATGAACTTAAACAAATGGTTTTGATGAGCTAAATATGACAAAAATGACAAAAAATGTAATGAAATTGACGAAAACGGGGAATGTCGTTACCATAGCAACCACATTTATCAATTAAATTGCATTAAATGTCAAAAACTTTATGATTGCATATTTTAAAAATGCATTTAAATAATTTTTATTGTCCAACAAACATTTTGATGAACTGAATATGACAAAAATGACAGAAAAATGGGATAAATTGACGAAAACGAGGAATTTTCGTTACCATAGCAATCACATTTATCCATGAAACTGCATCAGATGTCCAAAACTTTATGATTGCATATTACTAAAATATATTTCAATGCTTTTTATTGTCAAACAAAACATTTTGATGTGCTAAACATGACAAAATTGGCAGAAAAATGTGATAGAACTGACAAAAGCGAGGAATTTTCGTTACCATAGCAACGGCCTTAGCAACAATAATCCCCATAACTTTTTTTCATGAATGAGCTAACATGATATGGAAGTTGGTTATAATGTTCTTGGATATAGCCAACATGACTGCACTGAGGTTCTACAAGGCCCTAAAAATGGTTAAAAATCCCCTTTTCAAAAATGGGAGTTCCCTCTCTTTTTTCATGTAACAATTGACCAATCAGAATTTAGTTTTCAAAAGTTATTTACATTTTCTTAAATACATATTATGATCAATTTTATCAAACAAACTTAACTTTGTGTTACCAATGTGTATTAATGGCACCATGTCTAATTGAATTTTGAGCATTTTTACTCCTGAAAAGTCTGATTTTGGAGGGAAAAATAGGGTGACCCGTTACCATAGCAACCAAATCATGTAAACAACTTTTTGACCCATTTTTCTTCATAAGTCCTTGTTCTGAGCAAATGTGCAAAGTTTCATCAAAATCCGTGACCATGCGTGCTAAAAAAGTGTAAGTGGTTACAGAGAATGCCTATTAAGTGCAAAAAATCAATACATACATTAAAAGAAAATAATAATAATAAATTAATTAACTAGAACTAAAGTTATTGTGGGAACACTAAAGTTAACAGACAACGACGCAGACGATGCAGACAGCATCATACCATTATATGTTCGCATATTTTTTGTGGTCGTATAATAATATGATTTTCAGTGTTTTTGTAAACACATAAACTTGCAGCCTGTATGTAAAACATATAATAATTTGTTGATTAGTCTCAATAAGAAACTTGTACTATTCTACTAGTGCAATTCTAAAATGAGCACATTATCTGTTTAAAAGATAACCAACTAAGCTAGACCACAACCAAAATGATCTACACATGACTGCTGAAGCAAATGAAAACCATCATGTTTGAGTGCAAATGTGATCCAAATATCTTTTGGCGGCTAAAGCACTCCATTCCTAGGCATGTGTTGTGGAACTATTATAGTACATGTGATATTTCAGATTATGTGTATGATGCTGTGAATAATGTGAATGAATGAATGTGTAATGCCCTGGATGAAAATGATATTGCTGTTAAAGAACAAAACCATATCATGAAGGAATCAAAAGTTCATAGAAATATCATTCATATAATATTTTACTAACAGACAGATCGACAGACAAAAATACATCATCATGAACATCACTTTCAATTACTTTGTAGCAGGGAGTCAAAAATACATCATCATGATCATCACTTTTAATGACTTTGTAGCAGGGAGTCAAAAATACATCATCATGATCATCACTTTTAATGACTTTGTAGCAGGGAAAAGAAGTATTTTTATCCAACTCCTATATGAAGGAACACTAAATCTGTCAGCCTATAACAGCATACTGTGGTTTCATTATTATTCGTGGGGTATCAATTTTCGTTGTTTTTGTGGTTAGCCTTGAACCACGAAATTTGATATCTCAATAAAAGGAAATTTAACATTGGCGTGTATGCTGCAGACTAAAGAACCACGAATTTAAGAATCCATGAACTGATACTTTTTCACCAAACCACGAAAATTGATACCCTCGAAAACAAATAAATCCACAGTTACATTTTGATCTACATAGCCTGAGCCTAGAGGGACAAACACGTAAGTGTTGCTCTGAAAACTTAAATATCTTATATTTCTTTGTGAAAATAAAATGATTTGGGGGAGGTGCACATCTTCAATGCATCTGTAATCATTCATAAAGATCTAGTGTTTGGTTTTTGAGATTCAGATTACACAAGACAGGCACCCAATAGCACAGTGGACGGACAGAGTGACCTGACTACAATAGTTGCTTTCACCTTCAGCAACGCATGTATAAATTATTCCCTGTAAATATTTGAAACCTTCATTTTTATGGCCCCCTCACCTGTAGTAGGTTGTTCTGTAGTTGATGGAACAGTAGGGGTTGTTGTTATCACTGTTGTGGGAGTTGTTGTTCTGTGTGTCGTTATCACTGTAGTTGTCGGTGCAGGGGCTATAAATAGAAACACAAGAACATTATCAATGTTATCAATTGCTTTGAAAAAAAAATTCCTAAAAGTGTTGAGGCTTAAAACCATACCAAGAAAATTTAATCTATAAAAGTCATGAAGTATGTCATGGAGGAGATAACTTATAATTATAGAAAAAAAAATATCTGGTGGACTTAAATTGTGTACTACTGAAAAACAAATCCTTCTTCTTTTTAATGCGCTAGCATTTTGTAAATATCCAAAGAATTGTGTGCTTGCATTTTTCAAATATAAAAAAATTGTGTGCTAGCATTTTGCAAATGTCAAACAAAATATTTTATATCTGAAATTCAAATATGCGTTATCATATTTACAGTCTTGCATAGAATCATCAATTTCTCTGAAATAAATATTTCTATAATAAGCTATGTGCACTCACTGGTGAGAATTCCAGCGATGGACAAACTGGCTCTGTTAGCATCTAATGTCTTAAATCCTTCTATCTTCATAGAGATGTGGGTTGGTTGTTGGGTGTAGCCATGTCCTAGGGTGATCTGTTTAACAAGATGAGCCTGATGGGGGACTGGCCGTGTGACAGATCCTACCAGTTTCCCGTCCACTATCAGTTCACAGCCCAGTGTCTTCTGCCAGGACAGTTCCAATCGATGCCAGACATTCAGTGTAAGAGTGTGAGATGAGACAAGGTGCCATTTCTTTGTGGAGGTACTGACAACAAAATGTAACTTTCCACCTTCAAAGTAGAGAGCAATACCCTTGGTGTCTGGAAGGTTGCCTCCGCTGGAGATAATATATGTATGTTCCAACAGCTGTGTGAAGAGAACATTAGTGGTGATGGTAAACCCGCTGGCACAGGTATCAAGGTCCTTCAGACAGGAGTTGAAGGTCGTGTGATCTATCACTAAGTATTGATTGGTGTTGGTGATGTGTATAGCCTGGCCAGTCTGTCCAGCTACAAGCTGAGGAGTTCCATGGACAGTGAACTTAATAGTGGTGGTAGTCTGCAATGTCTGTTGAACAATCGTCTGAAATCCAGCATTGATTGTAACCAACTGACTTGCTGTAAAAGATGGTAAAAAATCATACAATTTTATAATAAGCATTGAATGATATATGGTTTTAAAGGCATAAATAAATAATAATTAAAAGTCATGCTATGATAAATTAAGAGCCTAATATTGTCTCATCAATTTAAATCCAAAAAAGGTTTTAACCATCTTCCAAATTGAGGTACATGTAGCTTATTTCAAAATACATCTTTAAAGAAGGTCCTTCATATTGTCTTCAAATATTGTTGTATCTTTAGACCTAATAAAAGATCCATTTAAATGCTCACAAGATTTTAAGATACCTACATTAAACAAGACATCAGTTTTTGTCATCTTTTAATAATCATAATTTTGTGCTTTTTCTCCAATCTTTGACAACTCACCCGTTTTCTCACACTGGTCGCCATAGTAACCATGAGGACATAAACAGGTCATCTGTCCCATACACGATCCACCATTCTTACAATAATCAGATGGACACAGACCTGTCAATGGTAAACAATAATTATAAAATGGATATTAAGATGAACTTCTATACGCATTTTGAAAAAAAATGACTTACTTGCTGGATCACAGCCTAACACATCAAATCTAATACAAGCTAACATATAGAATTCACTACTATTTAGAGATGGGAGTGTCAGCATAATTGTGTTGTGATAATTAGAGTATCATTTACAATAACATACTTGCTGGATCACAGCCTAACACATCAAATCTAATACAAGCTGATGACTTCCATGTCTTAGGCAGGAGACGGATAGCATTCACAACAATTGGGGGAGTCAGCTGGATCGTGTAGTATAGGGTGTCATTGTAGATGGCATCAATATCCTGAGGAAACAAAGATATCTTGAATCTTTCAAGCATACATAATAATATTTCTAAATGTATCAAATGAGTTAACATGTATAATTAAAGAAAAAAAATGAATGTTGCAAAGGAATGGTAATTTGCATGAAAAAAAGTTTCAGAAAACTACATGTAATTTCTGTATTAACTATATCATTTTTCTATTCTATCCATTGATTATGGCTAAAAAAAAGTTTTACCATCTATCTAAACATTTTCAGTAAACTAATTTATTACAGAGTAGCTTTGGAGAAGTTGCTTTTCACTTACAGTTGAAAAACTTCTCCATGTTTTCTGTGCATCCAGAGGAGACCAAAACTCCAACTCAAAAGTCTTCATGTACTGTGGGGAGATGACCCCTGGTGGGTAATATGGATACAAGAAGTCTAAACCCCCAACTGTCTGTGGTTTGTCAAACTTGACTTCATACCATGGACTGGTATCAGAGTCGGCAGGGCACCAGGATCCTCCTGTCTCTCCAGTACAACATCCGTACCGAGCCTTCTCCTTTCCGTGGCCTGGTTTACTGCTGGACACAGAGAGGGCGCTGTCAGAGATTCTTCCATCTGCCATCCCAAGTCGTGATATACATCCTACAGTTGTTTAATCAGGAAAATATTGAATTACAGTGTTTTCAACATGAATCTTAAGAAATCAACTTCTACTTCAAATAGACATGCAAACTGATGATGGATGCATGTACTGTAGTAGTATGCAAACTTTATAGTAATATGTCTTTTTTTTCATGTCTAAAAAAAATCAGATGCATTGATCAAGAAAAGATGGACTGTCACCATTCATCAAATATTAAAGATGGCAAAATTTAAAAAATATCTCTACTCTTTTCTAAACATATTTCATTATACATACCCCCTACAGCAGTAACTGTAAAGTAAAAACAAAGCTGATTAAACATACAAATGAATTGGAAAAATAAACATTTTTTAGGCTAACTTGAAGTCTTGTGTTAATGATAAAAAAAGTACAAGAGAGGAATTAAGATTAAGATAAACTGTGAGCTACGTGTAATGTGAAACTATGATTGTTATATCATCTATATTTTATACATGTATATATTTTCCTTTGTTAAAGTTTAGAACAGAAGTACATAACATGAGCTTTCATACTAAATGATTACCTATATTTCTAAGAATACCCTTAGTACTTGTGTTCGCTGTTTTGCTTAAAAATATAAAAACAAAAGTCATATTTGTTTTTGACATTTAATACCCTACCTGATTGTTGACACTGATCACCTTGGAATCCATTGGGACAGATGCATGTATCTTCCATGAGACATTGTCCACCATTCTGACAGGCAGATGTACACAGACCTTTAGACATAGAAAAAAATATCAATATAAAATTAGCAATAAATGTACATGTATGTGACAAACACAAAAATTGAATATATATACTGCAAGTACTGTAATTGCTTGTTTTTGATTAACACAATTATAAAAGAACAGGAACATTTGTGACCTTTCAAATATTTTATTGGATTAAAATGTCTAGCTTGCTAAATGATTGGCGTCTATCATGTCTATAGTTTGTTATTCATTTTCCTTCAACCTCTTCATGTAAAGTTTAGGAATTTTTACTTAAAAATTAAGGTTTTATATAAAAGAAAAATTTTTATTTATTTCTTATTTCCCAAATCTCATCAAGTGATGCATATTTTCCCAATAAAAAGGGCAGGCAGGGGCAGATCCAGAGGTCAGTGAAAAGGGGGGGGGGCGTAATAGCTAAAAATGTCAGATTTTGATAAAAATTTGAAGTTGCTTGGTAAATTTTATACAGAAAAAATAAAATTTCTCAATTTAAGGGGGGGCATATGCCCCCACCGCCCCCTCTGAATCCACCACTGGCAGGGGCAGTTTTGAAAAATATTCCAACAAAAATCACTGACATGACAGTGTCACATGCTAAAATGATAAGACTAACCTCAATGTTCTTTCCTCATCAGGAGCGGATTCAGAGGTCCATGAAAGGGGGGGGGGCATAATTGCTAAAAATGTCAGATTTTGATGAAAATTTGAAGTTATTTGGTCAATTTTATACAGAAATTAATCTCAATTAAAGGGGGGGCGTATGCCCCTCCGCCTCCCCCTAAATCCGCCACTGCTCATATTGTCATAGACCTGTATATTAGAATATTATATAATTTTAACATACAGGTATAGATATTGTTTACTACATGCAATGAAGAAGGTGGAAGATCCTTGACTTACTTCTGTAATCAGTACAGCCATGCAGTTCAATCTGTAGACATGGGGCAGACTGGTAACTTACAATGTTGACTCTGAGCTTTGTTACTGCTATCCCGGTCAGATCTACGGTGATACCTGAATGTTGGTCATTTAATGCGTTAATTACCTACAAATATCAAGCAAATAGATACTTGTTGTCTAAAGTTTCTTCATGGGGATGTTCAAGAAAGGGGAATGAAACCAAATTTCCGCATACCAAAATTTACTATTTTTCTTGAACTCTTCTCTATTGAAAATTCAAATTACCAATCCAAAATTACCAATGATAAACATTCAAAAGGACATTTACCTCAACGGAACCTAAAACCAAAGAAGACTTCATGAGCCTAACCTTGCTGCTTTTCTCTATACTAGCTATCATGGCAACCGGGGGGGGGGGGGATAACTTGGTAATTTTTTTGAGTGGGGATGTGCCATTTTCGATCCATATTTATATAAAATTTCCAATTTTCATGACCCATATTTTAATAAATTTATCAATCGACATTTTTATGACCCATATCTATATTCAGTAAACTGTAAAGCTCTGAGTTGTAAAGTTCTATTTTATAATAGCTCCTAATAATTAGGAATGAAGATTATTTCTCACAGCTTTTAGTTGATGCAGAATTCCATGGGGCATATCTATATTAAAATCGACAAACATGACCCAACATAAGACCATATTTTTTCCGATGAAAATTAAAAAGCATACCGCCCATTTTTGTATAAAATTGTCTTAAAACTATACCCATTTTAATATGAATTTTCAAAAAACTACCCATATTTTTGGCACATCTATATACACCTTTCTGTAGGAAGTCCCCCCGGCATGCCAAGTTAGCAAAACAAAAAACATTAATTTTGCACTTAAAAATGAGAGCCAAGGCATAATTTGTCAAATCAAACATGGAAAATAAGTTAAAGTCAGTTTCACAAAAGAAAATACAATGTAATACAATGTCCAAAACAGAATCGAACAAAGCTTGACCTTTAAACAATCTATGGTTTTCTCTGTATAAAAAAGTCAAATATATCATATAGAAAAACAATGTTACTAGCAGTCCTCAGAAATCATGAACGAAGCAAATCTGTTCAGTTCAGGAAAGGGCTTTATGGTAAAGTTTACGGAGGACAGATGATAGAACCATAGTGATTGCTATTTCAGATCGAGCTCAATAAAAAAAACATACAGGCTAGCCCTAGCTGTCTTTGACTAATCTATGATACTCACTGCAGCATTATTGGGATCATTTCCATAGTTCTGTAACGTACTGCCTTGTAACCCAACATATTGTATGGAGAATTGACTAACATATCCCCTGTTTTTCCCACTGGGTTTATTGAGAACAATTTGTCTCACTCCTGCTGGTGAGGGGAAGTCAAACTCTATCCAGTTGTCTTTATTGCCACCCTTCGCCCCACACCATTGTCTATTATTGAGTCCTTAAAAGGAAAAGTCCAATCTCATACAAAGGTAGCGATTGACTTACACTTTTCCAGAGTTCAAGAGTTATGGAATCGACCATGGGCCAATTGCAGAACCGCGAGCAGCACCTACTGGCCTCGTTGAAGGCTGCTGGCGGTTATCCATTGTGATTTTTCTGAATCGCCGCTTGATTGTGGGCTGTGTCGCGTACACTTATTCCACATCTCATTATTTTTCTATTATGGAAACTGCGTTAGTTCTGACTTCGTACCGACCGCTGATTTTAAAAGAAATAGCGCTTTGAACCAGGTTTTATGCTACCAAGATCTCCTCTTCTGTTGCTGCATGTCATCTTGAGGTCTAGCAATATATGAACAACATTGACATCTGTCAAGTGGCGAAACTTGTTCAACAACTTAAAAAAAACATCAAATCGTTTTCATATTCAACTTTTGTTTTGGCCTGTGGGTCTTCAAAAAACGACCTGCGAGATACGGGCTATTCAAAATGACGTCCGATGTTTAATTTTCCATAAATCTACTCGAGATCTTCCGACCGCAAGTAAAATCTCGAAAATAGATATTGTCTCTCTTAAAACTACTTGCATCATGTTAAAAGCATATGGTAATTAAGTTTAAAAAAAGTTTAAAAACGATGAGATCTGAACAAAACAAATGGACGTCAAGAAATATGTGGTGGCAACAGTAAATTAATTGTTTCAGAACTTCTGGAATAATTCTTGTTATTAAGATGCTTTACCTGTTCCTTCTGAAGACGTTACTGAAAATTGTCCTGCTGTTAAAGTGCTTTTGCAGACTGAAAAACAACAACAACAAATAATACAATTAATAAAAAATCCGGCAAATAGAATTATATCAGGGATCAAATTTACATCTGTCCCGCAAAATTTGACAGAAGTAATCAACAATAATTGTATTTTATAAATATTATCACTTTATCAGTTGTATCTAACTCAGTTAATTTTTACCAGTCCGGTCTCTCGACTTCTCTTTTTCCTATTTATAATATTTCATTTAGACAAACCCTTTGCGGCGTCATAAATTCTGAAGGTATTTCTCTGTCATTTTTTTAAACAGTTCCAAAATATGGGAACTGACTATTTTCCCTCAATAATTCCAATATAACCTAAGCGAACCAAATCACTACAATTCGAGACAAAAAAAAAATCGATCGGAAACAAATTCTGAAAAGGAGATTCTGCAGTAGCTAAGAATTCTGACATTAACTAAGGGTAAATTCTCCAAGTTTGGTAACTAGATTGGCGGATCATATACAAATGACTTAATTTTGAGGAAGGATACATTTTTTTTCAGTAATGTAACGTGAACTAGGTTACAATTTATGGTTTAATTAAGAAATTAAGGGATGGACTTGTATATTGTAATTGTATATACTTTAATAAAAAACTTATTTCTTTATTTATTAAGACCAAATGAGAACAGTAGCCGAGTAACTTATGATTAATTTCATTTCTCTGACTTCATTAAGTAATTAAATGTCTGAAGCAATGAACTAAGCAACCAACAGTTATTAGAATGTGTGAGATAAATTGTATCTAAACTGCAAAACAAATATTTGATAAGACTTTGTGGTTTATATCGGCGACGTTATGAACTTTTCTTCTATTCTTTACAAATTGCCGAGGTGGTGTAATAAAATTTTCATGTTTCCTAAGATTACAATATATTAAGCTCCTGTCATCTTGCCTTGTGTCTAAGGCTTTAAATTCATTTTAAAGGGGCGTTGTCAAGAAATATTGTTTGTGGAATGACATTTTGATACAATTTATATCTATAAACATAATGCCTTTACCAAATTACCAAACCTCTTTGTAAAGAGACGTAAGAATCATTCATCACTTATATATCCATGGTTTAAAGGAGGCTAAGTAAAGACCCAAACGAAGTATCCGAACGTATTTGCCGTATACATATTTCCCTGATATGCGCGAACGTAATCCTAATTCAATACTTTTATCATAGTTTTAAGTGTGATTTAGTAAAATATTGGGTTATGAGTAAACAGTAACCTTTTTGTGACACTTCAATGTGTTATGTGTATGAAGTAGGTTTCAAATAAATGTACGGGTCATAATTAATAGTTCAGAAAAAGCAAAAACACATTTAATTTGATACTGCTTAAAAGCAAAAAAAATCTAACTGAAAAAAAAGTCTTCCAATATATTAACAAACTTCTTTATTTCGACCGATCAGAGACTGATGGCTAGCTATCCTATTCCACACAAGGGTCAGGCAGTGAGTGGCACATTTATGTCTTTTATTTTCAAGGCAATTTAATATATATCAAGCGCCTAGATAATTTTTGACTGGTTATAGAGGAATAAAATAGCAGAAAGAAACAACACAGAAAAACGTCAAGTTACAGCATTTCATATCTGATCATTAATATTCATTAAAAAATGATTTTATTATATTATTTTGCTGTTGTTTGCTATCGTACTTTTGAAGCAGGTGTCCATAGATATTGATATTAAAATATCCGAGATAGAAATAAAAATATGTATATTTGTAACTATGGTAGGTGCATGACAAGGTAAATAAGACATGCCATTGAATATTTGTACTACGGATAAGATGGGAAAAAAAGACGAAATTATGATTACATAATGTCGCAGATTTATAGGATAACGCCTGCACACTAGGATGAGTCCATGTGAAGAATTGCACAAGGATACAAGGCTTGGGTGAACCGTTTTATAGGTATTCCATGCAATTTATGAGAGCAACAATAGAATCTGTTTAAAATCAGAACAAGGAAATGTGTCAAGATGACACTGATGCCCCGCTGGCAAATAAAATAAAACTGTTATTTTTACCAAATTTGCTAAGTCCAAGGGCCCTAATTTGGGTCAAAATCAGTGGACCGGAGCGAAACTCAAACTTGACCTGTAACTCATCATGGTAGACTCACATACCAAAATCTTTTGAATATATGCAAGGATGTGGAAAAAAAGTGCGGAAAACTTTTTTTTTACAAAATTTGCTAAGTTCAAGGGCCGTAATTTAGGTCAAAATCAGTGGACCGGAACGAAACTCGAACTTGACCTGTAACTCATCATGGTAGACTCACATACCAAAAATCTTTTGAATATATGCAAGGATGTGGAAAAAAAGTGCGGAAAACTTATTTTTACAAAATTTGCTAAGTTCAAGGGCCGTAATTTAGGTCAAAATCAGTGGACCGGAACGAAACTCGAACTTGACCTGTAACTCATCATGGTAGACTCACATACCAAAAATCTTTTGAATATATGCAAGGATGTCGAAAAAAAGTGCGGAAAACTAAAGTGTGACGGACGGACGGACGGACGGACGGAAGGACGGACGGACGAACGGACCGAAAAACTATATGCCCCCCAACACAGTTGGCGGGGCATAAAAAGACTGAGAAATAATAGATTAGACTGACAAAACCAAATATTTTGCTACCGGAACAAACTACAAAGAGTGACCACTGGTGTAATTAAAGCCAACAAAAGCTATTCTCTATCTGCAATTTAGTTTTCATTAGACGACATTAACGTAACCTTTGGATCATAATCGCTGTAAGTGGTCACGAGCACCTGGCAACCTCTAAAAAGGTTGTAGAAGAGCAGAAACCACATATCTCTGTCTTCAAGTTATCATAATAGAAAGCCAAAATACAACTATGTTGGACCTTTTAAGTAAAAAAAAACAACTAAATAGGTCATCTCAGAACTTCGACCAAATGAAGTGTTTTTTTTTTTTTTTTTTTTGTTTTTTTTTTGGGGGGGGGGGTTGCTTCATCGTCATTTGCAATAGTTTTCATTCACATGACAAAAGCATAAGCACGTCATTTTGCATTAAAAAGACCAATGTCCCTGTAAAGGGTCGCCAGATAACTTTTGGCCAACGAAAACTTGTGTTGGGTTTATTTAGCTGAACGTTTTGAACAACATGCAAATCTGTTTTCTACCTGCAATACTTATCATTCTTTAAACTGGCAAAAAGCATATTTTTGACTTAGATAGGCCATTGCCCTTTAATGATAAATCTGCATTTTTTTTTAAATTGAAACAATTTACACTTTTATATAAAGAGCTTTTGATTCAAAGAGTCTTTAGAATTCATCAGATTGATCTTTCTATAGTTGTTGTATATTTTAGTATAATTACTTTTAAAAGTGAATTCCCTGTTCCATTTTAAGCTTCTTTTTTTCGTTGTTGTTGTTGTTACATTAAGTCAAGCGTTTTAAGTGATGATTTTTTTAAAGTTGAACGTAAAGACGCACGAAGAACTATGAACGCTTGGTTTATCACAATTATTCATCTAACACGTTAGCCGAAGTAATGTACAAGGCATCGGAGATCGCAAATGCATTCATGTAGTCGAAACTTAATGCCTATTTGTGGTAACGTTACATAACAATTAAACACAGCAAATCACTATTCTAAAAAAATCAAACTGACAAGTAGTTTTGGGCTACAAATAACAATTCATTGCTGCATGTGCTATCTACAAAAAAAAACCTAAACACGAATTGTGTTTAGTTTGCTGAGCAAATTACCGACTATTCCTTTTCGTTCTATATGTTTCGGTAACTACGTTCTGTGAAACACTTTAAGGGAGCAAGAATTGCGGAAAACTGTAATAAAACGGTCACAATTGAACACATGCGACAGCACATATCTTTGCCCAGAATTTTTCTATATTGGTTTACTTGTGAATAGAACTTAGTAAAACTGCAAAAGCCCTTCGTTATTGAGATTTTGGCTACAGAAACCCACACGTAACATTGCAAAATACAACAGGGATTAAATCGAATACAACGAATAAATATAAACTATAATATCAACATCAGAAATATGCTTTAGACTTCCAAACAATGCAATTGCAAAGCAAAGAGTTGTCCTCATAACGAACACTTCAAAGACTCAAGCTAGAGGGTCGATGTAGCAGTTGTAAACAGAAACTAGGCCCTAGCAGATCCCGTATATACTTTCAATTCGCCCATATCCTCCTCTTGATTTTTTACTAAAAAAGAGAGAGCCGGTGGTGTTGTGGTTTACGTGTCAAACTACTAGGCAAGCGCGATCGGTCCTCGATCTTCGGGGGTGAAAATTTCATGCACGATTTTCCGACTCTGCTATGACACCATATCGCGAGATTAGTCTCAAGTGACGACGTTAGCATTTTGGAAAGGCGAAAATATATTGTCCCGTGTATATAGGGAGAACAATACCTCATGAATTAACGCATATTCTTTCGTTTTTAATATAATGACCCCTTTGTAGAGTTTGATAAGAGAGTAGGCTCAATGGGGGCCGCTACAAAGACCACACTAGCAAACTGCAAACTTGAGAGGGATTCAAGCTTGTTTCCCAATCCAGGATAAATAAGTATGTTTAAAATAAACTAAACAGAGAATAAATTTCTAACGGTCTGTGTGGTCTAAGAGTGGGGCTTGTTTAGGGTGGGGTACGGTACCAATATCTCATATTCCCGTATTTTTTTTTCATTAAATACCATCCCGTTTCCGAAAAGATTTTTTCCCAATATCTCATATTCCTGTAAATAAGATGTATTTAAATATCCCATATCCCAGTAAGTTTTGCCTCATACATCCTGTATCCCGTATCCCATAAATAGAATATGTGAATATCTATATATCCTTAACAAGCCCAAGAAGTTTCATGTTTAATTGGGGACGTTGCACATTGGTAATTGTTTTTATTTCATTTTATGTATTTTTTTAGGGTTTTTTTGGTGTGTCAAATGTGTTTTCTCTAATATATAAAACAAAAAGATATATTTACCATTATTTGGAAGGGCAGATGTTAATCCAAGCGAAAACGCCAATATACAGAGCCACAGCAAAACCATTCCTAAAAAAAATAACGGATTTATCCGAAAGTTAAAACCAAAGTTGGTTGTTTTGTTTTTATTTCAACATTTTTTTTAAACGGGAAAAATAAAAAAAATAAAGAAATAATTTTGGAAAAAAATGAAAATGTCATTAAATCCTTTTTTATAATAATATTAAGATTTTGACGAGTTTAAAAAATATCTGTCAAGCGATAATGCGGACCTTGAAAACAAAATGCAAATTTAAGTTGATACTTTTTCGGTTAAAATTGTTTTAAGCCATCAAATAACTGTGTACACGGGAATTATTGCATATATACTAGAGATAAGACAGTTAACGTACCTTCCAGTCGAAGTGGACCAAGTCAGTATGGAAATTCTTTATCACCCGGTCTCTATTTGAATTTCTTTATCCCGCCCACGAATCGCCTTCTGAGTTAACCTTAAGATACCCGTCATGTCGTAATAAGCAAAGGGTAGGAAATATTTACAGCTGCATAAAAGATAAAAACATATTATATGACGTAACAAATCATTTTCACTTGTGGTGCTCTGTATCGAAATATTATCATACGAAATATAAACTTATTTCGAAAAAACTTATTTCGACAGTACCAGAAACAATAGACACTGCACAGAAAAGCGAATCTATTTTGGAGCATTTAATCTTTTAATGTTAAAAAATGTGCCTTTATTACATTCTACGTGTAACTATATATAAATCGTCACTGGTCAAATGACGAACAACAACTCTGGCGTCTGTTGCATTTATTGTCTTCGAAAACATGAGAAACTCTTCACAATTGCAGACAAGCACTTTTTATGAAACATTGTCGCCGCGATGAACAGAGTAAACGTATATGGGTACATATATAATATCATTAAAATTTAGAGCAACATTAGAGGTCGGCAAGAGCTGATATACTAAAAACGTTTTATAATTGACTTCAACAAACAACAAACAAACAAACAACAATCAAGGATATGAATCAACAACAAAGAATAAGAAGCAGCGACAACAAACCAATAACATAATAATGTTAAACTTGAATGACATACATATATATATATACATTGTATATAATTGATAAGTAAATGCCGTTTCCTTAGTTGAGTCTTTACAATATTCCTTAACTTTGTTCTATATTGCATGCATGAGCAAAGATTAGAGAGTATTATTCATTTCAACTTATGGATATCAGACGCAGAAAAATCATTCCAACCACTTCATATAATAATTGCCACCGCCTTTTTCAAATGTTTATTCTATTCCATATATTAAAATGATTTAATATATTACATGTTTGATAAATGACATTATGTTTCAGTAAAATTAATATTTAATCTTAAAGAGAGAATGCTGATTAAAATATGCCCAGGTAAGGACAGTTGACGAAGGAGTGTTTAGGGCGGGTACTCGTGAAGTGTATACAGAAGAAATTCATTCTGTCAGGCTTTAAATTTCCATCAAAGAAACCTCTTTACTCTTTGTTAGTTTAACAAAATATATTGAAGGGATAAATCTCGACTTCAATGTATTGTTGGCAATATATATCGTTATCTGTGTTATGGTTATTCGCTGTATAAAATATGTGGAGTTGTCATTGATGGTCCAGAAGTGGACCAATTAACTACAGAATGCCAATAACTTCCATCTTCCATCTTTCATCACCTAGTTTAGGTACATGAAAATATTACAGTATTTAATGAATTACCTGACTCTCCTGACCCAGAGCTAATAGGTTGGAGTTTCATGCAATCCTCTCATAATTTATCGTTGTCTTCTTCAGTCAGGAGTTGGACCGTTAACCATCCCAAGTTTTTTTTCCTGAACCATAGGATGGATATTCCATCCAACCTGATCTGGATGATAATCCATCCTATTTGCTAAAATGATAGGATGGTATATCCATCCCTTTAAATCAAGCATTCAACACATGACACTTACATGACTTGTGCAATCTTCAAATGATGACAACCTCACCAGACTTCAGAATAGTTCGAGTTGAATGGAGTATTAAAGGGTACCATGTTTTTCGTACAAAGCCTCATAGTGATATCGACCTTAAAGTAGAGATAGAAGTAAACAATCCCTATGATGACAATGCAATGAAAGTTGTAATGCCAGAATTGCAAGAAATTCCCACACATCTGCGTGATGTTGAAACATGTCCAGGCCATCCTAAATCAAAGACTGTACGGACCATTGCAGGTATGACTTAAACGTCTACAGTGTGTAGTCTACATTTCTTTAATACTCGTAAATTCTACCGGTTTCTTTTGCATGTTTTGCACATAATGCTAAGTTTGACTGCCCCCTTCATGTCATTAAAATGCTTAATCTTTTGGGGAAAACATTGGTTACCTATGCTGCTACAAATTATACATGTGGTCACTTAGATGCTAACCACTCTTCAGGTGTATTCAACTCCATAAGATGGAAGACTGCGAGCAGAAAAATGAAAGAAGTAATAAAAACCTGGTAGGTTTTTGGTTTGGGCCCTGGAAAATTAGTTCAACCCCAATGCAGGTAATTTGCGCCAGTCAAAAGTCAGGAACTGTTTTGGTCATTGATGAGTCTTTGTTCCGTTCTTGGTTATGATTACCGGTACTCTTCTTACTTTTATTTTATTTTATATACATTTAATACATTTACTGCCGTTAATGTATGATTATGGATTGGGTTACCATGTGCGATACTTGGATGGAAGCTTTTCACATGTTTAACTAAACATGTCATATCATACCATAGCATGCCTAAAATACATAAAATAGCATTGGCAATGTTCATAGTATAGTAACAACTTTCTATGTTAGGGCACAATGCAGAAAATTTTTGCCCATATGCATTCTAAAATATTTTTACAGGAAGACAGATAGGACGTGTGCCAGCAAATATCTGCAGAGCATTTAAGATACTGATAAGAAGAAATCTTGTATCCAGAATATCCTGCAAACCTACGGGAGGACCTCAACTGAGTGTAAACCCATCAGCTGAACAAAGTTTTCGGAGAAGAACCCCCCCCCCTGAAAGATTTGACAGGGAAGGAGGTTTCTTTTTCATCCTCACAATAACATAGCTCCTGTATCAATATCTGTCCGTGGTGGACAGATATTGACACAGGAGCCCTGACATTGTGAGGATGCTTCTTTTTATGAATAACTGTAAACCATTTAAAAAATCACAATGATTTAAGCACTCCCAAATACTAGTAAACCGCAATACGGTCAACGTTGAGCACATGTATAAGTTGACAATTGGAAAGTTGAAGTCATTAGGTTGCTCATAGAACTTTTGAATTTGACTAGGTTGTTCATAGAGCTTTTGAATATGATAAGGTTTTCATCTTGTTTATATTTCATGTTGTATATCATATTTGTGCACACGCTGTAATTTGTAACCTGCTTTGCAGGTGACATAGTGTGTGCTACATTTTTAAATCTTAAACCGAATAGACAGAAAAATATTGTGGTCATATAAATTAATTTCCTTCTTTATACCTAGTTAGTTCAGCGGTTGCCGCTGTTGGAACCATTGTCAGTAGATGTATAGAGTAAAGCAACATTAAAAATAATTTTGTTCTTCGTCGCACCACCAGCAAATAGTGTACAATGTAGAGCTTGGAAGACTTTTCATACTTTAATTTTCTTTTGAAATTTCCTTAAGTACGGGAACGATTTGTAAAAAAAATCCAATACAACTCCTCGAAATGCATAGAAATGCAGCTTTCATAATTCAATTCGAATTCAGTCTACTGACAACTACTTTGTTACAATAGATAATTGTTCAATAAAAAAAAAAACATTTGGGTTTGGAATTTGCAATTGAATTTTGATGGGTCGATCACAGTTTTATTTCAGTCTTATAAATGTGGGATCCTCCCGATAGGATCAAGGCCAAAGACGATTAAACAGAAAAAAACTAGACAAGTCTAACTTATATTTGGAAGGCGAAGTCTTGGCAAAAAGCCTTGATGATATTACCACTCAAAATCTTCTTGGAAATGTCTGTGTCTAATTCTGCTCTTAAGTTCTGTGGAATAAAAAATACACCAAACATTTCGAGTTTAGAACGCATGTGCTTGCATGCGTCGTTGCGTCAACCGCGAAAGGGCGTTTCTGAGTGTAGCCATACGCCAATCAGTGGCGGACCAGCTACTTTGCTTTTTCTTGGTCATAGTTTTTTATGGGGCTAAGAGTAATGGATATCTCGATCACCTCATCCATCATGTAACAGGGTCTTTCTCCTCTTTATCAATATATTTTGTTAGAGTCCACAACGGGAAGAAGTTCTGGTCATTTAGAAAGAGCAGAATCAGAATTTTTTATTGGAGTAAAATCCAGATAATTGAATTGTTACCAAAACTTATATACAAGAGCAGAATGAGTGACAGATGTGGAGTTGCCCACTATATAGAGGAATGACATTACATTCAGCAACAGTCACACCAAGGCAGATATCCTTCATAAGCTGTTTGCATCAGTCTTCTCAAATGATCTAACAGATAGTCTACCTGACTAAAGGCCATGTTTAACCCCAGACATACCACCTATGACAGAGATTGTCGTTGCCAAACTGTTGAGGAACCTGAACCCAGCCAAGGTAACATTCCTGTCGTCTACTACATTAAGTGTCGGAAGAAATAGCACTAGCACTCACACTGTTCTAAAAGGCTTCGATAGGCCAAGAAAAAATCCCTGACTGCATGTTGGAAAACAGCTAACGTTGCACCAGTCTTCAAGAAGGGAGATCATAGTCAACCTGCAAATTATCGCCCGATTTCTCATTCATCAATCTGTTGCACGACCATCGAACACATCATCCACGGCTCAGTTACCGGTATTTGAGGGTCCTGATGGGGGTTACCGATCACGGTTCACGGAAAATTACATCTGTGATTCACGTTTCACGGGTAATTCCCCAAATCGCAATTCACACGAAATATTTTGACTAAAGAGATCTTTGAAGGCACCAATCACAAATCACGGAAAATAGATTTGACTGAGAACGGTTCACAGAATATTGAAAAGGATGATCCCGCATCACGAAATAACCCCATCGGCCCCCTTATTTGCCAACTGGAGAAACACGACACTCCAACAGGCTACCTACATGGTTACCGAAAGCAACGATCAACAGAAACACACCTTATCCTCACTCACCCTCTAGGACCTGGCAAACAACCTGAATTATGGCTAACAAACCGTTCTATTTTAATTGATTTCAGCATTGATTAGGTGCGAAACAGACGCCTTTACTCCATAGAGACACTCCACATTATGGCCTCATTATGGGGTCAACAGTGAAATCAGCTCTACCATACCCAAGAAGTAGTATTTGAAGGAACGACATCACCTAGACGTACCTCGGAACTGCCACGGGAAATGGTATATCTAGGTCCCTTACTGTTCTTGGTGTACATACATTGATACGCCAGTTTGTGCCCAGTCTAAAGCACGTTTGTTTGTAAGCGACTGTCTAATTTCGGTCGGAAAGTCAAAACCCTGAACAACTGCAACATTCTACAAAATGACATACTAGTAGATCAACTACAGAAATAGGACGGAAAGTTGTTTATGCAATCTGATGTCATCTCCATCTGACCAATCGAAGAAATCCTATCATCTTTGATTATACCATCCATGGCCACTCGATCTTTCGAACATGTGGAGAACGCTTAGTACCTGGGTGTCTACGTCGAAACATCAGATTGTGCAACCATCAGGCAAAGGATCGGGCATACACGACCTTTAATTTGTCAGACCTACGTTCGCTGTCTTTCAGTAAGCGTCTATTGTTTGGTACCCAACACTGCTGTGGAAACATCAACGCAAAAGAAAAAGTCCGAATAGAAGCTGCTAGATTTGTAACTGGAAGTTACCAACTGATTAGTCTAAAAGAGTGGCGCCTCTGCGAAGGAGATTAGCGGATTTGGAGCAGAGAAAATGAAAAGTACTTTTTTTGCCCAACATAGACGATGCTAATCCGAAGATCATTATTTGAAGTGGAAGAAGCAAAGGTGTACCAAAGGGTCAATCAAATATCATTCTACCAAAAAAAACAAAGACAAAATCGGAAGACAAAAAAAAAACATCACAAGAAAACAAACCACACAACATTAAAAAACACACATAACAACAAAACCGCATTCAGCAAAGTGAACTCAAGTTAAAACGAGATTGAACTCAGGTGCTCCGAAAGAGTTTAAGCAGTTCCTGCTTGCTATATATCACACCCGTCACGCTGCCAAAGATCGATTTAGTGTAAGTCAAATCCGGAAAGGATGACATTTTAAAACTCAATGTCAAACCAACGTCTGTGCTCATTTGAGTCGAGAGATAGAAATCCCGTATTTGTCTACGCGCACGTGATGTCTTCCGTAAAATTTCTTGAGTGATGACAACAAATCGACCATTTAACTTGCAGGGGTGGCCTTTTCTTCTTTCTAAAAAAAAAAATTGAAAATGAGTTTTGATGTAAAAAATATCTTGGCAGCAGTAAGAAAACATAAAATATTCTGAAGAAGGATTTTAAAGTAACTTTTTTAAGCACGTGTTTTCGTGTTGTGACCCCCCTTTTACCGCCCTCTTTTAACATGTACATGTATCATAGTGTAATTGTGACCCTGTTAGTAACGGTTTGTCTGAAATTCTAACCCTGTTCTACACTTTGGAGCCTGAAAAAAATACATATCCTTTATTGCGTCACACTCATACCATCGACTAGATACTTACTTTGGTTTCAAAATAATTTTTCCTGTGAAGAATATACTTAGATATTTAAAATTTTGATAAACGAAAAATCATTACTAGATTTAGATTAAGCAATCGCATTGAGCTTGGCAGACATGAACGATGACCAAACATTATTTCTGTAAAATTAGAAAAATTAGTAAGAACAGACAGACTCACTGATTTGTTTATATTTTACACAGGAATTAAAGAAGATGAAATTCACTTTTTATTAACATGTCCTTTATACTCTAGAGTTAAGATTTGATTTTCTAAACTTTGTTAAAAGTAAATTCCCTTCATACAAAAAACCTGTTTATTGGTTAATGACAAATGAAAACTATGATTTCACTGACACACTTTTTGGTTTTGAAAAAGGTGGGCGCATCTAAACAACAACTTCATACTTCGATAAAATGTATAAAATGATGAAATCCGTCATTTCTGAGAGTTTGAAGTTGTTGTTTTCATGCGCCCAATGTTTTCTAAAGGAAAATATGAACTGAAACCATTCAAAATTGCAGATTTTTTTCAATATTTTGTCAAATAAGACCTCTAAATTTATGCGAAACACTGAACGAAATTCGCTTTATTTGGTGTATTTTCTTTGTAATTACATGTAAGTTGATATTGCCATAGACCTGTATATTATATACAGGTCTATGATATTGCTTATAAATATCATAATGTTTGAACAAACTACATTTTCTTGGGCGAATTATGGGTCTTATTGCCCCTCATCCTTTATCATAGGCCACATGTTTACATTTTCACTATCAGAAAAATTAAAATCTTGTCTATCTAAATCATATAAAAAAAATTCACATCAGAGTTTTTAAAACTTCTGCACATTTAGCGCTTTGGTAATAATTTGGGCAGATCACAGGCTAGTTGCACAGAGATGAAGTTGTGCACATCACTTAGACTATACCTGTACCAAAATTACAAATTTTCTTAAAAACTATACTCATTTTTTACTAAAAATCATGAAAATCTAAAAGGGTAGATTTAGCCAGGGATGTTTAAGTTTTATTTAATCCCTGATTTAGCTAATTTTGTATAACATGCAATTTTTAAAGTTGAAAATATCACATATATCTTTGATAATTGCAAATTTATCAGAATTCAACATGTCAAAATTAAAATCACCAATGAATACATATTGTCCGATATTGTGAATTTGTCAGCTGTTTTTTAGGCAAGCGCCAGCGAAGCCTTATGGAGTCTATAGAGTAGTGATGATTTTCGCGTTTTTTTCTGTCTAGACGGAGTGATTTTCCTGCATCCAGTCTGGAATAAAATGCTTTATTTTCTATATTACTTTTCAATATTTGTTAACATGATATATACTTCTATAAATCTCAATTTTTATTGACATTGCATATCCAGAAATTTGAGGCATTTTTTTAATTTGCATATTTTAATATCAGGAACGGTTCCGGTCCAGAATTTTTTATAGAGGAACAATAGCAACTTATGAAATTTTCAAAAAATATCGATAAATATCACGGCCGTCATTCGGTATCGTGAGTTTTTGACTCGTGAAGGAATCGACAACGGCGGCAAAGTATAGAAAGCTGCTCGTGGAGGGAGGAGGCGACGGTTCGTGGTGGAGCATAAACTATAATTTTTTCTGAAAGTTGATTTATTTCACTCATTATCAAAGTTATTTGAAGAAAAATAAAGAAAATAAAACTGTCTCACAAAATGATTGTTTTTACTCTGTAGAATGGAAAAAAAAGTACACTAAAAAGTTTTACCAATTTCGAGAATTCATTAAAGGCGTTACTGCACCCTATATTTTTGGGGGTTATAAAAAGGACATTTTTTTATACAAATATGTATTAAATTGCACAAAAATGACGTTTTAAGCATATCATTATATCCAAAACAATTTTTGCCACATCTTGACAGCTAATATGAAACGAAAAGTTATTAAAATGTAATAAAATTTCGTTTTTTCCAAAAAAAGATGCTGTTATTGCTCGTGAAGAATGCGGCGACGATTTATCGCTCGTGAAGTAGCAAGCGTGACCAGTAAAAAATGGCCTCAAAATAGTTAGATCAAACAATAAATCGGCCATTAAGTAGGCATAAAAAGTAAATCCAAATTAAAAAAAAATATATAGATACGGTAATTCCGGTAATCTACAGATCATTAGTGGTCAATCTCTAATAATTTAGATACAATACGGACCAAAACTTGGAGAAAGATTATTGACAAATATATAAATATGTTGAAAAATTAAAATAAAATTCATAAATGAACATTTTCTTCAATATGTGCAGCCAAACATTCATTTACATATCGCCGTTTGTAAAAGTGCTTACTATTGTAGTTATCATTACATGTATGTTCTTCATTGTATATTCAGTGAAATGTCAAGGCAAAAGATCCACTTTGCGGACATGATTGACTAGACCTTTTTACTGTCTAATCGCTCATCACAATTTAATATTGGATCAGTTTAAGTTAATAGTACATGATTGGGCCAGACGCGAGTTTTGCCAATGAAAACCTTATCAACACAACATTCCCATATCAGAAAGGTGAGTTAGATGGTACATCACATCGATTTTTTATTGTGAATCTCCATGGTTATTTATACATGTTTTAAAACAATTAATGGGACTGAAAATGTTAAAACAATTATTTGGTTGAGTTGAACATTCTTGTTAAAATTCAATTTAGTATTCTTTGGCAGCATTGGTCCATCATAGACTAGTGTTATTGTCTCGTCTTCGACTAGTGTGGATGTTTCATCTTCTACTGGTGTTACTGTTTCATCTTCGACTTGCGTGGCTGTTTCATTTCCAACTGGTGTTACTGTCTCGTCTTCGACTGGTGTTGTGGTCGTCGTCCCATGTTCTCCTGGTGTTGTTGTTTGTACCTTTCTTCTCTTCATTGCCCAATGTCTCTTTTTGTTGTCATAATTATTGCTCTTTCTTCTTTTCATGATCTACAGTTATAAAAATATGACAATAAATACCCAAGCGAATTTGTTAAAAAAATATATAAGTATTATATGCAATATCATTTAGGTTATGATTGATTCTAGTGCCGGTGTTACATACTAGTTTTTCCCCCTACTCATCTTCCCCCCCCCCGGAAAAATCAGTATATACTGAGATTTCCCCCCGGAAATATCAGTATATACTGAATCTTCCCCCTTAAAATATGGATAGGAAAAATGAGTATATACTAGATTTTCCCCTTTTCGCAAACCCATACTGATCTTTCCCCCTTCTTATTAAGGCTCCGTTTAGTCTTGATTGATTTGAAGTTATAATTTTTATCACTATGCCAATGTAACACTTCTAATAATGCACTTTGAGAAAAAAACATGATCTATTTGCAAGAATTGTTATCAAATTCAATTTATTTTTGGTTTAAGCTTTAAATTGTCTTGATTCTGTTTTATTATCATGCTAGTCTTATTTGGCTTTTTGTTTCATAATGTAAGATATTAGAAAAAGCATAAACATCAATTTGAGTTAAAATAAAAAGAAATAAATAGAAACAAAACAGGCACTGTAAACGAAACTTTCAGGAATAAATAAAATACAAACATATTTTTTGTCTCCCCCAAGAGCTTAACATTCTACGTCGGTTTGTTAAACAGAAAACAGATACGCGACAGTCCTGAAAACGCATTCCACCATTTTTGACTCCTACCTAAAGCTGAATACCAAATATCGAAAGCCTGTAAATAACAGTTGCTGAATACATAAACTGTGACGGAGGCACAAACGGACGGACACCGGTTCATTTCTATGATCCCAGTTCACGTTATTTGGATACTCGAAGCAAGTGGTTCAACAGTAATGTTATAGCATTTAAGGCTCTTTTTTTGAGATGATAATGAATAGATTAACAGATGGTTATTTCTCTGTGTCACGTTGACTACGGTATTAACCATGGACATCTATAAGGAAAGGTGCGTAAAGGATGTGCATGATAGACTGAAATTTTTGTTTCGCATGGCCTTTTCATTCTTAAATCTAAGCAGATAGAATATGTGATCTGCACTGAACGTGCACACAAACACTAAAGATTTCCCTTCTCAAATTTTTACAAACATCTATGATATTCCATCCGCACTATATATAATAATAATTATAAAAGAATACTCTTAAACTTAAATTAATTATTAGTAATTATCTTAAAGATATCAAAAGCCTCGCCTTTTTCACAGCTATTTAAAAGTGCAACGGTTTTGAATACTAGGGGAAAGACCAGTATGGCGGAAAAATGAGTATGTGTTTACACATACAAGATTTTCCCCTGGGGAAAACGTAGTATATACTCATTTTTCCCCGGGGGAAAATCTAGTATATACTAGATCTTCCGGGGGGAAAGCTGAGTATATACTCATTTTTCCGGGGGGAAATTCTAGTATGGGGGAAAAACTAGTATGTAACACCGGTACAAAGTTTTGATAATTGATCAATTCCTCCATCACGAGCATAATTCACGAGCAAAAAAATACGGTACACCATTCATCACGAGTCGATTTTTCGGTACCGAGCATATTTTTCTTAGCTTATTAATACATTTTTTCTTTAAATCATTACAATGGTGTGGAATATGTAAAAACAAAAGATGCTGCACACGCACATACCAAATTTGTAACGTTTTATGCAAAAGGCAACCCACAATTTGTAGAATAACAATTTTGTTTACAGAAAAAATGATGACGAAATATTCGCCTTGAATGAGTTTGAAGAAAGTAATGCATTTTTATTTTTATTTTTTGTTGGCTTTTGTTCATAATGTTCATTAATTTTGTGAGACATATTTGTTTTTTGAATATTTTGTATATAAATATAAGTAAATTAAAATAAAAGACTGACTTTCTATTTGAAATATCCGAATTCCTCCACCACGAACCGCCGCCTCCTCCCTCCACGAGCAGCTTTCTATACTTTGCCGCCGTTGTCGATTCCTTCACGAGTCAAAAACTCACGATACCGAATGACGGCCGTGAATATGTGTTACAGACACGATTCGCATGTTAAATTTCAATCAACACACAAGTTTCAACAATTTGAGACCCCTCCTAAAATGCGTTCTCATCTAATTTTTAAAATTCTCATGCACATTTTTAAGCTTTTTTTGATCAATTCTTGCCCAAATTGCTTAGCTGAGCAAATAATCAAGACAAAAACACACGCTTTTGAAAAAAATTGTAATTTTGTTACCAGATGTACCTTTTTTGCCCACCAAGAAGTACGATGACTTAGCATTTGTTTGGACATTGTATGCAAAAGTGATGTGTTTTAGGGGCTTAAAAATATTGAGAACACGATATGTTTAAATAAAACCCCAGTCAGCATTTTTCGTAATTTTTTATGCAGATTTGAAAGTAAAAGTTAGATTTTTTTATTTTCAGGTCCGTATGCTAGCATTCCGACAAGGTGTATGCAGAATCATTTTAAATATGTTGAAATTTTGTTTCTCAGGTCCGCATGCAAGCATTCCGACCTGGTGTATACAGAATCCTTTTAAATATGTTGAAATTTTGTTTCTCGGGTCCGTATGATAGCATTCCGACCTGATGTATGCAGAATCCTTCTAAATTTGTTGAAATTTGGTTTCTCAGGTCCGTATGCTAGCATTCCGGCCTGGTGTATGCAGAATCCTTTTAATTATGTTTAAATTTGGTTTCCCAAGTCCGTATGCTAGCATTCCGACCTGGTGTATGCAAAATCCTTTTAAAGATATTGAACTTTTGTATCTCAAGTCCAAATGCCAGCATTTCGACCTGGTGTATGCAGAATCCTTTTAAGATATTGAACTTTTGTTTCTCAGGTCCAAATGCTAGCATTCCGACCTTGTGTATGCTGAATCACGCAAAAACAGTTGATGTATGGTCTCTACATATGTAGCATTCCAACCTTGTACACGCAGAAGTACATGTACGTGATATATTTTAGGCGTGTGCAAAATCACGAGAGACCTTGAATGTAGATCTTTTTCAGCATTTATATATTTTATACAGTCACAAGATGATAAGTGAATAGCTTACATACGGACTCAATTTTCTACTAGGGTTTTGACGTGGGACAGCAAAGTTTCATCATGCATAAGGAGGTCTGAACCACCTAGAGTAACCAATGCCAGTGGTCCTTTTTAAAGATGAATGGATGTATATGAGTTTGTTAGAACATAAAACAATATTCAATTTCAAGCAACGAGATAGCGTTTTTGGTATCCGAACCTAGCAATAAATTGTACTCCAATTTTCAACTGGCATGGGATATACAATCTCAAATGTCGAAGACGAAAAGACAATGCATGGCAAAGACACGACAGAGAAATTGAAGCTCGCAATGGTCCTGACATTTCAAAAGAAATGGTATATTCACAAACTTTTATGGCTTTAAAACCTGCCTTTTCTATTGAGATCGTATATTAGTGTCTGTCTCAGTCTGGAAGTATAGCTGCATTAGTGAGATTGAGGGATACATAAAGTTAGTATAGAACACGTTTGACACATGCACACTAATATTTAAAAAGAAACTATTTAGAGTTTGCTACAATTAATTCTAACGGTACAAAAGTCATTAATGTTAAAAATATTACAGGTTGAGATTTAAAAAAAAATAACAAACACGGTGTCCACAAATGCACGGTCGTTATACTTGTCCTGCGACAACATGTTTTCTACCGATGTTTCTGCTTGTTTTCTACCGATGTCCTAGATTTCTACCGATGTGATGATAAAAAAAAACTTGGCAGACGATTTTTTCCAAACAATGATACCCGGAAATTATGGCACTTATAAACAAGTTAGTTTAATTTAATTTATTTTTTTTTAAGTCTGAACATAAAAAAAACAGTAAGGTATTGTTTATTTTGTCCAGCAAGAGACAATTTCCCTTTTTTCAGATAATCATGAATATCTGTTTTAAATTACCATTCATTGGGCTGAAAATTATTCTCCATGTTCTAAATTATCGTACCTTTTTAAAGACATTTCTCTTTTCATTACAAATGGTATAATTTTGATTTTTCGATCATTTTTCAAAACATTATGGTCCTGGTTTTCTAAAGATGTGTCCTGGTTTTCTACCGATGGTCCTGGTATTCTACCGATGTGATATATTAAATGACATAGCATCATGTTCATTACAAATTGTAAAACTGTATATTTTATTGCACATAATATTGATGATAAAAAGAATATGACGGTTCATGAGCAATTGCGCGCGGCAAATGCTTAAAATAGGTCATTAAAATCTTAAACAAACTCGAAAACATTAAGGGTTCGTATCGTTAATAAAATTATCATACAGCATAAACACAATTTCTTATGTGACATGAACAATGTTCATATGAAAGAAAGACAGTTCATTTTGTTTGCTTATGGCTGCCATTCCTTTCTAAACAGCCATTAGTTTAAATATAAATATACTTTATTGCATACAAACCCCAAAGATCTACAAACACCAACAAACAAAATAAATGAAAATATAATTATAGACACATAGTACAAATACAGTCAAAGAATGAAACAGTAGCATTTACAAATATGTGTGTACATGTATTTGACAATTGTCGCAACTCAAATGATTGCTTTACAAAAGGGCAAAACATCATATATCTGGATTAAGTACAAAAATTTATTTTTCAATAGTGTCAGGCTGGTCAAAATTTGAATATTTTGATTGTATAAAGTCAATAGATGTTTTTTCTTATATTATTATTAATTTTACAATAAAAAAGAAATGAGCTTCATCACCAATAATTTTACAGGATTTACACAGTCCTTGATCTCTTGGGATATTTTTATATCTACCAAGTTTAATATCTAGGTTATGATCACTAATCATAGTTTAGTACGTATTTTTTTACTATTAAAATTTTGAAGATTTAAATAGTCTGAAATATTAACATCAGACTTAAAGTATAATTTTGAAGAGTCATCAAAGCCGGATAATTTATTTATTATAAGTTCATAATAGCGAGCATAGCTCGCGTGCCCGCTCGCATACATGTGATTCTCCCGCCGGGATACGAAATCTCCCGACTTTTTGATCCATCTCCCTTCTCCCGACTTTTTGTGTAATCTCCCGCTTTTTCAAGACGTGAGAAAATTTTAGTTTTATAGACATTTTAATCGTTCAGTCATAAAACATTCCCGTTGTTTTAGGTGTTTGTCAATTAGGTAGACGTCAATTTAACAGGTAAAGGTGTGAATTAAAGGTTTATTGCCATAATTGACCTGATGATTGTATAAACAGTTTGAGATTAAATAGTGAAGCCATGTATTTTTGGCACACCCTAGTGCCCCCAATTGACATTGAAATGCAATTTTATTGAGCGTTGAAAATCTCCCGTTTTGGTCCAATCTCCAGCCAAAAATGTCAAAATCTCCAGCTTTGTCATCACAGATCTGTCACATGTATGCGCTCGAGCGGAGAGCTCTACGGTATTAGTTTCCGCGAGAAATTTGGTAATGCTGATTTAGATTTTTTATGGTCCGGAAAGGGTTATTATTTTTACAGGACCGGAGTGAATGTTAAAATAATTTATAAGAAAAGAAATATAATGCTTAAAAAAATAATAAATTGCGCTTTTTACAAGAAAATAATATTCTTAAAATAATAAATACACATAAGCTGCTCGTTTCGTCTTGGTTATATGCACATACGAAACTAACGTGTCTCGAAGCTTAATCGCCCCATACCATCTCGCCCCAAAATAAGCAAATGGAAATATTGGAAATTAAATGATAGCGATAGCCCTGAATGTCGACATTTAGAACAAAATTTTGAAATAACACTCGATGCTGAAGAAACCTTTGATTGTACTTGTACTTATAATGAGAAGCAAATGCACACAAAATATCTAACATGTAAATACTATAGAAGAATGGATCTATAAGATGTTTAATGAACTTTAAATAGTCTTAGAAAGAAGTGTGCCAAAGGGGATTCAACTACCACAAGTCCGAAAAAGACCAGAACAAAACTAGCAGATAAAAGAGGAAAACCCAACAAAAATGATGTAAAATGCACCATTTGATTGCATTGATTATGATCATCGTTATATAAACAAAACGTAGTCCCTTTTAGCTATGCTCGCATTTAGGCAATGCCTACTCCATATTATTTTTCTTTAATAGTATTTTTGTTTTCTCTTTTTTAAGCTTGATTTAATTTCATTAAAAGATTTATTAACATTCTCAAAATTTTCATAATCTATTTCAAATTTCTTTGTTACAGATAAAGCAAAACTATGCCAATTATACACACCCTCTATGTGGAGATTTTTATTTAGAATGAATGCCTCTTTTACAAGAGGGTTTATATCTAAAGAGTTTATACTAGCAAATACATGTAGCAAATTACTTGTATGTTAATAAAAGAGTCTAATGGTAATCTACCAAGTTCAGTTTTTGCAGCAATATAACATGCTGTTTTGCGCACACCCAGAACACTTTTACAAAATTTATTATGTTTTTTTTTTTAAAGCTGGCTTATCAGAAATTGATAGTATCAACAATTCTTCCACTTATATTAGATTTGTGAAGTGCTTAATATAATGGGATGTAATCCTCCATATACAATATTTCACTGTTATATTTAGAAATGTTGAGGCTGAGACAGTATGATGAAGCTTCACTGTAAAACACAAGCATTTATGGTGTATGAATGCCATTAAAAACAACCAAAATGTACAGTTATATGGACTTAAATCATCGGTTGAAAACAAGGACTCATCGGTAGAAAACACAGTAAAGAACATACCTAATCGGTAGAAAACCAGGACATATAAAATTTTTTAAACCTGTTAGTTATATGAAAAATCAAATGGCTCTTTTACAAATAAACGATCATTTATTGCATATTCTCAAATAGGATGTATTTAAATGTTAAAAATAAACGTAATTTTTCATATTTCTAAAAAACAATCGGTAGAAAACAAGGATCATCGGTAGAAAACGTGCAGAAAAATCGGTAGAAAACATGTTGTCGCAGGACAAGTATAACGACCGTGAAATGGATGTTAGATAAATGCATTGTGTCAGAATATTGAAACACCAAAGCAAATGCATATGCTTGCTACATATCCTTCTATTGTCTTAATATTGATAAGATGTCTGTGCTACAAAAGTCTTCCCACTTTTAATACTTGGATTATAATTGAGTGCAGTCTTTTTAAAATCTTGGAAGAGCGGCTTCTATCCAATTCCATGGATTCCTATACGATATCATTTTGCTTCTTTTTCTTTTAACCAATGAATTATATGGCAGGTGAATGACAGCTTGGTGTCGTAGTCACATACGGACTGAAATGAAAAGGGAAAAATATTATTATAATTTTCACAGTAGGCAGTATGAATAGTTGCAAACGCTCCTATTTTATAGTGTAAAAGCTGTAATTACATAACAAACAAATAATACAATCACATATTTTGGTTTGAAATAAATGTACAAATTTCTTCCTCATACTAAAATATAGATAATTTTCATGCTTTCTATGACAGAAATATTCCCAGACGACATTGACATCGTATACTAATTTTTTTTAATAATCTGTGTCAAGTTGAGTACTTTGAAATTAAAACTATCAGGGCCATAGCTTAACTATTACCCGGCGTACAATTCTACTCTTTTATAATTGTCAAAGGCTGAAAAGGAAAGTAGTGGGGTGACCATTTGTTGATTCCTTCTCTTTGCGGGGTGGTGCAATTTGGTCAGCTGGTCGGAATCCAGATTAATTTGTCCCAAATATAAAAAAAAATTAAAGTTTGTTTTTGCCTACAAAAACGATGTCTCCCCCCGTTTCCCCAAAAAGTTCCAAGTTCAAAAGGCCCTTACTCCCAAAAAAAATTGATGATCAAATTTTCATGGTAATATGCACAACTACATATGGTGTCCTTCCTATATACCAAGTTTCATTGAATTCGGTTCAGTAGTTTCAGAGGAGTTGCGCTGACAAGATGATAAATGAGGATTTTCAGCAAATTTCTAAGTTCAAAAGGCCATAACTCCCAAAAAAAATTGAGGATCTAAATTTCCTGGTAACATGCACAACTACATATGATGTCTTTCCTATATACCAAGTTTCGTTGAATTCAGTTCAGTAGTTTTAGAGGAGTTGCGCTGACAAGACGATAAATGAGGATTTTCAGCAAATTTCTCAGTTCAAAGGGCCATAACTTCCACAAAAATTTGAGGATCAAAATTTCCTGGTAATATGCACAACTACATATGGTGTCCTTCCTATATATCAAGTTTCGTTGAATTCAGTTCAGTAGTTTCAGATGAGTTGCGCTGACAAGATGATAAATGAGGATTTTCAGCAAATTTCTAAGTTCAAAGGGCCATAACTTCCACAAAAATTTGATGATGGAAATTTCCTGGTAATAGGCACAACTACATATAGTGTCCTTCCTATATACCAAGTTTCGTTGAATTCGGTTCAGTAGTTTCAGAGGAGTTGCGCTGACAAGATGATAAATGAGGATTTTCAGCAAATTTCTAAGTTCAAAGGGCCATAACTCCCACAAAAATTTGAGGATCAAAATTTCCTGGTAATATGCACAACTACATATGATGTCCTTCCTATATATCAAGTTTCGTTGAATTCGGTTCAGTAGTTTCAGAGGAGTTGCGCTGACAAACTTTGTGACGGACAGACGGACGGACGGACGGACGGACGGAAGGACAGACGGGCGGACGGACACGACAAAAACAATATGTCTCCCCACAAAAGTGGGGGGACATAAATACTTTCAGGTGTAAATAATTAAAGAAGAATCCGGACAGAATGATTATTTATCGTACAAGTTTATGTGTCACAAATGAAATGACCAAAAACTACTGGCACCGATGCCCCCCCCCCCCCCCCAATCCAACTTAAGTTACATGGTAACGAAACTTTACTAGAAAAAATATATACTCTTACCCGCAAGATTGTTGTCAACGAGTGTTTTCAGACAGGACAGCATTGAATACAGGTATCCATGCACGCTTTTCTTGTGTTGTCAGAGTGGAAGACGGTCAAGCAGCAGCTCGTGCTCCACGTGCTGCCACCCGGCCGATTACATATAACACGAGTTTTCAAAATATAGTGCAAATTCTTCTCGTATAGTTACAGAATTTAAACTATCAAACTCTTTGTATATTAGAAAATTTACGTTTAAGAGATCAAGAAAATTGTGTTTGTTGTTCTTATAAGTGCGTAGAAATTCAACGAACTACTATTTACATTACGCCATTCATCAATGTTTACAAATTGAAAACGGATGGATTTTCTAACCGATTATTCAGCACACAAACAACATATGAAGTCAAAAGGTAAGTAATATTATGAATAATCTTTTGATGCTGTCCTACTGATGCCAATACACGTCATTGTGAAACATAAATATAACTTTTTACTGGACACCATCCTTGTACACAACTGTACAACGTTGACATCGAGTCAGTGTACTTTTAATCGGCACCTGTAACATGTTTCTGGGTGGTTTTTTTTTGTGTGTGTGTGTGTGTGAAGTAATTTCAACAAGCAGATTATTTTAGGATTTTATGTTGAACTAAATATGATAAAAATGCCTTTACCAATTATATTATTTCAAAAGTAATTTGTTTCGTGTTTGAATAACTAACATCAACAAATCACGGGGGTGGAGGTAACTTCCATTATAAAGGTAGGACACTAGGTACATACATGTATCATGTGCGGCTCTAAAGTTCTGCTTTTTTGGGTGCTCAATATGTGAAAAGGGTGGAAATTTCAGATGTTGCATATATGATAAGGTTTACTTTTCACAAATTTATGTCATATATCAATAGAAAAATAGTGACCAAGCATCCACGTTTGGGGCTCCTGCAGGGTACCCCCACAGGTCGCAAGGTCGCTTTTAAAAGGGGCATGAGGTCGCAAGGTCGCTTTTAAAAGGCATATTTTGGCGGAGGTCGCAGGTCGTTTTTTGGCATAGGTCGATTTTATGAAGTGTAGGTCGAAAGTCGCCCTTTAAAAGCCCTCAGGTCGCAGGTCGTTCTTGACCCTGCGAGAGCCGCACGTTTTGCCTCCTTGTAACCCTAATTGAACACGCATGTGATAAGACCATGATAACTTTTACCATTCAAACTTTTAATTCAATAGAATATCTAAAAAAAAACATGTCAAGTTTAAGCATATTCTGTGTAATTTCAAATGCATTAAAAATATATGAATGGCTGTCTTTTCTTTTAAGCAGGCCAAAACCGGTATATGAATATGGTGGATATAAAATTTCTGGGCCGCCATCTGTATCCTTAGTTTAGTTTAAACATATTTATTTACCCTTGGATTGGGAAACAAGCTTTATGCTTATATAAATCCCTCTCCAGCTAGCAGTTTGCGAGTAAGGCCTTTGTAGCGGCCCCAAATTGAGCCTACTCTTATCGAACTCTACAAAGGGGTCTTTAACGTGCATGAGATATTACTCTCCACATACACGGGACAACCTTATTACTTGGAGTTACCCCCCCCCCCCCCCCGTGTGTTCTCTTTTCACAAATTAGATTTGTACTCCATTGTTATTATGCTGTTAATCGCAAAATATGCATGTGTAATTATGTAACAAGAAACAAGAAAAAAAAAGAAAATATAGTTATTAATTCATAATTTCTCGAAAGTTCCTCTGATTTTAAATAGTTTTCACTGTGACTAGATGCGAAATTCAAAGTGAAAATGATGAAAAATTGCCAACGCACAGGTTACATTAGGGACAGACCATTTAACTTCTTGGGAGGGGGGCTTGGTTTTTTGTTTTGGCCAGAAAATTTTGTTTCCGCACGATATTTATTTTTCGAAGGCATTGTTACAGAATATTTTTTACATTATTAGGCTCAGTCACTTTAAATAGCATTATTTTATATGGCAAAAATCCTTCTTCAGACATTTTTTTCTTACCCCGAGCTGCCAAAATATTTGTTTCATTAAGAATTATTTTCAGAATATATTATTTAGGAAAAAACCAAGCCTCTCTTTCAAGTTAAATGGCTGGTCCCTGCCGTAAAAGGCACTTGAGAAACAATAATTTTACGTAATTTTTTAACTTCAAGTATTAAAACAGTAAAATTACTAATATTATATTATTTTCTGTTACCGAAAGACGCAGTCACAGTTGTTGCTTTTAATGTTTTTGACACCTTGACTAGAAAAAGTGATTTAAAATAATTTACAAAAACTTTCTAACGATTGCATATACGAAAGATAGATAAGATGCCCCCGGCGATAATTCACTTGTTAATTATATCTAAAGTACAGATGACTTTTTTGAAGACACATACATGTAGATACATTGTAAGGAGATTCGGGCACCGTGCAGAACGTCAATATTTATTGAACGCATTCAAGACGAACTACGTTTGTGGCGTCAACTTTGTGCGCGACGTCATAATAATTTTTCTTTTTCATTAATATTTACTTATGTTTCTATGAAAATAATTTTGATAAAACTTTATTCATCTTTGAACAGAGACCATTTCATAGTGCAACCACACAATAAACAACAAATAAGGACATGAAACAAAAATATTTCTTGAAATTTTGGTGCAAAAACTTTTAAAATCCGTTTAGAAATGGCTTTTTTTTAATTTAACATAGAAATCAATAGAAAAAAAAATAGGTGACCGAATACTTTTGCACATATCTGTAGATAGACCCACTACAGCGTTAAGCCTGTTCGTAAAAGTAAACTAAAGAGCGCTCAAAAGTCAAAACATGGGGTATGTGCTCCAGGTGGTTGAATGGTCTTGAATGGCTGTCAAAATGAAAGCCGGTGTCTTCAGGATAAAATGCGGAAAACCTGACGGCTAATGAAAGTGGTCACCGTGTTTTGAAAATGTCAACACACGTTAAAGAACACTGCTGTAGATATCAATTAGAGTAGGACACGTGGGATCCTCTGGAGGAAGCTAAATTGCCCGATCCAAACCAAACTTCCTTTTTCATGTGGCTCGTGTCCCTAGTTCCTCCATTTCATCTTACACTCTTTATGTTTGTTTTTATCACCCTATTTCATGTTCATCTTCCTGATATAGCCGAAATCGTTCTGCTTTTAGACGGTAAAGCAATAAATAACGAACTGTTAACAAAATTTAGGTTAGAAAAAATGGTTTGATAATTATTTTCTTTTTAAATGTAAAATATGAAATTAAATAATTAAGTAAATAGATAGAGAAAAATTAAAGCCTGAAATACTTTATGATTTATGATTCTCAACGTTTTGAACAGTTTGAATTCGATTTTCATCTTTCGAACTCAAGATGTCACTGTTGGAGGCTGTCTTTTAAAATAACACCACAACAGGTACATGTGCTTGTCCCTATCTGTACAGTTACTTCATTACATGCATTGATATACAAGAATCACTATTAACTCTATTACATAAATCATTTTCAGTTCATCTTATATATACAATAAGTTGATCATAATTCTCCGACTATTTAAAATTATCTATATTTTATTTTTTCAGACCACTAAAGAAGACGAAAGTCAAATAGGTCCAGGCCCTTCCATCTGGATTTTAGACACAGAGAAAAATGTGGATGTTTAAAGAAACAAACAGCAATAACCAACATGATTCTATCGATGGTCTGGAATGTCTTTAAAAAGGAAATATTATAAGAAAGTCGAAGAAATTTACCGACCTGTGCAAAAATGCCATCTAGTTGATTTAGATTTGGATAAAAGAAACAGTTACTGTATTTTTGTGTACAATTTGTGTGTGAATCTGTACTACATATACATTGTACAAGTTCAACAAGAGACTGAATTCAAAAATAAATTTATTGGCTTTATTTCATTGACATATTTTTATACCCCACACAACGAATTTGCGAATCGTATAATGGTTTTCCTTGTCCGTCTGTCCGTGATCAATATTTCCATAACAGTTTTCTCAGAAATTAATAATTCAGAATTCAGGATACATTTGCAGGTCTGTCGATTATCAACTTCATGGTTAACAAGCTGACTTTTTTTCGCTGAATTATACGTAACAGATTTTTCAGCAACTATTAGTAGTATGCTTTTGATATTTGGTATGTAACTTGAATAGGTAGAGGTCCCATGTGGTGGGATAAGTTTTCAGGTCTGTGAATCATCTACTTCCTGTTTAACAAGCTGACTTGGAAAGACAACAACGCTGACCTGTGACTCCTTACTCAAAATAGACCTCTGTCCAAGATGTAGGCACGTGGGGGTATGTGATGACTGGTATGTGATGGCATTTCACTGCAGTTGGAGCAATATAATCATCAGCATATGGTGTTTTTGTTTTGTTTTTGTATTCTGTTTTGATTTGTTTGTAGAATATGCATTTGTCATTTAATATCATACTAGGATTTACTTCTCTTTTCTCTTGTTTCCCAGACTTTCTTCAACACTACATCACTACGAGGAAGTACTAGTATTAAATATCGTCAGAACAGACAATATCAATGCAGTTTAACATTGAAGTATTAAAGAAACATTGACATGTCTATGTCAACATGATTTCTCTCTGTTTGTTGTCATTTTTTTTTGTTTATCATTGGTCAACACTGAATATTGTTGGGTTTGTAAGCAGTGATCTAGTCAAGAACTGAAATGTGAATTTCTTGCAATTGTCAAATTGCAGATAAAAAAAAATAATAAAACAATATGAGAGTGTTAAATCTTTATACATAATCTATATTTATCAGATTTAATGTGACTCTACAGAACTATAACAAAATCTGCTCATACCAAATTCGGAATGCCAGCACTCAGATCTATATGTCTAACAAGAATATGTACATTGACACCAGCATTCACCGTGTTGGGATTATAGCATTCGGACTTGAGACCCCTAAATTATACAAATAACACAGAATCCAGCAAATATTTAAACACCTAACCGGAATGTAAGCCCCAAATACATGTATGTAGTATTATATAGCATCTAGCAAACCAGATCTGAAGGCTGGCAATCCGTATACGGACCCGAAAACCAAAATTAAATAAATAATACTGAATCCAGCTTACGCAAGATCGGAATGCTACATGTAGCCCACGGACCTAAAAAAACCCAAATCATGCAAATGCAACACAGATCGAATCAGGCATACTCCAGGTCAGACCTGAAAAACCTAAATCGCATACGGACCTGAAATACCAAAATCATGCAAATGCAACACAGAATCAGGCATACTCCAGGTCAGACCTGAAAAACCTAAATCATACAATTAATACAGAATCCAGCTAACACCAGGTCGGAATGATAGCATACGGACCTGAAAAACCAAAATCATGCAAAAAATACAGAATCCAGCATACACCAATTCGGAATGCTAGCATACGGACCTGAAAAACCCAAATCATGCAAATAATACAGAATCCAGCATACACCAGGTCGGAATGCTAGCATACGGACATGAAAAACAAAAAGTTTACAAATAATACAGAATCTAACATACAGCAGGTCGGAATGATAGCATTTGGGTCTGGTGAGTAAAATAATAGAAGAAAATACATAGTTTAAGCATTTAACTACTTTTGGTATGCAGAAATCATCCAAACAGAGTAGCGAAAAATTGAGAGTGCAAATTTTATAGCCATTGAGTACATTTTAGCATACAAAGGCTAAAAATATGCAGTATTGATACATTTTTGCATGATTGTTGTTCAAACGTCCTTGATGAGAATTTTAAAAATTAGATGAGAACGCATTCTAACAATGTCGACAAAAATTTCAAGGTTCCCTGTTCATTTAAAATTTCGAAGCGTAGCACTCTTCACAAAGCAGTATAAAGTCTTTGGAAAAATGGCTGATATTGTAGAAAGTCCAACATTTATCTTGAAATAGTTCAAGCTGACTCGCATGTAAACAAGGTTCGCATATTGATTTCTAGAGATCAACTAAGGTTAAACAAGACACAATAAGGCATACAAACCTTATCTTTAAACTGTAGGTTCCTCGGGCGTACAAAGATTGCCTTATTCCTCACCTTGAGTTCAAAAGACTCAGAGAATTTTAATCAAATTTGTTAAAAATAAGTTTGTTTTTAACCGCCAGGAAACTTTAGGAAGTTCATAAAAGGTTCTAATTTACATCTGTGACGGATGAGAACCGAATATTTTCCGTATTTTTAATACATGCTGTAAGAACAAGAGAGGATATGGTTGTCACCATATCCAGTGATAACCCGATCAAGACCGTGAAGAATTTTCTAATTATGTATATTTCTGTTTCATATGTAGACCTGTTAATTAAATAGTCTTGTCTTTGGTTTTATATATATTTTTTAAGTTATAAGTATTTGTTTTAGTAACAGGTTCCTTTGTTATTATATAATTGATGAAAGAATACGGAGTAAATAAACATGAGACTATAACACATATGCCAGTTATATTGTCGACCCAACTGCAATTAATTTTTATGAGCTATATGGCAATTTCGGAATGTTATTCCTCATCAGCAGCACTAGAAGCATGCAAACATAGGAAAACCACGATTCCAAAAGATGTTTAAAAGTATAAAACCAAACGTAATCCAAATTAACATGATTAATTTATAGCTAAGGGCAAAACATGGAGGGATTTAGATTTTACATGAATTAAGATAACAGTTATTATAAACAAATTGTGTACATGCCGTATATCTCAATGGTTCACTAAAAGAAAATTATTGTGTCTGACAATATAAAATTTGCCCAAAAAGAATTGAACTAAGCTGCTCATCATGCTCATAAATAATTTCACCATTCCCATTGTAAACATTATGCTATAGGAATAAAACCATGACTCCCCCCTTTATTTTAGATATAAATCCAAGTATTAAAATTTTGCATAAATAAAACACGTGGGACCATCGCTTATTGTCTCTATGTCTATTTATATCCGGGATTTATATATAAACAAGGAAGTAGATCGATACATCTAATCACAAATGCTATGTTTTATAGTCAATTTAAGTTGTTCAAAGTTCATAATCACTTTGGAGTACTACATTTTGAACAGATAATTTCAAAAAATTAACAATTGAAAAGAAAAATCTTAAACTACATGTTGAAGAGGTTAATGAACAATGCAAAAATTTATCTCTTAAAAATGGCGACGTTCGAGTGAAGCTTCGTAGACTACTTTTACATATTACTACATTCGTAGCTTCAATGCATATAAATGTTTGATATTTACTATAATACAAACTCATATTTGAATAAATTAATAATCATACGAAAATCAATTTCCAGAATATTTTCATCTGTTCACTAATTAACGTTTTGCATTGTCTTATGCAGGAATATATTTTTACGCGCATTAATATTTACAAAACATGTAATGCGAACCCGAAGACAATTATAACCCCTATACTAAGTAGTTAGGCGTAGATTTCGGGTTATGAAAAGGCAATGCAAAGGCGAGGGGGATTTGAAATGTCACGTGACTTATATTTCATTTGCATACATGAATATTAATTAGGCAAAGCACTGTTCATTTCTGGATATGGTATATGACCGGCACAAGTTTTATTTATTCCTTTGCATCTTACATGACGAACTTTTTAGTTATAGGCGATTGAATATACATTATGTATTCATCTATTACTTGATTGGTTCGTATAAATATTTCTCTCATTTGATTGGTCAATGCATGGATTCAGATTCTAGCTTCACCATTCATAAAATCAGTACAAAATACACAACATTTGGGACGAGTGCATTTTAATCGAAGGGGTGTTTCAATCGATACCGTTTTTACACGATACCTTTCTTGTGTGTGCAATTGTGTTCATTAACTTAAAATTTGAGGGCATCTGCATGACGATCCTTTCTTCGCTCACCAAAATTAATAATTCACAAACATTTTGAACAATATACTTTAACAGAGAATAAATCTATTATAGTTCTTATATATTTCGCTTGCCTTTAAACGCTTTAGCGCTTTGATTGTTGTTGTTATGTTTGTAATCTACTGTAACAGTTCTGCATTGTCTAATGTCTAATGTAATGCTATGTAATTTGGTGATTGTTATTAATACTCTAAACAGGGCACTATGATTGGAAATAAAGAATTATCTTTTGGTCTCTTAAAGAAAGTAACCCCCGGGGTATTTTTGGATCATGCAGTGATCGTTGGCGCCAAAATGTCATTTGTTTCAAAATGCAGCATGTCTGCGCATACTTTGGATATAGTTCCTGGAAACCGCATAACTAGATTACTACGCAAATAACTGAAATAATCAAACGCAATAATTACGAAATTAGATATTTACTAGCAATATTTTAAATAATTATTATTTTTGTGCTCTGTTTAGTAACTTTATGATTTTTTAAATCAGTAAAAACGTAAAAACATTGATTCCAACATGGAACTATTTTACCTACGTCACTTCCGGCTACGGTCAAAGATATAGAATTTCGACGATTCTAATGTTTTGGTATTGCATTTGAATTTTACTGACAATCAGAATGTCTGCCTGATTGTAACCCATCGTTACTGTTAAACTTGTTATATGTAAGAATGGGAACCTTTCTCTTACTGTAAAATGATGGCACATGAGATGCAATAGGTAAACAACCAATTGTTAATTCGTCATTGAGGAAGAGAGGGGACACTGCTCCGCATCCTTGATCCTTTTACGTTGTTATCAATAACTTTTTGATATGTTGTTTAAAGCATTTCAACAATTTATTTAGTGGTCCAGTTTTGAAATGATCACTCTCTTTCTATTTAAGGGATTCATATTTGGTTTGCAAAAATGCTTAATTTTTTATTTTACTTGCCTGACCAGTTCCCTAATTTCCCACACTGCTGGCAAGATATAATTTGTGCCTTGTGAAAAATTTCTTATCTTTGAGACATGTGAGAGAATCCTTTTTCAAGTACACGTAGTATCACACTTCATTGACTTGCTCTACATATAGGTTGACCCATTGTTTCATGTGTAAATTCCTGGAAGTTGCTTCTGAAATTTTTAACTGTTTAATTTGCCCAGTCTATGAAATAAGCTAGATGAATGCTAGATTTCTTATCTCTGATCACTTAAAATTAGTTATAAATTTATCAACACCCAGTTGAGTTCCCTGACCACAAACCCTATGGTGCACATATCAAGTTACAAAATTTTCTTCACAAAAATGAAAATATTTTACAGAACAGAACAGAACAATTTATTAATAAAGAAAACCCATATAGGGCATACAATTATAAAAGTTTGACTAGGAACACAAAGAAGAAATTATACACACACAAAACAATTCTGACATTACCAATACTGACAGAAGGAGACTGTTTCAAGAGAAATAACTCTAGTATATATTCATACTCCAATATACTTGACATACAAGATCATACAAGATTAACATTAATAGTCATTCGTTAAGTTCTGATATTGAAGCATGTGGAAATAATTTTAGATAATTGTTTAATGATATCTAAATCTTCATTTATAAGAAGCCATATAAATTTATTTTCCTCACTAAGTTCTAAGAAATTAGAGTTATTAATATTCTTAAAATAGATTTCTCTAATATTGCTATATTTAGGACAAGCAGTTAAAAAATGCAGTTCATCTTCGATGGAAGATTTATTACACTGCTTACAAAGTCTTTCTTCTAGTGGTGTTTTAGGAATAGAGTACCTTCCTCTTTCAATTTCTAGCTTGTGGGCACTTACGCGAAAACGGGTTAATGTATTACGATCATTAAAATCGTTCAAATCCAAATATTTTTCCTGTTTGAACTCAAATTTAAATTTGCAATATGTGCGTAGTTTATTCTCGTTTCTATTTGTAGCGGGATTGATTTTGACTTTATTAATTTCTGTCTTCCATATTTGGACATATTTACTTTTCAAAAGTTGTTTTATTTTGTAAATATCTCTATTTCCACATGCCTCAGGATTGTTAAACACCTTAAGCATATTCAGTTCTTTCAACATATTATATAGGCAACTTACCCAACAATTCTGATTGTTTTGTAACATACATGTACAAAGGTTTTCACTTAAAGCATCTTGAAGCAATTTACTTTGAGATTTATTCAGATACAACCAATATTTTACTATACTTAAAACAATATCAATATATAATGGGTATCTACCAAGTTCCCCAGTCACTGCTAAGTTGGAGGTTTTATTCCCAACACCAAGAACATACTTACAAAATTTTAAATTTAATTTTTCTATTTTATTGTTTTTAAATAAGTTATATATAAAACTCTCTCCAGGATTCATATTCCCTTTGGCTTTGTTGGAGTTAACTGAAGCATTTAACATTCCCCACACTTCAGAACAATATAATAAAACTGGTTTTACTGTATGATCAAATATTTTAATCAGGGTATTTACACTAGGACTTCCATTCTTAAAGATACTTTTTAACTTAAAAAAGGCCTTTTGTCCTCTGTTTAATAGATCAGCTGATGCTGCTGAAAAATTTCCACCACAGGTTATTAACAACCCAAGATATTTATACTCTTTTACACATTGTAGACTTTCATTATTAATGACAAAGTTTTCTCTGATTAGCTTACATGCCTTATTAAAGATAATTACCTTGGTTTTATTATAATTAACAGAAAGGCCCCAACTCAAGCAGTAACTAGACAACTTATCCAAGCATTTTTGCAGACCATTTGCATTTGTAGACAATAACATAATATCATCAGCATATAACATACAATTTAACATACTTGAACCTATACTAACAGGGTGGCAGGTTTCATCAAAGCAGTTAATCAAATCATTCATAAACAAATTAAACAATGTAGGGCTTAAATTATCTCCTTGTTTGACCCCTATCTCTGATTTAAATTCTTCAGTTAATCTGTCGTTGACTTTTACACGGAGTAAATTGTTGTAATACATAGATTGAATGGTGTTTAAAAATTTTCCATTAATTCCATAGTTCTGCAGTTTATAGAATAAGGCTGGATGTATAACAGAATCAAATGCCTTTTTTAGGTCAACAAAACAGGCATAAATTTTACAAGATTTTTGAAAATATTTACATAAAAGTGTTTTTAGTTTAAAAATATGATCTGCTGTCCTCGAATCTTTACGAAAACCAATTTGTTCATCATTCATGATCTTGTTTGTATCTAAAAATTCAACAAGTCTTTTATTTAAAATACTGTTGAAAAGCTTCCCTAAACAACTGTTTATAGTAATGCCCCTATAGTTATTAGGATCCATAGGAGATGAACCCTTGAAAATTGTAACCAAGTAGCCAGTACTCCATGATTTAGGATACACGCCCTTTGATAGTACTAAGTTAAATAACTTTTCTAAGCAAGATTCTAATGCAAATTGTCCGTATTTTATCATTTCATTTAATATATTATCAAGCCCATTAGCTTTATTATTTTTAAGGTTTTTACATGCATCTAAAATTTCCTTTATTGAAATAGGTTTATCTAAAAATTCATTTACTGAGTACTCTGTGTGTTTAATCATATTTTCATATTTGTTAACCAATTCTTCTTGTTGATCAGGTAGTGTATTTAAATTTTTGAAATGAGTAAACCAGGTTTGGTGATCAATACATGAATTTTTATCATTCTCCTCCGGTTTTAATGTATTAAAGGCATATTGTCTACGAAAAATTATTTTTTATAAAACCAAAATATTGTCGTCAGACTATTCGTTTTGTTTATTTAGAAATATACAAACGTTCAAAATACCACTAGGGTACCTTATATCTTCAAAAATTGAAAAATATATAATATTTGTAAAGCTTTACAAAAATTCATATTCATGAGATGTAGATGAGCTGTAAGCATGCGCACTATACTTTCTTTGATTGAAAACTTCCATAGTTCTTGCACGTGGTGCATAATCTGTTTCTCGAAGTTTAAGCTCGGAAGAAAATTAAAACGGCAACCGATTATTTGAGCTACTTAATGAATAAAACTGACAAATATTGCCTGTATTAAGTTTTGAATGTGATTTAATAGGTAAACGCGAAAAATATTGGTATTTTTTCAATTTATCAATGTATTCGGGGACAAAACCCGAGATTCCGATTAGTGTCCGCGTTAAAACTACTCAGTCTAAATCTGTGTCAATGTGACGTACTGTAGGTAAATAAAATATCAATCAATATTGTCGAGCTATTTTGATCAAAATAAACTACCTTTGAGGCAAAATTTGTGGCAAATTTGTTTTTCAATATTCATTTTATTGCATTTCGGTCTTAATGACACCAAAAAATTTGGGGGTAAAAAAAATGAGTTTGTCGTAGACAATATGCCTTTAAGTAATTTCCAAAATAGCTTAGGATTTGAATCTTCCAATGAGTCTAATTTATTCATAATCCAATGAAAGTATGAACGTTTTTTTCTTTTTCTTTCCTTATTATACTTAGAATATAATTGGAAACATTTTTGTCTAAGTTGTCTATTGAATGGATCAAATGATACTAATCTGCTGTAATGATCTACTGAACTGCGCAACTCTTGAAGTGATCTATCAAACCAATTATTATTATTATTGTTTTTATTATTATGTGTTTTCTTTCTTTTTTTCTTGAGTGATAACTCAGCTGCAGTTGTAAAAATGCTATTTATGTCATCTGTTGCTTTGTTAACATCATCATTACATGCACTACTATTATAATCAGTACCAATAAAATTTTGAACTTTAGATGTGAAAACACTTGACTTAAGTATATTTTGAAATCTTAAAATGCTCTTTTCATTCCACACATACCCTTCTTGACAAAGTGGAGAACCCTTGGTGATATTTATCTTCATAGTATTAACTTTAATATTAACTTTTATATTAACAGACAAACAGCAATGATCTGATAAGGATTTAATAAAGGGGTGGATTTTCATAAACATGATCTTATCTAATAAGGCTTCACTTGCTATAAAATAATCAATGGTGCTGCTACCTTGCGAGTTGTGAAATGTATGTTTTCCTTGCAAATCACCAAGGGTTCTACCATTTAATATTCTAAGTCGACTTTCTATACCTAAGTCTACAATATGTCTCCCTCTGCCAGTAAGTACTTTATCTACAGTATTTCTTAATCTACAGTTATCTACAAGATATTCATCATCATCAACTATATTTTTACATCCATTATCATTCACTATAAAATCATGTAGTGTTGAAACTCTACCATTAAAATCCCCACATAATAAAATATCACCTTTATCATAATATTCAATAACGTCATGATATAGAATATCAAACTGATCACCTTCATTTAAACTATATGTTGAGTTTTCTGGGGGTATATGTAAAAAACAAACATACAAGTCTTTTGATAAGTCAAAATAAGATTTCTCTAGTTTTATCCAGACAAAGCTACTATTTCTATTGTATAATACTTTAACTCCATCTTTTATACTATTTCTAATTATAATACTAATCCCCCCAAAATTGCGCTTAGATCTTGCGTTTTGGGGTCTAAAAAAATGCGTTATAGTAAATTGTTTTAAAGGAAATGGTAGAGATTCAACTAGATGAGTTTCTACTAAACCAACAATATCATAATACTTGATGTTATCTAAAAAAGTTTTATCATTAAATTTGTTTAACAACTTTGATTTGCAGCCATTTACATTCCATGCTGCAATATTTAGTGACTTTTTTGAAACTAATAATTGTTTTCTATTCATGTAACTATAGCTATCAGAAAATAACTTTCAACCCCTCCATACAATATATGTACAATATACTATATAAACAAATGATCTACCAATTATAAATGTTGGTGGATGAGTTCTGGTAACCATAATTCTTATAGTTCCTGGATATCTCTTGATTAAGTAACTGATAATCAAAAGGCGAGACTTTAGTATGGTGGCGATGGCAGTTTTTGCTTAACTCTGTTTTATGTGAACTAGTTATGTTACACCATTGATATTTGGTTTGCAGTTGCATAAGCAACAGTACAGATCAGTTTTAAAAGTCATGCAGTCACGGTCTACTGACTTTTGAAATTTTACACTGATTTGGTCGAGGTTAACCTTTTATCTTGTGTCTGGTAAACATGAAGCAGTTATGGTACACCTTTGATATTTGGTAATGTAGTTGCATTGGCATAATTAGCATGATCAGTACAGATCAATTTCAAAATCATTTCATCTGTATGCTTCTGCAGTCACGGTCTACTGACTTTGAAATTTTACACTGAGTTGGCAAAACCTTTTTTCTTACAGGTACATGTATGTCTGTTCAACATGAACCAGTTATGGTACACTATTGATATTGAGTAAGCACTTGCATTAAAGTCAGTGCAGATCAATTTTAAAAGTGTTTCATGTGTATGCTCTTGCAGTCAAGGTCTACTGACTGAGATTTTTTAGCTAATACTGATGTGTTCAAACAGGAAAGCACACTTTGGGTGAGCTGGTTCTTTTTCTTTTGTGTCCAGCTGCATCAGGCAAGACATCTCTCTGTGTTAACAGTTTATTTATTTTTATTTACAGTCATGGCAGGCATGCCAATTCATCCAGTGGAATCAAGAAGTTTACATACTTGGAGGCTAAAATTGTCTGCTACTGCAATGTCTATGGAGTAAATTACAAACATGATTAAACTTTTCCTTGAATCTGTGTCATCAAGTCTAGACACATGGCACCTGTAATTTAGTGTGGAGCAACAAAGTCAAACTTTTTATCTCATGAAGTATCCAGAGCACAAGTTGTCAATGGAAACGGCGCTGCCGTCATCAGTACAAAGTTGGCTCGGGAATGAATTGGAGATAAGAGGTATTGACTCTGTCATCTACTCCCGTTATATAATTCATTTACTTCTGGAAGACCAGGAGGAAGATGGAACTGACTATATTGAACTTTTATTCAATCCTCGACTAGATGTTGTCAAAAGTAAATTTAAACATCAGAGACGTTCTCATAGTCAGGAGGAAAGAAGAAAGCAGGCTGCTGTTGAATGTCTTCAGGCAATCACAGACGAGGTAAGAATTATAGCAGTGTTTGTTCTATTGCAGGCTGAATAAGTACACAATGTGATATATTTTTAAAAGAGGAACTCTTGCAAACAGGATACAATGTACACATGATGTATGTACATGTACTGTCATTGACTGTATAGCATTAACATAATTCTTAGATATTTTTTTATTCTCATCCATAATATATTTAGCTAGTGATGACATTAATACATGTATGTTTGATAAATAATACATGTACATGTATCATTAGAATAGGTAAAACAAAAACTATATTTTGAATATAAGATCTAGATGTTTGTCTCTTTTGCACATGTTTATGACTTATTTTTAAGCAAAAAAGAAATTAAAAAAACACTAGTTGAAACATTCCTTTTTTTTTTCAGAAATGTGGCATAGAAAAATTAGTGGAGGAACTAAGTTACAAACTAAAAGAACTAAGTCAGTCATCAGGTAACTTTTATATCATCATGATCACTCATGGGAGTCCACTCAGTCCAGCATCTACATGTTTTAGAAAACGCTTATGGCCCCTGCATAATCCTTGACTGTCTTTCGGCCTAAGTCTTTCACACACTCTAGGTTGTTCCAGTCTTAAAGTACATTCCAATCTATACACCCGATTCAATTTCTTAATGTTGATAAGTTCACTTAAGTACTCGGCTGCGGTTTCATGTATAGCCAAGAATGTTAGCACTAACTAGAATTTTTAATTTTGTCTGAAATCTACTGGCAGCTTAAACAGTGTAATTGTTCTTCCTTGTTTTTGTCGCTTTTCGTGCTGCCCTTTTTGAACTCCTCGTAATCTGTCCAAAAGCACTTGTTGGTACCAAAGAGTAGCTCAGTTATTGTCACGAAATGTTTTACACACTGCATCCTGATATAAACTAAACATCTTAAACAGTGTCATCAGTGTAGTCACAGTATCTTAATATATTGACAGTTTGAAACAAATAGGATTAATAGTCTAACATTTGTGGAATTTATTATTTAAGGAAGGATGTTTTAATGATAAAATATTGACTTTAAGAAGTTCTAATGATATTTTTTTCAGGTTCTGATGACACAGACCAAGGAGAAAGTACCCCTTCCTTTAGTGATGGCAGTTGTTCTGAGTTGGAAGACCCTGCTGAACGGTATTTAACTTTTAAAAACAAACATGCAATTTCATTGCTCTTGGATATGATAGAAGGGACATGTATAAAGACTTTATTTACCCCAAATAGAGCCCTGTATTAAGGATCTCCTATAATTAGCAAGCTTACTCACAGTTTCATTTAGATTTACATTGCGTTCTACCACAAACATTATTTTAAAAGTATTTTTAAAGAACTGATATCTACATTGATCTAGCTTAGATGTTAGTTCTGTTAGAAAGAAGCAAACAAACAAAAAAAGAATTGACCAGAAAAGAAGCAATAAACATTTTTAAAACTTTCAAGACAAAACTCTAAAGATCTTTCTGTTTCTAAGCGACTGCGTCTTAATTTTTCATGTTTTGCCAGACTGAAAGTATGCGAATATGGCTATAATCATGAATAATTATAACCAATGATGTACAACAAATGTCTTTTTGTCTCCCACCAAAATGCGGAGAGGGGGCATAGAAATGCCGGTGTCCTATATCTGTAACACTTTTGTAAGCACTCTCTTGCCTATAATTCTCAACATAGGTTGTGAAATTTATGCATGATATTAATATCACTAATAGGCTTATTATAGCTTGGACAAGTTTGAATTTAGGTACCGTGTGACTATTTTTATGCCCCCGCGACGACATGTCGGGGGGCATTAAGTTTTACTCATGTCCGTCCGTACGTACGTCCGTACGTCCCGTACGTCCGTCCGTACGAATTTCCGTCAAGCTTTTCTCAGCAACCGTACATGAGAATGACTTGAAACTTGGTAGGATGTTTCAGTATGACAAACAGTACGTCCTAAGCGATTTTGAGACCTGTCGGATATCTACTTCCTGTTTGGGACTTAGGCCATGTGAAAATATGTGAACATGACCATGAAAATTTCCGTCAAGCTTTTCTCAGGAACCGTACATGAGAATGACTTGAAACTTGGTAGGATGGTTCAGTATGACAAACAGTACGTCCTAAGCGATTTTGAGACCTGTCGGACATCTACTTCCAGTTTGGGACTTAGGCCATGTGAAAATATGTGAACATGACTATGAAAATTTCCGTCAAGCTTTTCTCAGCAACCGTACATGAGAATGACTTGAAACTTGGTAGGTTGGTTCAGTATGATAAACAGTACGTCCTAAGCGATTTTGAGACCTGTCGGACATCTACTTCCTGTTTGGGACTTAGGCCGATTGGAAAATATGTGAACATGACTTGAAAATTTCCGTCAAGATTTTCTCAGGAACCATACATGAGAATGATTTGAAACTTGGTAGGATGGTTCAGTATGACAAACTGTATGTCCTAAGCGACTTTCATGTCTGTCAGACATCTACTTCCTGTTTGGGGCCTAGCGGGGGCATCCGTGTCTCATGGACACATTCCTTCTTTATTTTGGAAGTTGTCCCCTTTGACCATGAAAATAAGGTCTATGTATCCTTTACACTTTTATAAGCTCCCTTTCACCTACAATTCTCAACAGAAGTTTATTTATATAGATCTTTTACTGAACTTACAAATCAATGCAAGTTGCAAAGCTTTTACCACCAAATTTCTTTACTGAACTTACAAATCCATGCAAGTTGCAAAGCTCTTACCACCAAATTTGTATTGAAAGTATTTTAAAAATATTTACTCATTTAAAAAATTTTCTTTTTCAGGTATTATGCAGCCTTTCCTGCATTGTCTGTTCAGAATGAGAAGTCCCCAATCACAGACAACTGTCAACAGACAGCAGACATTTGGAAGGATAATCCATGGACAAAATCAGCACCAGATAAAGATGGCAAAGTAAACAAGGAGAAGAAAAAGAAAAAGGAAGATAAGAAATACAAAAAAAGATCCCCTAAATCAACCAACACCAAGAGGAAAACCCTGGAAAAGCCAATACCCAAGCCTAAAACAAAACCTAAAGAGAGTTTTCACACCAGATTTATGAGCTGGCCTCAAGCTGACTACATAGCAAATAACAAACAGTCAACTGAAGAGAAGAAACTGTGTCAACAAGTAGAAAATATCCTCAAAGATATGCTTCTGAATGGGAAAGATCAGAAATCCAGATATAGCTACAACAGTGAGGGGTGTGTTAGTCCTGAATTACAAGAAAATGCTTTCTGGTACACGCCACAATTTGCAGACATGTTTAACCCTGTAGAACAGAGCCACCGTTTGTATGAAAGACATAGCTGTCCATTCTTCTACCACGATGAAGTTTTTGTTGAACCAGAAGAGATCCAGGAGGATGATAAATTTGGACTACAAGATCTAATGAAGAATCAAGAGTTACAGAATGTGGCTGAGAGCGTACTTCAGAATGTTGACGAAGATTTCTCCAAGAAAGACAGTGAAGCTGAGTTACAAGAAGTTATTCAACCTAACTTTTCCTATTCTTTGTATCAAGACTTGAATTGTCTTCTCCCAGCAGAAGAAGAAAAGCAGATGTTGTCACCTTATGATAATACTATAGAGGAACATGAAATCTTGGAAAATACTACTTGTCAGTGGTCCTTAGCTGATCCTGAAGACGATCTCCTTACAAGAGACCATCCATTAGATTATACAGGGTACGATGTTGACCACCCTAGGAACATGCCAGCAATGTATGATGATCAAACCAACTATTCTCAGCTCTGGGATATCAACATCTGGAACAAAGTCCATTCCCAGAAGCCTTGTTTTCTAGAGGGTTTCAATACTTCTTTTGATGAATTTAAGTCTGGGTTACCCCAAATCCATGAGAGAGGAAGTAACAGGAACAGTGGTATATTTAATATTAGCAAATTTAATGATGATATGGAAGCAGTATATGAAGGAGAAATCACCAATACTCTCATACCGAAGATCACCTTTGATGCTGTAGATTTTGAATGCCCTGAAGATCAGAAACAAGATATTAATTACAGTAGTCACCACAAGGTTTATGACAGAAGCATTTCCTTGACTGATGTCTGTCTTTTGAAGTCAATGAAGGATGGTCAGCTGACATCAAATGATAAGCTTTCAAAAAGCTTTGAACTAGTACCTTCTAATAATTCAGCTTTCAAAGATGTCATCCCACGAAGGATATCTCATGTCCTCAGCGATTCAAACATCTCCTACTTCAACTATACAACTGATATCAACTTTGAAGAGGAAACAGAAGATGAAAAAGAGGACGCTAAAAATGAAAACTTGTTTCTATCTCCAAAGACACACTTTCGTCCAATATCTACATGTGGTGAAGATGTGGTCTCTGAACCAAGAGATTTATTTGGTGGCTACTTGTCATCCAAGACTCCTTATCAGAAGTATCAAGACACAGTGGATTCAGGGGATGAGGAATTGTTTGTTCCTATGTTTAAAGTATGTAAACAGCACAACAAGAACATACAGACGGGGACAAGCATGGGAGAACAGACAGGAGAACCCATGTCTACTGAAGACCAGGGAAGACCCCCGGAAATTGATGACGACATGGAAATGCCCCAGGACTTTGATGTTTACGGATATGTGGACAGCCTCACAGCCTCTGCACAAAACACTCCTCTTAATTTACTAGATGTAGCTTGTACAACATGTTTTGATTCTGGTTATGAAGAAGCTAATGATGAAGAGAAGGTATCAGAAGATAAAAATGTCCATGCTATAGAAAATCAGAATGCTGAATGGTCCAAGCCTTCTACAGAGGACAGAGTAGACTTGATTGATGATCATGACTTCTGGATTGTGACCGACAAGACTAGTGAAATCTCAGACAATATATGGAGCAGTCATGATGAAAATAACTTTCCAGATATGTTTTCCTTCTTCATGGAGGATTGTGACGACCTAAAACAGGGTTTTGACGAACAGTATGACAATCACCAATATCCAGCTCCACAGGGTGATGATGTTGATAATGTTACCAAAGTTAAGCTGGTGATTGGGAAAGGAAAGAAAGTTCTACAAGACATAGAAAATTATCCAAGAGAAAGTTCCACCACTGAAGGTCAAATAACTGTAAGTATTTAAATATGATAGTATCTTTATTTTCTACTACACCATGATTTTTTTAGACTTTATAATAAGATTTAACCCATCAAACTTAAGATTTAAGATCATAATGAGCAGATTTCTGGGAAAACTTTTTAATCTTTGTAAAGTGGTAAACCTTGGAAGAAAGCCAAGAAGTATGAACACTGCATTTGAATGTTTAAAGTGTGAAAAGGTAAAAAGAACAATCAATGCAAATGACAACAACACAAGAAGATATCATACTCTTTAAAAAGTGGTTAAGAACGCAAGAAGAATGATGAGTCACATGTTGTGGTTTTTTTTTCAGAACTAAATAGATAGATAAATAAGATGCCCTTTATCATATTTGATTTAGGATCTGTTTTATGAATATTTCTGTATAGAACATGAAAAATATTAAAATATTACAAATTCAAAGATATTTTTAATTTTAGCACCTGCTTTATTTTTTCAGCCTGTCCACATGAAAGGATATAAGCCAATGCCCAGTGTTGCTGTATACTCTTGTGAATTAGAGAAAACATGGTTAGATAAAGGATCTATGCAATCATATGCCAAAAACAAAAGTGTCAAAGGTTAGTTATTTCATTGGTGATGTATGTATGAAAATATATAGACCTTTGGTATTCCATCTACCAAATATTGACATAATTTGAATTAAATATATGTATAGAAATAACAGAAAAATATTTCCAGTATGTGGTAATTTCTAATAATCAAATGTGAAATATGATCTTTAAAATAGTTTTTAGAAACTTGCAAAGGAAAAGAGCAAACCAGTGATAATTGCTGTTGTGCAAATAGCCCACGAATTTAGAATAAAATGTAACTGCTAACACACAATTTTTAAAATGGCATCAGGCTCTACAAAGTACAAGTGAAACTTGACAAACAAAATGAATTGGACTTTATATTCATGCTAATTTGGGCCCTGCAATCAGTTTTTATGTTGTCTGTCTGTCAGTCAGCAATTGCTTGTTGATGCCAAAACTCTAAAACTGTAAGGCGTGCAGAAAAGAAATTTTACACAGTTTTAGGTATTACATTACATTTTAAAAATTTCATGAAAATCCATTGAATACTTTGGAAATACTTAAGTCAGTCAGGACTTTCCTGACTTGGTCAGTATTCTAGTTCAAAAATATTTTTACAGTCTGAACTTTTGTTATTTGCATGGGTATACAAGCTGCATAAACTGAATTTCAAAGAGGCTTTAGAAACTCATTTCTATTTAGTTGTGAGAAATACCAGCAAGTAATGAAGCATTCATTTAATTCTTCTAAAATCATGAAAATGAAAATTAGATATGTATCTAAATATCTGAATCCTGCTCTCTGGTTAGCTTTGTTTGCTGGCAATAGAGAAACACTGATATTCCAGTTTGTTGTCCCCGCAACAACACAGTCTTCACAAAATGTGCTGGACTGCAGTTCGATGAAAAATTTAGAAATTTGCCTTCGGTCCGGTGAATTTGGTAAAATTTACAATTAAAATTTTCAGTCAGTCCTGCAGACCTTTGTTATTGGTCAGGCAAGAATTTTCAACTTTGGCGAAGACTGCATTGAAATGCTGGTGACCTTCTGTCACACTTTTTTAGCTCACCTTGCCAAAGGCAGTGTGAGCTTTTGCCATCACTTGGCGTCCGTTGTCCGACGTTCAACTTTACAAAAATCTTCTTCTCTAAAACGGCTTATGTCAAATGTAATGAAACTTGGTAGGGTTGTTCTGTAGTATGTCCTCTAAAAAATTATCGTTCGAAATTTTGATTTGACAAAAAACATGGCCGTCATGGCTAAAAATAGAACATAGGGGTAAATTGCATTTTTTTGCAAATTACTCAAAAACTGTAACAGATATCAAAATTCTGGCATAGGGTAAAAGTGATCAGCATCTCAAGATCTTCCTGCCCAGAAATTTTCAAGAAGATCCAACAATCGATGTAGGAGTTATTGCCTTTTTTCTGCATTTTTTCAAAAATTTTACTTATTTACCCCTTTATCTTGAAAACTATACAAGATATTTGAAAAGTTTAAATATCATATGACTAAGCACATCAAGATCTACAAAAGTTGTAACAGATTCAAAGTTGTAGGATCATTCCTTTAGGACTTATATCCCTTGGATCGTAAAAATTGACCATTTTCACAGCTTTTTGTTCAACTTTTCATAAATCTTTTTCCCTGAAACTGCTTGGCCAAATGAAATGAAAATTGGTAGGGTTGTTCTGTAGTATGTGGTCTTCAAAATTATCTTTCGAAATTTTAATTTGACAAAAAACATGGCCACCATGGCTAAAAATAGAACATAAGGGTAAACTGCATTTTTTTGCAAATTACTCGAAAATGGTAACAGATATTAAAATTCTATTTGGGCAATAATGATCAGCACATCAAGATCTAACTGCCCTGAAGTTTTGAAGAAGATCTGACAATGGTTGTAGGAGTTGTCACCTTTTTCATGTTTTTTTTTTCAAATTTTGCTCTTTTTAGACTAATATCTTGAAAACTATACAAGATATTTGAAAAATTTAAATTGCATATGATATGGTTAAGCACATAGAGATCTAAAAATTATATAATGGGTCATAGTTGTAAGGCCTTTCTTGATAGGAGTTGTTTCTCTTAGAACATTAAAATTGATAATTCCACAGAGTAGCAGTATTTTGTTAATATATCCAGCTTATAAGTATCATCGAATACAAGGTGAGCGATTCAGGCTCCTGGGAGCCTCTAGTTTTGAAATAGATTTCTCAGCTGCTATTTATCCTAGACTTTCAATATTTGGTATGCAGCTTCAGGTAGGGGTTGTTAATAATGGGATGGGTTTCCAGGTCTTTTGCTTACCTACAGGCTACTTCCTGTTTAACAAGCAGACTTGGAATTTTTTTAAAGGTCAAAAATGGAAAAAGTTTCATAACAAGATTTTTCAGCTTTTACTTTCTGTAAGCTTTTAATATTTGGTATGCAGCTTGAGGTAGGGGTCCCATATGGTGTGATGCGTTTTCAGGTCTGTTGCTTACCTACTTTCTGTTTAACAACATGAACAAGCCGACTTAGAAATTTTTTAGGGTCAAAAATGGAAAAAAATTTGTAACAGATTTCTCAGCTATTACTATTTGTAGGCTATTGATATTTGGTATGCAGCTGAAGATAGGGAGGTATCATATGGTGGGTAGCGTTTTCAGGTCTGTCGCTTATCTACTTCCTTTTAAGCTGGCTATTTAGAATTTTTGCCACTCAGCAGGAGACCCAGGAATTCTGTTCTTGTTCATTTTGTTCCCTTCATTTACAGAAGAAAACTTGTAATTATAGATCAAGAAAAAGGTTAAGGATATAGCTTTGGGTATTTGTCTGATTAATGGTGGTTTTATATTTTAGGTACTGGAAGAAAGCCATGTACATTTTTTATGGAAGGAAGCTGTAAACGAAGTGACTGTAAATTTTCCCATGATTTATCCAGTATAACTTGTCGATTCTGGCAAGAAGGAGACTGTTTCAAAGGAGAACTTTGTCCATTCCTACATGGGTACCAGGCGTAAGTTTTAAATGTCAAGTTCTTTGCTTATGATAGAAGAGGGATATATGTTGTCCTCTCCATTTATGTTTTATGTTTACTGTCTGGTTCAAGAAAGTTTATTCAGCCATCATGAAACTTTATGCTCATATACATTAGTACATGTGTATGATAAAATGAAACTTTATAAAATTCATTTCACAGCTGGATGGTTTAGTTCCTGGAAAAAAAAATCTCATTTTTTTACAAATCCTTCTATTCACACATTGCCACATCGATTCTGGATAATAAAAAGAAATTCTGTCAACATGTGATCAAAACATGTACATAACTTGTAAGACTTGTTTCTAACAACTGAGACTTCTTTGGTTACAGCTGTGTTACACCAACAGAAAGTAAGGAGAATATTGATGATCTGTTCCAACTACAAGATGAAGAATTTCCACAACTTACTCCTTCAGTCAAAGTAGGTTCAGCAAAAGGATAATTGCTAGGTCTTCAGTTTACATTACTGAGCCAATAAGATTAGTATAACAATTGAGAGAAAGTGATAGTATTTTTTTAATGCCCCATGATGTCATCAATGTCAATCATTGGTTCGGTATCACAAATTGTACATCCTTAGTGATTTTCAGACATGTTGGACTTCCACTTCCTGGTTAGACTGCCCCAATATGAACATTTCTGTCAAGCTTTTCTCAGAAACCAAACATGAGAATGATTTAGAATTAGGCAGCTTTTTTAGTATGACAAACTGATTGTCCTAAGTAATTTTAACAGGGTTAGCACATGTGCTAGAAAACTTTGAAAGCTAGAATTCAGTGTAGGTCGGTGTTTTTGCAGACTAGAACTTTATATTACTAATGTTGTGGTGTACATTGGTGTTTTTTCTCATTTAGCTTAATTTCCCTGTTCTTAAAATAGCAATGTTTGATGACGTATAGTAATTTCTTAAGAGGCAGTGTTTTAGTCACAAATAACTCATAATTTGTGTAAAAATTTTAAAAATAAATCTATGCAAAAAAACCACATCTTGTATGTACTCTTAAATTATGTCCTGATGTGCATGATTCTGTCTCTCATTCATGCCAGTCTTAGTAATATCTTGACTGCTTGTAGTATAGAATATAGACGTTAAACAAATAAGTTTAGAGGTTTTCATAATGCTTAAAATCAAAAGGGTGGTTTTTAATTGTCTCGCCTGCGACAATTTTCAATACATATAATAGCAATGGAAAAGTTTTGTGAACACTTCCATATCTTAAAAACTATAAGTCCTAGGTTGATAAAACTTGGTATGCATTTGTCCTAGTAATAGCTTAGCACAGTTGCATCCCCATCTTTTGACCTTTACCTTGATTTTCTGATTGAGTGACTGATTATTTTTATTGCATATATTAGCAATGTTTAAGTTCTATAAACATCTTTTGATCTCAGAAACTGAAAATCCATGTAAATTCAAAATGTGGTGGAAGTAAAAGAGAATAATTGTTTCTGATGGTGCTGGCAGGCGAGACATACTTTAGTGTTAACTCTTGTTAAGGAATTAAATTGTACACAAATTTTTGATCCTTGAAAAGTTAGAAAAATGTCTTATATAGCCCTTTAAAAAATCCTTGAAGTTTGAGGTAAAAACAAATTTTGAACCATGTTTTCAGACCTGTTTGACTTCTATTTCTTGTTTGAGGTGTGAGGGCATCTGTTTCTAATGGACACATTCTTCCATTTTGTTACCACTGCAAAAAGTCTGTGGACGTAGTAATTATTGAAAATTAAGAATAATTTATGATTAGTTGTTATTTTTGCATGTTTCCTTCAATTGTCATACTCAATTTAACAAGTAAATTTCTAAGACTTTTTAAGTGAGGGAATTTAGCACAGAAAAAAGGACTGCAAAGATCTCAATTTAGAGAAATGTTGTAAGTTTAGAAAACTTATTCTATTAATGTTCCTTATTTAATTCTTTTTAAGAATAAGAAGTCGAGACCACCAAGGCCTGAAAGAACAAATTCATATGCAGAATCAAGGAAAATTTACAGGTCTACTAAACAGAAATCCATCAGCAAGTCCATAGATTAAGAAATTGAATTATATTTAGGCTTATATAAGATCAAGCATGTCAATGTATATAGAATTGTATAATTTTTACTTGTTAATACATTAGAAAACTTAACATATTTAATTTCATTTTGGGTTTTTGTAACAAAAAATATATTGGATTCCATTAAAAGTAAAGACATTATTTGGGTCACATTTTTTTATACCAAAATTTGTTATTGTATAAAATATTTATATGAAAAAAAATCAAACAAATTAGACATCTAAATGAGCCTTATCTCCAGAAATTTTGGTTGAAAAAGATCAATGGTTCCCAAGTTTTATTTTATATTAATCCTTTTATCCACCATTATTATGTTGTATGATAAATTTTTAATGAATTTGAGATGCTCATTGGTTTACCTCTGTTCAATAAAGAGCCAAAATAGAACCTTTGAAAAAACTATTCTTTTGAAGTACACATATCATGTGTAAATAAAATGATGGAATTCCTGAAATTATTTAGAATTAAAATTTGTATGTTTAGTATCAGAATTAATCTACACATTTTGTTACTTTTAAAGAGAGAAATGAAAAGAAAAGATGAGATCAAGAAGGATTTTTTTTGTTGAACAGAGGCAGCACTTTGTGTAAATTTTGTATGCAAAGAGTTTGTGAGATAGGTAATGTTGCATTCTATGGATGTGTGTTTGTCATCAAGTTAAATGTGCCATTCAAACTATGCATTAAAATAAAATTGTTAATTTAGAATTTTGGGAGTTTGAAGAGAATAAATATCATTTATATTTTCAAAACAGAAATGAGTATAGATTTATAATGTTAAAGTTACTTCCAAAATTACTAGTCAAATTCTAGTTTAGCCCTTCATAAAAAAATTGTGTCAAGTACTAATTAATGAAAACATATTTCTATATTTTGAAGAATAACAATTCGTAGGTATGTATGTTTAAACATATGTTATTGGGGAATGTGTGAATGTGTGTGTATGTAAATGTGTGTGATCAAAAGAAGTATGTGTACAAGTGTAGAAATATGAAGAGGTGGATGTTTATTTATTTATTTTGTTTTTGTTGATAGAAAAATTGTTAAGTTTGAAAGTTTTATTTCATAATAGCATGTTAGTCAATGTTAAAAACTACAGTTTTTTGTGTAATTTTATATAATGTATGAAAAATAAGCAATGGAATATCACAAGAATTTCCAAGCAAATGACCAGCTCTTAAGTCACAGTGATGCTTGCAAACATGTAGAATTGAAAAGTCACTGCATGTTGTATGTCCATGTACTAAATCTTTGTAAACAATATTCATATACATTTAACAGTCTTGAATAGTAAACAGAAAATATGGTATTCCATTGCTTTTAAAGAAAAAAAAAGGAACAAATCCCTATCACATATGTTTACAGGGATAACATGAACAAATGTGTGTGTAAATGTGGACATGTGTGTTAAGTGGAAACAATAAGCCATTACAGGTTTTTTTCTTTTATATTTTTATAACAAAATGATATGTAGATCATATACAGTAGAAATGATGTAGTAAGAATTTGGTTATGCTGAAACCGTACTAATTCTAGTCAGATGATGGATAATTAAACAGAAAGATGATTTAATGCATGTTTATTGTTCAATTTTTGAATTCAACCTGTTTCAGTTCCAGCCAAATATAAATTATAAAAGAAATCCAACTTCCTTAAAATTTATGTCATTGAAAAATTAAGTTGTGGGGTGTGTATCTTATAGTAGAACAGTATTATCAAACAAGCACACACTTTATAATTTTATTGTTGGACAAGTCTGAATATATAAATATAAACAACATGTCTTACAAAAAGATTTTTGAATCGTTGCATTGGTAAAAATGTTTTTGTTTAACATGAAAATGTATGTTACTGTATTGTTATATGTCATAAAGTCATCAATGTTGCTGAAAACATTATCATACATTCCTTTCTCTCTCTTGTCTCTGTGACGCTAAATGATAGGATTTACCTAGTAATTAGAGAAGATTGTTTAATTTGTCCGTTCCCTCTCTACTTCTGCCTTTATCTCTCTCTCTCTCTCTCTCTCTTTCACTCTTCTGTATTGTATATTTCTATCTCAAATGTTATGGTACTTATATTTTATTCTGATATCTAAGCCCTATAAGGGCACTATCTTTTTTATGCTGAACTTATAGAACATTTACAAAAGACTTGTATACTCATTTGGAATTGTAACATTTCATTGTGAAATCATTGTTGAGTTAACTCCTTTAAAACTAATTTAACATTCTTGTAGAATCTATCTGTTATCATGCTAGAAATGATTTATAAAAATTGTATCTAAGCATATCTAATGTAAAGTGTTAGCATAATGTCAACCTCATTTATTTAGTACATTACATGTAATAGTACCACTGAGTCTTGCTTTGTAAAGGGACCATTTATTAACTTGAATGTTATCCCATCCAAATAATATGGGATGATGTGCATATTAAGTAAATGATCCCTTTATGAAACTACACCCTTGTTTAGAAAAATTATGTATGTTTAAATGTGAGTAGTCATTAATGTAGAAATGTAGTTTGTTACTTTACATGTAGATACAGTGTGGATGTTAACATGTACATTTATATACAGTTTGAATGTTCACATACATTGTACATGTTCATATTGTAAACAGATCTTGATGATCTTTGTGTAACTTTGTCAGAGATGACACTTACAAACATTTGTACTTAAGTCAAACTCTGACTTTTGATAAAGAAAGTGACCAATAATAACTGAGGTCAGTTTGTTAAATAGTGAATGATTCACTTTGTTTATATATACCTGCGTTTGTAGTAGAACTGTCAAATATATAGATAAATGTTTAAGAAAAATCAAACATTGAAAAAATAATATTAGAAGAACTTAAAATTAACAAAATAAAAGTTTGATGTCGAGAGTATAGTTCAAACAGAATATTATCTTTGGTTATATTATTCATAAGTCATTAATGGTTTGTTGCTACAAAGCAGGTATGTATGAAGTTTGTTTTTTTCGATGGGTGGTTTTTCACCCAATTATTTTTTTCGTTAATCAGGTTCATTACTGAGATATGTACATATATGCAGTAAAGGTAATGAACCTGTCATTAGTGTGAACACACATGTTTGAAATGTGTTGGTAGGGGTATTTTTGGTCCATAGAAAGGACCAAATATGGTCAACACACCAGATTTGAGCCCCATCTTTACATGAAAGTTTTGCTTTCTGGTAATTTTGGTTTTGAAAGAAAGAGATATAAAAAAAGGAAGAATCATTCTCACAGTTTTGATTTTATTTTTTAATGGAAGTGTTTCCATTGTTAAGATTTTGCTTTAATATTCTCAAAAAAGTTGCATTCAAGTTTTTTGTTAATTTTCAAAGAAAAGACATACAGATCCTTGCTTCATGTCAATGATTTTTATTATGCTTTCAGTCTAGCATGTTGTGTGTAAATTTGTCCTATAAATTCATGCGCTCTTTAAAAGATGATCTATCTTTTAGAATTATTTTATGCTAACATGTACATTTGCTTCTCCAACCAACTGCAATTTTGCAAATGCCAATTTTAGTTATGTCAAGTTAAATGAGTTCTATTTTAAGCATATTTATTTTCACTGATTAAGAAATAAAATTTGAAAAAAGATCATCAATATTCATTCAAGTAAATGAAAAAAAGAAAAAAAGATCATCTCAGGAATTTTTATCATACACCTAGTTTGTCCTTTAACGTTTTTCAGTTTAAGCCTGCTTTTCCCCCATTTTGTTGCACTTGCTAAAATAAAATCAGACAGACATATTCAGTCTTGTTTGTAAGATACCCATGCTGGGATCTTGAAAAAATCTGCTGCTCAAGGAATTGTTTCCTAGATTAGCAGCATGTTTTAAGTGGTCAAGTATCTGTAAAAATCAGACTAAAGTGGTGAAGAAAAAAAGAATTTATATTCAAAATAAAAGTTATTTGACTTTTTATTTACAACAGAGCAAAGTTATCAGAAAGTCTTCACAGAATTTTTAGGCAATAAAAAAAAGAGCAAAAACATATTAATTTAGACCTTTAGTGGAATTACTACACTGACCACTGTCTGATACTTACAGAGAGTACCACTTAAAATATTGGTTTAAACTTATGTAAATTGGACTTGAATGTTGAAATTTATGTTTATGGAACAATGACTCATTGTAAAAATAAAATGGGACATGTTTTGAAAGGTTAAAAAAATATTGTCATCTGGTAATGATTAAAGCATTACAAGTTGTTCAGTTGTGTGTAATGTTGATTAATATTAAAAACGAAAGAATACATATGTGAAGAAAAGAAAGAAAAAAGTTAAAATGAATTATTCCAGAAAGTGGTATGTTAAAAACGAAATAAAAAGTTTGAAGAGTGCTTTGTTTTTGTTTTGCTTTAATTTCCCAGGTATTTTGTTAGTTTAGATTCCATTGAAATTATGAAACCTGTTTTACATTTATTGTATTTGTGATGAATAGTTAAAGAGGCTAATAGCACATTGGGTGAAGTGTAACACCTTCATAGAATTTCTTGAAACTTGCACACATTTAATATCATGCAAGAAAAAAAACTATGAAATTGGGGGCAGAGGTCATAAGTTTTTAAACAATGACAAAGAAAGTCTAAAATTGGTTACATTAAAAAAACTTCTATAGAGGCCTGATTTGGGGATAATAAACAAAAAGAAAACCAATGGTTTATAGTGAAATTGATTTCCCAAGCACAATTTTAAGCTTACATCGCAAAAGTGAGGGGGGTATATGTGATACCTTGAGTGTTGTCGTTTGTGTAAATGTCAGGATCCACTTACAGAAAAACTGTACAAGTCCATACCTAATTACTGAAAAGTGCCAAATGAACCATATTGGTATGGTAGGTGCACCTAGTGATGCAAAGCACAATGCATGCTTTAGATGCTAAATGTGACCTACATTTTCTGCGTGGATAACCACTTACAGAAGCATGGTAAAAGTCCAACAAGTGCCACATCAACCAAAGTAAGAGACATGGTTGAGATGCTGACTGCATGCAACCTTCTTTTTCTGCATGGATCACAACAAGATGAACTTGTATTCATTGATATTACCTATCATGTTAAAACCCTTGATTATGACTGAGTTTCATGAAAGTTCGATAAAATGAGCTTATGAATGTAAGGATGTAGGTTCTATTCATTGAGGACAATAGATTTAAGGTCAAGGTCACAAGTTTTTAAAATTTTGTTTTTGTCTCGCCTGCGACAAATGACATACAATAGGAATTACTTGACGGCGGCGTAAACTTTTTTTGTAAGACTTTTATGGAAAATGGATTTCTTGAAAAGTATAATAGCTAGGCATCTGATATTTAGTATACAGACAGTTAATGGTATGGTCTACGCAACTGTCACCATGTCGTGTGACCTTGGCCCTATTTTTACGCTTTAGTGACTATGTGAACTTATGTTTTTTTAGGCCGTAAATGTCTTTGCAAGACTTTTGTGGAAATGAATTTCTTTGAAAAAAAATAATAGCTAGGCATCTGATATTTAGTATACAGACAGTTAATGGTATGGTCTATGCAACTGTCACCATGTCGTGTAACCTTGGCCCCATTTTTACGCTTTAGTGACTATGTGAACTTTGTTTTTTTAGGCCATAAATGTCTTTGCAAGACTTTTGTGGAAAATGAATTACTTGAAAAGTATAATAGCTAGGCATCTGATATTTAGTATACAGACAGTTAAGGATATGGTCTACACACTGTCACCATGACCTATAACATTTACCCCCATTTTCACGCTCCAGTGACTGTGAAGTTAGGCCTTTTTTCAGGCTGAAAACTTCTTGGTAAAACTTTTGTGGAAAATTAATTTCTTGACAAGTATAATAGCTAGGCATCTAATATATGGTAAACAGACAGTTCAGGTAATTGTCTACACAACTGTCACTGTGACCTTGACCCAATTTTCACGCTACATTGACTCTGCGAACTTTAGTCTTTTTTCCAGGTCAAAAACTTCTTTGTAAAATGAATTTCTTGAAAAGTATAATAGCTATGCATCTGATCTTAAGAATATTGATGAATTAAATTAGAGTTTTTGGGTCCGTCACCATGTCATCTGACCTCGACTGCATTTCTACACTTAATATTGTTTTTTTTCTCAGTCTTTATGTTTAGTCTGTTTCTCAATGACTATGATATCTATCCAATCATTTTAGATGGTCCACAGGAAAATGGCTAGCTATTCCGAGGGTGCCAGCAGGCGAGACATACTTTAGTGTTAACTTTTGTCAAAGCATACAACTTGCATGTTATGAAATAATTTCCTTATCATGAAACTTGCATACAAAACTCTTATTTCTACTTTTAAGCGGGCTTTTGGCCATACTCTTTGGTTTATATGCTTTGATACCAAATCTTTTTATTATGGTCTACTGTCTTTTCTTTGGATTGGAACATTTTTATATGTAGCTTTGTGCAAGCTTATCAATAGGGGGAAGGTTGGATCCAAAAAAACTAGTTTAACCCCGCCACATTTTATATGTGCCTGTCCTAAGCCAGGAAACTTTGCCAAAGCCTTTGTTTGTCCTTGACATTCTGTGTTAACTGTTTTATGTCAAGAATTGGGTCTTTCGTTGATGATTTAGGGATTGGTTTTGATACTTTTGTATTGTATTATAAGTCTTGGGCCAATGCAAGACTGTAAGCAGTGACCTATGGTCATGTTGAAGACTGCTTGCTGTTTTCCGTTGTGATTTTTTGAATTGCTGTTTGTTTATGTTTGTTGTGTCGCGTACACTTATTCCACATCTCAATATCGTCTACTAATAAGACACTGCCAACTGGCCACCACACAGGAAAATCCAAGGCCCCAATTACCGTCCTGGCATTTAACATGAGCCATCCACATCTAAATGTCATGCTTTGGTACATTGATAATATATTTATGTCACTGGGAAGACACTCCCTGTAATTCAAGTAATAGTGTTAACGCTCATGAAAGAGGTCCACACATATTTCTTTTTGGGTATAATAACCATCTGTAACCTGCAAAATGAACTCCAACCTCATGATACACCAACTGTTGATTTTCATTGCTTTTAAGCAGAAAAAAATAGTGGTCAAAACAAAGTTTACTGGGGTTGCTTTACCTAATTCTGTTGAATTTATTTTGGTGTATTTATTATCGATGTGCCACCCTATTAATGGTATCTGCCTGATTCTTAGAAAAAAGTAGTACTTAAAAGATTTACACAAGTTATTTTGGAAATGGAGAACCATAAAAGCACTATACCTAGGCAAGGTCCCATTACAGCAAATTATGTTCATTTTATTCTTGTCATTTCGCCTGCAAATCCAAGCGAGGGTTGGTAGGGCTTTACCGGCGGCGACGTTTATTATCAATGTAATAGTTTTATGAGCACTATAACAAAGAAAGATGGTACGCATGTGCCCCAGTAGTAGCTTGGCACCGAACATATAAGCAATATTCAAGTCTTGTTATCCTTCATATCTCAGAAACTGCCCCGGTAGTAGCTTAGAGTAGTTGCAGTTTGACTTGGTATGCATACGTTGAACGGTAACAGTAACTGTTGCCTTTTCAACCATTGAGTTTCAGTTGAGCGACTTTTCGGTGGTACTACTTTGATGTTTTATGTATAAAATGTAAATAGCGAATTTATGCAGACGAGACAAATAGCGTAGTGGTGACAAATACTCCACTCAGGAATATTTTGATGCAACCAAAAGGAGGTGTGTTCGAAAAGAGAACCGACATTCACCAAATGTTGGTGCCCTTTTTTTTTTTAATTCTAAGACATTTTCAAAACATAACATATGTCTTATTAACTTAATTCATTTCTTTGTGTTATAGGATTTTTGGTAACATCCCAACAGTTTCTATTGCGCAAATGGTTGAGATTGTACGCCACAATTTTATAATAATATTTAAAGACTTTAAAATTATCATGTATAAACCCATTTATTTCTCGATTATTTGACTTAAATATGAGGTTGTGGCAAATAAAGCCATATGTTCTGTAATTTTCGCCCACTGTCAAAGTGTTTATCACACCATGTGAATGAAGGAGATCAAATAATTACATATTAAACCGTGAAGATACGTCAAATCGACATATTGATTGATTGATTTCTCCCAGTTTATAGCCCCTAACCTGTGTAAGTGAATGTACAAACTACCCGGAAATCCAACTGATTGAATTGAACCATCGTACGCTGACCGAGGAACTGTGAAAACTGTGTTACGGCTAATTAAATCAGCCAGAATGACAGAGAAACGTGCTTAAGTATTGTTGACTTTACAATCCGATTACTGATACCTAATTCATAATATTTACTTTAAAGAAGTGGAAGTGAACTTATTCCAATCTTATAAACAGTCTTGGATATTCTTATATGAAGTTTTGACACAAAATGTAGATTTAGGATTTTTTGTTTTATATATGCCTGAATTATGTCACAGAAAATCGTTGCCCAACTGACACCAACAAACTTGTTGCCCATGATACGGGCAGAGCAAGAGATGGTTTTAGAGGATAATTTCCAGAGAAATAGAAATCCTAATGAGTTTGATATAACGATAATATCGGCCGAGGCTGACCTGTCCGAGGATGATGTACGGGTAGGTACTTTCACTATAGAATTGGCTTTATCTTTCTTTTATCATGTACAATGCTTTCGGATTCTTTTGTAAAATGATTTCTTAATATGAATTATGCATTTGATATTTAAACTATTAATTATCATGGTTCACCAGCCTCTTACACGGGATATTAATTTTATATTCGTAAATGGAATTAGGTATGAATTTATATGAATTTTATATTTTTGTCCTTTAAATGTCGGTTTAACAAGTTAAATGAGATATATAAATTGATGGAAAATGGAAATAGGGAGTTCGTCTTGATTTTATAAGCATTCATACCATATTTCTTTTGTGCAAGAGAACCATTTCTCTAAGGTTTTTCTTTCTTTTGCCATTTTATCATGCTTTAGTTAGTATAATTGAATCAATTGATTAGTTGATCTTTGATGTTCGTCCGTTTCCAACTGGTGTGGGAGGATAAAAAATAATATGTAGATAAGTAAAAACTTTTACATTGTATTGTCCAACCACCAGACTGTACAAATCAATTAGTTTTATTGTAAGGAAGAAATTAGTAGGGTCGGTATACAGAGTCACCAACTGAGATAATGTAGGTTGTAATGTGTATTGGCTGGTGCCCAAACAATTCCCATGTTGATAATAAACAATGGAGACAGAATCGTTTATATACATGTACTACTGACGATCAATAAAAATTGTAACAACTCTTTGATCATGTGTGCTTAAAGCAAATATTAATTTAACACTACGATGGAACATGTACTTTAATGTGAAAATTTAATAAGTTTTTAGAAGTTTATGCCGTTTTATTTGATAAAATGCAGTTATTTGATCATTTCAACATTTAAAAAAAAAGAAAAGTCTTTAAAATTTTTAATTCATTTTAGTAGATTGAAATACGTACATTTACTTTAGATACCAAGTCATATACATGTATTTCTTTTTGACATGAAGTTTAAATTATATTAAATATATTAAATGTGACCGGTCTTCCAACTCCTTTTTGTAGAAAGTACCATTTTATGAACAGATAGAACTGATATATAGTTATTCTTGTCGTAACTTGGTATCTTGTAAATTTATCAAATATACTTATACTTTATGGCCTTGGTTCGCTAGTGGAACAAATGCGATTACATGGTTAGATCCAGGACCTCTTATTTCTACAAAGACAACTTACTCGCGCATCTAATTTTATTTCTATTCAATAAAATGTTAAATATCAGATGATAACACGTTCCAGGTCATTAACAGTCCTCATTTCACAAATAAGTACGTCTATTAAATAAGAAATGAATTACGTGTTTGTCAAAGGGTAGAACAGTTTAATACTTTTATATTGACTTAAATGACAAAAGTATAGAGTTGCCCACATCCAGCAAAAAATAGCGCCTAAACCCTTGCTTCAATACTGCCTATGGTCATGAGAACTTTTATTCCATGTTGAACTTGAGGATACCCTAGTTGTTCAATAAAGGCGATGTTCTCCGACTTTCTTTTATTTCAATATTTAAAATATTACGAGATGCGTCATGCAATAACATTATATCTCATCAGTTTCATTTATATTTTTCACCCAATAGGATATACTAGATTCTATACATGTCCCACCAAAGTGGTTTTAACGATGATACCATATGAACGAACCACCGATCAAAGCAAAAGCATGTAAATTATGCACGTCTATCCCTTATTGATATGTTATGCTTTACATCTGTCCTTGGCGATAATTTCATAACGGGAAAAAAATTAATAACGATTCGTTTCATGCTTTAAGATTAAAAATGACAAAAATTAAACTGACGCTGATCAAAAACAGCCATAGAAACAATACATTTAAACATATGATATGTCTATGATATCAAATATTGAAACATTTATGTTCATTGCATTCAAATTAGAGTTTGTCTTTTACAGTGATAGTATCAACATAGAGACAACAACAAGGGCTCCCAGCTAACAGTGGCTCTGTTAAAGACCCTGTAGTCATTTATCTTATTTCTATTACAGAAATGGTACCAGCAGAGACTAGCCTGCTGAAGACAACAACAAACAGTGGCTCTGTTAAACACAAGTCATAGACCCTGTAGTCATTTATCTTATTTCTATTACAGAAATGGTACCAGCAGAGACTAGCCTGCTGGAGACAACAACAAACAGTGGCTCTGTTCAAGACTAAGTCATTGTACCTTTAGTAATGTATCTTATTTCTATTTCAGAGATGGTATCAACACAGACTAGCCTGCTGGAGACAGCAGCAAGGTCTCCCAGCTAACAGTATTGCTGTTCAAGACAAAGTCATTGTACCTTTTGTACTGCATCTTATTTCTATTACAGAGATGGTATCAACACAGACTAGCCTGCTGGAAACAACAGCAAGGGCTCCCAGCTAAATGTAGGTCTGTTTTAGACAAACATTGTTTTCTATTACAGAGATGGTATCAACACAGACTAGCCTGCTGGAAACAACAGCAAGGGCTCGAGCTAGCTCCCAGCTAAATGTAGGTCTGTTTTAGACAAACATTGTTTTCTATTACAGAGATGGTATCAACACAGACTAGCCTGCTGGAGACAACAGCAAGGGCTCGAGCTAGCTCCCAGCTAAATGTAGGTCTGTTTTAGACAAACATTGTTTTCTATTTCAGAGATGGTATCAACACAGACTAGCCTGCTGGAGACAACAACAGGGACTCCCAGCTAACAGTGGGTCTGTTAAAGACTAAGTCATAGACCCTTTCTCAGCTCACTTAACCTAACAATCTAGCATGTTATCAAGAGTCCAGCAGTGTGTTTGGACTGTTATCATAAAGGACTGGGGACTCCCGTCCTTCTGGACTGTTGATATATTACAGATCACTGCTTAAGCTTGCATGATAAATAAATATGGTTAATGTGCTTCAGTGTTTTCTACAAAATTTTTATGTTGTCACAGCACTATGAAAACCATTTCATTGTTTGCATTTATAAAAACATAAATGAAAGGTTATGAATCTGTCAATCTGACATAAATAAGAATAGCCACTTCATACATGTATTTCTATATAAACCCATTTTCTTATTCATGTCTATATCATTTTTAAAGCCCTTCAAACTTACTATGTAAATATGTATAAAACCAAATCTATCTCAATATATTTCAAGTGCAATACTGTTATACATTGTATATAAGCGTTACATAACTTATGTATTAAATATTTGTTTTATGGATTATTTTGCTATGATATGTTATCTTCATGTTCAAATCTAGTTTTTCTTTAACCTTAAAAAGATCAGAAAGATTGTTAATGGTGTTTATATTTGGTCATATTTGTTTAATATTTCTGCAAATTGATACAACAAATGTAATTTTATAATTTGATGAAATAACTTGTAATTGGTACAAACCAATGTAGGATTCTTGGAACACACCAGAACATGTTACCTAAACAATTAAATGAAAAAAAAAACCTTTCAATTTACATAATATATGTTCTTTTTGTAAAGATGAATATTGTTCTTTAAGTCACAATGCCTTTTTTTACTGTACTTTGAAATCAAAATTGATTGTTTTATTTTTGTATGTTCTTTATTTGTTGGATTTGTATATTAACCACCTAAATCTATATGAATTTTGTGATTTTATGTTATAGCTTTTTGCTTTTGTTTTGTGTTGAATATTACATATATATTTATTAAATTGTTAAGACTGTGAATTTCTTCTTTTTATTTGTCAAAGCATAAAGGTATATAGGTTAACCAGATGTTTTACTAATTGAGAAAAACACTTTAAAGTGATCAAAATGTATTACTAAAGAGTTAAAAAATAACAGTCATGGTCTATATCATAACCACTACCCATATATTGATGTTTACATCTGTTAAGATTGTAATGACATATCAAAGTAATGTTTACATCCAAAACAAGTGAGGTAGTCTTGGTGACACAAGTAACATTAATTGTGACATTTTTATTGACCTAGCTTTATCATGTGTCCCCATAACTAGGTCACTGGTCAGTTTGACATAAATCAAATGGTGTCATAAATTTGAGAATGAATTTTTGAGTGAAAATAATTCTTGTTGATCAATCCTCTGCACGATAACTTCTGGGACCTCTTGTTTCCACTATACTTAACCAAACGTTTCTGTCAAACTGGACTTATGGCTAGTGCCAAGCAAATGATATTTTTACCCGCCTAATGAAGACAAAAGTTTCAAATACAATTATTTGAAATTAATTTTCTGTATACAAGTGGGGATACAAGGAAAGGTGTACCAAGAACTGGCAAAAGTTATGTTTTTTGCATTAAATACATGTAAAAAACACTTAAATTTTAAAAAAAATGTGCCAGGCTCTGCTTGGCGAAAACCAACTTTACACCCTCTAAACTAAAATTCTGGACCTGTCCTTGGTATATCTGTATAGCTCAAAACTATCCTGTGCTGGACCTAATTTCAGCCCTTTCCTTGGATTGTAATTATTTCAAAGTGTAGCTCATTACAGATATCCTTTAATATATAGCAGGCCACTATATAAAGAAAAAAAAACTTAAATGGGAAAAATTATTTATTGAAAATATGAATTTTGTCCAACATGGTAAAAAATCATTAATAAAATTTGTTTTCCTAATCCATAACTTTTCCATCAGTAATCAATATATTCCCAATGTAAAACAATCACATGGACATGGATTTCACAGCTAGAGATCAATTATATGATATCAGGGTTTTCTGGTCAAATTATTTCAGGACTTTCTGATTATTAAGTTCCATGTAAATACAAATGATACCAATCAATAATTATGAAGGTAAAATAAACAACAACATTATTTAGAACTCTCTCAAATGGTCCTTATCAGCTGTAGTGTTTGTTTTAATAAAACAAATCAAATACCTCTGAAGTATCTTGTATTTCAACATGAAGACTGGCAACATTAACATTTTTTTTTCCTTCTGTAAATGGAGGGAACAAGTTTTATCTTGTTACATGAAAAAGGAAGAATTGGAGACATTTTAAAAAATACTTTCGAGTGGCAATGAATGGCTGTATAAATGTAAATATTTAGAGAATTTTGTTTCAACAATATACTCAGACCATCATACAAACCTCTCATGACCACAATAAGCATTAACATAAGTTAAAATCATCATTAAATTGTCTGTTTAATGGAATATAAAAATATAACATAAAAGTATGTCTTGTCTGCAAACATTATTTCTATTATAAACTATTCATGAATGATCACAACTGTTAAAGTCATTTAAAAGAATTTTTTTTATGTCAAGATCAAATGGTTACATCGAATCTCAAATTTGACCCTCCCCCCAAAGCCCCCCACCAGTTTTAAAGAAAATGATGTACAATTAAGCATAAATATATTTAACAAGTTTGTTTCTAAATAAGTGTGACTAACTTTAAATCAATTTATTATATCATAGATTTTATTCTGTGGTATATCTGAGACATTTTTATAAATGACAAGAATAAAATAAAAATTCATTAAGTTTAGCACTCTAGTGAATGCTTTGTTCTATGCAGTTTGTTTAATGTAAATGAATTTTATAGATCCAGCTAGCCACCTCATCCTATAGGTGTAGTTTCCTTCATTAGCCAGTCTAAGGCTTCCTTCTTTCCTTGCCGTTTTAATTCGGCTCCGACAACATCTCTACATTGTGTATGGTAGTCGTTTATCCAATCAATCTATAACAACAGAAATAACATTAAATACAACAGCAAAATGGACCTTAAACAAGAATCAAGGTGTGACAGAGGGATGTGTGGACTGTCTAGGATTACTCTATATGTCTGGTTGGGCCGAAGAAAATCTTTTAAAAATAAACCTTTCTTAAGTTTCCGATACATTTGTACCTGTACACTGAAAAATCAGTCTGAAAGTCATGAAACGGAACATCCATTTTAGTTGCATTCTATTGCATTTTTCACGTAAAGGCAATGTTTACGAAACTCGTGACATATCCTTTAATTTACATCAATGCATCGCAAATTTTCCAAGGAATATTATTTTAGTTTTTTGTCATAATTTGGATATTGTTGGTCCATTTTTGTGCACAAAAAGTAAAAATTTATGGTGTTGAAGCTGTGTTTTTCCTATATGTCTTTGTAAATTTCCCGCCAAAATTGCAGTTTTCAAATTCATTTATTTCAAAAACAAGGTCTGTGACCCCCATTTTTTATTTCATATATGGATGTATTTCACTAAGAACTATAGGTCTTCAAATTTTCATTAAAATCTGGATATATGTATTTTGTATCGTCACACCTTAAGGTGGCTTGATGCTATTAAACTGAGAATCTTTTTGCACTTTTTGGTATTTTGTATAAAATTTATAATCTAACTAGACTTGGCAGACAAAAATATATATTATAATGTATTTTATCAAATTAGGAGCAATCCTAATACTAAACATGACATTTTAATCATTTTTTAAATTTCCTGCACTAAGTATAATTTATATAGAATGAATAGGAAAATGTTCAATTTTCATGAATATCGGAAATCATTAACAGTGACCCTATACTTTTTTCAGACAATTGGAAGAGTTTTAGAAATGTGATTTATTCAGATTTTGAGCTGATTATATAGTAGGAATTCTTCTTTAGGTGCCTCTATAGGTTTTCTTCTTTTATATTCTATATAAAATTATTGGAACTTTGCTATTTTTAGAAAACTGATAGCAATCTCAAATGAACAGTGACCCCCTCTTTTTATTTTATATTTTTTATATATATTTTTAGAAGAGACACCTTAAATAGCACTTCTTATTTTATCTAAATGTTTATTTCTAAGATTTAACTAAACCTGAACTGGCATTATATCAACAAACTATCATTGAAGAATAGTACATAGATCAATTAAACAAATCATTGTGATCATTCAATGATGTTAATAGGTAGAAAAAAATTATACTTACTTCTTCTTGTGTAAGGAGCAAGGGATCAATCATTTTCTGTTGCAAGGGAGCCAGTGTAATTGTTTCAAATGTCAGAAAACCTTTATTCTTAAAGTTGTGCTGAAAGATTCATAAAAAGATATATATATTATAATTTCAATTACATATTTTTCTTTTTACAAGTAGTTTAATTTGGCTTCACAGTAATGCATTACAATTAAATTTCTGCTAAATATGAATAGAGCAAGCACTGCTCGTATCGGGCACGTAGTGCCCACGAGAGCGGAGAGATCTACTGCAAGTTCCTGCGAAAATTTTGCATTATGTTGATATTGATTTTTTTCGTCCTGATATGCTTCTCACAGTTCATACAGGTCTGCTGTGAATTTAAAAATAATTACCCAATTTTGCTAGTCGTCTTCCAAAAAATATATATTTAAATACAGAACAAGGAGAAAAATATTCTGGTGACGATGAGTTACTACATCTTTTAAGTAAAAAAATTATTCAAATTATTATGCATTTTCTTTTTAACACTCATTTGCCCCACACACCTCGTCCCAAACTGAATGTTCTAGAAAATGAAAGACAAAATTTAAGACATTGTGTCTTCGGCTCAAAATAATGATCAATAAATAAATCAAAACACTTCATTCGAGTGACTCATCTCATAAAACAAAAACGCACATCGCTCATGTTTTAGGAAGAGATCACAACGGTTAACATTTGCATCAAAAGTGTCCATGTCTTTCAGGAATGGGGTCCTTTAGATCTTATATTCTGAATTTTAAACGATTTTATTCCTCAATTTAGACCCAGAACTCCATCATATGAGGGCAAAAAAGAGGATCCATCTGTGCTGTTTCATTTTGTATGGGGGGGGGAATGTTTTTCATCTCAAAAGGTAGGTAAATGTATTCGAAATGCAAAAACTAACTGATCAGCTCGCATTTAGGCAATGCCTATCTCATATTAAGGACTTTTAAAAATCTAACCCCAAATGGGACATTTAATTGGTCAGTATATGATAATCAACTGTGTTACCATACCCCTCCAAAGCCTCCTGCATGAGCTTGAAATACTTAAAGTCAAAAAAGTCATTCTGACAATCACAGAAAAACAAAATTCAGGAAAAAATATATTTGAGTTGTCTTTCTTTGACAAGGAAAAATTCAAAATCAAAAATATTTTGGAAAATCAAACTTAATACCATCAGAGAACAGACATAAACTGAATGAAAAGAGGGCATTACATAATACCTCAATTTTCATGCCCCGGGGTATAAAAACAAATTTTGTTTCAAGAAATTGAAAATTTTGAAGTTACCTTTGTATCAGCTTTTTTTACAACTACCAAGTTTTCTATTCGGACTCCAAACTTTCCATCTTCATAATAACCAGGTTCTGCAAAATACCAAAAAAAAAAAAGAGGCTCCATTAGACTGATTAAACCAATATTTCAGAAATGGACAACACTGATAAAGTAAAACAAACAGTTCTCTTAATCACCATTTTACCAAAAACATGATGTCCCTTTTTAATGAATAAGATGCAATATAAATTGATGCCACTGTGTTTATTTTTTGGAACTCTAAATTCAGTTTGAAATTCAAGGAGATTTTGTGAAGCAGTTTTTTTTCAACTGAAAAAAAATATTTCTATATATTTCAAGCAATAAGAAAAACATGTCACTATTTATTCTAAGGCATCAAAGTTGTAGTGGGGTATGTCCTTTGTGACAAAATAAAGTTTGTTTATATACAAGGGCCTATCAGTAAAATTATTACATGTATATGATATCAAGTGTTCGTGTCCCAAGTTAAGATTTGAAGATGTTGCCACCAAATACTGTTATCTGTGTTCAACTTAGCTACATAACACATACACTTATACATCTGATTTCAATGCAAAATACAGGTTTCTTTTTAAGAAATTGGACTATTGTATCTATAAGCTACAAACCATCAGAGAGAATCATCCCTTCTTCTAGTGCTACGTCTGTCAGACTGACTCTGGAACTTATTCCACACGGACCTGAAATATATACCACAAAAATAAAGTGATGGACCCTAACACTGGTCTGTTTAAACTATTCCTAATCAAAGCAAGACTTTTTTTGCAATGTTTAACTTTCATTTTTTATTATCTGTTTTTAAGTTTGAGGTTGTTAACTTAGTTTTTTTTTCAAAAGTTATATTTGCAGCATTTAAATTTTTATCTGAAGAAATTAAGCTTTTGTCTTTTAACACAACTTGTATTTATGTTTTTTTTTATGGTAAATGAAACTATTTTGAATGCTAAAGTATTTCCCAAGGAAACAATCACACTTTACTATATAATACCTTCATGTACATTAAGGAAACAGCCTACTCCATGACCAGTACCATGTAAATAATCCAAACCGACATTCCATAACGATGTCCTCGCTAACGTGTCTAGCATGTGTCCTAAATATAAAGATTAAACAATGAACACACATCCAAATACCATAATACTGATGTGTCACAGAAACATAAACAAATAAAATAAATATGACGCATGTACATATATCAAATTGTAAATTGATTAATTAATTTTTCACCCCCACCCACCCACCAAAAGCTTAGCATGAATAAACCAGAGCAATTTTTTTTCTCATTAAGGAGGCTCGCGGGTCTTAATTAGCGCATATTTTTTGCGCAGCGGTATTGTATTTGTAAATCCCTCCAATGTCTGTAGCAATGTCACTGATTACATTAAACAACACACCTTCTGTGTAAATTTGAAAAAAATCCATTATTCAGTTCTTTCTGTATGCCATGTTTAACATGGAATTCCTCATTTTCTTTATATTTTGTGTGAAAAATTGGCAAAATTCCAACAGTTTTTTATTAATCCATTTTTTTATTTGCACGGTGACCCCTTTTTTGTTTATTAATTCAATTTGAAGAAAGCATTATAACACATTCTTTGCAAATTTGCAGAAATTCTGTTGTTTAGATTTTTTTCTATGTCATTTTTAAGCTTTAAATTATCATTTTCCTATTTAATCTATATAAAATAGATGGAAAAATAGCCTATTTTGAGAACCTTAATAGCTGGCTTAAATGAACGGTGACCCCCATTTTTTATTGCATATTTTTGATCCAAACATTTTCTATAGTGTGCTAAATTACAGAAAAATCTATAATTTCAAATTTAGACCCTCGAGCTTCCTTAAATAAGTTAGAATATTTAATATAGTAATTTACGTTTGGTTGGAATATGCCTAAAAAATAGTAATGCTATTTGTTGGATATACTAATTTCTAAAATTTCTTTTACAATAAAAGTTAGTTAATTATCTTAGACACAAACCTTTAACTCCCTTTGGAAATATAGCTGTACAAAGATTTATATTTCCTTTCAGTACTCTTGTAAAACATTCCTAAAAAGAAATAATTCAAATTAAATCCTAAATTTATCTTGCTTTGATTGATAATTGCAGATTTTAAAACCTGTAGGTGTACAAAACTACAGTGACAAACAAAAACCTATGTCAAGAATTAACACAATGAAAAGAAAACCAAGAATATGTCCAGAAGACATGACCTATCTTGAATATAGAAAATGAACTTAAACCTGAAGGTAAACCTGATTTTGGATTTGACAGACAGACAGATAAATGAACCCAAACAGTTTATATCCTCTTTTATTGTATGCAGAGCATAAATATATCCTAACAGACCACTAAAGAAGTTAAGAACTAGATCTAACCTTTTCCATTGGAGTAGGTGAAGTTAAGAATTAGATCTAACCTTTTCCATTGGAGTAGGTGTAGTTAAGAATTACATCTTACCTTTTCCATTGGAGTAGGTGTACCAAAATGCATTACATCTTACCTTTTCCATTGGAGTAGGTGTACCAAAGTGCATGGTCCTAGTGACGTCTGTCGTACCATCTCTGTAACAGATAACAAAGGTAAAACATGGATAAACTTACTTGTGTATAAACAGAATCTATCTTAAGTCAGGAGATGTACCCTAAAACACATGAACAGAATGATGCAATTAGTAATTTGGTAAACAAATAAAACCCACTGCTTTATGTAAATAAAAAAATAGTCAATTGGTGTAAACATTTTTAGTGATTAACAACAAAATGTGAAAAAAGAACTTAGTTTGAGTCTTAGATTTTAACAACCGACTTACTTGTATTGAGCTCCAGAATCACAAAGGTAGATCTCTGATGTACTCAGTGGCACGTCTGTTTCTGGTGTAACTCTACAAAAATCCTTGTATAATATAAATAACAATATTTACAAATTACCACATAATTTCTGTTGTAACTCTACAATATTTGTTGTATAATATAAATAACAATATTCACAGATTACCACATACAATACAATAAAGATGAACAGTTAAATTAAATGTTTAATAAATTTATATAAAAGACATCAAAAGTTTTACAAGCTTGGCATCAGTGAAAATTTATCTACAGTTAATGATCAGTTCTACACTTTGAACAAGTCAATCAAAACACAGGTAAATGCAACTTGTTGAAAAAGAATAAAATTGTAAGAAACATTTTCAACATACTTGTAATGTATAACTGCACCATGAGCCCCTGTACTGGATATAGTATCAAAACTAAGACTGACATAATCTTCCTGGCCTCTGAAAAATAAAGAATTGAAAGATAAACAGGAAACATGGGTCAGGATAGAAAATGCAATAAACAGTTTATTCATGCCCTATATACAATTCAAGATTTCCTAATATGTTGTGTGCCTGTTGGTGTTTAACACCCCTTTTAACACACCTGGGCCCTACAGGGCAGTCATTTCTAATGGTTGAGAAAACTGGATTACCCAGAGTAAACTGTTGACCTTGGGCAAGTAACTTAGGACTGCATCCAACAACCCTGAAGAAGTTATTGACTAGTTATCAAATATTGTGCCTTAAACCACTTTGCCATCAAGGCCTTCTGGAGATTCGTTTTATAGGGTTGTCTTATTCTGTAACTAAGTTTTAACTTCACTGTTTCAACATCTGATTAATCTAAGTATCTAATGTTAACTGTGCTTTGTGTTAATACCGTTTTAATTCTTCCAGTTTATCAGCAGCACTAATCTCTGTGACATTTCCTGATGGCACCTACAAACAATAATACTCTAACATTTAGACTATAGTTATACATTGATTAATCATTCGGCATTTATATTATGTAGTTCATGTAGAAACAGTCTTACGATAATATGTTTGTAGGTGAAACTGCATGTACACTTTGAATATGTAAATGAACAAAGCCATCGAATAGTGAGCAAAGATAAAATATATTGTAAAATTAAAAATTTTCAAAGGATATTTAATATTTAACAATCCACAATGGTTTAAGACATAATATAAACCTAAACTATGAAATAAGAATATAAATTATTTTTTTTTACCTGGAAATTTATTATAAATCAATTTTAGCATGATTTTGTTGCTAAAGTAAATTAAAGGTCTCCATAGTCAAAATTTTCAAATTTTAGACTAATTCCTTACTGAATCATATGTAATGAGAACAAGACATATCAAACTTCATTTTCCTGAAATTACTCTTATTTACCTCTTTTTCTAACCAGCAAAAATATTCACATAAGGTCACTGCATCCTTTATCTAAAATGCAATGACATAGCATTATAAAACAACAATAAAATATGTTATTTTATGTGTAATGTATAATTGTGTGTAATTTTATTTTCTATTGAGAACAAAAAAAACCCAATTTTTAAAGCCTAAATTGCACAGAAAAAAACCCATCAAATTTCATTTCAGTTCTGTTCTTCCTTTTTTTTACAAGTCAAAGTGAGTACTAGGCTTGTAGTATGTAAATAAAAGGAACTACCGACACACATTTCAAGACACCTTTGAGTATCATTTCTATTTGATAAATCTTACATGTGCTCGCCTCATACCAGCTATTTCTGTAGAATTTTTAACAGCTTTCATTGCAGTAACAGGAGACGGTTGCACATATCTTCTGTTCTGAAGAAAAATGAATGAATCATTTAACAGCAATAAAAGTTAAAATTAAAGAAAACATACTTTTACAAATATGTCCACAAACTGTATAAGTTTTTTTTTTTTTTCGCAAGTGGAAAATTTGGCAGTTTTCTAAATAAAATGGGTATTTTTATTTTCACGTAATAAAAGTTTGTGGATTCATATTCAAATCGTTACTCTTAATATGTAAAATGTAATGTTTGGCATGTTCTAATTTTCTAATCCATGATGTTTTCAACATATACAATGATAAGTAGACCACTGCCAAAAAAAAAAGCTTTTACAGTATTTTGGTAATTGATTTATTTATTTGAAATTTGTAAGCAATTCCTAATTTAAAGCTTTTTCCCCAATTTTATTTTTTTTTCTCAAATTGGCTTTAAGCATTTCAGAAAAAATCTGGACATAATTTTTTTAAATGTTTATGTGTGTGTTGGTTAAAACTTCCTTTTTGACACACCAGGGCCATACAGGGTGGTAAAGTTTCACATTGTGGTAAATTACAATCCTGGCCCCAAGATCACAAAACTTAATAAAATAACAAAAATCTAAGAATAATTAATAAATACCTTTGGTACAGCATCAAAAATTGCAAAGCTTGACTTGGGATTAATCTGTAAAAATAAAAAATAAAAATACATGTATATCTTATCTGACAATTTATAAATAAATGTTTTAGCTGTTAAAAATCTATAAAAAATGATAAAGTTGCAGATTGAATTTATACCCCACTTTTGTGTCAAATAATTTAATTTGATATGCAAAAGACAAGAAAATGTGATTAACAGCGAATGCTGCTAATTCATTTATCAACTTAAACCTTAAATGTAAATCTGATTTGGGACCAACAGGCTAATGGACATTACATGTATGCCTCATTAATTTGGTAGGACTGCAACATGATTAATTTAGATCATGTCATTATAAATTCATCTTTTGAATGTCTGATCAGTAGCAGATAAATCATTTACCCATATTTTGCCTTCTATTCTATCCACAAGTTCTGCTACGAACTTTGCTACTTCGCTGTATGGACGGACATTTACACTGACTTTACCACTGCAACCGGCACCATTCAGTCTTAAATGATCTTTAACACTCTGTTCAAGTCTGTCTTCAGGAATAAAGAAGCTAAATAAAAAAATGCAACAATAAGAAGTTAACAGTTCTAAATACAAAAGTACAAATGAAACAGAATTATTTAATATCTTAAACACATAAATAATTTGACTATAATTATTCTAGAAAACATCAAGATAAGATGACTACCAGTATTGTATATGAAATAAATTCTTATTGTTGATAGGCTGAGGATGAGAGGTCACTACTCCTTGAATGGCGTACATCCAAAAACTTCCGTATAATTATTGAAACAAACTTTCTAGACAAGTGTGCTTTCTTCATTATTTATGTATTATCAGTTTTTATTGTTTATGTGAGTGGTAATCACCCGTGCAAAACAAACCAATTATCCAACTTAACATATTTGTTTGAGGAACCAATAAAAATTATTGGTCTGGAATAAATTAATCTACAATGTTCATTTTATCATTAATAAGGCAGCTGAATGTCTTTTAAATTTTTTTTTTCAGATTCAAAAATAAAATAAAATAAAATAATCTTTTCTTTTATGACTACTTTAAATCAGATTTTTTGGGGCGGATTTCTTTCAGATTTATACAGAGGTTTGATAAAAAGATATAAAACATACTCAACTGTATCCATGGTAACAGTCACATAACCAAAGAAAACTGGATTAAATTGGATATCAGAACCTCTCAAGTTAAATAACCCTGTAAAACAAACAGAACTTAAGTCTTACCCTGTATGAACCGTAAGACATCTGATAGGTCAGCCATGTTTATGCCCCCCCCCTCCCCCTGCACTGATTGTATTTTTCAACAAATAAGTAGAAAACAATAATTGAGTTATCTTTCTTTGATTTCAGAAGAAATCATTGCAATATTGCTTGAAATATTTTTTTTTCAAATTTTGCTGGAAATTGAACTTGACAATTATTTTATTGCATTTTTCAGCTATGCAAAATCTATTCAAATCTCTTGAAACAATTCTTATTTTATCATCCAGAAACCATCATAGGAAAGACATAGAGACAAACAAAGACTAATGGATGGATACAGAACAAAACAGAGTGTATCACACTTCACACAATTGACCATGACTCAGTGTGGTGTGGTATAAGGTAAAGATGAAATTCTGTGTTGTGAAAGTTTATCAAAGATCAATGATTTGTACTTTATCTTAAAAAAATCATTGCAACCTTTACCAAAACAGTAGCCTTTTGTCTATGGGGTATATCAATACTACTGCTTTAAACATCAACCCTGACAAACTTTTAATGAATGCTTTAGAGTAACTCCTTGTGTTTAACCAGTAATAATGATCATACATGCCAGCTCATCTAATGGAGTAACAACAAAGGCCCCACATTTCTTGGCTCTCATTTTCTCTCTCAGTTTCAGTATCTTATCTTCCCAACTCTGACCTACAAGTAAATCAAATATCTTAGACTATAACATTCAATGATACTATCATTAGTTGGATCTATAAATGTCACCTCAAAGGCATGATTCTCCAAAGTTCTTATCACTTATCCTATATGTTTAGATTTCTTTTGTTATATATGGAATTGGTTCAAGCGGAACATTATTCTTTGACATAGCTAATTCAACACTATTCTTTCTACAGAAATCAATTTAGCCAGAGGTTAATGGACTAATGGACTGATGGCACACCACCCAATAATTAACTGTCTTAAAAGTTTTGTCACAACACTGCATCACAAACAACCATACATAAGGTAGAACCAAATGCTATCTTATTCTTTTTTAAAGATCTGTTCTAAAACAAAACCCACCTACATGTTAAGTAGTAATTTTAGTTTTAATTTCAAAATGAATTTATAATACTATGATTTGGCACTTGTCTTACCAGTATATTATCAGGAAGTACTAAAATAATTAAGGCCCTGCCTTTTGAGCAGGCATCGAAAATTTAATTCTTATTTTTAAATACATCCATGTGCTTGACTAAGAAAGAATGAAATTGAAGCGAAGTTTGTCTGACCCACACAAACCAAATAATTTGCCCTTTGAGAAAATTGTTGTTAAAAATATCTTGGATCAATAACTATTTATCAAAAATTCAATGATTAGTGCAAATAATAAATCCTTGTTAATCCTGTAAAATGACTAAAAAAATCAAAATTTTTAGGGACAACAATTTGTGGGGATGAAATAATTATCCCGTTATGGAATCCGTTACGTCATTTCCCTGTCAGAGAATTTTGCACTTCTTCAGCAGACCAAAACAGTCTGCACCAAAAACTTTTCAACTACTAGTCTAAACAAGAGTTTTCAAAGTTTTTCCCTTTAAATAAAGTTTTGTCTAATTTTCACTAGTCCCAATCAATTTTTACTAGTATGGGGCATCAGACTAATGGCTAACAGTGCAGACTGCCAAAACATACAAAATGTTAACATTCAGATTCCGTCAGGTTTTGGGAGATTATCTGAGTATCAGTGTATAAATTGTAGTAATGGTATAAGAAGGTACATTTAAAACCTAGCGGAAATAAAGGTTAACCCTTTAATTTATTTTATCATTTATCATAATGAATAATAATTCATTGTTTATGCAAGGTTGTAAGAAGATAAAATTAAATAAAGGATGAGTGGCATTAAGACAAATTTTTGGCTGAAGATTTACCTTGAAACTATAACTGAGAAAACAAATGTCTTATGTTGCTGAAACATTGCACAAATATAGGGCTTAAAGAAAACAAGGAATACTGTGAGCGAGCTCACGGAGGATACCCCCCGCTTTAACAATTCTAAGTCCAATTATCTCCCTTGAATGATATCCGACAGCAACCAAAATTCTTCATGCACATCTCCATATATTGTACATCCTTCATGTAAAATGCCATCAAAATCCATCAAGCGGTTTAGGAGGAGTTGCGCTTACGAGCTCTCCCATTGAACACCAAGTTTAAAAAGTCTAAGTCCAATTATCTCCCTTGAATGATATCCGACAGCAACCAAAATTCTTCAAGCACATCTCCATATGGTGTACATCCTTTGTGTATAGTTTCATCAAAATCCATCAAGGGGTTTAGGAGGAGTTGCGCTTACGAGGTATGTGGACAGACGGACAGACAGACGGACAGACAGACAGACAGGGTGATTCCTATATATATACTAGATGTGCTTGAAGAATTTTGGTTGCTGTCGGATATCATTCAAGGGAGATAATTGGACTTAGACTTTTTAAACTTGGTGTTCAATGGGAGAGCTCGTAAGCGCAACTCCTCCTAAACCGCTTGATGGATTTTGATGGCATTTTACATGAAGGATGTACAATATATGGAGATGTGCATGAAGAATTTTGGTTGCTGTCGGATATCAAGCGGTTTAGGAGAAGTTGCGCTTACAAGGTCTCCCATTGAACACCAAGTTTAAAAAGTCTAAGTCCAATTATCTCCCTTGAATGATATCCGACAGCAACCAAAATTCTTCATGCACATCTCCATATAGTGTACATCCTTCATGTAAAGTGTCATCAAAATCCATCAAGCGGTTTAGGAGGAGTTGCGCTTACGAGGTCTCCCATTGAACACCAAGTTTAAAAAGTCTAAGTCCAATTATCTCCCTTGAATGATATCTGATAGCAACCAAAATTCTTCATGCACATCTCCATATGGTGTACATCCTTTGTGTATAGTTTCATCAAAATCCATCAAGGGGTTTAGGAGGAGTTGCGCTTACGAGGTATGTGGACAGACGGACAGACGGACAGACAGACGGACAGACAGACGGACAGACAGACAGACAGGGTGATTCCTATATACCCCCCCCAAACTTTGTTTGCGGGGGGTATAATAATAAGTTTTTTTCATATTAGTTGACTTGTCATGTCAATTAGTTAATTCAAAAGCCCCATTTTTGGAAAATTGTTCTAATTTTATTGATTTTTGCTGTTTTCCACACACTTTTCTGTTTGGAAAAATATGGGCACATCTGAACAACAACTTAATATTTGGTGAAAATGTGTAAAATGATGTAATACATAATTTCTGAAAGTTTGAAGTTGTTGTTTTCATGCGCCCTATGTTCACTTAAGGAAAATATACACAGAAAACATTCAAAATTGCAGATTTTCTCAATTTTTTCAAAGAACGCAGTCCATTGTGGTGTCACAACAAGGTCATAATAAGAGAAATTTGTCTGTTTTGATAGTTTCTTTGTAGCCACATAGAAGTTAATAATTCCCATTAATAACATACTATTTTAAGCAATTTCATTTTATTGGGCCAAATATGGGTCTTATTGCCACTCATCCTTTGTGTATTTATTTATCTTTCTTTGAATTTAACAAAGCTTGGTCAGTATTACAAACATGATATTGCATTAAGTGGCGACATTTCAAGTGGATGATTTAAACTGATTGCCCAAAGCTTACTCTGTAATTTCCAGAAAATCTTTGCTTTAGCAGAAAAAGCTGAGCAAAGATAACAGGAAAATGTTCTTTTAAAAATAAACAACTGGATGAAAGATGGTTTTATCATTCGTTTTGCATTTCTATTTTTTTGTATTTTTTGAAGAGATGATTGTTATGTATTTCTTATAAGCCAGAGGGTTGTTTTACTTGCTCTGTGTCTGTTATTATTTGCTCTGTAAAAGTAGATGTGTTCCAGTATGTTTGCCAGTATTTTTCTGGCACATCTCAAAACATGCATAATGCCGTAGGTCTCACATTTGTGATGCTCGCTATAATAGGGTTTTGTGTTGGATCTTACCAGTGTACATATCAGGTAGTACTATAATGGGGTTTTGTGGTGGGTCTGGGCGATCATCCCAAACCAAGTCGACCAAGTTCTGAGATACAGGAACAAGCATGTGACCGTTCTCCTTCAGGGTCTTTGACATAGGCTTCCATGTCTCTGGAAAGGATGAGTTCATAATAAATGTTTTACCAAATATTGGATTGAACTTGTAGTAAAGATGTTTCATATTTTCTATCATATAAACAATATATCTAAAGGTAAGAATATCTAAAAGGAAGCTTAGTTTCAACTTTTAGCCTTTTGGAAAAAAAACAAATTGTTTAGGCATTGCAAAGTTAGCATTTTAATAGTGAATTATAACAAGGACAAGCATTGAAGTCTACAAAAATCAGTTCATTATCTATAAGCGTTTAGAAAAAAAGTGCGGAAAACTGAGGCGTGACAGACAGACGGACAGAGCGCAAACCTATAGTCCCCTTCCGCTTTCGCCGGTAGGGGACTAATAAAGCCCATAATGTCATACCAAAATAAAGATAATATGCATTAAATTGATTCCAACATGATGATTATAAATAAAGTATGAAAGCCAATACATACCAGATGAAATTAGATATGGGTCTACTCCAACTTTACCATTTACTGGCAACTCCTGAAACATAATATGAATCATCTTTACGATTCATAAGCAAATTAAGGAGGCAAACCAATAATAAAAAAAAAACCAACCATGTTCATGACATTGTTAATCATTATCTCACGTCATTCTACTTCAGGTTCCCAGAATACTATGGCATTTAAATTTAACAGAAGATGCACATTCTGCATTATATTTTAGTATGGGACTGCAACATTTAAGACAGTTGTGATTCTCCAAGTATCGACATATCATGTTTCAGATGCAGTACCTCATAGGTATTCAAAACATAACTATAGGTGAAATTATCTTCATGTATAAAGGCTTTCTGCACACATACTTCATATACCGGCAATGATTGATCCGCATTTTTTATATATTTATATGAAAAAGTTAAAAAAAAGAATCACATCACGTTCATTTATATCATGATGTGATGCTCATTTTAACCATTTCATGTAAAAATTTCACATGTTCACATTCCTGTCAATTGATTCAGGAAGGTGTGGATAGGGTGTCCTCAATTCTTTATATTTTTGCCCTTTATTTTTAATTCTTTAAATGTTTAAGTCACTTTTCTCATCATTCTTTATACTGTGTCTTCATTCTCTTTTCTTTAGGGTTTTTTTTTGTGTCATTATTCTCTATTCTTTAGTTTAGTAGGGTGATTATTCTTTAATTGGGTTTTTTTTTGTATCCTTTGAGCTCAGCCCACATCCTCATACATGTATTGAAAGTATAAATTGGATTTAATGAACATGATTTTGTTATCTTAAAATTGATTCAGTTTGTATTTCCAAGCCTACCGTACCTTCGATAGCCATTCTGCCTGTGAAGGGGTATCTGGTAAACCTACAATAACAAAGCAAAATGGTCAGTTGTGTTTTCTTAATATGTCTCAACATTGGTAAAATCAAGAGTTTATCTATCAATGATACTTAAAAACATTAATTTCTCCTGATAAGACCTGATTTAATAGGTGTACACTTATTCAACATATCTGAATGTTAAGTTGTGTTGTAAGCTTTTTTTTTTATTACTGTCTGGGTTTTTTCAGACAAAGGAATTTTGAATTCCCCATTGTTTTTGCATAAAAGTCCATAAAACAATTTATATCTAGATATATATACTGTCTATTTAAGCTGCAGTGATCCAAAATTTTATCGACAGTAAAAATGCCAGATATGCAATCTCTCCTGCAAATCAGGAATTTCATATTAGAAGGAATGTTCTATTTAATTATCTATTTTGGTATTTCATTATTTTGGGTTTTTTTCAATAAAGATCTGGTGTTTAGTCATTCATGTACTGTTCACAAAAGGTATGATGGCTCTATACCTACCATCTTTCATGAGAGTCCAGTTAGAGTCTAGCTGTTTCTCGGCCTGGAGATAATATCTACCATCAGTCCATAGGGCTGCCTTATCCAAGGTTATGACAGCAGTCCCTGTAAAAGAAACATTCAAATGTATGTTCAGCAGGCAATGGGGTATGTATTCAACTTGAATCATGTCAATGCATATATGACTTGTGTATAGTTGTATGTTTAATTTAGACAGTAGTCATTCTTCATTATATAAATAAGGAAGGTGTACACTTTCATGAATTAGGTGTTTATTCAATAAATAATATTCCATACAACTGGTGATTTGAAAGGGTTCTAATTCTATTTATACTGCAATCATTTCATATTGGCGATCAATTGATAATGGCCATATACCAATATGTGATATAGGGACAATGTATGTATAAATCTACTGTCAAATACATAATTTATGTACTTCACTTTCATTCCAAAGACAGTAGCATATTTGTGAGATCATTAGAAGGGCAACTCTAAAAACTTGCTACTGTTAAAGTACAAATTATTGGACAATAGATTAAATGTTTGGGCAATTGCTTTTCCATTTTATCCCTTAAAATTATCAGTTGGTTTTGAAAAACATTTGAACAGACATGTGGTGGATTAGTTTCATACAATATAAGAAATGATCTGTGTCATTTTATAAATGGTCAATGGTTGGCTGTCTATTCCACCTTTTTTTCAATACCAATTGATTAAAAGGGGCATCAGTAATGAACATTTATTTGTGATCTAAGAACCAACATTCTTTTTTTCAAAATACAAGAAGCTAGTTTTGGTTATAAAAGCAAAATGAGATAATCAATTCATTTTGAAAAGGGGAAAGGATGGTACCGTTTGCTTTATTGTCAGGCTTAAGTTAACTACATTGATATAAAAGTCAATGCTTAACCTGCTGATCCAGTGAAACCAGAGACAAAGGCTCTCCTGTTGTCACATGGGGCGATGTATTCACTCTGATGTGCATCTCCTGATGGTACAATGTAGGCATGAATCTGCTCTGATACATATGTGGTATTCTTCAACAAGGCTCGGAGTCGTTTTAAAATATTACCAGTATTTTTTACACCCATTATTCTCTGGAAGACAATTTACATGAAACATGTGTAAAATAATAAATTTTAATAATATGGGGTGCAAGCCTAAATATATACATGTACATGTACAAGAAAATAAATTTTTCATTTTCCTCCAATTTAACTTCTTTCCAGCCAGTTGTGGAAAAATATTTCTTCTCCCTATAGCATGTATAGACATGATAAGAGTATTTTTAGTTCTTGAAATGTGATTGGTTAATTACAGTAGTTGGCATGGATTATGGGTCTTTTTAAGCAAGAGTATGTCACTGTTAAACAGTTTGAGATAGTTAAAAATAAATCTATTCAAATTAAATTGAATTTATGCATGCTGTTTAAGATTTCTGAAATAATGTTTTTATCAATTATAACACACAGTACATGGTATTGATAAATTTAACATGGCAAAATGTTGAAAGAATACACAAGATTCATATTAAGTTCCACAATTTTTCTGACCTGCTGACCAAAAATTGCATTGTTAAAAAGATGTCACATCAAGAAATTGGGGCTGAAATAACAAACGTTCAACAGTGAGCATGGGATAGTTCTGAAAGAACATTAAAGTGAACAAATAAAATAGTTTCATTTCAGGTATGGATAATATCATCTGCTATAGACAAAACAATTTGGCACTTTTGAGCACAAGATAAGACATTTTTCTTTAAATTTCATCGCATCTTCTACAGTGTAAATTGACCAGGATTCAGTATAGCCCATGTAGAACCAGTAAAAGTGATGTAGAAATGACAGAGCAATGTCATGAATGTCGGTTATTGACATGGTCTGAATCTCCTCTATATGAGGAAAAAGGTTGGTTGAAGTTCAAATCATTTTTTTAAAAATCACACTTTTTTTCAATAAGAGATAGAACGTCTTTACATCATTACTCATGGATTATCTGGTTTCTCAATCTTGATACATGTAGTTAAAGCACAGAGCTTTAAACTCTTGCTAAGGCTCAGGCTTAAAACTCTGTTGTTTAACTACGGTATCTCAATTAAGAATTTAGAAAATCCTCTCCCAACAATGTATGTACTTAGAAGCAACTGGTCAGAGAGTAGTTCTCGCCACTTTTTTTCTTTAAAAAAATTCTTGTCATGTTGCGAATATTTTGCTATTTTTAGGTTAAAAGTAAAATTGTTGTGGATTGTGGAATTACTCATTTTAAAGGGAATTCTTTCCTCTTTTTAGACCATCTACAAATGTACATTTGTAACTGTCCAAATAATTTTACAATAGACATTTGAAAATCAGGTGGTAAGAATTACTTGTTGGCAAGATCTATTCTGTGATCAGTTTATTTTTTTTTCATCAAGTGTTTTTTCCTGATGGGTTTATTTCATTCTCTGTTATTGGCAATATTTATTTCCCGTGAATTGTGATTTGTTGAAATATTTTTCCGTGCACTGTGCAAGTGAACCATTCTCAGCAAAGTATTTTGTTCATGATTCGTTTTAGGCATGCTTTAAAGTAATACAAGTCAAACTTTATCCAAAAAACAAAAATTAAACCATATTTCCGTGTTTTGTTATTTGAATTTTTTATTCTTCGTGATTTGTGATCTGGAGACAGGACCCCTTCTATATCTGGGCACACTAGCACTGTCAGTACTGGAGCTCACGGGAGTGAAGAAATGACAAAGGAACCCATATGGGTTGCATTTTCCCATGAAACAAGTGCCTGTGGACTTCAAAATTCTCCCATTATTTCCTCTGAGCTTTTTGAGCATTTATTGTTAATTTTACGTTTTTCAATTTCACTGCATACTGCTAATCTTGTGCCCAACCATATCTTACAAAAACATCAAAAACAACTGCAATCGTTTTGCATGTCACTTGCTTACCTGTTAACTGTGTCAATAGGCACACAGATCTATATTAAAAAAAAGAAGAAAAATCAATCGGTCGGCAAAATAATCAGCGTCAATTAAACGCTTGAAATAATGTAATAAGCTAAATTAAAGTCAGTTTATCCCGTGCAATAAAATAAAATAAAATAAAATAAAATAAAATAAAATAAAATAATAAAATAAAATAAAATAAAATAAAATAAAATAAAATAAAATAAAATAAAATAAAAATAAAGATAAAATAAAATAAAATAAAATAAAATAAAATAAAATAAAATAAAATAAAATAAAATAAAATAAAATAAAATAAAATAAAATAAAATTAAAATAAAATAAAATAAAATAAAATAAAATAAAATAAAAATAAAATAAAATAAAATAAAAATAAAATAAAATAAAATAAAATAGAATAGAATAGAATAGAATAGAATAGAATAGAATAGAATAGAATAAAATAAAATAAAATAAAATAAATAAAATAAAATAATAAAATAAAATAAAATAAAATAAAATAAAATAAAATAAAATAAAATAAAATAACATAACATAACATAACATAACATAACATAACATAACATAACATAACATAACATAACATAACATAACATAACATAATATAACATAACATAACATAACATAACATAACATAACATAACATAACATAAAAATAAAATAAAATAAAATAAAATAAAATAAAATAAAATAAAATAAATTAAAATAATATTAAAATAAAATAAAATAAAATGAAATCAGGTGGTGAGAATTACTTGTTGGCAAGATCTATTCTGTGATCAGTATATCTATTTTTCATCAAGTGTTTTTTTCCCTTCTATGAGGGGGCTGATGGGTTTATTTCATTCTCTGTTATTGGCAATTTTATTTCCCGTGAATTGTGATTTGTTGAAATATTTTTCCATGCACTGTGCAAGTGAACCGTTCTCAGCAAAGTATTTTGTCCATGATTCGTTTTAGGCATGCTCTAAAGTAATATACAAGTCAAACTTTTATCCGTGAACAAAAATTAAGCCATATTTCCGTTATTTGCATTTTTTATTCTTTGTGATTTGTGATCAGTAGACAGGACCCAGAATACAGAATACCCCTTCTATATCTGGGCACACTAGCACTGTCAGTACTGGAGCTCACGGGAGTGAAGAAATGACAAAGGAACCCATATGGGTTGCATTTTTTCATGAAACAAGTGCCTGTGGACTTCAAAATTCTCCCATTATTTCCTCTGAGCTTTTTGAGCATTTATCTGTCCAAACAGGCTCAAAGAAGCACAGGTGACACCTTTGTTTAAGAAAAATGACCCATTTACTAAGAGTAATGATAGACCAGTTAGTATCCTTCCTATTCCATCTAAGATTTATGAGAAGGTTTTATCAGAACAACTATGTATTTATTTTGAGAACATTTTTGATAACTTTTTAGGTGCCTTTCGCAAAGGCCATGGGTGTCAAACAACTTTGATAAGACTGCTGGAAGACTGGAAAAGGGCCTTAGACAATAATGAATATGTAACAGTCATTCTTATGGACATGTCAAAGGCCTTTGACTGTCTTCCACATGACATTCTTATTTGTAAGCTATCAGCATATGGTATTAATAAAAAATCTGCTGACCTTTTATATTCTTACTTAAGAAAAGAAAACAGCAAATAAAAATTGGCAACTGTGCCTTAGCAGCTGGGCTGATATTAAAAAAGGGGTGCCACAAGGGTCAATTTTAGGCCCCTTACTCTTTAACGTTTTCATCAATGACATTCTCCTGATTACAACAATCAGGTTATTGATGTTTTACAATCAGAAAGCAATGTGTTAATTAACTGGTTTAAATTCAATTGTATGCAGGCAAATCCTAAAAAATTTCAGGCAATAGCTGTTCGTAAAAAAACACACAATAAATCTCCTGTTTTTGATATTGGCACAGCCAAAATTTCTTGTGATGATGTTGTTAAACTTTTAGGTGTTGATATTGACTTTGAGTTAAATTTTGATTTTCACATATCTAATTTGTGCAAAAAAGCTGTTCAGCAATTAAACATTCTTAAACGTATTGGAAAAAACCTCAGTAAGCTGAACAGGCTAACCATTTTTCACACTTTTATGCAGTCAAATTTTAATTCTTTCCATTGGCATTTTTGTTCTGAAGCTAACACAAATAAAATTGAAAAAAATGCAGGAGAGAGCTTTAAGATTTGTATACAATGATTTTGAATCTACTTAATATGATAATCTCTTGGAAAAAGCAAAACTAACCACTATGTATGTAAAGAGAACAAGAACTATGGCTAATATTGTATGACTTAGCACCACCTGTTTTAAGCAATTTACTTCATAAGAAAGAGACAAGTTATAATTTTAGATATTCTAATTTGTTACAGGTGCCAAGAGTAAATTCTACAAAGTTTGGTAAGAAATCTTTTAGGTATGCTGCCCCTGTACTTTGGAACTCACTACCAGAAAAATTTCGAAAAATCACCAACTTCAATCAGTTTAAAAGTCAGCTATCCTTTTGGAACGCAAAAGATTGTACCTGTTTGGCCTGTCAAAATTATGTTTAATTTTCATATTTTCTGGTGCAGCACATACCCATCAAAATTACAGTTGCTTCCGAGTAGTTCATTTCTTTAGCTTGCTATTTATTTTATTTTTTTAAAGTCTGCTTTATTTTATTTCTTTATAGTTCTGCTTCATTTTAAGAGTTTGCTTTAATATATTATTTGCTAGCATGCTGCTTAGTGCTTTTTTAGTGCTGCTTTATTTTATAGCTCTGCTTTAGTGCATTTATTTTGCTCTTATTTATTTTACTTTATTATACTGCTCTCATTTAATGTGAATTTTGTACTGCTGTATCCGTATTATTACAGCTTTTGCATGCATGTTTGAATGTTGTATATTGTTTGTCTATGTGTTCTTAAAATTGTGATGTGCATATATGTTTTACTTTTGTACATTTATTAAAATCATTCAATATGTGGATCGTGTCTTTTTGGCACATATTCCATATTCTTTCGTTTTTAAAATCACATATGTTCAAAGGCTCATGAGAGCCTATGTTATTTGTTATATGTCTTGCCGACTGTAAATAAAGATTATCTTATCTTATAAAATAAGATACTTTTTTCCTAAACCGGATGCGAAAAAAATGATAATCATGTGATAATTAACAACTAATTAATAATAATGATTAATCTTATCTTCGTGAACATGTCCTAAGAAATTTTGTAACACAGACAGTATGCTCAACTGACAATTTTTTACGAATTATTATCGGACGAGTATCAGGCGTTAATCTAGCGACTGCAGGGAGTGAAATATAACGACTGTTTTAATGCATTCAAAATGTATTAAGTATTTGTTTTTGCAAGACAAGATTAGGACAAAATAGTTTTTAGCATTTTTATGAACATTCTAGTCTTTTAAACGTTTTGCAGACATCCACATGAAGAAGGTGTAAACAGAAGAAAATTTCGAATTTCTGCTTGTTTTGGTTGACTTGCAATTCCTATGCAGTTATGTGACAGTCCTTCATTCCCTTGAAGTACGATAATTCGTAATGTTTTCGATTGGGAATTCAATTGTACCCATGTTTAAACTGTAGTTTAAATCATCAATGCCAAGGATCACCACTGTCATCACACTTGTTTCTGGCCAATCTGGGGATCTACCAAATTCTATAGGGACTCAGCTATCAATATGCCACGGTCACTGCCACCATGTTTAAATGGGATAAATTGACACCATAGCCCTGTCTAAAATACAGGTCTATGTTGACATGTGTGTCAATGTTTAAAAGACTGTTGCAGAACACAATAAAGACTGACCTAAACTTTTCCTGATTATGATCCATAATTGTTTTCAAAGATCATTTGTGTTTCCTTGACATGACTCTATAGTTCTAAGTGTCATGTTTTTTAATGTTATTGACTGGCTTGATATAGCATGTTAAAAAATATTGAAGCAATGCTTGCCAAATATCTATCTCCTCTCTTTCGTAAAAGAGGATTAAGGTTATAATAACATGTAACATAAAATTGAATACCCTTTGTTAAGGGTGAAACAATACATCATGATATGTCCTAAAATGCTGGTATCAGATCGTCATCAACTTGACGATTCCAATGCGATTCTTAATTTTAATGTGTCATTTCCCCAAAGTTTATCGTTTTTGGCATGACAACAACAAATTTTGTGACTGAAACCCTTTAGTTCATGAATTAGAATGAATTTAACAAAAAAAAAGGCAATCCTGCAAATTTACAATTGCTGTTTACCGCTAAGTTAGTTAAATTGGGCATAGCTAAATAAAAATAGCAAAGATCTGTATTGTGATATGGATTTGATCATAGGTCAAGAAACATTATGTGTATTGAATCGTGGAGATTGGAATCATATCACCCCTTCCCTTTGCCAGAGGCAAACTCATGCAGAACAAATTTTGGGACCTGTAGTGTTATAAATTTACTACACTCCCCCTATGACATGGTCCTCAAGTGTTAAGAGTGTGGACAGGAGTACCATATCATTATCCACCCAATTTCTCTCACACCTTTCACCTCCCATCCCCTTCTCTCTCACCTTCTATCCCTGTTTCTACCACCTCCTCAGTGTTTACTATTAATATTGTCACAAGCCAATTATCTATAATAAATAAAAGAACAACTTCCTCATATAAAATAAGGTATGTCAATTACCTGTTTTAGGTCAGTGGTTTCATCTGATTTTCTCTACCATTAGATAATTGACCTTTCTCAATCTTACATGACTCACGGATAATCCCTAATACTCTCAGTATATGTTTCAGTTTGGGACAGAGATGGGGTAATCGTAATTGTAATCATTAATCAGCTGCAATCGATTACATTTTTTCAAGTAATCAGAGTAATCATTAATCAGCCCAAAATCTGATTACATGTTATTTAATTTAATCGATTACTGGTCAAAAATAACATGTAATCATGATTACTTTTTGATTACATTCTGATTACATTGGAGATATAGGTACATGTTTCTAACAAGCAAGATCTACAGTAATATTGTCTTAAAAATGGTATTTTGGAGTTACAATGTTTTACAAATAATACACTTCATAATTCTTTATCAGTTTATAATAATTAAGTCATTTTTTATTGTTTTTTTTTCACTTGCTGGTTAAGAAATAAAAAAATAATTAGTTTAATGTATTCAAGCACTTTCATGTAAATTTGCATATTTTTTTAATGTCTTTAAGGATATTTTTATTGTAAAATTATTAAATTGGTACATGTATACGCTATTTATTAATTAGCTTTCAAGTGTCAAAATTAAAGGTGACAATAAACAAGGGATTTAAGGCTTAATTGCTATATAAACATCTCATTATTGTTTTGAAATGAAGACCTATAGATCCTTTCTGACAAGTAGAGATTGAATTGATCTACAAATCTACAAAAATGTTTTCCCTCATTTGTCCAAGTTGACCTTTTAAAAAATGATAAAATTTAATGGCTCTTAAAAACAGTAGAATGTGCATATACAGATGGGTGCACACATAACCTTTACAGTAAGTTAAATTGAGAAACAGACATCAAGTTAACTTCAAGTTCACTTGCGACTGGTCATGCGACTGCTTTGAGCAGATGCGCGACTGATTCAAAGTTAGCTTGAAAAGCAGTCACCATTCCACGTCTGCTTTTAAAAGCAGTCACATAATTATGACAGGTCTGGTCAAGTTAACTTCGTGAAATGTCTGCTATAAAAACTGAATGTAAAAGGAAAAATTGTATGTTCTATTGACTAAACTGTATTTGAAACTCAGTTGTTTATGTTAAAGACAGGTTTTTTTTAATTAAATTAGAACCTTGCATTATTAAACATGTCTAAATCTTGTAAGAGCAGCAGACTTGTTGCAATGACTGGTCTGGTAAAAGCAGTCATGTATTTGTGACTGGTTATGACCAGTCATAAAAAAGCTGTCACAAGTCTGCTTTGACCAGTCATGAGTTAACGCAAGTTAACTTGAATGTCTGCTATAGCAGACACGAGCAGACATGGAAAGCAGTCACAAAGTTAACTTTATGTTAACTTCCGTCCAGGTTATGTGTGCACCTATCTGTATTTATTAATTCTAAAAAAAAACTATAGATATTGAAACTTATGTTTCAGAAACAATCAACAGTATATGCAATGAATTGCATAAACTCACAAATGAAATAGCAAATACTACACACATATGTACAAAGGTTTATGCATGATATGGTTTTATACATGTATGTTCTGTGATCATAATGATGCAATTAATTTAGAATTAAGTGAGGAATAAATTTTTTTTTTTACTTAAAACTTTAAAATATGTAACACTAATGGATTTCACTTGTCTCTCTGTTCTTCCACAATTTCTTAAACTCGTTACCTACATATCATAGTGGTCTAAATTTTACATAGCGATTTTATAATTTTGGGAAATGATTCATGATAAATTGTTGTAATTTAATCGTAAATTTGGCAAAGTAATTGTAATTTAATCGATTACTTTCAAATGTAATCGGACCCATCTCTGGTTTGGGATGGTATTGACCACCCTTTACTTTGAAAAAAAGTTATAAAATGCAATTAAAGCTCTTATATTTTTTTCAGTTAAAATCATCCCTTTAAAGCAGCATGTTTATAACAGCTGGTTACCTATACCTGTATGCTGTCCACTGGTTACGACGAACACGTAAACATGCCTTGTATAGATCAACAGTGACTGATGTATTCCAGAGAGGATCAGTACTGGTTCACAAGTATGGTACTCATGACACAATAACTGATCGCCTCCTCAAAGATGTGTCATATATCCAACGAGTTAATCATATCCGGGATACCAGAATAATTCTCTCAGAAATTACACCTAAGGTATTATTTTGATTGTTATATATAGATTTTAAAATTTGGCTCATTTCATTGTAGACTCTTGAACCATATTGCATCTTTTAAAAAAATATATCATGCTCATGTTATGCTTGCAAGAGAAAATAGATAAGGTCCAACAATACATGTTTGTATAACAAAAAATATTTTGTGCAACTGCAACTTGTCTTGACTTAATTGTCCGTAGTGGCAGTTTGTAACAAGGACATACATGTAGAAATGCAAGACATCCATGTGTTTGTTTGTCAATTGCCCTTGAAAGGATTTTCAATCACCAATGAATTTTTGGAAATTTATTATATAATGTTTGTACCATGTTGTTCTTTGAATTAATCAGTCAGTTTTAAAACCAAATCTGGTTAATAAATATAGTCTCACCTGGTCTTGAGATAAATATAGGTATGTGCCTCTAGGATATTTAGAGTTAATTTTGCTTTGACAAAAAAAAGCCTGAATGACCTTGGAAATATTGTTCTTGTTATGAAAACTTAATGACACAATTTTTATATCATTAACAGGTTAAGATTAATCTAACAGATTGGACATCCTACTTTGCCTTAAAACCACCAACATACAAAAATTCAACAGGAGATGTTTGGGTTTTATTAGAAGCAGTACGACCTCAGAGTTCACAGAAGTTTGTTGACGAAGAAATCACTCACAGGGACATTCATGTAGGTTATCTCCTTTGGTGAACTGTTTAACTACTTATGAATGTCAATAAAACTATAGTATACCTTCTTTCTACTGCTGCATATGTTTTATAGAATGGTCCAATGTCTTACTAAACATCTGGTTCCCTTCAAAGAGAAGAAAGGAATATTTTTGACTCAAAACATTTTCATGATTATGATTTTGAAGGTTAATAAATTTTTATATCCCTCATTGCACAAAACAAATAATGTACACATGTATATGTCAAATGTTTTATCATGTTATTCTTAAAGTCCCAGTGTTAAGAGAAACATGAGGTGTGAGGCAGACTTGATGATTTGCCCTGTGTCACATGATGTTTTTTTGACCAATCCATCTATTATATGACTACTAGTATAAACTATAAATCAAAGAAGAATTCTTTTGGTATTGTCTTTGGACTATATGATGTAATATGTGTAATCTCCACTAAAGTTTCCAGTACTCGAGGTGGTTGGTTGAATTTATAGGTAAAATCAAACAAAAAGAAAATCATAGCATGTTATTAAATGTTACTTTTTGTTGATGATATCAGATGTTGGACCTTGGGGAACCTGTGGCATGGAATTCAGGACCTCCATTTGGGATCGTCATGAAATGTACAGAGGAAAACTTTGTCAAACTGTGTTTGGCTGTATCTGATGATGCCTTATCCATGGACGAAGATTTGGTCGTGGAAAAAGTACTCAGTAAGTTTAATGTTGGACCGGCTTTAAGCATTTAAGTACATGTATAGGATGAATAGAATACTGTTGGGGTATTTAAAATGAACATTTTAACAGTTTGATATTCAAGATATTATTTTGAGCAAGATAGCATTTATTTTGAAAACCATACAGTATATCTGTCTGTATTTCTATTGTTTCTTTATCAAAACCATGATTATCTTTTGTTACATGATAGTAATCTAGAAATCCCCAATGAAGGTCTTCAGGAAATGTTCTATCCTTTAATGTCACGGAATGTTTTTAGCACATTTGCTGATTGTGTTGACATCTTTTTAATTTTTCTGAATTCTCATTCTTAATCTTAAGCTACATCTTAAATAAAGTTATACTTATTTGTTCTTTTAAAAATGCATTAACATATATTCAGCATTGATGCATAGAGTTTTAAAAACTTAAATTGAAATTTCTTATATTATTTGATACATTCATTGGTGTTATATTATTTCATGATGCAATTTTATTAAATTAATTGTAGGTATAGATGTTGAGGGACATCCCAGTAACTTTGTAGATAAAACTGACGACATGTCAAGTACGATGAATACTTACGATGAGAACACAGAAATTGGACGATGCTCTAACGAGTCGATGGCATCCCCAGGGAGCATGGATATGCTAGATATAGAGGATGACATAGGAGAGGACCAGATGGACGCTTCATCAATAAACGAAGATGAAATGCAGATGATGATGGAGGAAAGTGGGTGTGGTGACATTTTGAGTGATGTGCCAAATACATTTATCTCCCCTGATAAAAGCCAAGCATTAAAACCACCAAATATTCTGATTTATGCAGGGAAAAAAGATTCAGCTAGAAAATTTCAAAATGTCAAATCAGTATTTGAACAGTGTGTCAATCCTAATAGCTATTTGATTTATCATTTGAAGCATGATCAAGTTGGCTCTGTACCATGGGCAGATAACTGTGCCTTACTAGTCGTGTCATGTGACAATTTGTATGACAGAGTGGACAGTGCATTCCTCCAGTTTATCGAGAAGGGTGGACAGGCTATCAGTTTTGGGAGTTCGTTAGACTCTGACTTTGTCCCTAGGAAGGAACTGAAGTCCCATCCAGATATCTCTGTTATCAATTATGAAAATTTGAAGAAGATTTCTTTGTTATGTGGACGTTACTGTTACTTACCCCAGGAGTCAGTAAAGAATTTGATGAGTATTCAGCCCCTATGTAAAGATGAGGATGGCCAGATCATGATTGTCGACATCAGACCAACGTCACAGAGTCAGGGGAGAGCAATCTTGTCTCAGGTACAAATGTATAATCAAATGTATATATTTACTACTAGAATTAGGGACGTTCAAACATATGTATAAAGCCAGTAGAATAATCAAATCACCCTTAGAAACATTATTGTTTTCATGCCTATTGCTTTTGGAAATGTGTGCAAGTTTTCAAAGTTCTTGTTTTCTAAAGTTTTCTAATCCTCATGGGATTCTTCTGTACAAGTTCAGCATTAAAATATGAATTTGTAGTGATGAGTAGAAATTCAATTAAAAACATGTACATGTATATGTGGTGTGGGACAATCATCTTTATCTTTAGAAATATTTGTCATCATAATGATATTGTTTATTAGATTAAAGCAATCATCATGAAAGTCTTGTCACTATAAACCATGGATTTATAAGTGAAAAAATGAAGATAGTCGTTATAGACCATGTAGATTGATGATTTCAACAAGTATATTTGTTCTTTTGAGGTTTTGATTTTTTAGCTCCAAATTCATAAATCCACAGACATGTATCCAAAAATCAAAGTACAAGAACATCCACAGTTTCTATTTGATTTAAACCATTATAATATTATTTTCAGGTATTACTTGATCAAGATCCTACAGACATAGCAGCTACGGTAGCCATGTTTAACACTCTTAAAGATTTTAACATTGCTAGAATCGAAATATTGACCTCTTTACTGAAGAGGATGGGATATAACTGTGACAGAGGTCAACTGCCCCAGTATACACCTGCCTACCTCCTTACAAAATCCAAGGTCAGTAAAGGTCAAGATAAATGTCAACTGCCCTAGTATACACCTGCCTACCTCCTTACAAGATCCAAGGTCAGTAAAGGTCAAGAGAATTTTATTGCATGGAATTTTGTTGTAATTTGATTCCTCAGTATACATCGTACCTTAGAACATGTAGAATAAGTTTAAATGACCCACCAATTAGGTATAGTGTATGGTTGTTGACAAATTCTCATCTCATTGTAACATTGTTGGCTTAAATAGAAAATAGCAAGATGCTGAATAAGTGTATGCTACACAGCTCACATAACAAGTGGTAATTTAGAAAAACCACAATGGAAAAACCTCCTTAAAAGCTCCTTCACTTGTACCATATATGTTTTAGTTTAAACTTATTTATTTACCCTGGATTAGGAAACAAGCTTTACATGTATGTACATGTATGTCTGTCCATGGAAGTATTAAATTGACAGAAATTACAACAGCCTAACTTCAAATGTTCCATCTGCGTTACCGCAAAATCGTCAAGTACCTACTAATAACGTCATACTGATCGAAGTTTTGCCTATCTTCTTAGTCGAAATCCTTAACTATGAGTGGTTTTATTATCGAAAAATTATGACCGCACAAATAGAGTATCTATTGATTTTTGAAAAAAAATGATGAATATGTATTAGAACAATTTGCATATATTGACCAAGTAAACAACAGCTTTAATTTAATTTCATTTTAGCGGTCAGGTCCTTATAAGTATGGGATTATAATATTATAAGATTTGGGGTCTATCGTCATTGTTTGCAGTTGCATCCTTTGATTTTTCAATTAAAATATATTTAAAGAAATTTGTTGCTGTTGTATTCTTCATTTTGCCTTTTTAATTCGTTGTGCGTTGTCATCCTTTTAATAGATTCTGATACATTTAGTCAAATTTCTTTACATTTTTGTTCTCAAGTGTCTTTTGTTTGAGTATTATTTATTAGCCCATTGATTAACCTTCCTGGTGAAGGTATGTCATGATAAATTTCTTTCACTTATTCTTAGTTTTTGGAGTATCCTACAACATCCTACACAGTAACGACACATACCACAAAGAAGAAAACTCTTTCCTTTTGAAGACCATAATATTTTCATAATCAGAAAAGAACAGATGTAAAAGTAATCACAGTTTTAAAAAATTGCATTTTCTTCAAATAATCAATAATTGAGCAGATTCTTTATCTTCATAGTGCCACAATTTTTCTCAATGTTGACCGATTTTTATCATTTTTTCAATCTTTACTTTTGAATAAGTAGTAGAAGTTGTTGCAACCAGGTAATTACATGACAAGGGAACCACAGGTTGTCCCGTATCCTTATTAATAGTGCAACTGATAAAGGCCACAAAATTGGTGGCGGAAACACAGACCGTCTTCAAGCGTGTTATCGCCTACTTGATAAACTGAGTCGGTACCTTTATTATCTAAAGATAAATAGTGGGAAATTAATTGTCTTAATTTATTGTTGGAATTCCTGTCAATTTGATACTTCCATGGTCTATCATATGTGAACCCCCATCCAGCTTGCAATTTTAGGGTACAGCCTTTATAGTGGCCCCCATATTGAGCCTTCTCTTATCGAACTAAATATAGGGATATTTTAGGTGCATGTGTTATTGTTCTCCCCATACAAGGGACAACCTCTTTTTGTCCCTCCAGAGGGACAAGTACTGTTTCTTAAAACCTGAGAACGCCTAGCAATTGGTGTCAAGAGAGAGTCTAAAAAATGGTTCATGAAATTTTCACCCCTGGCAAGGATTGAACCACACACCCTGTTGTTACTGCCATTACACCACAGGTTCTATTATATGGTTTGATGGAACAGTTTTCAGCCATGTATTCCAAGCAAATTTTACAATGTTATGATAATCTATGTTTTTTTGTACTAATGAGTATGATTTTATTTCTCCTTTCCTCATTGTTCCTTTCTGTTATGACTTAGCAGTAAGTTTATCAAATATCTACCCCAGGTATTTTTGATATATGCAATCAACATGTCTATCATAGATGATTTAAAATCTGTTGTTGGATCCTCTTTCAGGTCATTTATCAAAGACATTGGCCCAACTTAAGACAAACAAATAAAACAAATTAATTGAAACCTATCCCAGAGTTATCACTCCTGGAGCAAAAGAATGAGACAAAAAGAACATTTTTTTCAAAGATTACTGGTTTAGGACAAGCCCCCCCCCCCAAAAAAAAATGTTTGCTTTACAATTTGTAGCACATGTAATAAGATGTTGTTCTTACATTATTTAGGATTTGAAATCTGCCTTCCTTACCAGTATCGAGGACAGAGTGACAGACGGGAAGCTAAAGTCTGCGTCCCTAACATTGAAGTTCCTTTCTCCTGGTCAGAAAGGGTCCGTGACAGAGGACGTCCTACCCATAATTTCAGACAACGCTGACAAAATGTCCTTCAAGCAGGATGTGTATTGGAGTAACTTATCAACGAACAAACTTGGAAATACTCTATTTTATACTGATGTTATACAAACAACCATGCCAGTCTTAGAAAGGTTTGTCAAATTTTAGCTCATATTTAAACATGTGTTCTGTTCATCCTCTGTCAACCTTTCTTCAAAACTTATTTTCTCAAATAACCTAGATATGAAGGCTTTGAAATTTTGTATACATTGCACTTGGATATCGCCTTTGCATGTCAAAGTTCTTGATTTAGGTCCTGTGACATTCCAGAAAACAATATGAGACCATAAAAAGAGGGAATTGGTTGTGATTACTTAATGTTCAGATAAATGTTAGGAGTTTTTTTGTGTGTGGAATTTTTCGTGATTTTGTTAAAAATAGGAAGGCTTTATTTTCACTTTAAGTAATACATGTATTTGCTGTATCGTATCCATATTGTTACTCCCAACATAGACTTATAATTTGTGTGTTTTAATTTTTTGTGTCCACATGTTGTCAGAAAATTAAATCATCGCAAAAAAATGACTTATATGTTATAATAGGAATGTTGTTTTTGTTGTTGTTGTTTTCTGTAGACATTTTTTTAAAAAAGGATAGGTGTATTGGCACAAGTCCTGAATAATGTGTTTTTTTTCATCTGATTTGTTAATTCCTATTCAAAGAAGTATAATAAAAATCATCTCTTGATCGCTGTTAAAAATCATTTTGTTAAAATATGGTGTAACTTAAGGTATTCATGGTATTAGTTATACATGTAGCCCATTAATTGAAAACTCAGAATTTGAACACTTTTAAAGCAATGAGTTGGAAAGTAGGCAATAGATCTATGTTTAAACACACTTTGAAACTGATTTTAAGTACTGTGAATTCATTTATTATACCCCCACTCGTAAGAGAGGGGGTTATATTGCAATCACCTTGACCGTCCATCTGTCTGTCTGTCCGTAACAAACTTTTTGACAGATTTCTCTGCTTCTACAGAAGGGATTGATTTCAAATTTGGTATACAGTTTTATCATGATAAGTTGTATTGTTCCTCCCCTTTCCAGGTCAGTCACGCATCCACTTCCTGTTTTCTGAGCTGACTTAGTAGTATTGTTTTGCAATACTTTCAGAATGCTTGTTTAAAATTCTGTTTTGAATTATCTTTCTTTAACTATATAATACATATGGACTTTTCTGTCATTTAAATGACCAGTATCAAGATATTATAAGGTGTGATGTTCAGTGTCTCGTTTCATTAGAGGTGATGCATGATTTGAGCTTTATTTCTTGACTTTATTTTCATTACTCCAGACAGATCTTGAGTTCATGACATAGATATCAAATTTAAAAGTTTAACAGATTTTAATTACTTCTAATATAGTTCACAAATGCTTGTAAGTGCAAATATTACCTAAGTATAAGATGTTTCTTATGAGTTTTCTTTGATTTTGACTGAATTAAAATACTTAATGAATGACTTTTATTAGTTTGCAGTTTTCTTCTGGGGATGAGATTGGCTTGATCGCAGTTGCTAGACAACAAACAGTTGGAAAAGGTCAGATGTACTTTCATTTCCATTTATTCTGTAGTTGTTTTTACTTATGATTTTTCTGGATCATGATAAAAAAACCTCTCCCAATATAAAGGTACATCTATGATTTATGTTCTAAGTATGAGGTAAGCTAAATTGAATTATTTTTAATTATAAGATCTGCCCTGTATTGTTGAACATATGTTATGGCCATGTTTACCTAGTGAGAATTAATGTGCTAAGGTAACAGAAATCTTAAGGTGGTGTCATACAGTTAAGTTGGCAGTTATTTCCTCTTGCATGAAAATTGAAAACGTTACTTTGAAATTTAAACATTGTATAAAAACTGTTGCCAATATATTTTAACTAAAGCAAATGCATCTTGGGGATATTGCAAAAGTTTCATTTTTGTCATTAAACCACCACTTGTGAGAGAGGGGTCTATATTGTAATCACCATGTCTGTCTGTCCAGTGCAAACTTTTGTAACAGACTTCTCCGCTTCCACTGAAGCAATTTATTTCAAATTTGGTACACAGCTTTAGCATGAAGAGTTTGTACAATGCTTCCCCTTTCCAGGTCAGTCAGGCATCTTATTCCTGTTTTATGAGCTGACTTAGTCTTTTTAAATGGTCAAAAATAGACAATTTTCTGTAACAGATTTCTCAGCTTCTACTGAAGGGATAGATTTAGTACACAGCTTTTGTACGATAAGTTGTTACATGCCCTCCCTTTCCAGGTCAGTCCACATTGTTTTCCTGTTTTACAAATGTTCAGATGGGGGTACCCTTAGAACGACAGGTATATGATAACATTTGACTTTAAGGCAACCTTGTACTATAAGATTTTAATGCCTTGATTACTTTATCGAAAGGTATTTGTCAGGAACTAATGTTCGTGCTTTTCATGGATAAGAACCAAGAAGGAAGCAGAGGTACCAATGGGGTATCCAAATGTCAAAAGTCTGAAAGGGCAGACAAACACCAACAAGAACGGGACAAAAACAGACAACATGTAAAACATGGAAACACAAAATAACTGAATATCAATCAACAACGCGAACTCCAGTCGAAACAAGAGTTAACTCAGGTGCTCTGGAAGAGTAAGCAGTTCCTGCTTGTTGTAGCACACCTGTCGCGTTGCCAATAGTCCATTCAGTGTGTCAAATCTGGTAAAGGAAGACAAAACAAAACCCTATGACAAACCAACACCTGCTCTCATCTGAGAGATCAAAATCCCATATTTGTCTATATAATTTGTCTAAAATAGATTTGAACAAAGTTTTCATTTTATACTGATGCATTCTAGCCACATGTTCAAACTACAAAAGTCCAATGAAATGTCCCATGGAAATTGATAGATATGAGAATAAATGAATCCTTAGTACATTTTCTACTTTTGTTACTTCGATAAGATTTAAGCTTCAGTCCAGATTTTGGGTTTAGGTCCATTTCTCATGACAAGTGCATGGTATAGCATTGAATCTTCACATGTGGATTTCTATTTAGTGAAGTACAACTGATAGGTGGATAATGTTCCTTTGGTTGATTCAAGGGTCTGACCTTTTATAACACCAGAAATATATAAGATTGTACGTGATCTATGGCTTACAGTAAATCAGACACTGCCTATTAACACGTTATTATATTAGTGATCGGATGATAATTGATGTGGTGCTGGCAAAGTAAAACATGCCTTATATTAGGTCAATGATAATTGGTAAAAGATATGATATGATGAAACTGTTTCAGTGGTGGAGCCATTTTGCATGTGTATGCCCCTGTAGTCACAGTATGCAACATAAGATAAGACATATCTCTTTAGTAACTGTTTGATTTGTAATGTGAAATCAATTCTTTCTACATTAGCTAACACAAGGGAATACAAATCATATCTGGAAATATGAAGCAATCTTCCTTCTTCAGCATTAAATGCTCTACATAGGTTTCCATTGGGTTAGAATTGTCAGATAACTCCATATAGTGTAATGCCCCTTTAAAGGTCAAAATAACATTTTTTGCATATTTTGGTTTACTTTTGAAAACTTTTTTAAATAGAGAACAGCCAAATATAAAGTTTTTTTTATATTTGCCCTATAATAATCTAACTATTGCAGATAGAATAAAGCTGTTGCTTGTTTCACCTTATTAAGCACTACAAATGTCTTATGTCAGATGAGTCCACATAGAAGAGGCCCATATGGCTTTGGACCCTTGAGCAATTCAGGCTCACAGGAGCTTCGTTTTAAAAAATTTCCATAATGAAAGGATTGCTTTCAAACTGTTCACTTGGTCTTAATGATATATTCTACCAAGTATGCCTGCCAACCAACCAACATGGCTGCAGTTGCTAAAAGTAGAACAGGGGTGTTAGACCAATATTGACCCTATTAACATTTTTTGGACTTTATCTTGAAAACCATAAGTGCTATAGAAAAAAGATAGCATTGCAGATTTGTTAAGGTCATTGAGATCTACAAAAGTGATTCCAGGGTAAAATTGTTAGATCAACCATTTAAGAGTTATCTCCCTTTTACTGTTTTCTATAAATTTTAACAAATGTTTGAAAACATTTAAAAGCTTTTTGACTTTGTTCACTTGGTCTTTAGAGTATTTTCTATCCTAACTAGTTTCTTCTATGCTACAGACCAGGTATATGTAGACCATGTTGCACACGAGGGAAGAACAATTCAGGCTACTGGGAGCCTCTGGTTCTTTTAATGGTTGCACATGATGATAGAAGGAATCATTAAAAAAATTAATGCTTCACTTGAGCCATTTTTCATGGCTGACAGTCACCCACGAGAATATGTATCTAACAAATAATAATGAAACTTCATTTTTACCCGTCACATGTCTAAATATCACGATTCACAAATCTTTCACGTTTGAATCCTTTTAAAAACTGATGCATGTTAACTGAAAACCTGAGATACAAGAAGAACCGCAATCCTAGTGACACAATTAGGACATTGATCGCATCAAACCCCTGTTTAAATTAATTTCATGACTTCAGGTGTCAACTATGTGGAGGAAAAACTGCTTGGAAGTGTGATATTGTGTTGATGTATCACTTTCTTAGTTAATGTATTGAATGGTAGAGATCAGTTCTCATATTTCTCAAGTTATCAAACAATAAAGCTCATGATTACAGAAGTAGTCTACCAAAGATTTTATCAATTTTCTAACATTTCTCCATGTTTCATTATATATCACACAGTGCACTTTAGCAAACATTTCCTTACTTTTTTGCCAACAAATCTAAATTTTGATTTTAAATCAAAAACCTTATGATGAGATGAGTAATAAATGTTCATAATGATAAAACATGTGACAAAATTATAAAATTGGAAAACAGCTAGTTACCTTCATTTTAGACTAGATCTTGTTGCTCACTGTCCCTGCCAAAGGTAAACATATACATTTTAGTTGATTTTATGATTTTGAATATCGAGGGAAATATTTTGATTATTTTATTAGCAAGACTTACAGAGCTGTTAAAAAATCAGATTTATTTTTCTGAAATCCTAGAACATCTTAAGTCGTAAAGAGTGAAAGTGATAGAAATTTTGTCTCCAATGAATAAACCAAAAATTGGGTACTATGGATTTGAAAAAAAATCACAAGAATGAAAATGTTACAAAGATGTCTTTGAACTAACTTTTCTCAAGAGAGGTTATTTTTTCCACATCTGGGTGAGAAGTCGATAAAACTGATTTAGATTAAAGAAAACTCTAAGACGCCTACATCCCACACCTCTTTAGGTATCTTCTTCTTAGTGAAATATATTAGTATCTTTTGAAATCTTATATTTTGTCTAACTGTGTGAAAGTAGATATTTTGTAGTATGGTTATTTGATATCCTTTTACTATTGCCTAACTGAAAATAAAAATCACTGGACACCAGTAGTGGAGGTGTTTATTTTTATCATTAAGATATTGGTTAAAATTGACAACAATGCACTTTTGAAGTTCCATCATATGACTTTTACATAAATTAGCCAAGAAGAAAAGTAACCCTTTTAAACTTATGGAAAGACTTAAGAATTCACATTGTAAAATTGTGTTGTATTTACTGTTACATTTTACAGCTAGTAGCAGATTTAAATTTTGAGCTATATATCTGTCACAAAGTAAATCTTATTACAAACTGTCATTTGCAGCATATTTTTCAGATTATCATGAAGCTGAATTTAAAAGGTACACCAATGATTTTTAATTAAATTTCTGTCATTCAGATTCTTTTACATTTTTGTCCAGAAAGGGAGATATAGGATTTCTTTCCTCAGGGGGTTGGCATAATTTTTTGATCAGACTTTTATGGAAAATGAATTACAAAAAAGTGTAATACCTAGGCATCTGATATTTGGTATACAGACAGATACTTTTGGTTGTGTTCTATGCAACTGGCACCATACCATGTAATCTTGACTCCATTTTTATGCTTCAAAGACTCTGTAAACTCGATCTTTTTTATGTTGTAAACTTGGATTTTTCTCTACCTGTTTTGTTTTGTTGTATCTTGTGAATCTGAAGATAAACATGGGATTAGAATTCTTAACCAGTGACATTAACATTTTGATGATATATACTTTTATTACCCCAATACATGTATCTCTTAACTTTTTTCAGGAAGAGGAGATAACTCTTGGTTAAGTCCAGATGGATGTGCCATGTTCACCATGCATGTAGCCTTACCTGTGGGGAGCCCCTTGGCTAAGGCTGCCTCCTATCTACAACATCTAGCTTCACTGGCAGTTGTAATGGGGATTAAATCTGTACCAGGATATCAGGTAAAATATAATCATGTTGCTAGGGCAGTAAATGAGTTAAGAAGGTATTCTGGCATCTTAAAGGAACTTCGAGGGGGAAAGGATTGCTTATTGTTCAGCTTTCAATCGTTCTGTCCAAAATTGGTTTAATTTGGTATATCTTTTCAATGCAAAAAATTTTAGTGCCTTGATAGAATTTCATGAACACAATCATTGTCAATTGGTGCTAGAACTGTTACTGTTGTTTAAATGTCTTTTTAGCTCACCTGACACCTGTTGCTTGCTTTAACCTTAAGTTCATAAAGCTCTTTAAAAATATCCATAAGACTGAAACTGCCAGAGGACCCCTTATAAAAGTTTTGCCCCTTATTGTCAAGTTAAAAACCTATAAAAGATTAAGAAAAGCTTTTGTTTGCTTAAATGTTTGGCTATATGTGCTCTACAATAGCCTTCATTGGTGGAAGTTGTATGATGATCTTTTATTAGATTTTTTTGGCCTCCAAGGCCCCAAAATATTTTCATTCCATCTGTCATTGAAGTCTATTGAGCAATTCAGGCTCCTGGAAGCCTCTTGGTTTACTTTTCAAAGATTTGAATACAGTATTTCTTTAGAAATTCTCAAGCATCAGTTATGTCTCCCCCCCCCACATTTTTTTTTGTCATGCAGGCAAAAACAAACCTTAATTAATTATTGTAATTGTGTATATTATATGTTACACTATAAGATGAATTTTCCTTTTAGAAGTTCTTTTACTTTTCAAAAACAGAAGGTGACTAAGTTAATTTGTTGAGTAATTGGTAGAACCTGCTAGCTCAGCAATATGGTTTCCATCAAGTTTTCTCTGTAGGGGGCACCTGTCACTATTGTCTGCCTCTAGCAAAATTGGTTACTTTATATTTAATATGTTATATTGCTCAGTGGCTCCCTGGGATAAAACTTAATTGGTAAAATGACATCTTCATTGAATATTAAACTTTTGTGACAGAAAAAAAGAACTTTTGGTCTGTTAAAACTGATATTGTTGATTACCGTATATCATTAGAAATTCAGTACACTGTCATGACTGCGGTGTTTTTTTAATCATGGTAATCTATATATGGAATTCCATTTAAAGTGTGTTTTTTTTGGTGTTGTATTTTAACATTTGACTATTTTTATAGTTTGGCCTGCAAAGCAGAGTGGGACATAGGTGTTACTTTACCAGCAGCAGCGACAACACTGACATTAACTTTCTCAGAACTACGGGGGGTGGGTAGGAAGGGGTATCAACTCCTAGTCTGTAAAAATAAATACTAAATACTGTTCTCACTGTAAAATAATGGAGAAAAAAAAGGAAAAATCCTGAATTCCTGTAGTTTTATGTGTTTAATCCTTAAATGCTGGTGAATAGATTAACCTTTCCCACTGCCCTGTATAGGCTAGGTCCTACTGACCCTCTACTATAAGTCCCAGGTTGATAAAACATGTAATACCTATGTCACAGTAGAAGCTTATCACAGTTGCATCCCATCTTTTGAACCTTACCGTTAACTTTAATTTGTTTGTTCATTATACCCCACACGTAAGAGAGGGGGCTTATTGCAATCACATTGTCTGTCCATAACAAACTTTTGTAACAGATTTCTCGGCTTCTATTGAAGGTTTTTTTTTAAATTTGGTGCACAGCTTTAGCATGATGAGTTGTACCCTTCCTCCCCTTTCCAGGTCGGTCGTGCATCTATTTTCTGTTTTATGAGCCGACTTAGACTTATAGACAATTTTTCGTAACAGATTACTCGGCTTCTACTGAAGGGATTAATTTCAAATTTGGTATACAGCTTTAGTATGATGAGTTGTATGTTGCCTCCCCTTTCTAGGTCAGTCAGGCATCTACTTCCTATTTTCTGAATAGTGGAGTGGGGGTATCCTTAGCACGACTAAGTGCAACCCCTTGTTGAGTATATGAGCACATTTGCATCTCAAGAACTATCGGTATAAAAGTCCTAGGATGATGAGCTTAGTATGTTCATGCCTCAGTAGTAGCTTTTAACAGTTGTTTACACTTAGTATCAAAATCACATCACAATACACTTTAAGTAAAGTCTTACCATCCTTATGTAGTTTTATGTACTGTCAGAGTGAACAATATTTGCAGGGTGATATTCTTGCCTTTTTTGAACAGTGACCCGTTCCCATGGATGTTAAATTTACATTGTTTTTTTCTGGTTTATTATACTCTTTTAATAAGTTTACATAAAGTAAGATCCATTTGCAAGGGAAATATTTTCATAGATATTCTGCAAATAAAGTGTCAAGATGAAACCATGGTGAAAATTTCCATGTTTAAATTATACTGGATTTTTTTTGAAGAGAAATCAGATCTCAAATCAAAAGACAAACAATTTTAAGTAAAAGAACATTTGCCTGGTATCCCCTGATATGATGGTGAGCACAGCATTATTATTCAATTGATTTCATTTGAAAGGAAAATAGAAAAAAAACCCAAAGAAATGAAACTGGATAATCATAGAAACTTTGACTTTTAAAGGGATGAGGTTTTGAAATTAAGGCCTTAAACCATAAAGGAATAATTAAAAATACAAAATAAGTTACAAAAATTGATAGGTTGCCGTTCTCGTTTTTAAGATATTTGGCGGGAAAAGGTTTTCTCTGGCTTTTTCATAGCTTTATCATTAGCATAGTTTAGCTGTTTAAACCTGTGAAAAAGTTATTAGAATCTAAAATAAATTTGTTAAACAGATATGTAGGAGTTAATGAAGACTTTACACAAAAGAAAATTAGGGGTTACCGTGCAAAAATATTTTGCCTTATTCTGATGGAAAAAACCCAAGGATTCCGAAAAAATGTCAAAAATGTCAAAAGCTGACCCTCCAATATCTCGAATGATCCAAGTCCTATCCGTCTTCGCATACTTCGGCGGGACAGGGCTTGAACTCGTCCAATGGAAATTCTCTGTCACTCACTTTCCAGTTCAGACAGCCAATCACAATCCTTTTAATGATGTTAATTAATTAGTTGATAAGATTAGTTTGATCTTTTCTAAAACAGATATGACAAAAAGGTGTGAATTATGTAATAATTAATGATAAATTGATGATAATGAATTTTATCTACACTGGTCCTAAGAAATTTTGGTCAACACAGTATGTTCATCTGACAAATTTTGACAAATTATTATAGTATGAGCATTCAGGCGTAAATGTAGAGACTGTAAGGAGTGAAATATAACGACTGTATTATTTGGGTAACCCTCCAACATCCTTAAAAAAACTCCAAATTTATTTGTGCCAAATGAGATGATGCCATAACTGTATGGTTGATTCTGAAAATTGCTCCTATGAGCGTGTGAGGTTTTGCTTCAATTTTTGTCTCACCTGCGAAGCAGAGCGGGACATAGGTGTAACTTTACCTGCGGCGGCGCCTGCGTTAACTATTTGGAAAAGTTTTATGAGCACCTCTATATCTCAAGAACTATAAGTCCTAGGTTGATGAAACTTGGTATGCATATGCCCCAGTAGTAGCGTAGCACAGTTGCATCCCCATCTTTTGACCTTCACCTTGATTTTCCGGTTGAGTGACTTTGACAATTTTCAATACATATAATAGCAATGGGAAATTTTTGCGAACACCTCCATATCTCAAGAACTATAGGTCCTAGGTTGATGAAACTTAGTATGCATATGCCTCAGTAGTAGCTTAGCACAGTTGCATCCCCATCTTTTGACCTTGACCTTGATTTTCCGGTTGAGTGACTTTGATTATTTTTATTGCATATATTTGCAATGTTTAAGTTCTATAAACATCTTTTGATCTCAGAAACTGAAAATCCATGTAAATTCAAAATATAATGGAAGTAAGAAAGAATAATTGTTTCTATTTGTTCAGGCAGGCGAGACATACTTTAGTGTTAACTCTTGTTAATATTGATATTGGCACTATCTAAAGTCATTGATATGCAATTAATGCACATAAATAGATAAAAAGTACAAATAAATTACATTGCTAGTAAATATTTGCCCCACTAGTTTTTATAAAAAAAAATTCTTGTATGTTTTAAAACACATAATATATTTTTAGAAGGTAATTTTTGTTTTAAGAATTTACACCACACCTATAACTTTGAGATATTAGCATATTAAGGGAGTACGAGCTTCAGAAATTGAACATTTTCGAGATTCTCTGCCCCGTCCCTTGGTTTTCCATGACATGCCATCGTTTTCACCAAATTTTCATGGAATTCCATGAAAAAATGGTGGAAACAATGAAAAAAAGGGTGAAATGCCATGAAATCCATGAAAAAAATTTTACATGGCAAAAATGCCATGATTTTCATGAAAAATTGTTCATGGAAAAGGTGAAAATGTCCATGAAAATGGTGAAAACGAAGGAAAAATGATGGCGGAATTGGACTTAGAATTTTTTTAGGGTGAAAAGTGGTGGAAAAGAAGAACTTAGAATTTTTCTGAGGTGAAAAGAGAAAGTTTGACTTAGAAATTTTATTGAAGATGGACTTAGAAAATTTTTGGAGAAATTTTTGAAATGATGAAAACCCTTAATATCCGTATTAAAAGAAGATATAATTGAAATCATGATATTGCTTGCACAACATGTATCTGTCATATATTTTAGCTACAATTTATTGTTAAAGATAAAGGTAAATAATTATAGTTTAATTTACTTCATTTGTATGTATTATCAAAATGCATCATTGATTGATTAAAAACACGCATTTGAAAGAATATTTAATAAAGAAAAAAGTCCCCAATGCATTTATATACATGTAATTTAGTCAGCATGGAAAAAGATATGTAGCTATTTTGATTACAAAACACTTTTTAAAAATAATTAGAAAACATATATACATGTACATGAAAATAGTGTGTTTTAAAGTTTATGGCTGATGATTAATCCTCTGGCATCTAACTGATATGACCCATATGTTCTTAGGTAAATATAGAGAAAGTGCCATCACATTTTTTCACTGTTTTCACCATCATATTTCCTCCATCCCAAATAAAATTAGTGTGGAATCGTGTATGAAAATATCAATCCTGACTTAAATTAATTTGATTTGTCTACCAATTTATTTTTATTTTCATTTAACTATCATAATTTATAGATAAACAATTGATAAATCTTTATTTTTACCATAAAGTTGCTTATTTCTAATGCAAAAGCTGACATAGTTCTGGAACTATATCCAGCAGTGTCCTAAGTTCAAAGGTCAAACAGATGTGTACACAGAATTTGAAAATGTTTTGTGGAATGGAGGATGAACAACAGAGCCAATTTTCTTTGCTGTTACCATACTATGAAATCAGATAAGTACTTCTAATTACTTTTAATGATATCATATTAATGTATTATGTTTTTTTATTCAAATTGTTGATTCCACTTTGAAACAATTGTTAAAATATGAAATTGAACTATTTCAGGAGTTATGATTTTCTATGCATGTGTTCAAATTATGTTGGACAGAATGTGTAGCTACACAAATTCACATATGAATCTTTACCATCTTTTTCCAAGTATCATTCAGATTTTCATCATGTTTATGTAATAATGAAGGTATATGCAAATATTTTCCAGATATGAACCAATTACTATCTGGAAAATATTTCGCTTATGCACGACATACATCTCTACTGATATTTAATCACTATGCCATGTAGTGTGGTTTCATCCATTATAATTGACTTATCCTTTTTAGGAACAACTTCAGCAGAAACTCCAGAAAGAGTCCTGCTATAAGAAGGGGACCACAATGTTGTTCCGATCTATGTTCACCACAGAAGAGTACGAAGGCAGATCCATGACAGGGCAGGGAAATAGACCTGCCCTGGAGAATCAAGAAAAACTGGAGGTCCTCAAAAGTAAGTTTTATTTAAAAAATATAAATGTTTTAGCAAGACGTTGGGGGTTGAGTTCGAAAAAAGGTGACTTGTTCATTTTTGAAAAATTCAAAATGGCCACCAAGATGGTCGCTGTAATAAGCTAATGTCTACTGATTTCAAGGAAAATTTGTATTTATCTGGCGCCAAACAAGATTGCAATATTCATTGTTAAAAATTTTGAGATGGCCATTGAAATTACATTCTGTTGATACATATGTACCAGGTGTACGATTCAGGCCCCTATGAGGCTTCTTCATCTAATCATTTATCCTTTTATTATCTAATACAAGTACAAGAAGAGACATCTTACTGAAAAAAAAACAGCATCAAAAACATAATTGTATTCAATGGTTTATTACAAATAAAACAAATATTATTACAAATTAAATACTTAATAACAAATTCAAAAATATTTTGCATATTGTTTCAGGTATGATAAAGGACAAGTGGCCTAGCTTGCAGATGGTATTAGTACGGCAAGTTATCACTCATCTGCTGAAGCCAAGCAAAGTTAACAAGACGTTGAAATCAACCAAGGAGAAAGACATTTCCACTAGTGAATGATGTTTACAATAGTGACAGAAACTCAACACTTTCAGAAAATTCCATTGTTATCATTCTGTTTATTTAACATGTTATTACAATGTTATTAATTTCTGAAATGTCTTATCTTTTTTATATATTTAATAGTGAACATTGGTGTGATTAAACAGTTCAGTAGATAGGAAATATGATTGTTGAAGGGACAACAACTCCGCACAAGTAGATAAACCACAGCCATTTTAACTTTTCAAGGAACATCTAGTAATTCTCATACATAATACTTTTGAAAGTAAATTTCAAAACATGCATCCCATATAAGGTTTGTTATTCATGCAGATTTTACCATTTTAGGCTGAGATCCAGAAAGTCACTCGAGCATTAATTTTTCATGGAAACCATGGCACTGCCATGTTTTTCATGGAAAAGGTGAAATTTTCATTGAAACTATGGCACTGCCATGTTTTTCATGGAAAAGGTGAAACTAATTGAAATTTTCACCTTTTCCATGAAAATCATGGCATTGCCATGGTTTCCATGAAATTTTCACCTTTTCCATGAAAAACATGGCATTGCCATGGATTCCATGAAAATTTCACTTTTTCCATGAAAAAATCATCTTCCTCCATCCTCTCATTTTTGAAAAAAAATTGCATGAAAATGTCACCGTTTCCATCGTTCCAATACTCCACCCTTTTCACCCTTTTCATGGAAATTTTTATTTGTTCATGGAATTCCATGAAAATTCTAGGGACGGGGGCCTTTTATCCATTCAAATGCATTAAAAAATTTTCAACATGTTTTCTTAATATTTGTTCAGAACTATTAATAGAAGGCCATAATAAACACGCTATAACAATTTCATTCAATTCTAATTACAATTTCTATGTTAAAACAGAAGACGAACTTTCTATGTGTTTCCTATGAAAAATCTAGAGAAGTTTTTTTCCCGCCATATCTTTAGGTGCTTATATCTTGAAAACGGTTCCATGTTTTTGAAAACTTTTTTCATAAAGTCTAGCTATTTTGAGCTATTCTTTCCAAATTTTCTATTTTAAAAAACTTTTAATTACAAAAAATCTCAGGCTTGTACTCCCTTAAGGCAAATGTGCCTGCTACAAGCTGTGCTTACTATTAAGACAAAAAAAATATGATGCCTACACAAGGAATCATCATCAATCAGAGCTGATGATTTACACTGCATTTTACTGTTTTATTACAAATTTTTATCTGTATTTGTAACAACCTTTACCACAATGTTGCGTGATTTAGAGTAGGCAAGCATTATAATTCTATATTAGAATAATTGTAATCATTGTTTGTGTGAGAGCTGTCTGCTTACAAGAAAAATATTATCAATGAAGATAAAACTATTCTCTTTATCATGCCCATTTTGAGTTTTCTCTTTACAATACGTAGTCACACGCATCACCACCCCCAGTTTTATAAGAAGAAATGATTACTACCATATACATTTTTAGAGAAAATTCTTTATTTGCCATGATAAACTTTGAAAGGGTTATAATTCAGTGGATAACTTAATTAGTGACTAAAACAATAAGACTAGTCTGAAATAAAATATTGGGTCATAGATAATTATTCCCTCCAACTTTCCCCTGAGGTCTACATATTATCAGACTTATTATTTCCAGCCACAGTTGTCATTTGTCCCAATGTTTTATGGAAATATATTGCTACAATTGTTGAATTGTACTATGAGAAGAGACTCCCAAGATGCATCTTTGATTGATACCACGTCAGTTGATCCTGATTCGATCCCTAGGTGATGCATTATTGCATTGTTGTAATTTGAATTTGATACAACGAGATGACATTTGTAGGCAAAGTTATTAGGGTTTTACCCAGGAGACTTAGAGACCTATATGACTGAGACATTGTAAGACATGTCATAGGACAGTCATAGCTATGAATGGAATAGATTCAGAATACGATTTTGTGAACAATCAGACAAATCAAGAATGGCTTATGAGTGGTATTTTCTGTTGCTCTTTCTGTAGACACTGAGTTTAACTTCATTTTACTGTAACTTGTAGTGTCAGTCTGTGTGGTCTTGTTGCCATTGTTCATCTTCTGTCTATTTTCCTAAAAGGGAGTTCACTAGATTCATTGGTAGTTGGAGCTACAGTATGGATTTGGGGAGGGGGTTGCTGGTGCTAAATTTTGTGATCTGTATAATTTTAACTGACATTTTCTCCATTTCAAAAGAAATGTATTGTTTACCCTAATTAAATGAGATTTTACGTTAAAAAACCTTGCAAATACATGTATAGTGAAAATTAGAATCTCATTAAAAATTTCCTGTTGTATGGCACGATGAATGCATTAAAAAGCTACATCTCTTGCCCTTATCATATCTAATTGTTGTTGGGGAATCTATTTCTAAATATCGACAAGTTTTATCCTTCTACTTGCCATGTTCTCTTGTTCTTTGATAGGTTTTGTCAGTGGATGTGAGAACACTTTTAAATTTTATATAATTTTCTTTGTTGGATAGTCTGGTAGCATCTGTGAAAGTCGCTTCTCATCATTGACAAAAACAAATTTTACCTGTCATTTTACAATTACTTGAAAATTGGAGTTAAAAAGTTTGCTGAGTCTGCTATGGACTAACATAGTTTATTAGTGCAACATTCCACTTGTCAATTATTTTTTGCCTGTAGAATTACTTGCTGCTAAGATAATGTAGCATTCTATTAAGATAATAAATATAAGGAAATGTTCAATAAAAACCATAAGGATAGTCTGGTGATATAATTGCTTCTTCTTTGCTTCTTATCCTTATATAACTTTTCTTTGACTGAAAAACAATTTTTTCTTGTCATTTTACAATTAGTAAAAATTGGGGTTTTGAAATTATTTCTGTGTCTTCTAAAACACTTTGTCAGCTGTGAACATTCAACTTGGGAATGTATTTTTGGAATGTAAAATCTTATTCTACTTATATTATGTAGGGCTATGGAAATTCCTCTCTATTAAGATAATAAAAGTAAGGAAATGGTCAGTAAAAGCTGTAAGGCTCCCGGAACTGTCAGCAATCATAGGATAATTAATGTTATAACATATTAGATTCAATTATGTTTGATTTGCTGGACAATAAATGTGTCATCAGTTCCCTATGATGTGAGGGTCTTACTATTTTATGTCCATTTATGATCTGATTATTATACAGAGGTTTATTGTTATTTACATAAGCCAGGCTTTCAATTTAATGACACCAGGAAAAGTCAAGCCAGGGACAGCCCTTTTAGGAAAGGTCCATGTACAGTAGCTGGAGTAGTTTAATTGCATGTGAAAAGTCATGGAAGGGCCATTTACATCTAGTTTATGTTATATGTAAATGATTTTCTTATGATGACCTTCTATCAGCCTACTCTTGTATGTACTTTTGTTACCAAGCTTCAAAAGTACTTCTTGTGCTTATAATGTCTTCTGAGAATTATTTAGTCACTCCCTCTCATCTTAAAGGTGTACCAAAGGGGTATTCAAACATCATTATACCGAAGAGATTATAGGTACATAATGTTTAAGGGATAAGACAGGAAAAAGAACATTTATAAATGGTCATTTTCTGTCTGATTGGGATAAACATACTGGTCAATTGTATTGCTAAGGTACTAATTGGGCAGAAAATATGGTGGTCAGGTCTAGTTTAGGTCAGGGACAAAACTTGCAGATTAGGTCTCATTTATGTTAGTCGCTAATAGGGTTAAAATGTGCTGGTCAGGTTTTGTTAAGTTACTCACTACTTGGTGGTCAGGTCTTGTTTAGGGGACCAAACTTGAGGTCTTGTTTAGTAGTGGTTAAGGTGCTGAAAAAGTCTTGTTTAAGATGGTCACTAACATGACTAATCAAGACAAACGTGCTAGCAAGGTCTCGTTTAGAATGGTCACAAATTAATGAGGAATGTTGGTCAAATCTCAAGTCATGTATTAAGAATGATAGTGTATGATAAAACAAGGACAGTTGCAGTTATTTTTATTTTTTATGTTCTGTTTATAGAAACATGTGGTGAATTAATGGACATTTATGTTTCATTAATGAGTTCTGATTGGTTTTTATGGCTTTATATATTTAGGAGTGTCTGATGCCTATTTCACTGACATCTCAAAGTGCCTTTGGAATGCTCTCATCATTAATGAAGGACTAAATTACAGTAAAGTTGTCCAGAAAAGATTTAATTTAATACATGTTATGCATTTGATTAATTTATTACATTTCATTTATAGAACATTAACAATGAATCAGATCCCTATGATCTTCTTTATTAAGAAATTATGTAGATTTTATTATTATTAAGAATAATAGAACAGTAGGATCTTCTAATGCTGAATCATTGTAGCAAAAATTTCTACACAGGATATTTACTTCCTACTTCAGTTCCTGCGCATTTCAGGGAAAAGGTTTTGGAGGAGTTGGTTTATTATTTGATTGTTTCCTGAATAAATGAACTATTTATTTCTAAGAAAAACGAATGAATGAAGTGGTTAAGCATGTTTGTTGTACAAATAATTTTGTCAAGGACAAGCAATTTACAAGGAGTGTTTTACTAATTCTAGTTATTTAACTAGAATTTCAGGAATGACTTTCATATTTTTGGGGCCAGTGAACTAATAATATGGTGTACTCTCAATTACCCGAGTAGAGGGTCATTTTAGTTTGACCATTGGCATTTAGGTTATTTCCAAGAGTCCTAAAAGAAAAATTACAGTCATTTATTATTATTTGATTAATAAAATCATAATAAATAAGAATTTTTTTTATAAATGATGCTGACATCACACTCAAAAGGTAAAGTTTTGTCTATGGGCTTATAGATAAAAGTGTGTTACATCTAGACCGTTGCCCATTGTAAACTCATTACAATTTTGACTGTTTGTAAAAATAATTTTCTCAAAGAGGTCTAATTTGTCAGAAGTGTTTTAAGAGACAGTCCATGTAGAAATCAGGCAAAAGCCTATCTAATCTGGCACATGAAGAATTTTATCCATGCAAATTTATTGTTTTCATGTATTATTGGACTCATTTGAAACAAAAATCACTTTTGAAAGCAACGTGGATGGCTTGTGATTCAGTCTTAAAGTTCATGAACAAAGCAACCTAATTTTGCAAATATGCATGAGTTATCTCCCCTTTTCTGCATATTTTCAATGCATTCTATATAAATTATATTTAAGTTATCACTTCAATTAACCAAAAATAGGCATTTGTTTTGGGGAATCGATGTTAACCTGGTGTGAAATCAATGAAAATTTTTGAAAAACAAAATTTGTTTCATGTGCCAGCTATATTGCCTCGGTTTTTCTTGGACAGCTTCTTTAAAAGGTTTCCTGTGTTTTTAATGTGTAAAAAATGAGCAGTGTCAAGGATTGTATATTTATAATCAAATGGGGCATAACTCCCATAAAAATGGTTGACTGGTATGAATTTTGAATTTGTTAATGATACAAACAGTAGGTATATGAATGTATGATTGATTGATTGATTGGAGTTTGCTTTGTGTTTGTCTGTGATCTTTGAGCAATCATCAGGGCAGAAACAAATTACAATTTATAAGCAAAGTAAATATGCATGAAAAACTGTTTGAAGCTGTAGTTGTGAGAGTGCTTACAAGAGTACTACTGACAGATGCCAGGTATTTCTATGTCTTAGATCCCCATTGTGACAGTGAACAATAAAAAGCTGAAATAACAACATGTATAAATTTATTTTTAACATTAATTAAACGTATAAATTAACAGCTTATAAATCAATACTCAAATTATACGAAAATTATTTGATTTGCAATCAAGTAACCCCTTAAAAAATCTTAGAATTTTCTGATACTTATATAATACATGTATAAGATTTTGACATAATGCCCCTAAAATCCCAGAATGTATGGCTAATACTTTCACCCTTACTCTAAAATTGTCAGCAATAGAAAATAATGAGATGTGGAATAAGTGTACGCAACACAGCCCACAATGAAACAGCAATTTAGAAAAACCACAATGGAAAACCGCCAGCAGCCTTCAACAAGGCCATTTGGCACTGCTCCCGGTTTTGCAATTGGCCCATGGTCTAAATGAAATGCATATAATTCAAATCCAGCCCTGAAATAGTCACAGATAGAAGTTTTATTTCAAAGTATTTCAAATTTCATATGGTAAACTTTTATCAAGACAAGGACCCTTTCTATGTCAATGAATATTTTTGATGACATCAAGCCTTAAAAGTGGGTTTATGAAACATTCAAATTGACAATCCCTGTTGGTTTACCTAGAAGGACAGTGAGCACATCTTAAGCACTCAGAATTATATTGATGGCAGCCTAATTATTGTAGCCCATTTTCCCTGAAAAAAATGTTTGTACATGTATTTTATACAGTTAGAATAATGATGATTACAACCCCTATCACAATTAGTACCCCTACAATGCCAGCACATATAAATTTCTTCCTACGTGCTTTGCCACGATAAATTTTTGCCTGACGTAATTTTTTCTTAGTCTCTGTAACATGATGAACAGCATCTTCTACATTGTTTTCAATTTTATTGAGTTTGTCCCCTTGTTCTGTCACTAGCACGTTCATTTCTTTAAATAGTTTGTTGACTTCATGTATCTGACTCTCTAAGTAATGGAGTTCACGCTCACGGTTCTCCAGCTCTTGTAGGTCTGTCTTGGCTGTCTGCATCTGTGTAATGATGTTGTCAGTGAACACAGAATGAGTTTGATAGTCAACTTGATTCAGGTCAATTTCTTGATCATTAGACACAATTTCCACCTTCCGCTGGAACCTTGTCCTAGTTTTGTCTATATAATCGGCCTGATTTGCTCGGAAATCGTTGATGATTTCACGAAGTTCATGTGATAATCTCTCTACTTGATTCATACACACCTTCTGATAGCCGTCACTCGTATCAATTTCATTATTATTTGATGCCAAAGCTTCGATATCTTTACGTATTTGTACAGACTTGGTGAGAATTTCATCTGATAATTTTTCCATCTTTTTTAAATCTGTCTGTGTGACGAATGGAGAACAATAGAGATTACTCTGAAGTTTAAGAACCTCACCAACATTGTTTTTAATGTCTTTGAGATCTTTCTCGATATTTTTGACCTTCTTCATGAGTCTATCCATGGGTGTATTACTACGTTTAAATGAGAATCGTTTACTGTTCCTCCCCAATTCTTCTCTTTTCTTCTGCATTTCTAACGTTCTGTCTTTGACCACCATTTTTGTATTGATTAGTTTTACCTGAAACTCTTAGACAATGAATGTCAGCTGAATCATAAATGATGGCTGTAAAATCTTTTCTCCTGGAAATGAAAATCTAAGGAATGTCACACATATGGAACACACTCTAGTACATCTGAATAATTTATTCCCAACAAATTAATATGTAATTCAGGTGATAATTCATTTACCAAATCCACAGGTAGTCAATTAATAAGTTGTGTTAGAGACAAATCACAGAAAGTCAAATATTGTCAAATACACAAATTTCACCTAAAATCTAAGTGACAGTAGTAAACATTCAAAGTAAATGTTAATCAATGTATTATTATGAAAATCATCGTAGTTTTATAGTAGAAATATATTTAAATACATGATTCAGGAATACATGAGTCATTGATCATGTTTACCAAATTATTGATTCATTTCCTATTGTGAATTTAAGAGACTAGCATAAACAGTCACTAGATAAAAGGATAATAAATTTTATCAAATTTAATCAGATCTGAAAAATCTTGGATTTTTCATTGAATTTCAGGCCCTGACCATTAACAACTACAAGTTTTTTCCACAGCTTAAGGGCATCATAATTATAAATAGAAAGGGGAAATTCCTTCAATGACAATAAAAATGTATACCATATATCCCTGAATAAAAAAAAGTATATTGTTTAATTTTTTTTAAAACCAGAATTTTAAAACTGCCTATTTTTATGAAATATTAACTTTTTCATGTTAAAATGAGGTAGATATGTAATACAAATATTGATTACATAGGTACCGGTAACACAGCTATGAATTGGATTTACCTGTGAGGCCCAATAGAAATTCTGAATAATTGAGAAGTACCCTTATCTTTTGAAAAAGTAATATTGATTTAAAATTCCTTTTTAAGCATCTTATTTATAATGCATGAAAACAAAAACATTTGGAAATACAAAGAAAGGTTATCTATCTTATATATAGATGTTTACATTTAAAAAAATAAAGGCAGGAATTGATAAGCAAAAAAACCCTTAAATTTGATTTGGTGAGAAATCTGGAAGTTCATAATCACAAGAAAAAGGCTTTGAATATCTTTATATTGATATGAATTAACAAGGTATCAAATACCGTTAAACTCAAAATTATTTTGAATTTCGGAAAACTTACTTTTCATCTTGCAAAAAATAACCTGACTTTAAATGGGGTTAGTCCATGCAAGCATAGTAAAAAAAACATTTATGTCTTATATAAATACTACCAACAGGATAGTGCTTTAGTTTGGTTTTTCTTTTTCAAGTTCTGAACCTCAAAATAATTCTGAGTTATTTAATACCTTGGTTGACGATCACTGTCCTTACACTTACCTTTCTGCCAATGCTAGATATGGAACAGGGAATCAGATAAAAGTTTTTTGCTATTATAGTTCATAAAGTTTTTAGAGAAGGAGAAAAACTAGTGTAACCTTGATTCTTTTATGTCAAGCTTTATTAGACTACAGATTGAGAAAAAGGGTGGTTCTTGATTTAACATTCAGTTATATAATTAAAGCTTTACAAAAGGCTTCAGTTAAGGTTGTCAGATATCCCATAAAGGAGTTATGCATCATAAGCATTTGCTTGCTTTAATGTTCAACTTAATAAGCTCTATTCTTTCAAATTTCAAATAGTTATGTTAAAACGGTAATGTTGTTTATAGAGCAAATAAATTCAAAAACAATCCGTTGGGAATGCAAAATTGGCTTAAAACTTTATTAAATAAAGGTTATAAATGGATATTTTAGTAAAATCTTTGAATTTAGTCTTCTTTGGTAAAAATATTGATAATTTGATACTTACTTTAAAATGTTAATTGCCTTTTTATACTTATGTCATTTTTGAGCATTACAGCGGTCAAGTGTGTCGGTTTTGTGTGATGATGCATCATCAAATCAAGTGTTTGACGTGTTGTGTCGGATTTAAAATCGACATACTTGATTTTTTTACATCAGTCGATGGATGCTTCTTAGCTAGCTGTCAGTAACTTCGAGTGTTCTCAAGAGAGTATCTTTACGTCCCGTTAATTACCTGTTGTCCTTTTGTCTCAGATACTCTCTTGTTGAATTGAACTTCTATCGATTTGATTTTTACTGTGTGTAAGTTTGTGCTTTGTTATTGATTATCATTAGGGGGAAGGTTGGCGCCAAAAAACTAGTTTAACCCCGCCACATTTTAATGTGCCTGTCCTAAGCCAGGAATCTTTATCAAAGCTTATGTTTGTATTTAGTCGAATTTTTGTTAATTGTTTTTTGTCAAGAAGAGGGTCTTTCAATGCACTTTGGGATTGGGCTTGAATCATATGTATTTTATTTTCAATCCAGGGGCCAATTGAAAAACAGCGAGCAGCGACCGCTGGTCACATTGAAGGCTGCTGGCTGTTTTCCATTGTGGATATTTAAAATATACGTTTATAATGTAGGTTGTGTCGCGTACACTTATTCCACATCTCATTTTCTTCTATGCCTTGATAATTGTAATACTGTATAGCATGTTCTAGGTACATTTGTATTTTTTACCATGGTAAAGCATCAATAAAGCATTTACAAACAAAAAAACTGGTGAATTCTGTCATAAGTACACTTATTGCACATTTATGGGTTACTTCAGAGTAAAGATGTTACCTAACAGATATGAAATCACAATAAAAGGTAGAAATAAAAGGGTGCCCAAATTTTGGACCTCTTCCTTCTTCAGGGGCAATAAAAGAGAAAAGATGTGGACACATCAACTGACGAAAACATCTGTTTTGGTTAATTTTTATTGTGATTTACTGTGGTTTCATTATTATTCGTTGGGTATCAATTTTCGTGCTTTTCGTTGGTGGCCTTGACCAACAAAATTTGATACCCCACAAAAAGGAAATTTAACATTGAACTGTATGCTGTAGACTTCAGAACCACAAATTTAAGAATCCACGAAATGGTCCATTTTCATCAAACCACGAAAATTGTTTCCCATCAAAATAAATGATTCCATAGTATTTATTTAGATTTTACCTTTTAAATGTGGTTTTACCTTCTAAACAGTTCTTTTATTTACTCATTCACAAATCATGGTGCAACATCTTTTATTATAACAGATATGTACCTCAGTTTCTGTTATTGTAGGATTTAGACCTGAGATTGAAGTGGCCAAACGATATATACTACAGCGATAAAATGAAACTTGGAGGTGTCATTGTAAAATCTACTACAATGGATGGCAAACTGCATGCTCTTATAGGTATGTTTTACAACAAGTATTTACTATCATTGTATGTGGACCCTAGGGACAAGATGGTATAAAAAAGACCCAAAGTTAATCCGATGTTTTCTGCTCAACTTGTAGATGTTTGTTATATATCTGGAATCCTTTGGATTTTACAAGCAAAGGGAAATATTTTGTCAAATAACCCCTTTTTACTTTATAAAATTTATGTGATCATAAAGAACTGATTAATGTCTTTTTATTTCCATAAGCTTTAACACTCAAACGAGGCTAATGTTTAACCTTTGAAAATCTTTTCTAGGCAAATTTTGAACTTGAATTATCTCCAAAAAGAGGTCAGCAAACCTATCAGTTTAGATGATTCTGTACCTAAACCATTTATCTTTTTGTTTTTATTTATCTTGTAAAGATACAAGTTTAAAAAACTTGTTTTTTTCAAATTAAGCAGTGAAAAACAGCGAGCAGTGTCCACTGGTCACATTGAAGGCTGCTAGCTGTTTTCCATTGTGGATTTTTTAAACAGTTCGTTATATTGTAGGTTGTGTCACGTACACTTATTCCACATTTCATTATCTTCTACTTTAAAAACAAAATATTTGTGCTGTGTCCAGAAAGGGATATGCCTCATGCATGTATATGGCCACTGCATTGCTCAAGAGTATTCTTACAAAGACCACACCAAAACTACTGCAATCTGGTCATTAGAATTAAGCCTTTCTAAATCTAATACATGTTAATAAGTTTTAAGTAGATCAAATTTTAATTAAATACGCTAATAGAAAATGCTAATATAGCTCCAGTTACAATGGTTCTGAAATATCTAAAGTTCAACGCTTAGCACATTCTAATCTTACTTCTATAATGATCTAGATAATTCTTTATTCTTTAATACTTAGATTTTTTAGATTTTTAAAGAAATGGAACTTGTAAATGATACAAAAAGCATGCATCATATATAGTTTAACTGGACATTATAGAACACTGTTTCATAAAGCAATTTCTTAAGAAGAAACACATGATCATTGTTTCATGAAGCTGGTGCTAATTTCTTTAGAGATAAGCACTTTAAGTTGATAATTTGCATGGTAATAAAATAAAACAGAACAAAAGTTCAGATGAACTTGAAGTGGAATTCTATATTCATGAAATATGTCATTAACAGAAGCCCCTCTGGCAGACATATAATAACAGGGAACCAAATTAGATTCTATTTCTTTTCATTTACAGTTGGAGTAAAAAAAAATTGTATAACTGAATGGCATCATGTTAAGAACAATTAGATCTATAAATGACCACATATACAACATCGCAGCTGCTTTAAGACAAAAAAATTTGACTTGGCAATTTTGATTTATTAATTTTTTATAAAACTTGTCAAATATAACCCAATCCTTTAACAATTTATGTCCATCCACAGAAGGTTCATTGCAGTATTTATCATCAACATGTGCCATGATATCTGGTGGATTCTTTGTCTGTGTTAGGATTTATGGCACATTTTTCTTATAAAACAAAAAAAATCACAAACACAGCTTTTTTTAAAAAGTAAGCTATACTTATGATTTGATTTAAAGTATAAAAATAGGTTCAAAAGCATAAGTCCTTGGTTGGTAACACTTGAAATAAAGATGTTATATAAAGAAATAGAAAATAAAGCTCCATCCCTTGCATTTGACCTTGACTTTTAAATGATAAAAGATTTAAGGTTCAGCTTTACACTTAGGAAAAAATGACTGATATTCAGTCTATGTGGAGCCTAAACTAACATTCAATTGCTTAATAAGTCGTAGCAGCGTCTAGATAAATAATTTTTGCATAAACTTTTAGTTTTTTGTACGTGTACACTTGGTCCATTTTGCCAGGACATTTTCCTTGCATTTTTCAGTTCACCCAAATATAGCCAAATATCAACAATGCCCTGTAATTTGGCCCCCAGCGTCTAGATATAACAAGTGTGGCCACTAAAAGTATGTCTCGCCTGCCTGCACCATCACTTAAATCAACTATCTAAGCTTTCATTTCTTGATATAAACACAAAAAGTGTCTGCAAGGTAATTTCATTATTAAAGATAGAATCTACTCAGTATTGTTTTATGGAAGGTTATTTAGGGGTAATAAATTCATCCTTTATTGATGGTAAAATTTGAATAGAAAGCAAATAAATAGAAAAAAGAACAAAAGTAATCTTGTAAACTGGAAGGGAAAAGGATTGGCGATTTTTGTCTCGCCTGCATCGAAAAGTCACCAAAGGCGATTACTTTCTGGCGGCGACGTCGTAATCTTTTTTGTAAGACTTTAATGGACAATGAACTGCTTGAAAAGTATAATAGTTTGGAATATTATATTGGGTATATAGACAGTTAAGTTTATGGTCTACGCAACTTGCCCTGCTGTGTGTCCCTGACCCCATTTTAATGCTCCAGTGACTCTGTGAACTTAGGTCTTTTTCATGCAGTTAACTTTTTAGTAAGACTTTTGTGGACAATGAATCTGGATAAAAAGTATAATAGCTAGGCATCTGATATTGGTTACACAGATATTTGAGGTTATGGTCTATGCTGTGTGACCCTGACCCCATTTTCATGCTTCAGTGACTCTGTGAACTTAGGTCTTTTTCAGGTCGAAAACGTTTTGTAATACTTTTATGGACAATCAATTTCTTGAAAAGTATTATAGTTAGTCATCTGATATTGGGAATACAGACAGTTGAGGTTATGGTTTACGCAACTGTTTCCATGCTGTGTGGCCCTGACCCCATTTTCACCCTCCAGTGACTCTGTGAAATTAGGTCGTTTTCAGGTCGAAAACGTTTTGTAATACTTTTATGGACAATAATTTGCTTGAAAAGTATAATAGCCAGGCATCTGATATTGGGTAAACAGACACTTTTTGTGTTTATATCAAGAAATGAATGCTTAGGTAGTTGATTTAGTGATGGTGCAGGCAGGCGAGACATACGGGTTGATAATAAGTTTTATTCTTGTGTTACCAGCAGGCCTGGGGTAATGCAAATGCATTGTAATCATTAAATTTTTATTCAGTAATGCAAAGTAATGTGTAATGCACAAATTCTGCATTACATGTAATGTAATGTAATGTATTACTTGGGTCAAAAATTGTGTAATGTACCCATTACATTGCATTACATGTCATTATAGTTTTTTGTCCCGCCTGCGAAGCAGAGCGGGACATAGGTGTTACTTTACCGGCGGCGGCGGCGGCGGCGGCGTTAACTTTTTGGAAAAGTTTTATGAGCACCTCCATATCTCAAGAACTATAGGTCCTGGGTTGATGAAACTTGGTATGCATATGCCCCAGTAGTAGCTTAGCACAGTTGCATCCCCATCTTTTGACCTTGACCTTGATTTTCCGGTTGAATGACTTTGACAATTTTCAATACATATAATAGCAATGAAAAAGTTTTGCGATCACCTCCATATCTCAAGAACTATAGGTCCTAGGTTGATGAAACTTGGTATGCATATGCCCCAGTAGTAGGTTAGCTCAGTTGCATCCCCATCTTTTGACCTTGACCTTGATTTCCGGTTGAGTGACTTTGACAATTTTCAATACATATAATAGCAATGGAAAAGTTTTGTGAGCACCTCCATATCTCAAGAACTATAGGTCCTAGGTTGATGAAACTTGGTATACATATGCCCCAGTAGTAGCTTAGCACAGTTGCATCCCCATCTTATGACCTTGACCTTGATTTTCCGGTTGAGTGACTTTGATTATTTTTATTGCATATATTTGCAATGTTTAAGTTCTATAAACATCTTTTGATCTCAGAAACTGAAAATCCATGTAAATTCAAAATATAGTGGAAGTAAGAAAGAATAAATGTTTCTGATGGTGCCGGCAGGCGAGACATACTTTAGTGTTAACTCTTGTCTTATTTTGTACTTCTGAAAAAAGAGACAATTTTTGAATGAGAAAATAAAATAAAGAAAAGTCTTTGAAAAACAATTATTATAGGTATATGATTTAAATCAGAAAGTTGTCAGTCAACCCTTTATCCAATGATATTACATGTACTTATTTATAAGTACATGTACAACAAATGTACTTTTATTTGAAAAATAACAAAAATAGTTAAAATTATGCAAAGGGTGCACTAAGCAATATGACACAATGCATGTCTGAAGTAAAGTTAGAAAAGAGAGACTAAAATAAAAAAAAATTATCCAAATAAATAGCTTCATTTGAAATCACCTTTTTTGATGTTTGCAATTAAAATGTCTTTAGGCATAGCAATATACAGACAGTTCAGGTTATGGTTTATGCAACTGTCACCATGCCGTGTGACCCTGACCTCATTTTCACGCTCCAGTGACTCTGTGAACTTAGGTCTTTTTTCAGGCTGTAAACTCTTTTGTAAGACTTTTGTGGACGATGAATTGCTTGAAAAGTATAATAGCTAGGCATCTGATATATAGTATACAGACAGTTCAGGTTATGGTCTATGCAACTGTCACCATGCCGTGCGACCCTGACCTCATTTTCACGCTCCAGTGAATCTGTGAACTTAGGTCTTTTTCAGGCCGAAAATTTTTTTGTAAGACTTTTATGGACGATGAATTGCTGGAAAGTATATAATAGCTAGGCATCTGATATTGGGTAAACAGACAGTTGCGGTTATTGACAACGCAACTGTCACCATGCCATGTGACCATGACCCCATTTTTACACTCCAGTGACTCTGTGAACTTAGGTCTTTTTTTTCAGACAGAAAACTTTTTGTAATACTTGTGTGGACAATAGATTGCTTGAATAGTATAATAACTAGGCATCTGTTTTTAGGTATACTGACACTTTTTGTGTTGTTATCAAGAAATGAAAGCTTAGGTAGTTGATTTTAGCGATTGTGCCGGCAGGCGAGACATACTTTTAGTGGCCACACTTGTTATTGTACTAACTTGTTTTATAACAATTAGATATATTCACTAATTGGGGTCAAATTTTATGAAAGGACAAAAGACCAAAGGATTTAATCATTAAATATGATTAAATATAAAAACAGAAATGACATGTCTGTCTATAGTGGACTTGGTTTTTCTGATTTATTTAATAAGATTTCAACTTGAAATAATAACTAAAAACACCAAAACTATAGTATTATTACAAGGTTTTTTTCCAATTACAATTCTACAGCTATTTTAATAAGTAAGCCTCATTTCTGTTAGTTTACATATTTTTACCATTTGTACCACTGGTAGTACAAACTGGATTGCCAATAGATATTCTTTGCTAGGGATTGTGATATGAACTTTTTCAAATTTTTCACTGATTCATATTTATGTAAATATGTACCATTACATGTTAGATGTTAAAAACTTCAAAACATTATTGAACAATGTATACAGAACAAAAAAATAGTGTTTTCATGTTTCCTGCGGATGACTTATTAGAAGTACAAAAAGATTTACCTATAAATATTTAATCAAATGTAATGTGTAATGCAATGCAATTTACAAAAGCAAAGTAATGGTATTGTAATGCATTACAGAAGAGAGAAAAAGTAATGGTAATGTAATGTAATGACAAAATTTGTAAAGTAATGGTAATGTAATGCATTACATTGCATTGTTATTGACCCCAGGCCTGGTTACCAGACATAAAAAGTTGTCTTGTCTTGACTGTGAATCTGGACATGTATTGTAATTGTTTATGTGGGAAATTAATTCATTTTTTTCTGATTATTTTATTCTGAACCATCAGGGTTGGGATATTTTGTGTTAATTTCCTGATAACCAATAAAGGTACAATAACCCCAAACAAACTTTCATATTCACAGTATACCCAATCAAAGTTTGGTGGTATAAAGGAATCACCCTGCTCTTTATGCTCACATCTCATGCATCTGTACTTAGTGCAAGTCTACCTAAATACTTGATGTATTTTATTAAACTATACATGCTTGAAAACCATCACATTGATTTAAACAAGTGCAGATCCAAATTCTCATTTGCCCTAAGAGAAATTATGTATCCCCCCACTTTTGTGGGGAGACATATTTTTGTCCCGTCTGTAGGTCTGTCGCAATATATATATATGACACCATATGTAGTTGTGCATGTTACCAGGAAATTTTGATCAAATTTTTGTGGGAGTTATGGCCCTTTGAACTTAGAAATTTGATGAAAATCCTCATTTATCATCTTGTCAGCGTAACTCCTCTGAAACTAAAGAACCCAATTCAATGAAACTTGGTATATAGGAAGGACACCCTATGTTGTTGTGCATGTTTTGATCCTAAAATTTTTGTGGAAGTTATTGCCCTTTGAACTAAGAGCATTTTTGGGGAAACGGGGGGAGACAAACTTATGTTAGAATTCTGATTTGCCTTATGAGGATTCTGGATCACACTGGATTTAAATTTGCTCTGTAATTCATATTTTTTATACCTATGAAAGTATTTAGACACATAGTGCGTAAGTCTGTTTGTCTATCTGTTTATCAAAATTCAAGTTTACCTAAAATCATATAACTATGTGATGTGGCCACACTAAGCAATGTTATCTTAAAGTAAAGTGCATGTCTGTCTCTTCTGTCTTTAGGTTGTGGCTGTAATATAAGTAACAAGAATCCGACCATCTGTGTCAATGATCTGATATCTCGCTACAACAGTGACAACAACACGACCTTACCAGAACTGTCCATAGAACAATCCATAGCTAGGACTGTCAGTCAGATGGAGAAACTCATCCATCAGTTCCAGACAGAGGGCCACAACAGCTTCTGTCAGACATACTACAAGTACTGGCTTCACAGGTAAGTTCTATACCCCTAAGCTTGTCAGTGAGATGGAGAAACTCATCCATCAGTTCCAGACAGAGGGCCACAACAGCTTCTGTCAGACATACTACAAGTACTGGCTTCACAGGTAAATTCTATACCCCTATTGTAAGCTTGTATACCCTGGCAATCAATCAATATACATGTACTTAGTTCTACTTTATTTACCTCTAGTATTTTTTGGGGGGTTTTTGTGTTTTATTTTATGCCCCAGCTATGAAAGATGAGGGGCAATCATTCAGTGCCCAGGTCCATCTCTCCGTTCATCTTTCACAGGTTAAAGTATCTTTACCATCATGAAACTTTATACACATATACATCAGTATATGATCAAACAAAAATTACCATACAATTGTACCTGTTTCATTAACTTAATGGTTGATTGATTGCAAAAAAGTTTTGTGTTATACTTAGATTAACCTTTAGGTGTAAGTTATGAAAAAGGTTCAGTGATTGCAGTGGAAAATGCTGTGAGATGGGACATTATGTATTTTGGTTATTTAGTTATTCTCTTTTGATAGCAATTGGAACAAAAAGTACATTGCACAATATCCTCCTATTACCCTGAGATGAGTTCCCCCACCTTGTTTTTTTTGTATTTACTAAACTATGTAACTTAATAAATTGTTCCAGAATACTGAAATTAAAACACTAGTTAAACAGAACAAAGTTGTAAGCAAATGTTTGAGGTGCTTGATGCCTTTACATCTGAAGACAGAATAATCTCAAAAGTATTCAATGGTTTGAATGCTAAAATAGGACTTTCAAGTGACAATTTTTCAAACAGCTGATTTACATCTCTGAACAACTTACATCAGTGATTAAGCTTCAAATCACGAAATAGACCAAGATATATAAAACTCAAGTCATGAACAATAGCACACCTTACCATACTGCTCATGGTGAGAGACAAACCTTAATCCTTTACCTACATAAGTGGTCACAAAGTATGTAAAGCTAGGTCAAATTGAAAACATGAAACTGGAATCACACATGGAATTAAACTTAGAATTAATATTTAGATCTGTCAGACTTTGCGTAAAATATTCATACCTTTTTTGCTGAGATTTTACTGTAAAAAAAAACTTAAAATAATCAGACATTTAAAAATAACGGGACATTTTATTCACAATGCACTAAATTTTTAGTTTTGTTGTTCTTTTTCTTTGACTTGAGATGTGAATACCTATTCTATTAATATTTCTATGATTTAAGTCTTGTTTTATTTCGGTTTTTCCTCTACTGACCCCAAGGGTCATGTGAGCTATTGTCTGCACTAGGTGTCCTTCTGCATAAGTTAACTTTTCTTCAAAAATCTTCTCCTCTGAAACCACAGAAGGGAATGCTATTAAACTTTGTATACTTGGTGTTTAGGATGTCATCTACCAAGTTTTTGAAATTTATGTACACCTACCAACCAACATGGCTGCTGTTGTCAAAATAATAATAGGTTGGGTTAGACCTTAGTTTTATTGCCTTTAAGCTAAACAGAATTAAGAGAGAGAAAATCAGAGGCATCCCTCTTTCAGTAGCATCAAAATCTTCACTTAACACTTCATTGGATGAAACCTTATAGGAGTTATTTCCCATCAAAATTGAAAATTACTAAGCTCAACTAGATTTAGGGTCAAAATTGTCAGACCGACCATTTAAGAGTTATATCCCTTAACTGTTTTCCATCAATTTTACCTAATATTCCAAAGCTTTGTAACTATGTGTACTTAATATTGTCAGTTAGGCCATGTGATAACTGAGACAATGCTGTTGAAAGGAAGATATTTATTATACAGATACTGACTGTTGTAAAGGGTATTACACCAGAATATCACATGAGGTAAATACTGGTATATTACCCAGAGATGCAGTTGGGGGTGATACATTTAAAGAGGGTGATATTCTGGCCTAACACCCTCTGCAATAGGCAGTATGTGTTATATTATACTGAACATCCTTCATACTGTTACTTCCAGTAATGTCAAGGATGTCACTGTACAGTCAGAGAGTGATATATTTGACAGAGGGGTGTTATACCAAAATATCACCCTCCTCTTTAAGTCTTCAACCAATCAAAATTCAGACAACTTATGGGAAGTATAATATATATATAAGTGAACCTGTAAAGAGAAAATGATACAATCTTTTAAATTCTTTTATTCTAATTTTAGTAACACCAAAGTCCGATTACAAAGAGAAGGAGGGAAAGAAGTGACAATCGTAGGACTGGATGAATTTGGATATCTGAGAACTGTGGACAAGGATAACAAGACTATCATTGTACAGGACGATGGGAATAGCTTCGATATGATGCATAACCTGATCAAACTGAAATAAGCATTAACTTGAATACCACATCTTTATGGTGTGCTTGACTAAGTTTTACTGTTACACCTTTACCTAGTGGTTCTATGTTTTGATGTGAAGCTTTACTGATATGGTGCATAATCTGATTAATTTGAGACGCTTTTTACACATTCACTTAATGATTGTCCCATGATTTAGTGCTGTCAACTTTTAACATTTTGAAATCGGGTTTTTAATTATTTCTGTGATTTTTTGTGTTATATTCATTATGATAAAAAGACCTGAAAATCAAGAAAACCTGTGAAAAATAAAAAGGTTTGACAGTCTGGTGATTGTATGGGTTGTTGTGAAGTTTTAATGATAGGCTTGACTGTTAACATTCACTGAGTTATTGCCCCATGATTGAAAGGGTTGTTGTTATGTTTTAATGGTGTTTATTGGTGCATATTTTTTGGCTCACTTAACCCAAAGGGTAATTTTAGCTATTGCCATCATGTGACATCTGTCTCCTGTAGGTTTAATTTTCTTTAAATAAAATATATATTCTTCTCTGCAACAACCAAAAAAAAAAAAGGGTTATTGGCTTATACATGTAGCAGAGGTAGCGGAAAAAAATATATGAGATAAAGTAATTCCAAAGCCTTTTTAGCTCACCTGACCCGAAGGGTCATGTGAGCTATTGTCATCACTTGGCGTCCGTCGTCCGTCCGTCGTCCGTCCGTCGTCCGTCGTCCGTCGTCCGTCGTCCGTAAACTTTTTAAAACGTTAACTCCTCTGACACCATAAGTCCAATTGCAACCAAACTTGGTATGGTTGTTCATTAGCATTCGGTGCTTAGAACTGATGTGGGGATTTTTGATTCGTCGTAAAACATGGCCGCAATGGCTAAAAATAGAACATAGGGGTAAAATGCAGTTTTTTGCAAATAACTCAAAAACGGCTACAGATATCAAAATTCTGGCATAGGGTAAAAGTGATCAGCACCTCAAGATCTACCTACCCTGAAATTTTGAAGAAAATCCAACGACCCATGTAGGAGTTATTGCCCTTTTTGTGGATTTTTTGCAAATTTTGCACCTGTTCAGCTCAATATCTTGAAAACTATACTAGATATTTGAGAATTTTAAATTGCATATTGTTAAGCACATCAAGATCTACAAAATATGTAACAGGGTCAACGTTGTAGGACCTTTCCTTTTAGGAGTTATTGCCCTTAGAACGTCAAAATTTAGCATTTTAACAGCATTTCCTCATTACATTGAAAAGGTTAACTCCTCTGACACTTTAAGTCCAAATGGAACCAAACTTGGTATAGTTGTTTATTAGCATTAGGTGTATAGAACTGATGTGGGGATTTTTGATTGGTCGTAAAACATGGCCGCTGTGGCTAAAAATAGAACATAGGGGTAAATGGCAGTTTTTTGCAAATAACTCTAAAACGGTGACAGATTTCAAAATTTTGATTGGGTACAAAAGCGATCAGCACCTCAAGATCTACCAGCTCTGAAATTTTGAAGAAAATCCAACAACCCATGTAGGAGTTATTGCCCTTTTTGTGGATTTTTTGCAAATTTTGCACCTGTTTAGCTCAATATCTTGAAAACTATACTAGATATTTGAGAAATTTAAATTGCATGTTGTTAAGCACATCAAGATCTACAAAATATGTAATAGGGTCAACGTTGTAGGACCTTTCCTTTTAGGAGTTATTGCCCTTAGAATGTCAAAATTTAGAATTTTAACAGCTTTTCCTCATTACATTGAAAACGTTAACTCCTCTGACACTTTAAGTCCAAATGGAACCAAACTTGGCATAGTTGTTTATTAGCATTAGGTGTATAGAACTGATGTGGGGATTTTTGATTGGTCGTAAAACATGGCCGCTGTGGCTAAAAATAGAACATAGGGGTAAATAGCAGTTTTTTGCAAATAACTCTAAAACGGTGACACATTTCAAAATTTTGATTGGGAACAAAAGGGATCAGCACCTCAAGATCTACCAGCTCTGAAATTTTGAAGAAAATCCAACAACCCATGTAGGAGTAATTGCCCTTTTTTGCTCACCTGACCCGAAGGGTCATGTGAGCTATTGTCATCACTTGGCGTCCGTCGTCCGTCCGTCGTCCGTCGTCCGTCGTCCGTCGTCCGTCGTCCGTAAACTTTTTAGCTCACCTGGCCAAAGGCCATGTGAGCTATTGCCATCACTTGGCGTCCGTCGTCGTCGTCGTCGTCCGTCGTCGTCGTCGTCCGTCGTCGTTAACTTTTCTTCAAACTTCTTCTCCTCTGAAACGGCTTCACAGATTCAAATCAAATTTGGTCTGGTGGTACTTTAGGGTATCCCCCACAGAACTGATGTGGGGATTTTTGATTCGTTGAAAAACATGGCCGCCGTTGATAAAAATAGACCAGGGGGGTCAGACTACTGTTTTTGGCTTGTAAATCAAAAAGTATAAGAGATAGATGAAATCTGATGCCACGCTACAGCTTCAGCATCAAAAGCTCTACAAAAGTCTCCATTGAGTCGAAGTTGTCAGATGACCCCTTATGGGAGTTACGGCCCCTTAAAGGTGAAAAATAGCATTTTTTCATGTTTTTGGCCTATGGAATGAAAACTATTGCAGATAGAGAGAAGCTGTTGCTTGCTTAAATGTTCAGCTCATTTAGCTCTACAAAAGTCTCCATAGGGTCAAAGTTGTCAGATGACCCCTTATAGGGGTTATGGCCCCTTAAAGGCAAAAAATAGAGTTTTTGGCCTATAGAATGAAAACTATTGCAGATAGAGAAAAGCTGTTGCTTGCTTAAATGTTCAGCTCGTTTAGCTCTACACAAGCCTCCAAGGGGTCAAAGTTGTCAGATGACCCCTTATGGGAGTTACGGCCCCTTAAAGGTGAAAAATAGCATTTTTTCATGTTTTTGGCCTATGGAATGAAAACTATTGCAGATAGAGAGAAGCTGTTGCTTGCTTAAATGTTCAGCTCATTTAGCTCTACAAAAGTCTCCATAGGGTCAAAGTTGTCAGATGACCCCTTATAGGGGTTATGGCCCCTTAAAGGCAAAAAATAGTGTTTTTGGCCTATAGAATGAAAACTATTGCAGATAGAGAAAAGTTGTTGCTTGCTTAAATGTTTAGCTCATTTAGCTCTACAAAAGTTTCCATAGGGTCAAAGTTGCCAGATGACCCCTTATAGTGGTTACGGCTCCTTAAAGGCAAAAAATAGTGTTTTTGGCCTAAAGAAAGAAAACTTTTGCAGATAGAGAAAAGATGTTGCTTGCTTAAATGTTCAGCTTAATTAGCTCTACAAAAGTCTTTTTAGGGTTGAAGTTGTCAGATGTCCCCTTTAAGGGGTTATGGCCCTTTAAAGGTGAAAAATAGTGTATTTTGCTTTGGAATGAAAACTATTGCAGATAGAGAAAAGCTTTTTATTGCTTAAACATTCAGCTCAGTTAGCTATACAAAAGTCTTCAAAGGGTTGACATTAAGACCAGGTGAGCAATTCAGGCTCCTGGGAGCCTCTTGTTTTTCTCAGTATCTAAAGCTCTACAAAAGTCTTCATTGATTTGCATTTGCACAACTTACATTTAGGTATCAACTAAGACCAGATTAGGGATTCAGTCGCAGTTCATACTTTAATATGAGGCAGGTAATACCTGTTGCGCTCCCAAAGTTACAATTAATTTTATTCATTTTATTTTGTTCGAAAATAAAAGCAAACTAGCTTTTCTTGTGGGTTATGCGTGCGTTTAATGACATCTAAAATTTTCAAAGAAAAAAGTGTTAAAAGGACGCCAAAAGTTCAGGAAAACGAGCGTGCTAAATCAGACGTTGAAGGAAAATTCAGCTCATAGTACAACTAAAATATTTACATTTCTACCATTATCGCTCCCTAAAAAGACTTTTTGAACTGCCAGTTAAAAAATGGCTTACATTTCATCAGTTCATGGTATAATTTATTTACATTTATACATCCTTTTCATATTCCTTTTATATTTGATTTATGTTTTTTAAAGCTTTTGTAGTATTCTTAGACATCAAAAGTCATACACTAGATATGACTTTTTAAGTCCAAAATGATGGCTACTACAGTATACATTAACTCTGTGATTGTATGTTAAATAATGATTGTATTTAACAATTTCTTTAATGTAAAATGGCATGTGTTAATCAACATATGTTCATTTTTTTCTGTGTTAATTCTTTTTTTGTTGTTATAAGGTCTAATATGCAAAACAATGAAGAAAATCAAAAAATGTAAATATATGAAGGGGGAAAAAATAAAAATATGTATCTTATCCTTATGAAAATTATAAATTGATAATGATTTATTTTTTCATTTAATGCTATATTTAATTTTAGTTTTATATTAAAAGAATTCCTAATGAAAGTGTAAAATATAAGTTAAGGATATATTTCCAATATCTATTTGTTTATTCAATTTTATCATAAACTTTATTTGTATATTTATATTGAATAATGTGTCATATGTGTTCATAAAAAAAATAATAGGTTACGAAGTAGACAGTTTTCCTTAATTTTCGTTTGATATTTTTGAATTGTAGTATTTTCTAAAGTTACATCCAAAATATAAACATAAATGTTTTAAACATTTTTGAAATCATAATAATTGATTGATTGTACAAACCATCATTTAAAATGAAAGATAAAAATACTTTTATTTGAAATACATGTACTAATGCACCACATTTGTGAACATATTCTCTTGTGATTTTTTTATGGCCCGACCACGTAAGTGGATCGGACATATAGTTTTACCCTTGTCCGTCCGTCCGTACGTCCGTACGTCCGTACGTCCGTCCGTAACACTTTGGTTAAGTTCTTGGTTAAGGTCCATTACTCGGATACTAGATGTAGGGGGTCAATGATATTTCACCACCAGATAGGTCTTTGGTAGGGTTACACCACCCACTAGAAATTAGGTCACCGTGACCTATATTTTATGCATCAACGACTCCGGTTAAGTTCTTGGTTAAGGTCCATAACTTGGATACTAGATGTTGGGGGTCAATGATATTTCATTACTAGATGTGTCTTAGGTAAGGTGACACCACCCACTAGAAATTAGGTCACTGTGACCTATATTTTACGCATGAATGACTTTGGTTAAGTTCTTGGTTAAGGTCCATAACTTAAATACTAGATGTTGGGGGTCAATGATATTTCACCACCAGATGCGTCTTGGGTAGGGCTTCACCACCCACTAGAAATTAGGTCACTGTGACCTATATTTTATGCATGAACGACTTTGGTTAAGTTCTTGGTTAAGGTCCATAACTTAAATACTAGATGTTGGGGGTCAATGATATTTCACTACTAGATGTGTCTTAGGTAAGATGACACCACCCACTAGAAATTAGGTCACTGCGACCTATATTTTACGCATGAATGACTTTGGTTAAGTTCTTGGTAAAGGTCCATATCCCAGGTAATACACATTGATGGTCAATGATATTTCAAGAACGGGAGGGCCATCCTGTGGCTCATAGACACATTTTCTAGTTTTACTCTATTTTGCCTTGTGTACTTATAATGAATTGTTTACGTTTTTTTTTTCAAGTCAACATTAAGTTAAATCATCAGTATAATGTTTTATAAAAGTGCAAAGCAACTCTCTTTCTTTTGATAGGGATCAAGAATTTCTTCATAAAAATATGGTATTTCTTACTTTCTGACTGTTGGTTGTTTTTTTGCTGTTGTTGCTGTTATTTTCTAGTTTACTGGTAATTTTATATACTGAGTGACATTAAAAATGCAACACTTAAATTTTTGGAATATTTTTGATGTCAAAGCTTCATAAATTGGAAAAGATAGATGTGCTTTTAAACCATAAGTAACAAATCAATACATTCATGGTTCAGTGATTTTTTAAACATTCTTTCTTACAGTCCTGTACAAACGCACGAAATTCACAGACATGCATGAATAACTTCAATAAAAGTCCATTTGTAAACCTTAACTTATGTTTACAAAAAATCCAATCCTAAGTTTTCAAGTTCTTCTCCACACAAATTTGATATTGCCAAGGCTTTCAGACAACCAGCGACATGAGGTTTTGGCAATGATCCAAGGAGGTATATCTTGGTGTGAAATGGCTCGTCGAATGAATTGTGCACAATCGAGAACAACTCGCTTGTCCCACAAAGACATTATCAGACGGTTCATTAAATGGCAGATCACGTCCAAAAAGACTTGTAAGAAGACACAAACAGCCGCTGGTCACGCTTCAATAGTGTGAATATGCCCTACAAGAGGTATGGAACAATATGCTACAAGAACCCATTCATCCTTTTATCCAATCAATCCCACGAAGATGTCGCGCATGCGTTACAGAAATGGTGGACACATTCGCTTTTGACTGTGGGAAATTCAGATTGAATTGTGAAAACTGTGTGAGCCGTTACACAGAAAAGAATTAACATTAATTTTAAACACTTGGGTCTAATTGTTGCTATTGTTCAGAAGTTTTTGAAATACCAGTTGTTTTAGTGATGTTGTTTCTTTACAAAATTTTGTCTATGTAAATATTAGTTTTGTGTTTTCATTGTTGCTCAGTATATTTGACATAATATTTATTTGTGTTTGATAAGGATTATACAGCCAATTTTTTTTGTCTGATTAAGTCTTTTTTTAATTGAAAAATTAGGGTAGGTATAAAATTTTTAAACATCTGTTAGTCTGTGAAAAAATATTCTATAATTTTTATATTATTTTCATTGTTTTTTATCAGCCATATCTCAACTACAAGTCCTAAAGTGATGAAACTTGGTATACATGTGCCCTATATGAGTTTGAGTCTAAGTTTGATTTTTTCATATTAGTTATTATTAATAGGGGAGTCAACAAGGAAATTTATAATTCTGATAGTGCTGCCATTTGAGACATAATGTTGTTTCATTATTATTTTTGGGGTATCAATTTTCGTGGGTGGTCTTGACCAACAAAATTTGATATCCCAAGAAAAGGAAATTTAACATTGATCTGTATACTGCAACTTCTCTTTTTCGTCTATTCAGAGCAACGAAATTATGAAACTTCAAATTTTAAATTTTCATCACACCACTAAAATTGGTACTTACGAACATTAATGAATCCACAATACTTTAGTGTTAACTCTTGTTTATAGATTTGTTTATTAATATTGCCACTGATCAAAGTCCTTCTTTCACAAGATAGTAAAGGGCCATTCTAAGAAATAAAAGTACTGAACTAAAAACAAGACATCATTATAATAGCTAATAATAAGATGTTAAATTACAGCCTCCATAAATAGATTTCATGAGCAAGTCTAATACCAAATTGACATTTATTATCACATATTTGAAACAGACTTATTTTTTTTTATGTTAAAATAAAAGTTTTACTCTCCAAAATGTATAATGGTTTGACAATACAGGATCATAATAAAATTTGATGAAAGAAAAATATGAAAAATGTAATTACAAAAATTATATGTTAATTATTCAACTATATTTAGTGGATAAATTACCATAGAACATGTCTAAGTCATATTATTTACACATGTCTGGAGCTTTGGTGTATTATCCTTTTAAAAATAAATTGCCAATTAACCATCTCAGGAACACTGAAACTTAGCATTATATAAGAAAGAAAGTTTATGTTATATTTGACAATATTTAAATGCATTATTTGTAAACAACACTCTCTGTTTTGTATTATCATTATCTGTGTTATAAATACATTAATGTGCAAGTTTATAAATTGGCCAAAACTGAAAATGTTTTTTTCTTAAGCTTCACACCTTGCTTTTAATGCATGCATAATCTTTAAAACAACTAATATTACAACACAATTTGTCTTTGCATGATTGTTAAAGCTTTTATTAGCTCACCCTGGTCATCCTTTAACAATTTCAAAAATCTTCTCCTCTAGATCTGAAACCACTAAACAAACTCAAATGAAAATATTGCATGAACAATTTATGATATGATAGCAACTATGAAAAGATTCTATAAAAGCATGGCTGCTGTTACTATAATGTCTATAAATAGAACATAGGTTAAAATCACCTAAAATGGCTTATAATTCAGCAGCTGTAACAAATATGAAAAATCTGAAGGGTCTTAGACTCTTCAGAATCAAAAGCTCTATTAAAGTTTAAAAAAAGATTTACAAAAGTCTCCATTGGGTCGAAGTTGTCAGATGACCCTTGATAGGGGTTATGGCCCTTTTAAGGTAAAAAATAGCGTTTTAGCCCAATAGAATGAAAACTATTGCAGATAGTGAAAAGCTGTTGCTTGCATAAATGTTCAGCTCATTAAGCTCTAAAAAAGTGTCTGTTGGGTCGAAGTTGTCAGATGACCCCTTATAGGGGTTATGTCCCTTTACAGGTGAAAAATAGTGTTTTTATGCCCCGTCAACAAAGTTAGGGGGCATATAGTTTTTTGGTCTGTTCGTCCATCCTTCTGTCCGTCCATCCTTCCATCCATCACACTTTAGTTTTCCACACTTTTTTTGACATCCATGCATATATTCAAAAGATTTGTAGTATGTGAGTCTACCATGATGAGTTACAGGTCAAGGTTGAGTTTCGTTCCAGTCCACTGATTTTGACCTAAATAACGGCCCTTGAACTTAGCAAATTTTGTAAAAATAACAGTTTTCTGCACTTTTTTCCACATCCTTGCATATATTCATAAGATTTTTGGTATGTGAGTCTACCATGATGAGTTGCAGGTCAAGTTTTAGTGTTGGTCCGTTCCACTGATTTTGACTTAAATTACGGCCCTTGGACTTATCAAATTCTGTAAAAATAAGTTTTCCACACTTTTTTTGATTGATGATTTACGGGTCAAGTTTGAGTTTCGTTCCGGTCCACTGATTTTGACCTCAATTACGGCAAATTTTGTAAAAATAACAGTTTTATTTTATTTGCCAGCGGGGCATCAGTGTCGTCTTGACACATTTCCTTCTTCCCTATTGAATGAAAACTATTGCAGATACAGAAAAACTGTTGCTTGCTTAAACATGCTGCTCTTTAAGAAAGATACACATAAGTCTGCATTGGGTCTTATTTGTCAGATGACCCATTAAAGAAAACACCCTTATGGCTTAAGGACCTGGTGAGCGATTCAGGCTCCAGGGAGCCTCTTGTTTCATATTGCAGATATAAAAAAGCTGTTTCTTACTTTAACCTTCAGCTCATTTATCTCTACAAAATTTTTCATCGAGTTGAAGTTGTCAGGTGACCCCCTGATACGGGTTATGGCCTTAAAAAATAGAGTTTACGCTTATCTGACCCAAAGTGTCATGTGAGCTATTGCCGTCACTTGGCATCTGTTATTGTCGTCTTTCCTGGTTGTTAACTTTTTTTCAAAAATCTTCTCTATAACTACTCAAGTCTCCAATTAGTTGAAGATGTCAGATAACCTCTTATAGGGATTATGGATTATAGAATAAAGACCAATGCAGATAGAGAAAAGTTGTTGCTTGCTTAAACCTCCATTCATTGAGTTCTTCAAAAGTCTCTATAGGGCCTAAGTTGTCAGTTGACTCGCTATGGGGGTTATGGTCCTTTAAAGATGAATAAAAGCATTATTTTTTTCGGCCTATGGGAAGACAGAGAAAAACTGTTCCTTTCCTAAACCTTCCACCTTATGAACTCTACAAAAGTCTCCATTGGGTTGAAGTTGTGGAAAGTTGTTAAAGAATTCCTTATTGGCATTTTGGTCCTTTAAAGGTGAAAAATAGCATCTTTCATATTTTTGATCTATAAAATAAAACCTATAACAGATAGATAATAACTGTTGCTTGTTTAAACCTTCAGCTCATTATTCTCCAC